>OZ010794.1:572129051-573446427 GCA_963932465.1 Maratus speciosus | reverse complement strand
GGCACTTCACATAGACATTTCCCTGAGGTGACATTTTGTCAACATAAACATGCATAGCACCTCCATGTTTCTTGCATTCTTCAATCACATCATTACGGATTTCTTCATCCCAACTAGGATTAGTCTCCGTTGCAGGATCAAACATGTTAGAAAGTAGGAAACATTGAGTAGCAATTGCTGGTGTAATAGTTTGCTGAGGTGTCACCATTCCTTGGGACATCTGAAGAGCAGAAACTGCTGCAGCTGGTATATTTAAGTCAGTACCTAAAAAACAGTATATATTATACATATATTTATTAAAGCTGGGAAATCACATGATGTTAAGTATATAAAGTAAACCATCTGATTTGCCACACAATGCCATATTACTATTCAGTTGTGGTGCCATCACTTAGACACGATCTTCAAGAATAGCTTTTAAAAACGACTTTTAAAGCAACCATGAAAGTTAAAACACTAACTATTAAGTATTATTAATAGAGGATGATCAAAGCTCTAGTTAATCCTGAAATTATAGTAAAGAAAAAGAAGTCGCGACTACAATTATTAGAACTTTTATCATTACTTTTTTTTTTTAAACTAATATTCAAAATTACTATAATACATAAAGATACTTCTAAATTTCATCAAACAATGAATGCACTTTACGTTTAAGTAAGAATTACTGAAAAATAATTTGAAAAATTCCTGAAATGAAGAAAATTTTTTACAATCACTTCTAATTATTTTCTTATTTAAAGATACTTTCTTTTAACAACTTGACAAAATATAAAAAACTGCATTATAAATCTAAGATTATTACACAACTGGCTACTGTCTGACACATTTTAATTCATTTTTATTAGTAAACATATGAGACTGGCAAGTTCTGTTATTCAGAAAGTATTTAATTGAACAGTTTTTCATGTCCCTATATATACATAAAATTTTTGTGCTTAAAATTCTTATTAATGTTAATGTTTAATTCTAATATCTGTACTTAATCAGTATATCTTCTTTTTATGTGTTTATTTGTTACAGGTAAGATTACATATTTTTTTTTAACTACATTGTGGCAACAGTCAAATTTTGTGAAAGATCTATGTTTCTGAACTCCTTCTGAATGAAAATACATTTTTGTTACAATAAATTGTATGTTATTTTATAAGTTATATACATAAACATTAAGATATCCGAAAAGCATGGTAATTCCTGTTTGTCTGTTGCGATACCATTTTTTTTAATCCTAATTATTTACATTAAATAATTGATTCATAATAACCATATTAATATCATATCATATATAGACATCTTTGAATTACATAATTATTTTTCTAACTAGTATATAATCCCCATCAAAAATGACGGAAAGTGAATGATAAATCTTCAAAACAATAATTTAAAAAATATTTTTCTGACGTAAAAAAAAAAGATGCCTCATGCATTTTGTTAATCAAAAACTATTATCCTTTGACTTTTTATGATTAGAGCAAAGAAAATACATAAACTACAATTTAGTCACCTGTGCTTAAATGCGCTATTTCCAGCTACACATTCTATGACGAAAAATGACAGAAAGTAAATGATAAATCTTCAAAACAATAGTTAAAAAAATATTTTTCTGACTTAAAAAAAAAAAAAAAAAAAAAAGAAAAGAAAAAGATCCCTTATGTATTTTGTTAATCAAAAAGTTTTACCTTTTATTTTTTATGATTAGAACAAGAAATTATGTAAACTACAATTTAGTCACCAGAGCTTAAACGCGCCATTTCCAGCTACACATTCTATGACGAAAATGCTTGTTTAGGTTCCCTCTACATTAAAAATTTGTTGTTTTTTGGCTACAAACTGTGTTAAAATTCATAATTTTATCTGCAAGATAATTAAAATATGTTGTACTGATAAGAAATATTAATTTTATTTGCAATGTCTTCAAATCTGATGAAATGCATTGTAAAATAAAAAAAACTACGATTGCAACAGAAAGTTGACGGCAAAAGAATTAGCAAGAAACATAAGCTCCTAATTTATTGGGAATTAACATGGCCTACAGAGGCGCTGCTCGCAGTCTTCAGTACAGAAAAAAAATTGTCTCTTTAACCCTTTATCTACTGACGGTACTTATAAGTACCATTAAAATAACTTGTTATAAAATTAATTTAATACATCGATTAGTAGTAATACAATTTAGAATGAGTTATAGATGCATTACTCTATTAAGTTCCTTTAGGATTTCTTTGGCCTTTGCATCTTTTCAGCTTTCTTGGTGTTGGAGGTAGGGGGGGGGGGGGGGGTCATTTCAGAAATATTTCTATTGTAAGAACATTATATTTGTAGATTTCCTAATTCCGACAAAATACTAAGAAAAATATTTAAAAGATTTGAGTGGGGCTATAAATATTACACAAAATCCCTATAAATTCAAATTTAATGAATCTTTCTAAATTCTTCAATCCTAAAATTTATTAAATGATTATGTAAATCTTCTAATTTTGTTTCAAAAATTCAAGAAAAATGCTTTAGAAAATGAAATTTTCATGAATTCATAATCCAGTACATAAAAAGGGTTAATTTCCCTTTAAATAATGCTAAAGTGCCATTGAAATAATTCTTTATTGTAAATGCATTTGAAAGTTTTAGATATTCAAATTTGGATAAGTTTTACTTTGTGATATAAGACAGAAAACAAATGTCACAGGAAATATGAAATTGTGCAAAAGAATAATCATTCTGAATAAATTAAAAATACATGTAATGCAATGTGCTTGAACTGACCTTTTTAGAGCGAAAGTTACATCTTTTCTCCACCAGATGGAGATAGTTATCCATTACTTTTAATTTAGAACTTGTTGTTGAACATTTGGCTCTTAAATTTAGAACTTAATAGTTTTGAAGGTTTTAAACAAAGTTAAAATATTTAAAGGTTTTAATATACTAATACAAATATTTTAAGACCAGCATCGGCTTTAACCTGTTTTTTTTTTTTTTTTTTTTTTTAATGAAGCGTTCAAAGAGTCATTCATTTGTTTATAGGTTTGCTGGAATTTGAATCTGAATGGCAACAGTATCGTTTGTTTAGATCTGATTTCTATGTTTATAATAGCTTAATTTTAATTTAGAACTTAATACATAATAAATGGATATGATACACATGTTTTATGTGAAAATATGCTGAACAGACATGATTTCAAATAGAGAAAATTATCATTTAGCCGTCATATGCTAGGATAAGGTTTTCTTTAAGCCTAACATGGTGTTTAGCTACGGTCGATTCGCTGACCAGAGTGGTTTGCACCGGCATGGTTCCGATGGTTTTCTGCACTCCGATTTTATTATAAGTAGATAAGGTAAGGCCATTTTCCCCTCTATGACTGTTAGTCTGTTACAATGAAATTGTCCACAGTCTTGAAATATTAATCCTAATAAATAATAATCTACATTAAACAGAATAAACTCCAATAATTTCTCATTTTCTTTTCACACTATTATTTATTGTATACTAGCACACAGGTGTATCTCTTGCATTATAGCCCAGTCTCAGGTTGCTATTTTATTGTATATATATTTCATTCATGAGTTTTATTTAATTTTTATTTATACAATGTACTAACCATGGCATACACACAAAAATTACTCCCTTTTAGAATTTGGAATTTGAATACTTTAATTAGTCATTTAACTCAGAAAGTAATTAGTTCAGAACCAGTATCACTCATTCAAATATTAAATAAGTAATTTCACTTTTTTCTCTAACACTGTTTGTCCTCTTTAAAAATAGTGAAAAGAACCCTGAGATGTACCTAGAGATTGCCCATAAAAATCTCTCCTATACCAGTATTTTTAAATGTGCATAAATGCCAGAATAGTCATAGAACATGTTCATTTATTCATAAAACAAACATAGGACATTATTCAGTCATGTTGTCATTGTACTTTGTTTATAATTTATTAGAAATTAACTTTAGCACAGTATTTAGGTTAATTAAATTTTTAAATCATTGATTCACACCAGGATTTAACAACAGATTTATTCGAAAATAAGTAAAAGACTTCCTTCACGTATAATTATAAAAGCAATATTTCATTCCAAAATTCCGGTGCCATTGTGGCGTTTCGGAATTAAAATTAGGTGGGATATATTTTATCCCACCGCCCTTCAAGGGGTTAAAGACTAGCACCTGCCATATTTTTTTCCTATTAAAGAATATTGGGCAATTCCTAGAACTAACTCAAGCTACATATCAGAAAAAAGAAAAGTTACATAATTTCACACTTTTTCAGTTTAGTAGATGGGTTAATACAGAGGTGTAAAATTTTTTTTGAAAATCTAGGAGCCAGTTTCTATCGATAACAAATTTGTAAAATGAAATTAAAGTTAATAATAGTACATACAAGTTACTCTTTTTAATTAAATATATCTGACACATGACATAAATTTTTCTTGTATAAAAAAGTAATGTTACATAAAATTATAAATATTGATATAAAAAAATTGGAAGTGCTGATGCAAAATACAAATAATAATCATTAAAAACTTCTTTAAACACCTCAAAAGTACAAATATGTAATGCACTTCAAGGACTATAATATATGCCATAAATCAATACTGTTAACTTATTGTTTGTCCTCATTTGCTTTTAAATTTTTATGATGTTTATGACCGCTCATGTGTCTTGTTGTTTTTGATGTAAAGTACCAGCGTTCAACTGCTTTTGTAGGATCAAATGCTTCTACAGAAGGTCCATTTAAATTTATTAATAATAAATCATTTAAATTTTGTGATGTCTAAGTAGAGCGAAACTTGTTCTTGATAAAATTCATTGTGCTGAATCCTCGCTCACAGGATGCAGTTGCCACAGGTATTACAGATACAATTTGCAGTAACTTTGATAAAATTTGAAATTTAGAATCATTTTTCATTGATTTAATCAAAAGCTCACTAAATTTCATGTCTTTGCATAGTACCTTAAACTCGCACCATTCGTCAAGAGCAATACTTTCAGTTGTTTCCAAATCAACATTCAATGTGACAAAATATTTCTGGAAATGATTTAATAATAATTTTAATAAGTCCAGTTCAGTGAAAGAGAATTCCATTTATTTTTTTTTCTTTGTGCATAGAACAAAAAGAAAAAAAAATCCATAAATAATCAAAGTTATAAATATGAATTATTTTTCATTTCCTAAGACATATCTAGGCGCCAGTGTCAAAAATTTAGTCGCCCGGGCAACCTGGCACCCGGTATTTTTACACCCCTGGGTTAATATGAACTCAAGTTTGTACATACTTCTTACAAGCAATGTAGAATGATTTGGTGTTTTTGGTACTATTTGCTAAATTTAAATAGCAAATAACCAGGAAAGATATTTAAAATTAAAGATTAATTTTAAATAATTAACATCTTTACAAGAATGAATAAAATGTTTCAACAAGTTGGATTAAATAGAAAATAAAATTACCTTCAGCAAGTTTGGCCATAAGCTGAAGCCTACCAGTCGCTCCCAGATCAATGCCAGTCCTGTCTAATTCATCACTATCTAAAAATGATGGTCCTTGGGCTAGATCGGTCCTTTCAGTAACATGTCCAACTTTCATAGGCCTGCCAGCAAGCTCAAATCCATTTAATTGCTCAAGAGCTTTCTTTGCATCTTCAGAGTCATAGAACTGAAAAATTAATAGAATGATTAAAGCATCTATGTAATGAGTTTTCTCAACATTACTTATACCACCCATTTTTAAATACATCCCATCATTAGATCATGCTTTGTTATTACACTTATCTGGATATTTTCACTTATTTTTATAATTTACAAAAATAAGAAAAAAATTCTGATACACTTCTGCAATTTTTCAATATTTGTAAGTAGATCAAAATATATGTGTCATTCTCTATCCCTAATTTTACTAGTAAATCTGTGGCTAGTACATTATGACAACAAAACTGTTATCGAATGAGTAAGTGGAATAGCACATAATATACATGAGTGCATTTTGCACAACATGATGTCAGATAATTACAACCATGCATGATTTATTGGTGATGTGGTGGTAAATAGAAAAGCACTGTAACACTGATTTGTGACATGTATAATGGCAACAGAAAGAAGTCGAGAAAGTTAAAAAATACCAAATGTTGTAATTTAAAAATTTATTAAGTTATCTGCCTACACTGAAAGGTTTTTTTTTTTTTAAAAAAATATTGAATAAACACATATTTTTAGTTCAATTGTAATACAGAATGATGAAAAAACATAAAACCCTAACAATATTTCCTAACATTTAATTTTTTTAGCAAAATTTCATGCTTATGCCAAACAGCATACACTCCATTCATCTAAACATATTTTTTTTGTACTACATACTACTAATACACTTACTTGTACACTGAACTAGAAGTTTTACAATGTCTTCAAAATTAACTGAAATATTTCAAAATGTCAAAAAATACATATTTTTTTAAATAAAAAATTCTGATCTACATTGTTTTTTATGCATAAAATTAATCTAGAAGAATCAATTAAGATTTATTAGTGTTTTTGTGTAGAAAACCTAAGAAAATCATGCATAGAAACATTACATTTCTTCTGGCATTCCAACGACGACTTTTGATATTTGGCTCATTACATAAATAGAAAAAAATGTTAATAGCGCCAGAACTTTAAATTTTAAAACATACTAGTTTCGGTAGCATTAAGCTTATCTTCCTCGGTGCAAAAAATGACGGAAATTTGCTTGAATATATAGGAGAGAAGCAGAATCAAGTGAAAGGTCTATTTGACTGGAAAAAAAGAAGATTACAGGTAACAGCCAATAGGAAAATAGCATTAGGAATGGATCTGAAAATCTGAAAAATGAAGAAGAAATTAAGAAAAAGAGGTTTTTATATAATATTTCCAACAATCTGAAATGGGGAGATGAGCAAATTAACAATGTTTGCACAATTTTTATAGATATGAAATGCTTCAAGAAAGTTAAGTTCATGTAAACAGTAGGTTTAGAGATTATTTTAGTCGAATTGAAGTGAAAAGTATGGTTCATCTCCTAGCAATGTTTTGCAATTGAAGATTTATTGGTTTCTTGTTTGAAGATTTATTGGTTTCTTGTTTTTGAATATATTGTTGGTGTTCTTCAATATGAAATTTTAAGCCATGTTTGTTTTATCCAATACAGGGAAGACTTCACTGGCAATTAATACTATAGATACTCCATGAGTTGGATAGCTCAATAGGATCTTTGAGCTTGGAGAGACTAAGTTTATTGGTAAGAGCAAAAATTATTTTGAAATCATATTACCTAAGAATTTTAGCAATGGGAAAGCTGGATTCTTAGGCAATATGATTTCAAAATAATTTTTACCCCAACTAATAAACTTACTCTCTCCAAGCTCAAAGATCCTATTGAGTTATCCAACACATGGGGTATAATATATAGTATTAATTGCCAGTGCAGTCTTTTCCTATATTGGACAAACCAGGTGTGGCTTAAAATTTCATATTGAAGAACACCAACAATATATTCAAAAACAAGAAACCAATAAATCTTCAACTGCAAAACATTGCTAGGAGATGAACCATACTTTTCACTTCAATTCGGCTAAAATAATCTCTAAACCTACTGCTTACACAAACTTAACTTTCTTGAAGCATTTCATTTCTATAAAAATTGTGCAAACATTGTTAATTGTGAATTCACTATTCCCCCATTATCATATTGTTCGAAATATTATATAAAAACCTATTTTTCTTAATTTCTTCCACATTTTCAGATTAATTCCTAATGCTATATTCCAATTGGATGTTAACTTGAATTCCCTTCTCTCCTATATATTCAAGCAAATCTCTGTCATTCTTTGCACTGAGGACAGTACGCTTAAGTTGCTATTAACATTGTTCTTTTCTATTTATATTATATTGCACCAAGTACCATCTTATTAATCATTTGACTCATTACTTTCTGCTTATTAAATTGGCCATAACTCCTCTTTTGGCAATTGTAGGAATAAGATGAAAACAGATTTAAAGTTATAAAAGGTTGCTGTTGCTCTTTCGAATAAAACACGATTTTAACCAAAATGGTTATTTTAACGTAGACAGAGAGCTTAAAAAATGTAAAAAAAAAGGTGCCACTTTTTATAGCCAAACCAATGCAAAAATAGTGTTATTTATATTTTGCAGAAGTTTAAATATTTTCAGAAGAAAAAGGTAAAATAGACAGAAGTCACCATAATAAAGTAAATTAAAAAAAAAAAAAAAAACCAAAAATCATAATATATCAGCTACATAAGTTTCAATTATAACATGAACAGTAAATTTGTAGGTTAAAAAAATAATACACTTACACTTATAAAGCCATATCCTTTAGATCTTCCTGTTTCAGGATCTTTAATCAGTTCTATTCTTTCAATCTAAAGAAGGGAAAAAAAAAAAAAAGAATTTTTTTATAACAACTTGTAAACCATTACTTTTGAAATTGAGATAAGACAAGCAAGAATTTTTTTACATAGTTTTTAAAAATGTGCGAATAACAATATTTAAAATTTCAAAACAAGACATCTTTTTTATTCAACTTTTATGCAACAAAAACATCTTCTCCACTGAGGTTCTGTATAAAAATTTCTGAAGGTTATATATTGGGTTTTAACTGAATTTGGAAGTTAAAAAGAGGTTTAAGAGGTTTTAGGTTTATTTAAAAGGGGCAAAGAAAACTTATTTATACAGGGATATAAAAAAAAGCTTTTGAAGGATAGTACATATAAATAACATGGGTTCTTAATTTTGAAACAGACCAAAAGAAAATTTATTGAAATAAACTCAACGTAACACAAAAGTTTTCAGTTTGACTTACTTTTCCAAAAGGTTCAAATATGCCTCTGAGCATTTCTTCAGTAATATTAAAATGCAAAGAACCCACATAAAGCCTCATAGGTCCAGGATTTCCTTTCTGAAGTGAACTTGCACTAGCAGCAACTCTGTTCTTTTCAGCTTGAGAAAGTTGAACATGAATTTTATAGCCCATTAGTTCAGTATCATTGAGAGCTAAAGCCTGAGAAAAGAAAGAAACAAAACATAACACTACATCAGAACATGATTTAATTTACATAAAAAAAAAAGTAGAAATGGTTGCTTAACATATGGCTAAAGAATTAAAGCATTACTTACAAGAGGTACAGAGTCCACACTGGCAAATTCCACATAAGCAATGCCTTTCGACCTTCTAGTTTTATTGTCCATAATAATTTTCACATCCCGCACCTAAAAGAAGGCATGATGGATACTAAGAAACTTTGAGAGATAAATATAGTTACTGTTAGAAAAGATAAAACCTTGAAAGTGAACCATTATATACTCAGTCAGTCACATGATAAAATTCTACAGAACAGATTCTCAGAAAATTAAAGATAAACAAAAATAAGAAATTTTTTTAACCTGAGAGAAACTAATTAGGATCAGGTTAAATTACTCTAAAAATAATAATCTGACATACTTTTCATAACTGTGAATCAAGATTAAAAAGACAAAGTCTGTCCGATTTTCCCTTTAACAGAAGTTTACTGTATCTCAAAGTCATTGCTTAACAAATCATACATTTCATTCAAAGAGTGAAAAGTAAGTTCTAAATACAAAGTTGCTACTCATACTCAAACAGGAAAATTAAAGTCTCTTGACTTTTTCAGGTAAGATAACAAAAAAAGCATGTGTTATGTTTGAGCTTCATAATTATAGATAATAGAGATCTTAAATTATTCTGAATTAACCCCTTGAAGGGTGAATTTTAATTCCCAAATATCCCACTTAATTTTAATTCCCAAATGTCACATTGACACATGAATTTAGAAATAAAGTTTTGTAATTATACTGTACATGAAGAAAAGCTCTAATTACTTTTAAATAAATTTGATTCTAATACTGGTATGAATCACTCACTCATTCATTTTAACAACATAAGAACTTTGCCTTGAAAGTGTTAATAAAGAAATTATAACAAGAACTAGCACACTGCGATTACATTTAAAAGAAATTTTAATAACTAAAAGTTTTAACAAAGCAGCATTTTATTGTTTTTATAAGAAATAACAATTAGTCATAGAACTTTCTCTTCCCAATTTCTAATTATATAATTAGAGCAATTTTTAAGCATATTACTTAAAGTTCTCGCACTTTTCCCAAGACAGAAAAAAAATATTTTTAAGCACTGTATTCAACATATAACAATATTGAGGGTTTATGCATTGTACTACAGGAAAGAGAAATTCAAAAAACAGCAGCAGAGAGGAGCAAAACTGAATATCTACTTTGCTCTTTTCATTTTGTGCATAGTTTAAAAGAGTGGCCTGAAATCAATAAAATAGTCTAAATATAGCTTAAATGTAAGATATAATTTCTAAAATAGCCTAGAAAAACATAGTTTTCTACTCTTTTAATATGTAACAGGGAAGATTCAGCCATATATCTGTGCCGACTAAGCTAATTGAAATTTTTTGATAAAGAAACCACGTTATAAATATATTTTCTGCAACTTTCTTTTTTCTTAAATTGAAATTGTATTTTTTGTCCCAAGTTGAATTTTCAAAGTACACATCTTTATAAATCTTGATATTTAAATAAGAAAACTTTAATGGATCCACAAATGAATGCAGCTGCCAAGACCACACATGCTCTTTTATATTTTACATTTATTTTCACCTCTTAAATTACAGTTGAATAGAATTTAGTACCCAACAATGGAAAATTTTAGAACACGCTTAAACAAATGAAATAATCATAATAAAAAAGACTGCTTAAGTCGCGATCTATGACAATTTGTTTGGCTATTAACACATGGCATGCAGCTAATACGAAAGTATATCTTTTAATAAATTTCAAAACTTTATTTGAATATATAATTGATATTTGTCATATAAAACTGTTTTTTAATGGTGCTGTTAGTGAAGAATCTAAAAATTTTTTTATTAAAGTTTTCAATTAAAAATTTGTTTTCATTATGCTGGGTACACCAGGCAGTATCTTCCGTAACACAAAAATCACGGGTTAGATTATGGTATTAATAAATTATGTTCATTTGCATGTCTCTGTGCAACGGCTAGGGAAATCTTTACACCAAGTGGTGTATGAATTTGGATAAAGATGACGAAGACAGGTCCCAATGCACCTAAGAATGAATTTTGATAATTAGAAATATTAATAAAAAATGCTTATCAAACACTAACGACCTTCCATTTTCCTGGCAATCATTTCTGCACATGTTCTAGAATATTGTGTTTTTACAAGCCCATAGCATGCAGACGAGTTTTTTTTTTTTTTTTTTTTTTTCTAATCGCAATTGGCAAGACCCACAGGAAGGGTGGGGGAAAAAAAAGACATCAGCCATTAGCAGAAACTTCATGGTACTGATGGTACATTAAAAATACGTATCAATATTTATTAAATTTAAAAAGAAATTTTCTGAAGGTCTTTTGCATATTTGTTTTTCTATTTTAAAATTGCAATCATGAGGCTCTAAATAAAGTCAACAAATAACTATGGAACAACCTTTCCTCCTTGCAGCACCTTTTGCGTAAAAGAATATGGATATTTACTAATTTAAAAACATTATTTCCTGAAGTCTCTCATATTTCTCCTCCTTTCACTACCTTATTCGTTTGCGAGAGTGCATTTCTACCTTTTGGTAAGGATTTTATTTTTTTTCCTTTGCTTATATATTATTTTTTTTCCCTTTAGGTTTAGTAAATTGTCTGCAGATTATGTGTTTTTTTTTCTTCTTTTCAACTAAACTGAGGTTTTATTTTCCTTGTGATGATCGGTGAATGAGAAACACTGTTCTAACACATTCCTGAGTTCATATTTATCTGCAAATGCACGACATTGGCAGTTGTTCTTATTTCAAAAATTATGTAATCTAACAAATTTTTCCATTTTAGAGTAAAAACAGACGAAATTTCATAAAATGCTATTAAAATTAGCTGAATCTAATTTCCAGATGCAACCACTCGGGAAAGGGAAAAAACTACCATCATGAGACAACAATTGCTTATACTGAAGATGCAATTCTTTTACTAAAAAATTAAATAAAACTGTTTGCTTACAAATCACTTCCAATAATCAAGTGTCATGATTTTACATTTGAAAATGAGTCAAGAAATATAGAATATTTAGTGTTGTTGAGCAGGGGAAAAGTAAGTTTACTTAGCATGAAAAGAATAGAGGGAATAAAGATGGTGTTGGTGTTATTTATGACGGCTGATTTATATGCATGAGAGGGAGTGCCCTCCATGGAGGGAGGGGTGGGGGGGGGTCTTTCTAAGGGAACCTAATATGTATTTACGCAAGAAAATCCAAGGTTTGAAGAAAATCTGAACATTAGGCTAATGGGCGTGATTGGGTTCGAAGCCAGCACCTCCCGTCTACCAGCTTCGAGAGCAGAACCTCTTGCCCACTGATGGGGCTGGGAACAAAGATAAAAAACAAAAATTTCAGAAGGGATAATTTAGAGGATTTTTATTGTTACTTCAAAGTGGGAAAAAAGGACACTTTTTTTAAAGTGAGTTTGATTTGTAAATTGTGTATGCAAAAATGGAAAAAAAAAAAGAAGGCAGACATGGGAGGAGAAAGCTCAGATTATTTGGTTATTTATCACAAATGCAAAGTAACAAATACTTAAAAGTGTTTAAGAGTATAAAAAATGTTGTCTTGGGAATGAGAATAGCTAATTGAGAAAAGCAAAAACTTCTGAGAAGGTAATTTTGATATTTAATGTTACAAGTAAAATGCCAAAAAGAGAATTTTGTATTTTTTTCCCCCCCTCTGTAGGCAAATGGAAGGAAAGGCATATGAGAAGATTGATTTTATTTTTATTGCCATTTAAAATTCAAAATAAGCCACAGCCAAATGTCAAACATTTAGAGTTTTTAAGGTTTGTGTATTAGACTATAAAGCACAATAATTTTAAATAGGAAAGAGGCAAGAAGAAATTACAGAAATTGAAAACAATTATACTTTTTTGTTATACTAACACCATGCAAAAATGTATGCTAATGTGCTATTTATTTCAACGCTCGCCAAGCAAAAAATTTTAATACAAACTGTAATGTGACTAAATCATTTTTACATTACTAGGGGACTCTGTCTCCTACTAGCTACACTCGCCAGACACTGCAGACTCTAAAAGCATGCTAATTTGACCGGCTTTAAAAAGATTTCGAAAGATTGAATTATAATTTAAAAAACAGTGGCGATCTCTCTATAAACGGGTTTCTATTCATTTCTCTATATTTGGGGAATTTTAAGGCCAAATCAGCTGCTATTAAAAGATACAATGGCTGTTTCCATTTTTGATTAAATAAAATCAGTTAAGTAAACAGAGTTTTTGTCTCCCAGTATTTTTTAACAAAGCGAAAAGAAAGTTTTTTTTTTAAATAAGACATTTTAAATGTATCATTTTTAATCTGACGTAATTTTCACCAAACTTTTTTTTATTTAATATTCACGGGAAAATACTTTTGTTAGAAATGAAATATGATTTGCGCTGTCCTAACAAAAATAGTCAAAAATATCAAATAAATGACTTGCGCAATTTTTTAATTTAAACTGTTTCGCATATTATTTTTTGTTCATTTTACGTAATAAGTGTAATGTGATGTAATTTATCCTATTTAAGGAAGTTATTATTTTACAATATTCTTTTTTTTTTTTTTTTAAATTCACGTGTAAATATAGCTTTTATGACGTAATTTTCAATGAGTTCCTGCTTTTTATATTTTCTGTTTATAATAGTCACGTATAAATAAATTTATTTGAAGCAAACACTGTTTGCGCTGTTTATACAGTTGGCAACAGTTTAAATTAATACCATTTTCTAAAATATCTCGAAATGCTGAAAATTTGAATTTAAAATAGAAATAAAACCTCAAAAAATGAGTCAAATTAAAGAAGTAAATGCAGTCTGCACACCGGGAAATTCTAATGCATAATATGATCTAAAAATGATTAATTCCAACGTACAGCTTTTGCTCCTATAAAACTTTTTTAATGGAACAATTTTGTATAACTTTAGCATTAAATATCTCTTAAAATACTTCTTCGATTTAAAAACTGTCTGCATCAGTGTGTTTATCAAACATTTCTCTATAATACCACAACAGATTTTCATGTTTTTGTATGCAATGTTTTTCTTAATATTAACTAAGAAGGACTTCCGGTCACAAAAAATTCAAAACCGGCGGTGGCAGCATTAGTTACCTTTTTTTAGAATAGAGAGATTTAATTGTAAACACAATATCTTAATTTACCATTTTTTAAATTGAAAATATTTTTTAATGTTGTAACTTATACTTTTCACTGACACGGATTAGGGTGAATCGTAGAATACTCTACTTCTCCCCAACCTGGCGATAAATGTACCAAAGTGGCAACCTTGGTATTTAGTATTAACTTGGTATTAAGTGGTAACCTTGGATGTTATAAAAATGCAATTTGGCGATTTTTTGAAATCGCGTCAAAGAAGTATTCTCCGGTCGCACCATGGATTTTATCATTCAGCAGTTACTCAATGAAGAAATTGCAATACAATTGTTTCAAGGATATAGAATTATACATAAAGTTTTTTTTGCGATATGCTGGCAATGAACATTTTTCAATAAATCACAAGTATAACACATCACATGAGTTTAAATTGCAGAATTTAATTTTACATTCATCAAAATACATTGTAAAATTATTTTGCAATTTATTAAAAATTATTTTGCTTTTTAAATGAAGCAATTTATTCCTTGTTCAAAATTTTTAGTATTTTCTAAGAATATAATATTGCATAAAATATAATAAACTAAATAGTTCTTGCTAAATTATGAAAGTTGTTGTATAGAAAAGACATTTTTTGTCAGTTTGGATTGATTTTTTTTTTTTTTTTTTTTTTTTTTACCAAACTATACTGGGGATAAAAAGTCAAAGTAATATTGGGAAATTGTTACTACCACATATAAAACAAAAACAAATTACCATGAGACAAAATTAATAAATATTATTAAGAGCTTTCTACAGGTTACATAGTTATTCAGCAATGTCATCATCCTACAGAAAGACAATAAACCAAGCTATCATATGAAAATATGTATTATCTTAAATGAGAAAGTAAAAAAGAAAATTTTTTAAGTTTGACACTTACTGGTCCCACAGAAGAAAAGAATTCTTCTAAGTCCCGAGCTCGAACTTTTTGAGAAAGACGCATACAAAATATGGTACGGAGATCTCTATCTTCAGGGCTGATATCATCATTAGGTAAACTGAAATACAAAAATGAAGCTGTATAATAAGAAAAATTATAACATTAAAAAGGACATATCTAAAGTAAATGGCAATGCAATGTATCAAAGGGACATGCACTCAGAGTGATTTTTCAATAACGAACACAAAATATTATAGGATAAGTTTAAGATACTAAATGTCTCTCACAAGAAAGTACCTTTTCCAGTTGAGAGAAATTCTGAATTAAAAATAACAGATTTCTGCATTGAGTCCTTGCTTATTAACCCTCTGAGCAGTTTGGACATATTTTTCTGTTTCCCCAAAAACAACTTATAAATCTGTTGTAGAAAAAAATATTTTAAACAGAATTGTATTTTTAAATGTAATATCAAATAAATGGGTATGAAGTGCATTTTAGAAACAAGCAGGGAAAGAAAAATTACATTAAGATTATTTTTATAAGCATTTTTATGAAAATGCAGGAAAGCCCTTAAGATGCTCGGAAGGTTAAAAATGCACAAAAGTTGTAACAACTGAATTTAAAAAGAGAAATACCAGTTTCATATTAAATGTAGTCTTTTTCATTGTTCTACTTAAAGATAACATTCAAAACATATTCTAGGAATATATTTTTTACTTTATTACATTAAAAAAAAAAAAAAACTGTCCCAGATTTGAAAATCTCTAGGCACAGGATTAAAAAAGTTGAGCGGCAGCACCAAGACAGACTAAAAATTTAAATTTTAAATATAAAAAAAAGCTTAAAGTGCATAAAAAATTTTACATGATACTTTTCAACAAAAATTGTTCATCATTTCTGCTTACTTAATTATCAAGCACAGAAGTGATTTCACAACATTGCACACAGACACTATTATAGGTTAGCAAAATCTATGAAAGTACTCACTTATTTCTTAAGCTATCAAAAACTTGAGTTCGAGACCCTAACGGACTTCTGGGTGGTGAATGCCTCCTATAAGATAATTTTATCAATATTTAATTGCTATTTAAAAAAATTCCTGTCTATAAATACAAAAGTAAGAATGAAAAACACACGAAATAAAAAGTATCTTGTACATGCACTCAAAAATAACTTTACAAATGTTAGTTTCATGCAATAATTTGTGTATCATTGCCAATGCTTCTTCGAAAATATATACATATACTGTTGACTATTTTCTAAAATTGCATTATCTATCTTTAGATTTCCTCTTTCTTCCCCTCCCTCCACCAATTTAAATAATTCAGTTTGAAGGGAGAAAAATCTTATAAGTAAGAATGGCAAAAACAACATAAGTTTAAAGATAAGATTAATTTAAAGAATTAAGAATTATTATTAATTATTAAGACGTTATTAATTATTATTATTACGAATTATTATTAATTATTAAGAATTTAATTCAATTTAAAGAAATAAATCCTAGACAGAATAGGAAAAAAGAAGCCAAAAAACAAATCTACTACTGGATAGTGGAGCAATATGTAAACATTATCTAACGCATTCTGATACCTGAAATCTGTCAAAAATGGTTATAGGATGCTATAATAATTTATAGAAAAATGCTGATGTTAAAAGTGTAGCTTGCAATATTCGCAATGTACAGCTTATAATAGTTGCTCACAGCGAATGCACTTTTTCAGAGGCAGGCCAAAACTACAATAATTTTTTAGAAAATGCCCTATTTCTCTAAAGTTTAGAAAAATTTGCATCTTTGCAACAATTTATAACAAATTTAATTAATATATTTTTTTCCATTTATTGTATTTTTACTTTCTTCTATCTTTACAAGAAGAAAGTATTGGATTCATGAAAATTTTCGAATTCCGGTTTTCGACGGATTTACACGTTTTAGAGGTCAGAGAACCAGAAAAACATGTTTTTACAAAATGTCTGTCTGTGACTCTGTGTATATGTGACACAAATTTTGTGGGCGCTCTATCTGAAGAACTAATGCACTGAATTTAATAAAAATTGATATTCAGTTAGTCCCTAATACAAATTGATGCTGATTAGTTTTTGGTGCAAATCACTCAACAGATGGCGCTGCTATGCTGCATTTCGTATGATTTCCGAAATGGCTCTATCTCAAGAACTAATGCACAGATTTTCATAAAACTTCAGATTCTGTTAGTCCTTGATATGACTTGATGCTGATTACGTGTTGGTGCAAATCGCTCAACAGGTGGCGCTGCTATGCTGCATTTTTTACAATTCTCGCAGTGGCTCTATCTCAAGAATTAATGCACGGATTTTCATCAAACTTCAGATTCAGTTAATCCTTGACATGAATTGAAGTTTTGTACAGTTTGGTGTAAATCGCTCAACAGGTGGTGCTGCTATACTGCATTTTTTACAATTTCCGCAATAGCTCTATCTCAACAACTAATGCTTGGATTTTCAACAAACTTCAGATTCATGTATACTTTGATATAAATTAGTGCTGTTTGTGTTTTGGTGCAAATCGCTCAACAGGTGGCGCTGCTATGCTGCACTTTTCAGAATTTCCATTATAGCGGTATCTGAAGAACTAATGCAACAATTTTCACTAAACTTCAGAATCAGTTAATCCTTGATATGAATTGACATTTTGTACATTTTGGTGTAAATCGCTCAACAGGTGGCGCTGCTATACAGCATTTTTCACGATTTCTTCAATCGCTGTATCTCAAGAACTAATGGACATATTTTCATCAAACTTCAGATTCAGTTACTCTTTGATATGAAATGATGCTGACTACGTGTTGGTGAATATCGCCCAATAGGTGGCGCTGCTATGCTGCATTTTGCACTATTTCCTCAATAGCTCTATCTCAAGAATTAATGCGCGAATTTTCATCAAACTTCAGATTCAAGTACACCTTGATAAATGTTGATATTGATTATGTGGTTGTGTAAATCGCTCAACAGGTGGCGCTGTTATGCTGCATTTGTCATGATTTGCGCAATAGCTCTATCTTAGGAACTAATGCACGGATTTTCCCCGAACTTCATATTCAGTTAGACATTGACACATGTGGATGATAATTAGGGTATGGTGTAAATCACCCATTAGGTGGCGCTGCTATGCTGCATTTTGATGGATTTACACGATTTCATGGACAGTAATATCTCAAGAACTAATGCACGGAATTTCATCTTTTTAGAATCCTCATGATGAGCATAGATGCACTGTGATAATGAATTTTGAAGTATTGACAAGTATGAGATAGAAGAAAGTTTTGTGATGGCCACAACATACTAGTTTGTTTCTGTATACAACATCATTCTTAATTTGAAAAATGACCTACTTTTATTTGTAGAAATGTAAAACTAAATTTTGATCTACAATTAATGTTATTGTCTTTTCTATATTTCGTAGACATATTTTAATGTACCCAGCATATAGTTTTATGAATAATTGCATAGATTATACATTTATATTCAAATAACTTTTTACAGATCAGTTATAAATTTCTCTGTCTTCAATAATGACAACAATGTTTAAAAAATAAAATTCTTGCAACTACTCTGTATTGGCCGAGTACTCGTCTAAAATTTGCCCAAATAGAGAGTACACAGTACGCATCTACTTTTCAAATATATTCAATGAATCGAACATGACTGTACAGAAATTGCAGCATGATATGTATACATAACATATAGCTGTCAAGTGACCAATGAGGGTCAAACATACTGTAAACGTATTTTTACTGATATGTTAACATTTATCCAACTAATTGCTTATAATATGCAGAACTAACTGTTAGCTTTCAGGTGTCGATCCAGGCAAAATTTGGGGCCTATTTAGGGCCCTTTCACAAAAATCTATTTAATAAAGTAGGCCCCTTCACAAAAATAAATTTAATAAAATGGGCCCCTTCACAAAAATAAATTTAATAAAATGGGCCCCTTCACAAAAATAAATTTAATAAAATGGGCCCCTTCACAAAAATAAATTTAATAAAATGGGCCCCTTCACAAAAAGGAACTTAATAAAACAGGCCCCTTCACAAAACACCTTTTAATAAAATAGGCCCCTTTCATAATTCTTTTTCATAAAAACTGTTTTAAAATGTGTAATTTGTAAATAAAATCAGGTCGTGAAAAACAAAAACTTTAGCAAGGGGATTTAAAGAAGTTTTTGTTAATAAATTCTTGGTTTGAATGAGTAGTAACTGGATTTCAATTTTCATTACAAAATGTTATTTTTCTCAAAAATATTATAAAATTCAGAAAAATAACTTTTACTTTTCACAAAATGGGCCCCAAAATAAAAACCTGCATCGACCCCTGGCTTTATAAACTGAATAATATAAAAGGACAGCGAGAAAATCAGGACAACAATTGAAAAAACGGTGCAATTTTAAGAACCTATTTAAAAATTTTGGAATTTTAGGAAAAGTCGGGACCATTTAAACCTCTGCAAATAATAATTACAACATCTTATGATAAAAATCATTTAAAATACTTTGAATAATTGAAATTAATTTCAAATTATTAAAAAGTACTTATGTGAAAAATGAACAAACGTTCTGAGAACAATTTGAATTTCTACTATAAATACGAACCTTGGACTTCTTGAACGAGTTCTATGCCTAAAAAGAGAAAAAAAATTTATAAATTTTTATTCATTAAATAAATGAAATAGATAAATAAATATAGATATACAAACCTTCTTCTGTCTCTTCGAGGAGACCTGGATCTTGATCTGTGATGACTACTATGGACCCTTCTTTCTCGACTACGGCTTCTAAATTTGGAAAAGAAAATTGCTTTAGTTTTTTATTTGGAATTATTAACATTTAGTTCTTTTTTCTAATACCTGTTATGTCAACATGACGAAACTACTAGGAGTATAATCACAATACATTTTTATGAAAACTTTAGAACATAAGAAAATTTTATTAATTTTTTTTAATTCACAGAAGAATCCATGAAATTTAAAATTTTATTAATTAAAAAAATTTTGAAACTATCTTTTTCTTAAATAATAACTGAAAGAATATTTTTTTAAGTGTAAAGTTTACTTGTAAAAAGATCTTGGTTAAAAATATAGAAGTATAGCTGGGTGAAATATCATGTAAAAATGTTTTAAAATTTAATTTTAATACCTTTAAACTCTAAAGTATTCGGCCAGCCAAATATTCGGCATTTGGCTTAATGGTTACAATTTTGTCTAGCCGAATATTTGGTATTCAGTCAAAATCACCATTCAATCCATTCCTAGTTTTGATGTCGTACACTGTCACCTAAATATGTACAGTATTGATTCAGGGCCAGAATCAATGAGCTAGTGTTGACTCTAAGCCGCTTTAGCAGGGCGCAGTGCCCCTTTTTATTTGTTTTTTTGCGCCCGGCGGCTCTTAAATCCTTCAGATGCACCCGGCTGCCTTTTTTAACATTTTGTATGTGTCATGTGGCAATTCAATTGATCCTGGGAAAATATCACAAATTTTAGGGACTCTAAACAAATCAGTTCAAAATATTTTTTGTGAACAAGGTACATGTGTGCCCCCCCTTTTTTTTAGAATAGTGTTCCCCCTCTCTGAAAAAAAAACAGGTACCCCTTTTTAGAATTGTGTTCCCCTTTTTTTTTAAAAATATACCCCTTTTTTTTTTTAAGAATAGTGTTCCCTTTTTGAAAAATTACCCCTTTTTTTAGAATAATGTTCCCTTTTTGAAAAATTCCCGCCCGGCGGCCCTTTTTTTTTTTCTAGAGTCAACACTATGAGAAGAGATGACACTTTTAGTAGAAGGATCAGTTCAGTACATATGTCTCAATGTTTCTCAGTCTTTTCCTCTGATAGCAGTATTAGATAAATTGGCAATTACCTAACAGAAAGTATTCTGTGTTCCAATTTTTTTTTTAATTATAATAAATAACTTGATCCCCCCCCCCCCCCAACAATACTGAAATGAAAATTGATAGATAAATTTTCTAAATGTTCACAGAAGTTTTACCAGCAGAAAAGAAACAGAAATTCATTAAATAGTAACAACATTTGCCATAGTAGATAAAAATCATCAGAAAATACCATGCCAAACTGAAGAAAAATTGAACACAAATACTATTGCTTCCGATGAGTAGCAAAATAAAATAACAATAAAACTTACCGAGACCTTCTCCTGTCCCTACGACCTCTACTGTAACTCCTACGTCGTCGGTCTCTACTTCTACTCCTTCTGCCACGGCTTCTGCTTCTACGCCTGTCTCTACTTCTACTACGCTTATCTCTACTGCGACTTCTCCTTTCTCGACTGAGACTACGTTTTCCATCTCGCCCTCTACTTCGGCTACGACTACGCTTTTTCTTTTTAGCACTGCTGCTGTTTCTAGAACAGAATGCAAATTCAATTTTATAAATTAAGAGTATAATAGGAGCAAACATATACAGTAGATTCTCGTTTTTATTAAATTTTTGATTTTATGAATTAGTGAATTTGAAACAGGAAGAACTTTACAAGACTGATATTCTTGGTGCAATGCCTTTGTCAATCAGTGCATGGAATGATGTTTCTGATATGAAAGTCTCAAATACCTTTCAGCATTCAGCTGTATTATAAAGAAAGGGAGACACAAGAAGAATTTAATGACAATATAACTCCTGAATTCAGTGAAGAGTTAATCATACATGCTGTAAAAAACTGCAGTTGCCAGAAATTTTATTCGAGAACTATATTAATGTGAATTCTAATATCATCTGCATGGAAGAAATAGCAGAATAATGCAACTATCAGCAACATTATCAAAGAGAATGAGATAGAACTTTCAGATCCATGAGAAGAAAATTAAATAATGCCAAAACTGACCTTGAAACAAGCTACTAAAGGACTGTCAGAACTTACACATTTTATTAAGGTCAGCAATAACAGTAAAATGCTTGCAAATGCAGAGAAAATTGAGGTATGCAATGTTCAAGATGAAATTCTTAATTTTGTATAATTTGAACCTGAAGTTCAATTAAATGTAACTTTTTATCTACGACATGTTCAATATTATTTATTATTATCCTTTTGAAACATAAAAACTTCAAAAAGTGTCAAGACACACTAATGACATTAGAGGAGGGGTAATTAAAAGACATTAAAAAATATCTTATATTTTTTGCCTGTTTAATAGCATGTTTATCATTTATTAAGTAGTAATAATGAAAAAAAAATCCTAATATATTTAAAAGCACTGAATAGTAGGTATACCTAACCTTTCGCAGAACCATTACAATGTACAGTAATCTCTCTGTAAGGCAGACTCTGTGTAAGACGAAAATCTGTCTAACTCGGAGTCGTTTCAAGTCGCCTTAGACAAAGAGTAAAATTTGTCTAAGGCAGAATATTGTCTACAACGGAAAATTTTCTCAGTCCTGATCGATCCTGCCTTAGAGTTTACTGTATATGTAATTCATTTTTTATATTCCCTGCGAATTTGAAAAACGAGTATCTACTGTACATACATACATGAAATAAAATAGCATATAGAAGCCAATTCTTTATACATATAATGTCACTAAAACTTTATAATCTTATGTTCCTGCAAAAGAGGTACTTTTAAAACCTAAGTTATAAGTAACGGCAATAATAAAATTTGCAAATATTAATACAATACCCTTACAATTTACTCCAAAAAATTTATTATTTTCAAGAAAAAAATTCTAAAGGACTTATAAATTTTTTTTATGCATTTCCAGCTCTTTTACTTTTATCACTTGCCAACATAGATGAAAAGTATTTATGACATGGTGTTGGCAAATTTATCTCTTAAAATAAAGGAAGATTTTTGTTGAGAGACAAGTTTGGTTTATTTTTAAATAATCTGAAATTTTTATTTCAGGTCTTTATTAAGAATGATCTCTAGGGAGCTAAATCTTTGCAGAAATTATAATATACACGCATACACACATCTGTATATATATATATATACCGGGTGTCCCAAAAAGGACTGACTGATTTTAAAATTCAATAACTTGCAAACGGTGACAGATATTTAAAAAATTCTTGCAGGAGGGTTATGCATAAGGTCAAAAGTTTTATTACAGTGATTTTCGATTTTAGTTCGAATTACAAACAATAGATGGCGCTGTAAGCAATAGTCGCTAAATACAGGCTCGATTTCTGGTCCTTTCTCTTGTTCCATGCTGAAAAAGGAGATGGAAATGTATTATCCGGGCCACGAAGTACCAAAAATCGAGCCTGAATTCAGCGTCTATTGATCGCAGCGCCATCTATTGTTTGTAATTCGAACTAAAATTGAAAATCACTGTAAAAAAACTTTTGACCTTATGCATAACCCTCCTGCAAGAATTTTTTAAATATCTGTCACCGTTTGCAAGTTATTGAATTTTAAAATCAGTCAGTCCTTTTTGGGACACCCGGTATATATGGAATAGATTAAAAAATGGTGAAAACAAATTCAGAGAACCTCAAAATGTTAAAATAGGCCAATATTTCCTTAATCGGGTTTTTATCATGTTTCAATGTTTTTTACAAACTCATAGGGCGTTATATATTCACCTGCTGATGTCCATTATATTTCCAATATGATGTAATATTAACTTTTTTAAATTCGTTAAACTATTTATTTAATTTTAATTTTTCATGTAGAAATCTTGCAATAGAAAAGTTATGACATAATATACACTTTTTTTTTTTAATTTGTCAAACTATTTTTCATTTTCATTTTTCATGTGGAAATCTTCCAACAGAAAAGTAATTGTGGATTTTAAATTGTTGTCAACTGCAAAATATGAAAAATGTTTAAATTTGATAGAAAATTGCTGTTAAGTGGGTGTTTTTTTATTAATTAAAAGTTAACTACAAATTATTTCGATTCCAGATTACTTTAGTTGCCTCGGCTGTGTACACATCTAGCATTCCACAATTATGGCTTCCAAACTTTTCTTTCTGTGTGGACTTGTATCGAATTACAGACAGACAAATTTTAATTTTTATATATTAGATTACTAAAAGAATAGAATCCAACAAGCCAAAAATTGCTATCAATGTGACAGAAAGTTTTTCCATACATTAAGCTGATAACAAAAGGCAACTAAAAAAAATATTCTTCATACTTAAGATACACTATGTATAATACTAGCAGAATCTTCTGTATTTTAAATTAATTAGCATGACATTAATAACTAATAAATGAAGCTAATAAAATTAATAAGGAAAAAACAATTTAGCACAATTTGTAAAACGGGGAGAAAAAAAACCCAACTGTAATAGTAAAATGTTACCTTCTATTTTCTTTATCGGCACTGCTACTATGATTACTACCATTATACTTCTCAGTATTTTCTTCCTGTTTAGAAAAATAAGTTAGTACAATGAAAAGATAAAAACTTATAATCACAGATGTAAATTTTAAATATTACAAAATTCATACAAACGATACTTTGCTGCTCTTAAGCAGCTAGAAAATTTTTATTCCTAATTAGTAAATTAAAAAAAAAAAAAATTCAATGGGAAATTTTTTTTTACAGATTCGGGATTTGTAAATTAGAAAAAAAAAAAAAAAAAAAAAAAAAAATCAGAATAAAAAAAAAAAAAGGCTGTTAAAAAAAGATATAATTAAATTCATGCAAATTTGCAGAATTACAAAAATTAAGGATGATATCAAATGTAGAACAGATTTTAAACACTATAAAGCACAACAAAAATAAAAAATTGTAGATAATAAGAACTTGACTTTCTGAAAGCACCGCCAATTCCTTGTTGAATCGAAGTTACCTAAAAATATACGCAAACAATCTTTGCAAATCCCAAATAATATAGCACATTAATTTTGTTGTGCAAAACAAACCTTTTTGTTTAAACAAGCTCTTTATAATCTGGTTGTACGAAGATTGCAAACAAGAATCCAGAATTTATCTATAAAAAAGAAACCAATAAATTTGCTTTTTGACCACCAAACCTTAAACAGACCTGAGTTAATGAAAAATAAAATAACTTTTAAAATTAATAAATTAATGAATTTTTATTAAGATGTAAATTTTATAATATTTACTAACAAAACATTCACATAAAATTTACATCTTTTACACAAATAAAAACGAACTTAAGATAACACATTAATGTTAGCCTATCTAACAGAATACCTAACAAAGTTTGAAATACAAATATAGAAGTGAAAATTCAAAAGTTCTGTAAAATGAAGATAGTATATCTTTAAGTAACAAAATTGGAAAAGGCTATTGTATGTTAGAATGAATAACTTGTAAAAATTATAATTTGCAATATTTTTAATGTTAAAGAAAATATTTTAAAAGTAAAATAATCAAATTACAAACCAGGGCCAGAATTCTTATAACTTTTAAGAGTAAGCTAATCAATGTTATCTTAGTGGATTTATTATTTAAAGACAGGGGTGGGGAAATATATCATTTTACTTGCCACTGGCGAGTGAATTTTCTGACAGAGCTCATGATTTTTTAGGTAGTTTTTGGAAAACTGCAGGCTATAGTCTATAGAAATATGCAAAAACCTTTATTTTCTTTGCTTGTTAGATATACTTTGCAACATTCTAAATTATAGCGATGTAAACATGGTACTAAATTCTATCCTATACTTAACATTTCCCTGCTGTACGTATTTGTTAAATATGAAAAAGTGCATTGTAGTAACAGTAATTATTTATGCAATTACTTCCATTTTGTCATAACAATTTTCAACTGTACGTTGTATCTTGCTGGCTGGTAAGATTTTCTTAAAATTCCCCACCCCTGTTTAAAAAACCTTTCAAACCCTGAAAGGTATATATTAAAATTATAAAATGGCATATTAAATTATAAGCGTACTCTACTCAAAACTATCCAATTTGGTGTTTCTTTATTTTAAAAAGAGTAATTTAATTATTTTTTCTACTGTAATTTAATAGAAGCACGGGAAGGTTATTTGATTTTTTTCAATTATTTTTTTCTATTTTATTTTTTTTTAAACTGAAGTTTAAGATGCATCATGTACCTCTTCAAAAAACTATTAAACATAGGAATTGAAGAAAAAATTTAACGGTACTTCGGTTAGCCGGGCGACAGTGTTATACATACATATATATATTGTATCTCTCTATTCTAAAAAAAAGTAACTACTGCTGTCACCGCCGCCGCCGGTTTTGAATTTTTTGTGACCGGAGGTCTTTCTTCGTTAATATTAAGAAAAATAATGCGTACAAAATATGAAAATCGGTAGTATTATACAGAAATATTTGGTAAACACGCTGATGCAGACAGTTTTCAGATCGAAGAATTATTTTAAGAGATATTTAATGCTAAAGTTGGACAAAATCGTTCCACTAAAAAAGTTTTATAGGAGCAAAAACTGTTCATAGGAATTAATCATTTTTAGATCATTTTATGCGTTAGAATTTGCCGGAATGCAGATTGCATTAATTTTTTTATTTTGACTAATTTTTTGAGGTTTTATTTCTATTTTAAATTCAGATTTTCAGCATTTCTAGAGATATTTTTAACAGATTTTAGAAAGTGATATTAATTTAAACTGTTGCCAACTAAATAAACAGCGGAAACAATAATGTTTGCTTCAAAATATATATATATATATTTATACGTGTAAATAAATTAAAAATTTATTTACACGTGACTATTATAAACAGAAAAAAACATTTGGAAATAGAATTAAATAATTATGTACAAAAAGCAGGAACTTATTAAAAATTACATCATAAAAACTATAATTACACGCGAATTTTAAGAGAGAAAGGAATTTGTAAAACAATAAATTTATTAACATGCGTTAGAAGTCTTAAATAGGAGAAATTACGTCATATTTACGTCACATTACAGTTAATACATAAAATGAACACAAAATAATATTGCAAAACGGTTTAAATTTAGAAATTGCGCTAGACATTTATTTGATATTTTAAGAGGATACTATAACGGCGTTACCGTTATATATTCATTATTCCTCCTTTCCCCTCTAAAAAAATCAACTTTTAACTTTACTGGTTTATTACAAATTGTCATTATTCTTCCCTCCCCCTTTCAAATATGCGTTACCGTTATATATTCATTATTCCTCCTTTCCCCTCTAAAAAAATCAACTTTTAACTTTACTGGTTTATTACAAATTGTCATTATTCTTCCCTCCCCCTTTCAAATATGCGTTACCGTTATATATTCATTATTCCTCCTTTCCCCTCTAAAAAAATCAACTTTTAACTTTACTGGTTTATTACAAATTGTCATTATTCTTCCCTCCCCCTTTCAAATATAATTATATATAATCAAATATAATAATATTATATTTGAAAGGGGGAGGGAAGAATAATGACAATTTGTAATAAACCAGTAAAGTTAAAAGTTGATTTTTTTAGAGGGGAAAGGAGGAATAATGAATATATAACGGTAACGCCGTTATATATATCACCATATTATATTTGAAAGGGGGAGGGAAGAATAATGACAATTTGTAATAAACCAGTAAAGTTAAAAGTTGATTTTTTTAGAGGGGAAAGGAGGAATAATGAATATATAACGGTAACGCCGTTATAGATACTTTTCAACTATTTTTGTTAGGAAAACGCAAATAATATTTCATTTCTAACACAAGTATTTTCACGTGAATATTAAAAAGAGAAAGAATAGTTTGGTCAAAATTATGACAGATTAAAAACGATTAATTTAAAATGTCTCATTTAAAAGAACTTTCTTTTCACTTTGTTACAAAAATACCAGGAGACAAAGACTCTGTTTACTTAATTCCTTTTATATTAGCTTATTTTGAAATGTTGTTACACGTGTCTACGTCATCAAGTTATTTTTATTTCGACGTTTTATTTGTATTTTTATTAATGTTGTACTAATTTATTTGTTTTTTCGTCATTTAAAATAAAAATTATGTCAATTTGTATAATTTGGCGAGTGGTTTGGCGATTTATATAATTTGGCAAAATGGGTCGACGGGATAATCAAGTAGTACCACAACGGATTTGGCGTTAAAATTCCCCAATCAAAGAGAAATTAATAGAAATCCATTTATAGAGAGATCGCCACTGTTTTTTAAATTATAATTCATAATCTTTCGAAATCTTTTTAAAGCCGATCAAATTAGCGTGCATTTAGAGTCTACGGTGTCTGGACGGGGGTTGGCGAGCGTAGCTCGTAGGGGGCCGAGCCCCCTAGTATGTATATATAACACTGGCGCCCGGCTAACCGAAAAGTACCAATTTAACAAGCAACTATTTACAAACAAACATGAAAAAAGAAGAAATTATTTGAATGGTACTAGTTTGTGTGATAAGGATTACAACAGTATAAAAATTAATGAAATTAATAGCATGATAAAAATATTGTTGACAAAATTTATACATTAAACTATTTTAAGAAAGCAAATTTCACCTTCCAAGACAATATCTTAACACAGTTTGTATTTTTTCCCTATACAAACTTAGGGTAATTAATAGCATATGAAATGAAAAAAATTTTGGAAGTTAAATTTTTTTTGTAAAATTAATTTGCTAGAAATCTGATTTTACTTGTTCAAGTGGAAAATTATTTCATTACCGAATATACATAATTGATATTTAGCCTTGGGATTAAACAATAAGCATTTCCTTTTCATATGCAAATAAAACAGGCTTTTCAAAATCCCACCCTACCAAAAAAAAAAATTAAATAAATAAAAGTAAAATAAATATAAATTGCAGTTAAAAACAACAGGAGGCTTTTCAAAGTCAAGGCTTAGTTTTTTAAAACATGAAATTAACAGAAATGAAGAGCTAAATTTATGATTAAAACTAATCTTATTCCTCTAATGAAACAAAAATTAGAAAGTATGATACGCCTTTCAGTCTTTTTCCTTTGTCTTTAATTCTGGCATCTTCTCAATCATACTTAATGTTGCAAGGTTGCAACGTGCAATTTTTTAAGTGTTCTAAGATCTGCTGCATGTAAACACTTAAAGGACGACTAAAGTCCCATAATATATATATTTTTTTTTACTATGCTATTTTTTAGTTATGCTTACTGTAAGGACAATGAAATTTTTACTTTTAAAATAGGATTTTGTCATATTCAGATTCTGTTTTAATACGATTTACTGTAGTCTTGATTTATGTGCCATTGTTTTTCGTCTCCCTTGTAAGCTTTGTGCGACACAGGACCTCACAACATTAATCATATCCTACCCTGTCTTCAAATTAAACAGCCTATTTCTATAAATGAGAACAGCTCTTTCCAAAAAATCAAAGAATAGAAACAAGAATTTTTAATTATACTCAAAGAAATAAAGGGCGGACTTCCACTTCCACTTAATTTCTGTAACTACATGTTTTACAAAAAGACTTTGCCATTAATAAAATCTAAAACAAGCTGTATAAGAGATACATTAAAATTAGATCAAACACAAAGAAAAAAAAAAAAGAGAAAGAAGCGGCCAACTTTTTTTTCCAACATTTTGATTTTCAACTTAAAATTATTGCAATCTATAAAATTATTGATTGATATATAATCCTCAAAACCAAATGGCAAAATTAGGACTAGCCACTGGTCACAAGGCCACTTAACGAAGAAAAGTAGATATTAAAAAATTGTATGCTATCGGCCACCTTATGGCAACTTTCCTACTAGGAGAAAGTAAAATTTTCTTGCATTTCATCAAGGATTCTACTTTTTTTGGTGCAATATGTTTATATTAACATATTTATTTGGGCTATTCAATTTTAGATTGATACTAATAGAAATTTTAACAAAAGTTTAGTATTTAATATTTTTAAATAAAAAAAAGTAGCCACTAGTTTACAGAAAGTGGCCACTTATAAAACTGGTACTACTGGCCACTAAAAAAATTTCCCAGTTTTGCTGTATACTCAAAACTCAATATCAAGTGATACAGAGAAAGGTAGCAATTTCTAAATATAAATATTTACTAAATGGATGGTGCATAAAAAGTGATTTATTATGATTAGTTTTACGTTTAATATCTTATGTCACATTTGAAATAAGTTTTTGCATATAAATATTGAGGAATGACTTGTTGGCCACCTCTGCAATAGAGCATCCATTATCTGGGAAGTTTATCATAAGCACTTTCATTTTTATTGTCTCTCTTTTAAAATGAAACAAATGATTTCTTTTAAGATTTGTGTATTATTGATAAAGATTGTGTTTTTATTTGCATTTTTATATTTAATAACATTACTTTCCAATACATAAAAATATGTATAGGTATTTTATATAATGGAATGCTTATAAAACAAAAATAACCTTGAGGTGAAAAAAAAAAAATTAAAATAAATGGCAAGAGAATAGGGGTGGGGAAATATTTTTCTTGCTACTAGCGAGTGAATTAGTCTTCATTAAAGTAGTCTTCAAAAACTGCAAACTGTAGAGATATGCCAAAAACTTTATTTTTTTCACTAGTTAGCTATATTTTGCAACTTTTCAAATTACTGCGATATAAAAATGGTACTAACAAGGGAACCACTTTTGGTGCTGCTCGCAACTAGCATTGAGACTTGGTGCATTTTAAAGCCCTATATTACGAAGTTTGAGAATCGAAAAATTTTCTGTTAAAATAATAATTTTTGATTTTACAGCAGCATAACTTTCTGAAAATGCAATTTTCAAGACCCATTATCGGACTATTAACATTGAAATTTTTTAAAGAAAAGCATTTAAACATAAAAATTAGTTAATAATAAGTATAAAATATTGAAAAAAGTTTGAAAATTTCTTCAAAAACATGAATTTGATTTTCAAAAATTTCAACATTATATTCACATTTTTGGCGGGGAAAAAGTTAGCAATTATTTTCAAAAGTAGAGCTTTTCGGCAACCCTAGCCAAATGTCATATCTGTTTGTCTTATGTGAGTGGACTTCAGTAGAAATTGTATATAGCTTAATTTTTTTGTATATAGCTACGGTAATTTTTCTAAATTGTGTAAAAATATCAATTTAATTTATGATTACTTTAATCTAAAGACCAATTTAGTACAGCAACATTTCATTTTAAACATTCGATTTCAATAGAAAATAGTTTGCTTATTTTGTATTTCACTAAAAAATAGTTTTCAATGATATTGAAATCTTTTATAGAAATATATTTATTATTTATATATTTATCATCTGCACAGAAAAAAAAAAAAAAAAAACCCTATTCTTGTTTCTTATGCTATCAATTCACAAACAAATCGTAATCTGATATAATTCTAATATGTACCGGATAAAGCAGGCAGATAAATTGTAGCGCCCTATTTGGCGACTTAACGCACTTTTGGCGTAATAAATTTTTTAATAATAAAAAATTTAAAGTATAAAAAAGTATATAAAATATAATTTTAACAGAGAAATTTTATTGGTTCTCTAACTTTTAGGTAAAGGGCTACAAAATGCACCAGGTCTTGATGCTAGGTACGAGCAGCACCAAAAGTGGTTCCCTTGAAAGTTTAATTCTGTCCTGTATTAAACTTTCCTTTCTTGTATATATTTCTAATTTTATGGTAAACAAAATTATGAAAGTGCATTATAGTAATAATAATCAACTAATTTTTCAGTTACGTAAATTTTGTCATAACAATTTTCAACTGTATGTTGCATTTTGCTGGCTTTAAAATAAATCCTTGGCTAGTAAGATTTTTTTAGAAATTCCCCATCCCTGTAAGAGTAATAGCATTGATCAAGATAATTGGTGCTCTATTGCGTTACAAACTATTAAAATTTAATATATTGAAAGGACTTAAATACTGTTTAAGTTCACTGGTAATTTATATGTTGCTCAAAATAATACAATTCTAAAGTCCAAGATTTAAAAAATAAAGAAGAAACTTCTGTTTTAGTATGTTGAATTCAAAGATATGCATAAACTGCTACACAAAAAACATTTCAATTTGATGTGTATCTAAGTAGATCTTTTTTTGCACTTCCTCTTCTTATAATGTACTTGATAATCTTAACACACATGTGACTCTATATAGAAAATAGACGTACAATAGTAAAATTGAAAAATAAAAGCAATTCAAAAATTAGAGTACATAAACTAAAAATTGAAATGATTAACAAAAACATTTTTTATAGCATGATTTAAGAAATTCAGATTTTTGAATAATTCAAATTTGAAACTATTTTTCCATGACAATAAGATCCAAAACAAACTGTAAACACCAAAAGATAATTTTCAGCACTCAGTACTTCATTTACAAATAAATTTTCATCTAAAAACTTCTAGAATAATACTTTTTTCTAGCTTTGTAAAGTCCCATTCATGCTAGCAAACTAAATCATGAAGATGAAATAAATTTATCTTTTAAATAATTGACAATACATAGTCTTAAGAACTATTTTGAAAATATGGCAACTAAAAATATTACAATTTTTTTCAAATTCGCCCACTAAAAATAGTCTTGAATAACATTATCTTTAATTTTGCAAAGTAGCATTTCAGGGTTCCCAGCAAAACATGACTGGCAAATTCCCTGACCAAATCTCAAAACATTCTCTGACTAAATGGGCATACATCGAAATTTGCTACTTATTTTCGCAATCTTTGTCAAAATTAGATATTTATTTCTGCGATTGTTCTTCAAATTTCTCGATTTTATTTATTTATTTTGGTATTTTCGATTGTTCGATGAATTTCATGTCGTTTTTCAGTTTTTCTGCAAGACTCTTCCATGACTTTTTTGAAAATATTTGTAAATTCCCTGACTTTTCGTATACATTTTGAAATTTCCCTGTCTACTTTGAAATTCCCTGACTTTCCAGGATGCTGGGAACCCTGCATTTAGTTGCATAATAGAAAGGGAGGGGAAAGGCAAGAAAAAAAAAAGTTAATTTTGAACATTTCATTTTCCTAGCACTTAATTTTTTCAGCATAGAACAAATCTCCAATATAATTTTAAAATAAGTCTAACATGTTTTCTATTTAATTATTTTCAGTAAAATATTGATAAACATTTTAATAACATACTAATAAACTATACTAGAGAACTTTAATATTTTCTTATAAAAGCCTTAAAACAACTGGCAATCATTTTTTAGGTTTATCATTAGATCATTTAAAACTAAAACTTACATATTTTTTTTTTATTATTTATTTGTCAGAGACTTAAAAAGAAAGGAAAATAGCCACTTCAAACAATTTTTATATGCATAATGGATTATCAATCCAAGCATCTTTCTATAATCCATTCACAGCAACGCATTGAAAGTAAACCTTATATACTTTTTTTAAATTATTAATCATATTATGTCCAAAATCTTAAAAAACAATTTAAAATAGCATATTTAGATCAAAACCAAGAATAATTATTTTTAATTACTTTTTTAATAATTATTTAGGTCTTAAAATAAAAATACTTTATTTTAGAATGAACTTCTAAAGAAAGGTATATAATATGTGAATCAGATTGCGCACAGAATACCTTTCATAAGATGTTGACTGTATGCTAGGTCTGTGCTAAAACAGCATACAAAGATAACAAGAAATGATATAGCTTTAGTTGGTGTTTTATTCTACTTAAAAAAGCCAGTTGTAATATATACAACCAAAAGCTCAACTTGTACCCCATGGCAATGCATACTACCTTGTTTAGTAATCCAAAGGAACAGGGACCAATGGTTCATTCTACAAGACAGAGCAAGAAGATTATTTTTAAGATGTTTTGAAATTTCTGGAAAGATTACATAAGAATAAAATATACAGAATATAAATAACACAACTACAAAAAATAAACTTACCTCCTTCTTATAAGGTGCTTCAAGCATCGCTTCAACATCCCAATCTTCAGCCATGATTAATCCTGTAACTATAGGAAAAAACTCTAAAAGAGAAATTAAAGAACAAGTTAATTTACCATGCATTGTACTGTTAAAAATCACAGACATAATCTACTTTTAACGCTTTACAAGGTTCATACTTTATTTGAATAACAAAATTCCCTACCATATATCCTGATCTTAATGATTAAACTTATACAGCAAAAGAGAATTGATACATTAATAAGAATAAAATGTAAACACTTTTTTTAGACAGTTCTGCCATCATATCATTTATTTGTGTTGTTTCAGAAGATTTCAGTTATAGCTTTTCTTTCTATCGCTTCTGTTTTGCTTGCTTCAAACATAATTTTCTCTCTTTTTCTTATTTAAACATTCATGATAATGATAACTCATCCTAGTTAACATGGCTCAACATTTCTCTTGCAGAGATATCACCTATTTGATGGCAAATTTGTATAATAAGATCATTCCATGCCAAATCAACTGAAAAATTTCAATATTCAAACTGACCATTTCAGATTTCAAAGAAACTGACAGGAATTATTGTCCCTGATGATATAAATGAGAATATATTTTTATACTGTCTGTTAGCCAAAGAGTATAATATCTTGTAATTTTTAAGCTCGCTAAAATGACGTGAAGATGACTTTTTGTTTTTTAAAAACTATAAAACACTCTTGAAACTTGAAACAGACACTTTCGTTGCTATATTTAAAGCCATCTAGCATCAACTTTGCAACCGAATCTGGCAAATTAATTATAGGTTGTCTGTTAGCCAAAGAGTAATATCTTGTAATTTTTAAGCTTGCTAAAATGACGGGAAGATGACCATGTTTTTACCTATAAATGTGGATCTGGAATGGTCTTAGCAACGTTAGCAATAATGGATTATCACAAATAGTTAGTAGAAACAGATGTTATAAACAAAAATCATACTAAAATGACGCAATTTTGAAGTTTTTTCACTTGCATAACCTCTTCTCCCACAGGTAAGCGCATACCAAAATATAGAATTTGAGCCATTAGTTGACAAGTTATGGACACATATAGACATTGGGATAAAATTAAGAGACGGCTGCCATTTGGTAAAAATGACCAATTTTCAAAAGGCTATATCAGCCAATATTGCAAACATTATTTTTAAACTTCAGATTTGAGGATTTCCCTACTATGTCTGTCTATGATAAAAAAAAAAAAAAAAATCTGACTATGGTGCATCACCCATTAGTTGAATTCATGTGGAATGACCTACATGCATAGCTGCTAACTTTAAGATTGGGGGGAAAGGTGACAAACAGCAAGATTGTACGGTTTTGTGCAACAATTAGTAGGATGAAATGTAAAACAATTTATCAGTCACACAAAAGGTAGTATAACTTCAAATCTGATGCATGCATCTGGTAATACTTAAAATCGATGACCTCAAATATTTTTTTATTGATAATATGAAATGGTAGGGTTGTAATCGTGACTGACCAAAATTAGTTTTAACTTCAATAATGATCAAAACTGGTTAAAATGGGACACACGGCACAAATGTCATATACACCCCATAGCGGCACGATTTTTCTCCCTTGCCAGTTTGACAAAAAATGGTATACATAAACAACAACATCCGGGTTACCATATCGACACTTTGGTGACAGTTAAGTTGCGTATATGACATTGGCGTCGGGGAAAAAATCTTGCCAATATGGGAAGTATCACGTATATGACATCTGCGGTTCAACATCCCAAAATGGGACATAAATGTCATATACGTGATTTTTTTTATGACGGCAACGTCATATACGCAATGGCTATTTAACTGGTGCCAAAGTGTCGTTATTTTGCTTGATATGGTAACCCGGATGTTGTTGTTTATCTTATTGAAGTTTTCGCCTAATTGGAGTCCGAAAAAAATCGCGCCAATATGGGGTGTATATGACATGTGCCAAAATGGTTTTTAAAAGCGGATAAAACTAATAACATAAGCTTAGATCAATTGCTCAAACTGCATAGTATAATACTACTTAAATGAATATTAAATATATTATATATTTAATTAATAGGTACTACTTGATTATCCCGTCGACCAATTTCACCATGAGGTATGATCCATGTCAATTCAGGCAGCCAAAGAAAAAATCTTACCTTCATAGTCTCAGAAGTTTTTGAATTGAACGTATGTTAAAATTCAATAAAAAATAAGATGCTTGTATATTTTGGTTTTGCCCAAAAAAAATTCCTGGCCCGAGATACAGGCCGCCAAAGATGGCATCCCGGGCACCATTTCCAATTCGCCATTTTCGATAAAAATTTTAAAGTGCTCTATCTCTAGAACGGTGCAAGATATTTTGTTGCGGTTTATTTTATTTTAAAGATAATATTCTTCTGTTTAAAATGACACACCCAATTTTGAAAAATGTATTCAACTTTTCTTGTGGCAACCTTTTGAAAAAAAAATTTTTTTTTCAAAAAAAATTTTTTTTTTCGAAAACGCCAGTCCTAAAAATTTTGATTTTTTTGCTGTTGATCAATACCATTAGGAACTATCTTCACTGTAAAGGAGAACTTCCACTTTTGAGTTTAACAAATTTTAGAAACATCTAAAAAATTCAGAGAATTTTACAGGAACTGTATATATACGGTTCCAGTAAAAGTCACTGAATTTTTGCTTATTTGTATCATATTTGTAAGGATAAGCCTACTATATATCCTAAACAAGTTAGAAATTGCAATATCAAATGTGGCAAATGAGGTGCGTGCATAGTATTAACTAGTTTTATAAATATTCAGATCTTGGTGCAATAAGTGTTACACTCTTGGGCAAAAAGGCATGAATACAAAATTTACTATAATACCATGTATTAAATTCAGTAATACGGAAGTAATATGAATCCATCTTAAAAGGACTTAATCGCCATGGCAACCTAGAATCATTGCCTATCATGGTATATCATTGAATCAATTATGTATTATAGGATTTTTAAATAGAATGAAGAAAACTTTTATTAATGTCTTATGTTTTAATTTGATTTTCATAGTATTTGAAGTGATACATACTTTATTGCAGAGGTTTACAAAAAATTACTTCCTGTGTCATAGAAAGTGCATAGTGTTTACAGGGACACACAAAAGATTTCGGATACTTTACCTTATTGGAAATACTGTACATTAGCGATGATTGCTAGAGGTGCATTTTTAGTTGAGATATGAGTTTTTAAGTTTAATTAAACATTTCCATACTACGTTGTGTGCATAAATGCTGTAGATCATATACCTGCAGGACTACACAAAAGAAATCTTAAGGGTTTACCGAGTATGAATGAAAGTAGCTTAAAGGTGATTTTTAAATGAGTTATGCATTTTTACACTGAACTACATTTAGTATACTAAGATATGTTTGGAGAATATAGATAAAATTATATACAGGTCCACGCAAAGAATTAGATACATGGCCGTCTATGGATGATAATCTCTGGAAGTGTGATTTCACTGGTTTTAAGGATGTTTTAATCTTAATTAAATATTAGCTAAATAGTGGCATCTATATAAAGATAGTAGGTAAAATACAGGGTTGTATGAAAGTATTCAAGTATGCTTCCGTCTATTGACATAAATTTCTAAAAGTTAAATTCCGAACTATTTATGTGTTTTTAACAATTTCCAACATAGTTGAAAATCTTTATGGATTCGATTTGTCTGCCCATCTGTCTGAACTCTAACTTGTATTAATATAATTTGTATTGCTGTGTAATTGATATATGTTATTGAGATTGTTTTACTATGTTCGGTATTGAAAATAAAGTATGTATCACTTCAAATGCTATGAAAATCAAATTAAAACATAAAAGACATTAATAAAAGTTTTTTTCATTCTATTTAAAAATCCTATAATACATAATTGATTCAATGATATACCATGATAGGCAATGATTCTAAGTTGCCATGGCGATTAAGTCCTTTTAAGATGAATTCATATTACTTCCGTATTATTGAATTTAATATGTAGAATCATAATAAAATTTTGTATTCATGCCCTTTTTGCCCAAGAGTGTAACTTATTGCACCAAGATCTGAATATTTTATAAAACTAGTTGGGTAATTCGCAATATACTCTCCTTCGCCAATCTCCTTCGATAACTGCGCCAATGTGGTAATCGGGCTGCTCCTCGGACACGTCACAAATATGGCAACCCTAAGATTTCTCCGGAGAGAGTTGATGGTTAAACTCCTTGTTTTCTAAGCTGCTTTCTAATTGGACCGAATTGGAAGCTTATTTTTTTTGTAAAAGGCTTTCTTATTGGACAAAGAAGAGAATCAAGGAACATTTTGAATTTGTTTAGAAAAACGTTGATATTGCTGCAGTGGATTTTCCGTTGAAGAGTTGTCACTTTGTGTCGCAGTCGCGTGTTTTTATTATTTGTTTTCTCAATCTTGTATATTTTGAAACAAGTACTTATCTGGATAAATGCTTGATAGGTGAGAATAAATATTCGATCAGTTATTTTTCTTTTATTTTTACCTGTATTTTTGAGCATTGATTGAATTATGTACGAAAGAAAGGTTGATTGTTCCAAGCTATGAATGACTAAAAGTGACAGATTGAGTGATGCTTTTGAATGACATCCTAGAGCATAAGGTAAAATTATGAATAAAAAAGGGGGGTTCAGGGGGGCTACCGCCCCCCTGATTAAAAAAAAAGGTCCCTTCTGATAAAAAAAAAACATTGTTTTGCTACCATTACTGTTAACAAACGCTCTTTTTTAATAATTTGGGTAAGTGAAAGTTTTGTTTTTAGGTATATTTTATAAAATGTATTTTAAAAAATATGAAATGTATTTTTTTTTAAATGTATTTCGAAAAAATTTGAAATTTTATGTATTATTTTTGCTCAAAAATACAGGTTAAAATAAGAGAAAAATGACTGATCGAATATCTATTTTCACATTTTAAGCATTTGTCTAGATAGGTACTTGTTTCAAAACATACGAGATAAGAGAAGAGAAAACAAATAATAATTTTGCGTACTCTCTCCCGGATGTTGCAGCGCTCCGGGAGTTAGTACGCGAAAATGCGCCAATTTGGCGATTTTTGAAAATTGCGCCAAGAAGGAGAGTAAACTGCGATCGCACCAACTAGTTATAGTATGCACGCACCTCATTTGCCACATTTGATATTGCAATTTCCAACTTGTTTAGGATATATAGTAGGCTTATCCTTACAAATATGATACAAATAAGCAAAAATTCAGTGACTTTTACTGGAACTGTATGTAAAATTCTCTGAATTTTTTAAATGTTTCTAAAATTTGTTAAACTTAAAAGTGGAAGTTCTCCTTTACAGTGAAGATAGTTCCCAATGGTATTGATCAACAGCAAAAAAATCAAAATTTTTAGGATTGGCATTTTCGAAAAAAAAATTTTTTTTTTCAAAAGGTTGCCACAAGAAAATTTGAATACATTTTTCAAAATTGGGTATATCATTTTAAACAGAAGAATATTATCTTTAAAATAAAATAAACCGCAACAAAATATCTTGCACCGTTCTAGAGATAGAGCACTTTAAAATTTTTATCGAAAATCGCGAATGAGAAAGGATGCCGGGGATGTCATCTTTGGCGGCCTGTATCTCGGGCCAGGAATTTTTTTGGGCAAAATGAAAATATACAAGTATCTTACTTTTTCTTAAATTTTAACATATTTTCAATTCAAAAACTTCTGAGACTATGAAGGTAACACCCCTGCCTGAGTTGATATGGATTCAGCCATATTATAAAAATTGCCAAACTATTCGCCACATTATACAAATTGACATAATTTTTATTTTAAATAACGAAAGAACAAATAAATTAGTATAACCAGGGTTGGCACGGTTTAAACCAAGTGGTTTTAACCATGGTTTAAACCAATTGGTTTTTTTGTCAAAAAAACCATTTGGTTTTTTTAGAAAAAGTCTAATATAATATTTTCTCTTTTTTGTAATTTAATTGTTTTAAATTATAGATAGAAGTAATTTCTACTTTTAACACTTCATCTCAGCAGTCAACATGAGACATAATGAGCCTAGGTCATGTTTCTATGCATGTAGAATGAAAATTAGCATGTGCTAATGAACATATCTGGTACTCTAAAGATTTTCCTTAAAACATGTGAAATTAGAAAAGATAAAATAGATAAATATTATTCAATATTTAGCATAAAATATTTTCATTTAAAAAATGCAGATTATTTACAGCAGTTAATAACAAAATACAATGATCTTTAAGATTTTGGTTAAGTTGTAAAAGAAAATTTTCTGGATTGGGATTGGGGAAGATTATCCTTAAAGAATTTAAAAGAGTAACTTAAGATATCAAATTGAATAACACAGCTTGCAAAAATTGAATGCTATTTATAGCATTTCAGTAATACAAATCAATCTTTTCTGTTAGTTGCTGAATCTAATGGCCAAAAATGTTGACTTGGACACTTGGAGTTATCACTCAGAAAACAAAATAACCAGAAGTATTTGGATATTAAAAAAAAATAATAATAATAACAACCACAGAATAATATATTATATTCATGAAACTGCATCAAATGTTTATTGATTGATTATTATATTATTAATCAAAGGATTCTTCATACGATTTTCAAGGTATCAATGTTTCACTGTGTAGAGCAGTTTACTTTGAACATAAGACATAGGTGTTACTAATAATGTTTAAATTAGAAATGATTTCAATTTTCTATATAATTGACTGTAATTATTTAATTTAAATATTTTCTGAAGTTATATTACTTACATAATATCCAAAAATGTTTATTTTATCAACAGATATGCATCTGTATACAATAGGAAATTATATTTTAAAAAACCCGGTTTAAACCAAAAAAACCTGGTTTAAACCAAATAAACCGGTTTTTTTGGTTTTTTACAAAAAAACCCGGTTTTTTTCCAACCCTGAGTATAACATTAATAAAAATACAAATAAAATGTCGAAATAAATACCACTTGATGATGTAAACACGTGTTGTCAAGTGAATGTGCCATTTACGACCAACCATTATTGGCATTTAACTTTATGGCTTAGATGTCTTATTAGCCGGGGTCCACCATCTTGGATTTCTTACTTGCATGAAGACTCCTTTTTCGCCAAGTAGTAAATGTCGCCAATGGTTAAATATTGTTGATAGATTAATATAATCTTGAAAAAAAGTGGAATATAATTATAACTATTAATTAAAAAACAATTTTTAATTCAAGCCGCGAAAAAAATCAAAGATGGGCATACCCTGGGATAATAAGACATCTGTTCCTTAATACTTTAATAATTATTAAACATTTAGGTAGATGGGACATTTTTGTCTTATGTACTAATGGCATTTTTTAAAAAAAGTGTTTCCTAAATCTTATTTTTCTTGAAGAGTAACTAATACATTGTGACTTGGCATGATTAATGAAAAATATGAAAATATTGATTTGAAATTTAAGGTCTGCATAAAACACCTGATGCATTGCGCAAACTTTTTATCAGTAGAAAGATTTTAAGTTTGGTCTGATATAGCTTAAAAATATATTTTCTTGCTCGAAATGCAAACATGGCAAAAAAAAAAAAAAAAAGACTCAGATAAAACAGGTAATGATTACAATATTTAAGGAACCATATTATACGAATTCAAAAACAATATTGCAGAATCAGAAAAATCAATATGCAGATAAATAGCAATACTCTAAATTTTATTTACACAAATAAACTAGTTTTTTTTTTTTTACAAGTAGTAGTACAACATTATTGCGAGACAAAAGTAACTAAACATAAAGCGAATACAGCTAAAACATACAAATATTTAAAAAACACACTGACAGGGTACTATAATAGACACAGAAGTAACATACGGTTCATAAAATTTCCCTAGACACAAAATACTTTTACTACAAAAAAAATTGCAACAAATTATGGTATAAGAGAACCAGTGTTATACACTGTATAGAAGAATAATAAAATTATAACAATTTTACAAAATATTACACAAGAAATATGTTACAAGAAACCTAAAGGCGTTTCACCTTAGTACTTACTTTAAAGATTAAATGCAATTTGATCAAATATCAACTTCAAATCATCGAAAATGAAAACGAAGTCCAGCTTTCACACAAACAGATCATGCGGTATTACGATTACAACTCTTCACACTTATTAAATGTCTAATTATTTTTTTACTAATAATACAATCATCAAATAACAACAACAAAGATGACGACGAATCTACGGGGACGCCAACTTTACATTAAAGCGCTCAAATAATCTCGTAATTTCCTTATTTCTTTCGATCGATTAAATATTATGAATCGAAATTTAATATATATAAATTATAATAAAGTCTATAAAATATATTTATTAATTGTCAGGATTATGATTGAAATTGAAATTATGGATTATCCTTGTGAATCGCCACCTTTTATACTTTAACTGTAAACTGCATGAATGTATTACTTATACCGGCGGCATTATCACAAGACTTATACACCCAATACTTGATTATGATTGGTCTGTTGTCTAGATCAAGGTTGCTATATTGGCGTAGAAATCATTTTATTTTCTTTAATTTGGAAATATATAAGACTAATTGCTAAGATGGTATAAAAAAAATTCTTTAAAATAATAGCTCTATTCGGGGTTATAAAATATATTATGCTTCACTACAAACAAAATTAAAACAATTAAAGTGAACAAAAGTTTGTAATAACTTATACAATTTTAAAAATTTCTTATTTTTTATTTCAATAAATGTGATGCCAAAAAGGGCATTCTTCGAGGGTTTGCCGTAAAAATACGCTGAAGATAATTCCTGTCAAGATTCGTTTCTGTCAAAAACAGATCCAAAGAAATCAGCATATTTCAGATGTAAAAATTCAGTCTGCATCTGCATCTTTGATACGTGCCTTTTAATTACAAGAGAAATAAAAAGCAGAAGCTTTAACTTGAAAAATGACGGCTTTTGAAGGTAAATTTTACTTTAAGAAAGCTGATAGATCAGCCTACATACAAATTTCTTTCACAATGTAAAATAAATGCATGTTTTTAAGTTTGTCTTTTTTTAAAGCTTAGAATACTTTAAGATTAAATTTTAAATTTAGATTTCACTTTTGCAATAATTCATAACGGGTTCATTTATATTTTGATTTATGTGCACTGGAACATATAGAGAATACGAGACCTTGTACCTACTGATTATAAATTGTACTTATCGATGGGCTCACTAAGCGATCTCCAGCATTCAACACTGCTTTTGAGTGGAACTAATAAATAAGACCGGACTTCTTATTAAGAAAAAACGGGCACAAAGAAATTTTCAGCGCCCTAATTATTTTTTCTTGTTTGTTTTTTCAAAGGTTAACGAGAGATCTTTTATTCATTGGTTATTAGATGCAGGTCTAGAGTCAAAATTTTACGGGACTCTTAATTTTTACTTCAAAGGTACAATAAAAAACGTTTTTAATCCGATTGTGCATTTCATTTGCATAAGCATGGATTTTTAGATATTATCCTTATTGCCAGCTATGCTAATAAATACAAACTGACAGCTGAATATGGCCTTCATTTTAGTTTTCCAATTTTGGGTTATCTATAAAAAGAGTCTATTAACTCCATATGGTTTCCAGGGCACACATTTGAGTGACCCTTTCCCAAAATAATCTCGAGTTATAAAATATGTATTTATATTACAACCATATGGTGAATTTAAATTTTAAACCATTGTTTTATGCTTAAGACAATGCGTTATTTGTTTTTGTGATGTCAGTTACAGTTTAATGTGTTTAGTATTTTGCAAGTATGTTTCACATAATATTAAGTTTTAGGAATTCGGCAGTTTCTTTTAAACACATTTGTAAATACTGAGATTTGAGATAGTTCCATAATGTCAAATAAGTGAAATATTGGATATATAATATGTGGTTTAACGCATTGCTAACGAAGCTTAAAACCTACAATTAACAATGTGAAAAATGTCCAAGCCAGGAATTGAACCTGGAACTCTTGGAATAGTGCTCCAAGTGCTCTACCATTTACAAGGACGATGTCCAACTTAGCATTTCGCACATATGTTGGTAAGGCTGCACCTGCAGCACAAGGTGGAATAGTCCCCATGAGCACACAGTCCTGCGGTGAAACATGAGACACAAATAAACCCAGCATCAGTGAACACATGTATAATTTTAATTAATTTCAGCAGCGAAATCGATTTCGAGTGTGACTTCCCTGCTGAAAATTAATTAAAATTATATACAGACTTGTATAAAATGAAAAACTTTCTGCACACATAAATATTGGGTCAAAAATTTTCTGCAAATTAATTTAATGTTTAATAAAATTAAGTGTTATATTATTCTGATGACATGAATTGAAAACCATAGTTTAAAATATTGCTATTATTATATTGCTATTTAAATAATAGCGATATTAATAAATTATTTTAAAATATTGCTATTTGTATTAAAAATTTATTAACATTAATTAAAGAATAATTATTTTAATTAAAAAATAATAAAATAAAAATCCTTGATAGGAAGGGGTGAATTCTTCCGATCGGCAACAAGTTTTAGTCTGCGGAAAATAGAAATAAAAGGGTCTGTGATGTCACAACAATGTTTTGAGTCTTCAAACTTTAAATTGTAGACAAACAATATATAAATCGTACATAAGATTGGGGAATATTTTAAATTTTTGGTATTTAAAAAAAGTTACAAAAACAAAAAATACATTTTCCTTTTCTTAACTTTTTTTCTGCAAAGTTCTGAATTTTTCAGAAAATTTTCCGCGCACAGCATTCACGCGTGCGTCTATATTATACAACTCTGATTATATAAGTGAAATATATTTTTAATGCTGACTGTAAATTGAAGTTTTCTTTTACGAGTATTTCACAGAGTACACAAAAGCATTTTAGGGTCCCCTATAACTGGAATACAGGGGCTCTTGCAACATGTGCCCCTGGTAATAAAGGTAAACTAACCTCCCATCAGAAGGGCAAATTAATAAAAACGTATAAGTAAATAAAAAATTAAAACAAATTTATTTTGTCTACTTTTTTCCTTAAAAATTATCCATATCTTTTTAGATAGGTGTTTGGTTAAAGGTTATGAGCTCTCGATCCAATTATCCTTTGTTAAACCTTTCATTTTACATGCCCATTTTATGGTTTTTATTTAAAAAAAAAAAATGGTATTTATCCAGTGTTTTATTGTTATGATCAAAATCTTTCTGCATGAAGAATTCAGGGTACTACTTGATTATCCCATCTAACCAAAAACTATCACCAAACTATAAGATTTTAAATGTCAATAATGGCTGATCGTAAATGTCACATTCACTTGACATTAAACACGTTACATGTGTTTGTTGCATCATCAAGTGATTTGTATTTCGATCTTTTATTTGTATTTTTATTAATGTTATACGTACTAATTTATCTGTTCTTCCATTATTTAAAATAAAAAAGAAAAGTGCCCAGCTAAACCGATGGCATTGAGCTCACAGGCTATTCGCACTAATTGTATATTTTTAAAGAATAATGCCCCACAAAAAAATAAGTGAAGGGGGATTAGCCCCCGTTTTCCCCTTTATACTTAACCAATGAACCTCCAAATCTAATCAGGAAGCTCCTTAACATAATAAACCGGTATACCAAATTGGAGCAAATCTAATAATTCTGTATGAAAAACTCATTTATCTAAGTTAAGGGGGGGGCGGTTGACTAACCTCCCTTTTCCCCCTTTATCCTTAACCAATAAACCCCCAAAACTATTCAGGGAAGTTCCTTAACATAATAAACCGGTATACCAACTTCAGAGCAAATCTAATAATTCTACATGAAAAACCCATTTATCTGAATTAAGGGGGGGTGTCTAACCCCTATTTTCCCCCTTTATCTTTAACCAATGAACCCCCAAAACTAATCAGGAAAGCGCCTTATCAGAACGAAACTAGAAAAAAAAATTTGAAGCAAATAGGATGTTTCTATCAAGAGTTATCTCGTTACGTATGTACGTACATACATACATACGTACGTACATACAGAACCGGCAGGCACATAACCTCTCTGGCTTTGATAGCCTGTGAGCTAATAAAAATTATGTCAATTTGTATAATTTGGCGAGTAGTTTCTTAGTTTATATAATTTGGCGTAATTGGTTGACGGGATAATCAAGTAGTACCGAATTTAGTTATTTGGGAATAACTTAGGGAACACGTGTTGGATCTAACGATTGAACTTGGCCAAATAGTTGGAGATGAAATTTTTTTTTTTTTTTTGTGGGAACTAAGGTGCATGGCAACCATAGCTATTTTTTAACTATCAAAAGTAAAAAAATCGTCATTATTAACTGAATTATATGATCTGATAATCAGGACAGATGTCTCAAACACACTGGGGTACCTGTTTGGTGCCAAAACAGGGTTGTCTCGGTTTTAACCATGGTGGTTTTAACCGTCCTGGTCAAAATCAATTTTGACCATTTTGACCACTGAAATTGACTATTCAATTTATTTACTACTAATCAAATATGTTTTACTAGCATATGTTAAAAACTAAGTTAACATTTGTTAAAAATGTCATAATATAAGTAACATAACATCAGCAAATACCAAATTTAAAAAGTCATAACATAAATAACATAACACCAAGATACTCATGCATCACAAATGTTTTAATTATTTTTTTACACAAGCTTTTTTACGTTTTTATGTAATTTGTATTGAATTTAAAAAATGATTACAAGTAACAAATTTTGCGATTGTCTCTAAACTTAGATGGTTTCGTAATTTATTTTGGATTATTCCAAATTTAGAAAACAATCTTTCAATTGATGACGATCTGGCACAACAATTCATTAGATGTAATGTGAATTCAACAAATTTTATATCAATTCCTTTAACCTTCTCCATTGCTACGCACCAGATATCAGGCCCAATTGTATCTTTTACACTTTCAGAAAAACAGGATTTTGGATATGGTAAGGGTTCTGCTTGAAATGCAATCACAAGATGCAAAAAGGTAGGATCAATATTATTGTGTAACCATTGCCTTGCTATTTCTTGCTGCTCTTCATAAATACTTTTACCCATGACCCATGTTGGCAGGATTAAGCATAATAAGCCAGAAAATGAACTGGGGTAACATTTTCATTAAATTGAGACTATCATTTTAGAATAAGTTTCAAGATCTTTCTCTTTTAGCAATCTTAACCATTCGTCGCATGCATCAGATATAGTAGCATCTTCTTTTTCAAATTTATCTATAGCAAGGGAAATAAATTGATTTTGTAAATATTTTACTTCTTTGTATATGCCTACATTGTTAATGATTCTAACAATGTTAGCATCAATATCATTCTTCATGCTCATCTGCAATTTTTCATTTCAATAACATCTTCATTATTGAACTAACTTTGTTTGTGTTTGTAATATCTTGTGCCATAAGATTCAAATAATGTGCAGCACATCCATAATAAAGATGAAAATAAGCACTCGCCAGTCGCCACTTGGCGACTAAACGTGAAAAACTGGCGACTAAAAATATGGAAAGTACCGGCCAAATGCAGGATTTTCCAAAGGGATTTCGTCAAAGAATCGCGGAAAAAAACTCCGCGAATTTTGTCAGAAGATCGCGAAAATACCCAAATATCGTCAATAGACCGCGAAAAAGCTAATTTCATCAAAGAATCGCTCAGAAACCCAAATTTCGTCAAGTGATCGCGGATAAAACGCAGACATCGTGAATGGATCGCGGATAAAACGTAGATATCGTGAATGGATCGCGGAAAAAACGCAAATATCGTCAATAGATCGCAAAAAAACCGCGAATTTCGTCAAAGAATCGCGAAAAAACCGAGAATTTTGTCAAAAGATCACGTAAAACGCACATTTCGTCAAAAGATGGCGGAAGAAAACGTAAATTTCGTCGAAGGATCGCGAAAAAAACCCAAACATCGTGAATGGATCGCGAAAAAAACCCAAATATCGTCAATAGATCGCGAATAAATGCAAATATCGTCAATAGATCGCGAAAAGACCCCGCAAATATCGTCAATAGATCGCGAAAAAAAATGCAAATATCGTCAATAAATCGCGAAAAAAACGCAAATATCGTCAATAGATCGCGAATAAATGCAAATATCGTCAATAGATCACGAAAAGACCCCGCAAATATCGTCAATAGATCGCGAAAAAAACGCAAATATCGTCAATAAATCGCGAAAAAAACGCAAATATCGTCAATAAATCGCGAAAAAAACGCAAATATCGTCAATAGATCGCGAAAAAAACGCAAATATCGTCAATAGATCGCGAAAAAAACCCCGCAAATATCGTCATTAGATCGCGAAAAAAACCCGCAAATATCGTCAATAGATCGCGAAAAAACCCCGCAAATATCGTCAATAGACCGCGAAAAAAACTGCAAATTAAAAATGATAGAAATCATCAAACTTTATGGTTCTCATCGCCTCCCTTATCTATTTATATCATCATTTCATTCCACTTACATCATTTTCTTTCTAAGTTCACATTCCATAAAGTTTCTTATTTACTTTTATTTATTTCATTATAATATCAACAATAGACATGAATTAACTTAAACTTACCTTTCCATATTGTTTTCTGTTAATATTCAGTTGATTTAAGTTTCTCTTTAATCTTTTGGTGGTTGTATTAACTTCCGCCATTTTCCGTTTTCAAACTAAGTTTAATTTTCCGTAGTTATATTTTCTCCGCTAGATGGCGACATTGCATATCGCTTCTTTAATCGATCTTTGCATCGAATCTCTGCTTGCATCGATTCGATGCCGCTTTCTGATTGGTCCATTTGGCGGGCGTCGCTCCCAAATGATGTTTTCAATCCGAGCCATTTTAGATAAATACGCGATGCAAACACGGTAATGTTGCACTTTTTAGTCTTCCTAATGGAAGCAATATTTCACGAACTGGATAGAGGCTGGGACTCTATCCTGGAATGTACGTTTAGTGTACTTGTTATATTTATGTTTTTCTAGAATTTTAAATGCTTTTAAATAGTTTTTCATATGCAAATTAACTGTGCTTATTCATGTATCAAAGTCTTCATTCTTCACGACTGTTGTTTATTGGAGAAGTTATAATGTGGATTATCATGCTGTCAACTCTTCAAGATATTTATTAAATAAACTGCATTCTGTTTTTAAGTGAATTTGCCTTTGTGTTATTAAAGTTCTCCTTAAGCTACATTAAGTTACACTCAAGACACGTCCATTCTTCCGTGAAATTTCATATCCAGCCTTTGCTTGCACAGCGTATTTCTGCTTATGTTAATGTACCATTTTAACGTATATAATTAATGAAATTATATATCGCACGAGAGTCAACAGACTGCGAAAAAACCGCAAATATCGTCAATAGATCGCAAAAAACGCAAATATCGTCAATAGATCGCGAAAAAACGCAAATATCGCCAATAGATCGCGAAAAAAATGCAAATACCGTCAATAGATCGCGAAAAAACGCTAATACCGTCAATAGATCGCGAAAAAAACGCTAATATCGTCAATAGATCGCAAAAAAAACGCAAATATCGTCAATAGATCGCGAAAAAAAGCGAATTTCGTCAATAGATCGCAGAAAAAACCCGAATTTTGTCAAAGAATCGCGTAAAAAAGAGAATTTCGTCGAAGAATCGCGAAAACAAACGCGAATTTTGTCAAAAGATCGCGAAAAAAACGCACATTTTATCAAAGGATCGCGGAAGAAGCAAACATCGCGGAAAAACGCGAATTTTGTTAAAGTATCTTGTAAAAAATGCATAATTAGTGCCAGAAGAGACCCCCCTCAGCCCCCTCCCCCACCTTACATTTCAGAAAATTTGCTGTAAATTTCAGATTTTTTTTTTTAAATTTTGAAAAGTACCTAAGTATAGTGGACTTATGCAGTTAGCTATATAAGCATGTTACATATAACTTTGCTGTTAACTTAATTTAAAATTTAAAATAGATTGGAAATTAGTATCTTAAGTTTATTCAAAACAATGTGAATTAAAATATTTTTTTTATTACATAAATTATTTATTTACTCTAAACTTATATATTTTAAAATTAAATATTCAGTGACATAAATGCACTTATTGGCGACTAAAGAAATTATTCTCACTAGCCAATAACTGGCTACTAAAAAATATCAACTTACCGGCCAGTGGCCACTAAGCAAAATTCCTTATTTTCATCTTTAATCCATAAGAAATAAACAGTTCGTCTGTATATGCATTTTTAAAATCATCTCTCATGCGTTTAATCTTGTTTTCATTGTCACTTACAAAACTTCTTACTTTACAAACTTGTTTTCTACCTCTTCTTTAGCATCAGCTGCTAGTTTTAAACAATACTGGGCAGTTTTTTTAGATACCATTGTATCAACAGCTGAAAGGAAGAATGACTTTTTCCCTGTTGATACGCAATTAACAATGAAAGGGCAATTATGGATCTAGCTTTCTTATTGTATTGCATAAGCATATTTTACTAATGAGTAGGGATGCAACGGATATCCGGCAAATATCCGATATCCGGCACATCCGGCTGATTTTTCAATATCCGAAATATCATCGGATATCCGAATCACAATCACCGGATATCCGACTTCTCTGCCGGATATCCGGCAAAACGCAGCAAAGCTAATATCTAACGATAAGAGAAATCGTTTGAGCCAAACGATGCCGAAAAACTTTTGTTTATAATGCAAAATATGAAAGAAAGTTCACTATTCATGAGTAAAAGGTAATTCTCAAAAGTTTAAACAATTGCCAGCTTTCCTAACATTGATATTTGAACTCTTCATAATAAATTTAAGAATTTACGTTTACATCTTTTAGAAAATTGTACCTTTACTTTCAGAATGCAAAACAAGATTTGAAATTGTTTATTAAAGTATGACTTTGTTAATTTTCTTTCTTTCTTTTAAGTTTAACAATTAAACAGGCCTATTTTAAATTTCTTCTATCTTCAATAGAAGAAAGCATTGTAATTGAAATTTTTTCGATTCCCGGTTTTCGACGGATTTAGATGTTTTAGGGGTCCGAGATCCCAAAACAAGGTTATACAAAATGTCTATCTGTCCGTGTGTCGCCATCGTACCATCAAAAAGTGTATGATGTTATGCATAGAATTGAACCAAATTTTTTGTGAATGTTTTTGGCTATAGCCAGCTTGTCCTTATGAAAACATTCCACTGGAAGGGGGCGCTGTATTGCGATTTTTGTGCCATTTTCATTATTGCATCATCGAGAAGTGTATGAAGTTATGCATAGAATTGAACAAAATTTTTTGTGTATGTTTTTGGCTATGTCCAGCAGGTTCTCCTTTAATTTGGAAATATTCTGCCATAAGGGTTGCTGTAATAGCAATTTTTGTGCCACTTTCATTCTTGTACCATCGAGAAGTGTATGAAGTTATGCATAGAATTGAACAAAATTTTTTGTGTATGTTTTTGGCTATGTCCAGCAGGTCCTCCTTCAATTTGAAAATATTCTGCTGGAAGGGGGCGCTATAATAGTGATTTTTGTGTTATTTTCATTATTTTACCATCGAAAAGTGTATGAGGCTAATCATAGAATTGAACCAGTTTTTTGTGTATATTTTTGGCTAAGGCCAGCAGTTTCTCCGTCCATTTGGAAATATTCCGCCAGAAGGTGGCACTGTACCAGCTTTTTTTTTTTTGTAAAATTTTCCTGATTTTTCGCTTTTGGTACTGTATATTGGCGGCCCGTGAAGCAGTGGGAACTTCGTATCCTGCTAAGCTGGCTATTTCACAAACAGCTGATGTACAACAGAATAACGAAAAAGTTATTGATTTTAATAAATATCATGATCGAGATTCTGGTTAATTAATTGGAGCAGAAATTTTACATGAAAGTCAAAGTTGGTATAATATTGAAATAATAATATTGAAGTATTAACATTTGGAACTACCTTTTGAAACATTAAGATGTATGAGATAGAAGAAAGCTTTGGGATTGGCACATCAAATTAGTTATTTTTGTAACTTCATTATAAATATTTAAAATTAAAAGTAATTTTCTTTTTACTTATAAATATCAAAGTAATTTAACTTAAAATAAAACTAAATGTGACTTACTTAAAGCAAAACAGTATCAAATAATTAAAACAGAAAAAAAAGGCATCAACTAAACCTGTGTTTTGAGAAAATGACTCTTTAATCATGGGTATATTAGTAGATATTTTATGTTTAAATTATAAAAAGAAAGTATGTATTTCTTTGTGGAAAATACTCTACAATTATAGGTATATTAATTGGTTAAAATTTGTTATACAAATTATCAGTATTTCATTGTGCAAATTAATTAATTATTAGAAATTATCAATATATAGTCAATCCCATATCCAAATCCAATAGCAATTATCAGCATTTCATTGTACAAATAAACAGAATATTTTGATGTTTAAATTACATTTTTTATACAGCATTATTAATATGCATTACAGGGCTTGAATGGCAAATAGAGGGCTTGAATTTTGAGATGGGATGGCAGGATTCGTGCCCTAAAGAATATTGGGGACGGGAGGCTTGTGTTTCCAAAAAATCATTTTCCGAAAATGTTTCTTTGTAAAACTACGATCAAGTCTCAGGGCCGACTGACAAATTTTGTGATATTTCCCGTTATTAATTGACATATTTTACAGTTTCTTCTTACAACAAATTGACAAAATTGGTGTTCGTTTTTCTGCATCTAACCAAAAAATTTTTGCGATTTTTCTCCACGACCGACTGACGAATTTCATGATTTTTTTCTAGAGACCGATCGGTGAATTTCATAATTTTTTTTCTCATGCTCAATTGACAAATTTAGCCATTTTATTCTGTGACCAATTGGCAAATTTCCGTGTTTGTTCTTGCAACATACTGATGAAAGTAACGATTGTTTTTCTGCATCAGATTGAAAAATTTCGCATTTTTTCTCTGCGACTGGCTGAGGAATTTCATATTTGCTCATGATGGACTGGCAAATTTCATGATATTTTTCCGTGATCGATTGACCAATTTCGTGATATTTTCCCGCTGTCGATTTCCCACAAACTTCAGTTTTTTTCTTACGACCGGTCGACAAATTATTTTATTTATTTTTACCATGATTGATGAAATCAGCTATATTTTTTTCTATGACCGATTTACATATTTTGCGATGTTTTTCCATTTGCCCAAAATAGGAAATAAGTAAAAGAGCAGTAACGGCCACCAGAGACTGTGCTCTATCAAATTGGCCAATATTCAGCACTAAACAAAATGAGATACTTCTGGTGCGCATGAAAAAAAAAAAAAAAAAATTTAAAAACAACAAACTAGTTGATTCTCACAATTCACTAAAATTAGGACATGACTTTTTAAAATCAAACTTTTCTCGTGTAATAGAAGAAATCAATTGACTATTCCTTTTTCAAACTTTGGATATGGATTTAAAATTCAAATGCATAGAACATAGTTCAATTAGCGAAAATACCAGGGATTACAGTTTTGACTATAATCTAATAAAACTAGTTTGTTCAGAAATGACATATAAACACTATAGGATATTGACAATACAATCACCGATATGCATTATTCATGTAAGTAAGTTAAAAATTAATAGACATCGGATTTTGCAAAGTTTTCTAAAATTTTTTAAGAAAGCATAATCATGTGTTTCCGATAATTTCTAAAATTATAAAAGTTGCTCTATGCTGTTTGTCAAAAGTGTAACATGTGAAAGAGGGTAAAACACGCAAAATAGAATAAAATCTAAATTAAGAAATTCATTTAGCAATCCAATTGTTAACTGCCCATAACATTAGGTGAAGGTTGAAAAATAGACATGGTATATATAAAGCTTGATTCTGTTCCTTTGTTTTAATAAAATAAAAATTTTGAATAATTATCTTGAGTTTGTAATTTAAATTATTTCAATGCTATTTTGTCAAGATTGTATAAATGCATTACTTAAAGTGGCACATAAAAAATAATGAGGTTAAAAGATTTTTTTTCCTTTCTAACAGTTCAACTCCCCTGCATTTATAAATGTTGGGTAGGAAACTCTTTTCCTGGTAAAACTTGAATTTCAAGCCCTGATATTTACATTTAAAATGTTTTAATGATGTGTGAAACATGTTTGTAATTTATTGTTCTGAGATGGCATTACATAAAGAAATAATTCACCATATAACTAAAAATATATCTAGTGCCGGATATCCGAATCCGGCAGGCAAAGGAGCTTCGGATATCCGGTATCCGATATCCGGCAAAATCAATATCCGGTGCATCCCTACTAATGAGCCTCTTTAACTTATCAGTGTATTATTTTTTTAACTGCCTGTTACTTTTATTACTTATTAAGTTACTTTTAATTGGAAAGAAAAAATTATTAAAATTAAGACCATTTTTAGCAGTTTTGACCATTTCTGACCACTTTTGGATGGTTAAAACCACTTTTATCCAGTGTCCTGGTCAAAATCAATTTTGACCGGTTAAAATTACAACCCTGTGCCAAAATGACGATTTTATGCCTGGGCAGTTCAGCTATTTTTACGAGATTTTCTCTCCAAGGAATCGTCTCCCTTCAGTCTAAACTGTAACCCGTGCTTTCTGTCCGCCAGTCACTCTGCTCTCTGTGCTCCCGTTCACAAGATCCATGAGCCGACCTCATTCGGCTCTTCCACTGTCAATCTCCTCAACTCATACGAAAAAGTCCCCTTCTCGGTGAAAACCCGCTCCTTTTATGCACTTCCTTCATCACATTTTCTCTCGACACATCGGAAAATATTTCACTTTTTCCAGTATTTTTTTAATTTAAAAAGGAGTATTAATCCTTTGTAAAACGTAGTCTGATCCCCGTGGATGAATACCAAAACATTGGTTCTCGGAACCATGTGCTTCGTAAAATATAAAATAATAAATTAAACTTATGTATTTTCTAACAGAACATCTCTAAAAACTTTTAAAATAATGATATTTGTACATTTAAATACATATTTTCAGGATTAAATTATGAATTAGCTATAACTTCATTTTTTTTTTTTTTTTTTTTTTTTTTTTTTTTTTTACATTTTGAAACTTTACTCTATTAGGAAATCAATTTGCTGGATAGTACCGTTTTAAAAATCTATATACTATATAGATTTTTTAAACAGAGTTTCCCCTAGACAGTTTCAGGAGGGTGCTGCACCCTGGCTGCCCCTACGTTTACAAAATAGCACCTCTCTTGCCCCTGATGAAAAACATTAGCACCCTTGTTGCCCCCAGCTGGAATAAATGCCTTTTCTCCTTTGTTTATTAAAAAATTTACTTGCATAGTAAAAATTGACTCATTGCTGTCTTTAAAATAACGTCCTGTCTATTAAATATTAAAAGTAGTTTTAAAAATCAAAAGAATGCCTTTAAAAATTAAAAAAAAGTGCCCTTAATAATCCAAAACATGCCCTTCGGAATCCAAAAGTGCCCTTTTCCTACAAGAAGCACCCTGCCCTTTTTTAAACCTGGGGGAAACTCTGATATAGTGGTATTTTCTTGCATTTTTATTATTCCTTTTTCAGTACTACAGTTTATGATGTATTTGTAATTACTTTTTCATCCAAAAATTTTAAATAAAAATTCAAAATTGCGCTACAAATTTCAGGTTTATTTAACACAGCAGTAGTTTCGGGTCGGTCTTTTTCCGCCCATATGAATTATCTTCTCCTAACACGAATCAACTTATAAATAGAATAGAGAACTACCATGTAGCTGACTTTAAATGTTTTTGAACCACCGCAGTGAAGTATCAAGAAATCTCTGTTTTTTGTTCAAGTACATTTTTACAAGCAAAGTTAAATGTTGTGGAAATGTCTACACAATGATCCATAATGTCAAATTATTTTTCATTATTCCAAATGTCATGAAATAAATGTATAATTTAAGTAAACTGCAAATTTATAACTTCATTGAAATGCAATATTCGAATATTAATCGAAAAATGTTTCTTATTTTGCATTCTGCGGAGACCCGGCAGCAAAAAGACCGAGCGCGACTAATAACGTTCTGAAAAAAGACGAGACTACTCTCGGGTTAAAAATATTAGGTACTTGTTAGTTATCCCGTCGACCAAATTACTGTCGCCAAATTGTAAGATTAAATGCCAATAATGGTTGATCGTAAATGTCACATTCTCTTGACAACAAGTGTTTACGTCATCAAATGATTTTTATTTCGACGTTTTGCTTGTATTTTTATTAATGTTATACTAATTTATTCGTTCTTTCGTTATTTAAAATAAAAATTATGTCAATTTGTATAATTTGGCGAATGGTTTGGTGATTTATATAATTTGGCGAAATTGGTCGACGGAATAACTTACAAGTACCAAATATTATTACAGGCCTGGGCAACGCCGGGCGAGGCAGCTAGTTCATAAATATCCAAGGAAATAGCCTTTACATCGGCGGGTGCCAAGCCAATATAAAAAAAAAACTTTCTTAAAAGTGTTACTGAACTCTACAATCATATATTTTAGATATAATATGGAGTAATTTGTAACTATTGCACCTGATTAAAGAAAGAGATATTCTAAGTTAAAGAAAACAACTGTTATTTAAATAAAACAGCCTAAAAGATAGCTTTACCTTTTTTTTTTTTCCACTTATTTAGAAAAACCCAAATTATCAACATAACACACCTGTGCCTGATTTCCTATATTTAGATGCTAAATTTATTAAAAGCAAAACTTATTTTTGTAATTTTTAATATTGCTTTAATTTTCTTTTTTTTTAAATGCTGATAAAATCACTTTAGTTTTGAAAGTAACTGCCATGTTGATTTGTTTATCTCGAGGTTTCAGATTGGCAATCATTTACAAAAAATGGTATTTTGCCCTGCTTTGGGGGAAAATCACCAAGTTCAATCTGCGAACCTCTAACTTGTCTGTTCCTAACTTAGCAGCATTCTGTTCTTCATCTGACATCAAAATCATATAATTTACAAAATAAATTTTCAGTTACACTACATTTTAAATATAACTTCTTGCTCGTAATAAAAAATTTAATAGATCTATTATTATAAACATTTTTAATGTAAAAAAAAAAGTATTTTAATGTTTTTATTTTCATTTCCATGCAATTAAATACAGTATTTGTTCTAATAAAGCTTTATTTTAATTTTGTAGAAATGGGCATGATGCCAGAAATAGCCCAGGCTGTTGAAGAGATAGATTGGAAGTAAGTTTATAATGGAGTTTATCGTTATTTAGATATTAAATCTTTTTTAAACTGTGAAAGGATTGAAGTAAAAATCATCTTGAACGAGCTATTGCAAAAATTGTGAAAATTCCTACGTAGCAGCGCCACCTATTGGGTGATTAACACCAAAACCTAATTAACAATAACTTGTGTCAACATATATAACTAAATCTGAAGTTGAATGAAAATTCGTCCATTAGTTCTATAGATAGAGGTATTGAGGCAATCGTGAAAAAGGCAGCACAGAAGCGCCACCTGTTGGGCGATTTACACCAACACATAATCAGTAGCAAGTCATATCAAGGACTAACTGAATCTGAAGTTTGATGAAAATCCGTGCGTAAGTTCTTAAGATCGAGCTATTGAAAAAATCGTGTAAATCCTGCAAAATTCGTCATAACAGTGCCATCTGTTGTTACACCAAAATGTAATCAGCATCAATTCATATCAAGGACTAACTAAATCTGAAGTTTGATCAAAATCTGTGCATTAGTTCTTGAGATAGAGGTATTGTGAAAAATGCAGCATAGCAGCACCACCTGTTGAGCAATTTACACCAAAAACTAATCAGCATTAATTTGTATTAGAGACTAACTGAATATAAATTTTTATTAAATTCCGTGTATTAGTTGTTGAGATAGAGTGCCCACAAAATTTGAGTCACATACACACAGACAGACATTTTGTAAAAACATGTTTTTTGGAATCTCTAATCCCTAAAACGTGTAAATCCGTCGAAAACCGGAATTCGAAAATTTTCATGAATCCAATACTTTCTTCTTGTAAAGATAGAAGAAAGTAAAAAAAAAAAAAAAAAAAAAAGGTACATTTTTTCAAAAAGGGAACATTATTCTAAAATAAAGGACACATTTTTTTTTTAAAAAAAAGGGCACACTTGTACCTTGTTAACAAAAATATTTTGAACTGGTTTGTTTAGAGCCACTAGAATTTGCGATATTTTCCCGGGATCAGTTGAATTGCCACGGGGCGCATACGATGTGTTAAAAAGGGTAGCCGGGTGCATCAAAGGGTTTAAAAGAGCCACCAGGCACTATGTCCTACTAAAGCGGCTTATAGTCAACATTACCTATATGGTGACATACTAAGTTTAACCAGTGTTGTAGTTTGAAAAAAATATTTGTGGGAACTCACCTTTTCATAGAGTAGATGTTGATGCTACCGGATTTTTGCTAAGCCAAAATCCAATTTAAAACATTTAGCTCAAAACCAACTTTTTTTTCAATTAGCAATTATAATTATTACAGTAGACTCTCGATTATCTGAGTTAATATGGACCAAGCTCACCTTGGATAACCAAAAAACTTGGATAAACCGGATTTACATAAATATTCATCAACTAAGTAGATGAAATATAAATTTTCACTTAATTCATTCATTTTTATGGTACTAGCAACATTTCTTTGATGTTCATTTCCGTTACTTTTAAGAAAAACAGGGAATGAATTTGTTTATTTGAAAAAGCCCTTGATAGTTTTTTGTTTGTTGAATGTCAATTTTGCTACAGTATTATGCTACTGCATAGCTACCAATTTCTAAGATTTTTTCTTACCACTAAAACTTACCAGTAAATGTTGCTTAATGCAATTGCTGAAATATAACAATTGTCAACGATAGGCAAAAATTTGTATTAAATTTTAGAAGTAACAAAACTATACAAATTGGCAGCTATGTAATTCAATTAGTGTCATGAAAATTGCAGGTTTTTCTGCTCAAAGTACCGCCAGGGTTCGTTGATATATATCAATGGATATATATCATGATATATATCTTGATATATATCCGATATTTATTTTTAAAATATCAAGATTTTTGATATTTTCGATATTTTCAAATTCTTGACATTTATTTTCAAAATATCAAGATGTTTGATATTTTGTATATTTGATATTTATTTTCAAAATATCACCGTGCAAGGAAATTTTGATATTTTTCACATTCAAAGCAAGTGTAAATGAAATTTCCACCTCTTATTGACTGTGTCATTCTGTACATAATGAACTTTTGCCTTTGGCAGTGACTTTTTTAGGAAAAGAAGAAAACAAATCTTTTCCAAGCTTTATGTTTCAAACTTTTATTTTTAAATGTAGAACTAATAATTATGTTAGACAGTTAATTCAGAGCAGCCATTGAAAGATAAATGTAATTCTAATAATCATTTATATACAGCCAGGGTTCGTTGATATATATCAATGGATATACAGTACAGAACCATTTATCCGGAATGCTTGGGATTAGATGGATTCCAGATAACTGGTTTTTCTGGTTAACTGGCTGTGCATGAAAGCAGCATCCATTTGATAAGTTTTGTGGAATACATGTGGTTGTGGCATTATTTCTGATATTAGATTACTTGGATTTAAAATCAATACAAGAAATATCAAAAGTTAACCAGAGTTTTAAAAAAAGTAAATTATGGGAATCCCTTAGGAACAAAAATTCTTTTGTTTCCTCTGCATGAAAATTAAAACATTTAAAATACAACTAAATATGTTTTCATTTCAAATACTAAATGTTGTCACCAAATTATACAATTGTTTAAGCAAAGCCTATGTCAAACTGGCAGTGTGTGATACATTTTTCTGCAAAGATTCTGAAATCGGTCTATCAGAAATATCATTCCGTATAACTGGTTTTCCGGTTAACTGGTTTCCGGATAAATGGTTCCATACTATATATCCAATATTTATTTTCAAAATATCAAGATTTTTGATATTTTCATATTACTTGATATTTATTTTCAATATATCAAGATGTTTCATATTTTCTGCATTTGATATTTATTTTCATAATATGAATGTGCGCATATTTTTGATATTTTCAGTCGTAATTCGTAATATTTCAGTGCAAATGAAATAAATTTTCAACTGTTATTGACTGTGAATCTGTAGATAAGGAATTTGTCTCTTCTGGATGTGACTTTTTTAACCAAAAAAGAAAACAAATATATTTTTCAAACTTTAGATTTGAAGCATTTTTTTTTTTAATGTTGAACCAATGTGGGACATAATTCAGAACAACCATTGAAAGATAAACTGACTAATTTAAATAAGCAATTATATACAGCTTCATTAGAAAAGAGTCTTTTCTCAAGTTTTGGTTCAGTTGAGTTTGAACTATATAGCATGTTAGGAAATGTGAAATAAAACATTTTATTATTACATTTATGTTAAAATTTTAACTTTTTTTGTATTTAAAATTTTGTTTTAAAAATATCTGATTTTTGTATACCTGATCTTGATACTGAATCCTACAGTTAGTTATTTTTATATGTCTATAAATCCAATTGTTACTGTTTTCAATTATTTCATCTTTAATTTTGTTCTAAGTGGAAAAAAAAAGAAAAATGCATTTTTAGAATATTCCTTAAGTTTTCGTGTTAAGTGCAATACATTTTAGTTTCTAATCTATATTATGCTCGAAAACATTTATTATCAGCGGTAAGTTGGCTGCTTTGAAAATATCGGATATATATCAAAATATCGGATATTTTTGATATTTTCGAAAATATCATGATATTTACGAATCCTGAGTTTTGTCAATCGAACTTATATCTTTGGAGTGGATCACTTTCTTCTGATGGACTGATGGCTTCTACTATTATGAAACAGCCATTATAAATGAAGTGTTAGATGAAGATGAAAGAGCAGCTGTAAAAAGTTAGAACTCTGATTTTCTGGTCAAAATGGGGGGGGGGGGAGGGGGAAATGACCTTTTTTTATGGCCATTTTTTACATTAATTCGCAGAAGACTCAATTACCTAGTAAAAATAGTTGACATGTTTAAAAAAATTTAGAAATGTAATACAACAAAAAGTGGACAGAGAATTCAGCTGAATTACGTTACTGTTTTTCAAACTTTTAACATTATTCTTGTATATTATTCCTTTTTATGTTTATGAATCATGAAGCCAATTCAAAAAAAAGAGAAAAGACACCTGATGTACCAACTTAGCAACGATAACTGTCATTCTGTTGTATAAAGATGGGTAACTTTTGCAGTCTTTTTCTCAAATGCATGTCATTTATTCATTTCATCATTTTATTAGACTGAACCAGTGTTTTGTATGTTTTACATATCTAAATTGAAAGATCTTGAAGAACAATAAGTTTATGTAAAGTTTTGCATAAAATTAGCAAAAACATTTCTGAAACTTTTCAGTGTTGTAACATGCTTATGGAGAGGACATTTTAGTTGATCGCAATACTATAAATTGTAACAGTGTTTCAAACTTGTCAGAATATCTACCAAAAATATTCTGAGAACTGTGCCCCTTTCTGCGTAAATAGATTATCTTCACGTTGAGGAAGTTTGTCTTTTGATTCATGCAAATTTTCATTCAATTGCCCAAGATTTCTGTAAGCATCAGTAAACACACATTTTTGACTGAAAATCTGCAAAAAAATAATATGTAGTATATGATAAAATCAGCATAAGCATGATTTATAAGTAAAATAATAGCTTTAAATTTTAAATAAGACATTTGTTAAAAAAAAATAAACCACATGTTCAAAGCCATACTAAAAATTCATATTAGGTAAACTATTAGTATATAGTGAAAAATTAGTCAGACTGTGTAGTAATGAATAAGCCTGTTAAGTTGAAAAGTTTTGTAGTTTACTTGAAAATATTCAGCAGAACAGATTTTCAAAATGATCATACAGTAGCCTCCCTCTTAGCTGACTTTTTTTTCCCGACATCAGGCAAAATTCACAGTTGACGGCCTCGGAAACTCAGCTTACGCTTTCGAGTTAAAGTGCAATCTTGAAGGGAAGGAGGCAAATTTCAGAAAGGAGAACGTCGGTTCTAAATGGATACGCGTTAACCTTCACCAGTGTTGAATTCAGGGTGTGCCCCCCCCCCCCTCCCTCCCCCAGGAACAATGAGATGTACCCCCGGACGATTTGAGATTTTTTGTTTTTAATGGTCAAAATTGCAATCTCCCCTCCCCTGGAACTCAATATTGTCTAATCAATCTGCAAACTGTTTTGTACAAATATTTAAAAAGCTTGAGGAATGCGAACAGATCGCCGTAGAAAATGTATAAGAGTTGTTTGAGTCTGATAAAGATCTCAAGCATGAAACATTATTTAACGAGGATATAATTAGGACTGTAACTGATGTTGTTCAATACAAAGACGATCCTGATGATGATCCAGTTGAAGTTGACCCTGCTAAAATTCCTCATAGATAAAGGGTAAAAGCATTAGAGCTGGAGCTACGCTATGTTGAGCAGCAACTAACAGCTTCCTAGGTTAAACTTATGATGCTAAAGAGATGGAGAGATTATGCTGCAAAATATCGGGTATCTTGCCTTCAGTAGAAGAAGGTCACTGATTTCTTTATGGTTGATTAACTTAAATATACATAATGTAGAACAACTTCAACTTCTTATAAAGGTGTGTGTCACGATTTCCAAGAGTTTAATTTGTGTTAAATATTTTTCATTATTTGTTATGAGCGATAATTTTTCTTTCAATTCAGTTAATTATAACTAGTATTCATTTCATAAAATATAGAAAATATGAACTTTTTTAAAACTACACAAATTGAAACACTAAATACATTGTACGGGTTTAATTAATTAAATTACGCAGATACTTATTTAAATTTTTTTGCTTCTCCGCTTTAACCGGCCAACCCTCGGTCCCGTTTAGGCCAGTTAAGCGGAAGGCTACTGTATTTTAGATCTGTATTGGAATATGCAAAAAAAATCTTAAGTTGTGTACTTATTGGGATACTTGAAATTGTGCTTTAAAGGTTTCTTTTTGAGAATTTGTAGCTTTGAAACATTCATTAGCATTATTTTTTTTGCTTGTTTGCTTAGTTATTTTATTAATATTCATTATTGTATGCATAACATGTAAAAGTTTAATTTTACTTCTAGTTTACCAACTGATGTTCAAGCGGAAGCCATCCCATTAATTCTTGGGGGTGGAGATGTATTAATGGTAATTACTTTTTTTTTTGTTCAAAAGAGTAACTTTTTATTTCTATTAACAAAAAAAAAAAATCTTTTAATATTCTGAACAAAAAAAAAATCATTTAACATATATCTGCTATTGAAGTGTGTATGCAATATCAAGACATTTAAACTCCAGTACTTATATGCAAATTTGCCAACCCAGTATGGATAAGATTGTTTTAGAAACATAAGACTGAAAAAGAAATGGCCTGCAACATTTTCTCTTAAGAATTAGAAACTATAATAAAACTAGTATGTTGTAGCCATCACAAAATTTTCTTCTATATAAATCTTAAATCACATCAATTAAATCATTTAAATAGTCCAAGAAATTATATCAATTTAGCACCCATTCGTATCAAAGTATATCTGAATTTGAAGTTTGATGAAAATTTGTGCATTAGTTCTTGAGATAGAGTTATAGAGGAAATTCCAAAAAATGTAGCATAGCAGCGCCACCTGTTGAGCGATTTACACCAAAACATAAACAGCACTAATTGATATCAAGGTATATCTGAATCTGAAGTTTGATGAAAATTCGTGTATTAGTTATTGAGATAGAGCTAATGTATATATACATTATATATATATACACTAGGAGGCTCTGCCCCCTGCAAGCTACGCTCGCCCCCTGCAAGCTACGCTCGCCAACCCCCGTTCAGACACCGCAGAATCTAAAAACATGCTAATCTGATCTGTTTTAAAAATATTATAGAATATTGACTTATACTGAAAAAAAAAAAAAAAGTGGCACTCCGGGAGTGCCAATAGAAGTGAAAACTTCAACAATTACGTGTGTGTTTTTTTATTTATTCAAATAATTCTTTACTTACGTGACGATGAGCAGCAGTTCTATTAATTTATCAGCAATGATAGATTTCCAAATTCAAACTCAAAAGCACTGTAGTACAATATTTCTTATTTAAACGATATATAGTATATAAGTATTAACACTTCACATTAGTAAATTAATTGTATGATACATTATATGTAGCTAGCTAAATCAAAGAAGAAAACAATTAATTTCAAGAATTGTCACAATTATAATATCTATGTTGAATTAACAGAAACGTGCGTTGAATTGTATAGCAGCACTAATGAAAGCATCTGGGGACACGGCAGTGCCCCTGCCAAGTCTTGAAAGCACAGCCGTAAGCATCTTTTTCTGGAAGCATCTCAGGGTACTTTTGACCCCCCAATATCTTTGTGTTGGTGATTCCCAGAAACTTGAAACTTCGTATATCTAAAGTAATGTGGAAATGGAACTAAATGCTGAAATTTCACGTTTCTATCTTTTTTATTTCAGAAGATATATGAACTTAAACTTTCACTTTTTCGACACTGATTCACTGATCACCAAAACTCGGAGGTACATCCTGTATCCCTAGAATCTTGAAATTTGGTATGAAGGTAGTGTTTGAGATACAATGAAAGGGAAAATTTAAAAAATCCGGAAAATTTGGATAAAAAGTCGAAAAATCAAAAAACCGAGAATTTGGCACAGATGTGATATACGAACCAGGTTTGGCATGATTTTTTAACGTCAATTTGGCGAAAGCCCATTTTCCAATATCAGTTACAATATATATTTTTAAATTATTTTCTATTGCTTTAAAAAGTAAAGAACAATAAATAAACGATAATTTCATTAATAACTATAGAACAAAACAATTGTACAATTTAAAAAAATAAAATAAAAGTAAATGAACAATTTATTAATAAATAAGCAACAGTAGCTGGGTTACCTTGTAAAATAAAGTAATGCCATTTTGGTGTCAATTAGGTACCCAAGTGCGTATCTGACATCTGTGCCCCGTATTTTATCTTCCATAATCGAAATTCCCGCTAATAGTGTTCGTCATTGACCAGACCATCAACACGATAAAATACAGCGTTATCGGTTTTTAGTTACACGAAATAGGTAGGTCACGAATACGGTATAATTCATTTTAACTGCCGAAAAACAAAATAATTTGTTTTACCAAATGTTGTTTTGGTGAATTTAAATATTTCTGCAAGTCAAATAATTCTGCAAGTATGTTAACATTTCTTGATAAATAATTGCGCTTATGCTTTTGCTATATTTAAAACCACTACCATATTATTAGAAATATCGCTATAGTTTGACGCTATGACATACACCATAACGCAAAAATAACACGAATTTTAAAAACAAGAGAGTTTTTCTGCTAAACTTACCCGATATTTGATCGAATAGTTCACTTTTGCCGCCAACTATTGACATAAATAACAACTGTTGAATAAAGATAATTTTATTTTGCTAGAGCAAGGTAGTTTTATTTTAGAAAGAGTCACAAGACTTGGCTCATTTTTACATGAGATGTTTTTGATGAGATTTCCTTTTTCTAACTCTTGTACGTGTATTTCGGGAACCAATAGCGCACAGGCAAGCATGCGGCGCACTTGCCTGTAAATTGTTGTTATTGATTAAGCAATCAATAACAATTAATTGCCCGCCCTCCTCATACCGAACTATGCACAATACATGTACATACTTATATACAGAGGTGTCGGTTACAATAACAGTGCCACAAGTTCAATGGTTTTTCCCATCTCAAAAAATGCCAAACGTGCCCAAAGAAGCTTTCACTTCAATAATGAAAGTATAAAGTATTTGTCTTTAACAATAAACACAACAGCGTACTGCAACGAAAATGTAAATTTTGTGTGTGCTCCTGTGTGAACGCTGGGAAAAAAAGTGAGTTTTAGCTTCATTCTTCTTTTGCGGATTGAGCTGAAGAGGGAAAAGCTCCTGTCATTCACCGCTTGGCGCGCTGGTGTCTATGTGGGAAAATGCTAGCATGTCGGTTACGTAACAGTGTCTCCAAATCAGTGGTTTTTCTCCATCTCAAAAAAAGCTCAACGCACCTAAAGAAGTTTTCACTTCAAAAAGATGTACAGATCTCCCTGTAAACAGGTTTCCATTCAAATTCCTTTGATTTCAAAAATTTAAGGCCGAATTAGTTGCTGTTAAGACATCCAATGGTTGTTTTCGTGTTTGATTAAAGAGGATCAGTTAAATATTTGAAAAGAAGCTGAAAAAATGAATTAAGTGTACAGAGTCTTTGTCTCCCGGTATTTTAAAACAATTTCTATAACAATAGTCTAAGTCATGTGACTATCATCAACAGTTCCGGGCGAATCACTTCGCTTTTTATATTCCTGGTGCCATTTTGGTACTTTTAATGTTAGCCAGATACAGGTGATAAGTCGCCAAATATTATTCTATCACCATCATTTCATCTATATTATAATAGTCCAAGTCATGTAACTGCCATAAATAAATACACTCTGATCCCTTCGCTTTTCATATGAAAGTTTGGCCCAGATATCATATACGGCCCCATGTTGGCACGATTTTTTCCGATGCTAATTTGGGGAAAACATCAACAGCATAAACAACAATATCCGGCTTACCAAATCAAGCAAAATAACGATACTATGGCGCCAGTTAAGTACCCGTTGCGTATATGCCATTGGCGTCAGAAAAAAATCGCTCCAATATTGGTCCGTATATGACATCTGTGCCGAAAGTTTTCCCTTTTGATTAAAAAATCAAATTTCTTTTTCGAATAAAACTACATAAAAGTTTCAATGGTCGCAAATAATTCTTGGTACTGTTATGCTAGCCGGGTGCAAATCTCGCCAATAGCTATTTTTCAACTCGCAAGTTAGCATTTTTTTTTTTTTTTTTTTTCGAGTGGTAAATTAAAACATTGCTTTGAAGTTGAAATTAAATGTCATCGTTTGTTACATCATTTAATATTTGGCCAGATGTCATATGCGCACCGGGTTTGGCCTGATTTTTGTAACGAAAATTTGGCGAAAACCTCGTTTTCGAATGCCAGTTACGTATGTATTTTTGGTACTACTTAGTTATCCCGTTGACCAAAAATCTATCACCAAACTATAAGATTAAATGCCAATAATGGTTGATCGTAAATGTCACATTCACTTGACTTTAAGCAAGTTACACGTCTTTACATTATCAAATGATTTTTATTTAGACGTTTTATTTGTATATTTATTAATGTTATACTATTTTCTTTGTTCTTTCGTTATTTAAAATAAAAATTATGTCAATTTGTGTAATTTGGCGAGTGGTTTGGCAATTTATATAATTTGGCGAAATGGGTCGACAGAATAACTAAGTAGTACCATATTTTTTAATTATTTTATATTATTTTTAAAGGAAAAAATCCAAAAAAATAATTGAACAAAACAATTTATGTAATTTAAAAAAAGAAAATAAAGTAAATAAACATTTATTATTAAATAAACAACAATGGCCGGGTTACCATGTCAACCAAAATAAAGCCATTTTGGCACCAATTAGGTACCCCGGTGTGTATATGACATCTGTGCCTAATATTTTTCTTTTCATTTCGTTTAAAAAAAATAAAGAAATGAAAGCCATTTATTTTAAATGTATATATTATATGTGTATATGTTTGTATCAAATAACATGATAATGAAATACAAAATGAATTATGAAGAAAAGTAACATGATACATTTCTTAGCATACATTTAAGGGAGGCCAAACTTCTCGCCAAATTTATATAAAATAGTAACCTTTTCTAAAATCTGAAAACAAAATATCTGTTATGATTAAAATTTGAGTTGCCATCATTAGAAAAATGTATATAAAATTAGAAAAAAATTAATATTTCGAAAACTAATTCGAATTTGAAAATTCTAATACCAGTTTTGAGATCTGCGGATCAATATTGATTTTTGGTGTTAATTTCATCGCAAAGTATTCTTTTTTTAGGAGAAATCGCCGTGAAACATAATCAGTTGTTTAATCAGTCGATTCATACTTCCGTTTCATAAATTTGTTTCATTAGGATTTTATATATATAGGGTAGATATGCATATGTTTTATATATACACATACATATATCTACCCTGTATATGTAAAATCCTTATGAAACGACTGAATTGAAACGAATTTATGTAACGATTGTATGAAACGACTGATTAAACAACTGATTATGTTTCACGGCGATTTCTCCTAAAATACGGAATACTTTGCGATGAAATTAACACCAAAAATCCGTATTGATCTGCAGATCTCAAAACTGGTATTAGAATTTTTAAATTCGATTTAATTTTCAAAATATTAATTTTTTTCTTATTTTATTTACTTTTCTCTCATGATGGCAACTAAAATTTTAATCATAACAGATATTTTTTTTTCATATTTTAGAAAAGGTTACTATTTTAAACTAATTTGGTGACAAGTTTGGCCTCCCTTAAATGTATACTAAGAAATGTATCATGTTACTTCTATTCATAATTCAATTTGTATTTCATTATCATTTTATTTAATACAAACTGAAACATTTAAAATAAATGGCTTTCACTTCTTTCTTATTTTTTAAACGAAACGAAAAGAAAAATATTAGGCACAGATGTCATCATATGCACTGGGGTACCTAAGTGGTGCCAAAATGGCATTATTTTGGTTGACACGGTAACCCGGCTATTGTTGTTTATTTAATAATAAATGTTTATTTACTTTATTTTCTTTTTTAAATTACATAAATTGTTTTGTTCTATAGTTAATTACTTTTTTGGTTATTTTCTTTTAAAAATAATAGAAAATAATTAACCAATACGGTACTACTTAGTTATTCCGTCGACCCATTTCACCAAATTATATAAATCTCCAAACCACTCGCCAAATTATACAAATTGACATAATTTTTATTTTAAATAATGGAAGAACAGATAAATTAGTACGTATAACAATAAATATACAAATAAAATGTCAAAAGAAAAATCATTTGTTGACGTAAAGACGTGTAACTTGCTTAAAGTCAAGTGAATGTGACATTTACGATCAACCATTATTGGCATTTAATCTTATAGTTTAGTGATAGATTTTTCGTTGACGGGATAACTAAGTAATACCAAAAATACATATGTAATTGGTATTCGAAAACGAGGTTTTCGCCAAATTTTCATTAAAAAAAATGCCAAACCCAGTGCGTATATGACATTTGGCCAAATATTAAATGATGTAACAAACCCTGACATTTAATTTCAATTTCAAAGCAATGTTTTAATTTACCACTCGAAAAATAAAAAAAATGCTTTTGCGAAAAAGAATTTTTTGCGACAGTGGCAACTTTTATGTAGTTTTATTCGAAAAAGAAATTTGATTTTTTAATCAAAATGGAAAACTTTCGGCACAGATGTCATATACGGACCCATATTGGCGCAATTTTTTTCTGAGCGAATGTCATATACTTAACTGGCGCCATAGTATCGTTATTTTGCTTGATTTGGTAAGCCGGATGTTGTTGTTTATGCTGTTGATGTTTTCCCCAAATTAGCATCGGAAAAAAATCATGCCAATATGGGGCCGTATATGATATCTGGGCCAAACTTTCATATGAAAAGCGAAGGGATCAGAGCGTATTTATTTATGGCAGTTACATGATTTGGACTATTATAATATAGATGAAATGATGGCGATAGAATAATATTTGGTGACATCACCTGTACCTGGCTAACATTAAAGTACCAAAATGGCACCTGGAATATAAAAAGCGAAGTGATTCGCCCCGAACTGTTGATGATAGTCATATGACTTAGGCTATTGTTATAGAAATTGTTTTAAAATATCGGGAGACAAAGACTCTGTACACTTATTTCATTTTATTTTAGCTTCTTTTCAAATGTTTAACTGATCCTCTTTAATCAAACATGAAAACAACCATTGGATGTCTTAACAGCAATTGATTCGCCCTTAAATTTTTCAAAGGGAATTGAATGGAAACCCGTTTACAGGAAGATCTGCACAGCTTTTTTCAGTATAATTCAATCTTCTCTAATATTTTTAAAATCAATCAGATTAGCGTGTTTTAGATTCTGTGGTGTCTGAACGGGGGGTTGGCGAGCGTAGCTTGCAGGGGGCAGAGCCCCCTAGTATGTATATAAATATGTATAGATACATGTATATATACGTATTTATGTATACATAATATTGGTGCCTGGCTAACCGAAAAGTACCAAAATTTACTCTAATTTTATGCAATACTCCTCAAAGTTTGTGTCCCCCCCCCCCCCCTGCCACACACACATAAAAAGAAGTAAATAAATAAATAAAAAATAAAATAAATAGTGATTCAATTAAAAAGGGTATGTTGAAGTTTTAGTATTTTGATCATATTGATACATCGAAGAAATGCAAACTGAAATAAATGAATTTAAAGACTGCAACTCTGAATGAATCATTTAAAGACAAACAGATGCAGTTAAAATTCTTTCTTGCATATTTATAATCAATGGATCTTTATGTAACTTCACCAGAATATTCTAGGAATAGCTGAATACATATCAAGCAAATAATTGGAAAATATTTTTGCCAAATGAGAAGTAAGTCCTTTTAAGAGACCGTATCCTTTGAGAGTACCTATGTTATTTGTCATCTCTCAAATGTATAATAAATATTACACAAAAAGTATTATAAAATACAGTTGAAACATAAATGTCCCAATCCCCCCCCCCCCCTTACATGTGGCACATTGGGATGGCTGTCTTTTTATTTATAGTCGCAAATAATGGTTTTAAAAAGCAGAAATAACAGTAACAAGAATTAATAGTGTGATTTATGATTAAGAAGTATTTATTTATGTACATGAAACAGTTTTCAAACAATGAATTAATATTCGTAAGTAAAATAATGAATAATCTATAGAAAAAATTAGTAAAGTTTTTACAAAAGTTTGCAATTTCGCAAAAACTTGATCGTTTGAAAAAAAAAATCCAAGACAATCCTTGGTAAGTTAATTAAATGCAACTTCTCTTGTTAAAAATGAAAATTCAAGTTGAAAACAACTTTTAAACATGGAAAAATCCATCTGTTTTAAAAGTTTCATTTAAAAAAATATACCTTTTTGAATATTAAGAATCTAAAACTTACTAAAACATAGTTTGAGTTTAGACTGGAAAGCTGTATCAAAACTGAATATACAGGAAATGAAAATTATAATTATAAGGGGGAAAATGTTATATTGTAAAATAATACTAATTTTTAAACAATGGAAGATTTGAAAATGATAATAGTATTTATATTAATACCTGAACGGCAGTAATTTGTTTCTTTTAAACTGGCATCCTGTATATATTTGAAAACCAGTACTATGCAGATGGAATGTACAATATAGTTTAAAATTGCTTTCAAACTGCAGTGATATTGGTTGAAACTTAAGATTTTGTTGTTGTTATTTTTTAAATTAGTTCTATTGATATAATTAAACAAATGCTACTGAAAAATCATTTCAAAAGACGCATGATATATTACAAAACACTGTCGCTAAATTAAGCAAGAAAAGCTACTGTCAGAATTCTGAGACTGAAAGGATAATCTTTTAAAAGCTGACTTTTTTATATAGTATATTCTTGTAAAGGGAAAATCATTTTTTTAGTGTGCATAAATATTTAAAAAGTTTATTATTTTATATTTTTTAAGGAAATATTACTTTTTTTTTTTTTTTTTTGAGAAATATTTATGAGAAATCAATTTTTCCATTATATCTATTTTTTCCGCCGCTTCAAATTTTCCAGAAAATTTACATCTCTACATTTAATGCACATAATAATCCTGCAATTCTTTACGAAATTTCAAAGTCATATTGGATCTTGTTGATGTGACATTTCCTGTGTTTGATCATGGAATTTAAATACAATGTTTGCACTAGTAGCTCACACATCTTTAGTTTCTGTGGAAGGAGGATACCACAATTTGTTTGTCCTTTTTAGGAACGATACAGATAATAGCTTTTTTTATTGCATAATTCTGAAACCAACATAATGAACAGATTTAGAAACAGAATCTTTTGAAACAAACATTAATACTATAAAACCATTTTGTTGCATTTCATCCATTAGAAAGTAAAAATTATTCAGTTTTTGTTGTGCATCAACATTATCCAGCTTGAATTCAGAAACTGACTCCCAATTAAAATCTATAAGTCTTTCAAACTTGCTATCTGAATTTGTTTTTTTTGCAGTGTTTAGTCTTTTATTACATATTTTTATCGTAGAACTATGCATTTTTTGTTTCTCATTTCTTTCATATATTTGATATTAAATTTGGTTTTCTTTTCTATTTAAAAAAATATATATAATGTAATCTTGTTTATAACTACCCGCCCTTGGCGACCAGTTTGGTATCCCTTAAGCTATGCTAAGCAATGTATCGTGTTACTTTTACTCATAATTCAATTTGCTTGCTCAATCTTTCAGCAAATTGGAAGATTCTGATAGAGAAATCAAAAACTTGGTATTTTTATGTTAACGGAGTGCAAGTGATAAATCGCCAATCATTGTTCCCGTCACATTTTTTTATCATTAATTTCATTTAAAATATAATCAGTGGTGTAGTCTTATAAAAAACAGAGGGTATGCGCTCAAGGCAGAGAGTATACCGTACAGAGTATATACTATAGCTTTTTTAAGAAACAGGGGGTATATGGTGTGTCTTAAAAAAATCCAGAAGGTATACGGCGTATATCCCCGTGTACCCTCCACTACATCCCTGAATATAATCCTTACTTTCATTTTATTTAAAATACAAAACTTTCATTTAAAACTGAAACATTTAAAATTAATGGTTTTCACTTGTTTCTTTCTTTCTTTTTTTTTAAGAAAAGAAATACATTAAATAATGCAACAAACCATGGCATTTAATTTCAACTTCAAAACATTGTTTTTATTTACCACTCTAAAAATAAAAAAATGTTAACTGGCAAGTGAAAAAGTGCTATTGACGAGATTTGTACCCAGCTAACATAAAAGTACCAAGAATTCTTTGTGATCATGGCAACCTTTATGTAGTTTTGTTCGACCAAAAATATTTTTGATTTTTTAATCAAAATGGAAACCTTTCATATGAAAAGCGAAGAGATCAGCCCGTAGTTGTTTATGGCAGTTACATGACTTGAACTGTTATAATATAGATTAAATGATGGTGACAGAATAATGTTTGGCGACTTATCACCTGTGCTTGACTAACATTAAAATACTAAAACGGCCTCCTGGAATATAAAAAGCAAAGTGGTCCCCCTGGAATGTTGATGATAGTTGCATAACTTAGGCTGTTATTATCGAGATGATCCAATGATTCTTAGATCTCTAAGTTGCCACTTAATGTACTAACTTTTTCTTTATAATCTATTGATGATTTTTTGTTAAACAATAGTATCCAAAAGAAATAATGCTTATAAAATATGTAAAAATATAGTTATAAGATATTTATTATACTCATATTAGAGCAAAATATTGTAAAGTATCAGTCCTAATGTCTCCCATCGACTGATTTTCAGAACAAATGTTTAGATTTAGTTTTGTAGAATAAATAAATGCATAATTTATGGTAGAAAAGAAAGCTTAAACATTGATAAATACTGTCTGGCTTAGACAAGTAAAACTCTGCAACTGGTTTTGACTCAGTCCTGTTGCCAAGGTAACTGGTCAGTCGACTTTATTTCAGGGAAGTCCGTCATTTTCTTTTCACCCGTTCAATCAATCATTCCGAGAATTATCGTACGCTTTTCTGCCCTTCTCCTTCTACGGACGAAGTTCCTCCCCTACAAGTTTTGAAACCCGCAAAAGTAGGAAATCTACTCAGGGTTTTTCTTGTTAGAGCCAGACAGTAAATAGTATTGAACTCAAAATAAAATGTTTCTATTTTCATTAAAGTATATCAGTATTTTGAAAATCGGATAAATTACTTTTTATAGCTCAAAATTAATTTAACTTGCTCATAAACAAGTATGTTTCAGATAATGAGTTGACGTCCTAGATGCAAATAGATTACATGAACACTACTAGTGTAATTTTTCATGCACCTTATTTTGCAATAATTAGAAAATTATAGCCCTGAGCTAATGTATCCCTCCTTTTCCTAGCAAAATGTTTGTTAATGTAAATGTTTCATCGTTAATTTTTCATTCTTGTCAATTTTGTGATGATACTGTTTTAATTTTTATCTTTCATTTCTTATATCAGGCTGCTGAAACTGGCAGTGGTAAAACCGGGGCATTTTGTCTACCCATTTTGCAAATCGTATGGGAAACATTAAGTGATCTACAAAGTGGAAAAGGGAAGAAAGATAGTGCAGGAGGAGGAAGTACTCAATGTAATCAAATTATAATTTTTAGTTTAGCTAGATTTTATATGATTTTATTAGCTTAATATTGAATTTTATATGCATCAATACAAATTTGTTAAAATATTATATTCATTTTAAACATAATACAGTAAAAGATCTTTATAACACAAACCTAAAACACAAGGTTGTGCATTATATAGAATTTTGTGTTATATGGATCCTCTTTCATACATCATTAAATTTACCTTGTAAACATGGCCAAATATGTCTGAAACATATCAAAATACATTAAAATAGCTTTATACTGCAATCCTTGTTACCAGGAGTTATCCAGATTATAAAGTTTTGCAAAATGTAGATCATTCTACACACTTTTAAATTTACCTTATAAACATGATCCGAATGTATTTGGATCAAATCATTCATTATATTACTCATTTTCAAAAATGTTTATTGTAACAAGAGCAACTTTTTCATTAAAAATGTCTTAAATTAGAAGATAAAGTTGAACTAATGTATCAAATTTAGTCCTCTAGAGAGTAGCAATTTTTTAAAATGGGGCAATGCAGGTGCTTCTTAACTGCAAAATTCATTGTTTATGTCTGAGAAGTTGTGCATTATATGGAGAATTGTGTTATAAAGATCTTCTACTGTATTTAAAATTAACAAAATTTTCGCACTGTATACTTTTGGCACTGAAGAAATATTCAAAAAAGAGTGCAATGCATATTAATTGATGCCATTGGAGTCATTATGCTAAGCAAACTGGAAAACAAAGTGTGATTAATTAAGTTCCATAACTAAATAACAATGTAGTATAAAAACACATGCTGTGAAGTTAAGAAATATTTGTTGATAGGGGCTTAATTATGAAATAAATTTTCAATATTTAATTCAAAATACAAAAGGAAGTCTTTGTTACATGCAGATGCTACATTCACTTAACTGATTCTAATTTGAAAAGAAAAATATTTTTCATGATAATTATTAAAATTTTTAATTATTAAATAAAGATGCATACATAGCTGTCAACTTTCTGTAGTCGAAAAATATTTTGAACCAAAAAATAGCTAAAGTCAAGAATGAGATTGCATTGAGATGTGAGATTGTATTTGGGATGTGAGATTACATTCTAGGACAGCCCTTAGTGAATGAAGTATATAATGCATGTGAATTACAGCAATACATGATAGAATCCTTTTATTTTCAAATATTCAGTCACAAAGTATGCCTTTGACAAATTTGTGTCTATTCTGCATGAGATTATAAAAAGAAAAAATCTCTTGTATCTAAAAAAGAATGTAAGCTAAAATGTTATTTTTTGTTTTTGTTCTTATTTTGTATTAATGTAAAAATTGTATTAATGTTTGTATAAACTTGATATAAAGCTTATTTTGTAATAAATGTAATATTTTTTAAATTTCAACCATTTTTGTTGTGAATCTATTTTAAATTTAAGTACAAATAAGTAATTTTTTTTTTCATCCACTTAAAAATAATTCATGCAAAAGAAAAAAAATATCCACAAAAAAGAAAAATTTAAAATAATTAGATTTGTTTGAAATTTTCCAGCTTTTATGCCAAATATCAAGTATCTATGCGAGCAATACCTCAGATTGAAATTCAAGCACTCACAGACATAGCAAGACCTTTCCTGGAAGCAACTCAGGGTACTTTTTTATCCCCCCCCCCCCTCCCCAAATCTTTGTGCTGGAGTTGTCCAGAAGCCTGAAACTTCTTTTTATCTAAAGGACTTTTTGGATGAAACTAAACTTGCAAACAGGGGTGCAGAAAATGTTTCTACTCCCAACATTTCCCCCAATCCACATGAAAATTTCCCCAAAATTTTACGGCATGTTATAGGTAAATGTTGTATTACCATAGATATAGAAAATTTATTTTTTCACTATTTCTCAACTTATGCGCGAGTATATATGGCAGTGGTGATTCTGAGTGAAAAAAAATATCTCTGAAATTCACAGCAAATTTTCTGAAAGGTTACAGCAGAGTGGGGGACGAGGGGAAATCCACTCCCAGCACTGTTTTTTTCGCGGCCTTTTGACGAAATTCGCTGTTGTTTTGCCATCTTTTGATAAAATTCGCGGTCATTTTGCGATCGTACGATGAAATTCGCGGTCGTTTTGCGATCATTTGACGGAATTTGCTATTCTTTTGTGATCTTTTGACGAAATTTGCGGTAATCTCGCGATCTTTTGGCGAAATTTGCGGTTATCTTGCGATCTTTTGGCGAAATTTGCGTTCATTTTACGATCTTTTGACGAAATTTGCGAGTTTTTTCGCGCAACTTTGAGGAAATTCACGGTTATTTCGCCCCTTTTGACGAAATTCGCGGTTGTTTCGCGATCTTTTAAAGAAATTCGCGGTTGATTTGTGGTCTTTTGACGAAATTTACGGTTGTTTCGTGAAATTTGCAGTTGTTTCTCAATCTTTTGTCAAAATTTGCGGCTGTTTCGCGATCTTTTGACGAAATGTGGTTTATTTTGCGATCTTTTTACGAAACTTGCGGCTCTTTCGCGATCTTTTACCGAAACTTGCTGTTCTTTCTCAATCTTTTGACGAAACTTGCGGCTCTTTCGCGATCTTATAATGAAATTTGCGGTTATTTTGCGATCTTTTGACGAAACTTGCGGTTATTTTGCGATCTTATAATGAAATTTGCGGTTATTTTGCGATCTTTTGACGAAACTTGTGGTTATTTTGAGATCTTTTGACGAAACTTGCGGTTCTTTCGCATACCTTTGCCGAAATTTTGCGATCTTGTGACGAAAACTTGGGTTTTTCCTAATTCTTTGAAAAAATTTGCAGTATTCGTAGATTGATGACCGATTATTATTATTATTTTTTTTTTTTCGGAACCGAATGACTTAAATTTTCGGAAAATTCAGAACAGAATCACCCCTGATATACGGTACAGTCGTGGAAAAAAAAAAGTAAACACCCCCTACTAACTCTTCAACAAATTATCGTAGACGGAAGTTACTGGTACCGAACGATTTGAAATAAAGTCTACTTTTAAATGACGTATATAAAATTTGCTTAGGGGGTCATCTACATATTAAAACGAACCCAAACCTCATTTTTTTCAATGGCAATACCCAATTTTAACAAGATATTTCAAATCTTCGGTTCAAAATATGCCTAGACACCAAATTTCAAGTCATTTGAATGATAAGTTTTTGAATTATAAACATTCAAAATTTAGTGCTTCTAATGTTAAATTACATTTTCATATTTTTATTTATGTCTTCTGAAATTATGCTCCTAATGTGCTAATTTTTTGTTTAGAAATAAAACTAATGTGCCCAAACATAAATACGCTGAATTTGCAATTTTTATAATTTTATGATATGAATTATGAAATTAATATTCGAAAAAATTATGAATTGCAACCTACAATTTTTTTGATGGATTTAGATTTATTAAGTCCTGCTTTATGAAAATCCCAACTTTCACATTTTTCTTCCAAGTAGTTTTCAAATTATGCTTAAAAAACGGCAAAATGATGGTTTAAGGGGCCGTCTATGATTGAAGTGAGTAGATATTTTGAAATTTCTTCTGCTGCCTTGTTATCTAACAGACTGCATTGACTGCTTAAGGTGCCTTGATCAAGAAGGCGGCTCTCTCGGTTAGCAATCGAGAACCCAACTTCAATTTGGATACAGCGCTTAAAATACGCTCGTTTTAAAATAATTAATTTCTCAGAAACTTATGGTACGAATTGCATAAAAATTTGTTTTTAGGCTAATTGCAGGGTGTAGAGTTCATTTATGCTGTCAGAATTGGGTATTGCCATTGAAAAAAATGAAGTTATGGTTCGTTTTAATATGTAGATGACCTCCTAAGCAAATTTTATATACATCATTTAAAAGTAGACTTTATTTAAAATCGTTTGGTACCAGTAACTTTCTTCTACAATAATTTGTTGCAGAGTTAGTAGGGGGTGTTTACTTTTTTTTTTTCCACGACTGTACATATTATTCTGAGATCGATTTTGTGAAGGTCGCCATACGGATCTTTTTATTTGTAGTGAATTTTTTCTATTTCAGAGAATTATGGAATTAGTTGTTAGAATCGAAATCAATTGTATATGTTTCTGCAAAATTTCCCCCGATCCTAGATCGCCGGATCGGACATATTCTGCACCCCTGCTTGCAAATGTCTCATTTCTAACTTTTCTAGTTCATAACATATATGAACAAAGACATCTCATGTAAAAAATGGGACTATAGGAGGGACTACTTACAAAAATGAAGTAAATTCTCATAAAAATCTCATGTAAAAAACGTAGCCATGTCTTGTAACTCTTTAACCTTAACCCCTTAACTGCCGACGATATCTTACGCGATCTCCAGTGCCTTATTTAAATCATATATTTCTGCAATTAAAGAAGACGTATAATAGTTTGCTGAAATAACAGTAAGAAAATGCACATGTTGTACTGTTATATATAAAATGACCCAGGTGGTGAAAATTGCCTCATTATCATTGAAATTCACCAGATCTATAATAGATGCATGCATTTTCTACCGGCGTATATATACGCCCATGGCAGTTAAGGGGTTAAAAAGTTCTCAGATCATGTAGAACCAAGTCTAGCTCTCTTATCAACTCTAACATTTTCTTTCATAAATCCCTCCTAGTCTCTACATATTTAGTTATAGAATATTTTGAGACTAGGAGTGATTTGTGAATGAAAATGCCATAGCTAGAAAGCTAGAGTTGGTTCTGCATGAAACTTGGATGTATTTTTTACATGTTTTTGATGTGATCAAATAGTCTGTCATCATATAAGCAGTGATTTGTATGCAGTAATAAATTCCTTATAGATTTTTTTTTTTTCTTGTGAAAGATATGTGATGGCATGTGCTCTACTTCTGCTGTCAGTTTGATGCCACCAATTCTGCACTAGACTGTTAATTTGGCATTAGATTTGTCTTTCTCCTCCCCCCGACCCTCTCCCTCTCAAAAGTAAAATAAAATTATGCAGTAGATTTCTTAAATTTTACAGAGGTAAATGCAACGATTTTATTGTTAGACTGATTTTCTTTATAATAGTTCTGATAGAGATCCTGCTAGTATCACATAAATTAGCATTTTAAATAGATTTATTTTTATTGATACTATTGTTGTAGGTAGTTTTTTACACTGTTAACAGTTATGGTCAAATTCAAATTAAGTAAATATATTTTTAATTGTGGACTCTAAATTTTTGTAATGCATTTGAATATTGTTATTATTTTCCTTATTGGGTAATTGTTTAGTTGTTAGGATGTTCAGCCTGATACATATGTGTGTAAATAATTTGTTGAAATTACTATTTTTGTTTATTAGAATTGTTAAAAATTTCATTTATTTTAATTATTATAATCTAATTTTAGCTACAAAATGGAGAATGAGTTATTTTGACCGAGGAAGTACTTTAGGTGAGATTTGTGTATTGAATTTAATTTTTTCGTTTTATAATTTAAATGTAAATAATTAACTATATATATCATTATAATTATGATTTTTGTTTCTTGCAAAAATATATGCCAGTATTGTTCATCTTCCAGCTTTCTTCTGTACCAATTTTAATAATATTTTTTAAAACTGAAAGCTGTTCATTTGTAGATGAGCCCATGCTATTTTACTTTTAATATTTCCATTTTTATAATTTTTTATGAAATTTCTTTAAAATAATGGCAATCGGGTTACTGCCATTGTTACAGAGAAAATGAAAATAATGGAGTCGTATCTTTATTGAAGCAATTTTTTTATTACAATTAAAAATCTATGTATTATATTGCAAATTTTAATCTATAAAAAAATAATGTGTTATATCTATTGTAATTTATGTATATATTATATATGTTAAATATATTGTACCTAAAAAATTAACATTTATATTTAAAATGTATTTAATATAAATATAATCTATCACTTGTCTATTATATCTAAAATTGTATAATTCAAATCTATTAAATCTATATATCTATGTAAGGAAGGGGCCTGTTATTTTTTTAACACTTTCCAACAAAGTTGAAAAGTGTTTATTACTTCGGATTGTCTGTCTACACTCTTACTCCCGTAAATATACTCGGATTGCCCTGAAATTTTTGGATGTTATTGACATTTACCATAGCACGTTCCCTATTTCAAATGAAGTTTGTAGTGTGTTTAGTTCATTTACAGGGACAGTCAAAAGTTTTCTGTTACATTACGGCCTATGGGAAAAAATCGTTTAAAATTATTTTTAATGGTGATTACACGCTTTCAAACATAATAAAAGTAGGGCTGGCCCAAGGGGTATGTGAAGTGTGCCACTGCACGGGGTGCCTAGCCAAAAGGGCATCAAAAAGTGGAAAAGGCACCCACAAGATCACCAATAAAGATTATTTTAAATTCTGTAGGGTTTCTTTTTTTTTTTTTACATTTTCTATAGTTAGGCTGGGACTGGCTCAACAAGGGATTCTTCTTAGTGTTAAAAAGAATTCAAGTGTGCTGAATTTTCGCATGTAGACAGCAGCTTCTGTTCTTTAAAAAAGAGAAGATAGAAATACTTTTAGGCTATTAATTTTCAAATTCCTTCCTCATCCTGGGAAGAGAAAAATTCGTGAAAACAAGTGTGCCTGAAAGAAACACCGATTCCGCCCAGGGCTTGATTATTGCAAACGGAAATTAGGCAGATGCCCAGGGCTTACAACTCTGTTCAATTTTAGTTACAATTAGAGTACTGAACTGGGACGCTGTTGTGCTACCCCCCCCCCCCCCCCCCCTTTTTTTTTTTTATCTGCCGATCACTCCAACTTATTCTTCAGAGAAATGCACTGTAATTATGAATATAAAAGCTTCACTTTGCATTTCTTTTGGATTTAACTTTGAGTTATAGTGATCAGTGAATAAGAAGAAGGCGCAGTTTAACAATTCTCCATGTTGGATATTGGTGTACAAAATTGGACCATATATTAAAAATAATAAACTTTTAATTAATAACTTCAGCTATAAAATTTAGTGCATTTCTACCCAATAGAAACTGAGTTACCTCTGTATTGTTCATCGTAAAAATATAGCAACGCAGCATCCTCTGTTTAATAAACAAGATCAAAATTCAATCAACATAATTTTTAATAAATATCTTACATATGAAATATGAAATTCCATCCCTTATATGCCAAAGTATAACTGTCATGGAAATCATGAAAAGCACAGCATAGCAGCAATGCCCCTTGTTGAATGAACAAAGCCAAAACTGAAACACAATTTTTAATAAATGTCTTGCATATTAAATTTGGGGAAATTCCATCCTATAGAATTCAAAACATAACTATCACCAAAATCTTGGAAAACACATCACACTTGTTCAGCAAGATGCATCAAAGTCAAATTAGTAAACTGAAGGTCAAAACAAAACCCAATTTCAAAACCCAATTAGGTCTAACTCTATACCAAGTTTCATTAAATTCCTTCCTAGATGCTGAGATATAGCTGTCATGAAAGTCTGTGAAAAATATAGCACAGTCTGTTGGACTGCATACACAGAAACTTAATCGGTGTCTGGTTATGTCAAAGCCCAACTGAACATGAAGTTTGGCAAATTTCTATCACTTGGATACTGAGATATAGCTATGAGAGAAATTGTGCAAAACACAGCTAGCAGCGTCACCTGATCTGCATTGATATATGCCATTTTATCCCATAAATTAAAAGTTTGAAAAATTAAAATCCAAAATTTATTTGTTGAAAATCTTTTCTTTTTCTTTTTTTAAGAATTGTTATCATACTTGATTTAATTTAATTAAATACAACTTTTATCAAACATTAAAATATGTTTACTTAAAAAAAATATTTATATTCTAATAAGAAAAATGTTGTAGGCTAATAATATGCAATTTATTCAAATTTTAACAATTGTCATATATATATATTTTTAAAGCTGTCAGTCCTGATGGAAAAATGGTCCAGAGCAGAGAGCCCAAAGAGTGGCATGGTTGCCGAGCTACTAAAGGTGTTCAAGGCAATGGTAATTATCTATTGAATTCTCTAATGCTGTAGTGAGTTTATATTTTAGTAATGTGGTCTATCTGAAGGAAGGTTACTTCCTTTATTGAAACTGTCTACAGAAAACTTTGATCTTATGTGTCATTTTCATTCCACCAGATCTACTATTTTTTTAACATTAATTTATTTTTATAGCCACTGTCTTTTCCTAATTACAATTTTGTAAACACAATGCATTATTCTAGTCACTGCTAAGATCGTGCACCTTATATTCGAAAAATTTAAAAAAAAAAATTTTATTTATCTTCATTTTTTTTTTTAATTTAAACAATATTTTATTAATTATTAAGAATATAATCAGAAGCGCTATTTAGCAGGCCCACTCAATGTTGCCCACACCTGGCATAATAACGTTAAATATACCTAAAATTGCCTTGCTGTTTTCCTGCTATAACTTGAAATGTATCTTGCTATGCTAGTCTTTTTTTTTTTTTCAAATGAACCTTTTTCCACATTTGTATATACCATAAAATCCTGATTGTAACACCCCTCGAGAGTAAGCCCCCCAACACACTTTTAAGCAGTTTTGATTTTCTTTCCATTCCCAAATACAAGTCCCCCCCCCCCCCTTTTTTTTTTCACAAACTTTTTTTGTGGAAAAATTCATTTAAAAGTTTAAGGGAGATAATTTTGAATCTGTTGACTTTTTTTGATGGATTTCCATATGTTTTTACATAACCTTAAAAAAATTCCCCCTCCCCAACTGCATGAAATGTCTGCTTCCCTTCTTTGCCCTCGCTCCTCAGCACAAAAAGTTTAACAGCTTGAAAATCTTAATTCTTCTGTTCTATTTGTTGCTCACTAGTAACAATAAGAAAATAATCAATTACATAAAATTATACTCCTTTCTCTAAAAGTTCATCTTTCCACTCTGACCCCCGCTCAGCAAAGTTTAAAGTCTTTAAAATTATTATTTTTTTTTAATTTTGCAATATTTCTTATTTTGTAGTAAGAGGATTTCATCTACATAATTTCATTTAATCTCACTCATTGAAAATCTTCATCCTCTTTGAAATTTTTGCTCCATCTTTTTGCCCCAAAGGTTAGAAGGGTGGGAGTTTTTTAAATGTGTGGGAGAAAAGTAAAAAAAAAAAAATCTGTTTTGGAGTTTGGCTGTTCTCACTTGTGAATCATCACATGTATATTTTATGTTTAAATTGAGCAGCAAAAAAATATGATTTTATACTGTGTGTGTGTGTGTGTGTGTTTTAAGGGGGGGGGGGGGGGAGGCTGGCAATGAAAAAAATTAGAACTTTTTTTTCGGAAGAAAATGAGAACTAATTTATGTGGTTATTTAAATATTTTTTACAACAAAGTTGCAAATCAAGCATTAAAAAAATTAAAGAATTATAAAGATTTTTAACTCTTTGAGTTACAAGGTTGGGGGGGGGGGGGGGGGCGTGATGCTCATGATACAAAGGCGTGGGGACATGGGAAGAGAAGCAGAGAATTTGGGAGGAGGGGATATTTTAAGCGATGTGTTATTCATTTGTTTGTTACTATAGTGTATTAAACAGGTCAAAAAGAAATTTAAAATTATAGGTTAAATTATGTACATTTGATACCAGAGGGGGAGGGGGAAAGATGGAAGCAGTTTTTTTTGGGGGGGAGGGGGGGGAGGCTTACATTATTAAATATTGCTGCAATAAATAAAATAACAAATAAAGAAGTAAATTTGGAAAAAAAAATTAAAGTTTTAAAATTTTGGTGTGTGAGATGAGATGTTAGTGTGTGTGTGTGTGTGGGGGGGGGGGGGGGGGAAGAAGATTTAGATATTGTTCTTATAAATTGGAAATCTGCCGAAATATAGAAGATTCTTTCCCCTGTAGTTGGCTTATTTACTTCTAAATTAATGGTAAAAAAACAATTTTTATGACTTTTTCTTTTTTAAAGAAATCTCAATTATAAGTGTCCCTCCCAAAGTTAATTTCTTTTGCTTTTGAAAAAGGGGGGGTTGGGACTTATTATCGGGATTTTACGGTATATTTTAAAAAAAACTCCTGGCGGCAAGATTACGTGCTTTGTCTTAGCAATATATTTTAGCAATAACTGGGGTACTTAAAAGAACAATGGTGGATTTTTTTCCTCATTAGAATTTAGCTGTGTTTTAAAAATAATCAAAGGCTTTACTTTAGTAATTTTGAAAAACTGTTTCATATATATATTTATTTTTTACGATAAATGAAGATCTGCACCATTCAGAGGTATAAAATATAAAATTGGATGGTTAAAGTGTCAAATAGATATGGGTTGATAAAAACCAGACGTCTCATTTTCAGCCAAATAAAAACGTTTTGCAAAAAAAAAAAAATAATAATAATAATAATAAATACAAGGAATTCAAACTGCTGTATGAATTCTGAATAAACTTTATTGGAAAGAGAACAAAATTCACTTTATTGGTCCAAAAAATTGAATTTGGATTGCTTTTATCTATAGATTAAAATTACAGTGAACTTAAAAATCTAGGCAAACATCTGAATTGTTGCTTTCAATATAAAATTACAAAAAGCCTAATAAAATAATCAAATCTGGGATTCCCTAGAAACAGAAATTTCCTACCTGTAAAAAAACTCTACTAGAAAGAGTTAAATAGGAGCGTCATTAAAAAAAAAAAAAAAAAATCCCTATAAAAAGGAAATACTAAAAGTTGGTGTTATATGAAGATTTTAGTGTTAAGAGTGCTATTATTTTTTTTCTCATGCATTTTTTTTTTTTTTTCACTTGTTTTAACCAGTAGTATCAGATTATGTTCATATTTTCCCCAATCAATCAGTAATATTTGAAACTAGAATGAGTTTGACCTTTTTAAAAGAAATTAGATTGCTTTTTATGTGCATGAGCTCAACAATGTAAATTCTACTTGTCACTATACCTTATAAAAAAAAACTTATTGACTTCTAAACAACTCAAATTCATTGAAGTATTTTTTTTTTTCTAAAGCTTTTCCCTTTTTATTTTATTCTCTTTTCTTTCTTTTTACTCCCCTTTTCTTTTAAAAAATTGGGTTAAACAAACTCTGGTCCTAAAGAAATAATCCTGATGATCAATAGAGTTTAAGATACATAATCATCACATAGTCATCTCTTTTTTTATTCTAAATTTTCTGTTTTATTTATTAATTTTGATAAAATATTATACAGTTTTATTCTAAAGTATGCATATCAGTTTTTTTTTAAATATTACAATAACTTTTTTTTTTCTCACAATATTTATTTAGTAAAAATATTTCACTTACTCTGTGTTCTTTTTTTTATAATTTAGGGAAGTATTATTATGAAGCTAAAGTTACTGATGAAGGTTTGTGTAGAGTTGGATGGTCTACTCCTGCAGCTTCCTTAGATCTTGGTAATTTTTGAAATTTTTATGCATATATTTTGCTTATAAATCTAAAACAGAAAGCTGTTTTGTTTCTGAAATTGAGGTACAACCAAATTAAATTTAGAACAAAAGTCTGTGGATCTAAAATATAGCATTGATGTATATAGAATTTAGAAGTACAGTAGAGCACCTATTATCCGAACTAAAATTAACCGGACTTCCAGTTATCCGAACAACCTATTTCTCCCCAAAAAAATTTTAACCGAACTCCCAATTATCCGTTAGCTTGGAATAAAATTTTAAATAAAGAAAAAACTGCGAGTTGGTCAAAAAATAAGGAGTGTAAAAACAATCAAGGAGATGGAAATAATCCTAAGCTATGAACATAATGAAATTAACGAGTGGTTAAATAGTGAAGTATACATGACCCTGGATATCAGATTTTAAATGATGATGAGATTGTGGATGAGATTCATGATGAAAAAGAAATTTAAGAAAATGAAAATGAATGTTCTGAAAATAACCCAGGTCCATCCCATAACGAAGCCTTTGAATGTTTGAAAACAGCTATGAAATGGCTCGAATGGCAGAAGAACGCTGATCCTATTTAACTAATGGTATTTAAGAAAAATTGGAGATATGGCAGCATTGAAAAGAATGTCTTTGTTGAACCAAGCAGCAATCAAAAGCTTTTTTCCTTAAATTATAATCTCTGCAGTTCAGTAAATGATAAAAAAAGAAAATAATAATGATAAAAATGCAAGCAACAACAACAAAAATTTTTTTAAGACAAAAAGGAAAAAAAAAACAATTTTTAAGCATGTCAGCACTAACTGGTGTTGCCAGTCCTAAGCTTAGATAACGTGTGAAGGTTTTAGTGTAGTCAGAAACATCCTATAAATTGTCCGTCCATTTATCTGAACTAGGGTCAGTCTCGACTTGCTCGAATAGTTGCCGCTCTCTGTAATGCGTCATTTGAGCATCTACTAATTTGTCTTTGTTGCCTGTCTCCTGTTTCCATATTGTAAAATTATCTTTTTTTTTTTTTTTTCCCCTCTCTCCCATAGAATTTTTAATAAAAGTTTCCTACTAAATAAAATGCTAGATCTATTTTTTTTTACACTTCAGTATGAAATATATAATCAAATTTTATATCCAGTATCATTATGATTTTTCACATTAAAAACTGTTAATCTCAATTCACATGGAACAACTGGACAGTTAAACTGTGTGAAAATAAAAATCGGAAAACAAAATCCATTATATGAATGACATGAAATGCATAGGAAGAAAGAAGGTAAATACAGGGTGTCTAGCCACCTGAAAAACCTGAAAAAGTTGAGAAAATTTATATGGACTGGAAAAGTCAGGGAATTTGAAAACTCTGGAAAAGAGTTACAAAAATTTGAAACTTCCAAGAAAAAATTTCTTATTATAAAACTAAGAATTTGAAATTGCAGTGCAAGGAAAATCAAATTTTGCTTTTTATAAGTACTGTAAAGAATAATTCAGCCTATTGTGCAAATAATTTTTTCTACTGCTTTTCCATCATTCCTTATAACTCGGAGATTTTCAACTCCAGCTTCACTGAAACTAGGGTTGCCAGATTTATCTCAGAAAAAAAACAGAAGATTTTGATTTACACTAGTTAGTTTTGGTTTTTATCGCACTATTGTTCATTTTCATACCATACTAAACTATGTTGAATGTGCATAATGAGCCAGTAATGTTTTCGGTAACAAATTTGTGCAAAAGAGGTTATTAATTAATCGATTTAATCATTATTCTCCAACTGTATTTGTATTACATTCTATTAGCATTGTTTAACTAATTTTGCAGCCATATATCTCATTAAGAATGAAAAATTATTTGAATTGTAAGAACAAAAATAAATTAAAACATCCTATAATTCAATGATGAAAATTTTAGCAATGGACACCCTACAAAAATGTCTGTATTTAACCCCTTAATCTTCCCGTCTGATACATTCATGTATCAGGCACGACGATTAAGGGCTTAATCATAAAGAGAAATAATAATAATTTAAAAAAATATTAAAATGTAAGATACAGATATACAAAATAAATTTTTTATAATGTAGATAGTTAAGGTCAAGTTCAGATGATCTAATGCTACAGCGAATGCACAATTAATATTACATAACTCTCCCAAGATATTTGCATTTTTGATCAGAAACAAGAAGTCATTTTTCATTTGATGTGCATGTGTTATTTTCGGCAAAAGATGAAATTTTGAAGCGAATTGAAAAGAAATGTTTTTCAAAATATTAAAAGTAAAATGTGACAGAAAAGCGGAAGAAATCGTCGTACGGGGACTCATTTAAACGTACACCATATGATAGGCCTAAATAGCACTACAAAGCATACAACTTATGATAAAAACATACAGTCTGATAACCCAAACTGAAACTTTGTACTGAATGTTGTAGGATTAATTAGATATCTCAGTCTGTTTATGTATCTCTGTTTTGTAACTGAACATTTATTAGCTTAATTTATTGAATGTTTATTATTTGTATTAAAATATGTCGAAGCAACCTGTATTTAACTGTGTTCAGTAGTTGTTACTTTGGAGTCAGTTGTGAAAGTTCCACTTTCAAATTTACAACTTTTAAGAGTTTGTGTGTGTAACATCACAAAATCTCGATACCTGAAAATTTTTTTTCTAAAACTTGGAAAAGTCAGGGAAATTTGTTGCTGATCTGGAATAGACACCCTGTAAATATTGAGGAATATGTTAAGAACCATGTTCATTAAAAGGGCAGTGACGCTTAATGAATAAACAAGGGTCAATCCAGGCAAAATTTGGGGCTTATTTAGGACCCTTTCACAAAAATAAGCTTAATAAAATGGGCCCCTTCTGAAAAATGAACTTAATAAAACAGGCCCCTTCACAAAATTCCTTTTAATAAAATAGAGCCCCCCTTCGTAACATTCTTTTTCATAAAAACTGTTTTAAAATGTGTAATTTGTAAATAAAAACCAAGTCATGAAAAACAAAAACTTTATAGGAAGGGGATTTAAAGAAGTTTTTTTTAATAATTTTTTCCTTCGAATTTGAGTAACAGGATTTTAACTTTCGTTACAAAATGTTACTTTTCGCAAAAATAAAATAAAATTCATAAAAATAACTTATATTTTTCACAAAATGGGACCCAAGAATAAAAACCTGCATCGACCACTGATAAACCTTAAGCTTTAAATTCTAGCTCTAAGTTTTAAATCTAATAACATATTACACTCTTCTGTTTTTGGTTCTTATATGTAAAGATGTAATTTTGTAGTCTATTTTTCACACACTTCCTGATATACTAGAATTATAAAAATTATATGCACAAGATGTGTTTTTGATGACAATAACGCATTTTAATTCTGTTAGAACTTAATTATACATTAATAAATTAATTTTAAGGCGTTTTACCATTAGCCGGCCGCAAATAATAAATTGCCAAATATTCTTTATTTTTACAGTTGTATAATGGCTACAGTATGTAACATGTATAACAACAATGGAGTTATTTATGTGCTAAACCACCTCACTAAAATATGCCAGCTGGCTGCGAAACTGTAACAATGAAACATTTTAAACAATAAAAAGTAGAAAATAAAGTCTAAATAAAAAATTTAAAGTGTAATATTTTTCAAAATACAGTAGAATCTCTTTTATCCGAAACTCTATTAACCAAAATCCATTTTTAAAGCTCTTTTTTAACTATTGCATTCTTCGTGTGCAAGCGGTCCTGTCCGAACCACGAGTACAGATGAATATTTTGGATCCCCTTTCTTAGAATTTCTTAGAATTTAACTTGAACTCCCGTACAAGATTTTTACTAGAGTAAAAATTTTCATTTTTATCATGTGTACCAAAAAAAAAAAAAAAAGTGTTGCTTTAAGTATAGAAGAAAAATTTCAAATCATAAATCATGTAGAATTGGGTGAGATTATGACAAAATAAGCTCAAGAATACGGTATTGGTATTGCAGCCGTTAATGTTATGAAGAGAGATGCTGCAAAAATAAAAAAGTTTTATGCAGAAAGCAGCAGAATGACTGTGATACTGGTGAACCAATAGCATTAAAAAAAAAAACTTAGAGCTGCAAAGCAAAGGCAATCGAAACTTCAACAAACAAAACTTTGTTTCAAATCCTTGTGAAATATGTATAATGTACTTAGTTTTAAAATTAAAATTCAGGTAGTTTATTCTTGTTTCTAGTTTGCTATTGATTTATTTTTATTAAGCACTTGTTACCATAATAAGAAATAGCGCACATGTTTGCCTTTAATCTTAAAAGAATTTTGATTTTCCGAAAGAGTGTCAGTCCCAATTACTTCGGATAATCGAGGTTCTACTGTATTCTTTTTTCAATTAATAGATTAATGTTAATTAAATTATGTTTATACATTCAGAAAACAATTTAGAAATCCCGCATAGATAGTTTAAATAATGTTTTATTTTTCTTTCCTGTTTAATACCTTGAATTTTAAAAATAAATTCACTAATTCACACTTTCTACCATCTTCTAAGCTGTGAATTTTCCATAATCTAATATCCAGTAAGTGATAATTTATACAAGAAAATGCACAATAGATTTCATGTTTTATTCAGTATTCCATGTGAAACTGAAACTCGAAAATTTTCAATTTTTTTATTATGATTTAAAGATTTTTTACCATCTATGCTATTATATAGATAAATTAGAATTTCAAGTGTTCTATGTAATTTCTAAAGTGTAGTATAAATTGGAAAAAATACAGGTATTGGACAAAGCTAATTGAACATTTAAAGAATTGAAATAGCAGCCATTCTAATTACATAAAGATAATGGTAATTCTTGGATAACTATTTTTACTGAGATTAGTTTCAATTAATCATTGTATAATTATGCAACAATTTATGAAATGGAGTTGTTTTGGGTGTTTTCTTAAATGGTGAAGTTACTTATTGCTTATAATCACCAGAAATCAACCTAGTTATGGGGAAAACATTGTTGTAGCAATTGCTATGCTGAAGATTAAGAGTTTTGGGAGACTAGTCACTATTACTTTTATTTTCTGAAGGAAAAAAAAAAGGCTGTTATACCTATAATATGTATTGAGAAAATGTATTATGAATTTATTCTGCTAAATATCTAACAATATTTGATCAAAAGGCTGAATATTCATAAGTTTTCTGAAAAATGATTCCTTTGACTGCTAATCCACACATCTGACAGCTTTTTCAAGAGCTAAATTGAACAATAAACTGAGTAGAGCATCTCACAGTCTTAACTGTTATCACATCAGTATAAAAAACTTCAGATCATTACAGAGTTTACATTTAACTTTTCTTAGTATAGCTTTTGTCAGTCTAATTAACTTAGTTGGTATTTTATTTTGCATTGCTTTTTTTATTATTATTACTTGCTTAGTCAATCTGTAAATTATTCTCAGGTACCGACCGACAAGGTTATGGATTTGGCGGAACTGGGAAAAAGTCCTTTGGAAAACAGTTTGATTCATATGGCGAGGTTTGTCAGTTTAAATTTTGTTTTATGTACCTTAAAATTGAATTAGTAATTGTGTATCTCTTTCTCTCCCACTCTTCTTGTGCAAATTCTTATTTTTTAATTTGTGACTTTTTTTAATAATGCGAAAGATACTCTTTTGTGTTTCTTTAAAATTTTAGAAAAAAATAGGCTTTATAAGAATAAAACTGATATTCATTTCATTTCATTAATTAAAATTTGCAATAGTTTTATTTTAATCATTGAAGGTGGTCATTATTTTGGAGAAATTTGATCAAAGCAATATAAGTATATTTCAAACTGTGCTAAAATTTTCATGTTTTTGTTTTATTTCCAAATGCATAGCACGGTGACTTATTCTATAAGTAAGTCACTGTGCTATGTGTATGTGGTTTTTCATTTTAAAATGTATTGCTTGATATTTCTGATATCCCTTTCTCCTTTGCTAGTTTTCAGAATGTACAGTCATGGAAAAAAAAAAGAAAGTAAACACCCCTTACTAACTCCTCAACAAATTACCATAGAAGAAAGTTGCTGGTACCGAACGGTTGGAAATAGTCTGCTTTTAAATGATAATGATGTATATAAAATTTGCTTAGGGGGGCATCTACATATTAAAACGAAGCATAACTTTGTTTTTTTACAATAGCAGTACACAGTTCTGACAGCATAAATGAACTCTACACCCTTCAATTAGCCTAAAAACGAATTTTTTTGCAATTCGTACCATAAGTTTCCGAGATATTATTTTAAAACGAGAGTATTTTAAGGGCTGTATCCAAATTGAAGTTCCATACTCGATTGTTAACCGAGAGAGCTGCTTTCTTGATCAAGGCACCTTAAGCTTCACTCAAGGAGTCAATGAAGCCTGTTAGATTACAGTACAGCAGAATAAATTCCAAAATATCTACTCACTTCCATCATAGACGGCCCCTGAAACAACCATTTTACCGTTTTTAAGCATAATTTGAAAACTACTTGGAAGAAAAATGTGAAATTTTGGTTTTCCATAAAGCAAGACTTAATAAATCTAAATCCATCAAAAAAATTGTAGGTTGCAATTCCTAATTTTTTCGAATATTAATTTCATAATTCATATCATAAAATTATAAAAATTGCAAATTCAGCCTATTTATGTTTGGGTATATTAGAATTATTGCTACACAAAAAAATAGCACATTAGGAGCATAATTTCAGGAGATATAAATAAAAATATGAAAATATAATTTAACATTAGAAGCACTAAATTTTGAATGTTTATAATTCAAAAACTTATCATTCAAATGACTTAAAATTTGGTGTCTAGGCATAGTTTGAACCGAAGATTTGAAATATCTTGTTAAAATTGGGTATTGCCATTGAAAAAAAAATGAAGTTTGTATTCATTTTAATATGTAGATGACCCCTAAGAAAATTTTATATACATCATTTAAAAGTAGACTTTATTTCCAATCAAAATAACAAAACTTTGAAAAATCACCATAAAATAAAACAATACACAAGACGCGTTTCGAGCTAAAAACATAACAGCTCGTCATCAGCTACAGCAAACACGTTTCCGCAAGCGAACAAGGTAAAAAATGAACTGAAGGTAAAGAATGCGCCAGATGGTGCTGAAAGAGGCACATGCAGAAGAGAAAGGTGTTGCCAAAAGGATAGAAGAGAAATTGATAGGGAAAAAATGGAAATAAAAGAAATAAACAAAAGTAAAATAAAAGTAAAAGAAGTAAATTAAAAAATATAATAATAAATAAAGAAATATAAAAGAATAAAACAAAAAAAAACCAAAAAATCCTATTTTTTTTCCCTCAAAATAAAAAGAAAAGAAACAAGAGATGTGGCAATATCGCATTCTTTGCAACATTCTTTACCTTCAGTTCATTTTTTACCTTGTTCGCTTGCGGACGCATGTTTGCTGTAGCTGATGACGAGCTCTTATGTTTTTAGCTGGAAACACGTCCTGTGTATTGTTTTATTTTATGGTGATTTTTTACAAAGTTTTGTTATTTTAATTGCTTCAAATTGCCAGTTTTCGGTGCTGTTTAGCTTTATTTCCAATCATTCGGTACCAGTAACTTTCTTCTACGATAATTTGTTGAGGAGTTAGTTGGGGGTGTTTACTTTTTTTTCCACGATTGTACAAAAGTCATTTTATAACCACCTTCACTAATTAATTTTTTATCGGAAGAATAGAGGAGTATTAGTTGTTTTAAATTTGTTATTATTTTACAGGCATTTGGAATGCATGATGTAATTGGATGCTATTTGAATCTTGACAATTTCACTATCAAGTTTTCAAAAAATGGTATGTTACTTACTTTACTTATGTTTCTTTTTCTTAGTTTCTTAATTTTCACTTCTGTTCATGAACTAAATATGTTTCAATTTTCAGGTGTTGATTTGGGTGAGGCATTTAAAATTGCTGATAATTTACGAAGATCTGCTTTCTTCCCTGCAGTTGTTTTAAAAGTAATTTTTTTATTTTTTTTATTTTTTAGATATGGTTTAAGCTTTTCTTTATTTTTTAGAAGATTCAGCATGTTATTCAGTGTTTAATCACTATGTTTATTACAGCTGATATATGCTTTATTTTGTATAAATTCCATGCGTGTTAATGCCTTTAGTATCGGTAGAAACACAGAATATGATTTATTTATAAAAATACAATTTTATTCAGTGATACATCACATAATTATTTTATGTATTAAATTATTTTATAAAAATTAATGTAGATATCTTTCATGATTTTTATTCATACTTTTAAAATGTAGCATGTGTCATGCATGTAGGTCTCAGTTTGAGATCATGAAATGCGTCACTCCTCTGATAATATTGTTCCAATTTGAGCTGCAGAATGTAAGATTGTCCTTTTTTGGGCCTTGTAAAAGTACATTGTGCTTTACACATGTTTTTATAGTGAAGAAAGTCGAAAGCTGCATTATGGTAAATGACTTTTACATTGACAATTTAGATATTACTTGGTGCAGTGCAATATAAGCATATAAAACATTTTTAGCACCCAGTTGAAACATTCTTATGCTAAAAATGTTTTTTATCTGCTTATATTGACTTTTATAATTTGTGTTGCATAAGCCATCCATTACCTTCAATTTAAGCATATACAGTTTGGTTTGTTTTCCATAAGAAAGTGGCATGTTTAAAAAAAAATGCTTCTCTTGTAATACTACAAAAAAATGCTGTGAATGTTTCTAAATGTTGTATCATTTAATAGTATGCCATTCTGAACTCTTAACTTCAGAAGAGCGAGATCCTTTCACTGATAAAGCTATCATTTGTAAGTGGAAATTAAAATTTTTATTCATAATCTTAAATTTGCTATAATTCGTCCAAAATTATGTTATTTCCTTTGCTTTTTGCATTACTGTGGACTCTAATTCGATTATGTATATGTATTTGCTTCTGAAAGTGACATCTCGTCCACTTGTCTGTCTGCACTCTCTTAAATATACTTCAATTTCTACATTATTGATATTTTCAACAGCATGTGGCATTTATAGTTCATTTACAGAGATGCTGAAAAAAGTTCCGTTACATTATGGCCTATGGCCAAAAATCTTTCACAGTACATTTTAACAGTGTTACATTTTTTATCACATAATGAAACTAATATGCATTTATGAGTATGCTAAATGTGTTTTATGTAAAATATGGAGTGCAAAGCATTTATCATTCATTTACAGGGTCACACAAAAAAATTTAATTACAACCTATGATCTATGGGCAAAAATTGTTTGCAATGTATTTTAATAATGCTACGCTATTTCAAACATAATGAAATTTATGTACATAACAGAGACATATTACAAGATTCTTACTTTTAACTTATTTTGCTTAAACATTAAGATTATTTAAAAAATAATTTTTTAATACCTTTTAAATATAAGAGTTTGGTCTAATAGTTACTATTCTAAACTAACTAAACTCTGTGGCTATACAATCCAAGAAGGATCTGGGCCGACAGTGCCCATCTCTGTTTTCTTGACCCTGGGCCCCGAGGTGCTATGTAGCATGCGTCCCGGCCAGGTGGTCAGCCTAACGCGAGACTTTCGGTGTTTAGTTCCCAAGCAAGCTTGGTACTCATTTTATCGGCCTCGAAGGGATGAAAGGCTGAGTGAACCTTGCCCAGTCGGGAGTCGAACTCTCGACCTGCGGTGCGGCAGACAGGCGTGCTGACCACTACACCACTGGGCTTCTATAGTTACTATTCGGCTGGCCGAATATTTGGTATTGGCCAAAATCCCTATTTGGTGCATCCATAATTTATATTTTAAAAGTGATCTCTCTATACAAAATTCAATGTTTCTAGTTTTAAATGTTATTCTGTTACAGTAACTGTTGGTCAGCGATAATTGCTGGAAAGGAATTTTCATATACACTATGTATTTTAAAGCTTAATCAGATTTTACTACATAATATGTTATTCATCAATTCTATAGCTCCTATACGAGGCTGCACTAGAGAATTCGTAAGCAATATTGCCTATGAGCATAAATTGCTTATATGGGTTTTTTTAGTTGTGTTATGCAATTTCCAGCTTAACTACATTTTGCAGAATATGAATTAATTCATATAAAGGGCTGTGCAAAAAACTGGATATGTTGCCATCTGTGTATGGTAATTTCTTTAAGTGTAGTTTTTGTTGTATTATGTGTGTCATAGTTGAATTAAATTTGGACTCAATATGGGATATATTTTAAAATCTGTAAATCATATACAGGGCTGAACAAAAAAACATTCATTATCTTCAGGGGACAGTAGTTGCTAAAAGTAAATGTTCAAATGTGTTATGCATTTTCTGACTGAAATAAATTTTAGAAAACATTTTGTGTGTCTACAAATTTACCCTCGAGCAGCCGCAAGTCATCCATGCACATTCAAGATTCCACCATTTTGCAGTTTGGTGAATGGCTGGGCTGAGCCACCTTTAATCTGCCTTTGAGATAGTGGCCTAGTTTATTTGGATGAGATTGTCCTCCACGTAACAAACTGTGCAAGTACTTTTGGTGCAGATGTTTTTTAAAGACATTTACACATATGCTATAAGTAATATATGTATTACTATAATAAAGACACTAAAAAACCAAAAATTATGTTAATAAAACCAAAATTTTGCATGAATAACTATTGTCATCCACGCGACCATTTGTCTAGCCAAATTAGGTGTGGCAGTTCAGGGCTGCTCAAAAGAATTTGAATACTTTACAGCTATGAGTTTTAATTTATGAAATTAGATGTTCAACTATAGTATGCATTTTGTAATTTGATTGTTTAAATATCTTCTTTTTTCTTATTAAATGGTGAAGTTTCGTTACAATATTCAGGAAGCGTGTGAGAGTGTTATGTAATCTATGCATGACACATAATTTTTCTTTCTTCTTAAAATTTGAATTTTGTATTATGAAGTAGCCAGTATTTTTTGCTATGAGATGTATGTGTTTCAGAATTGCTCCAAATCTGTCCAAAATTGTAGATTTGTATAGCAAACATACGAGCTTTGACTTTTAAATATATAGATTTATTCAAAGTAAAAATATTAGACACGCTTTATCGTAATTTCTGGATGAAAATATTCATTATCATTTCTTATTCATGTAACACTATTTATCTTATAAGAGGGGGGGAATTATTACGAAATCATTTAGTGATTTTTTAATTGGTAATAGATACTTTTGTTATGACCTGTCATATAATTGATTCTAACAATTTTGCCTTTGATGTACTTGATGTTTAGACTGGGAAGATTTGTCATAATGTTCCCAATAGTCTATTGTTTAAGGGTACAACGTTTTGTCATTTTTAAAAATAGAGAAATGCACACTTAATTGTACCCAAATATCTCTTGTAAAAATTTTCCCTATTCCACTGTATATCTAAATCTGTGTACAGCACTTGCAAAAATCACGAAATTTCTTCATTTCTTTAGGGGAAACGTAAGATTTTATTGTCATGTTTTAATTTAATTGTATTCTTTTTTATTTATAATAAAGCCATTCAAAATTAATATTAATTTATCATACTTGTGTACCTTTATCCTTTTTTTTTCATTACTAAACAGAATAATACATTTGCTTTTTTAAAAAGGCTCTTTTCTACTAAATTGCTGTTCTTTTTCTGCTTCAGTAGTTCCCTTTTTAGTCACTAGTACTCTGACCTTTCTCTTTCTAACTCAAGGGTTTGAAACAAAGTTGTTTGTGGCAGTTTTTAAAAATGGATTTTGCGCATGAGAAATGTGATAGTTAAAAAAAAAAAAGCTTTAAAAATGGATTCCGGTCAACAGAGTTTCGGATGAAAGAGGTTCTACTGTATTACTATTTTGTATTTTTTTTAACATTAAGTCTTAGTTATAAAATTGCAATAATAAGTAATAGTGAAATAAATTCATTTCATGCATTTTCTGTTTCTTTAATATTTTCTTTCCTTTTTTAGAATGCAGAGATGGAATTCAATTTTGGAGAAACAGGATTTAAATATCCTCCTGAAGTAAGTTTTTGTAACATTTTCTTATTTGATATGATGTCAAAATTAGATTTCAAAGGTTTATAAATTTAATTCTAAATGCCATTTTGAAAATATCATTTTATTGTTAAACACAAAGTTATGATTAGTTGCCTGAACATTAAATAAAAATGTCCAAATCTCCTTGGTACTAATTTCATGAAAATTATTACAAATATTGACTGAAAGTGCACTTGCATAAATGTTATTTAACTCTTTGAATTCCACTTATGGGATCTCATTTGCTGTCAGCTGCTCCAGAATTTCCTAGGATAGATTGCTCATAAAATCTTGAAGCAATATTTATAATTTATTTTCTTGAAATGCCGCATTTTTTATTAATATTTTTTTTTTCTGATATAGAGGTCATTAGCATCAAATCACTATACCTAAGTTCAAGAAGAGAACAATACTATCACCCACTAATGAAAAAATGGATAAAGTTAATCTCAAATATTAATTCACAAACACAAATTTACTATTCAACTATGCAATAGGCATACAGCAAAAAAGCAATACTCAACAGAAGTTTTAATTGCTTATATTTTAGTGGGTTTTTACTACACAGTTTGGAGTTGAAAGTATAACCTTTCTTATCATGTTTTTATGAAATTTAAAACCTCTTATATTATACTAGAAGATAGCCCATTGCATTTTTAAAAGAATTATATAGCAATAGGACTTTCATCTTCGTTCATTGCATTTAAAAAAAATCTATAACCTTCAATTCTTTATAAATAAATAAAAAAAAACTATAAGACTTCAATTCCTAATAAATTTGTTACCTAATACTATGTAGAGTGAAAAGTCCACTACTAACAATGAAAAAAAAATTTTTTTTTGTCAAAAATTGATTTTAGTCTTCAACATAGTTTCTTTCTAGAGTGATGCATTTCTTCCAACAGTCCTCTATCATTCGAATACCTTTCATATAGTAAGATTTGTCAAGGTCTTCAAAATATGCATCAGTTTGATATGAGGATCAGTTGGCATCCTCATTTGATATAAATCTCTTCCTCTGGAGCCATCTTTTCAAGTTAGGAAAAAATAATAGTTGTTGGGGGCCAGATCTGGAGAATACAGGAGATGAGAGAGCAATTCATAATTTAATTCATTCAATTTTGAGGTCGTTTTCATTGATGTGGAAGCAGTGTTGTACTTGGAAAAAAATATTTGTGGGAACTCACCTTTTCATAGAGTAGATGTTGATGCTACCGGAATTTTGCTAAGCTAAAATCAAATTTAAAACATCTAGCCAAAAGCCAACTTTTTTCAGTTAACAATTATAACTATTACAGTAGACTCCCGATTATCCGAGTTAGTATGGATCAAGCTCACCTCGGATAAGCAAAAAACTCTGATAAACCGGATTTACACAAATCGTCACCTACTAAGGAGATGAAATATAAATTTTCACATTATTCATTAATTTTTGTTGTACTAGTAACATTTCTTTGATATACATTTCCTTTACTTTTAAGAAAAATGGGGAATGAAATTGTTTATTTAAAAAAGCCCTTGATAGTTTTTTGTTTGTTGAATGTCAATTTTGCTGCAGTATTACGCTACTGCATAACTACCAATTTCTAATATTTTTTTCTTACCACTAAAACTTACCAGTAAATTTTGCCTAATTCAATCGCCAAAATCTAACAATTGTCAACAATTAAATAGGGCAAAAATTTGTATTCAATTTTAGAGGTAACAAAACCTTATAAATTGGCAGCTATGTGATTCTATTAGTGTCATGAAAACTGCAGGTGTAGCCTTTTCTTTCTGCTCAAAATATTAGTTTTTTTTTTTTTTTCAATCAAACTTATACCTTTGGAATGGATCACTTTCTTCTGATGGTCTGACGACTTCTATTATTATAAAACAGCCATTATAAATTAAGTGTTAGGTGAAGATGAAAGAGCAGTCGTAAAAAGTTAGAACTCTGATTTTCTGGTCAGAATGAGGGGGAAAAAATGGCCATAATTAAAAAAAAAAAAAAAAAAAAAAAAAAAAAAACTATTTCTCTCTAATAACTCTTAACTTTTTATGGCTGATCTTTCATCTTCACCTAACACTTCATTTATAATGGCTGTTTCATAATAATAGAAGCCATCATTTTCTTTATTTCATTGTTCAAATGGTCCAATAATGCTGCATTATACTCTCCTGTGATTGTTTTACCTTTCTCAAGATAGTCGATGAATATTATGCCACGTGCATCCCAAAAAACACTGGCCAAGATCTTTCCAACTGATTGTTGTGTCTTTGGGCGGCTTTCACAGAGTTTCAAGCACTCTGTAGGCTACTGTTTTGACTCAGGCGTGTAGTAATGGATCCACATTTCATCCATTGTTACGAATCGGCGGATAAACTCGTTTGGGTTATGCTTTAATAGCTCCAAAGTGTGCTCTGAGTTATCGACACGTTGCTGTTTTTGGTCGATTGTCAGGAAACGTGGCACCCATCTTGCACAAAGCTTTTTCATATTTAAATACTCATGTAAAATATGTATCACCCGTTCTGTTGCTATCTTTACAATGTCAGCTATCTCCCTTACTTTAACTTTGTGGTCATCCCAAACAATTCGGTGGACTTTTTTGATGTTCTCTGGAGTTTTTGCTTCAACTGGATGTCCAGAACGTTCAGCATCTTCGGTGTTTGTACGGCCACATTTAAACTCACTAAACCATCGACAAGTGGTTGTTTTCAATGGAGCAGATGCGCCATAATGCTTTTCGAGTCATTCTTGGGTTTGGATTTCATCAAAAAGCAATGTTTAATTAAGACACGGAATTCTATCTGATCCATTTTTTACACAAAATCAAAAGTAGTGACACAACCACAACTCATAAAAAAATGGCCAACATATCATGAAACTTTGACACCAGTCTTTCGAAGGTTCGTACTAACAAAACATAATATGGATATTTATTTGATGCTGCCATCCAGTGACGAGTCCCAGGACTTTTCACCCCATGTAGTATATTTTTTAAAAAACGCACGTTATAAGATGAAAAATCAAATCTAAACAATAAACATTCACTTGTGATGCCACTTGAAAGAATATATTTTTTAAGAGTAACAATGGAGTCATTCTCAAAAGTCATTCATAGCAGTGAACGAAAAATTAAAACAAGCCGAATATAAAAATTCTAACAATATTACATTTAATACACATCTTCGCTTGCCTTAAATTGGCATTTTTAAAGAAAGTTTTAATGCATAGAGTTTGTTCAGATCGCTATATTGCCAATGAGCTCCATGGTCTATATTTTAATCGGAAACATTCATAATCAAATATTGTTTTTGAAATCGTGAAATGATTGCAAAAAGGAGTAAAATGTTTTTAGTTTCTTATGTTTTATATCGCTATTGAGCAAAATTATTGCATCCTTGGTCTATATTTTGATGAATCTCAAAGGAATTAATCGCATATTGTTGCTGATTGTTAAGTGATATGATTTTCAACGCAAAATATATGGAAAAACATGCATATTTCGACGTAGCTCATCACTCAAGTTGCTTTTATTTTTCACAATCTTTCTGTCAATCTGTCTTCACAATCTTTCACAATCTTCCGGATCCCGGAAGTGTTATACACCTGGCACTATTATATATATATAATAATGGGACATGGTTACAAATCCAAAAGATTCAAAAACTTTGAATGAATTATTCCAACTGGCTATGGAAATTGTTAATTATGTGCATTCAGCAGATCTTCTGTTTTAGTTTAAAAGGCCCCAGTCCCCCCCCCCCCACCCCTAAAAAAATATATATATATATATATATATATCTATGTATTCCAATGATTATAAATGGATGTATGCAGGATCAAATACTTGATGCCTTGGGAGAAAAAAATAGACTTAAGTGTTCACTGTGTTTCACATAATCACACGTGCATATGTTGACTTATTATGTGTTATCTGTTTGTGCTGAATCCTGGTGCAGAAGCAAGTGATGTAGTTTAAAAAGATATTTTACAGAAAATAAAATATAACCATTCTGTTGGATACATTTAAAATTAGTTTTTTTGTTTAATCAAAAGGTTAGCTGTTATTTTAAATCTTAATGCAAAGCTGGAGTGGATTGCTAGTTTACTTTATAAAACTAAAGAGTTTTGTTTTTCTGTTCTTTTAATCTGAGTTATAACTTTGTTACATATAAGGTGTCCTTTCTTACCACTTTCTTGCCTAATTCCTAAATAGTTTTTTAGAGATTGTACTTCCAATTGTAAAACTGTTCCATGTGTTGTGTTCATCATCTTAGAAAACATTTAAGTCAAAATAGTTATGTTTGCAAAAGTTATAACATTTTTATGCATATGATCCCTCTTTTCAATAAGTTTGATTTCTAACAAGTAAATAAAATATATATAGTATATATTTTCCCCCTTACTGCAAAAACTTTTTGACTTACATATACGTTGGACATTATTTAGCATTTTCTTTCTCTAAAAGTACATTTTTAGCTTAAATGGTGATATGAATATGCTAATAATGACAGATCATAACATTTGAAAAAATTTTGCAGCTAGAAGTATTAAAATATTAAAATTAATGGTTTAGGAATTAGCTATTGAACAACAATAAGAAGATATACCCTGTATAAAGAGGCTAGAAAACTATTAATGTTGAAAATCTAAGTATTTTTAAGACTAAAATGAAATTGGGATCCATTGTAAAATACTATATCGATCATGCTTTGTTTCTGCTAATGATATAAATGAAGTGTTAACATTATGAAAGTTTATACTATTAACATAAATTTCTGTGATATTTATCTATCAAAATGTAAAGTAATTTCAGGATATCTGTAATTTTAATTTGCCTTTTTTTGTTATCTTCATCTTTTTTAAATATTTTTATTTAGGGTGGATATGTAGCTGTTTGCAATGCTCAAAAAGAATGTGTTGTAAATTCAAGTGTTACAGGTACACAATTTCTCTTTTAATCTTTACATGAAAGAGAATATAAACAATGACTCTTATAAATGTCTCTTATCATTTTTACTATTAGTTTATATTTTTTATGACTTATATTTGTTAATTTCATGTGATCATATTTAAATTGTAGTCAACCAACCTTGTAAAATCTGCACAGTTTGGGGCTGAATGTTTTGTTTTATAGACTTTGGCGATCGTAGATTGTTGTTTTGTTTACATATGTGTGTATAAGATATTCCGGCAGTTACTTTTTCGTTATTTCATCATTAGCTTTGAATTAGTGTAATCATGGATGGTTATTAAAGTAAGATGTCGACAAGTTGAATGGGGACCTGACTATATTCTTTTTCATTTACATGATATTCTTTCAGACCCAGAGTCCAGAGTAGCTTGGTGATTATAAGACAAGCATTTTCCTGAAAAATCCTGAGTTTTCTCATGTCTGCTGGTTTATTTCTGTAATTCTGATTTTTTTCTCAGTAGGAGGAAAAGAAGTCAAATATAGGCAGAAAGTTGAATTTAATTGACTTACTGTTTTTAAAAGAAATGACAGTCAGTAAACTCCGCTGCCCTATTCTGTCAGGAAACTCTCAAAGGAAGAAATAAATTAATGAAATTGTCATTATTTGTTCCCGTCCAAAAAAAAAAAAAAAAAAAAGCATTTATTTACTGAACTTCGAAATGACTTGGAAATAAAAGTTATAAAAGATAAAACCATAAAATCAAAGCAAACGTCAATGTAATCATTTTTGAAACTCTGCAGTAATTAACTTATGTAATTAACTTTTGTTTTGATACTTAAATTTTTATATTTTTTCCTAATATGAAAAATAAATTTTAGTAACATTAATTGTTACCCTTTTCAACAATTAAAATCTAGATTTAAACATGACCTCCATTAAGAGACCACCTCTCGGAGTGACCCATTTTTATTGAAATGGAACGTGGTCGTTTTAGGGAGGTTTTACTGTATTTTGTTTATTTTTTTTTTATTTATTTATTTTTTTTTAATAATGTATTTCTAACATTTTGATGATAAATAACGAACAAAATTAAAGAGAAAAAATTTTTCCATTTTTGACGCACTTTTCTCAAATATATTTCACAGGCAAGGGGTTAAAAAGAGTAGATCTTTAAAACTATGCTTTTGTAATTTATTATATCAAAATAAATGTCCAAAGATTCTGCTAAGCAAATGTACAATAACCCTATTGTATCAAAGAAAAAAAATGGACTAACATAGTCTAAAAAGTATGAAATCCAAGATCAGCGCGAAGTCTGTAGTAAAGAAGTAAGTCTGCAAGCTGAGCTTTGGCTTTGGACATTTTATGTTCAATTATTTATCAATCTTTTTTTTTGTTCAAAGATTAAAATTATGCAATATTTAGAAACTGAGATGTGAATGGTGAAAAAAAATTCCTTAAAACTTAATGGGGGAAAAAAAATCTAAATCTAATTTTGAAAAAATTGTTTTAAATTGATGTCTGATACTTCTTGGATTATTTTGTGGCCAATGTTGTAGTGCTGGCCTTATCCAGCATAGCATAAGAATGTACAAACCAGGTATGTAGGGGAGGGTACATGGGGGTATACCACGTATACCTTCTGGATAATTCTGTATACCCTGTGTAGCTATAGCATATACTCTCTGGTATATACCTTCTGCCTATTGTGTATACTCTGTTATTTTTAGGAGTGCACCGCTGTTACATACACATACAAACTCTTTGGTTTGTTGATAAATATAGGTTTTGAAGCTTAACATTATTTTTACTAGCTCCACTGGTAACTTCTCAATTTATGAAATACTTTCTCATCTTTTTGTTGTAAAGTTATCCCTGGCAAAAGGTTTCTGAATGTCTTAGATCAGTTATAATTCATTATTCAGGATAACTTTTATATGTAGTTTTTTATTTTTATGTCATTTAAAATCTCAGTATTTTGAATTGATTTAGTTCATGAAAACTCTTATAATAGTCCTAATTTAGATTATATTATTCTCATAGGTGACAGCTCTGGTCCTGTAAAGAATATAAAAAATGCTCCTCAAGCTATAATTATTGAGGTATAGTATTATATATCTCCAAAATTCTCTTTTTTTTTTTTTTAACTAACTTTATAACTGATGTAAAAGATACCTAAATTTGTAAAATGTAACATAAATTTCTTTTATTAAAATTTAACTAAAATTAATTTTAACTTAATCAGTGGTGCAGTGAAGGAAGGACGTGGTTTGGTATTAAAGCTTCTCTCAGAGTTAAAAAATATGTATACGGTTATTGTGATTTTTATGAACAATTGATTAATCATATCTGCTTTTATGAATCAATGAAAACCAAAATAACTATTTGTGTTTCCAACTTAATCAGAATCAGCTGATTTATTGAATCAAATTCTGTTCAACAAGCATGATTTATTGAAACGATGGTTGCTACATTTAAAAATGGAGAATGTGCATAATAGATGCCTATGAAAACTGGTCATTTGTTTTTGTTTTGTTTTTAAATAACTATGTTTCATTATCCTAAAAATGCCTTAGACTATGTGAATGATTATTTCCTATCACACTGTTGTGCAGTGGGGAATCAAACTCACCTTGCTTTTATGCAAAATACAATATCGCAAAAAGGGCTAAAAATACACTGTAATTCGATGAGTCACATCTATGGAATTTTAATTGCATTACAAAATATGTAGTGTTTAGTTGAACACTGTTTGGATGGATGTAGATGATAACTTTTACCAATTTTTGTGATGTTGCTACATTTGACATAAAGCAAGGCAATCATTTATAACAAGAATTCATCTTCAGCTTAGTGTGAAAAAATTGATTGAACAAATGGATTGTGATCCTTGTTTTCTACACAAAAATTATTGGTTTACACAAAAACTATGTTCTTCCTTTCCTTAAAGTTTATCTCATCTTTTTAAAAACAATTTGTATAAATGTAATATTATTAGTTTTATGTAAGGATGCACCGAATAGTGATTTTGACCGAATACCAAATATTCGGCATACAAGAAAACTGAATATCCTTCTGTTAGGCCGAATATCGAATATTCAGCTGGCCAAAGTCAAAGTTTATTTCACAGTTTAAAGATATTAAAAAGTTAAATTTTAAAACAATCTTACATAATACAGTGTATCCGTAAAGAAAACTGAATATCATTCTGTTAGGCCGAATATCGAATATTAAGTTAGCCAAATTCAAAGTTTATTTCACAGTTTAAAGATATTAAAAAGTTAAATTTTAAAACAATTTTACATAATACAGTGTGTCTGTAAAGTCATGGTGCACTTTTGAATGGTCACAGGAAGTCAACGAAACAAGATGGAAATGTGAAATCTCCACCAAGTAAAAGAAACTCTCCAAGTTTCATATCTGTTCAGTGCAGTTCGATGTGGTCTCCATTTGTTTCCCTACACACAGTTAAGAACATCTTGTGTAATAGAGGGAATAACATCTGTGATTCTCTGTTTCAAATGGAGGCCACATCGAACTGCACTGAACAGGTATGAAACTTGGAGAGTTTCTCTTTTATTTGTGGAGATCTCACATTTCCATCTTGTTTCATTGATTTCCTGTGACCGGTCAAAAGTGCACCATGATTTTACGAACATATTGTATTTAACACAGGTACTTCCCTTTTGATAAATAAGACCTTTTTACAAACAAACTTTATGCATACACACACAGTTTCCGGCACTTCTTGTCATGATATCATATTTCACTGAAATCAAAGTAACTCTCTTGAAAATACAGTTACAATATCTTCATTATTGTTAAAGTAACAAATGACAATACCTGAAGAAAGATGAGATATACTGTATTTTTGACTGAATTAGTGGACTGCGATACTGGTTTCTTGGACAAAAATTGTCTGTTGATGTCTATTTCTCCTCTGAAAGTTTTTTTCATTTTCTTTAGAAAATCTTTTTGCGAAAAAGCAAAAAGCAGATTATTTACAAGACTTTGTTCAGCAACTTGCATTTGTGCATCATTTATTCCTGTAAAAGTCATTGTTAATGGTTAATTTTCTTCAGTGATCCTTATCAAAGAGCAAATAAGTAATGTGACAATATTCTCCTTAATTTAAGTACGATTCAGTTTCTAATTATTCTGAATATCTTTATAAATTGACAGTTAAAAGTAGAAGTTGTGTAAGGTTTTTAAAAATAATTTTCAAAAGTTATTTTTCAGTATTCGGTTTGGCCAAATATCGATATTCGGCTGAATTCAAAACTGAATAGTTTGATATTTAGCTTAACCAAATATTCGGTAGCATGGCCGAATACCGAATAGATAACAAATATTCGGTGCATCCCTAGTTTTATGTTACATCATTGATGAATCTTATAGTTTGTAGCTCTAAGTTAGTAAACACTGTTCAAATGAATCATGTTACTATAGTTTCTGATTCTAATATAGATATAAAAAAAAAGTAGTACAGTAGACTCCCTCAAATCTGCACAGCTTGAAACCACGGGTTGAGCAAATTTTAGAATTTTCTGGATTTCTGGTCATTGCTTTCTTTACATTTTTTAAATAGTCATTTTAATGTAATAATGCAATCAAAATTATAATGAATGTTTACAATATATTTAGCCAGTGTTTTTCGACAGGAATCACTGTCTCATTTAATACCCATATTACACTTAAATTTTCTTATACCAATATTTCAGGCATTATAGTAGCCATTAGTATAGACACTTTTTCCACATCTGTTTAACATTAATATATAAAGACTCATGACACTTAATTTTCATTTCAAAAAATCTTTTATCTTGCTTTTTGTACATATTAAAATCTAAATTTATAATTTACATTCTCTTTACTTTTCATAAAAACAAAAACACATTTCCCTATTTAAAAAGAACATATATTCCGGTATATCTTTAAAATTATGCTATTTACCAATATATAATGCATTGTCCAATACTCTTTGGCACTTCTCTGAAAAAACGTTTTCATCCCTTCTGGGACTTCTTCAGTTTCAAATGGTGGTTTGCAGTTTCGCTTTTGACCTTTTAACTTCTCTCTCTTTCCTCTTATTCCCTCTTCTCCCTTTTCACTTTCCCCTTCTTTCCAGCATTTTTAGCCAACGGGAGTCAATGTTATGTTGATAATTTGAGTTTTCCTTAAATAATTAAATATTAAAAAAAAAAAAAAAAAAAAAAAAAAAAAAAAAGGTAATGCTAATTTTTAAGATGTTTTATATAGATAATAGTTGGTTTTTTTTACTTTAGAATAACTTCTTTTTCTGTCAGTCAATAGTTCAAATTACTCCATATTATACTTAATGGTTTATTGTAATGCCAAATAATATTTTGAGGAAGTTTTTTTATGTTGGCTTGGCGCCCGCCAATGTAAAGACTTTTTCCTCAGTAATTATGAATATTTTATGTGTAAAATATAAGCCTATAATGTTTAAAAATGTAAAAAAAAAAAATATTTAAAGTTACAACTAAATCGCAATTTAATATTGAAAATATGTGTTCAAATGACAAAATAATATTATTTTAGAAGTTTTTAGAGTTATTCTATTTGTAAATAATTAAGCTTAATTTATTATTTCATTTTTAATCGCACGTGGTTCCGAATCGGCGATGTTTTGAGTATTCATCCGCGTACGATCGGACCACGTTTTACATGCAACTAAGACTCCTTTTAAAAATCGGAAAATACTGTGTAAAAATAGATATTATGTGTTATTTAAATGATGATTAATTCATTTCAAAAAGACCTAAAAATAAATAATAGCGCATATCTCTGTGTTTTTCGGCGCGGAACGGAACTTTGTACCGTTGCGCTGGACGAAAGAGGTAAGGAAGCAAGAGGATAAAAGGAGAGATCTTCGCTAAAAACGGGGCTTTTTCTCTTCGGAAGATCGGAGTTCGGAGGTGGCAGGCTCGGCTGCAAGGTGGAAGGAGCGACCGTGTGTCGGCTGGAAGGTTTAGAAGAGCGAGAGAGATCGCGGAGTCCGGAGCTAGTAAAACCAATTGGCCGCAATGATGCTGAAATTGAGTATCAAGATTGTGGAGAGTCTTCAGAGAGAAGACTAAATGACACCGACGAATTGCCTGGAGATGTTGTTTAAATTATGAAAATACTGTAAACATTAATAGAGGTACCTCTTATTTATTTTATCCGAAGAAATTATAAATCATTTTCAATCATGAACAAATTTGCAATTTATCTTTGTTAGTTTTAAACTAAAAGATTAGATAAATAATGATACTTGTTAATATTGTATGTGTAATTTTTTTAAAGATGAACTAGATTTTAATATTAATTGCTTATATCCTATTCCTTAAATAAACATTAATTTAAATCAGTAAAAATATCTCTGTATTAATTTTTCCTTCCCACAGCAGCATTTTTCCTTTTTAGGTGGGTTTTTTTTATGTAATGAATAATCTATACGATCAGTTTTTTTTTTATTTTCTCTTGGTAGAATTTATCTACCACGTGTTTGTGTCTACCTAGAAATGTTTTAGGTACGATACCACACATTTTTGGTGCCGTGACCAGGATTTAAGTGGCTGTAGAGAATATTAACTTTAACTTAGTTTTCATTTTTGATTTTCCACATGTTGCATGAAATTTTTATTTTCACAATTTTTATATATTTTTATAGTAATTTATAATTACAATTAGTATTATTTTGGGGGAAACTTGCAGTAATTGATAATAATGAGCACTGAGACAGATACGCCTGAGGAGGTGACTGGACAGGCTGGGAAAGGGAATGAACAGAATACTACTTTAACTGATTTAAATAATAGTGTAGAAAATGAGAAATCCAAAAAAGAGAGTAAAGAAAATAACCCAGCAAATACTTCTTTTGGTAGTAGCAGTTCACCACCAACATTATCACCAGTCAGGAGTTCAGACAGCTATGGGAGGAACACACATGGACCAGTGTCTCTGGTACCAAACCTAACTTTTAACTTCAATCAGTTCATTTCAAATATCCCAAATTATTCAGGAGAAAATCCCGATATAACAGTAGCTGATTTTCTAGACAAAATAATAGAAGTTAGAGACTTTGCAGGTTGGCAGGAGGAACAATGCGTCTTTGCCATAAAGATGAAATGCATAGGAGAAGCCCAAAAATTTATTAAGTCCCAGCCTCACTTAAAAAATACACACAGCCTACAAACTCTAAAAGAAGCCTTAATTAGCCGATTCAGTAAAACTGTAGATGAGGCATACCATTTACAAGAGTTTACAACAGCCCGCCAAAATATTAGGGAGTCAAATAGAGCTTTCCTGTCCAGAGTTTTGGGTTTATCTTACAAATGCTTTGCAGATCAAGAGGCCATCCGAGAAAAATTACTCGTACAAAAATGTCTGCAAGGTATGTTACCGGAGGTGCGAAAATTTGTCATGCCACATTCTCCTAGCACTTATAAACATATTTGGGACTTGGCAATTTGTCAGGAGAAATGTGCAGACTATGACCAAACACAAGCACCAATTAACATTGCTCAAACTACTAATAATTACTCAAATGAAATGCAAGAAATTAAAAGTCTCATTCAAAATGTAGTCAGCGAGAGTGATCGAAAAATCGCAGAGCTTAGTAACCAAGTACAAACATTATTACGTGTCACCCAAGGTCAGTCACAAGGGTATGGGGCAGGTCCATCACAATACGGGGGTGGGCAGTACCGTCCCAGACGAAATATTGTTTGTTACCAATGCAACCAACCAGGCCACTTAAAAAGGAATTGTCCCTCATTACACACACAATCACAAAATTCTAATTCAGATTCTTTAAACCAGTAGTGGGGCAAAACGGGAACGTACCACTGTCTTTGGATTCTCCCCCTAATTTGGTACGCATAGATACGGTTAGTGCTGAAGTAGGACAATTACCTATAATTTCCCTTAAATTAAATAAACAAAAAATAGATTGTCTTATCGATTCAGGAGCAGCAATAAACTTAATTTCATCCGAAATTTTGAATAAACTCTTACCAAGTTGGGTTGATATAGCTGAGTCTTGCACAATGCAAGTCATTGGCGTCAACAATGACATCATGGGCTTAGATAAGAAAATTAAACTTTCCTTAACTGACCAAGACGTTAAATTTGATGTAACCTTCTTTATTAGTAATAGTCTAAAAACAAACTATAACGCAATTCTTGGATCGGAATTTTTAAAATCTCATAACATTATCATTGATTATAAAACTGAAACGTTAAAATATATAAACCATACGATTTTATGGAACAATATAAAAAATATAGAAGTTAACTCGATAAATTTACATAAATTTGAAGGTATAGGGAGTACGGTAAATAAAAATGTTATTGAACCTCGATCTGAACAATTCATCAAAATTAAAATTCATGGGTTACCACAAACTCAAAACCTAATTTTTGTTCAGCCATCAAATAAATCTCTAAATAATTCTTGGTTAGTAGCGAACGGAATTTATAATTATGAAGGCAACAAAGATTTATGGATTAAAGTAGCTAACGTAACAGAAAGGAAAATTCATATAAATAAAAATTGTCAGATAGCAAAAATTGAATTTGTGGAAGCAGTTAATGTCCAAAATACAACTGTAAATAATTTAGAAGTGGAAAATGAGATAACTGATTTTAATCCTTATGGGGAGAAGTTCGAATTAGATCATTTAACTGAATCACAAAAACAGGCAGTCATGGAAGTCATAAATAAAAATAAAGCTATTTTCGCACAGTCGGTTAAAGACTTAACAGGTTGTAACACAACCAGTCATCGGATTTATTTAACAGATGATATTCCAGTCCGTTCTAAACCCTATAGGACACCATATGCTTTAAGAACAGAGCTGAAACAACAAATTGATGACCTACTTGAAGCTGATATAATTACCCCTTCTGATTCTCCTTATGCATCCCCAGTAATATTGGTTAAAAAGAAAAATGGTTCTTACAGATTAGTTTGCGATTACCGAAAGCTTAATTTAAAAACTAAACCCTTGCCATTTCCCCTCCCCCATATTTCAGATTTATTAGATAAATTAAATGGTGCTCATTACTATACATCTTTAGATTTATGCTCAGGATATTGGCAAATGGAGTTGCATCCTGATGACAGATACAAAACTGCCTTTTGTACAGAATTTGGTTTGTTTGAGTGGACAAGATTGCCACAGGGCCTAATCAATGCTGCAGCTTCTTTTCAAAGGCTAGTTGCTACAATTTTATTAGGTTTAGATACTAATACTTACATTGATGACATAATTATTGGTTCTGCAACTTTTGAAGAACACATTCAAAAATTAGATCAGGTTTTTAAAAGACTCAATTCTCATAACCTGAAAATTAACCCTGAAAAATGTCAAATAGCAAAAAATTCAATAACTTACCTTGGATTCCAAATTAAAAATGGTGCAGTCTCTCCAGATGAAAGAAACGTAAAAGCTGTAGAAAACTTCCCCATACCAAAAAACAAAAAAGCTGTACGTAGTTTTATTGGAATATGTAATTTTTATAGAAAATTTATTGATCATTTTGCCGACATCGCAAAGCCCTTAACAGAATTAACTAAATTGAAAACCCCTTTCAAATGGAGTCAGGAAGCAGATTCAGCGTTTAACAAATTGAAACAGTGTTTGACTTCTTACCCTTGTTTAATGTTGCCTAATGTTGAGCAACCTTTCTTTTTACATACCGATGCGTCTGGTTTCGCATTAGGTGCTGTACTTAGCCAAAAAGATGAATCAGGTGATCTGCATCCAGTCGCTTATGCTAGCAGAACTTTAAAGGATGCCGAAACAAGATATAGTACGTTTGAGAGAGAACTTCTCGGTGTAGTTTGGGGAATTAGTAATTTTAGACATTATCTTTACGGGAGGGAATTTACTCTTTTTTGTGATCAGCAGGCAATTTCGCAGGTGTTGAGAATCCAAGACAGTAGTAGAGTTTCTCGTTGGGCTCTTGCACTGCAAAATTATAATATAAAATATTGTCATACCCCAGGTAAATGTAATGTACCAGCTGATGTACTATCGAGAAATGTCAATGTGATACAAGAAATAAATATCAACACAAATTTTTCAAAAGAATTTATTAAATCATCACAAAATCAAGATGCAAAATGTAAAAACATAATTGAACAATTAAATAATATAAATGAAATACAATTAAATGAATTAACCTTCTTTTTAAAAGATGATTTATTATATTGCATAAACAAAAAAGATGCACATAATGACAATCAAACTAAATTAGTTATTCCTAAAACTTTAATTTCACATATCTTAAATTTAGCTCATGACTCTGTAACCTCAGCACATCCAGGATTTAAAAGAACACTAATTAAAACTAAGAAAAATTACTTTTGGTGGGGACAATATAAACACACACTCAATCACGTTAAATCTTGTGTACAGTGTGCCATTCGTAAAGGATATAAATCCAAACAGAAGGCTCCATTGCAGAGAGTCGAAATTACTTCACGTCCTTTTGAAAAGATTGCAGTCGATGCAGTGGGTCCGTTAAGTACTACAGCAGTGGGAAACAGACACATTATTGTAATTACAGATTATTTTACAAGATGGGCTGAGGCATATCCTGTACCGAATTTACAATCTGAGGTTATAATATCAGTGTTAGAAAAATTTATTTCTACTCATGGGATTCCTGAACACCTCACTACAGACAAGGGCAAATCTTTCATATCAGAGGCAATCTTAAAAGTATATGAGAAACTTCACATTAAAAAACATACTACGACCAGTTATCACCCGAGTGCAAACGGGGTTGTGGAACGGGCCAATGGCACGATAGTTAATATGTTAAAACACTTAGTGGACTCTTCAAATGAAGATTGGGACAAAGTTTTACATTTTGCTCTATTGGCTTACAGAACAGCTTATCACGCTGCTATAGGGGATACCCCAGCACATTTAGTGTACGGTAGGGATCTACTTTTACCTGTTGACCTCATAACCAAACCTATTCAAAGATCTTACGCAGATACTCGAGAGTTAAGTGAAGATTTACATTTAAGGTTAAGCAAAATTTTTCGCTTGGTCAAACAAAATTTAACTACAGCTGCAGAAAAGCAGGAAGAGTATAGGTTAAAGTTTGCCACAGACAAAAATTTACAAGTGGGGGACTTGGTGCTATTGTACACACCAGTAGTTAAGCCAGGGGCTAGTAAAAAACTTACACAGTTCAATAAAGGACCTTACCGTATCACTCAACAAACTAATACAGTAAATTTTAAAATTGTTCACATACAAAACCCCAAGGACGAGCAATTAGTACATGTTGATAGATTGACTAAAATCACTGAAAGAATTATTTTTCCTGCACTTTTTGAGGAAGAGATTAATAATGGGGAACGGGATACGGATCAAAACAATCAAATTGACATGGACGTTAAGGATTCTCAGGTAGAAGAGATTGTTGATCAGTATCCAGTTTTTGATTTGATAGGTTATAGTGATAGTAGTAACAATCAAGCTCATGCACACAATAATAAAATTAACACTGATAATGTTGACATAAATACAGGCTTACCTGGTCAGTCACATTCAGGATCTAGGCAAAATTGTAGACAGCATACGAGACCTGCAGCCGTTAGTGATTACAATTTGCGCACCAGAGACACACATGGTTTTGTTGTGAAAAAATAAGATTTTGTGGTGAATACATTTTCACCATTGAATAGTGTTGTATATAATTTTTTTTTCTATTGTATTGTATTGTATAATTTGTGTAATATAATTTATGTAACGTATTGTATAATTTGTGTAATATATTGTATAATCAGGATCAAATTTTCGTTTTAAATTTTTGAACAAACTTGCTATTTATTGTATGAATGTGATAAAGTATACGTATAAATCTTAAACACACCAGTCAACTAATGGAAATCACCTTGAATTGTTTATTATGTATAATCTAAACATTATGGTTATGGATGCATGTCAAAATTTGATGAAGCAAGATTTCATTAATGTTTGGTAAAGTTGTCTGAATCCTGATTTGGTTGGTTTTGGTGACTGGGTGTTCGGAGTTTAGCCAATTACTTGAATTTCTATCTGGGTAGTTAGAGGGGTATTCACATGCAACATGTATTTTTTTTTTATTTTTTTTTGGCGAGGACCTGATTCTTATTCTTTTGCTTACAAAAAATTTTTTTTCAGAAAAATTTTTTTTGAGGGGACGGAGATGTAATGTGTTATGTTGATAATTTGAGTTTTCCTTAAATAATTAAATATTAAAAAAAAAAAAAAAAAAAAAAAAAAAAAAAAAAAAAGTAATGCTAATTTTTAAGATGTTTTATATAGATAATAGTTGGTTTTTTTTACTTTAGAATAACTTCTTTTTCTGTCAGTCAATAGTTCAAATTACTCCATATTATACTTAATGGTTTATTGTAATGCCAAATAATATTTTGAGGAAGTTTTTTTATGTTGGCTTGGCGCCCGCCAATGTAAAGACTTTTTCCTCAGTAATTATGAATATTTTATGTGTAAAATATAAGCCTATAATGTTTAAAAATGTAAAAAAAAAAAATATTTAAAGTTACAACTAAATCGCAATTTAATATTGAAAATATGTGTTCAAATGACAAAATAATATTATTTTAGAAGTTTTTAGAGTTATTCTATTTGTAAATAATTAAGCTTAATTTATTATTTCATTTTTAATCGCACGTGGTTCCGAATCGGCGATGTTTTGAGTATTCATCCGCGTACGATCGGACCACGTTTTACATGCAACTAAGACTCCTTTTAAAAATCGGAAAATACTGTGTAAAAATAGATATTATGTGTTATTTAAATGATGATTAATTCATTTCAAAAAGACCTAAAAATAAATAATAGCGCATATCTCTGTGTTTTTCGGCGCGGAACGGAACTTTGTACCGTTGCGCTGGACGAAAGAGGTAAGGAAGCAAGAGGATAAAAGGAGAGATCTTCGCTAAAAACGGGGCTTTTTCTCTTCGGAAGATCGGAGTTCGGAGGTGGCAGGCTCGGCTGCAAGGTGGAAGGAGCGACCGTGTGTCGGCTGGAAGGTTTAGAAGAGCGAGAGAGATCGCGGAGTCCGGAGCTAGTAAAACCAATTGGCCGCAATGATGCTGAAATTGAGTATCAAGATTGTGGAGAGTCTTCAGAGAGAAGACTAAATGACACCGACGAATTGCCTGGAGATGTTGTTTAAATTATGAAAATACTGTAAACATTAATAGAGGTACCTCTTATTTATTTTATCCGAAGAAATTATAAATCATTTTCAATCATGAACAAATTTGCAATTTATCTTTGTTAGTTTTAAACTAAAAGATTAGATAAATAATGATACTTGTTAATATTGTATGTGTAATTTTTTTAAAGATGAACTAGATTTTAATATTAATTGCTTATATCCTATTCCTTAAATAAACATTAATTTAAATCAGTAAAAATATCTCTGTATTAATTTTTCCTTCCCACAGCAGCATTTTTCCTTTTTAGGTGGGTTTTTTTTATGTAATGAATAATCTATACGATCAGTTTTTTTTTTATTTTCTCTTGGTAGAATTTATCTACCACGTGTTTGTGTCTACCTAGAAATGTTTTAGGTACGATACCACATCAACATTTGCATGTGTTATATCATTGCATACATTTTGTCTGTCGAGGTTAATCTCTATAGCCTCTCTCATCAGTGTGTTGTGGGGGTTATCATACGTAGTTATTATTGATTGAGGTATTATGGGTTTTTTTTAATTTGTTCTTGAGAGGGCTGTTGCTTGATTATTATATTTTAAGTCGCGGATATGCTCCTTATATCTTTCGCTTATTTTTTGCTTGGTCATCCTGATGTATGTAATTTCCTTATTTTCTGTATCTGAGGCTTTAATTTTATATACTCCTGCCGTCTGTAATTCTTCGTATCTTTCAGCTTCGTTTCGTATCGTTTTAAATAGGGAGGGGTTGGGTGTGATTGGGACTATCTTTCCAAGTTTACTTATTTCACGTTTTATTTTTAGTGCTATCCCGCTCATGTATGGTAGGAGGGGGGGGGGGGGGGTGTATAATCTTTTCTATTTTGTTGTGGTTGGATCCAGTTAATTTTTTCTTTCGCTTTCTGATTAGTTTTTCTATTGTTTTCCTTGGATGGCCAGCGTTAAGTCCTATGTTCTCTATAATCTTTAATTCTTCTTTTAATAACTTTTCTGTTGAACATATATACAGTGCTCTATAGATGTAGGTATTTAGGGCGGCAAGTTTATAGTTTATTGGTGTATTTGTTTTGCTTGACATTATCGCTAGGTTTGCAGTAGGTTTTCTATAGATTGTTGTTTTTATCTGTTCATTTTCGTATATTATTTTTACGTCAAGGTATGGTAGGGATCGGTTCTTTTCTTCTTCTATTGTAAATTGTATATTGCTATCGTATTTATTTATTTCATTTAAGAGGTTTTTTAGGTTTACTGTTCTGTTTGTTATGATAAATATATCATCCACATACCTTACCCAAAGGCGTATTTCATTTTTATGATCCTGTATTATTCTTTTTTCCATTACTCGCATTTTCCATTCAGAAACCACATTTGAGATGGGGGACCCCATCGGTACACCCCTCAGCTGTTTATATATCTTATTGTTAAATTTAAAATAACTTTCGTTTAGGATCAGATTTGTTGCACTTTCCATTGTATTTATAATTTCTGGGTCTGTATAGTGTTTCTGTATAGCCTTGTTTATTTCTTCTGTCATTTCGTTAAGGTTAATTGACGGGTATAGGTTTTTTACGTCTAAGCTTATCATATAATCGTCCAGTTGCGGTTCATATTCTCTTAATATCTGTATGAATTTTCGTGTTGAATTAACTAATATATCAGAACATATATAGAGAACATAGAACTTAACGCTGGCCATCCAAGGAAAACAATAGAAAAACTAATCAGAAAAGCGAAAGAAAACATAACTGGATCCAACCAGGACAAAATAAAAAAGATTATACACCCCCCCCCCCCCCTACCATACATGAATGGGATAGCACTAAAAATAAATGAAATTAGTAAACTTGGAAAGATAGTCCCAATCACACCCAACCCCTCCCTATTTAAAACAATACGAAACGAAGCTGAAAGATACGAAGAATTATAGACGGCAGGAGCATATAAAATTAAAGCCTCAGATACAGAAAATAAGGAAATTACATACATCAGGATGACTAAGCGAAAAATAAGTGAAAGATATAAGGAGCATATCCGCGACTTAAAATATAATAATCAAGCAACAGCCCTCTCAAGAACAAATTAAAAAAACCCCATAATACCTCAATCAATTAAAATAGAAAAAATAGCTACGTATGATAACCCCCAACACACTGATGAGAGAGGCTATAGAGATTAACCTCGACAGACAAAATGTATGCAACAATATAACACATGCAAATGTTGACTCCCGTTGGCTAAAAATGCCGGAAAGAAGGGGAAAGTGAAAAGGAAGAAGAGGGAATAAGAGGAAAGAGAGAGAAGTTAAAAGGTCAAAAGCGAAACTGCAAACCACCTTTTGAAACTGAAGAAGTCCCAGAAGGGATGAAAACATTTTTTCAGAGAAGTGCCAAAGAGTATTGGACAATGCATTATATATTGGTAAATAGCATAATTTTAAAGATATACCGGAATATATGTTCTTTTTAAATAGGGAAATGTGTTTTTGTTTTTATGAAAAGTAAAGAGAATGTAAATTATAAATTTCAATTTTAATATGTACAAAAAGCAAGATAAAAGATTTTTTTAAATGAAAATTGTCACGAGTCTTTATATATTAATGTTAAACAGATGTGGAAAAAGTGTCTATGGCTACTATAATGCCTGAAATATTGGTATAAGAAAATTTAAGTTTACAATATAGTAAAACATTAAAATAATTAAGTAGTGTAATAAACTAAAGCAATAAAAGTTAAGGTAGTTTTAAAAATCATTAAATTATTAAAAGTAAAGGTCAAGTAAAGGATTAATGTATAATTAAATATGCATAATAAAGATGAGATACATTTTGCTTGAATTATTGAATGAAACTTTCCTCATAAAGTTACCCTACTAATTCACGTCAAAATCATAAAATAGGGAAGATTTATTTTATGTTTAGCCAGACTTAATAACTAAAAATAGCTTGATTAATACATAAATAAATTTGGTAAAAAGTTACCGGTGGTGCAATTACCAGTCATATCAGCAATACCTTGATTTTTTTTTTCAGAAATAAATGTATACTTTCTTCATGAAAAAGCATGAGTTCAGTCATATTAACTAGAATTACATATTAAAATACATGCAGAATGAAATTTAAAAAGTCTGTAATTTTGTCCCTTCATCTGAACTGAAAGTTCCATTGTTTACATGTGCAGATGTATTGATTACATGTGCAGTGGTGTGCAGATTTTAGGTATTTGCAAATTTTAGGGTTGCAAATTTGAGGGAGTCTAATGTATTATGATTCAATTTAGTAAAAAAAGTTATTTGATGACCAGTGATTCCAGTAAGCATCAATTACCACCTATCAATAATTCATATTCTAATCATACTTCTTCATATACTATCTAGAACCAAATTCTGACTGCACCACTGACTTAATGTATACTAAATTACAATAATTCTTTTGGGAACTTATGTTTGTAATATAAATGAACTTTTATTATTAATTGATTTGTTTATTTTTATATAGCCTTCCAGAGAATTAGCAGAACAAGTAAGTTTTTGTTTTTATTCACTTAATTTTTAGTAGTTAATGTTATTTTATATTTTTTATTAATATTGGTTTTTAGTTTTAATTATTTACTGAATTTTTTAATTTCTTAAAACTCTCATAGCGCATAAATTATCTTCATTACTTCTTTTTACGCAGTGACCTTGGTGAAATAAAACAGTCTTGACTAGAGAAGGAAAAATTTCAGCCACTTCCTGACACTCTATTCACTGCTTTATACATACAGCTAATTTGTTCCATATTTATACTATTTGCATTGCACTATTTATGTATACAATAAAGAGACTTTTTGCCTAATATATCTCACAAGCAATTTATTTTATGATCTTGGGAGAGGGTGGGGGGTTGCACTGCCAGGGTTAAGCAAATTTAGTAATTTCTTTAGAAAAAAAAGCTAAAACCAGAGAATAAGTTTTAGAAAAATGCCAGAATGCCTATGAATATGCATTAGCTCATTCTTCCCGAAGTCTTGATGTGCTGCATTTCTGTTAACAAATATTGAAAATTGGTGCTGACAGCTTCAAAGGATTACTAATAATTTACCCAAAGCAATTTATATTTTGTCTTAAATCTTAAATTATAAAATGAAAAACTAATTCAAATCTGTAGTTATCAAAACAAGCTTACTTTCAATAATTTATGTAAAATATAAAGAATAATATATAAAATAATAAGAAATAAAAATAACATGATTAAAATATAGTTAATATTTTTCAGAATATTGTGGTTTTCATTTTGCATTTTCTTTCCTTTATTCTGAGAATTCGTCTTTTCCCCCATATCTCTACATCATTTTTAAGAAAGACAAAAAATTGTACTTTATTTAATATAATGTGTATTTTTGTATTTGTGTTGTAAATGTTTAATTTAAAATGAATCTATTATTTATTAATTTGACTTATTTATTTATAGAATTTAATTAGAACACTGCTTTATAACCTTTCTGGCTTGAAAATACTTTTTTTTTTTTTTTTTTTTTTTAGACTTTGAAGTGTATTCAGAATTTCAAAAAACATCTTCAGAGCCCAAAAGTGAAGTAAGTTTATCATTTTTTAATCATTTAGGATTTTAGCTTGTTATATTTTATAATCTTTCTTAGTTTTATTCTTAATGTTTTAGGGAACTGTTAATCATTGGTGGTGTATCTGCAAAAGAACAGATTATGGAACTTCAAAGTGGTGTAAGTTGATTAATGTTTTAGAAATCTTTTTGATACTTTGCAGGTGATGGAGAGTTTTATTATTATTATTATTGTAGGTTATTTTGAATCCACTATTCATTTGTCATATGTGAATGTGGATTTCACCCATAAAAAATTAAAAACATATGCATGCAACTACTTTTGCTGTTGTATTGCACAATAATACAATACTCACTTATAAAATGAGTTTTGTCCAACATCTAATACTGTTCTCTAAAACAGCAGAGTTTTGATACAAATCAAAAGGACATAAATAAGCAAAAAAACTGGTTAAATATGCAAGCTGTTTAAAAGTATGTATATTTCACCGCTTGGCTGAAAAAGATTAAAAATAAGCGTGTAGTGTTTTTGTAAAATGATGACTAAAATGTTATCCAAAATCCAACTTTATTTTTCTAATAAAAACGATCTTCAAAATAAAATAATTATGCAAAATAAAAAGCAGTCAAAAAGTTTTAAAATATTCTTTCAAAAACTTAATATCACTTCATTTTAAACAAACTTCAAGCTTGTTTCCTCAGGAATATAGATAAAAATAAATGTTCAAATTGCATACCAGTTCCATTTGAAAAAAAAAGTGAGATACTTCTAGAAACTTAATTCACTTTTTGTTACATAAAAAATTATTAAAGTAAACAACGAAAAACACCAGGAAAAAGTTCTCAAAAGATTAAATGGAACATATACAGTTTAACAGTAAGACTAAAGAAAAGCATAATATAATTTTGATCTGCGATTTCAAACTATTTTCGAAGTAAATTACTTTAACAAAACATATCACTGAAAAAAAAAATATACATATATCATCATACATAAAGAATATAGAATACAATATTTACCATTACTGTGATCCTGAGAACTACCAGATTTCTCACATCATGAGCAACTCTAGTAAGTTACTTTAGTATGTAAGTCTCATATCTACCACTTTAAATAGCAAGACTCGAAGGCACATGTGCCAATAGTGAGGAAATGCCCACCGTATTAGAAGCATCTTTGGATGTATGAAACTAATGGATCTTTATGAAATCAATGAAAGTAGCCTGTGCTGCCTGAGGAACTACCGTCATCTAGTTATTGGCTGGAATACTATGTGATTTGATGACAGAACTTTGGCCCTGTGCTGTGTATGCAAAATAAACTCCTGGAGTTTGTTAAAAACAAGTGTGGCCATCATAAAGATAAGATACAACTTCATTTTAAAATAAGATAACAGCCAGTTGTAAAACGCAAGAAGAAACAAGTTCAAAAATTAATCTGAATATGTAAAGTGCTGACTGTGATAAAGAAAGATAATAGGTATTTTTATAAAATCCTCTCTTTTATTGTTATTTTTCCCTAGAGTAGTTTTAAAAACTTTCAACAGTGAAATGAAATGATAGAAGCACATTCTAACTGTGCTAATTTTGAAAGGAGACTCCCAATTTTCAGCCTAACTCTTTTGCTTATAATACTTTGACACATATCCCCTGATTTTATTTATTCTCAAAGAAATTTCTTTTTCTGTGATCTGATTTGAAAAGCTGAATCATGGCCTGCTATGTTCAATCCTTCTCCATCAATTCTATGAATTTTAGCATTCATGTTATACTTCAGTTTTGAGACCAAAAGTAAATAAATCAATGCACTATTTTTGGATACATTATTTTTGCTGAATAATTTTTATAGGATCTTTAATTTTTATTGCAATTTGAAATGCATGCTAAAGTTCATTAGTAAATCTTTCACTTTGTTCTTCATTGATCAGGAAAAATATATAGACTATTCCAGAAACTGTGAAGAATAATTTTTTATTTTCAGGCATTTAGCATTTTAAGAGCATATTAGTCAATAAAAATACATTTTTATGTTTTCCTTGTTTTTGTTTTCTCATTTTTTAACAATTTTTGAATATTTGCTGTTTTCACCTCTGTATTATAACTGTAAATGTAATTTTGGAATAATAAATCAAGAAAAATGGGTACTTTTCGGTTAGCCGGGCGCCAGTGTTATATATACATATTTATTTACATACATATATGTAAATATACATATATATACATATATCGTATATATGCACACACATATATATGTATATATACATACATGTATATATACATACATGTATATATACTTACAACCTGTGGCCAGAAAGTTCGGTGAATGAATTTTTATTTCAAATACAGTATTGTGCAGCATCAAATACAATTTACTGTCCTTCAAAATAATCTCCATGGATGGTAATGCACTGTTGGGAACGAGTATATAAGTCCTGGTAACTCCTGTAAAACAGTTCTTTTGGAATGGCTTTCATCTCGGTCGTCACGTTGCGTTGAATGCCGGTGATGTCTGTAAATCTCTTTCCCTTCAGGGCTGACTTCACTCTGGGGAAGAGGAAGAAGTCTGCAGGTGCCAAACCAGGTGAATAAGGGGGGTACTCAAGTGTCACAACTCCATTCGCGGCCAGAAACTGCCATACAACCAAGGCGGCGTGTGACCGGGCATTATCGTGGAGAAGAGTCCAGGATTCTTGCGTGGCGTACTCAGGGCGAACACGACAGATCCATTGCAGTAAACGCTTCAGAACATCGGCGTAGGCAACAGCATTCAATGTGGTACTCTCAGGGAGGAATTCTTTGTGAATGAGACCATTAGAGTCAAAGAATGTGAAAGTATTGTCTTTATGCACAATTTTTCTGACCGTACCTTAGTTTTTTTAGGCGACAACGGACTCCGCCGTGACGGCCGAGCTGAAAGCCATTCCGAAAGAACTGTTTTACAGGAGTTTCCAGGACTTATATCCTCATTTCCAATAGTGCATCACCATCCATGGAGATTATTTTGAAGGACAGTAAATTGTATTTGATGTTGTACAATACTGTATTTGAAATAAAAATTCATTCACTGAACTTTCTGACCATAGGTTGTATATATGTATATATAACGCTGGCGCCCAGCTAACCAAAAAGTACCGAAGAATGCAATGTTCCTTAGATCTGGCTATAAAGGGGAGGGCGTGTTTGTATTTGTACCCAGGTCTTGTTCTTGTTTATGCCTCCAACAAAAGATTGTAATCACTTTCCTATCTTTGAAAGTAAATTAAGGTCTCAAAGATTTTCTTGCACCCTCCCCCTGTTCTTAATGCTCATTTCAATAATTTAAATCTATTGCTTGATTTATTTCAGTTATTATGTGTAATTACATACCTTTATATATATATATATATATATATATAAATAAAAAACAATTACATTAGTATAATTTCAAGCTAAAAAAAAAGTTACATTTTTTGTTTTCTCTTTGTGATTTTCTTACATCAAGGTTTCAGATTCTAATATAAAAATGTTTGCCTTACATCAGTTTTTTGTTGATTTTTGAACCCTTTTTGTAGCTAGTAGAAGTTAGAATGAATATGGGTGTTTGTGAGAATTCACCTGAATTTCCAAAATTTTGAGATTGATTTTAAATATTTATTGTAACAAAATACAATAAAATTTTAGTCTATTAAAATAATATAAAATTAATATTTTAGCCATTTATTAGAATTTTTTCCATACTAAAGCTTTAAAAATTGATTACAAGTTAAAAAACAATGTTCTCAAAAGTCAGAAAACCCACGTTTAAAAATGCACAAATAATATGCAAAAAGTAGCAAACAGCTGTTTTGAATCCACAAGCGAGATTCTTCATCAGTGCAAGGCACAGCATACTAGAAAAAGTAAGGCTGCTGTTTGCTGCTTTCTCCATGTTATTTGTGCATTTTTAAACATGGGTTTTCTGACTTTTAATATTCTTGCATAAATAGTCCAGGCAAATTAAGATAAATATGCCTTCAACTCGGGCAAAATTGCAATAGAAGCTCTGTTAACTGATTTTGAATCAGTAAGCCTTACTGAGAAATATTACCAAAATCAGACAAAATCTGAACACGGGAACACCCTTAAAATGGATTTTAAAAGGGACTGAATCATATGTCGGTTTACGTTGTATTGTTGCATAGTTTTTAGTAGCGACTTAAGACGGTAGAGAGCAGCACTAACCAATTTGGAACTCTGATTTTTTTATCAAAGAATTTATTGTTTTATAAATATCTGTTAATTAATTATAATTCCCATTATTATAATCAATTTTTAATTTCTAAAATCCTCTTATGTTTCTTTCCTGTATATATGTATAATAATCATATTTTTTATTTCTCTATTAGATAATTTTATTTTCTTCTGCAGTAGTATTTTTCTGCAGAGCAGTGCTGTATGTTTTGATTTTATGAACGAAGTGTCAATTCTAAATCTCGATTCTATTAAATTCTGAAAAGGACAAATTTAATCCTATTTGTTCTGAGTTATTTAAGTAATTTAAATCTACATTCAAATCGCAAGTCTTCAAATATTTATTTAGGTAGATCCAACTTTTTAATTTACCTATTCGCATCGGAATCTTCTTGGAACGAGACCGGGAATCTACAAATGTAGGCTCGTATTTCTAAGATAAAGGTACTATAATTTTCTATTCTTAAAAACTCTATAATGGTTATTAACTCTTTATGTCCCAAATTATGAATTTATCAAAATTTCCTCTTCTAAAGCATTTTTCGTGAATTTTTGAAACTACCTTAGAAGATTTACACAATCATGTAATAAATTTTAGGAGGATATTACCAATTAAAATTTATTATTTAAATTTGAATTTATACGAATTTTGTGCAATATTTATAACTCCACTCAAATCATTTATTTAAAATATTTTTTTTAGTATTTTGTAGAATTAGGAAATGTACAGAAATATTTCCGAACTGACCCCCCCCCCCCCCCCCAAACTTTCAACGTCAAGAAAGCTGAAAAGATGCAAAGGCAAAAGAAATTGCCCTTTTAAAAATATTTTTCTTATGTGTAACCCATAATGCTTTTCGAACAAGATAAAGTAATGTATCTATAACTCATTCTAAACTGTATTACTACTAATCGATGTATTAAATAAAATTTTTTACAAATTATTTTAATAGTACTTTAAAGTATCGTCGGGGCGTAAAGAGTTAATTTCTGCTTTTTTTTTTTTTTTTTTTTTTGTATTTGTGGTAATGTAACAATTAATTTTAGTTTTATTTTGTTTCAGACTGAATTTCCTGTAAAAATGGACAGTACTGAATTTTGTGCGATTTGTGAGAAATAAATAAATAATAGACAAGACGTAGTTGAAATTTCGCAAAAGGGAGCAGATGGTATAAATGAAGCCAGCCGAAGCCGTAAAAGCGATGTAGTCGCAACTGCTGGAATAAGTGTCCATGTTTTGTGTCGGAAGGAATTTACAGATAAAAAGAGCATTGCAATTACAAAGCGGAAAGCAAGCTGTGGAGAAATACCAAGAAAAAGTATTCGCTTAATTGAGGGTCCAATTACCAGTGCTACTCACTGTTTATTTTGTGAAAAATTTGTAGACTTTTCTTCTAAACATAAACCTAAATCAGAATATGTGAAAGTAAGAACTGCACAATATTCTGAGGCTATAAAAAAATGCTGTGAACGCCGCTGTGATGAATGGTCATTTAAAGTAAGGGGCCGGTTGGCTTATTACTCAGATGATTTTTTTGCTGCAGATTGTGTCTATCACAAATCATGTAGTACAAATTTTCGTACTGGAAGAAATATTCCTCAGGAATATTGCTCTTCCAACAGATCGTCAGGAAAAGGGCGACCAAGTAATGAAGAGCAATACCAAGCGTTCCTTCGTACCTGTGAATACCTTGAAGACAATGATGAAGAGCAAATGGTTATTGGAGACCTCGTTTCTAAAATGGAGGAATATCTTGAAGGATGTCAGAGTAGTGCGTACGAACGAAGACACATGAAGAGAAAACTTTTAGAACACTATGGAGAAAATATTATAATATCGTGTGAAAAAGGGAAGTCAGACATAGTAACTCTGTATGAAACAGCAAATGAAATTCTTCGAAGTTACCAACAAAAGTCAAAGGATTGCGATATTGAGCTGCAGAAAATTCAGTTGATAGAAACTGCTGCCAGGATAATCAAAAGTGATGTCAAATCACTTAACACGTCTAAAACTTATGAGTATCCATCACCTAAAGACCTAACGGAGGAAAGCGCTTTGGATTACATACCTAGTAGCTTGAAACTGCTATTATCAAAATTATTTGTGGGAAAGGATATGTCCATGAAAATTGGTGATGTTGGTCAGACCGTTATGTAAGCTATTCATCCCAGAGCATTACTATGTCCTCTACAAATTGGTCTGGCCGTTCAGCTTCACCATAACTACAGATCAAGATATCTTATTGACATTCTTCACAATCTTGGGTTTTGTTCATCCTACTCCGAAGTAACAAGATTCAAAAAAAATGCTGCAGTATCAGGCAGTTCCGCTTCTTTGAGTGTTGTAGAAAACTCCACATTACTTCTAGCAGCAGATAATGTCGATCACAATACCTGCACTCTGGACGGGAATAATACATTTCATGGTATGGGTATGATTGCTGCAGTAACTCCAGAGGGCAACATCTATCCTACTGTCAATAGGCGTAATGTTGGTGATATTGATATTAAGAACCTAGCCAAAGTTGATATAGTAGAATACAGGCATTCGAAAACCATCATGAAGGAGATCTTATTCTATAAACTTCCAATACTACCAAATGCTTCGGTAAATAGACTGAGTCTTTTGTGGCAAATCTCAGCATCCGAAAGACAGGGTCCAAATTGGTCAGGAGCTATGCAGTTAATTCATTCCAAATCGGACGTTTCACATCCAGGGGAATCATCTATCACATTTCTTCCTATAATTGATATGGCAGACGGCGACATGACTTGTATTTTTTCGACACTAATATATCTTAACAAAGTAGCATACGATCATAACGTCCCATGTGTAGTTACTTTTGATCAGCCTTTATTTTGGAAAGCTTCCCAAATCATTAACGGACAAACAGACCTTCAAGATATTATTTTAATGCTGGGAACATTTCATACTTTAATGAATGTTTTAGGTGCAATCGGAACTCTCATGAATGGTTCAGGATTATTTGAAGTACTTGAGGAAATCTATGGAACAAACACTGTGGTACATATGATGACAGGGAAAGCTGTTTCTAGGGCAATACGAGGATATATGCTCGTCGATGCAGCTCTTAGTTGCCTACTAGTTTCAGAGGTTTTCCCTCGCAATGAACATGGATCTTCCCATGACCTGGTAAAGGAAGGTTGTGATCTGTTCGACAATATTATGACCAGCCAAAAACAAATGAAAGACATTGAACTGTGTGACGCGGTATCCCAGATTGACATTGCTCTGGAGACTAAGAAAGATCACTTGAAATCTTCTTCGAGAACAAGTAAACTCTGGTTAGAATATCAGCGAATAATCAGTGTTGTAAGAACCTTAATAACAGCTGACAGGATTGGCTCTTGGGAATTGCACTTGCGTGCTATGCTGGAGATTCTCCCAATAATAGCAGCAGCAGGACATGTTAATTATCTCAAGTCACTATACCTGTACTTACAAAAAATGTTTAATCTGCCATCTGAAAATGCAAAGGTGCACAAAATGTTTGTAGAAGGTAAATTTGTGATAAGAAGTGACAGATTATGGGGTGGACTCGGATCAGATCTTGTAATAGAACAAGTGCTTATGCGTTCTCTTAAAAGCAGAGGTGATCTGACGAGAGGAAGTGGACTTACGGAAAATCAAAGAGCTATATGGCTGTTTTCTATGCCTGTTTGTTCGATTTACAACTTAGCTATGCAGGAATATGCAGGGGTTTTTATGCAAAGCAGTGAACAACACAAAGAAATAAGGGACAGCAGACACAAGAGAGACAGCAATGACATTAATAAAGTGGCCAATGTACTAGAACACATATCGCCATTTCATTATGATTCTACTCTACGCAATATTGTTACAGGCGTAACAGCAGAAAAAGAAGTTAATGTTGATGAATTGCACTTATTTGGTACGAACATAATCTCTAAAATGATAGGCAAAGATATATTTAGGTATTCGGCTAAAAGGTCGGATAAAGTGAAAACCCTAGGATCTGCTGCCGCCATCTGTAGTAACAAAGATGACTTAGATATACAAATAGATCCAGCGCTACTCTTCCAAAGAATGATGACTGTTGCCACTTGTGGTGAAATGAACCTCGGAGATGTCATGCGTTATGAACTGTGTGCGTACCCTGCAGCATTATTTGATGACACCAAATATGATGAGGAAATCCGACAAATCACAGTTAGCTCAAGCACTAATCAAACACATAAAAAATTTGAATAATGAAGAATCTGACAACGTAGAAAGTACAGAAAGGTACATTTTGGACGGAGGATCCCTTTTGCATCGCGTTTCCTGGTGTAGCAATGACACATATGAAAATATTGCTATGTCTTATGCTGATTTTATTCTGAAACAATATGGAGAGCCTATCATTGTTTTTGATAGTTACATTGGGTCCCCAACGATCAAAGATGTGGCTCACAGACGACGATACAAAAAACCCAGTAGAGATATTAATTTAAGTCCATGCATGAAGTTTATTGGCAAAAAGGAAGAGTTCCTGGCCAACGAAAAAAACAAGCAATCAATGATTTCCCTCATAGGCGAATTGCTTACAAAACAAGGCTGTACAGTTCATAACGCAGACGGGGTCGCCGATATAGACATTGTTCGTGCTGCAGTCTCATCTGCAGAACATGCACATATGACTGTAATAGATGAAGATACCGACTTGCTTATTCTCCTTCTTTACCACGCAAAGGATAATGGCTTCAAGTTATACTATCTTAGTGACATAAGACGAGGATCTTGTTCCAAACCAGTCTATGATATCTTCAAAATGCAGTCTCTATTAGGTCATGAAAATTGCAACTTACTTCTGTTTCTGCATGCTTTCTCGGGCTGCGATACAACATCCAGGATTTTTTCAATTGGAAAATCATCAGCATTTCTCAAACTGATGAAGGACCCAGAGCTCCGTTCTATTGCAAAAATATTTTGCTCAAATTCATGTCTACATTCAGATATCGCTGGGGCTGGGAGAAAAGCAATGCTTCTGTTTTATGACTGCAAGACACTGGAATCCACAGACAAACTACGTCACCAAATGTTGGTAGAGAAGGTAAGTACAGCAAAATCATTTGTTACACCTGAACATTTGCCTCCGGCCGATTCTTCAACAAAATATCACAGCTATCGCACTTACTTACAAATAAATATCTGGAAAGCTACTGAAGAAAGTACCAAGCCAGAAGAATGGGGTTGGTATGTAAAAAATAACTCATATTACCCAACACTCTGCGACTTACCACCAGCTCCAGATTATCTACTTAATATGATTCGATGTTCTTGCAAGACAAACTGTGCTACTTTACGATGCGGATGCAAGCGTAATGGATTGCCCTGTTCTACAGCTTGTGGGGTGTGCCAAGTCAATGGATGTAACAACAATTACCTAACTCCTAACTATGAATATGATGAAAGTGATGAAAATTATTGATACGTCTTATTTTTCACTGGAACATTTCTGTAAAAATTAACTTAAGCAGTAATTTGTAAAGAATAGTAGACTTTTGTGAGCTGCTTAACTTTTTTGATTATACTTCAAAGTTAAGTTGTGAAAATAAAGCAATATATTTTTATGAGCAATATATTTTTTGCCTTTGTTCCAGAAAATTCCTCTGCCATTTTGAAATCCGTATATAGGGGTGTTCCCGTGTTCAGATTTTGTCTGATTTTCAGTATGCTATTAAGCAGTAGTTCCTGATTAAAAAAAACTGTAAAAAGCTTCTATTGCAATTTTGCCCATGTTCATTCACAAAATGCCTGGACTAAAAGGCTTTATTTGCTATTCTTATAATAAATGTTCTGTCTGGATTTTTTTAATACAGCCAGAAGCACATTTATGATAAAATGTGAAGAGTATTGGTTAATTAAATGTGGTGTATGATCGAGCGTCTGATAACTGTGAGTCTATTGCAGTGGTTTAAAAATTTAGTTACTGAAATTCAAAATGGCAGTAGCTAAAGATTTTAAATTATTTGTGTATGTGCGTGTTTGTGTATAAAAATTGCAAGCTTTATCTGATTGTATACTAATATACTTATTCTAGATTGACATCGTAGTGGGCACCCCAGGTAGACTAGAAGATCTCATTTCTACTGGACAGCTGTCATTACAACAAGTAATGTTATAAATAATTTTGTCTATAACTTTTTTACTTGAAATTTTATTGCAGTTCTAAATTTTTTATTTCTTTTTAGGTGCGATTCTTTGTTCTAGATGAAGCTGTAAGTATTGAAATTAATCTTAAAGTTATATATATTTCATACATTATTCATTACATTACTACTATAGTTTATTATATATTATTTTAAATCTTTTTAATTTCAAAAGAATATCAAAATATAAACTGTAAAGAAACTGCTTCATTGCTAATATTTAATTGGGTAAAAGAATAAATTTTTCGATGTATCCTATTTTGAAATATAAAACAAAATTAGTTTTTATGTCAGTACAAATTTGTTGCATATTTTCTGCAGTGTTGGGGTTTTTTTAAAGTTTTCCCTGGGTTTTGGGTTGTACTTATATAATGTTATCAACTTTTTTGGAATTTTAGACCCCCTTTACGATATTATAAGTATCATTCCTTGACCCCCTCCTCTAATGATATCGTTAGCAATGTCTAAAAATTCTTTTTTTTTTTTTTTTACAATTTCTTTCTTTTTATTTTTATACATTTGCAATAATATACAGGTATGGTTATATATTTATTATTCGCAAACTTTACTGATTTAAATGAAGATAAGTTAATATCACTATAATACGTGAAAAAACTTTATATCAAAATGCACTTTAAAGAAATACTTATTATTTAAAAAGTATTCAATAATATCTTTTTGTTACATAATGCATTTAACAGTGATATTGTCTTCTTGCACTTGCCCCATGAATGTGGTTAAGCAGAATTTCTTGTGAACAAGACAGGTAGACAACATTCTTCCCTATTTTTTACTAATAAACATGTCAAGTATCATTTCAAAGCTGGCTTCTCTAGCAACGAATTATATGCGCATATGGCAGAAGAACAGGAATGGCAAAAGTTGGAAGTATATCAAATATTTTTGAATTAAATGATTTTACAATCATTTAATGGTTTTAATAATAATTTTGTATTTTCATAAAATTAGATAACAAACTAAAAAAATGATAACAGTCTATATTTATCTAACAAATAAAGAAAATTTTGGTTTAAGCAAAAATGATAACAATATCAAAAGACACTCCTCTCTCCCCCTAGAGATATATCAAGTACCAGTCCCCCCCCCCTCCCCCTAAAGTGATAACGTTATATATGCACAGCCCCTTTTCAGAATTTTATCAGATTTTTTTACACAAAATATGCAATTAATAGGATGATTTAAAATGAAATTACTTTAGACCTCTTATTAATATAAAAAATTAATTTAAAAATTTATAATGCTTTTGTGACTGTTGAAAGAAAATTTTGAAAAGTAAAAATAAGTAATATTCTAAAATTTTGTCTCTTTTACAAATAAAAATTGGATTTATAAATAGTCAGTTATTTAGTTTGGTTTTATTTTTTTCTTATTCACTAAAATTCATTATTTTTTTAATGATTGTCCGACTACTAACTAGCAATATTTTGTTGTTAAATTATTCAGATATTTTCTTTTTTGATTTGTTATTTATATGTGATGGTAAATAGTAGAATTGTTCATTATTAGTTATTCTTATATTCACATTTACTTATTTTCAATTATTTTTATAAATTTTTACCTGTTTAAAAGTACATGTAATGTACTTCAATTAAGCCTAAATTGGGATCAGTTTTTTCAAAAGTTAAAAATATTTTTTTATTTAAAGAATAATTTCAATTAAAATTATTTATTTACCTCATGATTTTTAAATCTATCAACAAATATTATGAATAGTCAATCTTCAATAATCAATAAACAAGGTATTTAGCTCAAATGTTTTCAATGGTAGTCGATGAGAGGAAAAAAAAAAAAAAAAAAAACTTGCTAGGCATTTTTACTTAATTTTTGTTTAAACATATAAAATTCTTTAACACTTATTTTAGGTATATTTAAAGCTATTATCCTGTTGAGTCAGCTATTATACTATACTAGAATATAGCCCGTCAGAATGACGTGTTTGCATTTTCAAAAAAATTATATAGCATTGCATTATAAAAAGAGTTGTGAAGGGGTAAAGTAAAAACAGCCCATTTTTCATTGAAATTTAATTGGCAAGAAAATTATTAATTGAATTGGTAAAATACTGATATAAAGTATGCAAATGGAACTTCACTCACAAAATTTGAAGAAATATTTCACAAAAACATTCAAATTAGTACTAATGTTATTTTAAAACATATTGTCAATTAACTATTTTATCTGATGGTATGTGGTAAAATAAAAGACAATTCCAACAGAAAGTTTATTTGTTTTTATTAATTGCCAAAATAATAATTATATAACTTAAATTTTAAAAAGTTGAACAGAGAAAATCCTGATTTTTTTAAACTATGCATAAAAGAAACCTGTAATAAATTTTGATAATTAAAAATCATCTTTTATCACATAAGTAAATTGCAACTATTAATTACATTAACAATTTATTTTCCCAAATTCTGTTATTAAATTACAAATTTATTTTCCCCTACAAAATACAAAATTTTATTTATTATAATAATGCATTGATATACTATATACATATATACCGGGTGTCCCAAAAAGGGCTGACTGATTTTAAAATTCAATAACTTCCAAACGGTGACAGATATTAAAAAAATTCTTGCAGGAAGGTTATGCATAAAGTCAAAAGTTTTTTTACAGTGATTTTCGATTTTAGTTCGAATTACAAACAATAGATGGCGCTGCGATCAATAGAGGCTAAATTCAGGCTCGATTTTTGGCACTTCGTGGCCCGGATAATACATTTCCATCTCCTTTTTCTGCATGGAACAACAGAAAGGACCAAAAATCGAGCCTGTATTTAGCGACTATTGCTTACAGCGCCATCTATTGTTTGTAATTCGAACTAAAATCGAAAATCACTGTAATAAAACTTTTGACTTTATGCATAACCCTCCTGCAAGAAGTTTTTTAATATCTGTCACCGTTTGGAAGTTATTGAATTTTAAAATCAGTCAGTCCTTTTTGGGACACCTGATATGTGGGAAAATTATTCCCAAGCATTTTTCATTTCTATTTTTTCATTAAACAATTTGTAAAGTCTACCTGAACTCGACAGCACGATGTTTTCTTTTCTTTTGCCGCCTTTCGGCGTTTGTTTACGTTTTTACCGCCACGGTTGGATGGTTGCGTATCGCGTTTCGGTCGTGGACCGTATACAGCAATTTTACTTGCGATCGCATTCGCTAGTATTCATTTTTTTTAAGATAAGTATTTAAATTTAATTAACATGTAAAATAATCTTTTTAAGTCATTTTTACATTAAAGTAATTTTTCTAAAGTCATCGTAATATTTATTAAATGTTATTCAAATTATAAGTAAATGTTAAATATCTTCTGACTTATGCAAATTGCATAGTCGAATCTGATTGGCCGATAGGTTTTCGTCCTGATTTAAAGGGACAGCGATTTCATTTTTTCGAGGTATGCGATGTGTGAGGTGTGCGATGTCTGAAGGCTGACTTATGGTATTATTTGGTATGTTTTATGAAGTGTCAGCGAATATGTATGGTATATGGCTGAATACCGATATAATTGTGAGAATTTATTAAGCATAGTGGTTTATTTTGAAGACGTTTCATCGAAAAATTGTTAATTAAATCGGCGATAGAGTTGTGGATAATATATTTCAAGTTACTTATGTCGTCAAATGATGCAGTGTTCTCGAGTTCGGGTAGACTATCATCGCAAGTGTCCATTAATTTAATTCAAGAATGAAGTCAAGTTCATGTACAGCAAGCACCAATAAATGAATCCTTCTTCTGTTCATCATTTTGGCTCATTACTGTAAGTACATTTTACACTTACCTTATCCATGAAGCATCATATTATATATATAGGATTCATGAAGTTGCATATACTTCAACATATTCTTATTCAAAGTTCTTATTTTAACTATATTTTCAAAGTTTCATATATAACTTAAACTAATTTGTCAAGTCACTCTGCTGAAATTTTCACGTGGGAGGGGCAAGCAACAAACACACGACACCATCCCCCCCACAGAGGTTATGGTACCCAGAAGCACTTCAACTGCGGCAAAGCTAGAGAAAAGTATTTTAAAATGAAAATGTTGAAGCTAATAATGAAGTGTTTTTTTTTCAAGTATCTAGTGTATGAAATATTTTAATGTTTATATATATGTGCATGCAAGTTTTAGTACCATTTCTATTTATATTTTATATCTATTTATTGTTTTAAGTAAAAGTAAGTAAAATGGCTACTGCACCAGATATAGTAGTATTAAGTAGGGATAACTATCAAAGTTGGACTCGTTTTATAAAATGCACATTGCAAACTGAAGGTTTGTATACCTGGGTGAATAAAACTGAATGGCCAGATTATACAGATTTGAAGCCCCTTGATAAGTTTAAGCTAAATCAGTCAAAGCAAAGGGCAGCCGGAATTATCAAAACGTATGTCAGTCCTGAAATTGGGTTAACAATAGGTCATTTGGATGATCCGTCGGAAATATGGGAAACACTAAAGTTAAATCTGGAAATCCCAGGAAGAGCATTAAAATCGTTTCATGTAAATGAATTTAGGAATTTAAAAATTAATGTAGATGAAGATATCCCAACTTATATTGCTAGGTTTGAAGAAGCTTATCGTCGCGTAGTTGATTCCGGGGAGGAAGTCGCAGAAAAGCATCGTTGTTACCAATTAATAGAAAGTTTACCAGAAAATTATGATTATTTAATTAGGGAATTAGACCGTTTGCCAGAAAAAGATTTTAAATTTAAGGATGTTAAAGAAGAGATTCTAAAGGAATGTTCAAGGAGGGATTTGAGAGAAAGATTAAGAAATGAAACCCTCATGGCTGATAGAACCACTCAAATGTCTGAAAAAGTTTCCCCTAAGTCTCATTCTCGAAATAAAATAAATTTAAAGTGTGAAGTTTGTGGTAAATATGGCCATTGGGATAAAAATTGTAGGAAACAGAAAAGTGGTGATAAAAGGGATGAAGTAAATTTAGATTCATACGTCGCAGAATTAAAATGTAAAAGTAATGATTTGTGCAATGTTTCCCCCCCTTGCTGGGAATTTACATTGGATTCAGCGTCCACATCTCATGTCTGCCAAAATAAGCATTTCTTTACTTATCTAAGTGAGCCACCAGAGGGTGCAGTTGTTAGGATGGGAACAACACCTCATAAAGTTAGAGGAATAGGAAAAGTAAGTTTTAAATTAAAGGAAAAGGATAAAGTATCTATTGTAAATTTACATAATGTGTTGTATGTTCCTACCATTCATAAAAATTTAATTTCCATGTCAAAGATGGATAAAGCTGGTCTCCATGCCACAATGGACAATGGGTTTAAAGTATTTGATAAGCATTGGAAGTACTTATATACTGCCACTCTAAAAGATAATTTTTATGTTCTTAAAGCCATTAAAAGTTATGACAAAACTAAATCTAATGTTAAGAACCAATATTTAGAGCTTGCTGATCAACCATCTTTTTCTGATAAGAATAAATTGAAAGTTTTTACTTGTACTAAATCCTTAAATCAAGCCTATAACACTAATTCAAGAAGTGCTCATGTAATACAAGATAATGTCAGGGAAGTAACTAATATACAAGAGTCAAATCAAAATTACAATGTTACATTTGCCAGTGAGCGTAACAACATCATGCTATGGCATGAAAGGCTAGGACATAGTAATGTTGATATAATTAAGAAAATGTTTCGTGAAAATTTAGTTCAAAATTGTGGACAATTACAGGGAAAAGAGACTCCGTGTGAACCGTGTATTCTAGCTAAAAATACTAGGTCAACATATCCTAGATTAAAGAAAGTTCGCTCAAAAGAAATGTTAGAATTGATACATAGCGATGTATGGGGCCCGGCTCCAGTTACATCAAGGAATGGGCAACGGTACATACTTACTTTTATTGACGATTTTAGTCGAAGAGCCTTTTGCTACCCGCTACGCTCTAAAGATGAAGTTTTCCTGAAATTAAAGCACTTCCTCACGTTTGTGGAACGCCAAACTAACAGAAAAGTCAAAGTCATGAGAACTGATAACGGGTTAGAATATTGCAATAAGCAAATAAGAGATATGTTAGAAAAGATGGGAATCAAGCATGAGAGGACCACAATATATAGTCCCCAGATGAACGGCGTGGCCGAGCGATATAACAGAGTTTTATTTGAAGGAACTAGAACGTTTATGCAAGCAGCTAATCTGCCGCCTAATCTATGGGTTGAGGCAGTTATGGCAGTAAATTACATTCGCAACCGAATATTTCACACAGGCATAGAAGCAATACCGTTTCAACGATGGTACGGAGCTAAACCATCCATTCGTCATTTAAAACGTTATGGATGCATTGCGTATGTACATCAACCTAAAGAAAAACGAAATAAGTTTCAATCAAGAGCAAAAAGAGGAGTTTTTGTAGGATATGGTATAGGATCCTGTGGATATCGCATTTATTTCCCTAAAGAAAATAAAGTAATTGAGTCAAAGCATGTGACATTTGACGAAGCTCAACTGAACGGTTCTCCTGAACGGAAAATAATACATCGCACGTTTGTTGATTTTTCAAATGATGATAATGAATTCTTTACAGGTCCTAACAATTCACCGACAATGGAAGATGATTTGACTGTCCATCAACCGAGTAGCTCTACAACTCCGACAGAAGTTGAGAAAGTAATGCAGCAAGATGAATCTAGATCCGAAGAGAAAATGGAAGATGATGTATCAACATCTGAAGATGAATTAGAAGAGAATATTCTGAGGGAACAGGAAGAAGCAGAAGCAACATTTTATCGATTTATGAAGAAAAGAAAGAAAGGAAGAACTAAAGGTAAAATTGATGTTTATATCTTATCTCCTACTGGTTCCAGATTAAGATCGCAACAAGATTTACGTGAATATTGTAAAATGCATAAAATCATATTAGATGATACTGTGGCAAATTTTTCATTAGGGAATACATATGAAGGCCCAATTAAGCTAGATAAGGAACTAGAGAGTGAATTAACTGAAGAAGCGCTCCTAACTGAAATAATTGTACCACAAAATGCGACACAAGCAAAACAACTTCCAGAGGCACAAAAATGGAAGGAGGCAATGGATCAAGAGATCCAAACCATGTTAGATAGACACGTTGGGACACCTGTCCCAAAAGTTGATCAAAAAGTTATAGGAACGAAATGGGTTTATACTGTAAAAGAAAATAGTGAAGGGAAGAATTGCATATTTAAAGCGCGTTTAGTTGCACTAGGTAATAATCAGAGAGAAGGTTTAGATTACAACGACACATTTAGTCCAGTAATAAATTTTACACTCATTCGTCTTTTCATAGCTTTTTTTATTAGAATATTGAATTGGGTGCATTGTCTTCTTGATGTTAAATGTGCATACTTATATGGGGATATTGATAAAGAAATTTGCATCAAACAACCTGAAGATTATACAATTCCAGGGAAAGAACACTGTGTTTTGAAGTTAAAGAAAGCAATCTATGGGCTTCACCAAGCTGGAAGATGTTGGTACCATGATTTGCATAATAAGTTAATTGCAAATGGATTCAGTGAAGTACAAGGGTTAACTTGTGTATACTCTTATAAAAGTGAAGCAATAGTTATAGTGTATGTGGATGATTTGCCTATTTTTGCGAAGAATGGTGAAGTTTTAAAAGAGGTAGTACAGTTAATTGAATCCATTTATGAAGTTAAAAATTTAGGTCCTATTTCAATGTTACTAGGTATCAATTTTAAAAGAGAAGAGGATGCAATAGTTAATGTTAACTGTGAACATTATATTGAAAAGTGTTTAAAGAAGTTTGATGTCCCTGATTTTACTAATATATCTCTTCCTTCTCCTCCTGGATATAATCCTGTTCCAGTTGCTGAAGATGACGAATTTCCTGAGAACCTGCCGTACCGAAACTTATTGGGATGTCTACAGTACATTGCTCATCGATGCCGTCCAGACATTGCTTGGCCTGTTGCTGCACTTTCACAATTTACAGAGAGCCACAACCTGTTGCACTACAAGGCACTCCTGCGAATCCTGATGTATCTCTCTTCGACAAAATCCTTGGGATTGAAGTTGGCACAATCTGACCCTCCAATCCAGCTAGCTGTCTACGTCGACGCTTCTTGGGCAAGTGACACTACTGATCGAAAATCCTGGAGCGGCTACATTGCTTTATTGAATAACATTCCAGTAACCTGGAGAGTAACTAAACAAAATTGCGTAGCCTTGAGTCCAATGGAAGCAGAAATAATAGCAGCGACAGAAGCTGTAAAAGATCTAAAATTCTTAAACATGTCTCTAATTGAAATTCAGAAAAGTCTTAACTTGGACATCATTACTATTCAACATCCAATGCTCTTTTGTGATAATACTGCTGCCATTTCCTTCACCAAACAGAAAGCTGATACCATAAAGAATCGGTATATTGATTTAAAATACAAGTTTATAAGAGACTGGTATAACAATGGCCTCTTCGACATTAAGCATGTTATGTCAAAAGAGAACTATGCAGATATTTTGACTAAATCCCTCGTAAAGGACTCCTTTCTTAGATTCAGAGAAGTTTTTTTATGGTGATGAACTTTCCACGAAAAAAAAAAAAAACTTTCTTTTGATCCTGCCATTATTACAAAAACTTTTGTAATGAACTTTATTGCAGAAAATCAAAATGAATGGGAAAGAGGGGCATTCTGTGGGAAAATTATTCCCAAGCATTTTTCATTTCTATTTTTTCATTAAACAATTTGTAAAGTCTACCTGAACTCGACAGCACGATGTTTTCTTTTCTTTTGCCGCCTTTCGGCGTTTGTTTACGTTTTTACCGCCACGGTTGGATGGTTGCGTATCGCGTTTCGGTCGTGGACCGTATACAGCAATTTTACTTGCGATCGCATTCGCTAGTATTCATTTTTTTTAAGATAAGTATTTAAATTTAATTAACATGTAAAATAATCTTTTTAAGTCATTTTTATATTAAAGTAATTTTTCTAAAGTCATCGTAATATTTATTAAATGTTATTCAAATTATAAGTAAATGTTAAATATCTTCTGACTTATGCAAATTGCATAATCGATTCTGATTGGCCGATAGGTTTTCGTCCTGATTTAAAGGGACAGCGATTTCATTTTTTCGAGGTATGCGATGTGTGAGGTGTGCGATGTCTGAAAGCTGACTTATGGTATTATTTGGTATGTTTTATGAAGTGTCAGCGAATATGTATGGTATATGGCTGAATACCGATATAATTGTGAGAATTTATTAAGCATAGTGGTTTATTTTGAAGACGTTTCATCGAAAAATTGTTAATTAAATCGGCGATAGAGTTGTGGATAATATATTTCAAGTTACTTATGTCGTCAAATGATGCAGTGTTCTCGAGTTCGGGTAGACTATCATCGCAAGTGTCCATTAATTTAATTCAAGAACGAAGTCAAGTTCATGTACAGCAAGCACCAATAAATGAATCCTTCTTCTGTTCATCATTTTGGCTCATTACTGTAAGTACATTTTACACTTACCTTATCCATGAAGCATCATATTATATATATAGGATTCATGAAGTTGCATATACTTCAACATATTCTTATTCAAAGTTCTTATTTTAACTATATTTTCAAAGTTTCATATATAACTTAAACTAATTTGTCAAGTCACTCTGCTGAAATTTTCACGTGGGAGGGGCAAGCAACAAACACACGACACCATCCCCCCCCACATGGTATATATGTAATACACGGCATTACATATTTCTGATATTCTAATTTCATTTTATAAGAAATATTCATCCCCCCCCCCCCCCCAATGTCTTCAGAATTCAAAAAACATTTTAAAAAGAAAATTTCTTTTTTTAACTACCGACAGATGGCGCAACAGAGCATATTAACGTTTGTTTTAATATTTTAAAAGTTCAAGACGAATGAATCAATTGTTTGTTTACTTTCATATAGGGATAGATAAAGCTACCAATCTAATTTAAACTAAAGTTATCGCAGCAGAATATTAGATAATTGAATGTAATCTCTTAAATATTAATTTATTTTGAATAATCTGTCTAAAAATGTAACTTTTGCGAATAGTGGAAAAGAAAGCACGTTTTACTCAGCGTTTTAAGATTGAAAATCAAATCAGCAATCACTCGTGTGTCGTGATGCCACATCGAGTGCCACATGTACAACACAAATTCCAAATCCAGAAGCAATTGAATGACTCTTTGAACGGATCATTAAAAAATACGGTCGACATCCGATTTTGCTCTTAAAATATTTGTAAAACCATAATAAAGCTTTTAAATAATTTGAAGTACATTTGTTTTTAGAAAGGAAACGTTAATCCGGTACAAAATAATTCACGGGAATGAATCACCGAATTCACTGAAAACCATAAAGTGTTCTCATTGGTCAGAAAATAGATAGCCTTGAAAAACAGAGGTAATTTTTAACCGTGTATACTGAATTCAAACTGTAAATAAATGTAAACAAAAGTGAAAAACGTATTTCAAAATATTAATATGCTTTTGCAAAATATTTTAAGAGCATTTAATGAATAGCTGAAAGAGTCATTCATTTGTTTTTGGATTTGTAATTTGTGCTTATGAATGGCAACGGTAATCGCTTGTATACATCGGAACCGTGTTCAGGGCCGTAGCAAGGTCTTCTGAGGCCCCCCCCCCAAACATATTTTTTGGGGGCCCCCCCTCTAAGATTTTAGAGAAATATCTATATTTATTTTTCCACCCAAGTTCCATTTTATAACAACACCAGCAGAGTTCCGCTGGTCGGATTTTCCAAAACGAACTTAATATTGAACGAATTTGTAGTTGGGCTGCACTGCTTTCGGCAACGCACACCCATCGGGGCTATTCCGCTCCGATCTCGAATGATACGAACCTTGAATTATTGTAATTTTTTTTTTATTTCGATCCAGATTAAATTCAAATTTTCAACATTTCGTTCACATTGCTACAGGAAAAAATTTGATATTCTTGCAACGTGAATTTATCAAAGGACTTGCAAAATTTAACTGAGAATTCTTCCATTTAGGAAAAAAATGTCAAAAAAATCGCCGAAGAACGCCAAAAATTGCATAAAAAAATTCGAAGTTCACAGAGATCAAACTTTACTTATATTGTGCTAAAAGATTGAAACCGGGTTTAAAATTTTTTACGAATATTAAAAAAACTACCAGAAAAGTGAAAAATCTAAAAATCACATAAAAATTCTTGAAAATTTTAAAAACAGCAGAGGACAAAATTTGGCAAAAAAGTTTGAAACTGAATTCTTTTTACAAATGTTATAAACTGCTAAGTATTGCTCATAAACAAAATAAATAAATAAAAAATATGGAAGTCGTTTTCGTATTTTCAATTTTCTCTTCAGTTTGACAATGCCATCCACGTGGCCCTGGCAGATTTTCTTTAAGCAGAAAATATTCATTTATAACAATTTTTTTCCTGCTCGGATTGGTACATTTTATTAAATATATATATATATATGTACAGATTTACTAATTTAAAAAAAAAAAATACTTTTGGGATGTCGTTTTCATACATTCCGGTTTTCTCCATAGTTTAAAATTGTCACTTAAGTTGAAATTTAAAAAGAAAAAAAGTACCTTCGGATAGAAGGTACCTTTCTGTGGACAATGAAGACGGTTTTCCTAGTAGATAATAATAAAGATCAGATGTTTGTCTGTTCAGAGTTTTTCTTTGTCTGACCAGACGTTTTTCTGTTCAGGTCAAAATTTGACAGGAAGGTTACCTGTATGCCTGAAGTTATGCACATCGAAACATTTTTTTAAATTTTTTTATTCGAATTTTTTTTATTTAATTTTTTATTTAATTTTATTTTTTTATTTTTTATTTAATTTTTTGTATTTTTTCGAGTTTTGTGCTTTTTCCCCCATATTCATAAAAGGAATCTATTTTCAATCCATCTTTCCATTTTAGCCAAATATAGTAAAGTAGTCGTCTTCGATTTTTAAATATTTCGCGAATTTTTATATGATTTTTAATTTTTTTCGCGTTCTGACATGATTTTTTGACATTAGTAAAAGGAATCAGGTTTCAGTCTTTTAGTCTGATGCACTAAATTTCGTCCTTTGCAATTTTTGAATTTTTCACGAACGTTTTTTTTTTTTCTTTTTTTTTAAGACCCCTGTGATTAGAAGAGATTTTATCTCACATTTGAAGAAATTTTCATCTTTAGAAAGGAAAATTTCTAGAAATTTTGATCTTTGATTCGCGACTTTTTCGTGTTATGAAGGAAAAAAAGTCATGCTTGTAAAAGTTCAGTTTCTAATAGGGAAAAGTACAATGCAACAAAGTTGGCGAAACACTCTTGTGATTTGACAATAATGCATCTTTATATTTAGTAAGGATGTTAGGTAATTTTTACGTTGGATTGGTGAGTTTTCTATATTTTCGCGGAAAATGAGCAAATCAAATCAAAGCTTTTCTGTGTGTTTGAACGAAAAAAAAAAAGTTACGGAAAAAAGCCTTCAATTCACTGATTTTTTTTTTTTTTTTTTCCTTGAGAGAGAGTGTAAAAGGAACTCAGTTTCAATCTTTTATCCCAATATAATAAATTTTGCCATCTGCGGCGCGGATTTTTGACATCGCTAAAAGGAATCAGGTTAGTCTTTTAGCTCAATATAGAAAATATATCCATAGAAATTTTTGAATTTTTTACGAACATTTTATGTGATTTTTAGCGCATTTTTGTCTTTCACGGTTATTTTTTAACATTCCAGTTTCAATCTTTTGGCTCGATATAATCAATTTTCTCATCGATTTTTGAATTTTTACCCAATTTTTTTATAAGATTTTTACACTTTTCGCGTTTTGCGGAGTTTTTTTACATTTTTTTTTTCTGAAACCGAGAAATTATCCAGTAGATTTTCCTGCTGTCATAATTAAGCTGAAGTGGAAAAATAACAATTTTGTTCCTGTAGCAACGTGAGCTACGATGCTGGAAAATTTCACTTTTATCTGGACACTCTTTTTTATCGAAAAAAAAAAAAATACAATAATTCAATGATTGTTTGATTCAAGATCGAAGCTAAAATATCCGGAACGGGTTTACGCTGCGGAAGGCAGTGAAGACCCCTAATGGAGAACTCCAGAAAATAAATTCTTTTTTTTTTTTTTTTTAAAGCAACCAGCGAAGCGGGCGAAGTTCTGCTAGTAGATTAAATAAATACACAATATAATTTATGTATAGTTAACATAAGTAATTTATCGAGCCAAGAGAAATGAAATGTTAAAAATGAAACAGGTTGAACATAAGGGGATAGGTGGCATATGCAATGCACATAGATGCCCGCTTATTGGGGTCCCCAACGGGATTAAGAAGCATATATTTTTTGAGCATTTGAAAAAAAAAATGATGCTTAAAAGTTTAGAATCTTGAGTTCCGAATTTTGCTCACTTTTAAGAGGTGCCCCAAAAAAGAAAATTTATAAAGTATTTAGAGCCTGTAAAATTTGTTTCATCTGGGCACCTTTAAAAAGAATGGTAGCTATAGAAACAAAGAGCATGTCTGTTTTGATTAAAAAAAGTAATTGTATTAAGAAAGTTTTTAACCTTATTGGGGCCCCCAACAAGATTAAAAAGTATACTTTTAAAACATTTGAATAATAAAAATTGGGCCTAAAATTTTTGAATCTTGAGTTCCAACTTTTCCTCACTTCCCAAAAAAGTGGCCCCAAAAAATTCAATTAAAATGTATTTAGAGCCTGCAAATTTTCTTTCATCTGGGCACCTTTAAAAAGAATCGTGACTGAAGAAAGAAAGCACATTTGGTTGAAGGAAGTAATAGTATTAAGGAAGTTTTGAGATTTATTGGGGGCCCCAACGAGATTAAAAAGCATATTTTCAAAACATTTGAATAAAAAAATGGGGACTAAAAATTTTGAATCTTGGGCTCCAACTTTTCCTCACGTTTATAAGGGGCCTTGAAAAAGACCCCTGAAAATTTAGAGCCTGCAAAATTTCTTTCATCTGGGAACCTTTAAAGAGAATGCTGGCTATAGAAAGAAAGTGCATATCTGTTTTGGTCAAAAGAAGTAATAGTATTAAGAAAGCTTTGAACCTTATTGGAGCCCCCAACGTGATTAAAAAGCATATTTTTAAAACATTTGAATAAAAAATGAGGCCTAAAAGTTTTGAATCTGAGCGTGCAAAATTTCTTTCATTTGGGCACCTTCAAAAAGAATAATGATTTTAGAAAGCAAGCACATTTGGTTGAAGGAAGTAATAGTATTAAGGAAGTTTTGAAACTTATTAGATCCCTCAGTGGGATTAAAAAGCATATCTCTCTATTCTAAAAAAAAGTAACTACCACTGTCACCGCCGTCGCCGGTTTTGAATTTTTTGTGACCGGAGGTCTTTCTTCGTTAATATTAAGAAAAATAATGCATACAAAAATATGAAAATCGGTGGTTTGATACAGAAATGTTTGATAAACATGCTGATGGAGACAGTTTTCAAATCGAAGAATTATTTTCAGAGATATTTAATGCTAAAGTTGGACAAAATCGTTCCACTAAAAAAGTTTTATATCAGCAAAAACTATACATGGCAGTATAATCATTTTTAGATCATTTTATGCGTTAGAATTTGCCGGAGTGCAGATTGCATTAATTTTTTTATTTTGACTCATTTTTTCAGGTTTTATTTCTATTTTAAATTCAAATTTTCAGCATTTCTAGAGATATTTTTTACAGATTTCAGAAAATTGTACTAATTTAAACTGTTGCCAACTGTATAAAAAGCGCAAGAAATAATATTTTCTTCAAATTAAAAATTTGTTTACACGTGACTATTATAAACAGGAAAAAAACTTTCAAATTAAAATTAAATAATTACGTATAAAAAGCAGGAATTTATTAAAAATTATCTCTCTATTCTAAAAAAAGGTAACTACCGCTGTCACCGCCGCCGCCGGTTTTGAATTTTTTGTGACTGGAGGTCTTTCTTCGTTAATATTAAGAAAAATAATGCATACAAAAATATGAAAATCGGTAGTATTATACAGAAATGTTTGATAAACACACTGATGCAGACAGTTTTCAGATCGAAGAATTATTTTAAGAGATATTTAATGCTAAAGTTGGACAAAATCGTTCCACTAAAAAAGTTTTATAGGAGAAAAAACTGTTCATAGGAATTTAATCATTTTTAGATCATTTTATGCGTTAGAATTTGCCGGAGTGCAGATTGCATTAATTTTTTTATTTTAACTAATTTTTTGAGGTTTTATTTCTATTTTAAATTCAGATTTTCAGCATTTCTAGAGATATTTTTAACAGATTTTAGAAAGTTATATTGATTTAAACTGTTGCCAACTGTATAAAAAGCGGAAACAATAATGTTTGCTTCAAAAAAAAATATTTATACGTGTAAATAAATTAAAAATTTATTTACACGTGACTATTATAAACAGAAAAAAAACATTTGGAATTAGAATTAAATAATTATGTACAAAAAGCAGGAACTTATTAAAAATTACGTCATAAAAACTATAATTACACGTGAATTTTAAGAGAGAAAGGAATTTGTAAAACAATAAATTTATTAACATGCGTTAGAAGTCTTAAATAGGAGAAATTACGTCATAATTACGTCACATTACAGTTAATGTTTGCTTCAAAAAAAATATTTATACGTGTAAATAAATTAAAAATTTATTTACACGTGAGTATTATAAACAGAAAAAAACATTTGGAATTAGAATTAAATAATTATATACAAAAAGCAGGAACTTATTAAAAATTACGTCATAAAAACTATAATTACACGTGAATTTTAAGAGAGAAAGGAATTTGTAATACAATAAATTTATTAACATGCGTTAGAAGTCTTAAATAGGAGAAATTACGTCATAATTACGTCACATTACAGTTATTACATAAAATGAACACAAAATAATATTGCAAAACGGTTTAAATTTAGAAATTGCGCTAGACATTTATTTGATATTTTCAGAGGATACTTTTCAACTATTTTTGTTAGGAAAGCGCAAATAATATTTAATTTCTAACACAAGTATTTTCACGTGAATATTAAAAAGAGAAAGAATAGTTTGGTCAAAATTACGTCAGATTAAAAACGATTAATTTAAAATGTCTCATTTAAAAGAACTTTCTTTTCACTTTGTTAAAAAATACCAGGAGACAAAGACTCTGTTTACTTAATTCCTTTTATATTAGCTTATTTTGAAATGTTGTTACACGTGTCTACGTCATCAAATATTTTTATTTCGACGTTTTATTTGTATTTTTATTAATGTTGTACTAATTTATTTGTTTTTTCGTTATTTAAAATAAAAATTATGTCAATTTGTATAATTTGGCGAGTGGTTTGGCGATTTATATAATTTGGCGAAATTGGTCGACGGGATAATCAAGTAGTACCGCAACGGATTTGGCGTTAAAATTCCCCAATCAAAGAGAAATGAATAGAAATCCGTTTATAGAGAGATCGCCACTGTTTTTTAAATTATAATTCAATCTTTCGAAATCTTTTTAAAGTCGATCAAATTAGCGTGCATTTAGAATCTACGGTGTCTGGACGGGGGTTGGCGAGCGTAGCTCGTAGGGGGCCGAGCCCCCTAGTGTCATAAAAAGTACACACGTGAATTTTAAAAGAGAAAGGAGATTGTAAAATAATAAGTTCATTAACATGCGTTAGAAGTCGTAGGAGAAATTACGTCATATTTACGTCACATTATAGTTATTACATAAAATGAACACAAAATAATATTGCAAAAAAGTTTAAATTTAGAAATTGCGCTAGACATTTATTTAATATTTTGAGAGGATCTTTTCAACTATTTTTGTTAGGAAAGCGTAAATAATATTTCATTTCTAACAAAAGTATCTTCACGTGAATATTTAAAAGAGAAAAAAATAGCTTGGTAAAAATTACGTTAGATTAAAAACGATTAATTTAAAATGTCTCATTTAAAAGAACTTTTTTTTCACTTTGTTAAAAAATACCAGGAGACAAAGACTCTGTTTACTTAATTCCTTTTATATTAGCTTATTTTGAAATGTTGTTACACATGTCTACGTCATCAAGTTATTTTTATTCGACGTTTTATTTGTATTTTTATTAATGTTGTACGAATTTATTTGTTCTATTGTTATTTAAAATAAAAAATTATGTCAATTTGTATAATTTGGCGATTTATATAATTTGGCGAAATTGGTCGACGAGATAATCAAGCAGTACCGCAGCGGATTTGGCGTTAAAATTCCCCAATCAAAGACAAATGAATAGAAATTCGTTTATAGGGAGATCGCCACTGCTTTTTACATTATAATTCAATCTTTCGAAATCTTTTTAAAGCCGATCAAATTAGCGTGCATTTAGAGTCTGCGGTGTCTGGGCGGGGGTTGGCGAGCGTAGCTCGTAGGGGGCCGAGCCCCCTAGTTTTTAAAAAAATTTGAATAAAAAAATGGGCTTAAAAGTTTTGAATCTTGGGCTCCAACTTTTCCGCACTTTTATAGGCGGCCCTAAAAAAGACAATTCAAAAAGAATTTAGAACCTGCAAAATTTCTTTCGTCAGGGAACCTTTAAAGAGACTACTGGTTATAGAAAGAAAACGCATATCTGTTTTGGTCAAAAGAAGTAATAGTATTAAGGAAGCTTTGAACCTTATTGGGGCCCTCAACGAGATTAAAAAGAATATTTTAAAAACATTTGAATAAAAAGATGGGGACCAAAAGTTTTGAATCTTAGTCTCCAACTTTTCCTCACATTTATAGGAGACCCTGAAAAAGACAATTCAAAAGAATTTAGAGCCTGCAAAATTTCTTTCATCTGGGAACCTTTAAAGAGAATGCTGGCTATAGAAAGAAATCACATTTGTTTGAAGGAACTAATACTATTAAGAAAGTTTTGAAACTTATTGGGGCTCCCAACGAGTTTAAAAAGCATGTTTTTTAAACATTTGAATAAAAAAATGAGGCCTATCTTGGGCTCCAACTTTTCCGTACTTTTATAGGGGGCCCTAAAAAAGGCAATTCAAAAAGAATTTAGAATCTGCAAAATTTCTTTCACCAGGGAACCTTAAAAGAGACTACTTGCTATAGAAAGAAAGCGCATATCTGCTTTGGTCAAAAGAAGTAATAGTATTAAGAAAGCTTTGAACCTTGTTGGGGCCCCCAACGAGATTAAAAAGCATATTTTTAAAGCATTTGAATAATAAAAATGGGGCCTAAAAGTTTTGAATCTTGAGTTGCATGTTTTCCTCACTTTTATTGGGGGCCCCAAAAAAGACAATTTAAAAAGTATTAAGAGCGTGCAAAATTTCTTTCATCTGGGCACCTTTAAAAAGAATAATGACTATAGAAAGGAAGCACATTTGGTTGAAGGACGTAATAGTATTAAGGAAGTTTTGAAACTTATTGGGTCCCTCAGTGAGATTATAAAGCATATTTAAAAAAAATTCGAATAAAAAAATGGGCTTAAAAGTTTTGAATCTTGAGCTCCAACTTTTCCGCACTTTTATAGAGGGCCCTAAAAAAGACAATTCAAAAAGAATTGAGAGCTTGCAAAATTTCTTTTATCTGAGCCCCTTTAAAAAGAACGGTTGCTGTAGAAAAAAAGCGCATATCTGTTTTGGTTGAAGGAAGTAATAGTATAAAAGAAATTTTGAACCTTTTGTTTCACCTTTTTCGCCTATTGATAGGCGCACCCCAAAAATACTAAAATGCCATTTTATTTTTTAAGTAGAACTTACAACCTTCAAAAACTTTTATAAAGAATGGTGGATATAGAAGAAAAGCACATATCTGTTTTCTATTTCTAAATCTGATCAAGATCTTTGAAAAAAAAAACGAATTTCGATAAAACAAAATAAAATGTTATTAAAAATACATAAAAAAATAATTTTAAAAGTTAAAAAAACATTCGGCTGAAATGTACAATAGCTCACTACTGGGCCCCTGACTCTGCCCAGGCCCCCCCCCCCCCAAATGGGGGGGTATGGGGGGCGGTCGCTACGGCCCTGACCGTGTTGTTGGTATCTGGTTATTTTTAAATTAGATCTTAAAGCGTTATAATTGTATACTTTTTGAAGGTTTGAGAAAAATTGAAGAAGATTATGTTACATAACAAATAGATAGACAGATTAAATAAGGCAGTCGCAAATACGGCATTGGAATGCTTAAGCCTAACGTGGCCGCGTTTGGATTATCAGGAAACGGATGAGTTCAACCCCGGAAGCGTTATACATTTTGTGTCATTCTATGTATGATATTAAAATTTCCTTTCATTTCATGCTTTTTAGGTGTGTTCGTAATTATATAAATACATAGCACCTATAGTCGTCGTTCAGTTCGTCTGTCTCTCTGTCCGCATATAACAGCGCAAAAACTACCTAACCGAATCATTTGAAATTTAAAATATATAATTGTTGCATTATTTTGTTGAGTCATTTCAAATTTTATGAAAATCAGATGTATAGTTTAATGACAGGCGACATTCAAAAGTTTTCCGTTACATTACAGCCAATGGGAAAAAAATATTTCAAGTGCATTTTAAGGATGTTACAGCCTTTCAGACAGAATGAAATTGATATGTACTTAGGAAGTGCCTAAAATATACCGGGTGTCCCAAAAAGGACTGACTGATTTTAAAATTCAATAACTTGCAAACGGTGACAGATATTTAAAAAATTCTTGCAGGAGGTTTATGCATAAGGTCAAAAGTTTTATTACAGTGATTTTCAATTTTAGTTCGAATTACAAACAATAGATGGCGCTGCGATCAATAGACGCTGAATTCAGGCTCGATTTTTGGTACTTCGTGGCCCGGATAATACATTTCCATCTCCTTTTTCAGCATGGAACAAGAGAAAGGACTAGAAATCGAGCCTGTATTTAGCGACTATTGCTTACAGCGCCATCTATTGTTTGTAATTCGAACTAAAATCGAAAATCACTGTAATAAAACTTTTGACCTTATGCATAAACCTCCTGCAAGAATTTTTTAAATATCTGTCACCGTTTGCAAGTTATTGAATTTTAAAATCAGTCAGTCCTTTTTGGGACACCCGGTACATTCAGTACAATATGCAGTGCAAAAAATATTTATAAAACCAGGGGTGCAGAATATGTCCGATCCAGCGATCTAGGATCGGGGGAAATTTTTCAGAAACATATACAATTGATTTCGATTTTAACAACGAATTCCATAATTCCCTGAGATAGAAGAATTTCATTACAAATAAAAATATCCGTATGGCAACCTTCACAAAATCGATCTCAGAATAATATGTACTGTATATCAGGTGTGATAATGTTCCAAATTTTCCGAAAGTTTTTAAGACATTCGGTTCAAAAAAAAAAAAAAAAAAAAAAAAAAAAAAATCGGTCATCTGAAAATTCGGACATAAAAATACCATGAATTTTCACGTAGAATTACGGAAAAAAATGCGAATTTCGTGACAAGATCGCAAAATAACCGCACATTTCGTCAGAAGATTGTAAAAGAACCGCAAATTTCCACAAAAGATCGCAAAATAAATGCACGTTTTGCCAAAAGATCGCGAAACAATCGCAAATTTCGCCAAATGATCACAAAGCAACAGCGAATTTCATCAAATGATGGCAAAACAGCTGCGAATTTTGTCAAAAGGAAGGAGAAATAACTGCAAATTTCGTCGAAAGATCGCGAAATAACTGCAAATTTCGTCGAAAGATCGCGAAGTAACTGCAAGTTTCGTCGAAAGATCGCGAAAAAACGTGAATTGCGTCAAAAGATCCATGAAAAATACATAGTGTTGGGAGTGGATTTCCCCCACTCTGCTGTAACCTTTCAGAAAATTTGCTGTGAATTTTAGGAAATTTTTTTCACTCAGAATCACCCCTGCCATATATACTTGTGCTTAAGTTGAGAAATATTTAAAAAATAAATTTCTATAGCTACGGTAATACAGCACTTACTTATAACATACCGTAAAATTTTGGGGAAATTTTCGTGTGGATTGGGGGAAATGTTGGGAGTAGAAACATTTTCTGCACCCCTGTATAAAACTAGTTATAGCATGAACGCACCTCATTTGACACGTTTGACGTGCAATTTCCAACTTGTTTTAAATAAAGTTGCATTATTATTAAGATTGTCATTATTGTTAGGATTGATTATGTATGCAAGATTTTAAATAACTGCTTTTAAGGATTTGAGTAAAGAATTAAGAGGAATTCAGCCTAACTATAAAGCTAAAAGGGCAATTTTCAAAAAGCTGTAATCAAAGAATGGTTTCTAAAAAAATCTAAATTTAATAGAGTGAAATGAGGGGAATTTTTTTTTTCCTCTGTGAATTTGTAAAAAAATCTATTTTCTTAAAATTATTTCATAATTTTTTTATTTATTTCAGGATGGTCTCCTTTCTGCTGGGTATGGAGATTTAATTAATCGTATTCACCAACAAATACCTAAGATTACACCAGATGGTAAAAGATTACAGGTAACATTCTGTCACTTAAGATATGTTATATAGCATATTTTTGCACTACCTACTCTGAAAGAAATGATCAGAAAAGAAAATGTTTCACATAACTTTTTGCATTAAAAACATCTTTTTTTTTTTTGTTGTTGTTGTTTTTGTTTGTTTGTTTACCTCTGAATTTTTCTTATTTTTCTCACATCAAAAGTTTAGGTAGAAAAATAAAAAATGTTCTATAAGAGGAAGCAAATAAAAAGGTCATAAGTTCTTTTTTGTACAAAAATAAAATTTTAAAATGAATACTGCAGCTACCCCTTTCCCATCCTACTACTATAAATATTTAAACATACAATATAAGCAACCTTAATGACAGTAAACAGTAATTTTATTTTCATAAAGATCAAATTATTGTGATAAAAGTGTTACACTCAAAAGGTTTTAAAAATATAAATTTGAAAGACTCCAAACAAGGTAATAGGCTGGTCTGAAAGCAGGAAAAAGTTGCAGAATTATCAAAAGAATTCTTTCAAAACACTTTCCAATATAGCTGAAAAGTGTATTCTGACTTCAGTTTGTCTGCCTGTGCTCTAACTCTCGTAAATGTACTTAGATTGCCATGTCATATATTTTTTATTAAGCTTTACTATTGCACATTCTCTGTTAAAAGTTAAGTGTGTAGTGTTTATAGTTCGTTTACAGGGACACACAAAAGAATTACATTACATTATGATCTAGCAGGGATGAGAATTTTCCGTCTTTTGGCTGATTTCCGCTTTTTTATTTCAAGGAATTTCCGTTTTTTTTCCCTCGAAATTCCGCCTTTTTCCGAGGATTCCGTATTTTTTCTCCTGCAAAATTTTGTTATTTTCCGAAATTTTCACTTTCCTATCGATTCCGCTTTTCTTCCGATTTCGAAAGAACATTCAAAGGTAATAAAAAAACGGCAAATTTCGTTAAAAGATCGCGAAAAAACTATAAATTTCGTCAGAAGATCTTGAACAAATGGGGAATTTCGTCAAAAGATCGGGAAATGCGGCAAATTTTGTCAAAAGATCGTGAAAAAGCGGTAAATATCACCAAAAGATCGCAAAAAAAACTACAAATATCGTCAGAAGATCGCGAATAAACGGCAAATTTCGTCCAAAGATCGCGATAAAAATAGCAAATTTCGTCAAAAGACCGCGAAAAAGCGGCAAATTTCGTCAAAAGATAGCGGCAAATTTCGTCAAAAGATCGCGAAAAAGCAGAAAATTTTGTCAAAAGATCGCGAAAAACTACAAATATCATCAGAAGATCGCGAATAAACGGCAAAGTTCGCGAAAAAACGGTAAATTTCGTCGATAGACCGCGAAAAAGCGGTACATTTCGTCAAAAGATCGCAAAAAAGCAGAAAATTTTGTCAAAAGATCGCGGGAAAAGCAAAATTTTGTCAAAAGATCGCGAAAAAGCAGCAAATTTTGTCAAAAGATAGCGAAAAAACTACAAATATCATCAGAAGATCGCGAATAAACGGCAAATTTCGTCCAAAGTTCACGAAAAAACGGTAAATTTCGTCAATAGATCGCGAAAAAGCGGTACATTTCGTCAAAAGATCGCGAAAAAGCTGCAAATTTCGCCAAAAGATCGCGAAAAAGCGCAAATTTCGTCAAAATGGCGCGAAAAATACATGTATTTAGTGCTTTTAGTGTATCCTCTTCTTCCCCCCTCTTTTGTAACCTTTCAGAAAATTTGCTGTGAATTTCAATTTTTTTTTTTTTTTTTACTCAGAATCGCTCCTGATTCAGAATTTACTCTAAGCTGACTGTATGTCCTGATCCAATTAGCCCGTGTGACCAAAAATAATTAACCATTGTGATTTTCACTAAGTTTTTCATATTTTTTGCTAAAAAATTTACACACAAAAACCCTATTCTTAATTAAATTATTTCATTTTCAGGAGTGGCCATGATTCTGATAAGTCGAGCATTTCATATGACCTACGCTCAATGTTTTAAGAACTGTGTGTAATTTGGCTATTTTCACTCCTGTAATGTAGTATACAGGCTTGTGCGCTTGTCTCCATTTTCCCGGAAATCAGACCCTGGTTTTATTTCTTAAAGTATCTTTCACGTATAAAATGTGGTACAATTTTTTGTTTGCGTGTGGTTTCAGTCTTTTTGCTTTTTTGCAATTCTCATCCCTGGATCTAGGGAAAATTGTTTGCAGAGTATTTCAATGATGTTACACTACTTCAATCATAATGAAATTGATATGCATCACTGAGGTACACTTGAATATGCTTTCTATAGGTTATGGAGTGCTTTATTTTTCATTTACAGAGATGCACAAAATAATTAAATTACAGGACTGACAATGAGCGATAATTGCTGGGAGTTTGTATTTTCAGCTAAGGTATGCATTTTTAAGCTGAGCTAAATTTTAGTGTACCATGCGGTGTGTATCAATTCTATAGATTATATACAGAGCTGAATGAAAGAATTTGCACACTTTACCAGCCGGCTATGGACAACAGTTGCTGAAAATGGAGTTTTAGTGTGTTGGTGTGTTTTTAACTTTTTATATAGCTATATCTTTATACTGTATGGAAAAATAAATTTCTGTACAGTATTCTGATAATTTTGGGCAATTTCATAATCTTTTATATATAATTTTTGTTCTTGTTTATTTAATAGTTTCTCTTGAAAGTTCTAAATTATTTTTTTCTTTATGCTGTTGATTTTCTTGTTATAATCTTAGGTTATTTTAAAATTATGATTTAATGAATTGTGTTTAGAATTACCATTATCATCCATATCTTGGTCTTGTAATCATCTATCATCTTTTGTATGTAAAGTTTAAAGTGAAATTTTGTTCTACATTTAACCACTTGACTATGTCCACATATGGTGTGTATGTGATAGAAATCATTGAAACTAAACTTGGTTTCGTCAGTGGTGTAGTCAAGGGGTTAAACATTTAAAAGCAAAATTTATGGTATTTGTTTATTGTTTACGCCATTCCACTTTCTTTAATAATACATTTTTTTTCTTTTTAAGATGGTAGTCTGTTCTGCTACATTACATTCTTTTGACGTCAAGAAACTTGCTGTAAGTAATATAATATAGAATATCTACGGATAATTATATTTAAACATTTATGTTTTTCTTTTAAGAATTTAATTAGCAATGATAAAAATGGTGCCAGTTTAAATACTTTTCAGTCTCAGATTTTTGAGATGACATAAAAAGTTTTTAGAATCATTTGCATGTTTGCCAAATCTTCTGATTTTTTTGTACTTCCCTCCTTTCTTCTAGTTTTTCAGTTTCGTCTTATTTCTACTCACTGAGAGAAATAATTCAAAATAATTTTAAATCATTTCACGAGATTCATACTCTTCAGGGAAAACTTGAGACTCTGGAAAATCTTACAATGAAGGTCCCCTTACTGGGCATACTCAGAATATTTTGAAAGAAATACCAATTAAACTACTTATGTATGTAACAAAGGATCAGTCAAATTTAGTAGCATAATTACAGTAGAAAGACTGTAAAAAGAAAAAAAAATGCTTTTGAGTATTTGGCGCGAAAAGACGAAAGCGTTGGATGATTTGGTGAGCAGCACTTTTCCTCGCCAAAAGTAAACGATTTTAATGCATTTAAAAAATGCTTGTTAATTGATTTTGGAAATGCGTGTAAATAATATCTAATAACTTTAAACTTAAACAATGAGAGAGTTTAATAGATATATTTTTTTCGTATTACATATTTATGTTGCATGTTGTTGCAGTTATTTAAAGTTATCACTGTAAAAATAATTTCATGTATAAAAAATATTTTCATATTGAAAAATATATTTTAATGTATTTTGACGTATACCAAAATAAAGGCCAGATGAAGAATGCTGCAGTTTTCCATTTCAATATCGGAGGAGTTTTTGTTTCCATAGCAACAAAATTGAATCGACAGTGCTTAATTGGACTTAGTTTTGAGATTGAAACAATTTTAATGAATTTAAATTTTGTTTTAATTCATAAAATTTCATAGTTAACTTTCATTATAAATATAAATATGACAAAATTAGAGTTAAAATAAACTATAACTGACAAAACTAAGGAACAAGTTCAACATGAAACATTTTTACCTTAAAGAGTATTTCACATAGAAAAGTATTTTTTGAAATTTTATTCCATCGCCAACCGGTGATAAATCACGAAACGACAAAATTTTCATTATTTTTTTACGCCCACTCTATCGAGTTTCTGCCAAAAAAATTTTTATAAATATATCTATCCTTATGAGAAGAATATTCTATAATTTTTTAGAAGAATGATTTTGGGTGTAGAATCTGTGGGGAAAGCTCAGGAAAAAGTATAAAATGTACTCCAAAACCTTGGAAAGTGGTCAGTTACTCTGTTAGATGCAAGCAACTGCTGCTATTCACATGCATTTTGATCATAATGAAATCAAACTAAGACCAAAGAAGCAACTATTCAAACACAAAAAATTAATGAAGAAATATGCAAACTTGGAGAATATTTAAATTCTTTAGTAGCAGAGTTGGAGAATAGAACTCATTGTTTCATTTATTAAGGATTTTGTTAATTCTTAAATGACAATTTCTTCTCTCAAAGGATTTGTTTGATTTTTATAATTTTTTAATATATTATAAATAATGCAGTAAAGAGTTTATAATTTTTTTCATTTTAAAGTTGTGTGTGTTTATGTGCTTGTATTATTCAGCAGATTTTGGGCCAAATATTTGCATTTGAAAATAGTTTTCAATTCTGTGCAACAAGATAAGTGGAAAATTTAATATATTTTTTTTTTATATGATGTTTAGCTTATAACTTTACTTTTGAGATTTATCTTTTGGGAAAGGGGGTGTGTGATACTGGTTTAAAAATATTTGTGAACTATTTACATGGAAATTTATTTATCCTGTAAATTATCTCTGGGTCCCCCCCCCCCCTTCCCTTCCCCTTGAAAATGGGTATGAATTCTGTTTCAGTTAACATAGCAAAAGTTTACAAAATTACCGGTGTCAAATTATTCTCTTTACTTGCCACGGCTTGCATCACAAGGTATAATTGATGCCTTGTATTTTCTTCCACTTTTACTCATATAAGTTGTCATTTTTATTTACTGAAAAAATTCTAGAGAATAGTAAAGTAGATTAAACAATTTCATGCTTGAGTAGAAAGCATCTGATATATGATATTAGCAGGCAAAAAATTTGTATTTCGTATGGATTTAGTACAATGGAATATTATCATATTTTTCTATATTATAAAGCAAGTAAGCTGTAAAATAATCTAATAATGGAGATCTAAGATCTATTGTATGTCAGCAAATTACTACAGCCATATCAATTAAATAACAGATCTATTTATCAAATTCCTTCTAAATGAAAGTATTTTTATGTTGCATAGGATAAGACTGCCCTTAATGATTATAAGTAAAGCATTTGAATAGGGAGAGGACTACAATGTTAATTTTTAAATCAAATTTTCGGCATCTCGAAAAACAGGAATATATATTTTTTCTATTGATAAATGTGCCAAAATTTTTGAAGAATTCTTTAAATATTAGCTTAACTTGAAATTGATATGTTGTACTTTTCCTGTTGTTATGTACATATATGTATCGTGGTCATAGTTCCATTTAAAAAAAAAAAAAAAAAAAATTAAACAATTAAATTTTAAAGATAAAAAAAAAACCCGACTGCGTAAAAAGTGAACTAATTATTTCTCATCAATGTGAAACTATTTTTTTTTTTTTTCAATTCCTACTGTTAGCTCACACTCTCGCTATATATATCTTGTTCAAATTTTCAATCGTTAATAAAATACTTATTATTCATCCAATCAAACTCAAATAAATTTTTTTTTAACTTGTAGTGGATGATACTTGATGTTAATCCCGTTTTTTTCAAATATTAATTCCTTAATTAAATTAAATTAATTACTTTTCAATAATCGCGAGAGCCCTCTTCTTGATCAAGGTATTTTAAGATCGAGAGAGACCTCTTCTTGATCAAGGCATTTTAAGCGCCACTCAAGAAGAAAGACGAATGGGAGAAAAAAAAAAAATCTTATTGACCTAAGTAGGAATTGACTGAAAATATTTTTTTTATATTACTTATTTATATTACTTACCTGTTTTTTTTCATTTACTCGTGTTGATGACTTTTAAGTTGTGTTTAATTGTTAGTTCCTATCTATAAACACTGTTTTGATGAGGTCTATAGATGTCTAGGATGGTTAGAGTTGCAGTAAAGCTCGAGATCCTACCTACACAACTTCCAGGTTGTGTAATATTTTAACGGAGCTTCTGACTGTAAAATAGTCAATGAAACATCGTCTCTATTTTGAAAGACCTATCCAATGATAGGCCACTCAATAGGGTGCGTAAAAAAAATGTTTCGTCTCTACTGCCATTTTGTATTTTACGGCCACCATTTTGAATTTATAAAAACAAAACCTAGCCGATAACCATCGGCCATTAAGACAAATTGATAGAGATCTCCTTCATTAAAATCCATCCAGCCGTTGGGATGTTTCGAAGGTATAAAGAAATCCACATACACAGATACGCGTGAAACACATACCCCTTCTTTTCAGTCGGGTAAAAACATATCAGCTTTGTTATGGTTGCTATTTTTTTTTAATCTTGGCAAATAATACTAATAAAAAAAAATAATAATAAAAAAAATTAATTTACAAATTAAAGAAAGACATATGGAAATGAATATTTTTTCTATCAATGTGTACTGATTGTGACATATATAGAAGTGTTTTATGCCCTTTTAAATTAACTTTGAATATTGGGTGATTGTAGCTAGCATACAATTGCATTTTGAAATTTCCAAAGGATTGCATTGGTAACCACAATCCACATAAAGTTCTTTTTAGGTCTAGATTGGCAGAGAAAATAATTGGATCTTACTTAATGATGATCTGGAAGACAGTAAAATTGAATGTTGGAAAGAAGACACTTTACTTGCAATTAATCCATCTTTATTAATTCATCAAGGCAATAGAGGAAAGATTTGTATAAATAAATTTTAGGCACTGCACATAACTGAAAAGCTATTTTAATAAATTAATAAATGTGTAATATATTTATAGATTTCAATGTTATTGTTGGAATTCAAATTTTTAATATTGATTTTTTGTGTTCAAAAGTTTAAATTTTTATTAACCTGTCTTTCTTTGTGTTATAAATTCAGCAGCTATTCTTTAAATTTAACTGTAAAAGGAAATTTTAAAAATAAAATAACTTAAAATATCTGAATTTCAATTTTTCTTAATGTACTTTTGTAAAAAAAATTAACACTTTAATAAAAACAGTGTGACGTAGATTTTATTTTTAATGTCATTTTATACAGACACTGTTTTGAACAATTTTGATGATCTGTGACAAATTCATGTGTTTCACTGTTCATATGTAAATTTATTTTCATAACAGTTAATTGCAAAGGTATAAGTTATCATTTCCTACAGGATATATATGTGATGATTTTACCAGTCGTTGAATGAATCTTGCCGGTTTTTTAAAAGGGTCTCATTATTATGATCATTAAAGACGTGGGTGCAGTCGAATATTTGCGTGTGGTGAATGGCAGAACAATGAAGTTGGATTCACAGAAAGAATTCCTAACAAAAAGAGAGAACTCATCTTAGTAGAAAAGAATGTTTATTCCTTAAGTTTCACATTATGATACCACCTTCCACAATATATTCAATTCCTGGAGACACTACAACAACATTTATATTAGGTTATAACGAAAGTTTTCCGCCAAATTACCATTACATAATACTAATTGTACTCTATATAATATTAACTGTAATTTTATATATAACCGCCATTCCGCCAAATCTTAACAGTGTCATATGATACAACACTAGTACCTAAAGCTTTATACTTTATTCGGTGACATTCTATAGCTAACTTTTTGCAACAGTACTGGAAGTAAATGATAGTTCCATTTTAGACACCCTGTACTTAATGATAACAATATTATTTTACAAATTTCACAACACAGTGTCATAAAGCAAGTCTCTTTCTTTCAAATGCCAAAAATCATTTGACAAAAGCAGTGATGGAACAGCTGCGCCAATTGCGCCAAATCGATAATGCTGCGTATTTCTGCGCCAAAACGATCATTTTTCAACAAAATTGCGCCCAACTACGCCAATTCAATAATAAATCTTGAGCCAAATCGATCATTTTCCACCCGAATTTCGCCAAAAGATTGCGAAAAGCATGCGAATTTGGTCAAAAGATCGCGAAAAACACGCGATGTTTCTCAAATGATCACGAAAAAAAAGTTAATTTTAACAAAGGGCCGCGAATTTCGTCAAAAAACGAACAAAACGTGGTCAAAAGATCCCGAAAAAAACGTGATTTCGTTAAAAGATCGCGAATAAAACGCAAATTTTGTCGAAAGATCGGGAAAAACACGCGAATTTTGTCAAAAGATCGCGAAAAACACGCGAATTTCGTCAAAAAATCGCGAAAAACACGCGAATTTCTTGAAAGGATCGCGAGAAAAACGTGAATTTTGTCTAAAGATCGCTAATTTCGTCAAAAAACGAACAAAACACGGTCAAAAGATCGTGAAAAAATGCTAATTTATTTAAAAAATAGGGAAAAAAACCGCAAATTTCACCAAAAGGCCTCAAATTTCGACAAAAGATCGTGAAAAACACGAAATTTTCGTCAAAAGATCGCGAAAAACACGCGAATTTCGTCAAAAGATCGCGAGTAACATGCGAATTTCGTCAAAGGATCGCGAAGAAAACGTGAATTTTGTCAAAGGAGCGCTAACTTCATCAAAACTCGGTCAAAAGATTGCGAAAAAATGCTACTTTCGTTAAAATATCGCTAAAAGAACGCAAATTTCATCAAAAGGTCGCAAAAAACACGCAAATTTCGTCAAAAGATCGCAAAAAACGTGCGAATTTTGTCAAAGGATCGCGAAAAAAAACGTGAATTTTGTCAAAGGATCGCTAATTTCGTCAAAAAACGAACAAAACAGGGTCAAAAGATTGTAAAAAAATGCGAATTTCATTAAAATATTGCAGGAAAAACCACAAATTTCCTCAAAAGGTCGCAAAAAACCGCAAATTTTGTCAAAAGATCGCGAAAAACTGCAAATTTCGTCAAAAGATTTCGAAAAACACGCTGATTTCAACAAAGGGTCCGAAAAAAATGCGAATTTCATCAAAGGATTGCGAAAGAATGCGAATTTTGTGAAAGAGTTGTGGAAAAAACGCGACTTTTGTCAAAGAATTGCAGAAAAAACACGACTTTCATCAAAGAATTGCAGAAAAAGCGTGAATTTCGTCAAAGAATACCAAAATGATGTTTTGATGCTCCAAAGTAGTTATTTTCTGCTCCAAAATGAGCCTTTTTGCTGCTCTAAAATAGTTATTTTCTGCTCCAAAGTGGCTTTTTGCTGCTCCAAAATATTTATTTTCTGCTCCAAAATGAGCTTTTTTGCTGCTCCAAAATGGCTTTTTTCTGCTCCAAAATGAGGTCCATGCTGTTCCATCACTGCAAAAGATGAGCAAACACGTCAACGCGAACTGTTTGCACAGTTCATATTAGCAGTGGCGGGAAACTTTCGTTACAACCTGATATATTAGATGTTAGAGTTGATCCGTTTATTTCTGTACATTGACTTTACTCCAAACAGCTGTAAACATTTTAACAATCAGAAATATGACAAAAAGCGAGCTCCAAACTCATGCAAGCCAATTTAAGGTGAATTTACATGCAAGGTTACTGACGCCTCTGCGTAGATCCAGACGAATCCGGGCTTTGGTGCCTGCCAAAAGTGGAATCAGAGCATGTGGATTTATTATCGAGAAACGCATCAAGTTTGTAGTAATATGTCGCTCTGCTGAAAAACGTGCAAAGAGAAAGTTTGAATAAAATAAGAAAAGAAAAGAAAAGTGGTTAAAAGAACATTCAAAATGATCTGGCATCTAGGTTTTAGCATTGCTTTAAGAAAGATTTTTATGAAAAGAAAATGCTTTTTAGAATAGAAATTGGAATAAAGATAATATAATATGTGTTTTAAAAATAAAAGGAGTTTAAATAGGAATAATAAATTAGATATTATTAAGAGACAGGGGAATAGTGAATATATACGGAAAATACTTTAATAGAGTATTGAAACAAAAATTTTGTAATATATGTGTGTGTATGTGTATGTATATATATATATATATATATATATTAACTTTCAAATATTGACATTAAAGTTGCTGAAAATTTTTGCATTATTGTTGAGAGCAATAAACATTGTATGGAAAGTTTGTTCTCTTTCTGAAGAAAATTATATTTATGTAGTCATTAAAAAACGTTATAAAAACCATTGTATTTTAAATATTTTAAGTTCACTAAGTAATGTTAATGTGAAATTAAAAAAAAAAAAAAAATGTCAAAATTTGTCTACACCTGAAAAAATACATCCACATATTGTTGCTTAGAATGACAAGGTACTAAGTGACAAAACTAAAATGGGATGATTTTTTAAAGGGAGTGTTGTGGTAAGCCTCCGCCATATTAATTAAAATTCTGTTAATGTGGCAATTAGTTAATTCGTCAAGTTAAAATTATTTTAATTGAAATGTAATGTTTTCTCCTAATATTTAATTACTTTGTCAGATGTAGAAAAAAAAGTAAATTGTATTTATATTATTAGAAATCATAAAAAAAAAGGCTTTTTGTTAATGCAAAATCCAGGCAAAGGAGGTCCTGACTCCCCCTACTTTCTACAAGTACTTATATGTATAACTTTAGTTCAACAACCAAAAAATTTTCTTCTGAATTAGATATCACTTCTGAAAAGTGTCCAAATAACAGAATTATTATTTTATGTGTAAGCCAATATGTTTTTTTATTTATAAATCGTTTCAACTTGCGTTGGTGTATAAGCCAACACTAACATTCATTGATGATTTTATTATTTATTTTGTTTTTTTATTGATTATTTTCTTTATTTTAGGAAAGATTGATGCATTTTCCCACATGGGTTGATCTTAAAGGTGAAGACAGTGTACCAGAAACAGTTCATCATGTAGTAAGTAAAGCTTATGATCACAGATTAGTACTACATGTTAGAATAATTCAAACAAAGCAAAGAAAAAATTTAATGATATAGAAAAAAAAAATTAGTTTATTCATACTTTTCAAGTTCTAGTAAGATCGAGAAAAATGTTAATATATTTTGTTTAAAATTGCATTAAAGTGATCAATTTTAATGAATGTAACATAGAGTAAAAATCATAATATTGTATGCAAGCTTCTATTTTTCTTATTTCTTTAAATTTATAGCTATAATTTTGTTTTAGGTCTGTATGGTTGATCCCAGAAAAGATACTTCGTGGAAAAGTTTAAAGAGGCCAATAAAAGTAAGTTTTCTGAAATGAAAATTAATGATTAAATTCTTTTATGTCACAAATTTTCAAATCTGTTTTTTATGCCTTATTTTTTTTTTTTTTTTTTTCAGACAGATGAAGTTCATGCTAAAGATAACACAAGATTTGGGACAAATACTCCTGGTTTGTACTATTGTCAATAGTAATAGTAGCCTTTTAAATGACAACTTATTCTGATTACTTTTGCAAAATTAGATTGTTTTCTTTAACTTCAGGAGAGGAATGAAATGCAAAATTTTCTTAATGCAGATTTTAAAACTAGTGACAATTTCTGTATTAGTGGAAAATAAAATAAACATGGGACTGCAGTAAATGACATTTGATATTACATCAATTCAAATTGAATATAAACAAAAGAAAAGCACAAAGATTCTGCTTTAATGGTATAATCACATTATTTCAATATTTAAAGCTGTAAGATTTCATGTAGAATTATTCCTATTTTTTTCTTTCTTTCTTATTTATTAACATTTTATTATTATTGGCACTGAATAATAGTTAAATATTCAGAATTTCAATATGTACATTTTAATAGAAAGACTATTTGCAAGCATTTTGAGATATCTCATTATTCCAAGGTACCTATGACACTCGGGGAACAATGACAAACAGTTTGGTACCACATTTATAAAAATCCACCCACCTGTTCCAATTTTATCGGGGACTAAAGAGTCTTGCATTGTTCATGGTCAAAACATTTTTCTTTTTTTGTGAGCAGTCAAAAAAAAAAAAAATGTTTATTTAGAAGGGTCCTCTTTTGTTTATTCATAACGTAAATATTTCTTAATATTGAACTTTTTTTTTCTCTTTTAATTAAATATTATAATTTTATTACCTATCAATTAAAAATGCTGGAAAAATTCCTTAATATTATTTATTTTGTGTGCATCAATTTCGTTGAAAATCATTTCTCAAATTCAAACTGACTGGCTTTCTGACACATTCCTGAATTCATAACTAACTCCCCATCACAGATGGTATATTATTAATTTCTTTTAGACACAGTTTAGATGTATATAAAAATGAAATGTTAATTATTTTAATGCAAAAATTTCAAAGATGATATTTCTGTTCTTTATAACCAAGGGGGAGGGGGGGGGGGGAAACAAACATAGAAATCACACGAATTTCAGGCCAATGAAATGGAATCCCCTTAGTCAAATAGGAGATTCCAACCCACAATCTGATCAGGTGAAACATTTTTCTAGCTAGAAAAATCTATTAAAAGATTTTTCTAATAGTAAATTCATTCTGTTGCATTGATTCATTGGGAAAACTATTCTCCATGTTCTTATTTTGTAATTTTACTAATAGCTATATTAAGTAAAATTACATACCAAAAGTATTTTACTCTTTGTTGCATACTTTAAAATTGGCCAATCCCCAACATTAAATTTGCTATTTTCTAACTAAAAGGGTCACACAGAATGAGAAAAAAAATTGTGTAATAATAATTTTATTTATATATATATTCTTTAAATTGCAGCTTGCACTATGTACACAGTATCAAAGTGCTGTTAGAAAAAAAAAAAGGCTGTGAAATTTTTCTATTGGGGTATTGCCGTATATTCTACTAATTGTTGCAGTCAAACTTGTAAAAACAGTCAATGATAATGTAAAATGTTGTATGGCATCCACTGTAGTGGATATTATGTAAAACCTTCCAAAACAAAACAAAGTATTTTTTATTTGTGTTTCAATTATGCATTTGGCAAAAAGTCTAAATACAGCAATTAAACAAAATAACATTATTGTAGGTTTAGAAATATTTTGGTTTTTGTTTGGCCATTCTGAAGGGTCGTCCATATTGATATCATCTCAACAAGTTACCCGACTTGTGGCCCCATCTTGATGTTTCTACTGAAAGCATAGATGTCACAGGATAGCATAAGCTGTGAATGGGAACTGTAAAAAAAATGAAATAGGTTGGGTAGGAAAATATTTGCATTTTTATCTGCTGTGATGGACAGTATGCGACAAAGGATTAATAATATTGTCGATAAATATCTTTTGCAGTTATATGTACAGTAGTTTTTCTTTACACAAAGAGAGTTTGCAAGATTTTCTCAAATTTTTTAGCCCCCGGTACGGCATGCTATATCTTTCTTCCAGCTTATTTTGTGTATTCCAAAGTTCCTTTCGCAGTTAAATGTACAATAATTTTTCTTTACACAAAGAGAGTTTGCAAGATTCTCTCAAATTTTTTAGCCCCTAGTACGGTATGCTATTTCTTTCTCCCAACTTATTTTATGTATTCCAAAAAATAACGTGACCTTACAGAAGCCAGCCGTAAAACAAAGCAATACATTTAAATACTCTATAGCAATTTTTTAAACTTTTAAGCATCGCACATTTTCAATTTTTATACCGTCGTATTGGAAAAAATAAGTTTTTTTTTTTAATGCATTTTGTTTGAAATCGGTTCTCCCAGCTTATTTTGTGCATTTCAAAAAAGAACGTTACCTTACAGAAGCCAGCCGTAAAACAAAGCAATATGATTAAATACTCTATAGCAATTTTTTTAACTTCTAAGCATCGCACATTAGTTCTAAAATAGTAATTATATATTTTTGTTGCCATTTTCTCATAGCAACCGAAAGAAAATGTAATTAAAATATGTGCTATTTTGAAAAAATTTTAAACGAATGATTTCTGTTAAAACAATGGAGTAAACAATAAACTATATTTCATTGTAAGTATCTATGAATCATTAGCTATGTTTTTTTTTTGGTTGATTTTTTTGAATGACAGCATCTTTTTGCTGCATTTGTGCATTATTTCGCGGTAGTGATGTGCTATGCAAGCTTTACTGTAGGTGTTTAAGAGTAGATCGTAAATATGGAATTCTTAAGTGGATGCGAATGACGTCATTTTACATAAAATAAAACGTGTGCTTTGTCTTAAAATTGAAATATGTTTTGTACTGAAGTAGAGTCCCGCTTAACCGAGTTATTTTCTTCTGATAGGCTGGTGGCTTCTATTATTATGAAACAGCCATTATAAATGAAGCGTTAGGTGAAGATGAAAGAGCAGCCATAAAAAATTAGAACTCTGATTTTCTGGTCAGAATGGGGGGGGTGGGGGGAAATGGCCATTATTTTTTTTTTTTTTTTTTTTTTTTTTTCAAAAAAAAAAATTATGGCCATTTTTTCCCCCCATTCTGACCAGAAAATCAGAGTTCTAACTTTTTACGTCTGCTCTTTCATCTTCATCTAACGCTTCATTTATAATGGCTGTTTCGTAATAATAGAAGCCATCAGTCCATCAGAAGAAAATGAAGTAATGGAAATGCTGTGTGCGACACTAAATTCTGAAAAAGCAGAATTCCTGTTCTCTAGTTTAATTACTCTATTATTAATTACCCCAGTGTATTACACTAAATAATAAATAGTCTAATCATCTTAGGAATTAAAATAATGTGAAAATAATCTAATGTAATAGAACAGCGGTTCCCAACCTATGGGTCGCGCAACTGTTGAGGTTTGCCACAAAAATATCTTTCATTTCATCTGTTTAAAAAACATAACAATTTCAACAGCAAATAATAATTCAAGGGAAAATCTTTAATTTCTTTCTGGATGAATATAATAGCAGAATATCCAGAAATATCTAAATAGCTTTGAATTCCTTGATGATGTTCAACATGACATACTTGTATGAACATGCTTTTTCTACTTTTCTGTTTTTGAAAAACAAGTACAGAAACAAACAGCACTCAAGATTAAAATTAACCAGTTTTAACCCTGATATAGATGCCCTCATCAGTAAACACCATTCCCAGAAATCTCACTTATTATAAAGTTATGTTTTGATAATAATTAAACGTATTTTTAACTATATTTGTAACTTACACGCATTGGGATTTCCAATTCTTGTTTTTGTTGATAGTGTATCCATCATACAAAAATTTGCCTTTTTCATAGGATAGGATAACCTACAGCTCATAAAGGTCATACAACCATTTTCATACTTATATACACCATTATATTAGGTGGGCCGCATACTCATAAAGGTTGGGAACCGCTGCAATAGAATACTTTTGTTATACCCAATATCACTTACTGCAGACTATATCAAACTTGTTAGCTTGTCAATTATTTAAAACTTTAAATGTTGATTTCTTTTAGAAATGTTATCTGAAGCTGTAAAGTTGCTAAAAGGAGAATATGTAATAACTGCTATCAATGAGCATAAAATGGATAAAGGTATAATTTTTTGTCGCACCAAGGTTGATTGTGATAATATGGAGAATCACCTGAATTCTCTGGGAGGAGGTAATCATATTTTATATGTTTGATTTAAAATTTATTTTAAATGGTTAAACAAATTGATCATTTTAAATTTAATCAAATATTTATATATTAAGTTTGTTATAGATTAAATTGACTTTAGTATCAACAGAATTGAAAGTCATAAATTAAATTGTATTGTTTAAATATCACAGGAAGTGTAAGGCAAGGATTGTGGGATGCACTTGCAACACACAAAGCCGATATAAATTTATATGTATCAATCATAGGCTTCAATTAAAGAGTATTGGGTAAGGCAATTGCCCCTTTCTGAGTTTGATATTTTATGAATCATTATTTCTTTTATTATTAGTTGAGTTTTTCCATTTGTTTTTTACTAAACATGGAAATATAACAGTAAAAATATTTATTTACAAATATGTATGCAGATTAATTCACTACTAATAGACAGAAAATTAGAATATAATATGGTCAACCATCAGTTAGACGTTGACATAAGTTGTTGCTGATTAGGTTTTGGTTTAAGTCACCCAACAGGTGGTGCTGCTATGTTGTATTTTGCATGATTTGCACAATTTTAGCGATAGTCGTATCTCAAGAACTAATGCACAGAATTTCATATCTTTAAAATTTTCATGATGGGCATAGATTACTATTTAATTTTGGCACTGTGCTAGTGAATTTTGAAGTATTAATATGTATGAGATAGAAGAAAGTTTTGGGATTTGCACATCCGACTAGTTTATTTGCCACTTGGATTAGAACTCAACGGTATAATTGCTGTGCTAGAATCAAGTTTTCTGTTAAATGTGTTTTCTTCATTGCATTAGCCATGTTTTCCTCTGTACCTTTTCATTGTGTTAATAAATTATAAAACATCTCATAAAAAATAAAAAGAAACTTATTTAATTGGTTTCTTTGTTCTGTTTTGTTAGTTTTGTATCCCTTAAAAATTTTAAATAAAAATTTTGAGCTATTATCTGCAGGCAATAAGTTGACGAATGAGTAATGAGATATAAATTTGTTTATTTATTAATTAGGAATGCACATTTTATGAATCAATCTGTTATAAAAAATTCACAAATCTCATTAATTATATTATTCACCTTACTGAGACGTATGTACTTTGTTTAATCCTTCTTCTTTGACAACTTGAATGTGAAAATTTGTTATTTTATTAAACTTTAAAACCTGACAGAGATTAAAGCTGTATCTTATTTCTTACATATCTGTTTCGTTTTAATGTCTTAAATGAAAAATTCATTCTGGCAAATGGTTAAACTAATCACTGAACTTGTTGAATTTGCTGCTGTTTTACTTTTAAAAAAAAATTAAATCTATGTCACTAAAGGAAAATTATGCATGTTATATCATAAAATTTCATGCATAATAGCAATGATATGCAAGTGTTGAGCATAACATTTTTTAAATGTTTAAGATTGAAATGTGTGTTTTTTAACCACTTTCTACAATGTTAATTCACATTAGTAAGATATTTATATTAGCATAATATGCTAATAAGTCATGACAATTTCTCAGGTCACAATTTTTTCCTACACCTATTGTACATTGATTAGATAGCACACATGTTTGGCATTAAATCCCCAGAAAAAAAAAAAAAAAAATGAAGGCCTACTGAGCAAAATGCTAGCTATCTTTCAAAAATGATCAATATGTGCTTACTTCATATGCACAAAATTGATGAAAATTTAAAATGTTTTGTGCCGGTGTTTGGATACCAGCACTTTTGCTTAAAATCTCATAAGCTCTAATTTTTATAGTATATGCTTGCTTTGCCAAAATTGAGCACTAGGTAGAAAAATTTATATTTAATAAGTATTAATTTTTATATATCTTTTTCAATATAGTTTTGAAAGGTTTTTAATTTTTTTTTTCTATAAAAATTTTTAAAAAGTTGAAAAGGTCGAATTACTATCTGTTATTTTGAAGGTTGGCTGTTCTGTATTGCTTAAAATTTGGAAAAAGACTTCTGAAAAATATTTATCCTTTTATGTGTGCTATTTAAATTAATTTTTCATTTTTTTTAATCATGTTATTTTATATAATTAGGTCCCCGTAACAGAAATAATCCATATTCTTGTGTATGTTTACATGGTGACCGAAAGCCTCATGAAAGAAAAGAAAATTTAGAAAAATTTAAGGTAAGATCTGTCTTTATAAATAAGCTGCTCAGGCTTATTGGGATTGAGGGTGATTAAACAAAATTTTCCTACTAAGCAAAATGTAAAGCCTTTTTTTTATAAATTGATCTTAAGTGTTATGGGAATTGTGCACTCTACTGTGGACTAACTCTATTTGTTTAGTTGTTCTATTCTAATGTATTCATTTTTTTTTTCTGATATTTGTATAATTTTAATAACTAGCCTACTGTCAATATTCTTTCAAAATTTCAAAAACTTAATTTTGATGATGATCATGGAAATAAATATTTGAGTTTTCTAATCTGCGAAACTTTTGTGACTGAACAACAACTGCAAACTCTTTGAAAGTTCCAAGAAAAGATAACGTAAAATGAAAATTCTTAATCTATATTGATCAAATGTTTAATAAATTTAAGTAATAATTTGTAATGATAATTAAAATTTATCAGAATTATTCAGTATTTCTTTTTAATAGATCATAGCATTTTTATTCATATTTAACCTTTATATTGTATAATTATTTCATAAAAAAATAGCTGTTTAGATGAAGTTTTAAAATGTGCATAAAGCAATGATCTAAAATCTGCAAAGTTCCTGGTCTGAAGCTATGCACATTTTTAGATATGTACAAATACTTGACATTTTATTTATGGGTCAATGTATTTAATATAGCAATGTATTCATTATTATATCCAACCCCCCTCCTTACTCCCACACCCACCCCCCAAAAAACATGCATTTTAATCTTCAAATTGTCACTTAAAAAAACTTGAAAATAGCTATTCAACTGGAAAGTATGTCTATCAATTTATATTTTTAAAAAAGTAAGCTTAAAGTTCATTGTCATATTAAAATTGTACCAAACTCTAAAATTTTTAGTACGAACGCCTAATTTTGACATCATATTTCACATTTTCAGTAAATTTTACCGCAGGATACCAAATAAGAAATCATTCGATCAAGTGATTTAGGAATTATGAAAGTTTAAAGTTTGGAACTCCTAATGTTAAATTTTTTTTGTAATCATTGCAAAATAGATTGCAACGCAGGAAGATTTTTAAACATAACTTAAGATCTACTTGTCTAATGAGTTTTAATTTTGGTTAACATATTTAAAGCTTTTAAAAATTGATTTCTGTTAAAAAATTTAAATTACAATTCATATTTTTTCAAATATTAATTTTTAAATATGTTTTTCAAAAAAATTATTAATTGTAACATGAATTTTTTTAATAGAAGTCTATTTTTGGAAGCTTTAAATATGTGAATCCAAAATTACAGCTCATATCCCCAAGTAGTTTTTGATTTATTAAAAAACTACCCACTATTCAATCTATTTTGAACAATTACATGTAAATTTAACATTAGGAGTTTCAGACTTTAAACTTTCATAAATTGTAAACTACTTCCCAGTTGACTATCTATTTAATATCCTAAGGTAAAGTTTACCACGAAAGCCAAATATGATGTTGAAATTAGGTATTCATATCGAAAATTTCAGAGTTTGTTCCGGTTTCAGTATGAAGACGATCCCTCAATTCTAGGCTTATTTTTCTAAACATACTTGAAAGAAGATATAATTTCCAGTCGAATGGCTATTTTCCTGTTCTATTGTGACAATTTGAAGATTAAAATGTTGCCAACTAAACATTGTAAATTAATAATTGCTTTATCATTATAATTAAAATGAATAATGTTGTATTTACGTAGTTGTCTCCATTTTTTTATTCTGTTTAATTTGTATTAATAGAGAGGTGATGTCAAATTTTTGATCTGTACTGATGTTGCTGCTAGAGGAATTGATGTCACTGGTGTACCGTATGGTATGTTTTCATTGCTTTTCAATTCCTACTATTAGTTCACACTCTACCTATATTTATTTATTTATATATCTTGTTCATATTTTCAATCGTTAATAAAATACTTATTATGCATCCTATCAAGTTGAAATAATTTTTTTAAAACTTGTACTGGATGACAATTGATGTTAATACAGTTTTTTCAAATATTAATTAATTAAATTTTAATTAATTAATTTTAGTTTTACATGGGACACAAAATGGCGGCCATTGGTTATTGAAGCATTTTATTTAATGAATCTTCATATCTATAATGGGGGTTACCATAAGAGGGACCCTGTTCTGTCGCCCAATACTGCCAAGTTTGTCGCCAACTTAGTGATATATCACCAAATTTGGCAACCAAAATGAGTCACCAAAAGTGACACCAACTTGGCAATATCTCTAATATTTCACCAAATTCTCATAGACTTCCATTGTATCCCTTCTTGCTTATAGAAAATCAACAAATTGAGATATTTTAATGCAACAAAAACTAATATTAGCTTAAAGGATTATATTAAATTTTTCTTTGATGACCTAAGTAGGAATTGACTTTAAAAACAAAATTTTTATATTACTTGTTTCTTATTGACCTATACAGTAATCCCTGACCATTTATGATTTTAACATTTGTGAGGTTTGATTATTTGCAAACATAAAAAGGTAGAAAAACTTAATATTCGAAAATATATGCCTCCATTATTTGTGATTTTCTTTTACTCAATTTCTTTTTCAGAACCTCTAATATCTATCCTTTAATTTGCCAACTCAGAAAACAGTTAGATTTTGCTAGACACCTGGGCAATCTTATAATGAAAATTATTAATAATAGACTATTCTTCGCACCCAAAGCATAATAAACAAGAATGATAGATCATACATCAAGTATCGATTGTTAAATACGTTACAACACATCTAAAAAACTGTAACAAATATTCACCATTAAATAAGAGTAGGTAAACAATAAAAATTATAAAACTTTATATAAATCACCATAAAATCAAAGCAATTTACAGGATGCATTTCGAGCTGAAAAATATAACAGCCCATCATCAGCTACTGTAAACACTTGTTCATAAGGAGACAAGGTCACAAATGAACAGAAAGGGGAAAGAGGAGAGCGTACAAAGAGTGGGACAGGTGCCGCTAGCTATAAGGTAAGCACCAATGACAGAGGAGCACATGCAGAATTGGAAAGTGTTGCAATAATGATAGAAAAAATTAACAAAAGTGAAAAGGGAATAAAAGAAATAAACAAAATTTAAGTAAAATAAAGAAGAAAATTTAAATAAATACATAAAAAAATGAATAATAAGAGTAAGAAAAAAAAATGTCTCTCATTGTTGGACTGCAAGTCACTGTTTCAATTTCTCCATGACCAGAATTATTTCTTCGCCTGTTTTTCCCATTCACTTGGATTTTCACGAATCTTAATTTATTTTTTTTAAATCTAGGAGGGCTCCGCCCCCCCACCCCCTGCTCGCTACGCTTACCAAACGCATAGACGCTTTGCGATTCCGTTCGGTATCGCAAAGCAAACCCTATTTTCTAGGCAACCCCAGAAGAAATTGTTTCGCGATTCCTCATTTTCTATGCATTCAATTTTTAGATTCCACTTGGTATAAACGTGTTCCTCCCCAACTCCTGACAATTTTATTTCCTTATCTTGAAACAGGTAATCATTAGAGCTTACAGTTTCATAATTAAAATAATTATTAAATATAAAATCATTAAAACAAGGTAAAACTTATAATTTATTTGAATAATTACAAATTAAATAAAAATTATATATATAGTGCAGCGGTAGAATTGATAAAAAAAAGTCACTAAGTTTTAATGCAATTTTTTATTTATTTTTTTTAAATAAAATAAAATTCTGTGGTTTGTGTTTGGTTGCGGTTTTCTCAGGGATGGGAAAATTTACGTTTACCTGTCAGAGAGGGAAAAAAGCTACTGGTCCTGCAGACCACTAAATTTTTTTAATTAGTGGTTCGATTGAATTTTTAGTGGTCTCGGACCAGCGGACCACCAAGGATTTCGAACGCTGTAGTGTTACGCATATTGTACATAGTGTTTGGACTTAAAAATAATGTAAATGTGTTAAGCTTTATTCATAAACTAATATTAGTTTTTGTTGCATTGAAATATCTCAATTTGTTGATTTTCTGCAAGCAAGTAAACCCTATTGGATTTCAATGAGAGTTTATAGAAATTTGGTGAAATACTGGAAATAGCGCCAAGTTGACATCCCTTTTGGCAACTCATTTTGGTCACCAAATTTGGCGATATATCGCCAAGTTGGTGACAAACTTGGTGATGTTTGGCGACAGAGCCGGGATCACTCCCTTGGTAACCCTCCCTTATAGTGTCAGAAAGCTCTGACCAGTCAGATTCGTTTCACAGTATCTACGCAGATTTTCATTGGTCCATTTCCAAAGCGTTACTTTTTTAATATATATAGAAGGATTTCACTCTTTTCAGAAAGGGGACACTCTTTTCATTTTTGGTTTTTAAAAAAAAGTTTTAATTTCTCTTATTATTATTATTATTATTCATTTTTTTTAAATTTACTAGGGGGGCTCAGCCCTCCTGCTCGCTACGCTTGCCAACCCCGTAATTGTTTCGCGTTTCCATTCTGGATCGCTTTGCGATCCCTTATTTTCTATGCAATCAATTTTTAGATTTCACTTGGTAAAAACACGCTCCTCCCCAACTCCTGACAATTTTATTTCCTCATCTCCAAGTACATAATCATTAGGGCTTAGAGAGAGTTTCATAATTATAAGAATTATTAAATATAAAATTATATATATAGTGTTACGAACATTGTAAATAGTTATTGTTTGTGCTTAAAAATAACATAAATAGTTCAATTAAGCTCTATTCATCAGCTAATATTAGTTTTTGTTGCATTGAAATATCCCAATTTGTTGATTTTCTGCAAGAAAGTAAACATTTCATTCTCTCATTTCTATCGTTTTGTTCATTTTTTCTTTCATTTCAATGGGAGTCTATGGAAATTTGGCGAGATACTGGAAATAGCACCAAGTTGGCTTCACTTTTGGTGACTTATTTTGGTTGCCAAATTTGGCAATATAACGCCAAGTTGGCGACAAAATTGGCGCCGATTTGCAACAGAGCCTCCCTCCCCCTTGGTAACCCCCCTTATAGCGTCAGAAAACTCTGACCAATCAGATGCATTTTGCGGTATCTACGCAGATTTTCATTGGTCCATTTCCAAATCGTTACTTTTTTATATATATAGAAGGATATATTTAAATTTTCTTCTTTACTTTAATTTAATTTTGCTTATTTCTTTTATTTATATGATGATATTTATTCATATAGTGTTCTTTTCACCCCTCTACAGAGAAAGGGACTGAATTCCGCTTGCACATACATGCTATTTTGTTTTTGTTTTTAAAATGTATTTCTATTCAATCAGTCATCTTTTGAAAATGAACGTGTGTGTGTTCAAAAGATCTCTGGGTTGCACTAAATAATATTTTTATATGTTTGTGTCACCTTTTAAGTAGCTATAAATATATTATAAAGTTATCTTTTATTTCCTTTTCTCTTATCTTTTTTGCTAATTTTTCTATCATTGTGGCAACACTTTCCTATTCTGCATGTGTTCCTCTGTGATTGGTGTTTACCTTACTGCTAGTGCCACCTGTCACATTCTTTTTTAGCACTCCTCTTTCCCCTTTCTGTTCATTTGTGACCTTATCCCCTTATGGGCATAAGTTTACAGTAGCTGATGATGGGCTGTTATATTTTCCAGCTCAAAATGTGCCCTGTGAATTGCTTTGATTTTATGGTGATTTATATAAAGTTTCATTACTTCAATTGCGATTTATTGCCAGTTTTTGGTGCTGTTTAAAGAGTAGGTAAACAGTTTAGAAAACACATAATATATTTCGCACTTTCAAAAAATAATAAAACAACTGATCTTTTGACAGCCATCCGAAAATAAACTATATATTTCTGTCAAAGACAGAAAAGTGTGTCATGAAAGATATTATTGGTCTTAGTCTCTATGAAAAAAGGGACTTTGATGACTGTTACAGCATCATGCCATTTGTTCATGAGCTTAATTTATTTCAGCATGAATTTAACGTTTTTTCTTGTTTATTAAGAATAAAAAATGTAATAATTTGCTGCATTACCTAATTGTCTTAATTTGGGTTATTTGCAAAGAAAAATTACTGTAATTTTACTTAAACTTCTGCTATATATTCTAATGTTGTGCTTGGGATATCTCAATTCACCTTATTAAACTACATCTGTTAAATAGTTGTAAAGTCATTTGATTGCATGTGAAGGTTTTTGACAAGTAACTGTGTTGTTAATATTAAATTATAATTTTATGTTATGAGTTTAGCTTAATTTTATATTCAACTCTTTTTTTTTATTATTATTAACCTAATGAAGTATTAAAATAAATTTATTTTTGATAATTGTCTGATTGTGTTTTTTAATTTTAGTAATTAATGTTACTCTTCCTGATGAAAAAAATAACTATGTACATCGAATTGGAAGAGTTGGACGAGCTGAGAGGTAATTTCTTTTTTATATTCAAAGCATTTCAAAAAAAGGAAAATTTTATTGGTAGAATATTCTTTAACATCCTTTTTAATGATGTCTGTCGCAAAAATATGACTTTTACATTAAACTATTTTAGATTACATTTTTATTGTTTTATGATTTTTTACCTAGCTTTCATTACAAAAAGTAAAAAGTTACCTATTGCAGCTGTTCGGAGGAAAGCATTCCTGGAAAATTTTGGTATATTTTCACCAATCATAACCCCCCCCCCCCCCCCACCCTCAGATAAAATATGACACATATATACATATATATATCTGATTTTTGTTATGCGATAACTCTCATATTTATTAACTGATTTGGATGAAATTAATTGTATGGATGGTACATACCAATGTCAACCCATTCGTTGACCAGCTTCATCCGCCATCTTGTTTCAAAATGGCGGACATTTAATAAATTAAAAAACTGTGCAAATAAATTAAAAACTGAAAAATGTTTTTCTTAAGAGTTTGATCTTAATACAAGGATTCCGGAACATATTTTGTTTTGTCTTTATCTTAAAAAATGGCTGAGGTATAGCAACTTGAATTTCTAGGGTGGCTGACATTTTGAAACAATCTGATTTTCGTCATGCTATAACTCTCATATTTACAGGGTGTAAAAAAATCATGATTTTTTTTAAAAAATCAAAAAAATCTGATTTTTTTTATTTAAATCGGATTTCTTTGATTTAAATCAGATTTTTTTTATTTTTTTTCCCTGTGTTAAAATATTAAACATCTACCAAGAATTATGCATTTCAAAAATGAATAACCCTCCAATTACTAACATAATCTATGTTTTTTTGCTTTAATTAATAAAATTTTAATTATGTAATTATAGAAAAAAAAACTGCAAATTAAAAATTTCTTTAGTAACATATAACATTATGTGCACTAATATTTTGTAATAATTATATAAACCAATATTAAATACTGCTTATATTTATAAGTTATTGATAAATTGCATTTAATTTTAAATTGATGATACAGATTAAATTTTGTGATTATTAAACAATTAACTGTTTAATTAAGAACACAATCTACATTTTTGAAAAAGTGGTTGGAAAAAAGGTGATAAATAATCATTTGATAAATTCATAAAGTGGCCAATAATTTTACACAGGTTCTAAAGCATATGTATATCAAATTGATCAAAAATTGTAGCAATGTATACAGCAAACTCGCACATAATTTATAAATAGATTACAAAAATTGTATTTTGAAATTTAAATCAGATTGTTTCCCCACAACATTAAAATATTTGAATAGCTACTAAATATTATAATGTTTTGAAGTTATTTAACATTTAGTTAGATGTTTTTTAAATGTGTAATATTTCTTTTTACACAGTTTAACATTGTTATATTTAACAATAACAAATATTACATTTTTTACAAGTGATTTAGTAATAATTTTCATTACTGATTATAATGCTTTTTCACACTATTTTAAAAAATCAAAAAATATGTGATTTTATCATCTGATTTAAATCAGTTGATTAAAATCATTGACACTCTATTGCTATGTTTATTGTATATAAAAGAATGAATAACTTGATTATTAAAAGGAAATTATGACATTGTAAGTTATATTAGATTTAAATATCATTTTTAAATTAAATGCTTTTTATGTTTGTTAGATAAAAACCATGCTTTTTATAAACTTACTGTACTTAAATTTTTCACAATACTCAGGAATTATGCTTAGAAACAATTATTTAAAGCTTTGTTTGTGTATTCATAAGTCCAATACATGTAGAAACTTTCCAAATTATGTTCATCTTAGATTTGAATACTTTTTATGTCATTTTAAACATTTAGAAAAATTTTGATTTTAATCAATGATTTTTTTTTTAAATCACTCGATTAAAATCATGATTTAAATCGTTGACACCCTGCATATTTATAAACTGCTTTGGACGAGATTGGTTGTATGCACAGTATATACCAATGTCTCGACCGAGTTCGTTGGCCAGCTTCATCTGCCATCTTGTTTCAAAATGGTGTTGGCGACACTTGATGAAATATCACCAAATTTGGCAAAGAAAAATAAGTAACCATCATAAATGATGCCAACTTGGCTAGAGCTTACTAATTTGACGCAATTCTCATTCAAATTCAGTATTGACGAATATTCTCTTATCGGGTTTGTCACATTTTAGCTTCTTAAAATTTGAGTAAAATTAGCTTCAAGTTAAACTTGCAAAATTTTAAAACCAAGATATATGAAAGCTACCTCTTCTTCCCGTCACATGTCGAAAAGACTTTTTCTCACTTGTTGTTTTTCACTTGCATTTTTTTTTTTTTTTTTTTTTTTAAACTCCTGCACATACTAACTCAAAAATATATCATTTAAAGTTTTACTGCAATGTGTTTTATTATTGCAATGAGCTTTACTATCTTTGAAAACTCTTTCATCTTTTCCATGCTCATCCAGGTTTTTCAACAATAAACACATACAAAAATGAAACAATTTGCTAATAATTTGTTTAATATAAAACCCTAATACCTAGAATATATATTTTTGTTAGTAATAGACTGCCTTCAAGCTCTTGCTTTTAGTCTAACATAAAATATAAAAGACCATAAAACAGGTCGGAAATTGTATGTCAAACGTGGCAAATAAGGTGTGTTCGTACTATAATTAGTTTTATCAATATTCAGATCTTGGTGCAGTAGCTGTTGCACTCTTATGTAAAGATGTATGAATACAAAATTTATTATGATTCTGTATAATAAATTCAGTAATACAGAAATAATAGGACTCCATCTTAAATATAACATAATTATCTTGACAACCTTGAGGTATCATTGCATTAATTACGTATGATAGGATTTAATAGAATGAAGAAAACTTTTATGAATATCTTTTTAAGTTTTGATTTGATTTTCATAAAATTTGAAATAACTGGACAAAATTCTGCTACTGTTCTATAGATTAAATTTCAAACCATTTGGTTGGGTAGTTTTTACGGTGTTATATGTGGAGAGACGGACCAGACAACAACTATAAGTGGTATGCGTTTATATAATTACGAACCCACTTGAAAAGCCTATAATCTCCCTCCACCTGTTGACTCATCATTCATAAAGATTTTTTTATGTCTTCCATATGAGACTTGTACATTGCATCAAAGTGATCTCAAGAATTATGAACATGGGATCATTAGAAAAAGAAAAAAACATTTTATGATTTAAAAAATAAAATAAAATCTATGTACAAAAATAAAGTAAAATCTATGTACAAAAATTAAATAATATGTGTACCTTTTTTAATAACTTATCTTTTTATGACAATATCTGCTAATCTCTATTTTATTAATGATTTTTTATTAATGATTTTTTTAATGCTTTCATTTTAATACTCATTGAAAATATGTGTTGTTAATTTTTTATCTAAGCTGTTTGTTCTTTTTGTGAGATAAGTTAACAATTTTTAAAGTGTTATCTGCTGATCCTTGGTATCCTTAAATCTGTAATTGGAAGCCTTCAAATCAAATTTAAACTTGAGTTTGTCACTTATAAATGCAAGATGTATTCATTATTTGGTGTTTTGATAATTTAGTGAAGAACAGCAGAGATGCATAAACACCACATTGACACATAACACACAGCAGACATCGAGGTACATTTCACAGTAATTTTTTAAAAAAAAAGTCTTCTAGGCAGATATATTATTCTGCCCAGTGTTCAGTAGGTGGGATAATTCAGAGCACAGCACCATACTATCCTTTAAAATTGTCTTTTAAAAGACATCTGCCGAGAATTAACTCTGGTGCTGCCCCCCCCCCCCCCCCCCCCCCCCCCCCCCCCGTGGTCCCATCAGCCTGTCTAAGCATTCGGCTTTTCAAGTAGTTGAAGTGTCTCTCTGAGAGACTTTAACCCGTTATCTACTGACGGTACTTATAAGTACCACTCACTTTAAACTTTCATACCATAGTGAATATTACTAATATACTAATGATTCTTTGAAAAAAACCTTCTTTTTACTCCACTTTTTGAAGACGCATGGCAGTAGTATTTCTAGGTTTGTTATTTTAGTGAGGAAGGAAGCTATCTTTGAAACAGTCGATGTGTTTAATGCCGACTTTTCAAACAGATTGTCATGTATTTTTATTGCTGCAAACATAATAAAGGGTATAAGTGTTGGATTTTTTTTTTTTTTTTGATGAGTTCATTATGATCTTACAATATGATTTCACTAGCTGTCTTAAGTGAACGGTGTATGTATTTAACTTAACAGGTGAATTACTAGGTGGTACTTATAAGTACTGTCAGTACATGGAGTGGTGGAAAAAACTTCTTGTTTACTTTTCGTCTGTATAGTTATCCTTCGTTTTTATCTGCTTTATAATGTAATTACTATATTGTAGTGCAGTAATGTTTTTCCTACTATTTCTTTTCAGTTTCATTATTATTTTTTATAAGAAATCGAAAAGTAGTGGCACCCGGCTCTTTTGCTATGCTAGAATTTACATATGTATATTCATATCAATGCAAAAACCCTTGATGGGTTAAAAGTTTCTGACGCAGCACTTTATCTTATGCTCTAAGAATTTTAAATATGGAACTTAAAAATACTGATATCAAATTTTGAGTGACGTTATGCTATTTCTTAAAAAATATATTTGTATTTATTTTATCATTTTATTTTTGTTTTATTTATAATCGCATGTGCAAAAGTTATGTTCAACATGAAAAGCTGCATAAAATTTTATTCGCTGTTGCTTTATCATTTACATCTCTCATAAATTCAAAATATGAGTTTTATTAGATATGATATAAAATTTAAGTGACGCCTTGATGTGACTTTAAAAGGTTTGTTTTAAAATTCAATTTAAATTATTTTTGACTTGGTTAAAATATTTTTTTACATCTACACAATACTTTTAATTTTCCAATTCACTGTTAAATATATCACTTTCATTGAATCTATACTATGCATTGAAATGTATTTATTTCAATAAATTGATTTACCTTTTGTGTCACGCTATTCAAAATTGTGAGTAAGATTTATGTAAAGGGTTTCTTTGCGTCATTGTGTCCAAGCTACATAAAATGTATGCAAAACGATAGTTTGACGCAAATAAACCATTAAAACTCATATTTTGAATTTATGAGCGATGTAAATGATAAAGCAACAGCGAATAAAATTTTATGCAGCTTTTCATGTTGAACATAACTTTTGCACATGCGATTATAAATAAAACAAAAATAAAATGATAAAATAAATACAAATATATTTTTTAAGAAATAGCATAAATCACTCAAAATTTGATATCAGTATTTTTAAGTTCCATATTTAAAATTCTTAGAGCATAAGATAAAGTGCTGCGTCAGAAACTTTTAACCCGTCAAGGGGTTTTGCATTGATATCATTACTTTTTTGAGGTTAGTGATAAAATGATTAAAAAAAAGATACTTATGGGATTTAATGCAGATTTAATTTTTGCTATTTTATTACAATTTTCCTTATAGCAGTTTGTATATAAAAACAAGTGGGTAAGTATAATCGCAGATCGCACAGAGGGTTTCATTTGATATTCCTTTAAAAACACTTTATCCTTAAATTAATAAATCCAAAATGTTAATTTATAATTATTAAATCCTTACATAGATGGTGCACCAATAGTTCCAATTTTCATGGGGCAGGGAACGCACTCTTTTAAACAAACCACCTTCCAATTGAAGTCATCAAAAACCAAGTTGAATAAGCCAGACCCCGTTGTGTTGTTTGACAAACAGCAGTCTCATGTCCCCTCCTTCCCCCCTTTTTCAAAATTTTTCAGACCAGTACCTAAGAATGGAAGCGAAATAATTTTTTCTCTTCAGAAATTATGATAAAAAAATAGTATGCAGTACTCATAAATTTACTTTAATGCTATACAGGTTGATTATTAAGTTAATTATAATGTTTGGAATCTGTTGCATTGATGTCCGAAAGGTAGTTTCTGAGTTATGGAAGCTGGACCCATAAGGCGCCATAGAGGGGCAAAGCCCGCTAGTGTCTATCATAATTATATCTGCCATGTGGACTAATTGCAATATTTAATCAAAATAGTCCCCCCCCCCTCCTCATCCCCGGAAATATAACAAATACAAAATGTGTCTTTATAAACCTATCGTCAAATAGGTTTTTATTTCTTTTTCCCTAAAAAAAAAAACATGATTTTTATATCCGTAACGTAAATAGCGGGCGAAGCCCGCTAGTTCCTATCATAATATATATTTTTAATAATTTTATATAGTCTATAATAAAAATCAGACTTAAAATAGTCTAGTTCCATAAGTACTTGTAGTGTCAGTTACATGCTACGATTTTTGGATACCAGTATTTTAGAACAGGAAAATGTGACTTATTTTATCGGAGATATCTCATTAATTGAATAAGGCGAAGCAAACTTTTTGAAAAAAAGGTGGCCAACAAGCATGGCAGTTATCAGCTATGTGACTTTGTGCTAAAGTCCATTAATTTGATCTGCTTTAAAAAGATTACGGAAGATTGAATTATAGTAGAACCTGGATTAACCAAGCTTCGATTAATCGAGGTTTCTGTTAACCGAGCCGATAACAAAGTCTGATTTTTTTTTCCTTTTGAATGAGCCTTAAAAATAACCACACTCTTTAGCTCACTGTCCGTGCTATACAGGCCCTTCTGCCCCCAAAAGCACTCAACTCCAAAGAAACATTGGACCCTGAGAAGTCAATAGCGAACAATGCTTTGTTTCCAGTGGCTGTGTGAACTTTCGTAAATTTTTCAATTTGCATTTTAAAATTTACTACTGGTAGTTGATTTTCTTTTTAAATTTGTTAAGCTGTGAAACAGAACTTTACATATATTTATTTTTATTATTTAAAAAACGTTCTATATATTTTTTTAAAAGAGATGTTAAATTCGCAAGCACGGCGAGTTTTTACACACAGTTTCTATTAACCGAGATTTCCGAGTCCGATTTACTAACAGTCCCAATTAGCTCGGATAATCGAGGCTGCTCTGTATAATTAAAAAATCAATGGCGATCTTACTGTAAACGGGTTTCCCTTTTACTGAGGGATTTCAAGACCGAATCAGCTGATGTTAGTTGCTGTTTCCGTGCTTGATTAAATAAGATTAGTTAAACATTTGAAAATTACCAAATATAAAAGGAACTAAGTCAACAGAGTCTTTGCTTTATGGTATTTTTTAACAACGCTATAAGAAAATGATTTTAAATAAGAGATTTTAAATGTAACGTTTTAAATCTGACATAATTTTCACCAAACTTTCCTTTCTCTTTGTAACATTCAACTGAAAATATTTTTATTATTAGAAAGATAATATTATTATTTGCGCTACCTTAAAATTGGCAACTATAGTTAAAAATATCATCTCGAAATTTGAAATAAATTTCTCATATAAATCTCTCGTTAATATTTTTTAATTTAAACTGTTTTGCAATATTATTATTTGGCCACTTTGGCCAATATGACGTAATTTCCTCCATTTACGACTTTTAACACATATCAATGAATTTATTATTTAAAAATTTTTCTTTTTCTTTTAATATTCACGTGTAAATATAATTTTTATGACGTAATTTTCAATGTTTTCTTGTTTTTAATGCGTAATCATTTAATTCTAATTTGAAAATAATTGATTATTTTATAATTTTCTTTCATTTTAAGTAAGCATGTGTAAAAACAATTTTTATGACTAATGTTTTATATTTTCCTGCTTTTAACACGTTATCATTTAATTCTAATTTAAAAGGATTTTTTTCTGTTTATAATAGTCACGTGTGAATAAATTTTTAATTTAAAGGATATATTATTCTTTGTGCTGTTTTAACAATTGGCAACAATTTAAAATAACCTTTTCTAAAATATGTAAAAAAATCTGGAAATTCTGAAAATTTTAATTTAAAATTGAAATAAACCGTCAAAAAATTAGGCAAGTTAAAAATAATAAATGCACTCTGCAAGCTTCGAGTTTCTATTGAATGATTAAATTGAATGAAAATGATTAAATTCCCATGTATATTTTTTTCCCTATGAGACTTTTTTAATGAGACAATTTTATCCAGATTTAACATTAAATATCTCTTAAAATAATTCTTCCATTTAAAAACTGTCTACTTCAACGTTTTTATCAAACATTTTTCTATAATACTACCCATTTTAATATTTTTGTATGCAGTAATTTTCTTAATATTTGCGAAATAGACCTCTAGTCACAAGAGATTCTTTCAAAGCGGCGAAGAGCGTTAGTTTTTTTTTTTTTTTTTTTCCCGAATAAGAGACAAAATGTAGTACGCAATTGCGTCAACAGATGGCGACACCAGAATTCTGATATGCTTATTATGTAAACTGTAAATATTGCAAAGTTAAATAAAAACAATTGTCTCGGGGTTATCAAACTTCATTGTTATTTATAAATAAAACATTTCAACTAAATTATTTATTATAAAAGAATTATTACATCACAGTAGTTTTCATGCAAGGAAAATAATAATTATAATATTATCGATGTCAGTGATTATATATTGATTGACCGTCATAATAATAAAAAATGATATTATAAAAAGAAGAGCTGATCTGAATTATTTTTTTACGTTTCTGATCGTGTGATTTATATTCAAATAATAATTATTAATGTATATTTTTTGTAAAGTGATTGAAATTAAATATATTTATAAAATTTGCCAAGAAATAATCATCATCAAATTGGCGTCATTATAATTGTAATTTTATTTAACTTAATAGCAATTAAAAAATTACAAAGGAACTGAGAATAATGGTCAACTAACAGACTTTAAAAGAAAAAAAAAAAAAAAAAAAAACACATTCACATGCGAAAACAAGTACCAGAGAGTATCGAACTGCCTATCTTAAGATCAGTAGACGATGGCCCTGAACCACTCAGCCACTGGGAAGACAAAATTTTTCTCCCCAAAAGTGGTTAAAAAGAAAGCATGTGTATGAATACAGTGTCATGCATTTTCGGTGAAATTTTCATAGAATGGCGAAGAAATATAGTCCGATTTTTCATGCGCATTATAAAACGAACAAGAGTCTTGCTGGAAACAAGTAAATTGTTATTTGGTTCATCTGAAACATATTTATTTGATTTTTAAAAAATCGCCCGTGTCATTTTCGAGAGAAAAAAAAATCGAATTACAGTACAGAACCATTTATCCGGAATGCTTGGGGTCAGATGTATTCCGGATAACTGGTTTTTCTGGTTAACTGGTTGTGCATTAAAGCAGCATCCATTTGATAAGATTTGTGGAATATGTGTGGTTGTGACATTATTTCTGATTTTAAATTATTAGATTACTTGGATTAAAAATCAATGCAAGAAAGATCAAAATTTAACCAGAGTTTAAAAAAAGGAAATTTATGGGAATCCCTTAGGAACAAAAATTCTCCTGTTTCTTCTGCATAAAAATTAAAGCATCTAAAATACAACTAAATATGTTTTCATTTCAAATACTAGATGTTGTCATCAAATTATACAATTGTTTCAAGCAAAGCCTATGTCAAACTGGCAGTGTATGACACCTTTTTCTGCAAAGATTCTGAAAACAGTTTATCAGAAATATCATTCCGGATAACTGGTTTTCCGGTTAACTGGTTTCCGGATAAATGGTTCCATACTGTATTTAACGAACGAGAGTTTTCCCAGAAAAAAGAAAAGTGTTATTCACCTCGCCTTAATCACATTTATATTATGTATCAATTTAAAGATAATCGTTAGAACCGTTTTCGAGATTTTCAAATTAGGAACTTCCTCGATATCATACCAACGTTTTCACTTTAAAAATGGCTATTTAGATCTCAAAATATACTGCACGTAGAAATGTAAAAATTTCAGTATACAATTAGACTGCAGATATAAGACTTTTCTAGAAAATTCAGAACAATAAGACCTATATCTGCTGAGTTATTAAAAGGTGGCTTTTCGCGTCTTCTTTGATGTCGAGTTAGCTGTATATATGAGTTCCGCCATCTACGAATTCTATGATACGATACGATACGATTTTAACGATACGATACGATATGATTTTAGGCTTAAGGCTGCGTCACTCGGAATACTACCGTCTTTTATGATATTGCATATGTGGAGATGCGAGAGAACATTTCCCTGAAACCGCCTAACTAAAGGACTGCTAACAAGATCAAAACCAAAAAAAGAGGTTTTTTTTATTTCTTTTTAAATAATTTTAAAGTTTTTTTTAAAAAGTTTACATTAAAATTTAATTTTAATATTCAATAATTTTTTATTTTCAAATTTGAATGTTTACTCATTTTTCATGTGTAAAATAAAACTATGTCAATTTAACATTTTTTTATTGTAAACTTGTGAGTGACCTCTTGTCATTTAGTATTTTTAAGAGTTTAAATTTTATTTCAAATATCATGTGGGTTTTCTGTTAAAAGAATATTTTAGGCATAGTGTACTGACAGCTTTAAAGTACTGCTTTAATTAATTACCACTAACAAATTAAATTTCTCACGTGTGAGAATTTTTTTTATGTAAATCCTTTAATTTTCATTGCAGCAACTGAAAAAATAATTACATGGAAAAAACTGCAGTAGATCATAATGCAGTAGATAAAGGGTTAAATCACATATTTAACATATATTTAATCACATATAATTTATATTTATATTTTAATAGACTGCTTGACATTTTCTCATTCTTTTCTTCTGATTTTAGAATGGGCTTGGCCATTTCATTAGTAGCAGCCGTTCCAGAAAAGGTATAATTTTTTTTTTTTCCATGTTAATATTAATTTTTGTTTCCATGTGTCTGTGTCCAACCATCTGTATTTTTCTGATAAAATTTAGAAACTACTTAAGTATTGACTTTATAATTTGTTCCTTATTCTCAGTTTCTTTCTTTGTAGGTATGGTATCATTCAAATTGTTCAAACAGAGGGAAAAATTGTTGGAATACTCGTCTAACTGACCAGGGTGGTTGCTGTATTTGGTATAATGAACCACAAGTGAGTAGCTTCAGATGTATGTCATGAGTTTTTATTGTAATGTATTGTGTGTTATAGCTTTGGCTGTTATATTTATTTTTTCCAAATTATTTATTTTTATAATCTTAATAATTCCATTTATTTTATGTCTTAATGCTTCAATCTCATTTAAAATATTTAAATTAAATTAATTTATTTAAATTTTATTATTAATTATTTTCATTTAAATTATTATTCTAAATAATAACGGTAATAATACAAAAAAAACCTGTTTTACTCTTCATTTAACTGTATAGTCTCAGTAAAAAAAAAAACTGATTTGTTCTATACATTTTAATTACCAAATTATGTCCGAGAAAAGTAAAAGTGGCCATTCAACTGGAAATTCTCTTTTTTCAATTTATGTTTAAATAAAATGAGCTTAAAGGATCATCTTCATACTAGAATTGTGGCAAACTTTGAAATTTTCAATATGAACGTGTAAATTTAACATGTGGATTCTGCGGGAAAACTCTACCTTTAGATATACCAAGCACTAACATTCAGTGAAATAGTTTTGGTATTATGCTAGTATAAAGTTTTGAACTCTTAATGTTATATTAATTTTCAAAAGATGACAAAAATCAAATTTACAAAATTATCAATTTACAGGCTATCCTACAATAATGGAATTTATAACAAATCTGCATTTTTGAAATTAATATATATTGGCTCTTTTATTGTTCCACATAATAATGCTGTCACTGAGACAGTATTCAGTATTATAAGAAAAAATTAGACAAATTTTAGACCTAATTTGTATAGAACTCTCTTAAGTATTCTGTTAATTTAAAAGGTCCTTTTTCCATTATGAAATTTTTTTATAAAAATAATTTTCTAGGAAAAGGGGTAAAGTTAATTACACAAACTACAAAGTGATACCTTATGGATGGAAATTATATTACAGACCGTATAGACAAAATCAGGCTATGTAGTGTAATTTTATTCGAGCCAAAATTGACTTGTTCTTGCAGAAACTGTGACTGTGAATGGTGATTTTCAAACAACTTTGATTTATGTGTAAAATGCAAGCCTTATTATGCAGTGTAGTATGATTGATTTTAAACCCTTTGTCCAATCTAATTAGGATACTTATGAAAGGTTTTCTATTTTTTTTTTCTTTTTCTAAATTCACCATGTTTCTTTATATTATAACCATTGCATTGAAACATTATTTATGTTGCCCATAGAGCTGTATTTCATTTGTTATTTTTTAACACTTTCTAATTAAAAAGTATTTAACTTCAGTTTGTCTGCCTGCCATCTATCTGTCCGTGTTCCAACTTGCGTAAATATAGACGGATCACCATGAAATTGGTATATGTTATTGATATTCACTATGGCATGTCCGGTATTGAAAATGAAGCATGTAGCAGTTACAGGTCCTTCACAGAGACATTCAAAAGAATTATATTACATTTGGGGAAAATGTTTGCGGTGTTTTTTATGATGTTTCACAATTACAAACTCATATAGCTCTGGATGTACACTACAAGATGCTTACCATAGAATATGGTATGGATAGCATTCATCATTCATTTACAGGGACACTCAAAATAATTGATGTATATCTCTGAGGTGCACTGCAAGATATTTACTATAGAGTATGTTTTTGCATAGCATTCATCATTGATGTACAGGAACACACAAAATAATTCACTTAATAGTACTCTGTATGATCAATAATTGCTGCAAATAGTACATTTTCTGTTCTGGTACAGGTTTTTAAATGAAACTTTTTTTTGCACATTTCTTAGTGTGTATAAATTCTGCTGATCGTATACAGAGTTGTACAAAACATCTGAAGTACATTTCCGTTTGTCAATGGAAAATTGCTGAATGGGAATTTTCAACTGTGATATGCATTTTCTATTTGAACTAATTTTTAGCATACTATGTATTATGTGATAAATCTAAAAATTCAGATTTTTTTTTCATCTTTTGTTGGAAATTGATGAAATTAAGTTTTCAAATGTGTTGTGAGTTTTACAAATTGTTTATTTAGGTTCAATCCATATGAAATCATCCAGACCATGTTGCTCAATATTTTTGATTTTTTTTTATTCTTTACCAGTTAATTTACTGTACTTTTAGGAGTCTAAAACAAGGATTTAAAATTTTTTAAACCTTTCGGATTTTTTTTGGCATCCATTTTTTGTCATGTCACAAGTGGTTTTTCATGAAAATAGTACTTTACGGAAACCCTTATAACTTTTTTATTTCTAAACATATCAAAATGATTTAAAAACTATTGTATTGAGTAAAGAATGAACTAAATTTTGATAATGGGTATTTTTATGATAATGATTAAAAAAATTGCATAAAATAAGATTAAATGTATCATTTTTACAGCGAAAAATTGATTTTTTGACATAAAAATTTTAATGGAAGAAAGTGAAACTCACCTTTACATTTTTTTTCCTGAATATATACCTTAGTGAACTAATCTCAGAAGAAATATGAAACATTTTGAGATATTCCTTTATTTATCATAATTAGTCAAAGTTGGCATCTTAGCGCCAAAATGCTAAGTTTGAAGTTCAATACCTAAAAAAGGACTGAATAAAATTTTACGAAAATTTAGCAGGATAACCTTCTTATAGATGTAAACATGCAGCAAAAATATTATGAGTGATATGCATGTGGTTTTAAAAATATGGAACCTCGAAATTATCTTGAAAATCCATTTGTTTGCATATATTTCCACACCATGAAGAACTCATAATGCATAATATATTCTACTAATTTCTTCAAATGCCTCTTTTTAAAGTATAAATGACTTTTTTACATAAAAATAATAATATTAAAACTTAATTTATGCTCACAAATTTAATTCATTTAATTTTAAGCTAGCATTAATTGAAGGTAAGTATTAATTTTATGATTAAGAACAAATTTACAAATCATACCATGTCTTAAATTGTAAACTTCTGTTTTCAGTACTTCCAGAAGTTAAAAGAGAAATTAACTTCAAAAGAATTCATTGTTCTAGCAGATTTTGCTGAAAATTACACATTTACAATTCAAGTTGAAATCCAGAGTTACCACTGGAATAATAATCAACAGGCTACAAAATTCCCATTTGTATACTATTACAAAAATGACACAAAAGTTTGTTGCAGGAATCCATGCATAATTAGCGATCATTTGGTACATGATACAATTGCAGTTCACACTTTTCAGAAACAATTAACTGACAACATCAAAAACATTGCACTTTCTGTCATTGAAAAAGTTGTTTATTTTACTAATGGTTCAAACAGCCAGTATAAAAACAAAAAGAACTTTGTGAATGTATGTCATCATTTCAAGGATTTTGGGATAAAATCAGAATCTAATTTCTCCGCCTCTTCCCACGGAAAAATGCCTGTGATGGGATAGGTGGAACGACAAAGAGAGAGATAACAAGAATTTTCTTACAGCGACCATACACAAACCAAATTTTAACACCAAAAGATATATATTTGACTGCTGGTCTCAAAACATTTCTGGAGTTACTTATCTATATTTTAAGAAAAGAAATCGAAGAAAATGAGAAAAAATTAGAAAATAGATTCCAGTTCTGCCAACGGATTCCAGGAACATGTGCATATCACCGATTTATACCGTTATGGGAAAGTGTTATCAGATGCTTTGTAACATTCACATGTGGACAATATAATGATCACAATATTTCAAAAATTTGGGAAAGCTCACTATCATTCAAAGTAAATGATTATATTGCATGCATTTATGATATAAAGTGGTTGGTTGGAAAAATGCTTGAAGAAAACAATGAACTATTTATTCATTTTTTTCACCCATATGGACCGAAAATATCTTTTCAACTGTCCAAAAATGATACAATTTGGGTACCAGTAAGTAACGTGCTTCAGAAAGTAACTTTATTGGAACTAACTACAGTCATTGGACGCAGCTACAACATTACCGAGACACTTTGAAATGAAATCTCTCAGATATTTATTTCTATGAGTGTAAAATAAATTTAAGTATTATGTATTCTACGTAAGAAAAAATATGTATACCTTAAAAAGCAGCATTTGAAGTAATGATAATAATAAATTATGCATTAAGAGTACTTCTTGTTGTGAAAAATTGTGTAAATAAATATGATTTTCAAGCCAATTTCGAAGTTTCATATTTCTAAAACTACATAATATTTTTGCTACATGTTTACATCTATAAGAAGGTTATCCTGCTAAATTTTCGTAAAATTTTATCCAGTCCTTTTTTAGGTATGGAACTTCAAACTTAGCATTTTGGCGCTGAGATGCCAACTTTGACTAATTATAGTAAAAGAAGGAATATCTCAAAATGTTTCATATTTCTTCTGAGATTAGTTCACTAAGGTATATATTCAGAAAAAAAAACTGTAAAGGTGAGTTTCACTTTCTTCCATTAAAATTTTTATGTCAAAAATTCAATTTTTCACTGTAAAAATGATACATTTAATCTTATTTTATGCAATTTTTTTAATCATTATCATAAAAATACCCATTATCAAAATTTAGTTCATTCTTTACTCAATATAATAGTTTTTAAATCATTTTGATATGTTTAGAAATAAAAAAGTTATAAGGGTTTCCGTAAAGTACTATTTCCATGAAAAACCACTTGTGACATGACAAAAAATGGATGCCATAAAAAATTCGAAAGGTTTAAAAATTTTTTAATCCTTGTTTTAGACTCCTAAAAGTATAGTAAATTAACTGGTAAAGAATAAAAAAAATCAAAAATATTGAGCAACATTTTTTTTCTTTTTCTGGATGATTTCACATGCATTGACCCTTTAGACAACGTTTTTCACTTTGTTAAACTGTGAAGTTTTATTTATAGTATTCTAAATATGTTGGAAAGTGTTTGATAATCCATGCTTAACGCATGATTTTGTGTTCTTGTTATTATTATGTAAAAGTATTTTTTTGCAGTCATACAAAAATGTTAGACCTTATTACATTTTAACGAGTTTATTGATTTTTTTTTATTTTTATTGTTATTACTCAATACAGTACTTAGCTGATATTGAAGAGCATTTAAACTGTACTATTCAACAAGTTGATCCAGACATCAAAGTTCCTAGTGATGAATTTGATGGCAAAGTTACATATGGCCAAAAGAGAGCTCAAACAGGTAGAATTTTACTATTTCCATTTATAATGACAATTGCATTAATGTAATTATTTTCACCAACTGAAGTAATTCTAACTAAATAAGTTTTTTTTTTTATTTGATTTTATATTTCACCTTTGAAGTTTTGTTGTTTCACTTTATCATTCAGTGAATTATTTATTTCACTTTGTCATTGAGTGAATTATTTAACATATGCTAGGATCATTCTCATATATATTAAAATATTTCTTGTTTGTAAAATATAGTCTTTTTATGTTCCAAAATTTAAAAGCCATTTATATTTTGATGGAAAGATTGCAGCCACTCTTAATTTAAACTATTTAATGCAGGAATGACAGGGTTCGTAAATATCGTAATATTTTCGAAAATATCAAAAATATCCGATATTTTGATATATATCCGATATTTTGATATATATCCGATATTTTCGATATATATCCGATATTTTCGATATATATCCGATATTTTCACAATTGTCAGCTTACTGCTGATTATAAAGATTTTTAGACTTAATATAAATTAGAATCTAAAACGTATTACATTTAACATGAAAACATAATAAAACAATATTCTAAATGTCTTTTTTTATATTTTTCTTATAAAATTTATGATCAAATAATTGAAAAAACAATCTTCTGCAAAAGTTGCTTTTTCACTCATCAAAACACAAAATGCAGGATTCAGTTTAAAAAATAAATAAAATTACACAACAAATTCTAAAATACAAAATTTTTCTGTTGAAGAATTTGAACATGAATGTAAGTTTGTCTGGTTTTTCACTCCCTAGCCTACTGCACAATTTAGACTGAAGTAAATCAAAATTAGAAGATTCTAATGCATCTATTGAAGGAGAATCTGTAAACAACTGATAAGTTAAATTATCTTTCATGGGCTGTTCTAATTTAATATTATCCCACCAAATTTTTGGTTCAACATTTAAATATTCAGTTTCAAACATAAAGCTTATATGAGATTTTTTTGCTAAAATCCAATCACCCTTTATCTCATTCTAGAAGGTGCAGTCTACATAAAGAATTGAGACAGGGTACGGAGGTATTGCTCAAAGACAGATTCCTTATGATGGTAATGGGAAAGCTGCAGGTACAGTCCAAAACTAGTTTTTGGAGTGTAGGGAATATTTTGGGAGCTATTCTTTTTAGTTATTTATTTACAGATGGGCTAATTTTTAATAACAGTTGAAGAATTCATTTGCACTTCTTTTGACTGAAAATATTTTGAAAATAAATATCAGATATATGAAAATATCAAAAAATACGACATTTAAAAAATAAATATCAAATGTATGAAAATGAAAATATCAAAAATCTTGATATTTTGAAAATAAATATCGGATATATATCATGATATATATCAAGATATATATATCCATTGATATATATCAACGAACCCTGAGGAATGATATTTGAATTTTTTTATCATCTAAAAGAAAGTTGTGACTTAAGAGTTACAGTAAGACAGTAAAATGTTAATTATATTGATTTGTACATTTTTTTTCACTGATTTAATGGTTACATTTCTTTTCAAAAGAGGCAGAATGGATTTATCAAACAGGAACTTTCTTTAGCTGTCGCTGAATTATTTGTTCTTTTAGCATGTTCTATTTATTTAATTGTAGAACAACAAGCAACTTAATCTGAAAAAAAAATTACATAATATCTAATTGTTAGTCTTTATTTTCAACATTTAACTATAGTCTTCATTTTAAATTGGAAAAATTAGAGTTAAAAGTTGATGCTGGAAAAAATAGAAAGCATCGGCAAGGGGGGGGGGGGGGGGGCTAGGATGTATTGGTATTTTTAAAAAGTAAGGCAGTCTGCATTGGCATGTTCTAAAACACAATTTGTACATCTTTTAAAGTCTAACAATAGCACTAATTTTTCATTATCAGTATTCATTTCTTTCTTTTTTCCAGGAAGCAATTATCAGACTCATACTGCTGAAATGGCTCCAACTGTTAAATTGCTTCAAGAATTGGAAATGGTGGCTCAGAAATATTTCATTAAACGTTACTGTATGAAGGATAAATCTTTTCTAAAGTGAAGTCTTTGTTGTAAAAATATTAGACCAGAGAGCCAAATGTTGTATGGAATTAAATGTACTTTGCAATTTAAAAGCTAAATCTCATTTGATATAAAATGATATTGTTATAAAATAGGAAGTCAATTATTGTAAAATGGTTGCAAGCAACTTTTTGTCATGAATTTTATTTCTGTCATTTTGAAGTTCTTTCTCCTATTGCACTGGAGACTCTGTTAACTTATTTTAAATTGAATTTATTTGCATTTAGCATTTGTTTCTTAAGTTTATACATGAGCAATATGTTTTGTATTTTTTGGTTATTTTGAAATGAAATAAACAATGTTTAAGTAAAGAAGTGTTTTATTTCTTTATTGTCTACAAACTATCCTATACATATTAGTATGATGGTACAATAAACTACTATAACTTATGTACATTTATTTCCTAATGACTCAGCAATAATCAATTTTACTCAGCAATAATATAAAAGACTTGTCATGATTAAAGTTGAAGAGAAATTTGCAATTTTTTAACACAATTATTTAAAATTTTAAAAAAAGGATAAAATAGTAAAAATTAGCCGATTTAAAAAATCTTAAAATTGAACATAAAATGATTACAAGTGGTATTTATCAAACTTAAAATCTATTTTAGTAGTGGAGCAGAAATAAAAAATGCTACATTACTTTTGAAAATTCAATAAATCTGAGGTGTCCTGTATGCAGTACAATGGTAAAATATGGGTTGACATGCATTTTTTAAAAATCTTAATAGTAACACTTATTTTCTGCACATGTCAACTCCATCTGACTCACAAACTCGTTTCAAGATGTTAAGTCACCATCTTGTCTTGCACATCTGTTATTTTTCTATGAGCATACACAGCATTTTCTACAAACTACTTTTTCTACTTTTCAAAGATGTGAATGAACTGTAAAGATCATATGACAAATCCTTGATGGAACTTTCCTAGTTAGAGTTGACATGTGCAGAATAACAAGTGATGCTTATATTAAACATTTGTAAGTTAAGTTTAGAATAAACATTGCTGATTAAGCTTCAATTACTGCTTTGTATGTGTATATATATATAAATATATGAAATTATCTTATTTTGACAATTTATGAATAAAATAGAAAAAGTTGAAATTATTTAAATTGTTTTGAAATATGCTGTATTTATTAGTAATGAAATAAACAAAGGGAATGCAGAAACCTGAATTAAAAAGTAGGGATTTTGGCCGAATACCGAATATTCGGCCTGCCGAATAGTAACTATTCGGCCGAATACCAAATATTCGGCTTGTCGAATACTTTTATATTTCAAAGTTTAAAGGCATTAAAATGTTAAATTTTAAAACAATTTTACAAAACATTTAAAACAGAAACTTTTATTCTAATTAACAAGAGCTTTTTTCAAGTAAACTTTATGCTGAAAGAAAATCTGCTTTGAATTATTTAAAAGAAGAGGATAGTTAAAATTTTTCTTATTAATAAAATTTCAAATTTAATAGCTTCTTCTGAGAATTAAAACAAATGAATAAAATTTTCTTAAATTATAAAACAAACATTTTAAAATCAAAGATATTGTGAAAAAATTGGAAGAAAAATTGTACAGGGTCATATATTTGTTTGTCAGGAAGAGACTAAAGTAAAAGTTAATAAATAATACCATCAATTCAAATTTTATCTGGTGACAACTTAGCAAGAATAACTGTTCTACTCCCTTTGATTAAGCAAGAAAGTTTTTTAATTGATCCTAGATCGGTGTCTGGAGTGGGCAATCATTTTCAGGGATTGTAAACGTTGTTCTTAAAATCTTAGCAAGAAACAAATTATTTACTGGACAATGTGCAGGAACTTGCATTTGTACATAATTAATTCCTATGAAAATCCTCATGATTGGTTAATTTTCTTAAATAATACTTAACAAACAGCAAATAAATAATGTAAAAACATTCTCTTTTATTTAAATATGATTCTGTTTCTAATTATTCTGAATATCTTTATAAGTTGACTGTTAAATGTAGAAGTTGTATAAGGTTTTAAAAAATATGTTTTAAAAGTTTTTTTAAGTATTCGGTTTGGCCGAATATTTCGATATTCGGCCAAACCGAATATTCGGTAACATGGCCGAATACCAAATAGATACCGAATATTCCGTGCATCCCTATTAAAAAGCAGCTTTCATTGCTTTAAGTACTAAATACTTTAAAATCCTGTAACTATTCTTGTAGATCCAATTAACATTTCCAGTAACTAGGAGAAACAGCTGGTTGGTAATATCTGTCTGTGATAGTTGAACAATGAATAATGAAGCTGTAGATAAGCTCATTGATTAAGGGGGCAATCATTTTAGCAACTAGTACTTATTGCAGGGTTCATACAGAGTTGGGAAGAAAAAATCCAAGGAGTACCCAAAAAATCCAAGGAGTCCAAAAAATTTTAAGGATTTGCCATTTTTTTTTTTGTTGTTGTCGATGTTGTTTTGTGCTGCATCGTTATGTGGTATTCACACTCCAATTTTTAATACCCAATTTGGAGAGAAAAACATTTCAAAAACAAATTTTATTCTATCAGAATCTGATTGTTAGTGCTGAAATCGCACAGTATTCACAATACATTGCTTAATGATTTCGTAAGTTTAAATATAAAATCGATAATCTACTGGGGTGATTCTGAGTAAAAAAAAATATATATTCTGAAATTCACAGCAAATTTTCTGTAAAGTTACACGAGAGAGGGGGGAGGGGGAAATCAACTCCTGACACTAGCTATGCGTTTTCTCCGTGATTCTTTGACGATATTCGCGTTTTTTCGCGATCTTTTGACAAAACTTGTGGGGGTTTTCGCGAGCTTTTGACGAAATTTGTGTTTTTTTCACGATCTTTTTACGAAATTTGTCGATTTTTAGCGATCTTTTGACGAAATTTGTGGTATTTTCGCGATTTTTTGACGAAATTTGTGGGTTTTTTTTGCGATTTTCTGACGAAATGTGCCATTTTTCGCGATCTTTTGACGAAATTTGCCGTTTTTTCGCGATCTTTCGACGAAATTTTTGGGGTTTTTCGCAATCTTTTGACGAAATTTGTGGTTTTTTCGCGATCTTTTGACGAAATTGTCAGGGATTTTGGCGATTATTTGACGAAATTTGCGTTTTTTCGCGATTATTTGACGAAATTGGCGATTTTTCTGCAAACGATGGACAAATATTTTTTTTTCGGCGACCATATGTCCGAATTTTTGGATTGGTGACCGATTTTTTAAAATTTTCAGAAATGAATGCCTTACATTTTCGGAAAATTCGGATTAGAATCACCCCTAGGTCATATAAATAGAGATTAGTCAAACCCCAAACACTTATTATGTATATCACATACATGATACATCTTAAAGAAAATTTTAAAAGGCAAAAAAAAAGAATGCTAAATGCAACATACAAGAAAAAATATAACAAGTTTTGAATTTATTCTTTTAGAACAGCGGTGATCGCTTTCTTTGAAGGTGAAATTTTGACGAATTCGCATTTTTTTTGCGATCTTATGATGAAATTTGCGTTTTTTTCGCAATCTTCTAGGGGAAATCGCGTTTCTTTCGCGACCTTCTGGGAAAATTCGCTTTTTTCGCGATCTTTTAATGGAATTCGCGTTTTATGTAACGAATCTGGCATTTTTTTCGCGATCTTTTGGTGGAAACCGCGTGTTTTTCATGATTCTTTGACGAAATTTGCGTGTATTTCGCGATCCTTTGACGGAATTTGCGTTTTTTTGCGATCCTTTGACGAAATTCGAGTGTTTTTCGCGATCCTTTGAGGAAATTCGCGTGGTTTTTGCGATACTTTGATGAAATTCGCGTGGTTTTCGCGTTCCTTTGATGAAATTCGCGTGTTTTTCGCGTTCCTTTGATGAAATTCGCGTGTTTTTCGCATTCCTTAGAGAAAATTCGGGTGTTTTTCGCGATCTTTTGAGGAAATTCGCGTGTTTTTCGCGATCTTCTGGGGAAATTTACGTGTTTAACGCGATCTTCTAATGGAATTCGCGTTTTATTTCGATCGTTTGACGAAACGAACGTTTTCGCGATCTTTTGAAGAAATCTGCTTTTTTTCTCGATCTTTAAGGAAATTCGCGTGTTTTTCGCGCTCTTTTGAGGAAATTCACGTGTTTTTCGCGATCTTCTGGAAAAATTCGCGTTTTCCGCGATCTTCTAATGGAATTCGCGTTTTATTTCGATCGTTTGACGAAACGAACGTTTTCGCGATCTTTTGATGGAAACCGTGTGTTTTTCCCGATTTTTTGAGGAAATTCGCGTTTTATGCGATCTTTTGAGGAAATCTGTCTTTTTTCTCGATCTTTAACGGAATTCGCATTTTTTCGTGATCATTTGAGCAAATTCGCGTTTTTTCGCTGTCTTTTAAGAAATTCGCGTTTTTTCACAATCCTTTGACAAAATTTAAGAATTTTTTCCGCGATCGATTGACGGTATTTTTTGGAACATGTTTGCGAAAAACGCGATTTTTCCGAGATTCTTGGCTAAATGCCTAACATCGATAAAATTTAAAATAAAAGTCGGCTAACAGTGTCGAAAAACGGACTTTACGGACCTAATAATTGAAAAACGGACCTAGTGGGAGCCCTGCTATTAACATTACCCTACCCAATCAATGTTGTGCTTCAGATGAATGACGTGCATAAAGGATTTACCGTGCGTTTTTCAATCACAATTTTTTTCTTCCTCGGCAGCAATTATCGCTTGCGTCCGAAGCCGCAATAGAATATAAGGAGTTTCTAAGTAGTTGTTTGTTTATCTAAGTAGTTCTAAGTACTACTTGGGAACGTTTTCATTTCTAAGGAGTTTCCAAGGAGTCTAAGGAGTCTGTGCGAACCCTGTTATTGATACCTATAATGTGAAACTGAAGCAAAATGCAAGCAGAATGTTGTCACATTGATAGAATATTGTTGTATTAAAAATATAGTTCCATCATCATTATCATGCCTTCAGAATTTTTGTAAAAATTCTTTCATTCCCAACAGAAGTATCTGTAGATGAAACATTGGAAAAAAAAAATCAGTTCTGAAGCATTTTCAACTTTAATACAAACACCACTATCACAAACAAACTCAAATGTTTTAATTCTTGAAAACTAATTACTTGGTAAATTTACAAAAAAGATAGCCGTAATTATAACAGAAAAAATTTTCTTAATAACTTTTGAATTGAGGAATTTATATTTACAAAATGTACATCTTGAGAATGAGAAAAAAAAATGCATTGACTCTTTTAATTTAAGAATTTCACTTGTAATAAATAGCTTTTATTCTGTTTTTAATTCATTTATAGGCTAGCTATTTCTTTGAAATTTAAACCATAATTAATGGCTCAATGTATAAATATATTTTCATTTCTTGAATTAATGGACTTGTAAGGGGCTATGCATATATAAAGTTATCAACATTTTTCTTAATTTTGGATCCCCCCCCCCTTTATGATATCATACGTTATCATTCGTCGAACCTCCCACCTGATGATATCGTTATCAATGTCTAAAAATTCTTTTACTTTTAGATTATTTTTCTTTCTTTTTATATGCTTGCAATGATATACACATATGATGATACATTTATTAGTCGCATATTTTATGGCACAGCTTTCCTCCATTATCCCTGTAGTTACTGAAAACACCAAAAGCCGCAATCATGCTGATTTACTGCTATAATGTCTTGGTCAGTGCTGGCTATGTTGACTTCAGATAAGGATTCGTGAACAACCTCCAGTGTCTACCAGTAATGAAAATCAGAAATTTCATCAATTTGTTAAGAAATGCAGTAAAGAATTAAGATTTTTGTCAGTTGGTTACAAAAAACTATGAAATTTGGCATTTTGGGTTAAAAGTCATATTCAGGCTTACACTGTTCAATCATTCTTCATCCACAACTTGAATGTTGTCATTTATTTAAGCTAAACTAATTCAATTAAAATCTAAATCTTAAAAAGAAATAAAACTTCACAATATTCCTTGCGTTTTTTCTTATTTTTGTTTTACTAGATGCTTTTTTCTGCAAGGTAAATAAATTGTTAAATTCAACTTTAAACTCATTAAATCTGATGTTTTATTAAAAAAAATAACTGAAGGAAAAATAGTGTTTAACTAAATAACTCAAGTTTTCATATATGATGCATCAGGAAATAATAATTTGGATATGTTTAAGGTTGAAATATTGCTGGAGAACTAATCCTAATAAATAAGATGTTTGTGTTGGCTTTATTTTTGTTATGAGTTGTAATTTTCCAACCAAGGGAAAGAGTGTTCAGGCCAGGATTCAAACCAAGGATCTTTGGCTTAAGCTGCCAATGCTCTTCCAACGGATCTATCCTGGATGAATCTAGTGGACACAATTCACCCAGATAACCTTATTGATAATGGCATCTGGTCTGTTATTTTAAACAGCTCAACAGAATATTTCGCAGGTAACATCAGTAAACTGACTCTTTTTTTTCCACTCAGTTGGAAAATTAAAACTCAACACTCTGGATTTATTTACCAAGTAGAATAAGTGTGTTAAAATTAATCAAATGCTATTACATATCCAGTGTTTACTGTTCTGAACATGGCCTTTGATTGTATTATAGTGCAGATGATGCACCATTTTTTATTTAGATATCTTATACAGCTGATCTTCAAATATGTAATTGATCTTGCTTAATCACAAAAAGAGCCATCAACTTTCATGACAGTGATGTTTGTGACCCTGAAGGCTGCAAAATAAAATGAAATGGCAAGTTGATTATAGAAGATTGCCACTGATTGTGGTAACATCCTTTAATCTTCCTAATCTGGTTACATCCATTTTTAGGTTCGTTCATAATTATATAAATACATAGCACCTATAGTCGTCGTTCAGTCCGTCCGTCTGTCCGCATGTAACAGAGCAACAACTACCCAACCGAATGGTCTGAAATTTCAAATATATGATGGTTGCAAAATTTTGTCGAGCCATTTCAAATTTTATGAAAATCGGATGTATAGTTTAATTACAGGGACAGTCAAAAGTTTTTCTTTACATTACGGCCAATGGGAAAAATTATTGCAAGTGGATTTTAATGATATTAGAGCCTTCCGAATGATCTGAAATTTTAAAGATATAATTGTTGCAAAATTTTGTCGAGCCATTTCAAATTTTAGGAAAATTGGATGTATAGTTTAATTACAGGGACAGTCAAAAGTTTTTCTTTACATTACGGCCAATGGGAAAAATTATTGCAAGTGCATTTTAATGATATTACAGCCTTCCGAATGGTCTGAAATTTTAAAGATATAATTGTTGCAAAATTTTGTTGAGCTATTTCAAATTTTAGGAAAATCGGATGTATAGTTTAATTACAGGGACAATCAAAAGTGTTCCGAAAAAATTATTGGAAGTGCATTTTAATGATGTATCAGACTATGCACTTTACGAAGTGCAAAAAAATTATACATTCAGTACAATATGGGGTGCAAAAAATGATTATAAAACTAGTTATAGTACGAACGCACCTCATTTGCCACGTTTGACGTGCAATTTCCAACTTGTTTTTTTCTTCTTCCACCAGGTGATGTTGCAGCACCTGATGGGACATCTGCTGCTGGCTGTTTTTTTTTTGTTTTTTTTTTTATCAATTTGTCTGCCTTTAGGATAATTATGAATTGCTGAATGATAAAGGCATTTAGAGTAGTTTGAGAATTGTTAGTTTGAAATACAGAATTATTCTCTCTTATTAAGCAGACAATGCAGTGCAGTAATGCCTATTAGTGTTGCCCAGTAAAATGTTAAAAAAATGTAAGCCTAACGTTTCTTTGCGTGAGTTCTCACGCTCCTCAATTAATCATATTCTATAAATTCAAATAGCACTATGCCTCACCATAGCAAAAAAGGAATACGTAATTCTCTTACCTTTTATAGGTATCTGTATTGTACACCGGTTAGCCAGGAACTTACGAATTATTGTGCAGATGTAAGATTATTCATTAATCGTGTATCTATTTTCACTGTTGTGCATCGGGTTTAATCAACTTATATTATTGGAGTGTGTACAGGGTGTCGTACTTCATGAATCTACTTTTTTTGATAGGAAAGAAAAGAGAGAATTTAATTAGACATGTTAAAAGAAAGAACAGCTTAACATTTTCCATCTCTCTTAGGCGAGAGCAGATAGGAAAGTGAATTACAAAACACAACTTTCATCGCGCATCATTAATTTTAATAAGTATTTTGATGCAATCATCCAATTAAGCATAATTGGGTATTTATATTAAAGTCAAAATGAAATAAATGTTCGGTAAAAAAGTTCTGTGTAAAAGTCAAAGGGTTTATAAGTTCAAAATGGAAGCCTGAAGAAAATAAGTGTGTGCATATGGCTAAGGCATATTTCACATGATACGGAAAAAGAAGAAATACAGACTTTCTGGTTCTTTTTTCTCAGCTGCAAGGTGTTCTTGCACTTTGAGCTTTTAATGATGTTAGGATGGAAAAAAAGGTTTCGGATCTTTATTAGGGGATTATATGAAATATCTTCCATCCTAAACAAAAAACCTAAACAAAGTTGCGAAAGTGAATTATTTCAGGAAGCTTATCAAGGGTTATATTGCATTCATTGAAAACACTTTTGATCAAATACTGTGTTACTTAAATAGTAGAAATATTTGGAATGAAATTTCAATAATGCAGAAATTTGGTTATAAAATGTCGAAACTTTTCTTAACATATTACATCAATATTGGCGAGAAAATGCAAGTACCCCAATGTTGAGGCAATATTTCGTACCAATATCGCCCAAGAAATAGTCAGTGCAAACAAATATTGGCCAAATATTTTTTTTTATTTTTACTACTAGGATTCTTTTTTTTTTTTTTTTTTTTTTGGCGACTGTTAAAAATGAAGCTTCTGTTTTTGATTGTTATGTATGTATGTCCTCAATTTTCTCACCAACCACTGAACGGATTTGAATAGATCTAGTACACCAAGGAAGATTAAGATAAGATTCCCTTTTCCATATCGCATAGTTTTTTTTTTTTTTTTTTAAACACATAGACACGTCACATATTCAATATTTTATCTACTCTACTGCGTTTCAAACCTGAGCAATTGCATTTATAAATTTCAGAGAGGTGGCATAAGAGAAATAAAATTTGATTAATCAAAATGATTTTGAACAAAATCTTGAGTAGTGGGCAACTAGAGTACAGCGTAATAACTAGAGAGTTAAATAAAAAGGCGGTGGAACTAGAATAGGATTGGGTGAGAGGATTATGGATGAAATTATCAGCCATGACCAAGTGGAGTGCCTTTATATCTAAGGTAGTGGCGACATACGATTAGATCGGCCATGATTATTTGGGGAAAATACTTGGTGAGCCTGTCATTATCTCTAGCTAAAGATTGTTGACTTGTCTCATTTGAGCTTGGTTGCTGATGTCTCGTCAAGTGTTTGTTCAAAAACACCTCGAAAACTCATTTTATTATTCGCATCTGTATTCTGTATGTTGTCACTCTTGTAAAAAACACTATTTGTTGGCCCTTGAATCGCAAATAGGTGAAATTTTCCACTAACTTAGCTTAAAATTAAGTTAACTTTTTGTTTAATGGACAATATTCATGTGACGTCACAATGGGAATCATTTGGTGTAAGCGGCTAGCGCTTTTGTTTACATTATTGCGTCATTTGATGCAACATAAGTACAGGTATATGCATACTTAAAATACTGCAGAATTATTTTGTACGAATTATTTTCGATCAATACTTATATACGTAATTTTTATTTTATAAATAAAATGAAACATATACATGGAATTGCTTTAAGGTAGAGATAAGAATTCATATTCAACATATACCTGTCCTTGAAATGGTCTAAAATGCCTTATAAAAATAAAATAAAAGCATAAATTTTCTAAATGCGATTTCCCACAATAGGGTAATTCGACATACGGCAACGAGTCACGTGACGTCCACCTTTTTCTACCTTTTTGACGTCATCACCGCTAATGGAGCGGGAGATTTGGTGTTTTTCTTGGCGATTTTCTGGCAACCTCGTATTACGGCAGTTTGTAAACAAAAAAATTAATAACATCAGTATTACAATTTATACTACTAAATTTAATATATTGAAGAATATTAATGAAATCAGAATTACAGGTTATCGCCGAAATGTTTATTAAATATATGGTGGATGAAAAAGGTTTCATACACAGCTGTAATAAAAAAAAAATAATTTTTTCACTCAAGATTATTTATTACGAAGAAAGGGAAAATTTGTAGTTGCAAAAACATCACTATTGATTTGCATACTGTGTACGATTACTTGCATATTTATTAAATGTTCTATTTGAAACACCTATTGTATATACTATAATTATTATACCTATATATTTCGTAAATATTAAGTAATGTGAACAAATTGAATCCCTTTTGTAGTAGATATTTTTTTTAAGTATCACACAGCTGAAAAGTGTTTTAAAACTTTTTACGTATAGTGTGTTTAATTGAATCACTTTTGTAGGTATGTTATTTAAAGTATTACCTAACTGAAAAGAGTTTGAAATCTTTTTTTTTTTTCTATTATGTGTAATACGTTTTACTTGAAGTTCATCATTAATTTTTTTTTTATTAATAGAAAATTAATATACTAAAATCTGCCGAGACAGTATCGCAACGAACCAAGAAAATTTTCCGTTTTAAACAGATTTCATTTTTAGCTGCTTGATTTTAAAAAAATCTGGAGACCTAATATTTTGGAATACTAACAACTTTAGTTGTACCCCTCGCCCCTTCATCAGCATATAGTACTTCATACATTATCTGCAAAAATTAAGCATTTTTTTCTTTAGTAAAAGAAAATAATTAATATAATATTAAATAGATTATTTTAAATAGATTAAGAGATTATTTTAAATAGATTAAGAGATTATTTTAAATAGATTAAGAGATTATTTTAAATAGATTAAGAGATTATTTTAAATATATCTACCCATATACAGTGGCACACCCAGGACTTTTTTATGGGGGGTGCCGAGCATTGGTGGCGAAACAAAATAAAATTAGTGAGGGCAAAATTTCTCTGCTTATGATTACAGTAGGTAATTACAAGGAGATACTAATTATTCATCAAATTACCGTAATTAATTCAGTATTTAATAATAATTTATTTATTTTAATGAAAATGAAAATTATTAGATTTAAAATTTAATTAAATTAATAATTTAAAAGTACACAAATTTTTGAATGTGCAAAAGTTAAATAGGGGAGAAGGGGGCTAGTGTGGACAATTTTTATAAATTTCGCAAAAAAATGTACTAAATATATTTTTTTCACACTTCAAGTACTTTTTTTACAAGAATTTGCTATTTTATCTTTGATTTGGTTGATATATTAAATTATTTGGCAATACAGTTATTTATTAATAAATTTAAAAAAAAAGTTATTTTTGTCCACATTAGCCCCATGTGGTGGGGCTAGTGTGGACAAGCTAGAATATTGATTTCGATAATGTAATACAACTCTTATAAGTGTTTGCAAAACCATAATAAAATAAATTTGAACCTAAACAACATAGTAAATATATTAATCGTAATAAAATATAACTTAATTAATGTTATACCTAATATTTTTTTATTATTACTGAGGACTGCAGTTAGGTATGTTATGAATCTATTTTAAAGACAAAATTAAATACATTACAAAACACTGGTCAAAATAAAGTACACAAATAAAAAGGTATGGATGTATTTACCTATCTTAAAATCTTAAGTTTGTTTACAAGGTTAAAGTAATTGTCAAAGCAACTAAATGTTTTTCATTAGTATTTACACAGCCAGGAAACTACATAATAAACATTACGGCTTTTTGAATAATGTCTGGCTGTGAGAGTTTTCCCAATGATGTTTATTTGTGAAACATCATTTTCAATATAAATAAAACGGTTTTTCTTAAAGCTCTCTTGAGGAACTGTTTCGTACTCGACAACAGAAACAGACTTTGAATAACTGCTACATATTTATAAAATGTGCTGTGGCTTGACTTCTTGCAAATTAAGGAAACTTGAGCCAATAAAAAATCTCCTGGCTTGATTGTTGTTTCACTCATTTCTACTTCTTCAATTTCTAATTTATCAACTTCCATGTCAAAAAGGCTGTTTCCACTGTCTTCTCGTGTGCTTACCAGATCTTGTGTAGTACCTGGGCATTCACGGCCGATAGTATAGCTCCAAAAATAATAATAATAATAATCATCTCCAAATGCTAATCAATTTAAAGGGATAATGCCAGGTTTTTACAAATCTTGATATGATATTACTTAGTGTAAATAATTTATGATATGCTTTCGCTGTTAAGGAAAGAATATCAGACTGATACTGTTTTGTTGGGATAATTTAACATCCAGTCATTAAATGCAACTTTACACATTCCTTTGAATGCACCATAAATAGCAACATCTAGGGGTTGAAGTTTATTTGAACAATGTGATGGGAAAGACAGTAACACAATGTAATTTTCCTTCACATATGTGTAATTGCTACAAGAGAAATGTTGAATTATGATTATCAAAAAGCAAAGAAAACAGGGTGGTCAATATCAGATTTTGTGTGTTCTTGTATATGGTGTAAAACAGCTGGAAATAGTTCTTTCACCATCCATCTGCTTTTTGAAGGCAAATCTAGACTTCCAGTTAGAGCACCAACAAGAAAATAATCCTTATAATTTACTCTAGGAAAAATATACTACCTACCTATGTCATTATAATGGACTAGCATTAGTAATTTAAATAAAAAATGTATATCAAACTAAATTCTACTATGTGTGTGTTCTACATTAAAATTCAGTTATTACTTCACAAATGAATCTAATTTAGTATCGAAATAGCATAAAATGTGACATATTTATATACCTAATTAATGTTTTTACAACTGAAAGCTGAATGGGGCTAGTGTGGACATGTCCACACTAGCCCCATGGTGCCATTTATTTTTTTAGGACTAACACTGATAAATGTAAACAATACAGAGCAAAAGTGAATATCAAAAAGTATACTGATTAGATTAATTTATAATATAATATCCCCTTTCATTTGAAATAATGAATATAAATAGTCTAACTTAGTAATTAAAAAACAAATCATGAATTTACTTTTTCACCATAAAAATCTTTTTTTATAAATTGCAAATGAACTATGAAATGTATTCTTGTGTAATTACACATGGAAGTGTATATCAGTGTTGTCAATCTGCAAAAATTTACAGAGCAACTTTAACTAAAAAATAACAGAATTATTCAAGTTGTCCACACTAGCCCCCTTCTCCCCTACTTAAAGAGCCCTTAAACAAGCATTTATAGAATTTCCTATTTATATTTATCTGACCGTGAGACATATTGTAGTTTAAAGGAAAATATCCAAAATAGCCTTGACAAAATGAATTATTGGATGCAAATTTTTGGGCTAGTTCTTTTAAACTTTATTTGTCAGTCTGAATTTTTGGGAATTAATAAACTAATAGAGAATTTAATCTGTTTTGGGCATCAGTCAATTTTTGAAAGGCATTGCCTCTAGTCTTGGAAACGGCAGCTGCCCCTACTGCTACCGTGGCTCAGCCGACTATGGAGGCGAGTTGAATTGAACACATAAAAAAATTCAGTAAATTCAATTAAAAACATTGTTACACAATAAAATCTTTTCCTTTTTACAAATTACTTCAGTTGAAGTTACATTAATCTCTTTATGTATACATCATAAAGCAGCCCATTTTTAATCTTTATTCTGCCATAGTGGATCTTAAGTAAATTTTTAAAATGCGTAAGGTTGAAAATGACCTTTCGCTGACACAGGTTGTAACGGGAAGCGTTGCAAATATTTTTAATAATTTATAGATGTTCAGGTACAACATTTTCTCACATTTCGAAACTGCTTCAATGGCATTCTTGCATCGAGTTATGAAAGTGATTTTTAAAATTTTCTGCACCACAACTTGAATTCGGCGTTCAAAATTTTTGAATTGGTAGAAAGCAAGTCATGTGCATAAAATTCACACAATTAAAGAAAATCTTTCATTTCATTTGCTGTTGGAGCATCTTTTCCATTAGGTAGAAGAATTAAAAAACTTTCAAAATGTTGTGGTGCCAAGTGAAATGTTCATTAAGTTGAGTCAACATTTGATCAACGAATGGAATAAAAATATTTCTTCTGAAATACTCTTTTATAGAATCAGCTGGAACATTGGATCTTTGTTTTTGTTTTGATGCAGTTCTTGGCAGTTTAAGGTCAATATGAAAGTTACTGTCTTTCAAACAAGCTTCATCAAAAATTTCCTTGAAAGGGCTTTATGAATAGAATTTAAGTGAGCCACAACATTGTCAACGAAATTTAAGGCAATTAAAAGGTCACTGTCACATTTTTGCAATAATTTAGACAATGGTAATAGCCCGGGAGGCAGATGAACAGACCATCGCCTTATCCAGTTGTTGGCTGAAATTCCAGAATTAGATAGAACTCGATTCGCATATTAAAATGCAACTGGTCTGCCTGCAATTTCATGTAACCAAAGGTATGAAAACATGGAGGACTGGGAGCAAGAAAACACAATGGTAAACCTACCAGTAAGCCACTACGATCAGGTTTGCAGGTGTTTACCACCAAGATATGAGTTGACAAACTCGTTGCATTTTAATATGCAAATCGAGTTTTAACTAATCCTGGAATTTCATCCATCAACTCGATGAGGTGATGGTTTGTGCAGCCGCCTTCCGGTCCATAAAGTGTATGTAAATATATTCTGTAAGGTAAATAAAGTAATTATGAAACCTAATTCATATAGCGAATTTTTCAAAAGTTTTGCCTTAGAAGCAGGGCTGCGGAGTCGGGCCCATTTTTGAGCGAAAGAGTCTGAGACAGATCTGTTAAAATTCCCAGAGTCGGAGTCGGCCCATTTTTGAATGAAAGAGTCGGAGTCAGATCTGTTAAAATTCCCGGAGTCTGAGTCTGACCGGAGTCAGACTATGCACTTTATGAAGTGCAAAAAATTATACACTCAGTACAATATGGGGTGTAAAAAATAATTATAAAACTAGTTATAGTACGAACGCACCTCATTTGCCATGTTTGACGAGCAATTTCCAACTTGTTTATTATAGATTTGAGAAAAATAAACTTTTGTAACAGAAAATCCAGCAAAGAAAATCCCCCTCTTTCTGAAGTTTACTTTTCTTGTGAGTTTGTTTTGTTTACAAATTACCCACATTTTAAATCCTTACAATTTTTTCGTATAGTATGAAGTCGCTTTTATGGAAAATAATTTTGTGAAGAGTTTCTTTTTTTTTTATTTAGGAGAATTTTGTGAAGGAGTCTCAATATTTGCCTTGAGCAATTCCCTGATTTTGTCAGTAGATCACAAAAAGGGTACATCAATGTTAGTTGGGTGTAAATCTTGCAATATTTTTTTCCTTTCAACAATAGAACCTTTTAGTTTTCATTTGTGTGACTTAGAAACAACGCCTTGGTGCTGAAATACATATTTTGTTTTGTTGTATTTAATTTATTCTTTTTTTTAAATGAAATGAATGAAAATTTTATATTTCAAAAGAAATTAATAATTCCTGTAGGAATGATATTTAACGATTTATCTGATGTGCCCGGCTGACATAAAGTGTCCAAAAGTGTTGTGAATTTAAACAACAGGATCAAATGGCATAACAAGGATTACACTATTCAATATCTCCCCATCCATAACATGCAAATAAAACACATTCTATTATCTCTCAGCTAGTTTAAAAATTAAAATATGAAAAAAGTTGTAGAGTTGTTACTGGACAAGTATAAAAGTAAAAATAGGGTACTTGCGTTTTATCCGGGCCAGGTAAAGAGATTGCCAAAAATGGTTGTCAATTGCCAGTTTTGTTTATCATTGTCAATTGTCCATGTTGCTCAAAATGGTTATTTAATACAAAACATCATTAACCCTAGATAGATAACCTACGTCGAATCGACGTAATCGATTTATAACTCGTTTGTGGTAAATGGTATATGGTAATGGTATAAAATGGTGTAATGGTAAATTATAAGACTGACGAAGAGATTCCTTATCTTTAAGTTTCATAAAATAAGAAGTTCCTTGATTTGTTCCTTATTGTTTTTTCGTAATAAAATTTAAATAAATACTTATGTTGTTTTATGTACTCGGCACTCAATTACATACATTAACACATATTATTACATTTATAAACCTAATATACACTTAATCGAAAATATGCTCACTCAAACATTCGCACGTCGAGTCGACGTATGGTTATCTTTAGTGTATAGTGAAATATGGTTATCTATCTAGGGTTAAAAAGAATAAATATAAAAGCAAACTGAAATAATACAAAACAGCAATATAGTATACATCAAATACATAAACATCAAAATGACGGCTTTTAGCAATAAATGATATTAACGATGGTAGTTTTATTTCCAGTGATTTATTATGCTCACCAGAATGATTACAATATATTATGTCTATATATATATATATAGTATGCTATATCATATTATATAGTTATATGTATATAAATATTTCTGCCATCGCCTTTAATATGACAACTGTATAATATGCACTTAAAATGAAAAAAAAAGTATATAATAATAAGGGGTTACTGTAATATTTTTGGCACAGTGAGTATGACCTAGACCGAATAATACACAAGTATCAAAAATAGTTTTTTTTTTCTTTAACCACCACCCATAAAGCATTCAATATTTATAAAAATCATGTCTAATTTCAGGACTGCAAATCATGTTGGTCCAAAAAACTTGTTACAATACATGAATTTGGAATGACTCTAATTATTGAAAATCGACCGAATTTATTAAATGAATGCCGAATTTATTAAAAAAATTACAATTGATCTATAATTTTTTTTTCAGATATGACAACAGGAAAGGGGGAAAAAAGCATTTTTAAAACTATGTATTCAGAATCTTTAAATTGTTTTCTTAACTTATAATTTACTTAATATTAAGCTATTAATTGATAAAAGCAGATTTTAAAAAATACATATTATTCTTTATTTTTATTTTATTTTCTACCATTAAGAGTTTTAAAATATTTTGTTGCTACTATTTCACAGCCAGTTGGCATATTTTATTGGTGTGTTGTTTGGAGCATAATTAACTCTGTTGTAACTTGTAACCAACCATAAAGAATGTTTGGTGATTTATCACCTGTGGCTAACTCAAAAATGCCTTAAAATTCATTTATTATATTATAATAAAGTTCCTTAAAATATTATTGTCATCAGAAGCACACTTGTGTACATATTTTTTGTGATTCTGGACTATCAAGAACCGAGTAAAAAATCTATTATAAAATTGTAGCTTGACATATTTACAAGTTAAATAAAATAGTGTAAAAGAAACACAAATTCACAGTTTAATGATAATACAGCTCACACTTCTTAAAAAAATACAAATGAATTCTACTAAAGTAAACAGTGGATTTAACAAGAAAAATATATTGAATTGGGTTCAGCAGTGACCCGGAGCCGAACAATTTTTGATGCTCCAGCTCCGCACCTAGATAAAATACTGTGGCTCCGGCAACTGCTCCAACTCGGCTCCGACTTCGCGCTTTTGAGTTACAGATTTTAATTTACACATTTAATTTTTTGCTCACAAATTCTTTCTTCCTTCTTTACCTTCATTAAAGATCTGACAAAATGCATTTTTCTTCTCATCAATCTTGAAATTCTTGTTCAGAAAATATGACATCTTTTAGCTTTTACTTTTAAACTAGAAAGTTTGGTGGAATTTAAAATGCAATTTCTGGAAGAATATAGTCTTGTTTTAAAAAAAATCAGTTCTTATACTTAAAAATATGCAAACAAGACTTTGCACTCCATTTCTTTTTAAATTATTAAGAGTTGCAAAATTTAATTTCATTCCTCTTAGTTTTTTAAAGTCATCAGTATGATTAATAGGTTAAGGCTCCCATCCTTTCATGCAAAGACACTCACAAGCTAATGTTAAATCTATGGGAAGATTCTTTTAAAAATATTATTTACATTTCAATATGTATATTTTTTTGTCATTGGATAGCTGTAAATTTCTACATTCGATGTTTATTTTTTCAATTTTGCTTGCAGTTTTTTTTTAAGAGGATATTTTTACTTTTAGAACAGGTTTTGAAAGTGAAAGAAAATTAATTAAAAAATCTGCAACCAAAAGTAAAAAATGGTGAATGCATGATATATTAATATATTGTACAGCCATTTATACATGTCTGCAAATTTTGTGCCAACATTTCATTCAGTGCAAAGTGGTGTTCATCTAAAGGAAAAGAGCAGAATACTTCTGTCAATGCCACATGCTTTTATAATTTATTTTCACCTCCACATTATTTATAAATATTCTGTTCTATTAGAGTATTCTAATAAAAAGATGCTTTAATTTTTTTTTTTTTTTTTATGCTTGCTTATATTAGCATGTTTCCTTAAATAATAATCGCTACTTTTCGGTTACCCGGGTGCCAGTGTTATATATGCATATAGGGTAGATGTGCCAGTAATGGACACCCTTCCAGTAATGGACACCCCTTGATGTTTTTGGTTCATAAAAAAATAACTAATAGATATTTAGCTTTAATTATTTTTTTTATAATTCCCTCTTGTATGTTTTATAAAACTATGTTATTGTTGACACTTTTAATCAAACCAATCAGGAAGCAGAAAATAATGTTTCAAAGTTTTGCTGTTTTTCTGTGAAAATCTTAATGAAGAGGTTAAGAGCTGGCTTCGTTTAATTAATTTATATATTATTTATTTTCTTGCAAAATTCGAATGTTTTTGTTTGAGTAGCAATAGAAAACTTTGAATTTTATATACTAATGGCTATTTACAAAATTTCATTTCTTTTTAAGGTTTTAAGAGGGGGTGTCCATTACTGGGATGGTTAATTAGTCATTTTCCAGTAATGGACACCCCCATGTAGACATTGCTAAAAATGCAATTTTAGTAATGTTTATAGTGCATAAAATACTTTGGCTTAACTGCAAACCTAAATAATCAAATTTAATTTTTAAATTATACTTACCAAAATGCAATAACACCAAAACTTTTATAAATAGCTGCTTTTAAGTTATTTTATGTGATTAATAAAATTTCGATATTTTATTTTATTTATTATTATTTTTTTTATGTAGTATATATATATATATACCTCACATATTTTACAATCTAGCAATCAAACCAGCCAGGAAGCAGAAAATATTGTTTAAGAGCACAGTCAAAGAGGGGCTCATAGGGCTTAATCCCTCTTTGTTTAAATAAAAGCAATTAAGTTACAGAAGCTATTAAAAATCCATTTTCTGTCTTAAATGTTTCCTTATTTAAAAAAAAAAAAAAAAAAAAAAAAAAATGGTAATACTATTAATGAAAGTTATAGATTAATATTCATGAAACTAGTAAATCTGCAGATCAGTGGCCTCGAACATCAGTTCTACAGTTTTATTTTGAAATTATTTTATTTAGTATTTAAAATATTCAACTCACAATATCATTTCTTTCATATTTGTAATATTAATTATTATAAATGATGTATCAAGTAATCTCTGGAAGATTGTTAAAAATAGTGACACAAAACTAAACATTAATATTCCAAAACTTTTTTTTATATATATATATATACCTTTTAAAATCCACCACTGTTTCAATAATTTGATAGCTATAATTGTCTGATATTTAGTATTTTAAACTATCCATCTAAAATAATTAAAACATCGATCTTCTGATAATTACAATAATTGATGTAAACAGTAAATGATTATCACAAATATTTTATTAATTACTGGTATCCTAATTGTTAAATTTATTTTAAAATAACTATTTTGTTTCATTAGTATGTATTCATTACATTCTGGTTCTAAATACAGTCATATAAACAATTATATTTATTACTTTTTATAGGGTGTCCATTACTGGAACAGAAGGTGTCCACTACTGGGCCAGAGGGTGTCCATTACTGGGCTTTTGATATATTTCTGTTATTTAAAATTAAATTTCTATTCATATGGGGAAATGAGGCTATAAGAATGATTAAATATTGTTGATAGATTAATATAATATTGAAAAAACTGGAATATAATAATTATAATTATTAATAAAAAAATACTTTTTAAAGAAATTCCTTAAGGGTGTCCATTACTGGCACATCTACCCTATATATATATGTGTGTGGGTATATATATAACACATGCATATATATATTAGCATGTTTCCTTAAACAATAATCAGTACTTTTCGGTTAGCCGGGTGCCAGTGTTATATATGCATATATATACATATATATATATATGTGTGTGTGTGTGTGTATATACAACACATGCATATATATGTATATATAACACTGGCACCACGGCTAACCAAAAAGTACCCAATAATCTAATTTTATACTAAAGTCTTTTAATCTAAGTGATTGTTTTAATTTAAATTTATGCAATTGATAATTACGAAATCCCTTAAAAATTAATGTCTTAAATTAAATTTACTCGTACATCAGCAGTACATAATAGAACATAATTTTATTTTTAAGTAATAAATTAAATGACTTACTTTTCATAAAGATAGGCAATAAAGCAAAATAAAATCCTCATCAAAACATAAAAGAAGTGTAGCCTCCATGCTGCATACAAACAGTGATTTAGCCTGCAAGTTAGCATCCAAAAGACTAAAAGATTATTTCTAACCTAATAGTCTCCCAGGCGCATTCCAACGGGCCACCACAGAAGTAAGGAACCAACAAGCTGCAACTCTACTAGAAATAGGTTGACTTTGCTGCTCTCTGCACCGATCGTCAACATGTTAGTGACAATAACTGATGCTGCTGATGAACAGATCATACTGCGTAACACCTATTCACACCATCCTTGTTTCATTTCTAGCAGCTAAAGCAACTAGCAAATTAAAAGAGAGAAAATAATGTAATACATGCATACATATAATATTTAAAAAATGAAAGGCAAAATGGTACTTTTCAGTTAGTCGGGCACCAGTGTTTTATATACATATATACTGGGTGTCCCAAAAAGGACTGACTGATTTTAAAATTCAATAACTTCCAAATGGTGACAGATATTTAAAAAAATCTTGCAGGAGGGTTATGCATAAAGTCAAAAGTTTTTTTACAGTGATTTTCGATGTTAGTTCGAATTACAAACAATAGATGGCGCTGTAAGCAATAGTCGCTAAATACAGGCTCGATTTTTGGTCCTTTCTGTTGTTCCATGCAGAAAAAGGAGATGGAAATGTATTATCCGGGCCACGAAGTACCAAAAATCGAGCCTGAATTTAGCCTCTATTGATCGCAGTGCCATCTATTGTTTGTAATTCGAACTAAAATCGAAAATCACTGTAAAAAAACTTTTGACTTTATGCATAACCCTCCTGCAAGAATTTTTTTAATATCTGTCACCGTTTGGAAGTTATTGAATTTTAAAATCAGTCAGTCCTTTTTGGGACACCCGGTATATATATACATGTATGTGTATATGTATACACATATATATGCATTTATACATATATATGTATGTATATAAAACACTGGCGCCCGGCTAACCAAAAAGTACCAGCAAAATATAATAAAACATAAATATTTGATTCAAACAGTAAATGTTGATTTTTTATTAAAGTACTACTCAAAATCAGATATGGGAAACTGAAAATAGCTGACTATATATGTATTTGTTAAAATAGCATCATTTGTAACATTAACGAAAACCTCATAAAAGAATTTTATCCCTAAGCAATGATTTAGTACATAATTTTTTTTTACATAATTTTGTACACAAGACCATTTCGCATCTCAGCTCTCCGCTTTCTCGGAACAAAATCCTAGATACCCTACTGACATTTTTGTGTATTAGAATTCCAAAGCATGGAGAGGATTCCGGCCCCTCTCTTAATCTCAGAGAAAAGTATGAAGTTTTTTAAAAAGCACTGAGAGATGGTAAAAATATAAAAAGCTGTTAATGATTGTGATTAAACTGATTATTGCAATTTCATCCACCTCATTTTTAACCTTTTATTCCCTAACACTGCTTACCATATCCACTGAAAACATTCAGTTTTGTAAGTTATTGATATTTAACAACAATAAAAGAGTTCAACTCAGGCATGTAACTTATATTATTTACTGGTTGTGGGGGTTAGCTTTCAGTTACAATGACTTTCTTTTAAATAAAAGTACATGAATACATATTTTCACAGATGTGCTTTTGATATCTGTAAAATTCGGTAAGTCTTTTATTTTCAAAGAACTAACTTTTTTTGAAAAAGTTATGCACTTTTCATTCCTGCTCTACACTAAAAAAAATCTTGAGTATGTCATTGATCAGAAGATATATCCTACCTGTAATATATGTTAATATTACTCTACATATGACTACAAGTTGTTTAATCATAATATTAAATTCGTAAAATTACACTGGGCAAAAGCAGTAGAAGTAACAGGATCATATCTAACACCAAAAAATTTTTAACATTGACGTAACCAAAAAAAATTATACGAGATACCAAATAAAAACTAATCTGAAAGAAAATGAAACAGAAAAAAATATACAAAACACTTACTTAGTATATGTTTCTCCGTTTACATTTATTTTTCTATGCGCTAGACGATAACAACAATACACGTTTTGCAAAAGATGGCACTTCGGCATTTTCTTTAAAAAAAAGTTGTACAGAAGCACTTGAGAATCGCATAATGTGCGAAAAAGAAGCCAATATGGTAAACATGAATTCACTCAAAAGATGCCAAGAATATGTGCAGTCGAGTGCGCAGATGGCGGATTTGTGTTCTACCTTTTTTACGTCATATCAAAATGCCCTATTAAATACGAAACCCAAGCAGACGAATTTTTGTAGCCTCGAACCCAAAGGGAGAATATGAGCCTCAAACCAGTAGTCGTTTAATCTTAATCAGATCCTATGCTCCATGTCATGTCACCAACCTCCATGTTTTTGTTTATGTTTTGGTTTTGAAGCTGTGTGATAATTTTTCAAACTTGGGACTTGGGTATGTATTAAAAATTAAATTTATTACAAAAGTGATCTATTTCATATTTTTAAAAATACTTAAGTATAGTGATAGTTGTTTCCATTTGAATTAACAGCATTGTTTCTTTTCGTATTTTAAGTGATTGGATCTCACAGTTTTAAAAATATTTTGAATTTTTCTGCAGAGAAATGGCGCCTACTCTATTTTGTTTTGTGTATATGCCCGTTGTTTATTTGAATAACTTGTTAAATTAGCATTTTTAGATTAGAACTTGCAGTGTTTGCTTCTAGCTGAAGAATTCGGTTTTCGTTTATTGGCTGTTAATTTAAAATTTCTGGTGCATTAATATTGTTTTCTTGCATTTTTGTGGTTATTTAACAGTTTATAATTATTTACCAATATAATAAATTTCTTTTGTTTTAATCAAGCACAGTAAAAATATAAAGATAAATAAGAATTAAACTATTAAAAAGATACATTTAAAAAATTTCGAGACTATTTTTCTAGGTGGCATTTAATAATACGATTAAGCATTCGCTCAAAAAGTATTTCAAATGAAGTCCCCCAGATAAAAACTGCATAGGTCTGAAAATACTCAGTTTTAATATGGAAATGTCAAGCCAGATACGTTGATTAAGAAGTTTGTCAATTTGAGAATATCCCTACCAAATTATATTGCGACAAAAACATTCGAAATATTAGTTAGTGCATCGTTGTAAATATTATTTGCGTTTGTAACTGTATGATAGGGAACGTAAGGACTTATTTGACAATTTTAAAACGCTGTTTTGTTTTCATGAGGGCTTTAATAAGGATATTGCATTTATAAAGCGATATTTTTATATGCCTTTAGTTAAACTAAAAAGGAATTTTGCTTATAAATTATATATATTTATTTTTTTTTTAAGTAAAAAAAAAAAAAAATACAGTTTTTAATTAGAAAAAAATTAATTAAAACTTGCATTTATAATTATTCATTTTCCTGTTAAATTAATTTCTAATATCAGAACAGCATTTATTTATCTTTTTATTATGTTCTGTTATACTAATAGTCTGTGTATTTAAATGCAAAATTATTAAATTAAACCATAAACAAACAGGTATTTTTAAGATATTGTATTTGTGAATAAAATGTAAGTATTTTAAATGAAATAATCGAATTTATTAAGGGACATAATAAATCTCAATAATAATGAAAAACTGTAAGGAACCTCATGCTCTTTATTTAGTGAAAAAAAACTTAGATGGATATAACTATGAAATGTATGTAAACATTAGATTGTAGGCTTGAAACGAAAAAAATCAAAATTTGCAGTAATTTTAAACAACGAAGAACAAATAAATTAATAAAAATGCAATTAAAACGTCATATTAAAAAGACTTAATGACGTAACAAACATGTGTAAGACATTTAATGTCAAATTAATGTTACATTTATGATCACCCATTATTGGTATTTAATTTTACAGTTTAGCGACAGTGTTTTGGTCAACGGGATAATCAAATAGTACTGAAATTAATCACAACATTTGTTATTTCTCTTGTTAATCTTAAGATGCTATTTTAGTTTTCCTTCATTAAAAAAAAAAAAAAATTATTTCTTTCTGAAATTGTATATTAGTTAAGTTAAAGGTAAAAAAGTTAATCAATTTGCTGTGTTTTCTGCAAGTGTATAAGTAGACCACCTGGATTTGTCTTTGCATCCATTTTGTTGGAATAAAAAGTTGTTTTATATGCTACATGCACGAAAAGGCTAGTAAAATTGTCATTTCTGTTGTCATATTCACTAGAAAACTTTTTGAAAAAGTCTTAGTAAGTGTTTTGTAATTAATGTTGGTGATTGTTAATAAAAATATTTCTTCTTACTTGTGTGTTTTATTTTTTATCATAAGAACTTACTTAATGATTATTAATTTCTTGAGAGATAACTGCTTAATAAGATTTTGAAAATTACTTTGTGAAATTATCTTGTTTTATTAAGTTATAATGAGCTGGGTAACAGAGAGCGACCAGATGCCCTGATAATAATTCAAATAGCCCCCCCCCCCCCCCCCCTCCCATCCTACCTACAAATGTGATACATTAAAACCTGCTAAGACAGAAATGCAGATGATCAGTGAAAATTTCTTTTTTAGACAAGTTATTTTTATCTTAGGGGTATAATGGTATGGTATTCGTTTAGGCAGGATCATGAAAATTTTATGTTTAAAGCAGGATTCAACAGTGGTTGTATTTAAACATTTAGAAAATTTATGATTTTAAACAATGATTTAAAAAAAAAATCAGTTGAGTTTAAATCGTGATTTAATCACTGATTTAAATCAACTGATAAAATTGTTGACACCCTACTGGATAATATTTATTTATTTTAAGTACTGTATTTGCTTACAATTTTATTATTTTTTTCTTTTATATTATTGCTGTTTATGATGCATTTATAGTAGGGATGCTCCGAATAGTGATTTTGACCGAATATTGAATATTTGGCCTATAGGCATACCGAATATTCAGCTAGCCGAATAGTAACTGTTAGGCTAAATAATTTATTTTTCAAAGTTTAAAGACATTAAAATGTTAAATTGTAGAACAATTTTACATAATATTTATACAGAAACTTACATTTGGATAAACAAGATAAAACTTTTTTAATTACCGTATATACTCGTGTACACGTCGACCCCCTAACTTTCGAATGCAAGGTCTGCAAAAAAATAAAAAACCTGTGTATAAGTCGACCTCTAACTTTTTACTTTAATTTTGCACAAAATCAAACCAAAGATTTCACTTGCTAATGCGAAAAAATAGTAAGTAAACAAAAACAAATCATTGAAAAAAAATTTTAATGATTGAATATTATTATTTGTATATTTTATATAATATTTTATTATTCATACACATGAAAAGCCAGAATTTTGCTGTAATCAAAGTTTTTTTTTCTTTTTTAATTGACTCGCGTATAAGTCGGGCCCCCCCTCCTCTCCAAATTGCTTGCCGAAAATTGTCAGAAATTCTCGACTTATGTGTGAGTATAAGCGGTAATAAAATTTAAAATTTCATGGATTCTTGTGTGAATTAAAACAAATGACTATTTTCTTAAATTCTAAAACATTATAAAATCAAAGAGAGAGAGTAAGAAAAAGTTGGAAGAAAAACTGGCACAGATGTTATATATGCACCGGGTTTGGCGCGATTTTTTTCTGACACCAAGTTGGTGAAGACATCGTTTTCGAATACCAGTTACATATACTTTTAAAAATTATTTTCTATTATTTTAAAAAGGAAATAGCAATAGATAAAAAAAAAAGTTTAATTAATAACCCAATGAACAAAACAATTTATATGATTTGTAAAAGAAAATAAAAGTAAATAAACAATTTAATAATAAATAAACAACAATAGCCAGGTTCCCATGTCAGGCAAAATAACGCTAGTTAGGTACCCCTGTGCGTATGTGATATCTGTGCCGAAAAACTGTTTAGGTTCATATACCTACTGTTTATTTGTCAGAAAGAGAGTAAAGTAAAAATAAATAATACAATCTATTCAAATGATGGCAACTCAGCAAGAATAACTTTTCTTTTCCTACTCTTTTTGATTTAGCAAGTTTTTAAATGCATCCTAGATCAGTGTCTGGAGTTTGTGATTGTTTTCAAGATTGTAAACATACAGGTTGTTCCTAAAATCTTGCAACAAACTTTGGTACTTTTCGGTTAGCCGGGTGCCAGTGTTATATACACATATAAGGATTCATTGCTCTGTTCGGTGCCGATGGGTGCAGGGGCGCGGACACCAGGCGTGTCCGTGCCGATTTCGGATCGCTCCCTCGGAATTTCTATCATATTTCTGTAGTCGCAGGCCGTGAGTGTTAATCCCGGAGCTAATAAAAGTCTGATAAGATGCGTGTGTGATTAAAGGAAGACACAGTTTTTTCGGGGACCTGATTTATTAATCTTGGTTACATCCTTTTGAGAGAAATCAGGCCTCTTTGACATGAGAGCTGCTACTTTACTTCTTGATGGACATCTGGATCAGGAATTAGGTATATCGCAAAGCGATACCTGGAGAGCAAATTTGCGTGGACTTAAGGCATTACTTAGATGGTAAAAAGCCTCTCTTGCCGCCCGCGCAGCGGTATAAGTACGAGGTATTTTGCATTATTCCTGCTAGGGGACGTTGAAGTCGAAGGAGGCGTATTTAAAATTTAATTGGTAGCTCGCTGAATGATTGATTGCCCGGGCCAAAGGTGTAAGCTCAAGATCGGCCGATTGAATGCAGCATGAACTTAAAATCGCACTTACTCAGCAAAAGTATTCTTATGAAATGTGACAAAACGATCTTTGAAAGTTATAAGATGCGATGCTGAATAACTAATTTAACAGGGGCAAAGGCATTCAAACAATTGAGACACAATTACTAAAGCATTTAAAAAGTTTTAATTTTAATTTCTACATTTAAATTTCTATTTTTTAAAACGGGGATTTCAAATTTTAAAAAGGGGCTTAGCTTTTATCGTTTCATACATATATATTTACGTATATCTATAAGTGTATACCGGGTGTTCCAAAAAGGACTGACTGATTTTAAAATTCAATAACTTCCAAACAGTGACAGATATTAAAAAAATTCTTGCAGGAGGGTTATGCATAAAGTCAAAAGTTTTATTACAGTGATTTTCGATTTTAGTTCGAATTACAAACAATAGATGACGCTGTAAGCAATAGTCGCTAAATACAGGCTCGATTTTTGGTCCTTTCTGTTGTTCCATGCAGAAAAAGGAGATGGAAATGTATTATCCGGGCCACGAAGTACCAAAAATCGAGCCTGAATTTAGCCTCTATTAATCGCAGCGCCATCTATTGTTTGTAATTTGAACTAAAATCGAAAATCACCGTAAAAAAAACTTTTGACTTTATGCATAACCCTCCTGCAAGAATTTTTTAAATATCTGTCACCGTTTGGAAGTTATTGAATTTTAAAATCAGTCAGTCCTTTTTGGGACACCCGGTATATACAATATGTATATATAACACTGGCGCCCGGCTAACAAAAAGTACCCAAACTTTTAAACAATTCATTTAAAATTAAAGAGAAAGTGTGAAAAAAATTGGAAGAAAAACTGTACAGGGTCTTTTTCAAACTTTTCTCAATCTATTTATTCCATCAAAAATATAATACAGTACAGAACCATTTATCCGGAATGGTTGGGGTCAGATGTATTCCGGATAACTGGTTTTTCCGTTTAACTGGTTGGGCATTAAAGCAGTATCCATTTGATAAGTTTTGTAGAATATATATGGTTGTGGCATTATTTCTGATTTTAAATTATTAGATTACTTGGATTAGAAATCAGATGCAAGAAATATCAGAAGTTAACCAGAGTTTGAAAGGAGCTAATTTATGGGAATCCCTTGGGAACAAACATTCTTTTGTTTCCTCTGCATAAAAATTAAAACATCTAAAATACAACTAAATATGTTTTCATTTCAAATACTAGACATTGACATCAAATTATATAATTGTTTCAAGCAATGCATATGTCAAACTGGCAGTGTATGACATTTTTTTCTGTAAAGATTTTGGAATAAGTCTATTAGAAATAGCATTCCGGATAACTGGTTTTCCAATTAACTGGTTTCCGGATAAATGGTTCCATACTGTACATTCAATTAAAAATACTGGGTGTGTAACTGCAAGCAGAAACTGAAGAGATTTGTTTCATATTAATTTTGCTTGTATTAAATGTGATGATATTGAAAATGACTGAATAAAGGAATCTCTAGCTCATAGCTCTTTAGATATGAATGGTGGCAATTTCCAGCACCTTTTATCGTGATATCATGTTTCACAGAAAGCAAAGGAAGTTTGTTCAAAATATAGTTATATCTTCATTAGTGTTAAAGTAACAAACGAAAATCTAATTTTGACCTTGAATAGGATGAGATACACTGTATTTATGGCTAAGTGGATTGTGATTATGGTTTCCTTGACAAAAAATATCTGTCTTGATGTCTATTATGAACTCTGAAAGTTTTTCTATTTTGTTTAGCAACACTTTTTTTGTGAAAAAGCAAGAAATGGATTATTTACTAGACAATGTTCAGAAACTTGTGTTTCTACCATTAATTTTTATGAAAATCCTCATTTAATGTTTAATTTTCTCGGTGATATTTTACAAACAGTAAGTAAATAATGTAAAAACATTCTCTTCTATTTAAATATGAATCTCTTTATCTAATTATTCTGAATATCTTTATAAGTTGATAAAGGTGAAAACTGGAAAATTGGGTTGGTGAGTAGCCAGTGATCGGTAGACTCAGTTTCTTTCGTGTCCACTTTTTAAACTTACTTAGTGTTTCAAACTTTCTTGATATCTAGATAAACTACAATTGTCATATATAAGCATATTTTTCTATAAATCAGAGTTTTATACCAGTCAACTATTATTCATGATAAGAATCGGGAAGGAGTCAAATTCAGGAAAATTTCTTTAAAATCAGAAAGTCTATTATCACATTAATTTTTCTAGGCTATATTCATGGATTATTTGTATATGCTCATAATAAACACATTATTAATCAAATTACTATTACTTTCTTTATATCAAAAATAACTAAATTAAAATTCCAACAGCTAGGTGTATGCAATAAGAAAACAAACAAGTAAAACACAATAAAATGTTATATTGTATTTTATTAAATACATACCAATATGTTATTAACTAACCACATTTACGTATAGGATATAGGTGAAGTCTAAGCTGGTGAGTGCATTACACAGTATTTCTTGAAAAAAAAAAATCCAACTGAGCATGTGGCATGAGTCGAAATATTAAAGATACTGTAATAAGCTAAACTTTAAGTATAGTGGAACTCCAGTTATACATTTCCTGAGTTGTATGCTTTCCTCAGTTTAAACTCTGTGGCCCTGACCATTTGCCGTTAAAAAATTAGTTGAGTTATACGTTTCTGAAATATACATTTCCCTCAGTTATACGTTTTGTTTTTGCGTATTCCGGACGTAATTTTGTCTAACTTATACGTTTTTCAGATAATATTTTTTTAATCTTTTCTAACATTTGCTGATTACCGTTCTAGAGTTTCTGGTAACCTAACTAGCCACGAGCAAACACGGAGCATATGAGAGGGGGTGATGGAGACGCTCGCCCTGGCAGCAGGGACCCCGCTTTCCGCTCTTCTCTCGTCTTTCTCTTTGCCACCAAAGTCAGGTGACCGCCTGCCTTTGGCTAGAACTGCTATAATACAGGCTGACGCATCCCTGCCATTAAGGCTCCTATTGTAGGTGTATAAGCCCTACCCACCATTGTAGGCCCGGAAACCAAAAAACCAAGCTAAAACCTGTTATCGTTATCCAATGGCAGACAATGACAGGTCCTTTTAAATACGCAATCCCAGCTCTGGCGGTAGATTAATGCTGAGCCGGGCTCCAATATGGCAGTTATTTTGGTCAACAACATGGATATACGTCTGGCAGTGCGTTGTGTCCTGCGGCTTAAAAATGAGTTTAACGGAATGTTTGAGAACGGCTGAAAATTATTTGGGTGGTGGAGGCCAATCCTGGTGCAAGGCGAAATACTTTGTCTCAACGTATTAGTATTCCATACTCTACCGAATTGTGACAAAGTCAAAAAATTGTCAAAGTGAAATAATGTGCTTAAGTCTTTTAAAAGTCTGCTAATATAAAAATGGGTGAAAAAAGCCAAAATCAATAATGAATTCAAAAGTGTAGTCAGTGCCTTTGATTAACTAGCTTTTTATGGAGGAAAAAATTTGTTTCAAAAATATGTTCTTAGTGAGGAATACATATAAAAAGTAACTGATTTTCACTATTGAATAGGTCGCAAAATGGTTTTAAAAGATTTTAGATACCTAATCTGTCAGTCAATTTGTGTGGAAAATCTCTACAGTTTTTGTGTACAGCGGTCTATAGCATATTTGCCAAATGGTAGCTCAATCAGAAGTAGTGTTGTCAGGTCACAAAAAGTGGGGCAACGCCTTCTAAATAGGGACATAAAAACGCATTAAACCTTATGAAAGCAGAACTTGTCTATAATGGAATGCTGCCTTAAGTGTTAAATTTTATTGTCACTACGGTAGAAATCCTTCTATATATAAAAAAAAAGTTTTGATTTGGAAATGGACCAATGAAAATCTGCGTAGACATTCCGGGTAGATCGGCATCCAATTTGAATGCTTAAGCATGGCCTTTCATCGTTAATATTAAAAAAACTTTTGCATACAAAAATATGAAAATCAGTGGTATTATAGAGAAATGTTTGATAAACACGCTGATGCAGACAGTTTTCAAATCGAAGAATTATTTTAAGAGATATTTAATGCTAAAGTTGGACAAAATCGTTCCATTAAAAAAGTTTTATTGGAGCAAAAACTATACATGAGAATTTAATCATTTTTTGATCATTTTATACGTTATAAGTTCCCGGTGTGCAGATTGCATTTATTTTTCTTATTTGACTGATTTTTTGAGGTTTTATTTCTATTTTAAATTCAAATTTTCAGCATTTCGAGAAATATTTTTTACAAATTTTAGAAAATGGTACTAATTTAAACTGTTGCCAATTGTATAAACAACACAAACAATAATGTTTACCTCAAATTAAAATTTATTTACACATGACTATTACAAACAGAAAAAAAAACTTTAAAATTAGAATTAAATGATTACATGTTAAAAGCAGGAAAATTACGTTATAAGAACCATATTTTCACTTGAATTTTAAAAGAGAAACAAAATATTAAAGTAAAAAAATCTTTATTCTGTGTTAAAACTTGTAAATGGAGGAAATTACGTCATATTTAAAATGGCCAAAAAATATGGCAAAACAATTTAAATTGAAAAATATATTTGCGCGAGATATTTTGAGATAATCTTTTCAACTATTATCGTAAATTTGAAGACAGCGCAAATAATATTTACTTCTAACAACAAAAGTATTTTCACGTGAATATTAATAAGAGAAATAAAACTTTGGTGTAAATTACGTCAGATTTGAAATGATACATTTAAAATGAATTATTTAAAAGAACTATCGTATAGCGCTGTTAAAAAATACCGGGAGACAATGACACCAAGGCCGAAACTAGCCTTTTTTGCACCCGGGGCAAGCATGGATTTTGGCGCCCCCTCCTCTTGCGCGAAGTATATTTACAAAGAGAATTTTACCAATTTTCTAATAGTCGACTTATTTTAAAATTTAAAATATGTAATACTGAACTACGTAATCTACAATGGCGGATCCAAGGGGAGGTTACGGGGATCATGACTCCCCTCTGAACACCAACAAAAATATTCTAAAGATAATTTTTAAAATGAAATATACAGTAGAGTCCCGATTATCCGAGTCCTGTGTAACCGAGTTTCCGCTTTCACCGAGTTATTTTCTTCTGATGGACTGATGTCTTCTATTATTATGAAACCAGAAAATCAGAGTTCTAACTTTTTACGACTGCTCTTTCATCTTCACCTAACATTTCATTTATAATGGGAGTTTCATAATAATAGAAGACATCAGCCCATCAGAAGAAAGTGATCCATTCCAAAGTTATAATCCTTCATTTGGCGCCCCTTCGTTCTGGCCCCCCTGCCCTTCCCTTAGTTTCGGCCCTGAATGACACTGTTTACTTAATTCATTTTACATTAGCTTATTTTCAAATATTTAAATTTTTTTTTTTAATTAAATGCGAAAACAGCCATCGTATCTCTTAACAGCAGCAGATTTGGTCTTAAAAATCCCCAATCCAAGGAAAACGAATGGAAACCCATTTACAGAGAGATCGCTACTGTTTTTGATTTTAATTCAATATTTTTAAATTTGATCAAATTAGCGTGCTATTTGGATTTTGGTGTGCCTGAACGGGGGTTGGCGAGCGTAGCTCGTAGGGGGCAGGACCCCTAGTATTCTAAATGAAAACATTTGAAAAATATATAGTAGTTCAATCAATTTAAAATAAATTGATTTTATTCAAAAGAGCAAAAATTTCTTCTCAAATTTACCCTAGTATCATACAGTTATACTTCTTACGACAAAAGCCTGTTTAAAACAGAATTCTTCTCCTTGTGTTGCAATTCTGCCTTCGCAGGTTTTATAAAATTAAACACAACAGTGAAAGTGGAATGGACTGAAAAAATATTCTATTTTAGCAAATATAATTGATAGTATTCCTATCATAGGGACAATGGAATTTTTACTTTTAAACAGAATTCTGTTATAAACAAGACTTCGTTTTGACAGGGTTTATTGAGCAAAGTACCAAAAAACCTGAAAAAAACAGGATAATTGGAACAATGTTATTCTGTTTTGTACAGGTTTCCATCAAGAAAAGTTGATTTTTGAGGTATTTTTTTTTCGAATTAAGTATAAAAAGTTTCCGTTATAGACAGGCTAAGTCTTTAGAGATTTTACTGTATATTAAATTCCACTTGATGCAGACTAACAAATAGCATGGTATTGAAAGATATTTACAAGAATTCATGCATCATGAAAAATCAAGATATTTGGCGTCCCGCACAGTGGTTACGCAGGACAGCTCTCAGAACCTCTGAAAATCAGGACACCTGGCAACACTAATCAGAAGTATAATTTGGAAGCTATCATGTTCACTTACACTCATCATGATTAAAATACTTTCCTTACACTAGTGTTCAGAAAGTAATAAATCTACCTTAGTCATGAATAATTCCATTAAGAAATTAAGTATTGCCTGAGCAGACCTATAAGATCGTCATTGTAGTTTATTTACTTGATATGTGATTATAAAAATATCAAAGCCAATGTTGTTTATTTAATGACAAAGAAATAATAGGAAAAATATATTGTACTTTTGTCACAACTTATACAATACAATATTATTATATAAACAACAAAAAAAATCGGCTTTTTCACTCGAGTGAAAAAGCAAGTTTTTTTTTTTTTTTCCAAATTGTATTGGCAAAATAATGTAGGACTATGTTGCAGTAGAAGATCTTTATAACGCAAACCTAAAAACGCAAGGTTGTGCGTTATATAGAATTTTGCGTTATATGGATCACACTATCACATCATTAAATTTACCATGTAAACATGACCAAATATATCTGAAACATATCAAAATACATTAGAGTATCTTTATACTGCATTCCTTGTTACCAGGAGTTAATTAATATTTGCATAATATTCCACACAATGTTAAATTTACTTTAGAAACATGGTTCAATCCAAATATACCTGTGTCAAATCAATCATCTTATTGCTCATTTTCAGAAATGTTTATTGTAATAATAGCATTTTTTTCATTAAAAAGTTCTGAATTAAGGATAGAAAGTTCAGCTAATGCATCAAATTTAGTTTTCTAAAAAGTAGCAATTTTTTATAGTGGAAATGCAGGTGTTTCTTAACTGCAAAATTCATTGTTTACATCTGAGAAGTTATGCGTTATATGGATAATTGCGTTATAAAGATCTTCTACTGTATTTTGGTAATACAATTTGTGAGGACATAAATTTGCTATTTCAGGCAAAATTTCATGCAACAAGTCTTTTTATTTTTTCCCCTGTTTTTTTCCTCCAGATAAATTCAGCAATGTAGAATTTATATGTTGATGAGCAGCGACACAATGGCTTTTTTTTTTTTTTTTTTTTTTTTGCCATTTTGCTAACTCCAAAAGACATTTAATTATTTGTGTATTTGCGCCAAAATCCAGATATCTACAAAATTACATTTATGATTAACAGTAAAATGTTGAAAACTTGCTTCCTTTAATTCTTGAGATTTGTTTTCTTTCCAGTAATTACTGAGTACCCACAATAATAATTGAGTACATACAATTCATGTAATAACTTTTCCAGTTAATTGTAGTTTAATTAGTGAAATATAATTTCTTTTAACAGCATGTTGAAGTTATTCTTCTGTTTAACTATAATGGAATGTTTACGGCCATCTATTGCTTATATAAATGTTGTAGCCTTTCTATCAGAAACCTGAATAAGAAAACACTTTCTACATACGCAGCAACTAGTTCCAAAACTCCTTTGCTCTTGAAGAATTCAGCCTTTTTTATTTTCGAAAAGACTCTTCAATTTTAACAATTTGATTAGGACTTCCAATTTCATCTTTGATTTTCAAAGACATGTACTAAACACACAATTCATGTAATAACTGTTCCAGTCAATTGTAGTTTAGTTAGTGAAATATAATTGCTTTTAACAACATGTTGAAATTATTTTCCTGTTTAATAATAAATGAATCTGCATGCCTGTACATATGGAATACAAGATTTATCAAACCATGTTCTGAGACGAAGTCCTACTTTTGTATTGCAAAAATTACATTTCCAAATAGGCTTAGCATAAAGGTACGATCGCAATTTGTGTCCATTAAAACAAATGCTTTCTTTCAGAAGAATCTTTGATTGAAAAAAATATGTAGCATATTTCTCATTCGGTGAAAAATCCTAAATATTCCTTTTAAAAAGCCTAAAAGCCTTGACTAAAGCATGAAAAAGCAACCATGAATAATCGAAAAATTAAAAAAAGAATAGTCAAAATAAGTTTTTGAAATGTAAAGAATATTCAAAATCGTATCTAACCAATCACATTTCTTCAAAATTTTTGCATTTGCAAATTTTTAATGCATTCACTTTCAATCATTGATGTAGTAATCCTAGAGAAACAGCAAATATTAAGTCATACTACTTACTACCATATATGAACCTTTAACCCATACTTGGCACCAAAGAAATTTCCATTCACTTTAATACCTAAATATCGATTTTTTTATGTATGTCTTCTAGCTGTTTTAATCTGACAGGATAATAGCAGGATTCATATCCATTATTGCATGTTTCCCAATTTTATTTATTTATTTATACAGTAGATTCCCTCAAATCCACACAGCTTGGGACCAGAGGTTGTGCAGATTTTAGAATTTTGCGAATTTCTGGTCATTGCTTTGTTTGCATTTTTTTTAAACATTAATTTGGATGTAATGATGCAATAGAAATTATAATGAATTCTTGCAATGTAGTAAAATACTAAAATAATTAAGCAAAGTAATAAGCTAAAATAATAGTAAGTAAGAAATTTTAAAAAATAATTAAATTATTAAAAATAAAGGTCAAGTAAATAATAATGTATAATGAAATATGCGTAATAAAAATGATAATTTTTTTTTTTTTAAATTATTCGATGAAACTTGTCACATAAATGTACCCTATTAATTCACATAAAAATCATAAAGTAAGGAAGTTTTACTTTAGGTTTAGCCAGTCTTAATAACCAAAAAAAGCTTGAAAAAAAAAAAATATATATATATATATATTTGGTAAAAAGATTGTGATTACCAGTGATATCACCAATATCTTGATTTTTTTCAGAAAATAAATTTATACTTTCTTTATGAAAAACCATAAGTTTCATATTATCCAGAATTACATATTAAAATACATACAGAATGATATAAAACTAAAAAATTTTGTAATTTTGTCATTGCATTTAAATTGAGATTTTCATTGTTTACATCTGTGATGATGTGCAGATTTTAGGTGTTTGTGGACTTTGGGGTTGCGTATTTGTGGGAGTCTACTGTATTCAAATTCAGTTGTAAGGCATTTTCAAATGATTTCATGCAATTTCTGTAAGCTGAATGAAAAGAGAAAAAATAAAATAATAATAATACTTTTGAAAATATTTAAATTTATAAAACATTTTAATGAATTAATGTGTAAAAAAAACAAAAACAGTTTTACAGTAGAGTTCACAGCTTAAGATAATAATTATTGCAATATCCAATTATAGGAAAAAACTGTTAAACGACTGTGATAGAGTTTAGAAAGATTCATTTATCTTGTTAGTGGTACTATATTGTATCTACATTATAACAGTTCAACATTTAATCACAGCGAACAGACCTGGATTTTTAAAGCAATTGTGTATACATAGGCGTAACCAGCCTTTTGAACGGGGGGGGGGGGGGCAGACTTTTTAACCAGAATATATTGGATACAAACAATATCTTATATAGTAAAACCTGCTAAAATGGAACCTCATTAAACCGGCTGAATTTCCGTTTTAGACAGGTTTTCCTCTTAGAATTCATAATTGTGTGTTATTTCTTTTAAAAAGGACTCAAACGCGATTTTTGTTTGCGTGAGGGGGTATGAGAAGGGGTTCAAAACATCAAAACTAAATCTAATGGTAAAAAAAAAAAAAAAAAAAAAAAAAAAAAAGATATGTAAATCTCCTTGCAGCAGTGAAATAAGACAGTGACTAAGTGAGGTCAAAAGTGTAAAACTTTTTGGCACCCTAACTTCTTACAAAGATTAAAAAATGCCTTTAATCTTACTGGAAACTTTTATAGGCACAGGGGCATTGCATGAGACGTAAACCTAGCATTATCTATGTCAAAGTCTTGTAGATGAAATTTTACCGGATGATAAATCTCAGATAATACATGCTGTACACAAGTACATACCCACGAAAGTTTTTCAGAATGTGACTCTATGACTTCTTAGGAATCAACAGAGGAGAACCAAGAAATTTTGGAGGAAAGTGCATATAAATAATTATTATAATATTATAAATAATTACAATATTCATTAATAATTCATGTTTTTACCTCAGAATGTGTCCAATGTATTAGGTAAAGCAATACACTAAATTTTGTCAGGATGATAAAAATTATATTATCATGATGTGGCTGTAATAATAAAGATAGGTGCTTGTCTGTCTTTGTGTGTGTGTATACGCGCAAGCGCTGAACTCTGAAAAAACAATACTGTCCTCACAGCTGCAAGATTTGACAGAAAAGTACCTGTTTGCCTGAAGTCATGCATATCGAAGACAATTTCTGGAATTTTTCAATTAATTTTTTATGCGAATTTTTTTCAAATTTGTAAAAAAGAATCCGATTTATATATTTTATCCAGTAAACTTTGTCTTCTTTTCAATAAAGTTTTTTTCGAGATTCTTAGAGCGATTTTTCAATTTGTAACAATTTTTTAATGTTATTTTTAGAGGGTTTTTTTTTCGCACTCCTAAAAGAAATCTAGTTTAAATATTTTACCCAATTAGTTAATTTCGTTCCCTGCTGTCCTTTAATCTTTTCTGAATTTTTAATACGATTTATAACGGGGTTTTTTGCACTTTGAGGCGAGTTTTTGACTTTTTTTGAAACATAAAAAAAACACTCTGGTAATTTTTGCAATTGCCGTGATTAAATTCAAATTGAAAGAATGTCAAATCAGTTCTCATAAGAAAGCTGGAAATTTAATTTGGCTCGCAAAAAAAAATCGCGATAATTCAGGATTCGTTTGTTTCGAGACAGAAGTGGTCATAGCTTGGTCGGGGGTACGTTGCCAAATTCAGTTTCCCACCCAATCCTAGATTTCTTTAATTCTGTGTTCGTTTTAAAAAAGCAATCAGCGAAACTCCAATAGTAATGAAGTTTTCTTTGAGGGGCAGAGTTTGAAATAACGTGCAGGATTGCGTGATTTGTGCACAGAAAAGGAAAGATCCATATAATAAAAAATGCTGTGCAGTATTTCTGCCCTTAAAATTCTTTCACAGATCTGTGATTCTTCAGTGAGTATTTAAAAAAAAAAACTTTAAGTCTGCGATTTTTATTTCTTTTGTGGAACTTCTTAAAATCAATTCATGACTCGATCCTGGAAAAATTTAAGAATTTCTTCAAACGAGCATGAAAAATATCGTGAATTTCGATAAAAGAGTGCAGAAAGAAATCGCGAATTTCGTCAAAGATTGGGCAAAAAAAATCCCGAATTTCGATAAATGATTGACGAGAAAATGTTGCAAATTTCCTCAGAAAGTCACGGAAAAGAGCGGAGGATTTTGTTAATTGGTACGGAAAGATATCGAGAATTTTCTCGATCGGTAGCACAAAACTATCGCGAATTTCGACAAATGATCACTGTAAAAAAAATCAATTTCGTGAATAGGCCGCCAAAAAAAAAATTCGTCAAAGGATGCCGGTGAAAAAGAGAGTTTCGTCGAAGGATCGCAGAAAGAAAATGCGAATTTCGTCAAAAGATCGTGTAAAGAAAACATGAATTTCATCGAAGGATCGTGCTAAAGACATCCCAATTTTGTCAAAATATCGTGGTAAAAAATGCGAATTTCATCAAAGCGATCGCGGTGAAAAACACGAATTTTATCAAAGGTTAGTATTGAAAAGTGCGGATTTCGACAAAAAATCGCGTAGAAAGACGTGAATTTCGTCAAAGGATTTTGGAAAAAATTGTAAATATCATGTAATGATTGCAGAATAAAGTCGCGAATTTCATCAAAATTTAAAGCACTGGGCTAAAACATTGAAACCGGGTCCTTTTCCTAGTTTGAAAAGAAGTCCGCGAAACGAGAAGAAACTCCAAAAATCGCGTTAAAATTTTCAGAGGAAAAAAATTACTGTATTGACTTGAAAGACTGCAACCATATTCCTTTTACGCATGTCAAAATAGGGTTGCGAAACACGAAATTCAACCAACTAACCAACTTCAGATTAATTTTAATTTTCTGTGTTATTTCTCATTTTCAAAGGAGGCAGGGTCTGTGCACCCCCAATTTTCCCCGGGCTAATCGTGTTTTACAATTACTGTTTCACATCTGCATTCCCTTTCAAATTTTTTTGCTTCATTCTAGACTTTAGCCTGCGAAATCAAAGAGACAAATAATTTCTGTTTCTATCCTCGTCAAGAACTTGCGTTAATTTCTCATGAAATTGCAGAAATATGCAATAAAAAGAACAGTGTTAAAAAAATCTCCCACAAAAAAAGAAAGAAAAAAAAAAGACGTCAAAGTGGGATTATAAAATATGCTTTTTGGCTTATTACGACTAATACAGATTCTTGTAAATATTCTAGTTTTAAAAAAAGATAAAGAACATAATTTAAAAAAAAAAGAACGTGGAATTTTTTTTTTTTTTTATCACAGTTCAAAACTTAGGCTGTTACTTATCTGACCTAAACTAATTTGATAAACTAATCGAACTCTGCTTTCACTTCTTTTTTTCTTTTGCAGGGGTGGATTTATGAAGTGAGGGGCCCCTCTCGCTGGAACGTTTTGGGGCCCTTCCATCTTACAAAATTGGGTATATTTATAAGTTACAAATAATAGATATCCAAAACTTAATTACAATAAATACTTACAAATTAATTAAAATGTATTCAAATCGTTAAGGATTAATTACACAAAATTTATTTCATATTCAAATTACATCAGATTATTTTACATGAACTTAAATACTGTGACGGATAAATTTGTTAAAATTATGTTTCTTATTTTCCTTTCCATTTTTTAAGAACATAAAATGATAATTCAAATGAAGGTAATTCAGAAATTAAGGAAACAGTATTTTAGTATCTGCTGAGCTATAACTCAAAACCTCTTTTCTTTGCTTTTCATTTTTGGTTCATTTATGGCATGAAATAAGATATAAATATATGGGGTTTTGATGCGCGGGACTGCAGCAGCCCGCGCTGCCATCCCATTATCTTGCTTGAAATTTTAATTTCATGTTTTGATAAAATAATTTCAGCAATCAAATAAATTCATCAATTATAACCAAATTAAATTATGTTTTTCTCCTTTTCGTTCCACAACGGGGTTTCAAAGAATGACAGATGCCTTATGGACATAAAAAGAATTCGAAGCTCCATGGGTTGTTTTACAACCATCTGCACTGAAGTTTTATGTAAATGTATTTTTTAAACACCAATTTAATTAACTAATCTGCATATAGGTTTGTAGTTGCATGTGTCTTAATAGCAAATGCTATAAAAAATGTCCCCAAAAATGTGAAAGTCGCACTTCCACAACTGAGAATAGCGAAACATCTGCTAAAGTAGAAAAAAATCCCTGGTGGCTCAGCCTACAGCCACAGGTAGATTCCAAAGATAAGTACTAATTTTACCAACAAAAACTAAATCAAAATTAGAGATAAACCCAGTTTAATAATTTTATCTGGCCGTTGTTGACGAGTTTTTAATTCCATATTTTTTTCTTCAACCCCTATTTTTTTTTATTTTGCTCTAAGAGTCGGTCCTATCAAAAACTTGTCAATATAAAAGTTGTTGATAAAAGATAATATTAAGAAGATTTATAATAAACTTATGCGGATTTGATGTCTTGTGAATTGACGAAGTTATGAATTTTTTTCTTCATCCCCCCTTTATTGTTTGTTTTTAGGTTTTTTTATATATAAAAGTTGGTCCTATCAAAAAGTTGTAGATCAGATTAAGAAGATTTATAATAAATTTAAGTGAATTTGATATTTTCTGAATTGACGAAGTTATCAATTTTTTTCTTCTTCATCCCCCTTTATTGTTTGTTTTTAGTTTTTTATATATATATATAAAAGTTGGTCCTATCAAAAAGTTGTCAGCGTAAAAGTTGTAGATAAGATTAAAAAGATTTATAATACATTTAAGTGGATTTGATATCTTGAGAATTGACAAAGATATGAATTTTTTTCTTCTTAAAAGCCTTTTTTTCGAGTCCATTTTTAATTATGTCAAAAATCTGTCATACATAAATTTTTGGCCCTTTTCTAGAAGTAACAAGTTGGAAATTGCTCGTCAAACGTGGCAAATGAGGTGCGTTCGTACTATAACTAGTTTTATAATTATTTTTTGCACCCCATATTGTACTGAATGTGTATTTATTTGCAATTCATAAGTGCATAGTCTGTAACATCATTAAAATGCACTTGCAATAATTTTTTCCCATTCCCCTTAATGTAACGGAAAACTTTTGACTGTCCCTGTAATTAAGCTATACATCCGATTTTCATGAAATTTGAAATGGCTCGACAAAATTTTACAGCAATTATATATTTAAAATTTCAGCCCATTCGGAAAGCTGTAACATCATTAAAATGCACTTGCAATAATTTTTCCCATTGGCTTTAATGTAAAGAAAAACTTTTGACTGTCCCTGTAATTAAATCTATACATCCGATTTTCATAAAATTTGAAATGGCTCGACAAAATTTTACAACAATCATATATTTAAAATTTCAGACCATTCGGTTGGGTAGTTTTTGCTCTGTTATATGCGGACGGACGGACGGACTGAATGACGACTATAGGTGCTACGTATTTATATAATTACGAACGCACCTAATAATAACTTTAAACTAACTTGATATGTACAACAATTAAGAAGTTATGGAATTTTTTCTGTTTTCACAAAAATCTTCCCTATTTCCACCCCCTTGGTTCAATTTTGCCCATTAACGATATATATATATAGTTTTGACTGGTCATGATCGGCGTAGATCTGCAAAAATGTTTTAGAAAATCCAACATAGGGGAGAATGTAATAGGTAGTATTTCTTACGAAGTCTACCTAAAATTCATAATGAGGAAAACTATAGGGGACATTGTCTTTGACAATCGTGATATATTTGATTATCGTGTGTTATTTTTTGATCTAGATAGGGAGAATTTTTTGATAGGGAAGAAATATAAACACTTACGATGCAATAATAAACTATTGATTACTAGCTGACCCACCCGGGCCCGTAAAAATAAACTTAAACTAAACTCAAGTTTGCATGCTTTTATATCTTTGGAAAATCGGGACCCCAATGTCTTCAGCATCATAGAGTGTTTCAAATTAACTTAGTTTTCGGGGATCTAATGCCTTCGGCAGTATCTAGTGTGTTCCCAACAAATCTCTTTCTGAATGAACCTGTGACCTGGTTCCCCGTTGCCTACGGCAGCGTGTATCGGGAGTGCTCCGCACGCGCCGAAGATAATCGAAAAACAAACTGAATGAGCCCAACTTCGTAGTAATCGGGCTCATAGAACTCGAGCTGAGAATGCGACCCCTGGTGGTTGAAGATGGAACTAAATCCTGAAAAACTATCATAAACTAAATTGAATGAACCAACCTCCGTTGAAATCGAGCTTATAGAAACCGAGAAACCAATGCGCTGGTAATGTTTGAAAATTGTGGTAAGAGAAGTCCAAGATAAACTTTCATAATGCAGAAAGTAGCTAAATCGTAATCTAATTTGAATGAACCAATTCCCGTTGAAATCGGGCCGATAGAACCCGAGGAAGGAATGCGCTCCCTAACGGTGGAAGGTGGCCCCTCCTCTATAAATTTAAAGAATTATCTTTAACGAGAGTTGCAAAAAACCTGGTAAATCCCCCCCCCCCCCCCCAAAAAAAAACGGGCTTTTTTGTTTAAATCAGTTTTTTTTTTTTTTTTTTTTAAACAGGGTTTTTAAAAAATATCTTTTCCCTATAACATATACATGCACATTTATTGATAAAAATAAACACTGTTGGACATATAAGTAATATAACATTATTTAAATTAAATTATTACAGTCAGTTATGTAGAAAATTGAAATCATTTCAAATTTAAATATTATTAGTAAAGTAACAGCTATGTCTTATGTTCCAAGAATAGAATGCTCTACATAGTGATACACTGATCCCTTGAAAATCTTAATGAACAATCTTTTGATTACTATTACTACTAAATAAATAAATGATGTAGTTTCTTGAATATAATATACTTTCCCATGTCTATTCACAAAAAATTTCTCTGAAAACAAAAAATTTCTCTGATATCCGATTTTTCTGTTTTCTGTTTATACATGGGCAATTATTATCTTTTATTGAAAATAAAGAATTTTATAAGGAATTCCTGAAATGCTTTGACATTTAGCAGTTGAGTCTTTACATATTTCAAGAAGTTTTGTGTATTGTCATTTGACACTTCTCTTTTGAACCTACCTCCCAGGTTTAAAAAAAAAAGAAAAGAAGAAGACGGTAAAATAAGCAGAAACACCTATTTACTAGCTTTTTACACGACTGAAAATATTGATCTTAAAATGGATAGTAGTTTTATAAAAGTTGTCCTCCAAAGCAACATTTAAACAGCCGCCAGGATTTTTTCTAAGCTATGTTATAATACACATTACTTTTAAATTACAAAACTAAAAATTAATGATATATCTTTTTAGGCATTTTTCATGAGACTTTTCTTTGTTATATCTCAAGCGAACCTTATTTCAATCCCCCCCCCCTTCCCATTTTCTTGTTAGATCCAAAGTAATGAGTTTGATTATATTATACAGGATATAAATGGATTTTGTTGCATATTTTATTTAAAAGTAAACAAGTGCATATTCAATAGAATTTGAATTTAAAAATTTTAAATGAGAAACTAACTTATTTCATTTTTTTTTTACTATCCAATTTTCTTGTGCAATTATGATTAGGAGCCAAGACCAATAAAAGCACTCCGCTAAATTTGACTTTAGTTTTTTTTTTTTTTTTTTTTTTCAGTGAAATTAGTTTGCTGAACATTTAATATTTTTTTCCTTGAGCTAATCATTACTTCACAAATATAAATAAATTCATCTGGAAGACAGTATCTCCAGTATGGTTAACTTCCTTATATAATGTTAATAATATGAGGTTGTTGAACAATTTTTCCTATTCAAACACTTCTTGTAATTTTGTTTTTTGTGTGATAACTCTGAATCAACATTTTTGGACATTAGATTTAGCAAGTAACGGAAAAAATAGAATTTAAATATTGAAATATTATAACTAGCACCCAATTTTTCAGTGCCCTCTTAATTAGACATCATATCTTCAGTTTCTTTTTTATTCTTAAGGGGATCGGGAAAGCCCTAACTCCGCCATGTTAAATTCACCAAATTTATGTACCTTTTTCTCAGAAATGGTGAAAGATAGAAGTCTAGATTCTTTAGAGTAGTTAGAATAACACGATTTACGTATTTTAACAGACCATTTCCTTTCTAAGTGAAACTCAAAATCAATTATTAATTATTTATTGAAAGTCATTTTTAAATTAGCATTTTTGGTAAGATTTCACTGATTAAAATAAATAATTCTCAACGAATCATTAAATCCTTGTTTTAAAGTATACAATATAACGTAACATAAGTATTAAAAAAATCTGAATTCTTAAGTTTAATAGATATTGAAAAGAAGGAACATAAACATGAAAAATCCAAGTTTTGAGAAAAAGTCAATTAAAGATTTAAATGGCCATTAAGCTGTGAAGTACTCTTAGAAAGAATGGATAATTTCAACACTTATTTTTTTTATATATTAACATGTGTGACATATCGTTGGAAAGATAAAAGTTTAAACTATTTAATGATATAAAAAAGTAAAAATCGATTTTTTGGTTGAATTTTGCTTTCAAGGTTCCCTTAAAGGATAATCCCCAGTCAAGAAAATTTTCTTTGACAGCTTGACTGAAGTCTTAAAGATCATTTTATGTTATTAATTGCTGTAAATAATCTGCATTTTCTCAAATGAAAATATTTTATGCTAAATATTGAATATTTGTAATCTATTTTATGTTTGCTTAATTCACATGCTTTAAGTTATCTCTTTAGAGGCCCCAGATATGTTCATCAACTCATGCAATTTTCATTGTACATTCATACAAGCATGACCTGGACTTACTATGTCTCGTGTTGACTGCCGTGATATTTTTAAAAGTAGAAGTTGTTTATATCCAACAATTTGAAACATTTAAATTACGAAATATATATATATATTATATTAGGTTTATACTAAAAAAGCTAATTGGTTTTTTAGAGAAAAAAAACATGGTTTAAACCGTGCCAAACCTGCGCTTTAACATTAACACAATATTTAATTTGCGGATGAAATCCCCTACCCCCCCCCCCCCCTTCCCTACATTTAACCACTTACCTTTAACAATAGCGTTATTTTTAATCTACAGCTGCAGTGAGTAAATGTAAGTCGATGCGGAGAAAGAAAATTAATATTCGAAATAGGTGGTAGCAAGGATATAAGGAAATTTTTTAGTAATTTAGTAGTTCCGGAGGATCCTAGAACTATGTTAAATAACATTGCAAGAGAATCGGATCATTTTTAAAGAATCTGCACCAAGGGACCCAAGAAAGCGATTAACATTTACAATTGATCATAGCTGAAGTCTGAGAAATTTTTTTTACCTTCATGTATTATCTGAAGAACCCAAGAAGTTGTTACCAAAAAAGATAGTAAATCAGACTCTTTTTAAGGGAGCTATAATAGGGGGACCAAAAGATGTCAATTGATAGTTGAGAGTAGAGCCCTAAGATGAAAGCATGTTAAAAAGTCCTAGTATTTAGATCTTTAGATGTTTAATTAGTCAAAATTAAGCATAGGGTATGAAATAATCATTAGAATAAAATTTTAAAGAATAGTGCAAAAAAATAGGGGGGATTCTTCAAAATGGGCCCTAGAGCCCCAGTAAAAATATGAGGGGTAGCTGGAGGTCCACGTAAGTTTTTAGAAAAAAAAAGTAGTGAATTGGACTTTTTAAAGAAGCTATAATAGGAAACCCAAAAAAGGCCAACTGATAGTTGAGAGCAAGGCTCTAAAATGAAAATATGTTAAAAGGTCCTAGTACTCAGTGCTTTAGATCTTCAATTCGGCGAAATTAATCATAGGGTTTGAAATTATCATTAGAATAACATTTTAAAGAAATGGGGGAAATGCTTTAAAAAGGGTCCTGAGTCCCAATAAAAATATGAGAATGTTGTCCCGGGGGCAGCACTCCAAGAATCAACTTTAAAGTTACGCACTGAAAGGGACACAGTTAGGGAGGGTAAAATGCATGGTTCACAAAAAGTGCTAGGGGCCCTGGACCGCAGCTTAGGGCGCCAGGGTCTTACCTGGAATGTAGAATTGGGGAGCTAAGTAAATTAAACAAGCGCACCAAAAACGAATATGGTATTAAAAGGGGCAATTTATTAACAATTTAGGGCCAAAAACTTCCAAGGCCCTGACCAAGCCTCGGGGAGCCAGGATCTTACATGAAATGTGGAATGGGGGATAACTAAATTGAGAAAGGACCCCAAAAACGAAGAGGATCGGATAAAAAAGAGGCACGTTATTAAAAATTTGAAAGCCCTGGGGGGAGGGGGGGACCCTGGTCTTAAAAAATAAAAAATCTTATCCACAGGTGCATCAGAAAATGGCTTAGACTATCCTCACTCAAATTTTCAGACATCTAGATTAGGCAGTATTACAGACGGTAGATTTTGCTAGCCATCGCACACACAGAGCGAAACTTTCTTTTATTAGTATAAATAATCAGTAACAAAGTAAAAATACATTTAAAATATCAGCTTTATGAAAGTTGCAGACAAAGTGTGGGGCCCCCAAAATTGGGGGGTCCAGGTTGGTGGCCCATGATTTTATCAGGCCTTCAATCTGTATAATTAAATCGTCATGGAATGACTTTAACAGAGTTCCTCCTTTCGGCTCTGACCCAAGTTTCCCTTGAATCCCATCTCGTTTCTCCACAACCAACTCCCCAACGACTTTAGTCCTGATAATAAATAACGGAAAAATAATAAGGGAAAGCTAAAACATTTCTGGTAGTAGCAAATGATAGAAAATAATTCTATTTACTACATTAAAATGATGTAATATTAACTGAAAAAATAAAAAAAGAAGACTAAGAAAATCTTTTTTATCAAAATGTTTCATTTCTCTTTGAACTCAAAAGAAGATTTGGGTGCCCTTGTAATGCGGGGCCCCTCGCGATTGCGACCATCGCGACCCCTTAAATCCGCCCCTGTTCTTTTGTACACTTCGATTTTTTAAAATAATTGTGCTTGAGTCTGCGCAAGTGTGGGGGGGGGGGTGCCCGGGCACCCCCCCCCCCCCCCCCCCATTACGCCTATGTGTATAGGTGGCAAAGCCACAAGATCTGAAAGTAATTGAAGAGCATAGTTGAAGAATGTGTTATGTTACATTTTCTCAAAAATTGTTTTATTTTATGCATGAAAACATTATGAGTTATTATATTACATAGTAAAACTAAAATACTAAAATTCTACTTGGTATTGAAGATATGAAACAATATCATTTAATATTTTTATATTTACTAATTTAAATGGTGAAAATAATTTCTAATATTTAATAATTAAATGTAAGGTGAGTTTAGCATCACCAATTAACATTCAAACAGATACTACTGAGATGGAATTAAACAAATACTAAATTACAGCAAAAAACTTTCACTTCAATTTTCTCGAATTCTAATTTTTGTTATATAACATCTTCGTTCACTCAGGTCTTCAATTTTGTTACAAACATAATTCATTTGATGCAATTATTGCCATAAGGTAATTGGGTACTTTTCGGTTAGCCATGCGTCAGTGTTATATATATATGCTATACATATATATGTTTATATACATACATATATCGTACATGTATATACACATAATACATGTATACATAACAATGGTGCCCGGCTAACCAAAAAGTACTGGTAATTGTTATGCAGGTGCTATTACAGTATAGTATAGTAGAAGATCTTTATAACACAATTCTCCATATAATGCACAACTTCTCAGATGTAAACAATGAATTTTGCAGTTAAGAAGCACCTGCAGTCCTAAAAAACTGCTACTCTCTAGAGGACTGAATTTGATACATTAGTTCAGCTTTCTTTATCTTCTAATTTGAGACCTTTTTTATGAAAAATTTGCTATTGCAATAAACATTTTTGAAAATGAGTATGAGTTAAAATAATAATGAATGGTTTGGTCCAAGTATATTTGGACTATGTTTATGTTTATAAAGTAAATTTAACAAAGTGTGGAATGATCTATATATTATGCAAAAATTCATAATCTAGATAACTCCTGGTAACAAGGAATGCAGTATAAAGATATTCTAATGTATTTTTATATGTTTCAGACATATTTGGCCATGTTTACTACAAGGTAAATTTAATGATGTATGAAAGGGGATCAATATAACGCACAACCTTCCGTTTTTAGGTTTGCATTATAAAGATCTTCTACTATAGTAAACTTTTGGCATATCAATAAATTATCAGCTACATGTCTTTTATTTTCTCACACATCAAAAGTGCTTTTTTTCTTCAATAAATGCATTTTGTATTCATTCATATTTCATCATCTAACATTAATGAATGGCTACAGATTACAATGCAAGACTTGTGTGCTATGATAAGGTGTATAATGTTTAATTGAATAAAATAAGTAGGACATTTAAGCATTAAAAATCTGACCAAATTATACTGAAAAATTGTTTTTATCAGAAATATTATCATGTATGGTTGTAAAATTTGTATTTCATACAAGTAGTAATTTTTCCATCTGAGTGAATTGATTGATTGTGCTCATTAATATGTAATTACTTATCCATAGTTTATTACAGTTCCTTTACTTGCGATTTATTCTGTTGAGTGTCGAGCTGTTTCAAATTACAGACCAGATGTCATTACCAAATGGTTGTTCTGAGCGAATATTGTGTTGGTTGGGATGTTATCCGATAGCTCAATCGGAAGAGCATTGGCAATTGAAGCCAAATGTTCTGGGTTCGAGTCCCAGCCTGTACGCATTTTTACTCAGATGGAAAGATTACCACTCGTATGAATTATTTACCAATCAGTTGATTGTGTTAATAATAATTAATAAGATTTGTAATTATCTCTTATTTTAATTTCAGGAATTAAAACTTTTTTCATGGTTTCCTAACAATCAAGACTCATTAAAAAATGCCTTTCCCCATATTGGAAGACAAAATAAAAGTTCTGCCTCATTCCTGCTTCATTTGCAGCAAAGCATTTGTCAGAAAAAACACCCTCCTGAAACATTACTATGAGCACTCAAAACAGTTGGGACCTAATCTGGAAAACCTAGAAGAAGAGAGAACAAAGTATTTGATGAAAAAGAATGGAATTGAAGGAGGGGGAAATCTTAACATGGGTGTTTATGGTGTGCTACAGGAAGAAATAATAACACCCAATGATGTCAATGATCAAATTGATCAAAATAGTGACCAAAATGTTATTCAAAACCTTGATTCTAATGATATCATCATTACCAGTTTGGATTCTAACAATATTATGGTTCAAAATCTTGATCCTTCTAATATAGTGCAGCATATTGATCCCGGGACAGCACAGAGTTTGAATCCGGAAGCAACCTTTTCAATGACTATTTTGTCGGAGCGCGAGACTCATGAATGTCCAATCTGCAGTGCCAGTTTCAGCGCTCCGGGTAGCCTCAAAAGGCATTCGCTGATCCATACGATCGACCAAAACTTCATTTGCAGCATCTGTAAAGTCGTTTTCCCTTCCAAAAATGAACTGGAAAGCCATTCTTCGATACATTCTTCCCTCCAACCCTACTTGTGCTTAGACTGCAATGAAAGTTTTTCAAAAGAAAGCGATCTGGAAAAGCACAAAGTCATTCACGGTCATTTTGATCTTGTCTGTTCGGTATGTGAGCTGAAATTTGTGGACATTGCTTCGTTACAAGAACACAGCAATACTCACAAAGGTATAAAACTTGAAATCTGTGAGGTATGCGGTGAATGTTTTACGAAAAAGACTGACCTTAAAAAACATTGGTTGGTCCATTCTGGGGATGAACCCTATAAATGCAAGTACTGTGATGCTGGTTTCTTTCAGAAAACTGCTCACAAATTGCATTATTTGAAGCAGCATCCTCATGAAAGACCTTGTCTCTGCTATCTCTGTCTCGAAAGCTTCTCTTCTCAGGCAGATCTCGATGAGCATACGAAAAATACTCACTATCAAGCAAAGCCTTTCAGTTGTAAAGATTGTAAAGAGCAGTTCAGACGTCTCGGTGAACTAAATAAGCACAAATGTGAGAAATTTCGTAAGCCCAAACCTTTCCTCTGCAAGGAATGTCCAGATGGTTTTATGTTAAAAACGGAATTGGAAACGCATGTTAAAAATATGCATACTAAGAAAAAACTTTATGTATGCAATCTTTGTGACGATGTGTTTCATAAAAAAGATGATCTTCAGAGGCATAAAAAAGTCCATGCTGAAAATGAGTCTAAAAAGATCTTGTCTCAAAAGAAAAGAAAGCTGTCGAAAGTAATAGAAGATGTTAAGAGGAAAAAATTGTGCAAGAAAAAAGTGACATGTGATATCTGTGAAAAAAATGTTTTTGCTGATGATTTTGAAGATCACATGTTGATGCATAATAAAGGCAAAATGCATACGTGTCGAGTATGCAGTGAGAGTTTCACTTTTAAAGAAGACTTGGAAACACACACAAAATCGGTCCATACAAGTGATAAGCCTTTCTGTTGCAATGAATGTTCACAAAGTTTCGATTGTAAAAGTGACCTCCGACAGCACAAACAAGTTCACAATCAAAAGAAGACATTCAGTTGTAAGAATTGCCATTTGAGTTTTGAGGATAAATCTGAACTTTCTCATCACACTAAAACTTGTAAGCAAAAAAGCAACAAATATTCCTGCAGTACATGTGGTGAGATTTTCAAATCAAAATCGGAGCTCGTCAAACATGAACATTCCCATTCAGATGAAGATGAAGAGGAGGATGATCAAGAAGATGATATTTTGCCATTTTCTTGCAAGTACTGTGATGAAGGCTTTGCTACTAAATCTGAATGCTCAGAACACACGAGTACATGTGATGAGCGAAAACCGCATGTCTGCAAAAACTGTGATATGAGATTCAAATCAAAAGAAGAATTGTTAGACCACAAAAAAATTCATAGTAGACGACAGCCTTTTATTTGCAAGGTGTGCAATGAAGGCTTTCAGTCTAAAGAAAGTTTAGAAGACCACAAAAAAGTCCACAATACCAATCCCACCTTTCCTTGCAATATTTGCGATAAGGCTTTTTCTGACAAAATCAGTTTAAGAGAGCACAAATCAACCCATAAAGGAGAGATAGTTTATATTTGTAGAGTTTGTGAAAATACTTTTGAAAACAAGGCTGAATTTAAGGTGCACAGAGCAACTCACGACTTTATGATACATCAGTGCAAAGTCTGTAATGAATCCTTTAACGAAAGGAAAGATCTGAAGCGACATTACTTAAAGCATATATTAGAAAGGCCGAATTCATGTAGACTTTGCAATGCACAGTTCGAACAGTGGAGTGCGCTTAGAAGCCACTACTTATCTCATACTCGAAACTGAGAATTGTGCGACTACAGTGGCTAGAAAGTGCTGCCAAAACCAAATAAAGCCACGAGAAGCTGAGAGCATGATATTCACATTCAGAACCCCTTTCCTATACTGTTACAAAAAAGTAAACATTTCTGATGCCTTAGAATACACATGAGGCTTTAAGAACCAGAGTGAACCAACCTTGCAAGCTGTGATTTCGAGAAAAATTCTTTCCAAAATGTATACAATTTTTTGTCACACTCTTTTAAAACCAGTTCTGCCAATGCCAGAAGAGACTAAGCTTCTTCAGCAGGCATAAGGTGATTAACCACTTCAGGACGAGAGTCTTTTACAGAATTTTTAATCTTTTATCACCGGTTTTTCAAAATAGAATTTTTTGCGTAATTGAATCGGGAAAATGCTCGGATTAAATAAGGCAAAATTTACAATAAAAATTTACTGGTGAGAATAATAATAGATTCTGAGCACCTTATGCGGCACGTATACTGGTCGCTCGTCCCCAAGGTGATTAAGTTGCCAGTGCCAGAGTGGATCAAGCCACTTGATCCACTCTTGCATTGGCAACTTGATATCCTAATTATATTGGTCAATCTGATACACGCGGGCTTGGACCAGGGCCGAAACTAAGGAGTGGCATGTGCACCGGGCACCAGAACGAAGGGGTGCCAAATGAAGTATTATACCTTTGGGAATGGATCATTTTCTTCTGATGGGCTGATGGCTTCCATTATTATGAAACAGCCATTATAAATGAAGTGTTAGGTGAAGGTGAAAGAGCAGTTGTAAAAAGTTAAAACTCTGATTTTCTGGTCAGAATGGGCCAAATGGCCATAATTTTTTTTTTCATAAAAAATTATGACCATTTTTTTCCCCCATTCTGACCAGAAAATCAGTTTTAACTTTTTACAACTGCTCTTTCACCTTCACCTAACACTTCATTTATAATGGCTGTTTCATAATAATGGAAGCCATCAGTCCATCAGAAGAAAATAACTTCGTTAAAGCGGAAACTTGGTTAATTGGGACTCTACTGTATATTTCATTTTAAAAATGATCTTTAGATTATATTTTTTGGTGTTCGGAAGGGTTTATGACTCCTGTGACCTCCCCCTTGGATCCGCTATTGTAGATTATGTAGTTCAGCATTACATATTTTATGATTACATATTTAAAATTTTAAAATAAGTCAGCTATTAGAAAATTAGTAAAATTCTCTTTGTAAATATACTTTGCGGAAGATTGGAGGTGGGGGGGGGGGGGGGGGGGGGGGGGGTTCATGTTTGCCCCCGGTGCAAAAAAGGCTAGTTTCGGCTCTGGCTTGGACAGCATCTGTCCGAGAATACATGCTAAGCCGGACAAATGCTGTCCAAGCCTTGTGTGTGCAGGTTACTGACTCTATCCCTTGAATAGTTTTGAAATTAATAAAATTCATTATACACCCAATAGATGACACGACATACAATGCTTTTACACTTCAAACTCATTTTTCACAAAAAATGTGGGATAGTCCACTCCACTCTGGCTCTCAAAGCCTCATGTAGGAATATATAAAATATGCGTATTTAGATAAATATATGTTTTGTTTTTACTCTTATCCTACTCTATAAGTACAAAATATGGATTACAATTAGTTCAAGGTCAAAACAATTTTAAAATATCAGCTTTATGGAAATTGAGTAACAAATATGGGTGCCCATTAGGGTGGAGCGAAAAAATTTTTTTTTTTTAAATCAAAAACGGGTAGGTGCCAAAAGTTGCCTTTATACTAGTACATCAAGTACATGAAATTTTACCGCTGAAAAAAAATGGCTTGAGTCTGTGCTTTTGGTCCAAAAGTCGAAATTTTGGGTAAAATTTGACATTTTTTCAAAAAAATTAAATTCCTATAGAGATGGTTATTATTTAAAAGTGTTATTTAAACCTTTGTTATGAACGACTTAACATATTTAAACGATAAAATGATATCTTTATTCCGTGTAACTGGAGCAAAATTGACAACTTTCGGTAAAAAGGGACATTGAAATTTTGTGCCATTCAACGAATTGTTGTTTAAAATACAGCTCTGACCTTGTTGCTTTCAAAACTTCTCAGGACATCTACCGCGACCACGCTACCATCTGAACACAATGTTTTATCTATACTTTGAATTGTGAGTTTTTATCAAATAATGGCATAAGTTTTAAATGTGTCATCCTAGTCCATCTCTTTTTTGCATCCACTGACTTTGGATGCTGCTGCTGTGATCTACTTCACGTATTTTTCTACTGCTTGTGTAAGAGAAGGCAAAAAATGTAATGCAGTGGGGATGATATTTATGTAATCTATTCAGCCGTCTATTATCTTTACCAAAATTTCACCCGATAAATGCATATTGATTAGGGGTTCTGTTACCACAACAATTTTCCAATCAATTTGATTTATATAATTATTCGCTTCAAAGTTGATTGTCAATATTTCAGATTTGCGTACACTATCATTTACTCTCATATTTCAACTATGTGCTGAGCAGCTAGCTGTTTAATGTGATGGCGATCGTCAGAAAGCATTGAAATTAGAATTTCCTCTGCGTATGCAAAGCAACCATTGTTCTAAATAACTTTTTTTTGTATTTGTTTTATTCCGTTTTCTGTGTTGTTTAGTAGCCGAATAATTTACCATGAGTTTTTAGATTCTTTCTTTCGATGTGGATTACATTTGATGGTAAACCATCCTGGGGCCAAACGTGGATTGGATAGTACTTTTTGAGTGAACATAGAGACTCTGATGGGAAGTGAATGCTCATTTAAAGGCGGAGAATTCTGTTCATCGTTGCCAACCATTCTGCATGGGACATGTTTAGAATGAACCATTACAATGGATCACATGTCACCTCAGAGTCCAGTGAATTTCCTCTGCATCATTTATTAGACAAGATCATTGGCAAAAATTAGATTTTAACCCACAGGGATTCGCCGGACCAATAGGAAAAATCTTTGTCCACCTGCCATTCCCTTCTTATTTCAATTTTTGAAGCCATAGAGAGAAATTTTGAAACATTATTTCCTGAAATTGAGAAAAGGGTACTCAGCACAGACCAGAAATACCTGCTAGACATTTGCAAAATTATTTCACCAATATATTGCTCAGAAAAACTAGTGAATAGGAACCCGAGAAACATGTCCTACGCAAGATGGCTCACATAGGTGAATAAAATGTTTCGCCTTTATATAAGTACTGTTTGACCATCAGAGTCTGTAGGTTCATTCACAAAGAATGTAATCCAAGTTTATGCCGCAGGATGGTTTACACAAAATGTAATCCACATCTAAAAAATGGATCTAAAAACGTATGGGACCTACTATAAAACCTACTTGGCTACTAAACATAACAGAAAGCGGCATAAAACCAATGCTAAAAAAAATTATTTAGGACAATGTTTGCTTTGCCCATCGAGAGCAAATTCTTATTGCAATGCTCTCTGACGATCGCCATCACATGAAACAGCAAGCTTCTCGGCATATAAAAAATGCAAGAGGTAGAGTAAATGATGGCATACCCAAAGATGAAATATCTAAATATTGTAGAATATTGTAGTAACAGAACTCCCAATCACTATACATTAACTGGATGCAATTTTGGTGAAGATAATAGAGGACTGAACATTAATTCTACTGCATTACTCTGCTTGCCTTATCATATACAAGCAGTATAAATATACGTGAAGGAGTGTTACAGCAGCAGCATCCAATGTCTGTGGATGCAAAGATAGATGGACTAGGTTGATAATTAGAAAACTTACGCCAATCTTTGATAAAAAATCACAATTCAATGTATAAATAAAACATTGTGCTCAAATGGTAGGGTGGTCGAGTTATGCATTGCTGTGACATGAAATGCAGCCACTTCCACGTGATAGCTCCTGGGTAGTTTTGAAAGCAACTAGGTAATAGCTGTATTCTAAAGAACAATTAGTTGTATGACACAACAGAGTGGCAATGCCTTTTTTTACCAAAAGTTGTCAGTTTTGCTCCAGTTATACAGAATAAAGATACCGTTTTATCGTTTAAATATGTTAAGTCATTAATAATAAAGGTTTAAATAACACATTTAAATAACAACCTTTTATATAGAAGTTTTCTTATTTTTTTTAAAAAATGCCAAATTTTACCCAAAATTTCGACTTTTGGACCAAAAGCGCAGACTTAAGCCATTTTTTTTTCAGCGGTAAAATTTCATGCAGTTGATGTACTAGTATAAAGGCAACTTTTGGCACCTACCCGTTTTTGATTTTTAAAAAAATAATTTTTTTCGCTCCACCCTAGTGCCACATGACCTAATTGGCTATTTTTTAGTCAGGTCCTAAGTGCCTCTGTTAATGAATTTTTCAGGTAGTGAATTTTTTTTTATTCAGCTAATAAATATGGATTCAACTAATGCACACATTTTTTTTTTTTTTTTGAGTAGTTATTTCATCATATATGTTTTCTTAATGTCTGCTGACACTACAGGCAGATATATGTGTATATATGTATATATATAACACTGGTGCCCGGCTAACTTATAACTATTATACTTGGATGTCCAAATAGAGAAGCAGTCGTCCTGCTTTTTTCATCTCTTTGTCCTGCTTTTGCCCTTCTGGACCTGGCAATACTAGTTAATGATGGAGTTTCATTTAACAAATGTGATTCTGATATGAATTACTTTTGTTAGCTGAGGTATCACTGTATTGTATTATCTACATAAACATATTGTTCTCTAATTGCAATAATGGTAATGTAGTGCAAAACTTGTATAAAAAAGAATGCATGTACAGGGTCATCAAAATGAAACCTTAATTCAAAGTGTGTAGGATGTTATATGTATTGTAAAAATATATTCTTTGGCAACAGACACTTAAAATCATGTACTCAAGATTTATTAACACATTGAGTGACATGCTGACTGACACTGAAGTGCTGAAAAATTTACAATGTTTTAAGTAATTTTTAAGAAAGTATAATCCTGTAATAAATAAAACGTAGGTAAATTTTAAATAAATTTTCAGTAATTACTTAAAACAATATATATTTTTGTAGTTTTATATCATATTTTAGACTGTCAGTCATTGGTGAATCACGCATTCTATATGGAAAGCGACTGACATGGCACTTAACGTGTTAATAAAGAAATAGCACAAAAAATATTCCATACCATTTTTTCTGCTGGCAGATTGTCTTAAAAAGAAACAGCACAAACTAAGAATAATCAGATAAGTGCAAGTATTACTCGTGCACAGAGGGTTCCGTACAAAAAATATATTATTCTTAAAAAGTTGTTATCTGGGCTTTAAAAGCCGATGGAGCATAGAGTACATTACCCGTGTCTTTATGTATGTCTAAACCGTTCGTGTCTTTAAAGATTAATATCTCGGCTAATTACCAACAATATTTTTTGAAATTCATTATCAATAATCCTTTTAACTACCGTGATGATAGGTACCTTGAGTGCTTCCTAACTCCCTTGCTGAGCACCTGCAAAGTGAAATTTGTGTGTCACAGAAAAATGCGTTTTTCTCAGAAACTATGTGACCTAGGATAATTGCTAGAGAGCCATTCCATGAGAAACGGACAAAATGTCCCATATGTGACGCTTACATAAATACGGTAATACCTTGACTTACGTCAGCCATTCATTCCAAGACTAGCAACATAAGTCGAGGTATATTTAGATGATCGAAAAAAGATAAGTAATAAAAATTCCCCAAAATCTAATGAACATATTTAGGGATTGATGGAATAAATCAATAAGTTGTTAACTTGCAATTTATTGTTCTTCTAGCTTCCCCGCTCGAGTCTTTGAGCATGTGAAAAAATCTTGCAATGAAGTTTGAACTGACAATTTTTTCTTTTTTTCTGTTAGAAGCTCTTTGTAACAGCAGAGAGAGTTTTCGAAGCTTATTCTAGTCGTTGCTACACTTTGCTCGTCTGAATCAATGTTTTCAAAAACCGTCATTCCAGCTTCAATAAGGTTTAGTCCTTTGGTTAATTTTGAAACCGTCATAATCTTTTTCCTAGGCTCAAAATTTGCATCTATTTCTTCGACAGTACTTTGTTTCTTTAATTCGATAAGTTTGTTGATAGTTAATTCCGGATGAAGGGAATTTATGAGTTCAACAACATCTTTAGCATCCATCTCTAAGTTGAATTCTCTTCCATTTTCAAGAATTTCATTAATTAAGAGAGGTACAGAATGACAATTTTCAGATGTTTCTTAGTCTCTGCGAAGAAAAAAGGGCACAGTCTTTCCCAAGCATCTCTCATTGTTTTTTTTTACTGAACTTCACCTCATGAATCCCTTATGACTGTGCTTGCATTTGAAATGTTAAATTTCTTCCAAAAGCCTGCAAAAAGGTTCAAAATGCGTCAATTAAGGAATTTTTCCCCCAGTCCAGGCGGTGCAAATGCGGAATGACGTAAGTTGGGGTACTACTGTACCCGTATTTATTAACTTATAAGTTGTTAAAATGTAAACTATATAGTAAAATTAACAAAAAAACCCTATAGTTTCATATTAGCATAGTTGTTTTGAGAATATAATAACATTATTAAAACAGCAGTAATATCCAGAAAAGATGTTCCAAACAAGATATGGAATAGCCCTTTATTTGGTTTAAAAATCTCCACTTTTTAAACCCTAGACCTTATTAACCTACCCTTTTTACTTTCTTCTATCTTTACAAGAAGAAAGTATTAGATTCGTGAAAATTTTCGACGGTTTTACACGTTTTAGGGGTCAGAGATTCCGAAAAACATGTTTTTTACAAAATGTCTGTCTGGGAGTCTGTCTGTCTGTGTGTGATGCAAATTTTGTGGGTGCTCTATCTCAAGAACTAATGCACGGAATTTAATAAAAATTTATATTCAGGTAGTCACTGATATAAATGGGTGCTGATTAATTTTTGGTGTAAATCGTCCAACAGGTGGCGCTGCTATGCTGCAATTTGTAGGATTTAAGCAATAGCTCTATCTCAGGAACTAATGCAAGGATTTTTATAAAACTTCAGATTAAGTTTATCCTTGATATGTGTTGGTGCTATTTATGTTTTGGTGTAAATCGCCCAACAGGTGGCGCTGCTATGCTGCATTTTGCAGGATTTACATGATTTCCGCTAGCTCTTATCTCAAGAACTAATGGACACATTTTCATCAAACTTGAGATTCAGTTAGTCCTTGATATGAAATGATGCTGACTATATGTTGTTGTAAATCGCCCAATAGGTGGCACTGCTGTGTTGCATTTAGCACGATTTCCTCACTAGATCTATCTCAAGAACTAATGCACGAATTTTCATCAAACTTCAGATTCAAGTATACCTTGGTTAATGTTTGTGCAAATCGTTCAACAAGTGGTGCTGCTATGCTGCTTTTGTCATGATTTGCACAATAGCTCTATCTAAATAACTAATGCATGAATTTTCCCCAAACTTCATATTCAGTTAGACGTTGACATAAGTTGATGATGATTAGGTTCTGGTGTAAATCACCCTATAGGTGGCGCTGCTATGCTGCATTTACATGATTTCAGCGATAGTCATATCTCAAGAACCAATGCACGGAATTTCATCTTTTTAGAATCCTTATGATGAGAATAGATTGCCACTTAATTTTGCACAGTGATAACGAATTTTGAAGTATTGACATGTATGAGATAGAAGAAAGTTTTGGGATTGGTACATCCGACTAGTTTAATTATAAATAAATAATAAAAATAGTAGATATTAAAAATTACCGCATTTTAAATCCTAGACCTAGGTAATCTGCCCGTTTCAGGGCCATTCCATGAAAAACGGACAAAATGTCCTGCACACAATACTTACATAAATACCTGTATCTATTGACATATAAGTTGTTAAAAATAACAAAAAACTCTAGATTTTCATATTAGCATGGTTGTTTTCATTTGAGGTTAAAATAACATTGTTAAAACAGCACAAACATGTAGAAAATCTGACACACACGTGACATGGAACAACCCTATAGTTTTTCTCCAAGCTTTAAATAAACTTCTGTTGCCCCTAATTTTTTTATAATTTTAGTTTCTGTAAATTCAGAAATAGGGGGTGGGGGGACATGTTTTTACATTACATTTTCGACAAATCTCTGAAAATATAATACCTAAAATTAAGACATGTATTTTGAGTTTAACATTACTAGAGCTTTCACACGATAAAAAAAGAAAAAAAAATTGTATTTTCAAGTAACACAATTAACCTCCCTACATTTTTCCTAAATATGAATGTTTAATAATCTATAAATATGTGGGTCAATAGCCTTTATTATTTCTGCCAAATTTGAACTTTCCATGTTCACAGTTTACAAGAAAAATGGCTGTGACAGACAGACAGAAACACAAAGTGATCTTATAATGGTTTTGTTTTTACTTTTTAAGTACAAAACCTAAGAAAGCTTTACTAATAAAAATTTTGTATTTTATATTAGTAACATGCATTATGCACTAGTGAACTTGAAACACTTGCTGAGCAGTGATTGTCTTGGGCTTTTATTGGATTTCTCATTTGCATGGATTACATTAAGGCTCCATTTATGCCAATTGTGTTTCGCAAAATATACAGCATTGTTTATCAACAACTTTTTGAACAATGTTTTTTAATTTTGAATACTTGATTTCAAGTGTTAATTGTCCAAATTTTATCTCATTATGATCCATATAATTCTTTATATATCTGTTTCAGTTGGGAAAGTTTAATTTTTGACAAAGTATGTGTATTAAAAATCTCCATTGGTTAATTCTTATGTTTTGAAAGCTGTATATCAATATTTGATACTTTTGTTACTCAATGTTTGTTGTGCTCTAATGACTGTTGTTTAGAATCTAATGAAATTGTAAACCTTCATAATGCCAGTTTGACATTTATAGTTTATTTTCATATATTTGCAGTCAAGCATTCTGAATGTACTTTAGCATGCTTTTGTGTTAAAAATGTATATGTGTACTTAAAAAATATTGCAACTTGAATTTCTCGTAAAATAACTGAATTATTTTTACTGTACTTTTTTTACACTTCGTTGATTAGCCATAAGTATACTCATCACTAATGTAACCTATTTTATATTCAATATCTACCAGAATTTTCGAATCTTTGCTTTATATAATCATGAAATGTCAGTCATTAAATAAATCAAAGTTTTCTGTTCGGAAATTCTGGTAGGTATCGTGAATACAAAAGTTCTTTAAATTGGCAACACTGCCAAGGTGCTGGGGCTAAATTTGACAGTTTGTAAATAGCATAAAATTATGGATTGTTATGAAAAATGTACATACTTTTTTATTTCAGATACATTTGTGATGTCAAAAATAAGGAAAATGAAAGAGTGGAACAGGGATGTAGTGGAGAGTGTAAGGTGGTATACGCCATATACCTTTTGGACTTTTTAAAAAAGAACACCGTATACCCCCTGTTTCTCAAAAAAGCTATAGTATATACACTCTAGGATTATAACCTCTGCCTTGAGTGTATACCCTCTGTTTAGAGCGTATACCCTCTGTTTAGAGCATATACCCTCTGTTTTTTTTTACGACTACTCCATTGGAGTGGAAGCCACCATAATATCGGAAAAGAGTAACAGGGACAGGCATCATAGTAATTTCTGCCATTGACACAATTTCGCAATCAAGACAGCTTGCTTATTCACAAGGAAGTTCTCCATAAGTGCATACTCAGAAAGACTTGAAAAAAATTACAGAATATTCTTTTCATGAGGATATATATGTTTATAAAAAAAATTCCGGCAGAACCTCAATAGCGAGTAAATTTTTTTTTTTTTTTTGTGATTTATCTATCACTAGTTAGCAACTCAATAAAATTTTGAAAAATATGCTTTTATGATAAATACTACCCTTTAAGTAAAAAACTTTTCCTATTCTTCGTACGAAACTAGTAGTTTAAGTGAGTTTAGCTTAAATAAATACATTTTTATAACTACAATTTTGTCACATACATTTATATGTGTATATAATGTAATTAACGTTGGTAATTATATGGTTTATAACAAAATTCATATTAATTAAAATTGTTTCAAACTCAAAATGAAGGTCTGATTCTGAGCACTGGTAGTTTGATTTCGATATTGTCAGTGTAATAGTCGTAAAAAAAAACCAGAGGGTATAAGCTACAATCATGAGGTTCAAGGCTAAAGTATATGCTATAGCTTTATTTGAGAAACAGAGGGTATATGAAGCTTTTTTAAAAAAATCCAGAAGGTATATGGCGTATATCTTCGTATACCCTCCACTGTTGCCTTGATATCGTTATGGCTGCTGTGGGTGGTTAAAATCTCTTTGCATTGTTGTAATAAATCTTTATGCATGGGTGCAAGACTTCAGTCACAAGACTGATTTAAGTCTTGGAGAATTTTTTATTAATACAGTACGAAACCAGTTATCCAGAATGATATTTCCAATTCATTGATTTCAGTCTCTTTTCAGAAAAAAGTGCCATATAGTAACAGTTTGACATATGCATCGCTTGATATAATACAATATGCATAGTATAACTTGATACCAGCATCTAGGTTTGTCTTGAAATAGAGGCATATTTAGTTAGATATTTGACATTTTGATTTTTATGCAAACACGAATTGTTGTTTCCAAGAAATTCCCATAAATTGTCTTCGTTCAAACAATTAACTTTTGATCTTGTTTGGACTGAATCTTAATTTGTGTAAACTAATAGTCAATTTGAAATCAGAATCAATGCCACAGCCTCATATATTCTACCAATCTGATGAAATGGATGTTGCTTTAATGCCCAGCCAGTTATCTGGAATACATCTGACCCCGACCATTCTGGATAAGTGGCTCTATACTGTAGTAAAATCTACATTATATACTAAATAATAGCATTTTTACTATCAAGAACTTTTAATCACTATCTTTTATTATAAGAAAGCAATTTGTAACCATAACACATGGCATAGAAATCTTCTAGTCCATTCTCATTTGATTATTCTTATTTCCAGGGGTCGAAGCATATAGGACAAATTTTATTGTTCTTACCAGTATCTTTTATTAATAATCTTCAAGAGACATTGTTATAAGATATGCAATAAGGATATATCATGAAGATTATTGATAAAAGATACTGATAAGAACAATAAAATTTGTCCTATATGCTCTGACACCTGTATTATGCATAAAAGTTTTCAGTCTCGGCTTGGATGGATTTCTTTCTCCCATGTCTTTATGTGTCACTTATGCATTTTTCTTCTGATATTTCATGTTTTTGTTTTTCACTAGCAACTGTCAAATTTAGCCTGAACACCCTGTATGTGTTAAGATGTTAATGTCTTTTACAGATTTCTTTTCATAAAAAAGAAAAAGTGTGCCATATTTTTTTTAATTATATTTCTACTCTGTTGTTGGCCATAAATCCTAAGACACAGTTTGTTGGAACTTCATACTGAAATTGTTTTCAATTTTAGTTCATGTCAAGATTGTATGTCTTTTTAAAGGTGTTTTGTAATTTGCTGAGTAAGCTCGAAGGGGTTTGTGTAATGTATTTTTTACTTCATGAGTTTGTAAGGTTTGAAAAATGTTCCTTGTACAGTGTTTTTTTTTTTTTTTTAACTCTTTATTAAAGTGTTTTATACATCTGTAAATATTGTCTTTCATTGGTATTTGGTTGTTGTCTTTACGTTCTGATTCTACTCAAACAAAGAATTCCAATTAATATATAAACAGTTTTCGATTTTAAACAATATTATTTACTATATTTCTCCTGTTATTTTTGTCCTTAAGGCAAGGGGGAAAAATAGTTGTGAAAAAAACAGGAGATTTTTTTTAAAAATAGTATACAGGGTTCGTAAATATCATGATATTTTCAAAAATACCAAAAATATCCAATATTTTGATATATATCCGATATTTTCAAAGCAGCCAACTTACCGCTGATAATAAATGTTTTCGAGCATAATATCGATTAGAAACTTAAAATATATTGCACTTAACATAAAAACTTAAACAATTCTAAAAATGCATTTTTTTTTTTTTTTTTTCACTTAGAACAAAACTGAAGATGAACTAATTGAAAACAGTAACAATTTGCTTTATACACTTATAGAAAAAACTAACTATAGGATTCAGTATCAAAATCAAGTGTAAAAAAAAGATATTTTTAAAATGAAATTTTAAATACAAAAAAGTATTTTTAATTGAAAAATTTTAACATAAATGTAAGTATAAAATGTCTTATTTAGTATTTCCTAACATGTTGTATAGTTTAAACTCAACTGAACCAAAACTTAAGAAAAGATTCTGTTTTAATGATGCTGTATACAACTGCTTACTTAAATTAGTCAGTTTATCTTTCAATGGTGGTTCTGAATTATGTCCCACATAATTATTAGTTCAACATTTAAAAATAAAAGCTTCAAATTTAAAGCTTGAAAAATATATTTGTTTTCTTGTTTGGCTGAAAAAGTCTCATCCAGAAGAGACAAAAGTTCTTTATTTTAGATAGTCAATAACAGTTGAAAATTTATTTCATTTACACTGAAATATTACGAATTAAGACTGAAAATATCAAAAAATCTTACACACATTCATATTTTGAAAATAAATATCAAATGCAGAAAATGTGAATCATCTTGACATTTTGAAAATAAATATTGGATATATATCCATTGATATATATCAACGAACCCTGGCTGTATATAAATGATTATCCCCAGTAGCAGAAATTTCTCCAAGTGTCTGCGACAGATACTTCAGGGGCAAATAACATTCTGCAGGTAAAATATTTTTACAATTGAAGCGTTAATTAATCAAGCGATCACTTACCTTTACCTGTAGTGTTTTTAGGCATTTTATAAATTTTTATTAATAATAATCTTAACTTTTTGTATTGAGTAATAAAGAGCTAAACATAATATGAAGCAAAATAAAGGTTCAATGAAAAAGAGAAAAGTAAATCTGCAACGCCCGTCTCCCATCTCGAACTTTCTGCTTCCGGGTGATTATCTAAATTACATTTTATCTTTCAATGGCTGTTCTGAATTAACTGTCTCACATAATTATTAGTTCTACATTTAAAAATAAAGGTTCAACGAAAAAGAATCTGCAAAAGAGAAAAGAAAATCTGCAACGCCCGTCTCCCATCTCGAACTTTCTGCTACCGGGTGATTATCTAAATTACATTTTATCTTTCAATGGCTGTTCTGAATTAACTGTCTCGCATAATTATTAGTTCTACATTTAAAAATAAAGGTTTAATGAAAAAGAATCTGCAAAAGAGAAATGAAAATCTGCAACGCCCGTCTCCCATCTCGAACTTTCTGCTACCAGGTGATTATCTAAATTACATTTTATCTTTCAATGGCTGTTCTGAATTAACTGTCTCACATAATTATTAGTTCTACATTTAAAAATAAACGTTTCAAACATAAAGATTGGAAAAGATTTGTTTCCTTCTTTTCCTAAAAAAGTCACTGCCAGAGGCAAAAGTTCATTATCTGCAGAATGGCACAGTCAATAACAGGTGGAAATGTCATTTACATTTGCTTTGACTGTAGAAATTACCAAAATTATCTAGCATGGTAATATTTTGGAAATAAATATCAAATATGCAAAATATCAAATATCTTGATATTTTGAAAATAGATATCAAGAATTTGAAAATATCAAAAAACTTGATATTTTAAAAATAAATATTGGATATATATCATGATATATATCCATTGATATATATCAACAAACCCTGATAGTATACCAATTTAATTAGTGAAAACACAGAAAAAGAAATAGATAAAATACTTCTCAATTATATTATTTTGTTTGTACATTTTTTTTTTTTTCTGTTTTCCTTTTGAAAGATATATTAGGGGTTTTACTGTATTATAAAATGTAAATTACGATGCCATCTGTGGTTATATCATAGCTGCCAACCTCAAACTAATCTTCCGTAATACTTGCGTGAATTTGACCCTGGTTTAATACGTTTCAAACCAGAAATTTTTTAAAGAAATTACAAACCTGCCAACCTTTGAAAATGAGAAATCGTAGCACACAAAATTTAAATTAATCTGGAGGATAGTTGGTTGGTTTTTCGTGTTACCCAGCCATCTTTTGATATTCGTAAAAGGAATAAGGTTTCAGTCTTTCAACTCAATATAGTAATGTTCTTCCTTTGAAAATTTGTATATGATTTTTAGAGTTTCTTTTCGTTTCGCAACTTTTTTTTTTTTTACATTTGTAAAGGGGGCCTGCCTCCAATTTTTTAGCCCAGTGCAGTAAATTTTGACGAAATTCGGGATTTTTTTCCTGCGATCAATTCAGGATATTCATAATTTTTCCGCAATCGTAATTCACATTTTTCTATCACGATTTTTTGTTGAAATCCGCACTTTTTACAGCCCCACCAGTGGCCGAGAGGTTCTGCTCTCGAAGCTGGTAGACGGGAGGTGCTGGGTTCGATCCCAATCGCGCCCGTCGGCCTAATCGTTCGGAGTTTTCGTGGTTTTCTTCGAGCCGTGGATTTTCCATGCGTAAATACGGATTAGGTTCCCTTAGAAAGACCCCCACGGAGGGCACTCCCCCCGGGCCTATATCCCTCGTGAAGATAATCGGCCGTCAAAAAATCAACCCAACCCAACCCGCACTTTTTACAATAAACTTTTGACGAAATTCGCATTTTTTACCATGATCTTTTGTCGAATTTAGCGTTATTTTCTGCGATCCTTTTGACGAAGTGTTTTCTTTCTGCGATCTTTCGGGGAAAATTTGCGTTTTCTTACTAATCTTTCGATGAAATTTGCATTTTCTTACTGATCTTTCGATGAAATTTGTATTTTCTTACTGATCTTTTGACGAAATTCGCGTTTTCTTTTTGCGATATTTTAACAAAATTCATACCATTGAAAACACACAATCTCAAATCAAATCACGGGCCACCCCTTGAAATCAACACTGCGTTTTTACCACGATCCTTTGACGAAATTTATTTTCTTCTGCGACCAATTGAAGAAATTGATTTTTTTCATGCGGTCATTTGTCGAAATTCGCGGTAGTTTATCGCAAACCGTGCGATTTTGCACACTTTTTTAAACCTTGCACCTCAAAGACCCCTCTCTCTCTCTATCTCTCCTTTCCAGAAATTCTTAAAATGGCACCTTGTTTCTAAGGAAGCGAATTCCTGTATAAATATTTACAAAAATACAATTCACTCGAGGTTAATATACTTAAGATAGTGTTTTATGTTAAGAAGTTTGTTTTGCAGCCCAGATTTTTTTTTCCCATGAGCATTTTTTAATGTCCGAATTTTCGGACTAATGGCCAATTTTTTAAAACTTTCGGAAATGAATACTTTGAAATTTTGGAAATTTCGCAAAAGAATCAGTCCTGAAAAATATGTTGTGCGGGATAAAAATCGCATTTGTGTTTTTTGCAAAAAATCTTAGTTTAAGACCGATTTTCGTAGCATCGTAGTTTATAGGTCCAAATCGTAGCAACTACGATTTTTTCGTAGCAGTTGGCAGGTCTGAAATTAAAATAAATATGCTACACGTAGAAACCTGGAATTAAATAAATAAGCTTTCATTAAATAAATTTTCTGGTTCGAAATGTGGTTAACCTGGGTTAAATTAATCCAGACATTACGGAAGATTAGTGGAAGGTTGGCAGCTATGTTATATTAATCTAATTTAATAATTTTTAGTAAATTCATATTCGAGATGAGAAAATCACAAGATTTTGTTTTCTTTCAGGAGAAGGAAAAAAGTTGGGAGTATGAATTACAGATAACAATGCTACCGTTGCGAATTTCTTTCGTATGTATGAATACTAATCATCAGGGCCTGACTAATACGGGGCAACTGCCCCAGGACCCCCTCTTAGAAGGGCCCCCACTGGACTAATCAAGATTTTCTTTATAATGTGTCAAATGGTTAAAATTGGTCAAAAGTAATCAAAATTCGTATATTTTTAATTATTTAGGAAGGGAGTGCTATTCCCCTTCCCCAGGGCTCGCATTTCCCCTAAAATAGTAAATTTCTTAACTATTATTTTACCCCCTAAAATTCCTAAAATTTTCTTCTTGTTCCTAAAAATTCGAGATCGCCAAAATCTCAAAAAAATATCGCGACTTTCGACAAATGGTCTCCGAAATAAAGACGCGTATTTCATCAAAAGATCGCTAAAATAACACAAATTTCGTCATAATACCGCTGAAAAAAGCAAATTTTGGCAAAGAATCGAGAAAAAAACTCATATTTCTTCTAAGGATCGCGAAAAACGCGAATTTCTTTAAAGAATCGCAATTATTTTTCAAAAGATCTCGAAAAAAAAACTAGAATGTCTTCAAAAGATCGCGGAATAAACGTGAATTTCGATAAAAAAAATCTCAAATTTTGTCAAAAAATCACAGAAAAAAGATAATTTCATCAAGAAATTGTGAAAAAAAACGCAAATTTCGTCGAAGGACCGCAAAATGTCTGTCAATCGATCGCGCAAAAATACAAATTTCGTCAAAAGGTTGCAGAAAAAACGAGAATTTCGTCAAAGGATCGCGAAAAAACGTGAGATTTTGTCAATAAATCGCGCAAATAAGGGGAATTTCGTGAAAGGATCGCGAAAAAATACAAATTTCGTCAAAAGGTTGCAGAAAAAAACGAGAATTTCGTCAAAGGATCGCGAAAAAACGTGAGATTTTGTCAATAAATCGCGCAAATAAGGGGAATTTCGTGAAAGGATCGCGAAAAAATGCATGTTTCGTCAAAATATCGCGGAAAAAACGCAAATTTCGGCAAAGAGTCGTGGAAAAAACCTTTCAGAAGTATTTCTGTGAACTTCAAAAAATTTTTCTTATCACTCCTCCTACCTCTTGTTCTCTAGGTTCATCTAGAACATCCAAAAAAGGGAGAAGGAGAGTATTCATTCATTCTGTTAGGCCAGTGGTTCTCAACGTGGGGCGTACACCCCTTAGGGGGGTAATTTGACTTTTGAGGGGTACAATTTCAGATTTGATATTAATACATTCTCTCGGTTTGGCATTTTTTAATAAAAGTGATTTTGTAGACGTAAAATAGAAGTAATATATGAAAGTCATAAAGTACTTGAATAAAAATAAATTTTCCGAAAGATACCACTCAAAACACAACTATTACCGGAATAATTATATGAAAACTTTTATTGGATATTTAAATATCATTTATATATTTAAAAACCTTTACAATTTTTCTGCTTTTAGTATTTATTATTTTAGTGTTACACAGCTGTTTTTTATTACTTATTGAAACTTGTATTTCTCTTCACAATGCAATGTGTCACACGAAGAAACTTTTACATAAGAACAAGAACAAAAAATTTTCTTAAAATACCATCAAAAAATTTTTAAATGCACTAGGCCTTTCGAAAGATCTGAGTCTTTCTTCGTCAGGCGCAAAGAAGACGTGCTTCTACTATGAAAGCAGCAGCAAGATTCTCTTTGCGCCTGACGAAGAAAGACTCGGATCTTTCGAAAGGCCTAGCGCATTTAAAAAATTTTGATGGTGTTTTAAGAAGAATTTTTGTTCTTATTCATTCACACCAGTTTTAAGTTATTTTCTTTAAACTTTTGCATATCAAATTACTTAAGGTGATATCTAAAACTGGCTATGTCGAACACATTTAAACTAAAAAATGTTTGAAATATCTTAAAGATATACTAATTTAATAAAATTAATAAGTCTCCAAATGAGCATCACAGAAGGAAATAGGAAAAAAGAATTATTTCTGATGGTTCTTGTGCAGACCATATACACAATATATAAACATACAACATGACATATCCATTTTAAAATTTAAACTAGGATAATACATGGTGGCAAACTAACAATAATGGGAATAAGAAAGCCCTCTATCAGATAAGTATGTTATGAGTTGAAATAAAAACGGCTAATTAAAATTAATAAAGTTGCAAATCTGGAAATGCTATTTGTGAATTATGTTATTCATGCAGTCTCGGTGTTAAAAAAAAACTTCACCTGCTCTTAAGGAAGTGCAAAAATCAAGTAATAAAATGTATCAATTTTATCAAATGTAATGCAAAATTTGAGAAATTGGTCAAGAATTTTCATGAAGATAAAAATGCAGACTATATAACACTATTGTGCCTGAGGAAAGTTTCCAAAGAACAATAAAATTTTTCCAGATGCAAATGCTTATATGGCCTCATTGAAATTCATAGAGTTCAGTTAAAATCATATTTATAACAAAAATTTTATCCCTTAATACTTTTGAATGTGAAATGATTTATCATACTTAATTATCTCTTTTAGGCTTCTTCCGTGTAAATATCAGTTCATTTTTTTATGATAAAAATTATGTGTTACAGAGGAGAGAAGTGTGTGTGTGTGTGGGGGGGGGGGGGGCATTGCGATTTAAAAAGTGCCCAGGTGGGGCGCGGTCGAAAAAAGGTTGGGAATCACTGGGTTAGGCTCAATGATGCGGGGACTCAAAATTCTAATTAATACAGTTGTAGTAAGCATAAGCCGTCAAAACGGTTTGTAATATGAAGCCGGTTATTGCTCAAATTTAAATGCCTTCATTCGCCTCAAACCACTGAGCTCCATATATAACGGGAGATCTGTCTTCCTATTTCCGGACATGATTTCCAGCAGCCAGCATGGAAAGACACAGTGACGATAATTTTAGTTCGCATCCATGCTAAAAAATTTCTGTTTTTCGCATTCCCTTACATGATTAGAGAAACATTTATTAATTTGGTAAGTATAACTTAATTAGAGAAACATAATTTAGGATAATAGTAAATGAGAGCACTCATATCTAACATTGACAACGCAGACTATTTTTTATACCTTTGCCTTGCAAGCTTCTGACCGCCGACTGAGTGAAAACTCCTGTTATATTGGGAATTAAAACGGCCTATAGAGGCGCTGCTCGCAGCCTTCGGTACAGGAAAATCGTCCCTTTAACCCTTTCACTCCCAGTGAGTCCAAATGGCAACATAATGTTAGTGGATTTTTTAATTCGGATATTCCAAGTTCATACCAGAAAATTAAAATAGCAATATTTGGTTTATTTAATGACAGACCATTCCCTATTTAAATAAAGCGAAATTTAACATTGAAATTTTCTGGTGTAAATTCGTATTCTCTGAACTACGTAATTTCTAGAACGTATTCTACCATGGGAATGAAAGGGTTAACTAATGCTAAAGTGCCATTGAAATAATTCTTTATTGTAAATGCATTTTAAAGTTTTAGATATTCAAATTCGGATAATTTTTAATTTGTCATATAAGACCGAACACAAATGTCACAGGAAATCTGAAATGTCACAGGAAATCTGAAATATCGTCTGCCCGACACGTCGTGGGAACAATTAAGCCCAGTTCCGGCCCGAGTCTGCTGAAAAAATGTAAGCCTTATCCCCGCCCGAGCCTGCTGAAAAAATTAAGTTAGGTCTCAGACAGGATGTAACTGTCCGGTGCCAATCTCCACGCTGGACATGTTATATTTCTGTATTGAGGCCGTTTAACCAGCATCAGCTCGGGCAGCAACGTTTATTACTTATTCTCCCGAAAGTCATATCCATTGAAAATGGTTTATATTTTATTGTCTCTATTTAAATTTTCGTATTTGGACCGGTCGGCTAGCTTAAGGTAGGGATGCACAACCTGTGGCCCGTGATGGATTAACGCGTGGCCCGCGAAGTTCGCCAATTTATAACTGGAAAAAATTGCAATTTTTGTCCAAAAGTTGCAGGAAAAAATCGTGAATTTCGTCAATTTGCCACGGGAAAAAATTGCAAATTTCGTGAGTTAAGAATCTGGAATTTCGTTGATCGGGCGTGGAAAAATCGCAAATTTCGTCGATGAGGTTTGGAAAAATCGCGGATTTCTTTAGTCGGATACGGAAAAATCGCAAATTTTGTCGGTCAGGCGCAGAAAAATCACAAATTTCGTTGATCGGGCACGGGAAAATCACGAAATGAGGCGTGGAAAAATTGTAAATTTCGGCGATCAGGCACGGGAAAATCGCGAGTTTAGTTTGTCGGGCATGAAAATATCGCGAATTTTGTCGATCGGGTGCAGGAAAACCGCAAATTTCATTGATCGGGCACGAAAAAATCGTCAATTTTGTTGATGATACGTGGAAAAATGGCAAATTTTCTTGATCGATTGCAGAAAAATCCTGAGTTTCGTCAGTCGCTCGAAAAAATCGCGATTTTCGTCAATTTTCCGCAGGAAAGAATAGCAAATTTCGTTAGTTAAGAATCGTGAATTTCGTCTATCGGATGAGGAAAAATGGCGAATTTTGTGGATCAGGAACAAGAAAATCTCAAATTTCGTTGATCGGCTGCAGAAATATCACGTGTTTCGTCTTTTTATTGCGAATTTCGTCAATTCGCCGCGAGAAAAATTGCAAATTTCGTCAGAGTCAGTTAAGAATCGTTAATTTCGTTGATCGGATCCGAAAAAATCGCAAACTTCGTTGATCGGGTTTGGAAAAATCGCGAAATTCGTTTGTCGGCACGAAAAAAATCGCGAATTTGTCAATCAGGCTCGGAAAAATCTCAAATTTCGTTGTCAGACACCGAAAAATTGCGAATTGTTTCTATGATGCACGGAAAAATTGAAAATTTCGTTGGTCAGGCGCAGAAAAATCACAAATTTCGTTGATCGGGCACGGGAAAATCACGAAATGAGGCGTGGAAAAAATTGCAAATTTCGGCGATCAGGCACGGGAAAATCGCGAGTTTTGTCGATCGGGCGCGAAAAAATCGCGAATTTAGTTTGTCGGGCATGAAAATATCGCGAATTTTGTCGATCTGGTGCAGGAAAACCGCAAATTTCATTGATCGGGCACGAAAAAATCGTCAATTTTGTTGATGATACGTGGAAAAATGGCAAATTTTCTTGATCGATTGCAGAAAAATCCTGAGTTTCGTCAGTCGCGCGAAAAAATCGCGATTTTCGTCAATTTTCCGCAGGAAAGAATAGCAAATTTCGTTAGTTAAGAATCGTGAATTTCGTCTATCGGATGAGGAAAAATGGCGAATTTTGTGGATCAGGAACAAGAAAATCTCAAATTTCGTTGATCGGCTGCAGAAATATCACGTGTTTCGTCTTTTTATTGCGAATTTCGTCAATTCGCCGCGAAAAAAATTGCAAATTTCGTCAGAGTCAGTTAAGAATCGTTAATTTCGTTGATCGGATGCGAAAAAATCGCAAACTTCGTTGATCGGGTTTGGAAAAATCGCGAAATTCGTTTGTCGGCACGAAAAAATTCGCGAGTTTGTCAATCAGGCTCGGAAAAATCTCAAATTTTGTTGTCAGACACCGAAAAATTGCGAATTGTCTCTATGATGCACGGAAAAATTGAAAATTTCGTTGGTCAGGCGCAGAAAAATCACAAATTTCGTTGATCGGGCACGGGAAAATCACGAAATGAGGCGTGGAAAAAATTGCAAATTTCGGCGATCAGGCACGGGAAAATCGCGAGTTTTGTCGATCGGGCGCGAAAAAATCGCGAATTTAGTTTGTCGGGCATGAAAATATCGCGAATTTTGTCGATCTGGTGCAGGAAAACCGCAAATTTCATTGATCGGGCACGAAAAAATCGTCAATTTTGTTGATGATACGTGGAAAAATGGCAAATTTTCTTGATCGATTGCAGAAAAATCCTGAGTTTCGTCAGTCGCGCGAAAAAATCGCGATTTTCGTCAATTTTCCGCAGGAAAGAATAGGAAATTTCGTTAGTTAAGCGTGAATTTCGTCTATCGGATGAGGAAAAATGGCGAATTTTGTGGATCAGGAACAAGAAAATCTCAAATTTCGTTGATCGGCTGCTGAAATATCACGTGTTTCGTCTTTTTATTGCGAATTTCGTCAATTCGCCGCGAGAAAAATTGCAAATTTTGTCAGAGTCAGTTAAGAATCGTTAATTTCGTTGATCGGATGCGAAAAAATCGCAAACTTCGTTGATCGGGTTTGGAAAAATCGCGAAATTCGTTTGTCGGCACGAAAAAAATTGCGAATTTTGTCGATCAGGTTCGGAAATATCGCAAATTTCGTTGTCATGCGCGGAAAATTTTCTCGATGATGCATGGAATAATTTAAAATTTCGTCGATCGGCTGCGGAAAAAACACGAGTTTCGTCAGTTTATCGCGAGAACAAATCGCCAATTTCGTCAATTTGCCGCTTGAAAAAATTGCAAATTTCGTCAGAGTCAATTAAGAATCGCGAATTTCGTTGATCGTTCGCGGACATATCACGAATCTCGTCCATCAGGAGAGGAAAAATCGGAAATTTCGTCGTTCTTGCGTGGAAAAAATTGCGAGTTTTTGTCAATCGGGATCCGAAAAATCGCGGATTTTGTTCATCGGGCACAAAAAAAGTAGCAAATTTTGTCGATCAGGTGTGGAAAAATCGCAAATTTCGTTGATCTGGGACGTTTCCTTCGTTCGTTCATAAACTTCACATTTTTTTGGCAGCAGCCACTTTCATGCTTATGTTTATTTTCTAGCACTTTTAATAAAACAAAATCCCCCCCCCCCCCCGAATAAAGTCAAGTAATATTATCACTCCTTCAAAATAACCCTTGTTATATATACAAACGTAAACCGTTGATATATCCTTGCCAGCTGGATATGTTGACTGGGTAGGGGAACCTAGAAGGGTACCCCCCCCACACACACAAAAAACCGTATTTTTTATCTGATTATAGGTCACAGATCACCTTCCCGAAATAGAATAGTCTTCATGTTACTGATGTGGCCCTCGACAACCCAGAGATTTTTGTAAGTGGCCCTTCTCTTAAAAAGGTTGTGCACCCCCTAGCTTAAGGGGACCTTCTACATTAGGAGACAAAAAAAGCCTTTTTTGTTAGAAAACTGTATGATGCATCTTTTTGAAATTTTAACAGTTCATCGTACATATCTTAAGGTATACACAAGAATTTTTTTTATTAGATTTTGTTGCTTCTACTCTAAGTTATAAACAAATAGGTTCAACCGCTTTGGAAAATTTCGTCTGGACGGTGGGCATGATAGTGCCTTGTAGAATTATCTGAAACACAAAAATAATTTTTTTTCGTAAACTTCGTGAGTATAGCTTCTAGTTAAATTAAAGGAACCCATAAATTTATTTTTAAAAAGTTATGTAATAGTTGATTAAAAAAAATAAAAATTGTTAAAAAAATTAATTTTTATTTGTTAATAGCTTTTTTTTTATAATTTTAGTAAAAGCTTTAATTCATACCGAAGGCCATTAAATAAGCTTTAATTAAAAAAAATCAAGATGGACCATTGAGTAGTTTTTTAAAATCTTGCCCACCGAGTCAAAAAATGTGGTTGAACACATTTTGTTTTAACTTAGAGTAGAAGCAACAAAATCTTATAAAAAAAATTCTTGTGTATACCTTAAGATATGTACAATAAACTGTTAAAATTTCAAAAAGATCCATCATGCAGTTTTCTTACAAAAAAATCATAAAAAAGTGCTTTTTTTAGTCTCCTAATGTAGAAGCCCCCCCTTTTTTTTTTTAAATCGGTACGGGCCTCGTATCAAGCCGGGTATCAAGTACAGACCTCTACTATGTTAAATTCAGACACTTTTCTCCGGGCGGAAAATCCGTGGCTCCCCCGGGCCACCCTCCCTGAATTCAACACTGGATCTCTATCCTAGCTACACTATTGCGCACATAGCGAGAAACACATTTTGTAATCGATTCGGCCTCATTGCGACGGTGTTTGTCAGTAAATTCGAGGTTAACTCTAAAACAGTAACTTCCCTTATAATTGTTCAATTGATTGCCATTTTGTATTTATCAGTGTCGGGCGATTTTTTCAGCAGTCCTGGGGGTCAGTGTGTAACATTATTAGCTCAACAATGTGGGTATTGAATTCAACAGTTATCTAGATAAGTATGTAATCTTATCTTTTGGTTAATGATACCGAAAAGTCATGCAGTTTTATCTAAATCTCATGTTTCGTTGTATGTAGTCATCAACCGTTTTTTCACATAAAAAAGCTATCGATTAAGGAACTGTAATTAAAAATGTTTAGATAAATTTACACCTAGTATAACGGCATGTCTTATATGATCAGCAAAATGTAAAAGCAAGGTTCTTTTTTTTTTTTTTTAATTTTCCGAGATAGGGATCGGAGTTTGAAAGTGAAGGATTGTTTGGTGTTCAGATTTTTAACTCAACCTGGTTTTTCAGGTGCGTTCGTAATTATATAAATACGTACCACTTATACTCGTTTCTGGTCCCCCGTCTATCTGCAGAGAACATCGAAAAAGTATCCAACCGAATGGTTTAAAATTTAATATATAGAACTGTTACAAAATTGTGTCGAGTCATTTCAAATTTTATGAAAATCGAATCAAAACTTAAAAAGATATTCATAAAAGTTTTCTTCATTCTATTCAATTCTATCCTACGCAATTATTTCAATGATATCCCATGATAGGTCGTGATTCTAGGTTGCCATGGTGATGACGTCCTACTTAAGATGGAGTCCTATTATTTTCGTATGACTGAATTTAATGTATAGTATATAGAATCGTAATAAATTTTGTATTCATGCTTCTTGCATAAGAGTGAAACAGATATGGCACCCAGATCTGAATGTTTATAAAACTAAATTATTTAAAAACAACGTTTAAACATACAGTAAAATAAGTTGATTTGATCATACGTATACGTTTCGTGAGTACTAGGACTCACATCCTCAGTGTAAAAAACTTTAAAAACAATATCCCCCCAACTACATGAACGGTGAAAACCCAAATGTCAAAACAAAATACCAAAAGACCATCAAGTTCTAACAGCCAATAAAATTAATGCGGAAGTGAAGTGTCGTGACACAACAAATCCACCCAGAAAGTTGAGATGTATGGTGTACTAGATAAATCAAGCATAAATCAACTTATTTTATTGTGTGTTTAAACGTTGTTTTTAAATAATTTATATTTCCACACAAGTTCTGTATTTACTATATAAGTTAGAGTACGAACGCACCCCATTTGCCACGTTTGACGTACAATTTCCGACTTGTTTTTGTAAAGATGGAATTTTGTAATCGATTTTTAACCCACTTCCTGATAGGCTAGAATCATAAAAATTATGTACAAAGGTTTTTTTCCGATGACAGTACAACATTTTAATATTTTTAGAACAAGATTATTAATATATTACTTTTTAGGTATTTGTCAATGAGCCAGCCACAGTCGCCCAATAATCTCTATCACTCGTACAATTCAATGGAGGTTGAAACTAGTATGTGAGCCATCACAAAACTTTCTTCTATATAAATCGCGCCAATTAAATCATTTAAATAGTACAAGAAATTACATCTGTGGCAACTCGAACTGCCCTGACCGTTAAAGCTACCTCATAAAATGTAGTCATATAAAATGACTTCTAAACTACAATAACTAAAATCTATATTCACAATTCAGGTAAGAATTCAAAATTTCTTACCTTCTTAAGTAATCCAAGAGACGGGATCGCAATCCTCCAACAAGAGCTAGATTTGTTGGAAACATTAGATACACCACAGCTTCCATAAAAAATAAGCATCGATGCGTTAAGTAAACTTTTTCACTGAAAAAGAAATTGTTTGCTGTACTTGTGTTTAAAAAAATGTACATTGTAGTGAGTCTTGTATTTTGACATTACTATATTATTATTTTAATTACAAAACGCAGCTTCAATGCCGCGTCCACATTATACAAAAACAAATCTACATCTACCGAAAATAAGAAAATATTAAAGTTCTAATAAATAAAATCACTTCCGTGTTGAAAGGGGAAGTCTATGATGAAACAGTCACTTTTTATTGCATCAGCATTTTTTCCGCCCACGCACTGATCTAGCAGGTGTTCTTGTGACGTAAGATGGAAGGATTAATGGTTCAGTTAATTCGCGACATCCTCCCACCTTTGAGTTTCAGAAGACGGGAACTCAAATCCTCCAATTCGTCCGCTTTTTGATAATTCGTCCATATCTGGAACACTGAACTGGAACTGCAGAATTATTGTCCCTTTTCATGTCACTATAAAGATTTCTCATCTGCTCACTATCCTTTGATACCTCTAAGAGTATCAATCTCGATGTTGGTCTTAGAAACTCCCCGTGTTTCATCTTAATCTTGACCAGTCTGATATGTCCATCTTTAGATGGATAAATGTCCAAGAGGCCAATCGATTCTTTTATTATTATCACTAGTGACAATCACAACGTCACCTATGGCAAAAGGTTTCTCCTTTTTATTGATTTTACCTGAATCCCTTAATTGACCCAAATATTCCGATCTGAATCTTTTTCTTAGATCTTGTCGGAGCTTTCGTTGGTATATATGTCGTTTGTTTAATGATTTGGCATCGAGAATGTCAAGATCTGGCGTACCACTATCTTTCACTTCTTGCAAGAACATTACCGGAGTGAGAGGGACTAAGTCATTTGCATACTCCGACACAGGTGAGGGGGCGGCTGTTAATTAGACTTTCAACATCACACATAACTGTCTCCATTTCCTCATAATTCAAGGAGTTTTTCCCCAGAACTTTTCGCAGGATTCTTTTCGTTATCCCAATTAGTCGCTCCCACCACCCTCCCCACCACGGAGCTGAAGGCGGGATGAATTTCCATTTAATTTTACTGGATATACTGGCATTTGTTACAGCATTCCAGTCAATTTCTTTCAACAAATTTTCTGCTGCTATGAAATTCTTACCGTTGTCGGTATATATAATCGAAGGTCGGCTTCTACGGGCAATAAATCTTCTCAAAGTCTGCAAAAAAATATCTGTCGATAAAGAAGTAGCGAGCTCAAAATGTATTGCTCGAAAAATAGCACAGGTATAAATTACTAGCCAAATCTTTTTATTTCCTTTGAGAAAAAGCGGACCGGCATAATCGATACCTACGATTTCAAAAATGGCCGCTTCTCTCACTCTGTCTTCAGGTAAGGGAGAAGTGGAAATTTCTATGGGTTTAAAATCGTATCTTCGAAATTTACACTTTCTAATAATTTTTCTAATTGTTTTACGGAATTTTAAGACACAGTAATCTTCCCTTAAGTTAGATATCATTATTTGTACCCCCGCATGTCCTAAGATTAGATGTCTAGATATAACCAACTTTTCTACGACTGGATGGTCGCTTGGAAGGATGACAGGGTATCGAAAATTCCTTGTATCGTCTCGCAAAAGTATGCGTGATTTAAGTCTCATAAGTCCATCAGAATCTACCATTATCTGAAATACCTTTAAATGTTTATCTTCGGGACCAGTAAATGATTGTTTTTGGACTAATCTTATTAATACATTTTCTGATTTATTCTGTTCTTCCACAGTTAAAAAACCATATTCTCTATCTTTTTTTTTTTTTTTGAAAAATCTATATATCCAAGCAATTACTTTGACCAATTTATCATAAGAAGAAATTTTATTGTAGATCTGGTCGTTTTTAACCTCTACATTCTTAGCACTAATAACAGTCTTTCTTCTTTCTGCATCTATAATTTCAAAATCGGGAAAATTTTCTGATTTAGGCCACTTATCCATTGGTTCTCTTAGCCATTGTGGTCCCTCCCACCATTTATCTCGGGCTAAAATCTCAGCGGTACTACCCCTTGAAGGCAGGTCAGCGGGATTCAATTGGCCGGAAATAAAGTGCCACTTTTCAAGATCACTTAATGAGCGAATTTCTGACACCCGGTTATAAACAAAAGGTGCTCAATTTTCATTTCTTTTTATCCAATAGAGTGCATTGGCCGAATCAGTCCAATAAAAAATGGCAATGTCATCTAATTTTAAATCAGTTATAACACTGCTTGCTAATCTAGCCCCTATATTACAAGCCAACAATTCCAACCTCGGGATGGAAATTGGTTTCATAGGCGCAACTCTACTTCTTGTTTGAACCAACTGACAGAAATTACCTTGCTCGTTTTCGGTCCGTATAAATATGCACGTAGCATACGCTATTTTGCTAGCGTCACAAAAGACGTGCAAAGAATGCAGCTTATCTGGATCCCGTGAAAAACATCTAGGTATTTCAATAGTCTTTAATTTTCCTAATTGGTTTTTCCATTTTTCAAATTTTTTTCTGGTAGAAACAGGCAATTCCGTGTCCCATGTTACTTTAGCTTGCCAACATTCCTGTAATAATATCTTAGGTTCTAATGTTATAGGACATGTGTACCCGATAGGGTCGAAAATTCTATGTACAGTCGATAAAAAGTTTCTCTTAGTTACTTTTCAATCATCTTCCAAAATCTCTTTTAAATCAACTGCTAATGTGTCCTTTTAAAAATCCCATATTAACCCCAAAACGGGGACATTTTCTCCGGTCAAAACTTCTCGAAAACTATGCTCCCACCCGCGAAGCTCGAATTTAGCAGTGCTAAGAAGGGTTTTTGACTCTTTGATAAAGCGGTGCAGCTCTTCCAGATTATTAACGCTCGTAACGCAATTGTCAACATAAAACGACTCTAACAACTTAAACGCGGTGTTTTTAAGACGATCAGGTGCGTTTTTCAAATGATATTCTAACGTGGCACCTAGAAGGTAGGGGCTACATGAAATGCCAAATACTACTCTTCTGCGTTGAAGCATTATTAACTTTTAAGGGTCCTCCCCCTCTTCATACCATAAAAATTTCAAGTAGGGGCGATCTTTTTTTGTAATGCCGATCTGTAAAAAAGCCTTTTTTATGTCAGCAATTACCCCTATTTTCCCTAATCTAAATCTATTTAAAATAGAAGGAATCAGTTCAGCCAGGTTAGGCCCCTTTTCAATACAATCCTTTATCGATGGTGAGTCCTTTTCCCGAGCTGAACCATCAAAAACTGGCCGCACCTTTGTAGTGGAGGTTTCTTTAAACACCGCTCTATGAGGAAGGAAATGCTCACTACCTACTGCTTTTCTCTGATCAACCTTTTCTATTATTTTTTCATCTAACCATTCCTCAAATACTTGATTATAATCGCCTAATCTTCCTACCCTTTTTAATGAATCGACACAGGTTTTTAATCTACGTCGAGCAATATTTTCGTAACTGGGCAAACGAGGGTGGCCCTGTATCCATGGAAGACTAACTTCATATCTACCCTCGTCATCTACTCTTATACTACTGAGAAAATGTTCTTTTGTGGCTAATTCTATCTCGTCTCTACTTTTTTTCTTCCCAGGATCCCGAATTCCTAAAGTGTCAAGGTGCCATAACTCGGTAATTTTTGCCTCTTTGACATGGGGTGAAAAAATAAGATTATTCATATTTTTATTTTCATAACCCCCAGTTTTGCCGAGAATTGTCCATCCTAAACGAGTTCCCATGCAAACTAATCCTCCCTGTAATTGTTTTAAATGTCCGGTAAATAATTTTCCGGCGACATCCGCACCAATTAACACGTGAATTTCATCAGGAAATTCTGATGTATAAAATGATCTAAAAATGATTAAATTCCTATGTATAGTTTTTGCTCCTATAAAACTTTTTAATGGAACGATTTTGACCAACTTTAATACTAAATATCTCTTAAAATAATTATTCGATTTGAAAACTGCCTGCTTCAGCGTGCTTATCAAACATTTCTCTATAACATCACCGATTTTCATATTTTTGTATGCAACAGTTTTTTTAATATTAACGAAGAAAGACCATGATTAAGCATTCAAAATGGATGCCGATCTAGGGATGATCTACGCAGATTTTCATTGGTCCATTTCCAAATCGTTACTTTTTTTTTAATATATAGAAGGATATTTTACAAGCTAATATATTTTTTAATACTCTAAAAAATAAACTACGAATAAGTTTAAATAAGTGGGAAAATTGCTACTTTATTAAATTCAAAGCATTATTTTTGTTTGTTTGTTTTTAAATAAATTAGAAGTTTTAATTGATTGAATTCTCGGTTTTTCATTTGAAAAATAAATTCGAACTTTGGTATTCATACAGCCGAATTAGAGTTGTAAAAGTATGTTTTGCAAAAGTATTAATAGCGATAATGAACTTCTGTTAGCAGTATCTTTGGAAATATATCTTAAGGTGGTTCTCAAATTCACAGCACGTCTTCTGATTCATTTTTAACTGTAAAGGCATAAAATTGTAAGGTCTGACTATTGAAGGGATTTGGAATCGAATAGCGTTTTCCATTTTTGATAAATTACTTACAGAGATATAAGAGATTCTTGTCATCTGACTGTAGATTTTCCTCCTTTCCCGTGCTATTGCTTCCAGAAATTCGGTTCAAAACGATAACTTTGGCAGTATTTTCTCAAAAATATATTGCTTTTACGAAAAAGAAAAAACAAAAAACCGCCATTTATATAATTTCCGAAAAGAAATTAATTCAGAAATGTTTCAGAATGTAGCTCCTTCGGATTTGAGAAAAGACTTAAAAAATGACAGAGAAATATTTTCACAAATCTACTTTTTGTTATGCAGCTTCAAAAGTTATGTTTTTAACCCTTTATTCTAAACTACATTATTTTTTTAATGAATCCTTATTTGAATTTTGAAAAGTCTAAGAGTGTAAGTAATCATTAATGTTACTGTTGTGTGTTTAATGTTTTGCGAACACATAGTAATCTAAAATATACTGTAAAATGTTCCCATAAATATGTATGTAGTATTCATTAATAAAAGAATCTTAATCGTATGTCGAGAAAAACCGAAATTTTTGTAGAAATTGAGTCGGGCCGGGCCGAGCCTATTTTCACTGATTTTTGTAGGGGCCGGGCCGAGACCTGTGAAAATGTAAACGAGCCGGCCTCGGGCCGAACATTTAATTTTTACACCGGGCTGGGCCCGGACCTGGAAATTCCGGCCCGTGCAGACCTCTACAGCCGATACGCATGCAGACCCTAATTACCGAATAGGCACGAGAAGCATGTGCTTCTCTTAGAAAATTTTGAAGGAGCCCAAAATTGAGAAAACAGGGGCCCCAAATTTTATGTTGAATTAATTTTGTTCCAAAATTCTATGAAATTTTTTTTAAATTATTAACTTATTTATGTATATATATATTTTAAAAAGTATTTCATAAAAATACCTTTCATAACAAATTAATTTTTATGTAATAGATCAGTTTGAACCACATAATCACAACTTTTCAGTTTGTCCATATTTTAGATGTATGTTTATTTTACATATTGAATTTGAATATTATTGAATTTGGCTTGTATGCACAATATAAAATATTGATAATTTATGTTATTGCCAAAATTGAAAGAATTATTTCAAAATATTGATATTTTATGTTGTATACATACATGCTGAATTCAAACTTTTTATCCAACTTTACATATTTATGCTAATACCATGAAAAATCATTTTTGCATATTTTTCTTGATTGTTTCATTTTTTGTGTTAGGGGAACATAAAAAAAAGTTGTTTAATGAAATGTACGTGAACTCAACTGAGACACTCTTTTGGAATAATATTTGCAGCATTGGTGAGTTTCCGGGTACGTCGAATTTGGAAACTTCTCGAATGAAAGGGGGGGGTGGGTAGCCCGAAATGACACTGTGCTTCCCTTATCTTTAGAGGTTAATCGGGGCCTGTACGCATGCGTGTGAGGAATTGTCAGACTTTCGGGAAGAATTAACGGAAAAATGTTTTCTAGGAGTATGGAAATTATTTGTTTAAAAATGACAAATCATTTAGTGTATAAAGACGCATTTTTCTGAGAGTGACATTCTACACGCATTTCAAACGCACGCAGATATCACTTGCCATATTTCAACAACTTACGCGTGCAAAGACGCGGGTTTTGTTAGTATGATACATTTTGAAAGGTTCATTGTAGGTCAAAAAGCTGATAAAAATCAAATGCGATTATTTTGAACTTGTAGAAATGTTATCTCTCAATTATTCGTTCCTGGTTTCGATTGGATTTTACTAGCTTTGTTCTACCTTTTTACTCGATTAAAAAAAAAAAAAAATGCTTTTTTGGCAGGCATATGCCGATTTATTTAGGCTAACTTTTGACCATTCGAATTGGCAATCACTTTGTAATTATATTCCACCCCAATCGGAATGATGTTTCATAATCGGGGTTCCTTTCCGTCCTATAAAGTAGAATGCAAAATATTATACTTTAAAATACAGTAAAACATCTGAATAGCGGCAGGCCCCGATCGCAACTAATTGGAGCCCTGAGCAAAGATAAATTAGGGGGCCCCATTCGAATCGTTGAAACATTATTCAGATAGAAATGATGGTCAATCATATGTGTAATGCATAAACAATATTTTTGCACCTTGGATTTTAAATAGAAGAAAATTCTTAGCTCCGTCAATTCTAAATTAAGTACCTTAATTAATAAAAATACTTTTTTTCTTAATACAGAACAGAACTCTTTTATATAACTTTAGCAACTTGTTATATTACTTTAAGATTAATTTAATAACTTCAACTTATGGAAGAATGTCAAATACTCTTACATGTAAATATGAGTTTATAAGGTTGGTTTCCTTTACCTCTTTTGAAGTTGTACTACACACAACATATCAAGTGTTTTTTCAATAAATCTAAAAAAAATGTCAATTTTGGGTTTGTTTTTCATATTTACTCAAAGTTAAAAGAAAAAACTTTGAATACCGCAGAAAATTTAGCTCATGACAGTTAGAACTGATTATTTTCAACTACTAAAGTTTAGATATGAAATTAGATATTAAATCAAAATGTTATTTCTTATTGAGTAGTTGTTGAGGATAGCTTTCTGAAAGCATTGAGTTCTGTGTGTTCAGAATAAAATGCTTTTCAGAGAGTTTAGTAGAATCTTTTAAAGATGAAATTTGTATTTGAAAATTTTCAGAGCAGGAATTGGAGGAGAAAGGGTAAATATTTTATAAATTAATATATGGATTTGGGGGCCCCTTGAGGTCTGGGGCCCCTGGGCAAAGTCCCGATTTGCCCATGCGATAATAAGGGCCTGAATAGCGGCCACCACTGGGAGTAAGATAAAGTGACCGTACTTCGGAGGTTACCATTTTTCAGAGGTTTCACATTTTAAAAGTTCAAAATTACCTTACATCAAAATCAAAATAACAGCCCAAAATTATTTTTACAGTTAAAAACTGCATACTATTATTTCACACTAAAGAAATTACTTATTCTTAATCATCTTATTATTTTTAAAGCATATCTCTTTCTCTAAATGCATAATTATTTCCATAAATTTTTTGTACAGTTCGTTATCATTTACAGTGAATGCTAAATTTTTAATTTCTCTGAAGCTAAAAAGAACATCAGAATATGATTTTCCGCTGCAATTTTGTGATAATTTCATATTATGTACGGCTTCATTTTCGTCATCTCTTTTATTCTTATTACCTAGCTTTCTATAAGTTCAAATATAATATTAAAAGTAGAAAAAACTGCCAAATCATTATCTACTTTTATGTACTCGCTGGCTTTCATGGTCATTCTGGCACTATTTAAAATACCATTTAACTCATCATCATGTATGACTATTTTTGTACTTTCGGATTTCTGATTTACAGAAAACTGTTATTAAATTACAGTTTTAATACAGAATTGCAGTCAAAATTAACAAAAAAAAAAAAAAAAAAAAAAAAAACTGACAACTGTATAAAAATGTGACAACAGCTGGAGTTTAGTAGAGAAATTATAAGGACGTCAAATAATAAAATCCACCTCCATATTCTTTTCAATCTCAGTTGTAGTTCAAAAAAACCGTAAAAAGAAAAAAAAAATTTGGCGTGGCCGCTGTTTGGAGATTTAGTGTAATGTTATTTCTATGAAAGAGATTCGGTAACACTAAAACATGACCGGTATTTGGAGGTTACCGTTGTTCGGAGTGACCGTTGTAGGAGGTTTCACTGTAATAATAATAAAAAAGCATGACGTAAATATAAGAAAAATATGGTGTATCGCAAATGAAAGCAGAAATTTAATTTTAAATTCTTTTAGTGGATTAGTTTACATAAAAAAAAAATTCCCGATTCAACAAAAACAGTATAAACAACATTTAAGGGTCTCCGGGACACAAAAATCTTCAAATTTTCTGAAAAAAAAAATTAGTGCATTAAAAATTTCTCTCTTTTTTTTCTGCTTAAAATGACATATAAATCATATTTTTTTAAAATCTTAATTAGAACAGTAAACATTATTTTTTTCGTTTTGGTTTGTTTTCCAAATGTAACTTCAAGCAATGGTTGTCATGGAAATGACTTCTTGTGAAAATGCATTTTTCTTCCTGGTGGGTTTTTTCATTTCTCGTATTTAAATTGATATAGTTATAAGTCAAGAACAGTTAAAGGTAAATGCTTCAAACTTGGAGCATGTCTTTTTCAATTGTTTTACTTTAATTTTTATTCAGAAAATTTAAAAAAATTGCATTTACTTTTGAAAATATGATCTAAAAAAGCTAAATCACTTGTTTTTAAATTTTACTTTAAATATTTTAATTATTTCTTAAATTAATATTTTAAAAAATGTTGAATCAACAATTTTTTAATTTTTAAATGAAAAAAATATGAGACTTTGTTTCCAAATGATATGGTTAACCATCGCAAAAAAAAATTCAATATTTTAACTCAGTAAATAAAAATTATTTTAAAATCCCGGACCCCCTTAAATTGAATATTCATCAACAATCGAAGTGGTTTATGACATTCGGTAACGGATCGTTTTCCGTTTTAAACGGAGTTCCCGGTCTGTTTAGACCCCGTGAGAAAAAGATGACCGTAACGTAAACAAACTATTCATTGATGACATTAATTTTAATTTAAAATTGTAATAATATACATTTTTTTAGATTCAAAGAAATTTTTTCTAAATCTTTCTAAAAATTATTATACCAGTACTTCCAAATCTGTAGTTTGAATTCGAAAAAAATTGTGGAAATTAATCTTTTGAAAGGCCACAGTGCGCGAGAAGAAATCTCTCAATTATGCGATATTGCTATTGCATTTGTATAATTTTCGTCCTTTAAAGACAAGAATTTAGTGTTTTAATGTCGAATACTGCTTCAAGTCTCAATTTTAATGAGGTCCGGGGTCAATATTATGTTCTCTTTATTTATAGCCATTTGTTAAAGAATTCTTTTCCTGAAATTTGTGTTTCTATAAAAGTTACTTTTAAGATAAAAAGTTTTTAAAACTTTGGATTTTTTTTTCAAAAAAATTAAAATTTTAAATATTAAACTTGCATATTTTTTTATATACAGATTTTTAGATTTTTTTTTAGAGCAGAAATCTCTGAATTACGTGATATTCCTGATGAATTTGTATATTTTGCATCATAAAAAAAGAAAAGACATTAGTCTTTAAATGTCGAATGCTGATTCAAGTATTAATTTTAAAGCAATTGGATCGTTTACTTATATTTCATGAGAACTATGGTCAGAAGACTTGAGTGTGAAATGTTTATGTTGAGATTTAGTCCAGGCAATAGAGACCGTATGCAATAGAGACGGCTTTACCTAGAAAAATTCATGGTAGTTCTGGAAAAAGACTTACTATATGTTTTTTGGGTCGCTGAATCCGAATTTTTAACTTCCCACCAAAATTTCCCTCGGCAATCCCCCCCACATTTTTGTAAAATGCCCCCCCAAAAAGGGTTTTATTAAAAAAATCAATTTTTTTATTGATTTAGGGAAAAAGAATCTAGAAATTCAGAAAGTAGAAAAAATCTGCAACAAATTAGATATATGACATTATGACTTAGGATGAAGGGGAAGGGGGGATCTGCCTCGGAACATGCGCGCGGTGCTGCGTGAACTAAGTTGCGCAATTCCATTTAACCACTCACACGTTTACATTCGCCCTCCCATCTCCCCTCCGAAACTTCTCTATAAGGTTTACTTTAAGTTTTTTGGGTGGCTGAATCCGAATTTTTAACTTCCCCCTAAAATTCCGCCCCCCCCAAATAGTTGTTTTTAACTTAAATTTCTTATTGTTTTAGGGGAGAAGCATTACTAAATTCAGAAACTAGACAAAATTTGCAAGAAATCGGATATATGACATTATGACGTACGATGAACGGGGAGGGGGAGGGCTGCCTCTGAACATGCACTGCGGTGCTACGTGCACTAAGTTATGAAGTCCAGGCAATAGGGGATTTTACCTGGCAAAATTAATACTAGTTCTGGATTTCGACTCACTTTATGTTTTTTGGGTCGCTGAATCCGAATTTGTAACTTCCCACCAAAATTTCACCAGCAACCCCCCAAAAAATTGATTTTTTGAAAAAATTTGGTTTTTGAGAAAAGCGCGCGGGGAATGTTCCGAGGCAGCCACCTCTCTCCCCGTTCATCCTACGTCATAATGTCTTAGATCCTATTTGTTGCAAATTTTGTCTAGTTTCTGAATTCCGTAATGCTTTTCCACTAAAACAATAAGAAATTTAAGTTAATAGCAACTATTTTGGGGGTTTTCGGGGGGGGGGGGGAATTTTGAGTGTAAGTTAAAAATTCGGATTCAGCGACCCAAAAAAAATTAAAGTAAACCTTATAAGGAAAGTTCGGAGGGGAGATGGGAGGACGAATGTAAACGTGTGAGTGGTTAAGTGGAATTGCGCAACATAGTCCACGCAGAACCGCGCGCATGTTCCGAGGCAGATCTCCCTTCCCCTTCATCCTAAGTCATAATGTCATCTATCGAATTTCTTGAAAATTTTGTCTACTTTCTGAATTTCTAGATACTTTTCCCCTAAAACAATAAAAAAATTGATTTTTTTAATAAAAACCTTTTCTTGTGGTCCTTTTACCAAAATTTGGGGGGGAGGGGGTGTTGACGGGGAAATTTTGGTGGGAAGTTACAAATTCGGATTAGGCGACCCAAAAAACATAAAGTAAGCCGATTTCCAGAACTACCGTTAATTTTGCTAAGTAAAATTCCCTATTGACTGGACTAATTAGAGGACAAACTTTATTTCCGAGAATGGTGGCGTGTTCCTGCAATCCAGCTTCTAGGGGGCTTGAGCTGTTGGACGGTATGAGGTCGGGGGTTCTGTCCTCCGTTGGCCCATGCTGATCAGGTGTCCATACTAAGCACAATGTCGATATGGTGGGTTCGAGGGAATTCGAAATCACCAGGTCGTCTAAGGAAGAGTGCAACGGCCCAGGGCGGAAACGCAGCAGGCAAAATCTCTCGCACTGTGTAATAGTAGGATAGCGCTTGAGAATGGGTTGCGGAGGGCATCCTAATCAATATTACCGAACGCAGTTCTTTTTTTTTTTTTCCATGGTAAATAAAATAATGCAAGTTTTCATGTTAAAGAGGGGAAAATGCAGAATATAAGTAAAATATTTAAAAATACTTAATTTTAATTTATAATTGTAAAACCGCACTTTATTTTAGATTCAAAGAAATTTTTTCTAAATATTTCAAAAAAATATATTATACCAGTAGTGCTTGCAAATCTTTAGTTTGAAATAGAAAAGAGTTGTGGAATATATGTAAAATATTGAAAAAATTTTTAATTTAAAATTGAAAACAATACTTTTTTTAGATTCAAAGAAATTTTTGTTTTATATTTCAAAAAAATATTTTACCAGTGCTTCCAAATATTTAGTTTGAAATAGAAAAGAGTTGTGGGTTTTGAAAGGCCACAGTGAGTAGAGGATATCTCTAAAAATTATGCGATATTTCTACTGTATTTGTATAATATTCTTCACTTAGAAATAAGAAATTAGGGTTTAAATGTCGAATACTGCTTGCTCATTTGACAGTGCAATTAGTTTCACTCCTGCTCAACAGCCTAAAACATCTGTTAGGCATAATTTACCTACTCTGTATCATTGTGTATTCTATTTAATTTTATTATTCTGCTAAGTATTCGCATAGCTTATTGTTATTGGTTCCTCTATCGTGTATTATTATTATTATTTGCATTGTGTTTGTCTTATTTGACATTCTTATTGTTGGCATCACTACAGTATTCATTAGCGCCAAATTTAATCTGCATAGAGTTAAAGTCTTCTCTTGCACTGTGTTTCACTTGTAAATAATGGTCTATTGCATCAATTTTAATTTGTAAAATATCAACTTATTATTTTTTTTTCTTTTCATTAGCATTTGCATATAATTCTTGGTTCAATTCTTACTTGCATATGGGTTTTGGCATCAAAATAAGAATTAAAACTCTCTTCAAAAAGAGCTCTACCATTGAAAACGAAGTATTGCTTTGAACATTGTTATTTGTTTTCTAGCATCGTGTTTCTCTGTAATTAGTCTCCTGTGTCAGTTCTTATATATTGTTTTATTTTTTCTATGTGTAACAGTGTAATCCAACATTGTATCCTGTATCGTATCCTATATGTAAAAATGGGAAAAAAATTCTTTTAACTCCCATTGTTTTTGTTGCATCTGTAAGTCCTATTAAGTGGATTTTCCACATTTGATTCACATCTCGACTTCTTTTGTTTAGTGTATTTTTAATGTTTTTTACTTGTTCACCAATGTATAATACTGCATTATGAGGTTTTTTTTTCTTCCCTTCAAAATCTGTAATGTACATAAGTTTGTATAATGATAAGTCCAGCCCGCCTGGGATATAACTGGGCTGCCACTTGTAACATTTCTGTATAATTTTGTAAGTTTTAATATATAGGGGTCTTTTTCAACGAAGGTATTTCCGGGCCCTGCCTCCGGCAGCGGCCAGTTATCATGGTAGTTATTCTGCTGGGCGGGGCTTGTTCAGCTAAAACCATATTGGTAGGCCTCCCCGCCTGGCCTGAAACTGAAACTGAAACTGAGGTCGGGGGTTCTGTCCTCCGTTGGCCCATGCTGATCAGGCGTCCATACTAAGCACAATGTCGATATGGTGGGATCGAGGGAATTCGAAATCACCAGGTCGTCTAAGGAAGAGTGCAACGGCCCAGGGCGGAAACGCAGCAGGCAAAATCTCTCGCACTGTGTAGTAGTAGGAAAGCACTTGAGAATGGGCCGCGGAGGGCACCCTAACCAATATTACCGAACGCAGTTCTTTTTTTTTTTTCCATGGTAAATAAAATAATGCAAGTTTTCATGTTAAAGGGGGGGGGGGATGCAGAATATAAGTAAAATATTTAAAAATACTTCATTTTAATTTATAATCGTAAAACCGCACTTTATTTTAGATTCAAAGAATTTTTTTCTAAATATTTCAAAAAAAATATTATACCGGTGCTTGCAAATCTTTAGTTTGAAATAGAAAAGAGTTGTGGAATATATGTAAAATATTGAAAAAATATTTAATTTTAATTTAAAATTGAAAACAATACTTTTTTTAGATTCAAAGAAATTTTTTTTTATATTTCAAAAAAATATTTTACCAGTGCTTCCAAAATCTTTACTTTGAAATAGAAAAGAGTTGTGTATATTAACATTTTGAAAGACCACAGTGAGTAGAGGAAATCTCTAAAAATGATGCGTTATTTCTACTGTATTTGTATAATATTCTTCATTTAGAAATAAGAAATTAGTGTTTAAATGTCGAATACTGCTTGAAGTCTTAACTTTAAAGGGGTCCGGGGTCAAATTATAGTTTCTTTATTTATAGGCATTTCTTAATTAATTTTTTTCCTGAAATGTGTTTCTTTATAGAGATTATTTTTAAGAAAAAATGGTTTTAAAATATTTTCACTAAAATTAAAATTTTAAACTTGCATATTTTTTTAGAAATAGACTTTTAGATTGTTCTTCTAGATTGAGAGAAATTTTTTCTATATATTAGTGAAAAATATTTTACCAGTAACTCCAAATGTGTAGATTTAATCAAAATTTTGTTGCAAGTTATTCCTTTGAAAGATTACATGCGTAAATACGTGTTAAGTTCCCTTAGAAAGACCCCCACGGAGGGCACTCTTCCTCGGGCCTATACCTCTCGAGTTGATAATCGGCCGTAAAAAATCAACCCATCCCAACCTTTTGAAAGACACCCACGGAGGGCACTCTTCCTCGGGCCTATACCCCTCGAGTTGATAATCAGCCGTCAAAAATCAACCCAACCCAACCCTTTGAAAGATTACAATAAGATAGATGAAATATCTCAATTGCGTGATATCCCTGTTGAATTTGTATAATTTCGGCCATCTAAAAAAAAGAAATAGAAATTAGTCTTTAAATGTCAAATTCTGATTCAAGTATTAATTTTAAAGCAAATGGATCGTTTACTTATATTTCATGAGAACTATGGTCAGATGACTTGAGTGTGAAATGTTTATGTCGGGATTTGAGAACGAACTTTGTCGCCGGGGACGGTGGCGTGTTCCTGTAATCCAACGTCTCGGAGGCTTGAGGTGTTGGACGGTATGAGGTCCGGGGTTCTGTCCGCCGTTGGCCCATGCTGATCAGGTGTCCATGCTAAGCACAATGTCGATATGGTGGGATCGAGGGAACTCGAAATCACCAGGTCGTCTAAGGAAGAGTGCAACAGCCCCGGGCGGAAACCCAGCAGGCAAAACCTCTCGCACTGTGTAGTAGTAGGATAGCGCATGAGAATGGGTTGCGGAGGGCATCCTAACCGATGTTACCGAACGCAGTTTTTTTTTTTTCTTCCATGGTAAATAAAATAATGCAAATTTTAATGTTAAAGGGGGTGAAATGCAGAATATAAGTAAAATATTTAATAATACTTAATTTTAATTTATAATTGTAAAACCGCACTTTTTTTAGACTCAAAGAAATTTTTTCTAAATATTTCAAAAAAATATATTATACCAGTGCTTCCAAATCTTTTGTTTGAAATAGAAAAGAGTTGTGGAATATATGTAAAATATTACAAAAATACTTAATTTTAATTTATAATCGAAAACAATACCTTATTTAGATTCAAAGAAATTTTTTCTAAATATTTCAAAAAAATATTTTACAGTGCTTCTAAATCTTTACTTTGAAATAGAAAATAATTGTGGAAATTAACATTTTGAAAGACCACAGTCAGTAGCGGAAATCTCTAAAAAATATGCGATATTTCTACTGTATTTGTATAATTTTCTTCATTTAGAAATAAGAAATTAATGTTTAAATGTCGAATACTGCTTTAAGTCTTAACTTTAAAGGGGTCCGGGGTCAAATTATAGTTTCTTCATTTATAGGCATTTCTTAATTAATTTTTTTCCTGAAATGTGTTTCTTTATCAAGATTATTTTTAAGATAAAAATATCTTAAAATATTTTCAAAAAAATAAAAATTTTAAACTTACATATTTTTTTAGAAGTAGATTTTTTGGTTGTATTTTTAGATTGAGAGAAATTTTTTCTATATATTAGTGAAAAATATTTTACCAGTAACTCCAAATGTGTAGTTTTAATCAAAATTGTGTTGCAAGTTATTCCTTTGAAAGATTACATGCGTAAATACGGGTTAGGTTCTCTTAGAAAGACCCCCCACGGAGGGCACTCTTCCTCGGGCCTATACACCTAGAGTTGATAATCGTCCGTCAAAAATCAACCCAACCCAACCCTTTGAAAGATTACAGTAAGACAGATGAAATCTCTCAATTACGTGATATCACTATTGAATTTGTATAATTTGGGTCATCTAAAAAAAAAAAAAAAAAAAAAAAAAAAAAAAAAAAAAAATTAGTCTTTAAATGTCAAATTCTGATTCACGTATTAAGTTTAAAGCAATTGGATCGTTTACTTATATTTCATGAGAACTATGGTCAGATGACTTGAGTGTGAAATGTTTATGTCGGGATTTGAGAACGAACTCTATTTCCGGGAATGGTGGCGTGTTCCTGTAATCCAGCGTCTAGGCGGATTGAGCTGTTGGACGGTATGAGGTCGGGGTTTCTGTCCTCCGTTGGCCCATGCTGATCAGGCTCCCATACTAAGCACAATGTCGATATGGTGGAATTAAGGAGGTTGAACTAATGAGCGAAATTTGACTTTCCATAAGACTTTTAGCATTAGTTCGAAATCCGACAATTTCATTGGCTGTCGGTGAACCGAACTTCTTTCCCTGTAAGGAAGAAATCCATTTTACGAGTAACAGCGCTACTACTCATTTCATCAAATGTATTTCTTGATAATAATAGCTTGATGCATCAAAAAAAAAAAAAAAAAAGCTTATGTATTTTGTCTCATACTGAGCACGGAATCAATTATTATACAGTTAATGACATAATATATAATTAATTATTAAATTTGATATAATTTTCTAGTAAGAAAATTATTAACAATTCTAAAACAACATTGACTTAGCTATATAAAAATATTTTTCTATGTCAGTTTAAAAGATACTATTATTACATTTAAATAGATGTTTTATTTTAATTATATAACATTAGCTCCTAAGTGGTATTATGTAGTAAAATTTAATCACAATAATATATTTCGAATAAAAATTGTAAAGCTACTGATAATAAATTAATAAATAAAGATATTTAATTATTTAAAAAAAATCTAACTGACAAATTTTTTTTTCAAAGGAACTGGTGATAAAGATCAACTGATTTTAACTAACTGACTTAAGGGTGTTCTCAAATCCAAAAAGGCAACTTTCTGACATAAGTTTTAATTTATTTTTGTCCGAAAATGCCTGAAAGTAGCTGGTGTTGTTGCTCAGAAACTATGTAATTGAGCTGTTTTTTCCATTTTTTTTTTTTTTTTTTTTTTTTTTTTTTGCAAGCGCAATAGATTTTTCAGAAAATAGTGTCAAAGTGGACGTTTTGAACCGAATTTCCGCGCGAAGGAAGGAAGAGCACTGTCACGCGATCAAAATCGCTTATAACTCAATTTGATCAAAAAATGGAAAAACAGTTCAATTCCAAATCGCTTCCACGGCCAGGCTTTCCAATTTTATACCTTTTCGTTAAAAAATGAATTTGTAAATGTGTCAAAACGTTTTGCGCTTGTTGAGCAGAGCAGTTAAGAACAGCCTTAAGAAAATATTATAATTACTCTTTAATTATTAAAGAAATTTATTTATAAGAAAAATACCGTATAAGTCATATGAATTTTATAATTCAATTCAATTATCTGTATAACATTTACAATATAAAAAAAAAAAATAGTAATCTAAATAACAGGTAAATTTAAAAAGATCAGAACTTTATAAAATTCTAACATGAAAATACTTTTAATGTAAGCCTAGGAGATTTATTATTGCATTTTAATAAATGCTTACTTTAATTATTAAAAAATAGATTAAATGAATTTTTTAATTTAATTACTTAAATTTATTTAAAAAAATCTAATTGACAAAAAAAAATTACAACGGAACTCGTAATAAAGATCAACTGATTTTAACTAACTAACTTAAGAAAATATTATTATTACTCTTTAATTATTAAAGAAATTTATTTATTAGAAAAATACCCTATAAGTCATATGAATTTAAAAATTTAATTATCTGTATAATATTTACGATAAAAAAAATTCAAAGCAACCTAAGTAACAGATAAATTTAAAATGATCAGAACTCTATTAAGTTCTAACAAGGAGATTTATTATTGCATTTTAATAAATGTTTACTTTAATTATTAAAAAATAGATTAAATAAATTTTTTAATTTAATTATTTAAATTTATTTTAAAAAAAATTACAACGGAACTCGTAATGAAGATCAACTGATTTTAACTAACTGACTTAAGAAAATATTATTTTTACACTTTAATTATTAAAGAATTTCTTTATTAGAAAAATACCCTATAAGTCCTATGAATTTTAAAATTTAATTTAAATATTTGTGTAATATTTAACATAAAAAATTATAAAGTAACCTATCATAAATTAATAAAGATTTTTATGTCTCAAGGATAATTTTAAAATAAAAAACCTTTAATATATATTAATTCTGATAATTTCGCATTTATCTGTTACTATAGTAACAGACAAATTTAAAATGATCAGAACTTTATAAAGTTCTAACAAGAAAATACTTTTAACGTAAGCCTAGGAAATTTATTATTGCATTTTAATAAATGTTTACTTTAATTATTGAAAAATAGATTAATTGTTTTTTTTTAATTTAATTATTTAATTTATTTAAAAAATCTAATTGCTAAAAAAATTTACAAAAGAACTGGTAATAAAGATCGACTGATTTTAACTAACTGACTTAATAAAAATCAAAACAAAACTCTAAAAAAGTGAAAACGCCAGCGAAAGGACAGAACACGCAACTTTAGTATTACAAATGCAAAATCTTAACCAGCCCTAGTCTTGATCACTGGGTTAGATCATTCATACATTTGAGATACCAAAATACCATGTTCCGGCTTTACACAGTATTTTACTCTTATACTTGTCCTTTCAGGGAAAGAAGTCCCGCTCAATTTCATTAGCTATCGGTGAAGCGTCAGCCAATGAAATTGCAGGATTTCACACTAATGCTAAAAGTCTTATGGAAAGTCAAATTTCGCAATGGAGAACAACGCTCCGCTACGCAATGCTACGAAAGTGAAGCCTGCCACGCCCGCTCATCCTCCCAAAACATTGAAGAACGCATAGCGATACATTGAAAAATGAGTATAGAAAATTCCTAATAAAAATAATTTTAGAGTCAAGATCCGATTTTTTCTATGATTTTGCATTTATAGAAGACTGTCTATACGTATCACCTTGTTTTTTATTGTAAAATTTCAAATATTTTCTCATTCATACGTCTTATGCTGCCTTTACACTATGGCTTATCAGGTCTACAAGGTCTGCGAGGTCTGCCAGGCGTGGGTTTAGCCTGGTTTAGGAGGGTCTGCGTGGTCTGCGAGGCTTGGTCTCTGTGGTCTAGGCCTTGGCTTTAAAATACTAGACCCAACCAATCAGCGTGCTTCATTTTTCTGTATTCCGCCATTTTAAAAGATTGAAGAAGCAGACGACAGCTTATGATTTTAAAGATTATTTGAAATTAATAAGGGATTTACAAATTAAAGGTACGTAATGGTTTTTCAGATGTTTTTTAACATTTCTTTACATTGTTTCATAACTGTAGAAGTTTCTTTTATAAAGCTATTCAATCGTAAGTTACTATTTTCATGTATTTACATACTACGCTACTAAAATTAATTTGTTAACTATGTTACTTTTTAATATTACCAAACTCTATAAAACTATGTATTCGTAAATTCTTTAATTTGCATCTTCCTGTATTTACATACAACACTGCCTATGCATTTGTTAATAGATAATTATGTTCCTCATTTCCAAATTCTTTAAAATTAACCTGGTTTCATATGCATGAATTTAAAACAAATTTGATAGTATATGAATACAAATTAATATAATACGGTTGTCATTCTATTATAATGTACGGTAATCCCATTTTTGTGAATAAATAGTTTCATTTCCTTCAGGAATCTATTTGATATTCTATTTCAATGCATTTTTAGTACTGACAATTTTTTAATTTATCCTAAAACTAGCAACAAATTTTTAACCATAGAATTAATTTTGAATTAACTCCAAAGTTTTCTCTATTATTTTTATATAATTGACTGATCATAGCAAACTCTGCATACATGATTTACATTATTATTAATCAGTTTTAAATGTGTTAATTTTTACAATGATACGGTACTATCTAAAAAGTAATATGAAGACTTTGAATTGTATTTAGCTTCTTATCCTCCCCCTAAAAAAATTCTAATGACATATAAAATTTAACTTTTTTTAAATTGAACAAACTTGTTTTTAAATAAAGTTTTTACTTGTAATTATTATTAATAATTTATAAACCATCCCTTATTCTTTTTAAAATTTTATCTTATATGTTTATCTTTCTGTAGTTTTCTTTAATAATTAATCAGTAGTAGTATATTAAAACTGTAAAATCTAGAACATGAATTTTTTCTCTCCACTTCCCCACAAGAGATGATTTACGATTGAAAAGTTCGTAAATTATTTTTTTTTCAGAAAGAGTTTGAAAAACTTTCAAACCTATAAAAGTTATACTTGAAGTAGAGATTAGAATCTGCTGGTGCCAAGATAAATACATATTTTACCAAGTTTGCTCTCAGGATATCGCAGGTGTGTAGTCTTCTATAATAAGTGACTACCATTTGTGATCTTCTGCAAGAAAGTGGATTGTCTGATGCTCTTGGACTATGTGCTGTTTTGTTGTTTTCTACTTAAAATTCATCAATCAGGAACTCTCGTATAAATAAAGTATTACTAACTTGTATGACTGACTGTAAGTATGTAGTTTTTTTATATATTTATTTTCTGTTGCTTAGAACGAGAGATTTTGAAATGCATTCTACATTGTTTTTGTTGTTTTTATTAGTTTATTATACTCTTTTTTTTTCTATTCATTTACATTGCAGGATGTTTTCAATGGGACATTTTCAACAGTTATGTGAATGTTTGGCGATTGCCTGTTGACCCGACTTTTACATGAGATTTGCATGCTTTTTTTGAAGATATGAATCTTCAATAATATTCGTGTATGATGATTGTAAGTAAGTCATTTTTCTCAAAAGTACATGTTCTGTATTTTATTTATCATTGTTTTATCTTTTATATATAACGTCATTTTTCTCACAAAATCAATCTGTATCTAAGAAAACTTTATTCCCAATACAATATTTATTATTTAATTCCTTTTATTCTTTAATCAATGTTTTCTTCGCATTAGTTTTTTTAATTTATAAAATGGCGTTAAATGATCAATTAAAAAAATGTAGTTTATGTAAATATGTAAACTATGTTTTATATAAACATCGAGTATATGAGTATTCTGTTAGTGGGAAGCAGTTAACCTCTACCTCCCTCCCTATACACACTTTTCAAGGATTTGATATTGCAAAAAATGTGTCGCTCAGACTTAAAAAAATTCTGAAATTACACGAAAGCTAGAATAACTTATCAAATTTGCCTAAAATAAGATCACAGTGTTAAATAAGCAATTTAAGCACAGTAATTAGTAATAATGTATATATTTGAGAATATGGTTATGTATATTGCTTCGTAGCTGTGAACTATGATCAAATGATATCTCTTCCATTTCTAATTCCTTTTTCTTCCATTTGGTACACCTGGATAATTTTAATTTAATATCAGCTTAATAATTATTAATATATTTTATTTAATATTGAAATAATATAAAATGTATTATCTGTGATAGTATCATGGTTTTTATTTGTTTAATAATTATTAAGCTGCATATGTAATAATCTAATGTATTTGATTTAATATTTGTTAATGTTGAACTAATCTAAAATGTATTATTATTAATGTTGTTGTTTGTTTTGTTTTTTTGTTGTTGTGATTTGGGTTGTTTATTTACAATTCTTTGAAGTGATATGAATTATTTATTTCATTAGTAAAAGTTATTGAAATTATCAGGAGCATATGGTGTATTTTAGAATTTAATTAAAATGTGTCAACATTGTAATTAATTTTTATAAAGCTCTGAGCTTCAAAATAAAATAAGTGATATTGTTTGTTTCGCTCAATCAATGTTTATAATTCACTGGGTCATTCGATGGTAACTTACGTTATATTTAGAACAGTTTACTTCAGTAATTTTAGTAATAAAAGACAAAAGAAAAAAAAAATATTAACAATGCAAAGTTGACATGATTTGTTAATTAAACCTATTCAAAGATAAATTTAGATGATAATGGCCTAATTTTAGTGTTTTTTCTTGAACTCTGCCAGTTATATTTATTATGGTAACCATAGGCGTAGCGTGACCAAAAATTTTGGGGGGGCACCAAGGTCGTGCGAAATAAAAACGGCGCCCCGGGCGAATTTTCAATTTTGCACACCCCCCCCCAAAAAAAAAAAAAAAAAATTAAAAAAATCTTTATTTTTGTGATAGGTGTAATAAAATTGATAAAGTGCAGAAGCATAAATAAATTCTATCGAATAAATATTTTTCGCGTTTATTTTTGAACTTTAAAGGGTTTAATTTTAATTTAGGAATTCGGAACAACTAAATAACATAAAAGAAAATTGCATTTATTTGTTAGAGAGTTCATGATGAGTTTATTTTTTCACAGTTTACCAGGCCCTGCTCGTACAAAAATCAATGAAAACAAGCCCGGCCCATGAAAAAATCATTTAAATCAGTCCCGGCTCGGTTCGGCTCGACACAATTTCTCAAAAAATTCCGATTTTTCTTAACATACAATTGCAGGGCTTCCACTTGCTACTAAAAGCTACTATTTTCAGCATCGGTGGCTATGGCGACTATTTTAGGCCGAAAACCATTAAAAAGCGGCTATTTCAAGAAAAAAGGCGATTTTTTCCGGATTTCAGTGACTATTTTTACTGAAAATATTTGATCTTTTTCTTCAAAGCACCTGTAAAGTCATTTTCCCAAACACACTTTTTCAACGGATGTTTGAAGAGATTCGCGATTTTTTTCCTCGACGAATTTCAAAATTCTTGATTTCGCCCCCTCCCCCCCCACTCCAATCTATTGACGAAAATACTTATTTTTTTCCGAGATCTTTTTATACAATCGTTGAATGAGATTTTGCGATTTTTTCCGCGATCCTTTGCCAAATATCGCAAATTTTTCTACGTCAGATTGACGAAATCGATTTTTTTTCCGCCACCACTTGTCCAAATTCGCGATATAGATTTTCCGCGACCGATTGATGGTCGTTACTATTTGTTTCAGAGATCTTTTGACGAAATTCCCGATTCTTTTCCAGATCGTTTGTCAAAATTCGTGATTTTCTTTTCATGACCGAGTTATAAAATTCGTGATTTTTTGCGTTAAATTCTCAATTTTTTTGACCAAATTTGCGTTTTTTGCCCGCGACCATTTGACGAAATTTGAAATTTTTTTATTTCGAAATTCGCAATTTTTTGTCCATTCTTTTGACGAAATTTGCGACGATTTATCCGCGACCGAATGACGAAAATCACCATTTGTTTCCGTGACTTTTGGCAAAATTCAAGATATTTTTTACAGTTGTTTGAGAAGATTCGCGATTTTTTCCACGACAAATTGCGAAATTCGCAATTTTTTCACCGATTGACTAATGATAATAGTTATTTCTTTTTGCTATCTTTTGCTAATCGTTGAAGGATATTTCGCAATTTTTCCTATGACCTATTGCAAATTTCTCAATTTTTGGGGGGCGATCGTATCACGGAACTCATAATTTTTTTTCCCGTGATCCTCCGGTAGCAGAAAGTGCGCGATGCGCGACGTGCGTCGCAGATTTATTTTGGACCTTGCAGATAAATTTGCCAACTTGAGGGAAAAAAAAAGTATTTCCTTAAAGAAAAAAACAAAACAAATTCTGACAAAAAATATCGCGAATTCGACAAATGATCGCCGAAAAATATCAATTTCGACAATCGTTCGCATAAAAAATCGGTAATTTATAGCCAAAGTGTCGCTATAAAAACGCGAATTTCGTCAAAAGAGCCACGAAAAAAAACAAGAATTTCGTCCCAGGGTTGTGGAAAAAATGCAAATTTCTGTCACAGGATCGCGGAAAAAACACGAATTTCGTCAAAGGATCGCGGAAAGAACGCGAATTTAGTCAAATGATTGTGGGAAAAACGCAAATTTAGTCAAACGATCGCGAAAAAACGCAAATTTATGTCAAAGGACCGCGAAAAAACGCAAATTTACGTGAAAGGATTGCGGAAAGAACGCGGAATTTAATCAAAAGATCTCGGAAAAGGTAAATTTCTGCCAAAAGATCGCTGTACAAACTTGAATTTTATCCAAAAATCCCGAACGAAAACGTGAATTCCGTTCCAAGGGCGCATGAAAAACGCCAATTTCTGTCACAAAATCGCGGAAGAAACTTGAATTTCATCAAAGGATCGAGGAAAAAAACACGAATTTAGTCAGATAATCGCGGAAAAATGCAAATTTCTGTCAACCGATCGCGAAAAAACGCAGATTACTGCCAAAGGATCACGAGAAAAAGAAAATTTATGTCAAAAAATCGGAATTAAATTTGCGGAATTTCGTCGAAAAATCGCGAAAAACGCAAATTTCTGCCAAAGGATAGCTGTAAAAACGCGAATTTCGTCAAAAGTTCCCGGGAAAAACGTGAATTTCGTCCCAGGGGCGCCGAAAAAACGAAAATTTCTGTCACAGAATCGCGGAAAAACACGAAGTTCGTCAAAGAATCGAGGAAAAAACGCAAATTTCGTAAAGGATCGCGAAAAAAAGCTCATTTTTGTCAAAGGATCGCGAAAAAAAGGCAAGTTTCGTCAAAAGATCGCGAAAAAAACAAGAAATTTCCTCATAAGATCGCGAAAAACCAGCAGATTTCGTCAAAAGATGGCGAAAACACGGCAAATTTCGCCAAAAGATCGTGAAAAAAAAACGAGAAATTTCCTCATAAGATCGCGAAAAAACAACAGATTTCGTCATAAGATCGCGAAAAAACAACAGATTTCGTCAAAAGATCGCGAAAAGTACGGCAAATTTCTTCAAAAGATCGCGAAAAAAACAACAATTTCGTCAAAAAATCGCGAAAAAAACGGCAAATTTCGTCAAAAGATCGCGAAAAACAAGTTTTCGTCAAAAGATCGCGAAAAACAAGTTTTCGTCAAAAGATCGCAAAAAAACGGCAAATTTCGTCAAAAGATCGCAAAAAACGCAAATTTCATCAAAAGCGCGCGAAGAAAAACACATAGTTAGTGCCGGTAGTGGATTTTCGTTCCCCCCCTACCCCCTCTGTTGTAACCTCTCGGAAAATTTGCTGTGAATTTCAGAATTTTTTTTTTTTTTTTTTTTACTCAGAATCACCACTGGTTATTAATCAGTAAGAATGCTATTTATTTTAACACTTATAATGGTCGTACATAAGAAAATGCAACACGCTACTCCCGCAGACAATTTTCAACCCACTAAATTGCTGTCGCAGACACAACCATAACTTTCTGCTACTGGGCGTGATCCTTTGCCAAATTTCGCGTTTTTGTTTCCGGCGATCGTTTCACTGAATTCACGATTATTTTTCCGCGATACTTTGCCAAAATTCGCGAATTTTTCTAAGACAAACTGAGGAAATTTTTTCTCCGCCACCACTTGTCGAAATTTGCGATATAAATTTTTTCCGCAACCGATTGATGGTACTCGCTGTTTGCTTCAGATATCATTTGACGAGATTCGTAATTCTTTTCCGCGATAGTTTATCGAATTCGTGATTTGTTTTTCAAAACCGACTTACGAAATTCTTGATTATTTGTTTAAATTCTCGATTTTTTACGCGATTATTGACTAAATTCGCGTCTTTTCAGAGGTGATTCTGTTCTGAATTTTCCGAAAATTTAAGGCATTCGGTTCTGAAAATTAAAAAAAAATCTGTCATCAATCCTAAAATTCGGACATAAAAAATATCGCGAATTTCGGCAAATGTTCACCGAAAAAATGAATTTCGACAATCGTTCACAGAAAAAAGTCGCCAATTTCTTCAAAGGATAGCAGAAAAAAATTAATTTCGCCAAAGAATCGTGGAAAAAAACGCGAATTTCGACAAGTGATCACGAAAAAACGCAAACTTCGTTTGGGAATCGCGAAAAACACACACATTTCACCAAGGGATCGCAAAAAACGCAATTTTTTTCAAAATATCGCCGAAAAGTGCGAATTTCGTCAAAGGATCGCGATAAAGAAACGCAAATTTCGTTGAAGAATCGCGGAAAAACGCGAATTCCGCTAAAGGGCAGCCGAAAAAACGCATAATTGAGGCCGGGAGATTTCCCCCCTTTCACTCCTCTGCTGTAACCTTTCAGACAATTTGCTGTGAATTTCAGATTTTTTTTTTTTTACTCAGCATTACCCTTGTCGTCTTTTTGTCCGCGAATATTTGACGAAGTTTGCTATTTTTTTTCTCTTGGTCGTTAGACGAAATTCGTAATATTTTGTGCATTCTTTTGACGAAATTTGCGATGATTTTTTCGTGACCGAATGATGAAAATCGCCATTTGTTTCCGCAACCTTTGATAAAATTAAAGATATTTTTCCACGGTCCTTTTAGGAGATTCGCGATTTTTTCGACGACGAATTACCAAAATTCGCATTTTTTTCCGCCGATCGTTTTATGGAATTCACGATTTTTTTTATACGATTCTTTGTCAAATTTCGTGAATTTTTCTATGACCGATTACGCGAAAATGATATTTGGTATTTGTTTCAGAGATTTTTTTGACGAAATTCGCCATATTTTTCCACGATCTTTTGTCGAAATTCGTCTTTTCTTTTGTCGACTGATTGAGGAAGTTCAAGGGCAAGGAGGCAAAAAGAAGTGAAAAGATCATTTGGAGGAGAAAGCCAGAGGCGGCTTTATTAGCCATGGTGCCCTGTGTGAGATTTTTTATTGTACCACTGCAAATGCTATACTCATTTTTTTTCTTTTAAAGAGTTTTACTAAAGCATTTTACTTTGTGCACTCCTTCCAGCGCCGAAACTAGCTATATTTTCACCCGGGGCAAACATGGATTTTGGCGTCCCCTCCTTCCTCCGCAAAGTAAATTTACAAAGCGAAATTTACGAAAGTTTCTATTAGAGGACTTATTTTAAAATTTAAAATGTGTAACAGTAAAATACGTAATAATACTGAAATATATAACCAGCTTTGTCAAATATTTATGCATTAAAACCTGTGAAAAAAATTCGAAAGGAAACGGAAATAATCCCGCTTTATACAGGTTTCCGTCTTAGCAGATATAACTTTTGGTATTATTTCTGTTGGAACCATGCAGTTTTTTTCGTTTAAGACAATGTTCCATTACAGACATATTTCATTTTTCTAGATGTTTACTATTGTAGCATTACAAATTATTACAATTGATGTACTTTAATGTCATAGTGATATGAGTCACATTGTTTCAGGAATTAAAAAAAACAGGATTTACTGTAGGCATAAAAATGAATTCCAGCATTGTAAAATATCTTCCTGTACTATCTACACCAGTTTTGTGGAATTATCACTTATATGACTCTTCTTATTTATAGATTGATATGTCTACATACTTTCCTCAACTTTTCAAATTTAATTTTCAAAGCTAATTTTCAAATTTATGTGTGATTCAAAACAACAACAACAAAATTATTAAATTTTTACTTTTCAATTTGTGAATTTTCGACCGCTTGGTTTTTATTATGCCAGTCAGCCATCTGACCTCGCCCCATCTAAGGCCAGATATGGTGATATGCATGTAAAAAAGTAATTATAAGAAAAAGAATAGAGTTATTCATTTGCTGTCTTGTATATTGTAGGCAAATCTTTTTATCTATTCGACAATTTTAATGCACTTTACTCAGCTTTTCTTTTTTATTTTTCAGCTAAAAAATATTTTTTTTTACACAAATTTCACACACACATATATAGATTGTATAAAACGGTAAACCAAATTTTCATCTGGTGCCCCCTTCACGTGGCGTCCAGGGCACCTTTTCCCTCTCCACCCCCTTACTTTCGACCATGACTCCTTCTCCCATTAATTTTTATTGTCCCGGGCAGCCTGGGTGGGGCTTGTTGAGCTAAAGCCAATTGCTAGGCCTCCCCACCTAGTCCCGGGCAGCCACCCGATCTCGCCCATATCAAGACGGGAAAAATTAAAGCTCAACACTGCTCCGGATGAGAGAGAAAAGAAAATTGATTAGTCTTCATGGAATCTATTCATCAGAAAAGTCAGAGTCAAACAAAATCTTCATTTGGCGCCCCCTTCGCCTTTTGGTACACTTAGAATTGAAGAAAGAATAATGCCTAAAAAAAGCTCTTTTTTTTCCAATTCATTTGCAGTCTTCTATTATAGATGAATATTTCTTATATATTTGTAAATTTCAATGCAATTGGTTCAGTTTTACTTTTGGATTTTCCGGCTGTAAGACATTTTTATGCAAATTCCATGTAAATACATATATATTTTTGTATGTAAAGACAAAAAAATCTTCATTTGGCGCCCCTTACGCTTTCTGTTCTGGCGCCCAGCGTGTAGAAGGTTGGGGGGGGGGGGGGGGCACACGCCCCCCCGACGCTACGCCTATGATGGTAACTGACATTACTGAAAAAGTAACGTAAGTTGCCATAAAAAATGTAATTTTCATTTTCTAGGTAATTTTTATCCAAATTGGCCTTTGGATAGGTTTAATTAACAAATCATGTCAACTTAACATTTGAAAATTTTTTGGTGTTATATTACTGAAATTACTGCTGTAAATTGTTTTAAATTATAACGTAAGTTACCATGGAATGACCTTAGTATTCAACGACAATCAAAATTGGAATTAATACGTATCCGGTGTCATAAAATGCTATAATTTGAAATAAGTCTTCTAAATTTTTGGGTCAAAATTCATTAAACAAAAAAAAAAAAAAAAAAAAAAAAAAATATATATATATATATATATATATATATATATATATAAAGCCATGCTTTTATGATTTTTACGCTTTTAGATTTCGCTCACAAAATTTACATTTTTCCTATAATATATTTTGTAAGTAAGCTGCAGCTTCATACTTTATTTTAAATATGAATTAACTAAGAAATTGTGAGCATAGCAAGTAAAAGTTTTTTAAATGTTTTTTTTTTAACTCAAAAGATTAGTTTTGAGATGTTAATGATAATATTCATAGCTGCTGAATCAGAATTTAGTTCAAAAGCGTTTTGAGAAATTTAAATGATCATAGGTATAAAATTTATCACTTGTATGGTTTGGTTATTTTATTTAGTTGTAATTAATGCAGTTTATAAATATAACATATGGAAAGTAATGATGTTTATTAGTAAAACATATTGCGCATTAGTTGCGTTTTGTTGTCCCCCCCTGCTTTTTTTTGGAAAAATAACCTTTATGTATAGTGCATAATATAAATAAGTGTGTTTTATTGAATTCTTCTACGTGTGGAAAGCATATTCTCTTATTTTTTCTATTTAAATTATTCTACACTGACTATTACTCATGCTGGTTAAGCTATTTAATACTTATATTTAACTTCTGAGTATTTTTGGTACTTTTATGTCACTCGTGTACAAATCTTTTCAATAACACTTTTTTTTTTTACACACATGAAAATTAGAAACAATATTTTGATATATTTTTTTTCTGCAATTGAATCAAAATGAGTGAAAGGCATGTATTTAAATGCGACATATGTATTAGAATGAAATGAGTGAATGGTTTATATTTAAAATTAAGTGAATGCAATGCAAATGATGACAAAGGAAAAATATTTGTTGATTTATCGCCTGTGCCGACTAACAGAAAAGTACCATATTTTTAAATTATTTTTTATATTACTATGCAAATCGTGAAATGAAGAGTTTTAATGTTATTAATATAATTAATGTTATTTTGATTCTGGGTTCGAAATTTTAAGTTTATTTATTAATTATACTATGTTAACTCTCATGGAAAGATGCTTGCAAACTAATATTAAACCAATGGTAACTTTACAAATTTATCATTTGCTTTTGAATATTTTTAAATAATTTTTTCTGTTTTGCGTGGGACATGTCTAATTGGGTATCTTTTTGCCCTTGATTTCAGGTGCAGTTTTTCAGAGGAAAATTTCAGTTTCAGAACTTGTTTCAAAATTAAAAGTGCCCTCAGAAGAAAAAAAAACTGCAACCAAAGAAATAAAAAGTAAACATATTTGGTTAGACATCAGGTTCAGGTTGCCCAGCCCCCCCCCCCCCCCCCCCCCCAAAAAAAAGTATTGAAATGCAAATAAGAATTTTGAAAAGAACATTGCCGTTGGTTTAACATTTAGTTTCAGTGTTCTTGTGTTACTACTAGAGATGAGAGATATGGCCTTGGGCTCGATTTTTGTACCATTCTTCGAGCTCGGGTGGGCCCGAACTCATTCATTCTGAAATTAACAATTTTATTTATTCTCATACAGAAAAAAATAAAACAACTTTTTTCCCTTAAAAATTACTTATTCCATTTCAAGTCATTTTAATGTTATTTTTATCAGAATGAAAGGGAAACAGAAATAGTGTTTTTTAAGCTCTTTTTAGATGTGTTTGTAACTATATAAATACGAAGCACCTATAGTCTTCATCAGGTTTGTCCATCTGTCTGCATATAACAGCGCAAAAAATACCCAATACCTTGGTTTGAAATTTAATATATATATATAATCGTTGCAGAATTTTGTCAAGTCATTTCAAATTTTAAGAAAATCAAATCAAAACTTAAAAAGATATTAATAAAAGTTTTCTTCATTCTATTAAATCCTATCGTACATAATTAATTCAGTGATATCCCATGACATGTAATGATTCTAGGTTGCCATGTTGATTACGTCATATTTAAGATGGAATCCTATTATTTCCATATTACCTTCTTTTTTTTAGGTATGTCAAGAACATGCTTTTTGGTTTTGATGCACTATTTATTACTTCTTAGTTATTATACCAACTGAAAGTTATTAAATGATTATCTCGCTTCTTTCCAAAAAACTGTCTTAATAGTTCACAATTTAGCTAGTTACACAGTTTATTTTTACTCAATTTTTACTAATGCATTATCTTCCTTTCAGATTGAAATATAAATACCTTTTTCTTCAGATCAATAAAGTTTTCTGTAAAACATTGTCATCATCATAGACCATTATGATACATATTAATATTGTTTCATTTATTATACGTAGTAATCATTATATTATATTTATAATATAAAGAAATTTTATTTTGTTTCTGTAACTTGTACTTTTAAATAAAAGAAATTTATTAAAGATTTGTTGTCTTTTATTTGACTATATATTTTTATTATAAATGGTATTTCAGGTATTTGCTTGTTTTGTCTATCATGTAAACCTTGATTTAAGAATTGTTTTTAATTATCTATTTATTTTTTATAAAAAAAAAAATGGCTAAGATATAAAATGAGAAAAACACTTTCAACATGGTTGAAAAGTATTTATGAATTCAGCTTGTCACACTTGTAAATATACTGTGATTGCATTGTAATTATTAAATGCTAATGATGTTCGCTATAGAGGGTGCTATTTAAATGTGAAATTCAATAAATATAATGCATCAAAAAGTGTTATGGGGACAACAAGTGCTGAAAATGCATTTTTACTGAGTTACGTGTTTTTAAATGGCACATTTAGATATTTCATTTCATTGTATGAAAATATTAAATTTCTTAATAGCTACTGTTGGAGAGTATTTCATAATCTATGCCTAATTTTTCATAATTTGTGTATATTCCTTATACCAGTGGTGCAGCCAGTATCCTTATTTGTAAGGGGTTTTGGAGAATTATTACTCCTTGTGGGATACAATATGTGACAAATAAAAACCAATGTAATGAAAAGCAAACATAATAAGTTTAGCATTTATGTGTTTAAAGGTTTCATAGAAAAGCTTCTTTATAATATAAGGTATTTTCAATACAACTTATTAGTTTTTTAAATACTGTGGGAGGAATTTTGAAATGTCACCTTCTTTTGCTGCTGCAGTGTTTATACAAATTAAGGGCTGTGCATATATAAAATTATCATTTTAATGTGTGTGGGAGGGGGGGGGGGGGGACCTGACGTTTGATTGTCATAAGATATTTTTGGGGAAAGTTTTTTTTTTTTTTAATCCAAACGACATTTTTTGTTTTAGTGCTTTAATTTTTTTCTTTACATCAAAATAGTCTTATACCTTTTTAAATAGTAAGTGTAGTTAGATGTTAATTGATATACAGTTGTTTAAATGTAAAATCATATCTTTATGCAAACGCAAACATATAAAAATAAAAAGGATTTTTAAACATTGATGATGATTTCATTAAGGTGTGTGTGTGTGTATGGGGGGGGGGGTGTCGAGGAATGATAACGTATGATATTGTAAGTGATGGGGTGGGGACTAAAATTACCTAAATGTTGATAACATTATGTATGTACAACACCATACAATAGTTTTAGAACGGGAGTAAAATTATTGTAAATTTAAAACAATTATCAGATTTCTCAGCCCTATTTTCAACCATCTGCTATAGTTTATAATTTAAAAAAAAATGTTATTTAATTTTCTAATGCAACTTTTTCTTTTATATTGCCACAAAAAGAAAATGGGTATGAGCATTATTTTTATAAATCAATTAAAAATCAGACTCACTGTATTTTCACATGCAAAAATGGCATCATTTTGAACAGATAATGCATATTTTTCATATATAAATTTTTAAGCCTTTACTATAAGTGTTACCATAGTACCTTTATTTAAATGTAACATCACGACTAAAAGTATATAGAAAATGGCGTCATTTTCATGTAATCATTGTAGATTTAATTTTCACAAGCGATAATGTAAGTTTCCATTTAAAAATATTGTTTTATCATCAGGTGAGGACAATAATTTCTCTTCTGAAATTAATGTCCATTATCTATAAAGTAAAAGCTTTATTTTCAAACTGTCCAAAAGTAAAATTTCACGAAATGTTACATTTAGTTCCTTTTTTTTCCAGTTACATGTGCCAAAGAAATTCTGTATTCTCCCTTATAAAACAGCGGGAATTTATTATTATTGTGTCAAAGTAATTAATTTTTTCCTCATTGTCGTTTTAAAGATTTATTGCTCAGAAGGTAGTGTCACAGATGATAATAATATAAATAATGAGACAGGCAGTTAACTGTTGCACCAGAGAGTGGTGTTGCCGTAGCAACATCATACGCTCTGCTGCAATGTGAAATGAGTGGCAACCTGATTACTGGTGATGTCTTCGATTAGGTTTTCCATCAGTGTTGGTATTCATTTCACATTGTAGCAACATAATGTCAACATTAAAGCCAAACCATACATATAACAATTAAGAAAACAAAAGTAAGCTCCTACTGTCATTTTTTAAATGAAGAATTGAAGCAGTTATCTCTTTTGTCAGGGGGTCGTCCCTGCCCTCCTGGACCCCTGTTTAAGGTAATTTCTGAACACTTAAGGGACAGTTTCCCTTTTCAACAATTTTCTTTATTTTAAATATGATTCAAATGGTGAACTCACTGAATTTCAATGTTCAACTAAAAGTACATTTTGAAAAAATTTTATAAAAATTTGAATTTTTTTAAATCTCTACTACTTTTTTAAAAAATTGATATTTTTGCCCTTTTTTTTTTTTTTTTTTTTTAGATTTTCAAATGTGTACTACACAAACTTGCACATGGATTTTTAGACATATCTAATATTACATTTATTATGATTTTTTTACTGATATATATATAGTGCAAAACGATGAAATCTAACATATCTTCATATACTTTTTTTTTTTTTAAATAACAAAAAACCTAAATGCTAATTCCATGCGCAGATTTATCACATATGTAATAAAGAACATGCACCAAAAAAAAGCTTAAAAATCTCTATCTCAAATACAGAAAAAGCCTTAAAACATGAAAGTGAAGAAAATATGAAAATGGAGAAAAAGCATTTAAAGTTTTAATTTGTGTGGTAATTGCGCTGAGTGTTTTAACAAAATTTACAATACCTCGCGATATATTTACGGTATGGATAAAAATGAGGTATCAAAATATTCACAATTAAACAGGCTTTCATTTAATATTAAAAAAGAAAAATCAATTTTTTGACCAATTTTAAGGTAAACTGCCCCCTTAAATCAAAGGGAAAAATAAATGTAATTTTTATTTTGTGGAAAGGAGGGATCGTACCCCTTTCCCAGACATTAACAAAAAAAAAGATTCATTTTCTCTCTGTGTTTCATTATTTTAAACTGTTTGAAAAGAATAAATTTTATTTTTTTCAGAGTCAGAGAAAAAGAAAATTAGGGGGCAATTGCATTTTCTTGCTTTCCTTGTGGGCAATGAGCTTAGAAAAACACGTAATTTTTATTAATTTACACGTAATTAATGTCTGTGCAAAAGAAATTACGGCGCAAACAATTCTGACACGTTCATTTCGATACGAATACGAACGTAAACAAACAAACACGACTGTCCCTCCCTTCCCCCAACCTGCAAATATACGCATGCGCAAGCCAAGTTCTTATGCCGTAGTGTGGACGCAATTTTTTCGATTCTTGGACCTGAAAGAGCCAACAGACCTGACAGGCCACATAGTGTAAACGCAGCATTAAACACCAAGTGGAAAAAAAAATTATTACTATGATTACTTTATAAAACTGGTTATATTCGGAAAAGAACGAAAAAAATGTTTATTTTTTGCCGGCTTTTTATTGTTAAAAAAAAAAAAAAAAAAAAAAAAAACTTTTTATACTACTAGGAGCAGATATTTTGTTTCAACAAGGTTTTTTTTTTTTTTTTTTTTTTTTTTTTTTTTTTCACATCAGTCTTAATTAAATTGCTTACATTAGATTTAACATAATTTTCAGTCATGCTACAAAGATTAGAAGTAAGAATGCAATTTTAAATATGTTAAATAAGATTTCTGAGGTATTTACAGACTATAATAAAAACATCCTCTAATTTAGATATGAGCAAACAAATATGTTTCAAGCTTTTTAGGTCAATTTCTTTTATGAAAATATTGTTATTGCGAAGCTTATTTTCATTAAATAAGGCTGTCAAACAGATAATAAAGAATTCTTGAAATGGAAAATACAGAATTAGACTGACATTTGTAGACAACCCCTGTATGTAAATATGTACCTGCTACTAACAAATTCTTAAAGATTAAAGAATGGCTCAAATAATTCTAATTATATATATATAAACACACAGTTTTTTATCTATTTTTTAAGTATTATAGATCTTAGCAATGTCTTCATTTTAAAAGGGAGGATTAGTAATATGTATATCTCTTAAGAATAAGGTCAAATTTTCCTGATACAGAAAATGTACATTTCACAAAGTTTTCCAGAATCAGAATTGTATTATTAAATTTTGTTTTAGTATTTTTGGAAGAATTTTTTTTTAATCATGAGATTTTTAAACTTAAGAACCTGTGCATTATAAAGAAAAGAGACTTTCCTTTAAAATAGACACCTGTAAGGAGTCAAGGAAGGATCATTATCCCTCCCTGAATTTTCAAATTTATTTAATTCAAAATCTGTCATGGTTAGGAAAAAAAAAAAAAAAAAAAGAAAACTGTGCAATTTAAAATAACACACACACACACACACACACACACACACACACACAAAAAAAAAAAAAAAAAAAAAAAAAAAAATTGGGATTTTTCATTGGGGCGAAGCATGGAAGAGACAATGATAAATCTTTGTGTTTTTAAATTGCCTTAAACGGGGAGAACCCACTTCTGAAAAAATATCCAACATTCTTAGAATTTTCAAACAGTTTTATTCAATTTCTCAAGAATTTAACAGTTATACAAATTTCACAGTTATCTGTGAAATTTAATTATCTTGTAAAAGATATTGCTAGAGAAACTGTCCTCTTGTTACCGTGAACATCATATGAGGCTCCTAATTTAAATATTTTTTCACCCTCAACAGCTCGAAATTTTCTGAGACATTTTCAGACTCATTTTTAAAAGTAAAAGCATGAAACTTGCTGAGGTAATTTTTGAAGATATGTATAAGAGGCCGTGTGATTTCATTTTTTGCTCAATTAATTAGAATTTGATTTATAAACAATTATTTTCTCAGTATGACCATTTTTTTTCATTTCCAGATCTCCCACTTCAGAAAATTCGGTTCAAAACGCCAACTTTGAAAGAATTTTTTGCAATACTTTCTGCATTTATCAAAAATCGACAAGTTAATATCGTTAATATATTTTTATTACTATATTATTATAATATAGTTAAAATCGACAATCAGCACATTATATAGTTTCTAAATAAGAGAGTGCGCCAGTTTGATGCACCCGACAGCAAAAATGAATTTAAAAATAAATCAGAAAATAAGCAATTTGGATTGGAATACACCCTTAAATGATAAAACAATGTTTTCGAAAAGGTTTTCTTCTAAATTTTATTTTGAGTGATGTTTTTTATGCATCCAAGTCTTATTTATGGCATAAATTTTTATTGCAATTTATAATAACATTTTAATCCTACTAATTCAAAGACCGATTTGTGGGGGAGGGGGAGAAGAATCGTGAATAAGAGGGTTAAACAAGCAAGTAAATCACATGCACAGGATTTTGAGAGAGTCGGCTGTACAACAGTTAAAAGACTTTGAGGGCTGACATTTGTCAACAACTATTGGGCATGTAAATACCATGGAAAAAAAAAGTCATACATCACCCCCCCCCACACACACACACACACAAAAAAAAAAAAATCGAGCTGGGTTTTCTTAAGGAGAAAAATAGGGGGAAAAAAGATGTCAAATCGCTATAAGAGCAGAAGTAATGTCTCAAAAGAAGTTTGTGTCTTTTTATGATATTGCATATTTACCACTATTTAAATATGATTACAAAAAAATTACTTCAAAATATTATTAATTACTAATTATTACTAAATAGCTAAGAGCAAGTTTCTCCTTATTAAGCAATACCATTATTTACTGTATTTATCATCATACTATTTTGTACCTACAGACAGTTTAAGGGACTAAAAGGAAAATAAAAATTCAAAAATTTCCGTTCATACTTTTTACTTCACTTTGTAGCGGAAAAAATTATAAGGTCTCAAATAAAATTTGATAGCTAAAAGATGTTTTTAAAACATTTAAAAATTCAAGGACTATTTTATCAAAGTTAGCGTTTTAAGGCAATTTTTAGGACTTAAATTCCGTTATCCTGAAATTCAGTTTTAAACGCCAAATTTTAAAGAAGTTTTTGAAAGATTCTTTGCTTTTATTGAAAAATGGAAAACACTATTTAATCACATAGTTTCTGAATAAGTGTACTTGCAAATTTCTTGAGATTAAAAATAATTTCACGGATGTGTCAGAAATTACCTAATTTTGATTTAATTAGAGCTTTAAGGAGTCACAAAGATTCGCATTGTTGAGCAGGGGGGGGGGGGATTGAAAGGATTTAATATATATTTAATTTTTTTAATGATTTTTAGCATTTTTTTTTTGTTGTTCTTGTTCAGGGTGGCCGCGACACCCCCCCCCCCCCTCTTGGATCCGCCATTGCGCGTAGGTCTCCACCTCAAAGTACATGATATCAACGTAGGTGAAAGACTATCACAATAATAATCTCTTAGTCACGTTTGCTGTCCGATCATTAACACGTACTTCGAAAATTGCCAATTGTTTTAAAAATAAAGAGTGAAAACATTATAAAATGGAAATCAGATTTATGCTTAAAGCTTTAGATTTAAATTCAACAAAAGTGTAAGCGGGAAACATAAAAAAAATCTTTCAATAAAGCACTTTTATACAAGAAAATTTATATACATTGCTATTAGGTAGGGGTGCACAACCTTTTTAAGAGAAGGGCCACTTACAAAAATGTTTGGGTTGTCGAGGGCCACATCAGTAACACAGAGAAATTTCTATATCGGGGAGGTAATAAGTCTTTATTCTTGATGAATAATTAGTTTTTGTCTATAACAAAAATAAACAAACGGAAATAAATAATTGTATGCACGAATGCAGGGCTTCTTCGCATCTGTATGAATAACCATACAACACTTTATAAAGATTAATGGTTCCTTCTTGATAAATGGTAACTTGAAGAAAAAAAATTACACAACATTTCTAAATAATTGAACGTTACTGAAAATTATTTAAAAAAAAATATTGAAGATTAACTTAATTTAAAGTAAAAGGAAACTTATTTTTGAAATAACAAGGCATGATGGATTAATTAGACTATTTTTTCTGCGAACTATTAACAAAACTTGTTTTTTTTTTTCTTTTGTCAATCAAGTTCGACTGATTGACGAAATTCGCGAATTTTTATCAAGACCGTTTGACAGATTTCGCGGTAATTTTCCATTGCCGATTGGCAAAATTTGCAATCTTTTCAACCAACCAATTTGCGATACCTGCGATAAATTCACGAAATTAGAGATTTTTTCAGCGATAAATTTAAAAATTCGCGATTTTTTTTCCCATAACGGATCAACGAAAATTACGATTTTTTCCTCCCCGATCGAATTATTTCGCGACTTTTTAGTTCTGGGATCGATCTTCGAAATTTGCAAGTTTTTTCCATAAACGATGGACAAAATTCGCGATTTTTTTTCATGAGTATTTGGCGAATTTTGCGGATTGACAATATTTGCATTTTTTTTCCAACGACCAATCGACGAAACGTAATTTTTCCTGATATACATTGATGTAATTTGCGATATTTTTCGCGCAATAAATTGGCGAAAGTTGCGATTTTTTACGCGCATAATCGATGAAATTTACGGTTTTTTCCTGCGACCAATGGATTTCTATTTCATGATATTTTTTGGAACCGACACACAAAATTAGTAATTTGTTTCCATGAGATATTCACGAATTTTTTAAGGAAATTCACGATTTTCTTTGCAAGCGATTGGCAAATTTCACATTTTTTCCGACCAATTGACAAAATTTGTAATTTTTTCTCTCAATTGTCGAAATTCGTGATTTTTTCTGCGACAGATTGACAAAATCGCGATTTTTTCCCAGTCGATCAACGAAATTTGCAAGTTTTCGTTCCTCATCGACAAAATTCGCAATTTTTCTGTGCCCGATTAACGAAATTCGCGATTGTTAACTGACTCTGACGAAATTTGTAATTTTTCCCACGGCGAATTGACGAAATTTGCGATTTTTTTCTCGCAATAAGCTAGCGAAACTCACGATTTTTCCGCAGCCGATCAAGAAAGTTTGCAATTTTTCCTCAGTTCATCGAAAAAAATCGCGATTTTTCCGCGTGCGATCAACAAAATTCGCGATTCTTAACTGACTCTGAAGAAATTTGTAATTTTACGCGACAAATTGATGAAATTCGAAACTTTTTCTCGCGATAAACTGACGAAACTCACGATTTTTCTGCAGCCGATCAACAAAATTTCCAATTTTTCCGTACCTCATCGACAAAATTCGCGATTTTTCTGTGCCCGATTAACGAAATTTGAGATTTTTCCGCGCAGAATCGACAAAATGCGCGATTTTTCCTCTCGCGATCAACAAAATTCAAAAATGTTCCAAGCCCGATAAACGAAATTTGCGATTCTTAACTGACTCTGACGAAATTTGTAATTTTTCCGGCGGCAAATTGACAAATTCCTATTTTTTCTCACGGTAAACTGACAAAACTCGCGATTTTTCCGCAACCGATGAAGGATTTCATAATCTACAAAATTCGCGGTTTTTACCGCGAACGAACGAATCAACGAAATTCGCGATTTTTAACTGACGAAATCTGCAATTTTTTCAGCGACAAATTGTCGAAATTCGCTATTTTTTCTCGCGATAAACTGACAAAACTCGCGATTTCTCCCCATCCGATCAAAAAAATTTGATTTTTCTGCGACTCATCGATAAAATTCGAGATTTTTCCGAACTCGATCAACGAAATTTGCGATTCTTAATTGGCTCTGATGAAATTTGCAATTTCTTCCCGAGCCAAATTGACAAAATTCGCGATTTTTTCCTGCGACATATGGACAAAACTTGCAATTTTTCCAGTTATAAATTGACGAAATTGTGTCAAATAAACGAAGAAATTGTATAAATTGTAATCGCGGGCCACAAGTTAGCCCATGGTGGGCCACTTTTGGCCCGCGGGCCACAGGTTGTGCATCCCTACTATTAGGCGACCCGATGTTTTGGGAGGATGAGGGGGGCGTGGTCGCTAGCTTCAACAACGGGGAAGAATGGCTTCTATGCTGCGTTTACACTATGGCTTATCAGGTCTGCGTGGTCTGCCAGGCATGGTCTCTGTGGTCTAGGCCTTGGCTTTAAAATACTAGACCCAACCAATCAGCGTGCTTCATTTTTTTGTATTCCGTCATTTTAAAAGATTGAAGAAGCAGACGACAGCTTATGAATTTGAAGATTCTTTGAAATTAATAAGGGATTTACAAATTAAAGGTACGTAATGTTTTTTCAGATGTTTTTAACATTTTTCTACATTGTTTCATAACTGTAGAAGTTTCTTTTATAAAGCTATACAATCGTAAGTTACTATTTTCATGTATTTACATACTACGCTACTAAAATTAATTTGTTAACTATGTTACTTTTTATATTACCTAACTCTATAAAACGATGTATTCGTAAATTCTTTAATTTGCATCTTCCTGTATTTACATACAACGCTGCCAATGCATTTGTTAATAGATAGCTATGTTCCTCATTTCCAAATTCTTTAAAATTAACCTGGTTTCATAGTATATTAAAACTGTAAAATCTAGAACATGAATTTTTCCTTACCACTTCCCCACAAAGGTTGATTTAAGATTGAAAAGTTCGTAAATTATTATTTTTTTTTCAGAAAGAGTTTGAAAAACTTTCAAACCTATAAAAGTTATACTAGAAGTAGAGATTAGAATCTGCTGGTGTCAAGATAAATACATATTTTACAAAGTTTGCTCTCAGGATATCGCAGGTGTGTAGTCTTCTATAATAAGCGACTACCATTTGTGATCTTCTGCAAGAAAGTGGAATGTCTGATGCTCTTGGACTATGTGCTATTAGGTAGCTTTCTTTACAAAAAAGCTACCTATTGCAGCCGTTCGGAGGAAAGCGATTTCAAAAAATTTTGGTATATTTTCATCGATCATGACCCCCAGACCCCGAAACCACCCTCCGTTCAAAATTGATATATATATATATATATATATATATCTGACCTATGTCACACTGTAACTCCCGTAATTATAAACCGATTTCGATGTAATTCGGTGTGTACATAGTACATACCAATGTCTCGACCGAGTTCGTTGGCCAGCTTCATCCGCCGTTTTGTTTCAAAATGGCGGCCATTTAAAATTTTAAAAAAAATTTAAAACTTGAAATGTGGTACCAAAAAATTAAAAATGGAAAAATATTTTTTTCTTATGTATTTGACCTTTATACAAAGATTCCGGAGCAGTTTTTGTTTCGTCTATATCTTAAAAAATGGCTGAGTTATAGCATTTTGAATTTCTAGCGTGGCTGACATTTTGAAACGTCCTGAATTTTGTCACGCGATAAAAGGCGTATTTATGAACCGATTTGGATGTAATTCGGTGTGTACATAGTACATACCAATCTCTCGACCGAGTTCGTTGGCCAGCTTCATCCGCCATTTTGTTTCAAAATGGCGGCCATTTAAAATTTTTTTAAAATTTTAAAATTTGAAATGTGGTACCAAAAAATTGAAAATGGAAAAATATTTTTTTCTTATGTATTTGACCTTTATACAAAGATTTCGGAGCAGTTTTTGTTTCGTCTATATCTTAAAAAATGGCTGAGTTATAGCATTTTGAATTTCTAGCGTGGCTGACATTTTGAAACGTCCTGAATTTTGTCACGCGATGAAAGGCGTATTTATGAACCGATTTGGATGTAACTTCGTTTTTACATAGTACATACCAATGTCTCGACCGGGTTCGTTGGTCAGCTTCACCGGCCATCTTGTTTAAAAATGGCGGCCATTTAAATTTTTAAGAAAAATTTAAATTTGAAATGTGGTACCAAAAATTGAAAATTGTAAAAATATTTTCTTCTTATGTGCTTGACCTTGATAAAAAGATTCGGGAGCAGTTTTTGTTTCGTCTATATCTTAAGAAATGGCTGAGTTATAGCATTTTGAATTTCTAGCGTGGCTGACATTTTGAAACGTCCTGATTTTTCTCACGTAATAACAGGCGTATTTATGAACCGACTTGGATGTACCTTGGTGTGTACATAGTACATACAAATATCTCGACCGAGTTCGTTGGCCAGCTTCATCCGCCATCTTGTTTCAAAATGGCGGCCATTTAAAAAAATTAAAAAATAAAAAAATTTAAATGAGATACCAAAAAATTGGAAAATGAAAAAGATTTTTTTTGTATGTGTTTGACCTTAATACAAAGATTCCGGAACAGTTTTTATTTCGTCTATATCTAAAAAAAAAAAAAAATGGCTGAGTAATAGCATTTTGAATTTCTCTTGTGGCTGACATTTTAAAACGACCTGATTTTTGTCACGCGATAACAGGCGTATTTATGAACCTATTTGGATGTAACTTGGTCTGTACATAGTACATACCAATGTCTCGACCGAGTTCGTTGGCCAGCTCCATTCGCCATCTTGTTTCAAAAGGGTTGCCATTTAAAAAAAATTAAATTTAAAATTCAAAATGAGGTATTAAAAAATTGGAAAATGAAAAAGATTTTTTTTATGTGTTTGGCCTTGATACAAAGATTCCGGAGCAGTTTTTGTTTCTGAAAATTTGTTCTTTTGTTAATATCTTAAAAAATGGTTGATTTATAGCACTTTGAATTTCTAGCATGGCTAACATTTTGAAACGATCTTGTATTTGTCACGCGATAACACACGTATTCGCCTATTTCGATGTAAGAAGGCATGTGGATAGTATACATCAACACCTCGACCAAGTTCGCTGGCCAGATTCATCAGCCATCTTGTTTCAAAATGGCGGCCATTAAATTAAAAAAAATATATATATTTAAAGTGAGGTGCAAAAAAATTAGAAATTGAAAAAGGTTTCTTTCTTAAGTATTTGATCTTGATATAAGGATTCAGGAGCATTTTTTGTTTGTCTTTACCTTAAAAAATAGCTCAGATATAGCAGTTTCAATTTCTATTGTGGGTGACATTTTGAAAATCTGATTTTTTGCATGCGACAGCACTCCTATATATTAACCGATTCCGATGTGAGTGAGCATGTGCACAGCAATTACTAAGGTCTCGACCAAGTTCACTGCTTAGCCTCATCCACCATGTTGTCTTAAAATGACAGGCACTTTAAGAAATTGCCGAATTTGGCAGCCAAATATAAGTTACTTTAAAGAAAAGCAGCTTGGATAAAGCTGACTAATTTCGCGAAATTCTCATTCATTATATTGATAAAAATTAGTATTGAATCTCCTATATTCGGTTTCCACTAAATTGAGCTTCGTGTGTTTGCATGATATAAGTTGGCTTTTTTAAATAAGGATTATGAAAGCTACCTCTTCCTCCCGGCACTGGCCGGAAGGACTTTTTTTGTTGTTTTCCCTTAAAATTCATCAATCAGGAACTGTTGTATAAATAAAGTATTACTAACTTGTATGACTGACTGTAAGTATGTAGTTTTTTATATATTTATTTTCTGTTGCTTAGAATGAGGGATTTTGAAATGCATTCTACATTGTTTTTATTGTTTTTATTAGTTTATTAGGATTATTATAGTCTTTTTTTTTCTATTTATTTACATTCCAGGATGTTTTCAATGGGACATTTTCAACAGTTATGTGAATGTTTGTCGATTGCCTGTTGACCCAACTTTCACATTAATAGTATTCTATCAAGAGATTTGCATGCTTTTTTTGAAGATATGAATCTTCAATGATATTTGTGTATGATGATTGTAAGTAAGTCATTTTTCTTAATAGTACATGTTGTGTATTTTATTTACCATTGTTTTATCTTTTATATATAACGTCATTTTTCTCACAAAATAAATCTGTATCTAAGAGAATTTTATTCTCAATACAATATTTATTATTTAATTCCTTTTATTCTTTAATCAATGTTTTCTTTGCATCAGTTTTTTAATTTATAAAATGGCGGTAAATGATCAATTAAAAAAATGTAGTTTATGTAAACTATGTTTTATATAAACATTGTGTATATGAGTATTCTGTTAGTGGGAAGCAGTTAACCTCTCCCTCCCCTCTACACACTTTTCAAGGATTTGATATTGCAAAAAATGTGTCGCTCAGACTTAAAAAAATTCAGAAATTACACGAAAGCTAGAATAACTTATCAGATTGTCTAAAATAAGATCACAGCATTAAATAGGCAATTTAAGCACACGAATTAATTAATAATAATGTATCTATTTGAGAATATGGTTATGTATATTGCTTCGTAACTGTGAACTATGATTTTAAATGATACCTCTCCCGTTTCTGAAAAACTTTTTAAATGGTACACCTGGATAATTTTAATTTAATATCAGCTTAATAATTATTAAACTGCATATATTTTATTTAATATTATTAATATTGAAATAATATAAAATGTATTATCTATGATAGTATCATAGTTTTTATTTGTTTAATAATTATTAAGCTGCATATGTAATAATCTAATATATTACTTTAACTAATTTAAAATGTATTACTATTATTATCAATGTTGTTTTTTTTTTTTTGTTGTTGTAATTTGGTTTGTTTATTTACAATTCTTTGAAGTGATATGAATTATTTATTTCATTAGTATAAGTTATTGAAATTATCAGGAGCATATGGTGTATTTTAGAATTCAATTAACCCGGGAGAACTCGCTGCATGAGATTTTCTCTCACAGTCGTACTTTTTTAAGAGTCTTACTTAAATCAGTTTTCATTTTAATTAAAATTTCAAAATGTTTTTCAATTATTTTACCTATTTTGTGAATAAAAGTACTAAGCCAACCAAAAAAAGTTGATATTATATGAATGTAAAGTAAAAGAAAAGCAATTGGGCATTCTCACTAGCGAGTTCTCCCGTGTTAAAATGTGTCAACATTGTAATTAATTTTTATAAAGCTCTGAGCTGGAAAATAAAATAAGTGATATTGTTTGTTTCGTTCAATCAATGTTTGTAATTCACTATGGTAACTTATGTTACATTTAGAACAATTTACTTCAGTAATTTTAGTAATAAAAGACCAAAAAAAAAAATATTCACAATGCAAAGTTGACATGATTTGTTAATTAAACCTATTCAAAGATAAATTTAGATGAAAATGACCTAATTTTAGTATGTTTTCTTGAACTCTGCCATTTATATTTATTATGGTAACTGACATTACTGAAAAAGTAACATAAGTTGCCATAAAAAATATAATTTTCATTTTCTAGGTAATTTTCATCCAAATTGACCTTTGGATAGGTTTAATTAACAAATCATGTCAACTTTACATTTGAAAAATTTTTGGTGTTATATTACTGAAATAACCGCTGTAAATTGTCTTAAATTATAACGTAAGTTATCATGGAATGACCTTAGTATTCAACGACTAACAAAATTGGAATTAATATGTATCCGGTGCCATAAAATGCTAGAATTTGAAATAAGTCTTCTAAATTTTTGTGTCAAAGTTCATTAAACCAAAAAAAAAAAAAAAAATTGGAAGCCTTGCTTTATTTTAAATATGAATTAACTAAGAAATTATGAGCATAGCAAGTAAAAGTTTTTAAAATGTTTTTTTTAGCTCAAAAGATTAGTTTTGAGATGTTAATGATAATATTCAAAGCTACTGAATCAGAATTTAGTTCAAAAGTGTTTTGAGAAATTTAAATGACCATAGGTATAAAATTTATCACTTCTATTGTTTGGTTATTTTATTTAGTTGTACTTAATGCAGTTTATAAATATAATATATGGAAAATAATGATATTTATTTGTAAAACATATTGCATATTAGCTGCATTTGGGTGCTCCCTCCATCCCCTGCTTTTTTTGAAAAAATAACCTTTATGTATAGTGCGTAATATAAATAAGTGTGTTTTATTGAATTCTTCCACTTGTGGAAAGCATATTCTCTTTTTTTCCTATTTAAAGTATTCTACACTGACTATTACTCATGCTGGTTAAGCTATTTAATACTTATATTTAACTTCAGAGTATTTTTGGTACTTTTATGTTACTCGTGTACAAATCTTTCCAATAACAGCTTTTTTTTTTACACACATGAAAATTAGAAACAATATTTTGATGATATATTTTTTTTTCTGCAATTGAATCAAAATGAGTGAAAGGCATGTATTTAAATGTATGTGACATATGTATTAGAATGAAATGAGTAAATGATTTATATTTAAAATTAAGTGAATGCAATGCAAATGATGACAAAGGAAAAATATTTGTTGATTTATTGCCTGTGCCGACTAATAGAAAAGTACCATATTTTAAAATTATTTTTTATATTACTATGCAAATCGTGAAATGAAGAGTTTTAATGTTATTAATAATTAATGCTATTTTGATCTTGGGTTCGAAAATTTAAGTTTATTTATTAATTATACTATGTTAACTCTCATGGAAAGAGGCTTGCAAACTAATATAAAACCAATGGCAACTTTACAAATTTCTCGTTTGCTTTTGAATATTTTTAAATAATTTTTTCTGTTTTTCGTAGGACAATGTCTAATTGGGTATCTTTTTGCTCTTGATTTCAGGTGCAGTTTTTCAGAGGAAAATTTCAGTTTCAGAACTTGTTTCAAAATTAAAAGTGTCCTCAGAAGAAAAAAACTGCAACCAAAGAAAAAAAAAGTAAACATATTTGGTTAGACATCAGGTTCAGGTTACCCAGGACAAAAAAAAACACCAAAGTATTGAAATGCAAATAAGAATTTTGAAAAGAACATTGCTGTTGGTTTAACATTTAGTTTCAGTGTTCTCGTGTTAATACTAGAGACGAGCGATATGGGCTTGGACTACATTTTTGTACCATTCTTCGAGCTCGGGTGGGCCCAAACTCATTCATTGTGAAATTAACAATTTTATTTATTCTCATACAGAAAAAATAAAACAACTTTTTTCCCCCCTTAAAAATTACTTATTCCATTTAAGTCATTTTAATGTTATTTTTATCAGAATGAAATGGAAACAGAAATAGTGTTTTTTAAGCTCTTTTTAGATGTGTTTATAGGTGCTACTATTTATATATTTAGTCTTCATCTGGTTCGTCCATCTGTCTGCATATAACAGCGCAAAAAATACCCAACCAAATGGTTTGAAATTTAATATATATATAATCGTTGCAGAATTTTGTCAAGTCATTTCAAATTTTATGAAAATCAAATCAAAACTTAAAAAGATATTAATAAAAGTTTTCTTCATTTTATTAAATCCTATCATACGTCATTAATTCAATGATATCCCATGACAGGTAATGATTCTAGGTGTCCATGTTGATTACATTGTATTTAAGATGGAATCCTATTATTTCCGTATTACTGAATTTAATATATAGAATCATAATAAATTTTGTATTCATGCATTTTTGAAAAAAACTGCAACAGCTATTGCACCAAGATCTGAATATTTATAAAACTAGTTATAGTATGAATGCATGTCTCATTTGCCGTACAATTTCTAACTTGTTTAAATTTAGTATGAGTTTTGACTTCCCTGAACGTGTAAACAATAAAGGTTTCCCTTTTAATACGATCACTTGCATTTCGTATGTCTTCAATCTACTGATATTCTTAACCGTTTGAATTAGACATTTCTTTTTGTCTCACTAAATATTATTTACTAATTTATGTATTCTTTATTTCAATTAATGGACTAAAATTTTCTTTCTTTCCTTTTTTTAGGTATGTCAAGAACATGCTTTTGGTTTTGATGCACTATTTATTATTTCTTAATTATTATACCAACTGAAAGTTATTAAATGATTATCTCGCTTCTTTCCAAAAAACTGTCTTAATAGTTCACAATTTAGCTAGTTACACAGTTTATTTTTACTCAATTTTTACTAATGCTTTATCTTCCTTTCAGATAGAAATATAAATACCTGTTTCTTCAGATCAATAAAGTTTTCTGCAAAACATTGTGTCATCATCATAGATCATTATGATACATATTAATATTGTTTTATTTATTATACTTAACAAAATTTATTATTGAATATAATTATTACTATGTAATAATATTTATAATCTAAAGAAATTTTATTTTGTTTCTGTAACTTGTACTTTCAAATAAAAGAAATTTATTAAAAATTTGTTGTCTTTGACTATATATTTTTATTATAAATGGTGTTTCAAGTATTTACTTGTTTTTTCTATCATGTAAACCTTGATTTAAGAATTGTTTTTAATTATCTATTTATTTTTAATAAAAAAATGACTAAGATATGAAATGAAAAAAACACTTTCAACATGGTTGAAAAGTGTTTATGAATTCAGTTTGTCTGTTTGCCCACACTTGTAAATATACTGGGATTGCATTATAATTATTAAATGCTAATGATGTTCGCTATAGAGGGTGCTATTTAAATGTGAAATTCAATAAATATAATGCATCAAAAAGTGTTATGGGGTCATGTGCTGAAAATGGATTTTTACTGAGTTACGTGTTTATAAATGGCACATTTAGATATTTCATTTCATTGTATGAAAATATTAAGTTTCTTCATAGCTACTGTTGGAGAGTATTTCATAATCTGTGCCTAATTTTTCATAATTGATATTTGTGTGTATATTCCTTTTACCAGTGGTGCAGCCAGTATCCTTATTTGTAAGGGGTTTGGAAGAATTATTACTCCTTGTGCGATACAATACGCGACAAATAAAAACCAATGTAATGAAAAGCAAAAACAAACATAATAAGTTTAGCATTTATGTGTTTAAAGGTTTCATAGAAAAGCTTCTTTAATCTTCAAAGGGAAAAAAAGAAGAGAATGGGAAAGAACAATAGCAGTAATATATATGTAGAACTTAGCACATTACCCTTACACATTAATAACACACTGATAATTACTCCTCGCATTAGCCATATTGCTCTTAACTTTTGCTTTCATTAAATTTGTGTTGAAATAGAGGTTCCTTTTATAAAATCTTGAAACAAACGATAAACATTTTATGCTGCTTATGCTTTTCTTTACTTTGGTTTTTATAATTTTTTATCTTAATATAAGGTATTTTCAATACAACTTATTAGCTTTTTAAATACTGTGGGAGGAATTTTGAAATGCCACCTTCTTTTGCTGCTGCAGTGTTTATACAAATCTACATTTTTTGACCGATTTGCATGAAACTTAATATAATCGCTGTGCATATATAAAATTATCATTTTAATGTGTGTGTGAGGAGGGGGGGGGGGGGAGTCTGACACTTGATTGTCATAAGATATTTTTGGGGAGAGGGATTTTTTTTAATCCAAATGATATTTTTTGTTTTAGTACTTTAATTTTTTTCTTTACATCAAAATAGTCTTATACCTTTTAAAGAGTAAGTGCCTCTGTTAGATATTAATTGATATACAGTTGTTTAAATGTAAAAACATATCTTTATATCACTGCAAACGCAAACATATAAAAAAAAAAGGATTTTTAAACAGTGATGATGATTTCATTAAGGTGTATGTGTGTGTGTGTGGGGGGGGGGTCGAGGAATGATAACGTATGATATTGTGAGGGGGTGGGGACTAAAATTACCTAAATGTTGATAACATTATATATGTACAACATCATACAATAGTTTTAGAATGGGAGTAAAATTATTGCAAATTTAAAACAATTATCAGATTTCTCAGCCCTATTTTCAACCCTCTGCTGTAGTTTATAATTTAAAAATTTTTTTATTTAATTTTCTAATACAACTTTTTCTTTCATATTGCCACAAAAGGAAAATGGGTATGAGCATTATTTTTATAAATCAATTAAAAATCAGACTCACTGTATTTTCACATGCAAAAATGGCATCATTTTGAACAGATAATATACTCATTTTTCATATATAAATTTTTAAGCCTTTACTATAAGTGTTATCATAGTACCTTTATTTAAATGTAACATCACGACTAAAAGTATATAGAAAATGGCGTCATTTTCATGTAATCATTGTAAATTTAATTTTCACGAGCGATAATGTAAAGTTTCCATTTAATACTGAAATTAATGTCCATTATCTATAAAGTAAAAGCTTTATTTTCAAACTGTGCAAAAGTAAAATTTCACGAAATGTTACATTTAGTTCCTTTTTTTCTAGTATTGTCAGGGAAATGAAATATTTTCTGTTACATGTGCCAAAGAAATTCTGTATTCTCCCTTATAAAGCAGTGGGAATTTACTATTATTGTGTCAAAGTAATTAATTTTTTCCTCATTGTCGTTTTAAAGATTTATAGCTCAGAAGGTAGTGTCACAGATGACATTAATATAAATAATGAGACAGGCAGTTAACTGTTGCACCAGAGAGTGGTGTTGCCATAGCAACATCATACGCTCTGCTGCAATGTAACATGAGTGGTAACCTGATTACTGATGATGTCTTCGATTAGATTTTTCATCAGTGTTGGTATTCATTTCACATTGTAGCAACATAATGTAAACATTAAAGACAAACCATACATATAACAATTAAGAAAACAAAAGTAAGCTCCTACTGCCATTTTTTAAATGAATTGAAGCAGTTATTGCTTTTGTCAGGGGTTGTCCCTGCCCTCCTGGACCCCTGTTTAAAGTAATTTTTGAACACTTAAATCAAAAAGAAAATCGTCCTTGCCCTCCTGGATGCCTGTTTAAGGTAATTTCTGAACACTTAAGGGACAGTCTTCCTTTGCAACAATTTTCTTTATTTTAAATATGATTCAAATGGTGAACTCACTGAATTTCAATGTTCAACTAAAAGTACATTTTGAAAAAAAAATTAACAGTGTATTTAATTAAAATTTTTAAAAAGTTTATAAAAATTTGAATTTTTTTTTAAATCCTTACTACTTTTTAAAAAAATGATATTTTTGCCCTTTTTTTTTTGTAGATTTTCAAATGTGTACTACACAAGCTTGCACGTGGATTTTTAGACATATCTAATATTACATTCATGATTTTTTACTTAGATTTCATCGTTTTGCACTATATATATATATAACACATCTTCATATACTTTTTTTTTTTTTTTTTTTAAATAACAAAAAACGTGAAGGCTAATTCCATGTGCAGATTTATCACATAATATAATAAAGAACATGCACAAAAAAAGCTTAAATCTCTATCTCAATTACAGAAAAAGCCTTAAAACATGAAAGGATGAAAGTGAACAAAATATGAAAATGGAGAAAAAGCCATTTAAAGTTTTAATTTGTGTGGGTAATTGTGCAGAGTGTTTTAACAAAATTTACAATATCTCGCGATATATTTACCGTATGGAGAAAAATGAGGTGTCAAAATATTCACAATTAAACAGGCTTTCATTTAATATTAAAAAAGAAAAATCAATTTTTTGACCAATTTTAAGGTAAACTGCCCCCTTAAATCAAAAGGAAAAATAAAAGTAAATTTTATTTTGTGGAAAGGGGGGGATCGTACCCCTTCACCAAACAACAACAAAAAAGTTAGATTCATTTTCTCTCTGTGTTTCATTATTTTAAACTGTTTGAAAAGAGTAAATTTTGTTTTTTTCCTAGTCAAAGGAAAAGAAAATTAAGGAACAGCAATTGCATTTTCTTGCTTCCCTTGTGGGCTATGAAAAATGCTTAATTTTTATTAATTTACACGTAATTAATGTCTGTGCAACAGAAATTAGCGCGCAAACAAATCTTACACGTTCATTTCGATACGAATACGAATGTAAACAAACAAACGCGACTGTCCCTCCCTTCCCCCAACCTGCAAGTATACGCATGCGCAAGCCAAGTTCTTATGCCGTAGTGTGAACGCAATTTTTTTGATTCTTGGACCTGAAAGACCCAACAGACCTGACAGGCCACATAGTGTAAACGCAGCATCCATGGTCTAAGCTCCTTGGGTGGAATCGAGGGAACTCGAAATCACCGGGTCGTCTTAAAGAGGTCCGGAAGAGTGCAACTGTCCAGGGCGGAAATGCAGCAGGCATAATTTCTCGCACTGTGTACTAGCTGAGCCAAACATTAAAGACCGGTCACGTGAGCAACAGGTCAGAGTAAGAAGAGTCTATTCTTCATAATAGGAATGAGGGCAATGAAAAGGGAGTTTCCCCTAGTATTGCTTTTGTGGGGAATGGAGGGAGAGCAGAATAAATACTACTAGTAGTTTCGTATTCAATTGTCTCAAATCTGTTTTCAAATTCAATTTCCTGATATTTATACGAAGACCTTTTTATCCATAAATATAGGGAAATTGCAGTCCTTCTTATTTAGATATCCCAAAATCGAACAGCGTTTTCTTCTTTACCATAAAAATAATTAATTTTCATGTAGACGTCGTCAATGTTCCGCTTTAATCTATTTTTGTTCCTAAACTCATTCAAATGTCAAAAATCGCAGAGTCTTCAGAAAGTAAAATTTTTGAGAGTTAATGATTCTAACAGAATCATTGAACTCTGACTATTTTGATAAATAAACGCATACATTAGCGTGTATATTTCGAATTAATAGTCAGTTTTACCCGTTATAATTAAATACATTTATTCGATATATTTAATTTTATATAGTATATATATTTCCAATTTCAAAAATACTTTTATCATTAATGGCATTTTTTATCAGTATATTTAAAATTATTATTCAGTTTCATTCATTATTATTAATTATTATTCAATACTTTTAATTTCATAAATTTACTTATATATTTTATATATATATAAGATATAAATAAAGATATTTTAACATCAACAAATTGTTTGATGAATGTATTTTAAGTTAACATTCAAGTTTACTCATTATAATCAAATAATCTTTATTTGATATTTGGTTTTATTATACATTACTATACACTTTTTCCTTTTATTTTCAAAAATATTTTTAACATTTAATAACTGTTTAGAGATGTATATTTTAAATAATAGTTCTATTGTACTTATTATTATTCAATACTTTTTATTTGATAGATATTTTATGATTGATAATATATTTACATATAATTTTTGAATTATCAAAATATTTTAAAATAAATTAAGAATTTTCAAACTATTTTATATGTATGTCTGTATAATAAGTATTAAAAAGTAGTACAAGTGGCTTGCAAGTTTTATTTAATAATTTTTGTTTGTGAATAAATCAGCTTTATTAAAACACTTATTTTGTTTAAGGAATGTGTTAAAAATAGAAATAAAACTTATTTTTTTAACAAAATTATCCTTTGTTTGAGCAAAATGTTTCATATGTTTCTATATTAAAGACACGTGGTATTTTGTGATTTTTAACCTAAAAAGGAAGTTAAAATATGAATAATATGTATTTAAAAAGTCATTTTTATACAAAAATATCGGAAAAAATAGCTCTTTTTTTGCGTGAATATATATAATAACAAATTATTCCATGTATGGGTTTAATTTGTATTTCAAAAGGTATGTATTTCCATGTATTTCAAAAGGTTACATGGAAAAATGAACCTTTTATAGTCTTTTAAAGAGCACTTTACAAGAGTTAGACTTTCTTCGTCAAATCCTTCGGCCCAGAAAGTGAAATCAAATTTTCCCGCTCCGTCCTCAGATGCGCACTTCTGAATGCACGCGCCGCCCCGAACGGGTAAGAAAAACCTCAATTTCGTCTCCTCCTAATGCTTCCCTACCTCCGGAAAGGTCCATTATTTTGGCAGTATGCCAAGACCGGTCTTTTAAAACTGGTCAAGCAGTAGTAGTAGGATAGCGCTTGAGAATGGGTTGCGGAGGGCATCCTAACCGGTGTTACCGAACGCAGTTCTTTTTTTTTTTTTCTTCCATGGTAAATAAAATAATGCAAGTTTTAATGTTAAAGGGGGGGGGGGGAAATGCAGAATATAAGTAAAATATTTAATAATACTTAATTTTAATTTATAATTGTAAAACCGCACTATTTTTAGACTCAAAGAAATTTTTTCTAAATATTTCAAAAAAAAATATATTATACCCGTGCTTGCAAATCTTTAATTTGAAATAGAAAAGAGTTGTGGAATATATGTAAAATATTGAAAAAATATTTAATTTTAATTTAAAATTGAAAACAATACTTTTTTTAGATTCAAAGAAATTTTTTTTTATATTTAAAAAAAATATTTTACCAGTGCTTCCAAAATCTTTACTTTGAAATAGAAAAGAGTTGTGTATATTAACATTTTGAAAGGCCACAGTGAGTAGAGGAAATCTCTAAAAATTATGCGTTATTTCTACTGTATTTGTATAATTTTCTTCATTTAGAAATAAGAAATTAGTTGTTAAATGTCGAATACTGCTTTAAGTCTTAACTTTAAAGGGGTCCGGGGTCAAATTATAGTTTCTTCATTTATAGGCATTTCTTAATTAATTTTTTTCCTGAAATGTGTTTCTTTATCAAGATTATTTTTAAGATAAAAGATTTTAAAATATTTTCAAAAAAATTAAAATTTTAAACTTACATATTTTTTTAGAAGTAGATTTTTAGATTGAGAGAAATTTTTTCTATATATTAGTGAAAAATATTTTACCAGTAACTCCAAATGTGTAGTTTTAATCAAAATTTTGTTCAAGTTATTCCTTTGAAAAATTACATGCGTAAATATGGGTTAGGTTCCCTTTGAAAGGCCCCCACCAGTGGCCGAGAGGTCCTGCTCTCGAAGCTGGTAGACGGGAGGTGCTGGGTTCGATCCCAATCCCGCCCGTCGGCCTAATCGTTCGGAGTTTTCGTGGTTTTCTTCGAGCCTTGGTTTTCCACGCGTAAATACGGCTTAGGTTCCCTTAGAAAACCCCCTACGGAGGGCACCCCCTCCCCTTTCGGCCTATATCCCTCTTGATAATAATTGGCCTTCTTAAACACACAACCAACTCTTAGAAACACCCCCCTGGAGGGCACTCTTCCTCGGGCCTGTACCCCTCGAGTTGATAATCAGCCGTCAAAAATCAACCCAACCTAACCCTTTGAAAAATTACAGTAAGATAGATGAAATCTCTCAATTGCTTGAGATCCCTATTGAATTTGTACAATTTGGGTCATCTAAAAAAAAAAAAAAAAAAGGAAAAAGAAATTAGTCTTTAACCCGGGAGAACTCTCTGCGTGAGATTTTCTCTCACAGTCGTACTTTTTTAAGACTCTTATTTAAATCCTTTTTCATTTTAATTAAAATTTCAAAATGTTTTTCAATTATTTTACCTATTTTGTAAATAAAAGTACTAAGCCAACCAAAAAAAGTTGATATTATATGAATGTAAAGTAAAAGAAAAGCAATTGGGCATTCTCACTAGCGAGTTCTCCCGTGTTAAATGTCAAATTCTGATTCAAGTATTAATTTTAAAGCAATTGGATCGTTTACTTATATTTCATGAGAACTATGGTCAGATGACTTGAGTGTGAAATGTTTATGTTGGGATTAGAGAACGAACGTTATCGCCGGGAATGGTGGCGTGTTCCTGTAATCCAGCGTCTAGGAGGCTTGAGCTGTAGGACGGTATGAGGTCGGGGGCTCTGTCCTCCGTTGGCCCGTGCTGATCAGGTGTCCATACTAAGCACAATGTCGATATGGTGGGATCGAGGGAACTCGAAATCACCAGGTCGTCTAAGGAAGAGTGCAACGGCCCAGGGCGGAAACGCAGCAGGCAAAATATCTCGCACTGTGTAGTAGTAGGATAACGCTTGAGAATGAGTTGCGGAGGTTATCCTAACCAATGTTACCGAACGCAGTTCTTTTTTTTTTTTTTTTACACAAATATCCTTTAAAATACCCCCCCCCCCCTTTTTTTTGTAAAAGGAAATTGGTGTATCTTTTGTAAAGTAAGTTTGCAATAAACTAAAAAGTATTCAATTGATATATAAAAACAAAATAAAACCAAAATTCACTGGGTTTTATAACCGACAATATTCTTGACGTAACAGATATTTTAATTACAATTTTTTTCAGTTGCTAAGAGAAAATGGCAACAAAAACACACAGTAATCTGCTATTTTTCCGTTACTTCCCACAGAAATGAAGTACTCAAGTTGCCACAAATAGAAAAACAGTATTTACCCTTTGAGGGGCGCCGTTTGCAGTCTGCAAACGGTTAATTTTAAGGCCTCGATTGCCAAATGGCACCAGTAATATTTTAGTACAATTTCGATCTCATAATGTACGTGGAAAAAAAGCTGTTGGTTATTTTCAAATAAATTTGTTTGTTAATTACGGTGCGAATTAATTATTTGAAAAATTTTTGAGCAGAAATGACTTGCCCCTGAAAGGGTTAAAAGCTACAAAAAAATTAATGTATCAAAATAAATTGAGATACGCTTTTCAAACAAATTTCATTTAAAAGTACATTTTTTCCTTATACGACGGTGTAAAGATTGAAAATGTGCGATGTCTGGAAGTTTAAAAATTTTCAATAGCGAAAATTGCAAGTCGAAAATTTCATCGGAACGTGTTGCCATTCGCAAAATGACGTCAGCGTTACGCACAGATATGTTTATCCTTTATAATATAGATAGATAGATAGCAACAAATTTCAATACTTATGTTGTTACTGCATTCCTCATAATGCCCGCCCTAAATTAATTTGGTATAAAATTTCATATTATGACAAATTCTTTTAAACAGAAAACAACAGATAATAGATGTGTGATATCAGAATAATATTTTAATTAATTTTATGAATTAAAAAAAAGTTATGAAATCAGTAAAGAAGAAATTATATATCACGAAAGGAAAAACACTTTAAATTGGTTGGTTGATTTTTGACGGCCGATTATCTACTCGAGGGATATAGGCCTAAGTGAGAGTGCCCTCCGTAGGGGTCTTTCTAAGGGAACCTAACCCTTATTTACGCACGGAAAACCCAAGGTTTCGAAGAAAACCACGAAAACTCCGAAACGATTATGCCGACGGGCGCGATTGGGTTCGAACCCAGCACCTCCCGTCTACCAGCTTCGAGAACAGAGCCTCTCAGCCACTGGTGGGACCACTCTTTGGTCACTTTTGGCCATTTTTTATCATTTGACTCCTCTTTAACGAAAACTTATAACTGTCCTCGGGGGGCCCGAGGCAGCTGCCCCGCATGCTTCTGCATTTGTCAGGCCCTGCTCTGCCTATAGCTTATACCCTGTGGTTATTTTACCACTACAGTACTGCTTGTTTACAGAGAAGAAAAGCAGATAAAGATTCGAGTGTAACCGGGATTTCAAATAAACTCGCCACTGTGAGCCAGGGGAGTTTGCTAGTTTGTATACAATGCCCTCCAAAGTTTGATAAAAAATCGATAAATAAAAATAAATATTTGTGCTTCAATTTATCAATTAGGACTTATTTATTTTTTTCATTTAGTTGATGCTTCTTTCAATACTGTTTTCTTCTTTCTTGATCAGTCAGCTGAATACTTCCTTTATCTTCTTTCATTGACACTAGAAAAGAATTGCGTTTCAGACAGCAATTTTTTTTTTTAAATCGAAGAAATAAAAGTCTCATAATATGCAACACATGTTAATTTGACGCAACAATAAATACAAATGTTTAATTTAAACAAAAAAGAAGGTGAAACAAAAAATCAATTTCCGAGATTAGGGAACAGAAAGAACAATGGCTTGTGAAATGCCAATGCTGATAAAACTACCCTAATGCGCCCCACGTCTATCTTAAAAACGTAGTTCATTTCAGGAAATTACAAAGGTTTTGTAAAGTTTATGCGCAATGCGGCGACCTCTCATCAAGTGACTGTAGACTATATATGGGCGAACAAAGTAGATATCATTTAATGTAGATAAGATCGTATCTGTTAAATTCATTTTTCTTTTCAGATGATAGTTTTAATGTTTTTAGACTAGATTTTTCCGTGATGTTAAGCGTTCTTTGAAAGTTCGTATCTTTTAAATTCACTATTCTTTTCTGATCATAGTTTTGATGTTTTTAGAATAGATTTTACAGTGATGTTAAACGTTGTTTGGAAAAAGGATTATGTAGTCGATGTCGAGTTTTTTATTTCGATCTAGAATTATGCATGATTTCTGATATTTATATATGTTTCTTCGAGACTTTTAAAATTAGTTTTTTGAAGTGAAGCTTTTATTGCAAGACATTTAACCATGCCTTTGTTTAAACGACGAAATGCTGTGAAGGGTAAACATACCGGGAATATTCCCAAGCAATTACCTATTAAGGATGATGAAACATCGGTAATTTCTGAGGTAAACTCTATGTTAAATGAACTAGTCAGTACTGTCTCAGATAAAGCTGATTCTGCGCTAAATATTGATGGACATATGAATTCAGTTTCAAATAATGAAGTCTTAAAACAAACAGAATCAGTTCAGGAAAAATATGAATATCCTTGTTCAGTTTCAGCAAACAGTGTCCCAGAACAAAAGGATTCTTCTTCTGAAACTGATAAGTGTTCCAGTTCAACTTCTTATATTAGTACCTCAGAGTACTCTTCTCAAGGAAATGAAACTATTCAAAGTATAGTTAAAGAAAATAATGCTTTCGAGCAAGCAGATTCTATTCAGAAAAATGATGGAAGCGCGGATATAGCTCATACAAACAACGTTTCAGAGCACACGAATTTTTTTCAAGAAAATGGCACATTTATGAGTCACGTCGATGTCATGAAAGAAGGTAATTCTGCTAAAAAAAATATTGAAAATTCAATTCAAATTAACGCTGTATCAAATAAATCTCAGGAAAATGATGTACATGAAAATATTGCGAAGATAAATGATATTTCAAATCAGATCAATCCTACTGATATAAATGATGAAAATACCATTAGACTTTCAACGAACAATGTTTCAAATGAAATACTATCTGCCCAAGAAAGAAATGAGCATACAGAACATGGAACAGAAGACATTTCATGTATAGCAAAACAAAAAATGGATGATTCAAATGTTACAAAGAGTGATTCATCGGAGAGTGAAGTTGCAGAAAATGTATTAACTCACGAGAGAAAAATTGCTATGAAGGAAACACGATCTTCTTCTGAATGTGGATCTAGCACAGAATCTCAAGCGAAATATGTCCGACGAAAATTCGGAAGTGAAGCTGAGGTATTGTCCATATGTCAAAAAATATTACCGCCTGAGCAGCAAAAAGGTATAAATGAGGCAGTCGTGAAATATATCGACAACCTAATAAAAGAGTCCATTTTCAAAGCAGTTAAAAGTATTAACGTCGATAATTTGTGTGAAGAGTTAATGAAAGACGTTTCAGATCGTAAAAACTCTCAAAGTACCGAATCCGAGGAAGATTTCGTTGTGGAACAACGTCTCAGTAGCAACAGCATTTCAGAGCTTGTAGAATTACAGAATGTCGAAAGCAAAACAAATGAGAGCGAAAAAGATTCTTTTCTTCCAGAATGTGACGTCAGAGTTAGCGACATTGAAAGTTTAAAAAATGAAACTGGTGATACCGACAGTGCTTCATTCGGTGGCTATTTGGCTGATCTAGAAGACACTGACGACTTAAAATCTGCTGAAGAAGATTCGTTATACAATTCCTCTAGTAGTGGTCTGGAGCTTAAATTTAAATCCATCATCTGTAATTCAGAAAGCTCCGAAATCGCAACCGAACTAGAATCGTCTGAGAAAACGATTGATGATGAGATCAGTGAAACCATGGCAATAAATGAAAAAACAATGGTTGATGAATCAAATTCATTATGTAATTCCACAAGTAATGATTTACAAAATAAATCTAAATCCCACAGCTGTAATTCAGAAAGCTCCAAAAATGCAGCTGAACTCGAATCTACTGAAAAAGCAGTTGATAATGAGATCAGTAAAAATATGGCAGTCAGTGAGGGACAAAAAGTACCAGAAAGTTCCCAACTTAATGAAATTCCATGTAAAAAAGCACTAACTCCCGGACAATTCGAATGTGTTGATGAAAACGAAAAATCTTCTTTATCTGACGAAATAAAAACTAAATTAATCCCAGAAAAGAATCTTGGCGATCAACAAAAACAGAAACATCTGTCGAAAGAGGATTCTTGTGCAGACGATGAAGTCCTTAATTCCGCAGAAAATCTTCATGAAAGTAATGCAAATATTTCTACTATTGAAAATTGCTATAAAATCGCAAATCTACAATTTCTTTCTCCTGAAGACAGTCAAATATCACTGGAATCAATGGATGATTCCTTGTTGATGGGGAATGATTTCAAAATGGAAGAAAACAAAATTAAGTCCCAAGTTAAGCGGGGAAGTTTACCAAATCCGAATTCCGCTGAGGAGGAGCGTTTGAAAATAAACTGGAGAGTTGGTAATTTGCATGTGAAGCTGCCGCATAAGTCGAGGGGCAAAACAAGTTTAAAGGTAAGATGTTTGAAATTATTAAATGTATTTTTTAGCCCCCGGTATGCTATTTCTTTCTCCCAGCTTATTTTGTGTTGTCTCCAAAAAATAACGTATAAGCCAACTGTAAAACAAAGCAGATATCATAGTACGATTAAATACTCTATAGCAACTTTTTAAACTTCTAAGTATCGCACATTTTCAATTTTTATACCGTCGTATTGGGAAAAAATGTTATTTTTGTTTGAAAACTGCATCTCCATTTATTTTTGAGATATTAATTTTTTTGTAGTTTTTAGCGACATTTGTTTAATTTTGGCAACTCAAGTACTCCATTTCTGTAGCAAGTAAAGGGAAAAAAAGCAATTATATCTTTTTGTTGCCATTTTCCCATAGAAACTGAAAAAAAGTGTGATTAAAATACGTGCTATTTTGAAAAAAAATAAATGCACAATTTCTGATAAAACGTGAAGCTATTATAAACTAAATTTAATTTTAAGTATCTATATTAATATTACAAACAAATGAAAGCATATAAATCATGAGATAGTCGATTTTTTTGAATGACGAAATCTCTTTTTTTTGTATTTGTGTATTATTCTGCGATAGTGATGTCCTATGCGTACTTTACTGTAGATTTTGTTTAATACTGGATCGCAAATGAGGAAATCTTCAGCGAATGCGAATGACGTCATTTTATATACAATAAAATCGCGTGTTTTAAGTCTTAAAACTGAACTACAGTAGAGTCCCGATTATCCGAGTCCCGCTTAACCGAGTTGCCGCTTTAACCCAGATATTTTCTCCTGATGGTCTGATAGCTTCTATTATTATGAAACAGCCATATTAAAAAATTATGACCATTTTTTTCCCCCATTCTGTCCAGAAATCAGAGGTCTGACTTTTTACGACTGCTCTTTCATCTTCACCTAACACTTTATTTATAATGGCTGTTTCATAATAATAGAAGCTATCAGTCCATCAGAAGAAAAGGATCCATTTCAAAGGTATAAGTTTGATTAACTGGGATAATCGGGACTCTACTGTATCTATATTTATATACATACATATATATACATATATATCAGTGGCGTGGCGTCCGGTCATCGCTGGATGCGGCGATGACCAAGCAATATTTTAAAACTCTTAATAAGCTTTTAAAACTCTACGATCCAGTTTTAGCAGAACATTTGGAGTTCATGTATAAGTGAAGGTAAGATTTAAAGTTTCTTTTTTGAACATTCAACCATTGAATTTTAGAGTTAATAATTTTTCACCACAAACTTAAATGATTGCGATGACCACCGAAAATTTTCACGCCACGCCACTGATATATATATATATATATATATTTTATCGGGCGCGATACTAAATTCTGAAAAAGCAGAATTTCTGTTCTCTAGTTTTACATGCAGGGCCGTGCGAAGAGAAAACTGCGCCCGGGGCAGCGCGTCAATTTGGCGCCCCCCCCCCCCCCTCCTTCAAAATTGATAAAGGGCAGAAACAGAAATAAATTATATTGAATAAATATCTTGCATTTATTTTAGAACTTTAAAAGATTTAATTTTAATTCAGAAATTCCAAACAACTAAATATCTGGATAGAAAATTGCACTTATTTGTTAATGATATCGTGATGCTTTGCGGCAGATTTTTCTTAACCTTTCTGACATATTTTTCTAGCCATTTTTAGTTGTTTTTAGTCTTTAAGCTGCAGAAAATGGGTAAAAATCGCTAACAACCAGATTAGAAACAAGTGGTCCCTTCAACCAATAAGTACTAAAAAAGCAAAACAAACAAAAAACGTGCAGAACATAATGTAAAAGATAAAAATAAATTATATTTTCAGAACATTAATTAAGGAAGATAACTGAAACAGTGTTTTAATTAATATAAAATAAAATATAATATCAGGCAAATACATTTACTTCCATTTTATTACTGTCTTCTATCTTTACAAGAAGAAAGTATTGGATTCATGAAAATTTTCGAATTCCGGTTTTCGACGGATATTAGGGGTCAGAGATTCCGAAAAACATGCTTTTACAAAATGTCTGTCTGTCTGTGTGTGTGTGTGTGTGTGACACAAATTTTGTGGGCGCTCTATCTCAAGAACTAATGAACGGAATTTAATAAAAATTTATATCCAGTTAGTAACTGATACAGATTGATGCTGATTAGTTTTTGGTGCAAATCGCTCAACAGGTGGCGCTGCTATGCTGCATTTTTTACGATTTCCGCAATGGCTCTATCTCAAGAACTAATGCACGGATTTTCATGAAACTTCAGATTCAGTTATTCCTTGATATGACTTGATGCTGATTACGTTTTGGTGTAAATCACTCAACAGGTGGCGCTGCTCTGCTGCATTGTTTTACGATTTCCGCAATGGCTCTATCTCAAGACCTAATGCACGGATTTTCATGAAACTTCAGATACAGTTAGTCCTTGATATGACTTGCTGCTTATTACATGTTGGTGTAAATCGCTCAACAGGTGGCCTGCTGTGCTGCATTTTGCACTATTCCCGCAAAAGCTCTATCTCAAAAACTAATGCACGAATTTTCATCTAACTTCAGATTTAGTTAGATGTTAACACAAGTTGTTGCTGATTAGGTTTTGATGTTAATCGTCCAAGAGGTAGCGCTACTATGCAGGAATTTTCATGATTTTCGCAATAACTCGATCTCAAAAACTAATGCACGGATTTTCCTCAAACTTTCAGTTAGACTTTGACATAAGTGGTTGCTTGGTGGTTTTGGAGTAACATAGGTTTTGGTGTAAAACACCCAATAGGTGGCGCTTCTAGGCTGAATTTTGCGGGATTTACACAATTTCAGAGATGGCCATATCTTAAGAACCAATGCATGGAATTTCATATCTTTAGAATCCTCATGATGGGCAGAGATTGTCGTTTAATTTTGGCAGTGTGATAGCGAATTTTCAAGTATTAACATGTATGAGATGGAAGAAAGTTTTGGCATTGGTATATCCGACTAGTTTTTCTTGCATTTAGGGTAGCAAAATCGTTTATTATTTTATGTGTAAAGATTGCGACACACGGAATTTTATAGAAAGTAAATTCAGGTTGCTTAATCTCTCGACTAATAATAGATCTTAAGTAGTTTTTTGGTATTTTATTGTAACTGAAATACTTATAAATTATGTACGCTGCCTCCATGTTTTTGTAATTCCTTGTTTTCCCTAAGTTAAAATTATGGAGCAACTAAAGGATTTCTAAATGATCCATTTTATAAAAGTTCTTATCTAATGGTAGAAATAAGGTTTTCGCATTTAAAACCTCGCTTAACAATTCTAGTCCATTCAAGTCAGCAATAAAGAGCCAGGTCCAGGCAATATTAACAGATTTTCGATAACTGATTTTAGATTCGCACCACCAGAAACTCAAATTCTTGTTATATATTTCTCAGTTTCTTAAACCTTCAGTTCAGTTGCACGGTAAAGTGTCTCTACGTAACACGAAATCTTTCACTTTCATATAAATGTCCACTTTCATCAGGAGCTTCATAGTCAAAGTGTTCTGCGAATTTTACGTTTTCTGTTTTGCTCAAATAAGGACTCTACATTTACGGACATAACCAAATCTTAGCTTTCTTGTTCAAAAATTTCCTCTCTTATTGTCTAAAATGTGTTTTTTAGTGTTTCAATCAGTTTGCTGTGAATCAAAACATTGACAGTTTTTTTTTTTCGTGAGAATAATATTAACTTTTTCTATTTCATTTAAAATGCTGTGTCAAACTACTAAGCCGTAAATAAAGGGGTATTTCTTTATTTGCTTTATTAAGCTTTTTGCTCCTGAGTAAGTTTACTCATTTTACTTCATTTCTATAAGGTCTTCCAGAGCTTTTAAAATCTGTTGCGATTGTTCGTAAACTGCAGATATAACTTTATTTTTTCATGACCATAGAGTATCGCAATGTTTCTTTAAATAAACTGATAAGTGGGACATAAGTATATCCCACCTTTCAGTAGAACAGAAGAAAAAAACAAACACATTTTATGCAGTTCCGAACATTTTTGGACATACACCAGCAGCACGAATTCAAAGTTTAGAGAATGTGCAGAGCATGGTAAAAAAAAATAGACGAATTTATTTACTTCGACGATTCTAGCTTACACAACATTATATTGGGAAGCCATATTTGCACCATATCACAACATTGAGCTCTGAAGGGTTGATATTGGTATTGTTTATGACGGCCTATATACTGTTATGATCTTCAAGTTGGATATAGTAGGCCCAGTGTTGAATTCAGACACATTTCTCCGGGAGGGATTTCTGTGCTCCGGGGGGGGGGCATTAAAGAGTTCCGGGGGGTAAATTGTGCTTTTTGACCATTGAAAACTCAAAATCTCAAATCTTCCGGGGGAGGGGACATCTCATTGCTCCAGGAGGGAATGTTTCCCCCCAGGCCACCCCTGAAATCAACACTGAGTAGAAAGGAATGGGATGGGAGTGCCCTCTGTAAGGTCTTTCTAAGGGAACCTAACCCGTATTTAGGCAAGGTTCGAAGAAAACTACGGACAATTTCAAACGATTAGGCTGACGTGCGCGATTGGGTCGAACTCAGCACCTCCCGTCTACCATCTTTGAGAACAGAACCTCTCGTGCAGCTGTGAATGTCGAGATTGTCGGACATTAGCTTATCTTAAATTTCTTACGCTCCTTTTTTTTTTTTTTTTTTTTTTGACTTGATGTAGTCAAGAAACCTTTCCTCGAATGAAAATTTTCTATTTTCGGTATCGCATAATTTGCGTCATTTGTAATTTGTGAGGTGTACTGGATTCCTAAACTGGACTGTGTTTAAAATTCAATAACTTGCAAATGGTGACAATTATTAAAAGAAATTCTTGCAGGAGAGTTATGTAAGATATTAGAAGTATTTTTACTGCGGTTCTCGGTTTTAGTTCCAAATAGCAGAGGTAGGTGGCAAGCAATAAGCGCTCAAAGGAGGTATAAACTGAAATCTCCTTGGCATCATGCGAAGGAAGAAGGTTAAATATATAGAATAGGCCCCTAAAAATAAGATTGTATTGGAGAATGTGACCCACTCCACACATTTAACCTCTTCTTTTCGCATCAGTGTTGGGCGATTTCGGTTTTGGCCTTGATTGAGCACCTATGGCGCTAGATGTTGTCTTTATAGTGCTTGTGTGGTTATACATTGCTGGCATAATTGTCAATTCAGTATAAACTTCATTGATTTTCACGAATATGGTTTAATAAAGTATACTGCTGTAACCTGAGTTGACTGTAAAACTGTTTAATTCTTCAACAAATCATCGATATTTATGTTGTAATGTGAAATTGTAAAACTGCTGTATAAGAATTGAAAAAGTCATTTGTAACGTGAGCAGCTAGTGGTCTGCCCCTCGGGATGTCACTATCACTCAGTCAGTCCATTTTAGGACACGCGGTATATGGAGTGCGATCGAACGAAATTGAAAAATACCTTGCTCTATTAATTTCTTCTACAATCGTTTTTCTTACTTCATTGGCAAGAAAGTTCATAATTTCATCCTGAATATATTTCGCCAATTATCTTTTTCACTTTTGCTCTTTTCAAATTTGCTGTCGATTACATGATTTAATTTTAAACGTCTCTCAAGTTTCTTTTATCGAATGCATGCATTTCTGTGTTCTAGAGCATTTTTATGCTCAAGAATTTTAGGATTTAATTTCTTCCACATGAAAAACCCACAATCTGGATTGGCTAACTTTGGTGGGCGATCATGATAATTGGTGAATAATAAACAGAGAAAACAAAATGTAGTGATTCCCTTAATTAAGTTATCCAATAAGCCGCAAAAACGGTTAATAATTTCTCCACTAGGTATAGTTTTCTTGAACGTTAGTTTGGAAAATTGTCGTACTTCTGCAATGGCAGATTTCATGTAATCAGCATTTTCATCCTGTGCTGGACCTTTTTTTAACAGCAAAGTAATGACCGAATGACTATAAGAATGATCCCATAATGGAATCAGGATAGGTTAGCACAGAAACTTTCGTATACGATGTAAAAGGGGCCGCAGAGTGCAAAAGTTTAAGAAACACTGCAATAAAATATCACAAAAGCATATTATAAAATCATCAGATCTAAAGAGCTCAATGCAAAGTAAATGTGAACGACGCAATAACCTGGAAATGCAAAATGTACATACTTCCATTGGGAAAAAAATTTCCGCTATGTAAATACATACATTTGGTTTTACAAAAAAAAAAAAAAAAAAAAATAGAATATCGAAGAGTGAAAAAAAAATTCCAATGAAAATGATCGACGACAATAAAAAAACGAAAATTGGTAGAACAAATTTGGCGCCCCTAAATTTTCCGCGCCCGGGGCGACCGCCCCCTTTGCCCCCCCTTTCGCACGGTGCTGTTTACATGCTTTTCTTCAGGAGGCCGTCCATAAATGGCATCACGCTTGGAGGGGGGAGGGGAATGCGTGAAATTGTGACAGTTTGTGACAAGGGGATGGGTGGGGGTAAGAAGAAATGTGACATCACGCATTTCGGTTAAAATAAAAGCATTAAAAATAAGCAGATTAAATTTTGAAGTTATTTCGAAATTAAAGTATTTTGTGTTCATAAAGTAAAGATAAGATTTAAAGCCAAATATAGTAAATTCCATTTCAAATTTCAAAGTACTACTGTTTTCAATTGCTCTTTCATAGTAATATTTTATTACCATGGTATATTAATTATGTTTTCTGTTGTAAGCCTTAATCTTATTTCCTACAAAATAAGTACAAGAATTAGTTTTATAGTTATGCTCACAAATGTCATTAAAATATATAGTTAACCCTTCACTGCACGACATGCCACATCTGGCACATACCTAAAAACACTGTAATTCTTATTATGTGCCATGAATTTGGCCAATATGATCTCTATCCCTGATTAAGAACAGTCCAAAGAATGGAATAACACTTATTTTGTCCATGTCAGATGGCTGCATTTGACAAAATATTAGAATTTGTTCTTCGGGAACAAACAAACAAACAACAACAACAACAACAAAAAATCGATCAAGCTATTAAGGTAAAATTTACTTTCATTATTTCTACTGAATACTTAAAAATATTAATATAAACAAAGTTGCAGAGTGTTAAGCAGATAAAATTAATTTAAGCTCATTTAATTCTTATATATATATATATATGTATGTAAAGCTAAATATTACGACTATTATATTTTTATAATATATAATTTATTTTATTTTATAGCATATAGCCTATATTCTATATATTATCAAGTTAAAAAAGTTTTTTAATTTCTCAGTGTAGATTTAATGGTATGGTAATAGAATATATTGTATTAACATTTAATTTAGTTAAAAAAATTTCTGAATAATGAAATACAGTATGGTATTGTTTATATTAGGATGTGTGTAGGAATGCAGTTGATACATTTTAATTCATTAGCATGTATTAGGTTCTACTTACCGTGACATTTGTATAAAATAATAATAGATGGCAGCACCATAAATTTTGTATTTTTAAATAGCCTCTTTAAAGTCATAATTTTAATTTTTTACACTAGGTGGTAATTAACGATGAATATTGACAATGTTGTAAAATTGTTATCATACAATTTAAAATTGTTTTTACGTATTATAAATAATGTAATTATTTTTTATTTATATTATATTAATTATATTTATCACAAAATTTCAACATGAATTAACTGGCTCCATGGCTTTTGGTTTCTGCGTTGGCTTAACTGTTTTATTCACCTTGATCTTATCATGCTTTTTGGATTCCATGTGCGGGAATTTATTTTGAAAATCTACTGGGAATTAATACGGTATGATTTGTGGGATTTCTATTGCTATAAATTAGATATTTAATGGGTTGTAGTTTTTTTTTTCTTTTCCATTTCATGCCATTTGATAATGTTCTGTATTCATCTTGAAACTATTATTTTGATTATATTGGTTGTTTGAGTTCAGGGGAAAAAAAATTTCAGCTTATAGCTTTTTTCCCACAGAAAACAACCGATTTGCTTATATCATTGAATTCTGTACTCTTGAAAACGTAATTCAATATATAAGTTTTTCAATTTTTTCGGAATCCATATTCATCTTTTTTCTTCCATGTTAATTCTTGTAATTGGGTATACGGTACATTATTTTACACATGCAGTTCTATATTGTTGGTTTATGGCGTGTAGTCAATCATTCACAATAATGCAGTTTTTGATGATGGTCGGTGATGTTTAATTAATGGTTATATATATATATATATATACACACATATATATATATCAATACAATATTTTAAAACCCTAATTGTGTACATAGGGTACACGCCATAAAATATCAAATTTTAGCTGAAAATTTGAAATTTAATTTTTTTTACTATTTTCCCCATTATTAGAACGATATATAGAATTCAAATAATTTTTTTCATACAAATAGGAAAAATCGTGCTGTGAAGGGTTAAAGTTTAAAAATAAAATTTTGAAATATGATCTATAACGTAGTGCTTTGTTTCTGAACTGCAAGTGTATGTTTATGTAATATTGCGTGACATGTGACAAGGAGGATGAAGAAGGTGTAGTGAAGTAGGGCACTTTGTGACAAAAGGCGGGAGAGGTCAAAAATATTGAAAACTGGGAAACAGGAATTCAGCCTTTTCAGAATTTAGTGTCGCCCCCGGCATTTCCATTACTTCATTTTCTTCTGGTGGACTGGTGGTTTCTATTATTATGAAACAGCCATTATAAATGAAGTGTTAGGTGAAGATGAAAGAGCAGTCGTAAAAAGTTAGAACTCTGATTTTCTGGTCAGAATGGAAAAAAAATGGCCATAATTTTTTTTTTGAAAAAAAAAAAATTATGGCCATTTTTTTTTAAATGCACTTATTAATTTTTAAATTCACTTAAAGCACACGCTTTTACTTTATGTAAAATGACGCCATTTGCATTAATATAGATACTTAAAATTAAATATAGTTTATAATAGCTCCATGTTTTATCATAAATCCTTCATTTATATTTTTCTCAAAATAGCACGTATTTTAATTAATTTTTTTTTTCAATTTTTATGAGAAAATGGCAACAAAAAGGATATAATTGCCATTTTTCAACATTTTTTTTTTTTTTTACTTTGTACAGAAATGGAATACTTGAGTTGCCAAAATGAAATAAATGACGCTAAAAACTACAAAAAAATTAATATTTCAAAAACAAAAGGAGATGCAGTTTTCAAACAAATTGCATTAAAAAGTACTTTTTTTCACCCAATACTACGGTATAAGCATTGAAAATGTGCGATGCTTAGAAGTTTTAAAAAATTCTGTAGAGTAATTAATCGCACAATGAAACATCGGCTTTTGTTTTACGGCTGGCGTATACAAGGTAACGTTATTTATTGGAGACAAAATAAGCTGGGAGAAAGAAATAGCATACCGGGGGCTAAAAAGTGTGACATTATTTATGGACAGCCCCCAGGGTTCGTTGATATATATCAGTGGATATAGGGTGACCCCTCCAGTAGTTGATAATTTTTTTTTTAATATAGCTCCATTTCAGGCGGAAATTAGTTTTGCGCGTGTCAAAAGACATAATATTTTTGTTTGAATGTTGGAGCACCTGTTGTCACATTATTGTCAGCTGCCTACTTTAAGAGAAGCATGTTTATGATTTTTTTTTTTTTTTTTTTTTTTTTTTTTTTTATTAGAAAATGTAAAAAGTTAGTATTTGATTAATAGGAGACAATTGCAGTAAGTTAAAATAATCCCCTTCCATCTTGCTTATTTCAAATAATAGTTTTATATGAATTATTGTTAATCACAGCTTAAGCATGATATTTTAACCCGTTCTGGACCATGGGTGCATATATGCATCTTCGAAAAGAGCATTCAGAATTTGATTTTGGCGCCAGTAAAAAAGAACAGTAACACAGTCGAACCTCGTTATCCCCACACTCTAATATCCAGAAAAAAGTGTCGTCATAAGCGGAGTGTCGCGGTAACCGGAGTTGGAGAAAAATATTATTATAAAAAGCTGTATTTTTAATTAATTTAAGACAATTTTAAATTCATAACTTTTCTTGCAGTTTTAAGCAATAAAACAATTAAACAAATAATTAAACAATTAAACAAAATAAACACAAAAACAAAATTGAAAAAAAATAAAAATCAGATTTATGACGACTTGTTATTGTTACATGAAATATTGATGAATAAAGGTTTACTTATCCCTATATGTGCTTCCTATAATTCTTTTTTCAATATTATACAATGAATTGTAATCAATATTCGTTGTTTCAGAAACGGATCTTGGATAATTTCTGATCGTTTCAATGCAATGCAATGCTTCGGTTTTAGTCGGATGAAAAACGTCGTGTAATCACAAGAAAGCGCCATTTATTCTGATAAATTATTGAATTAAAATTTCTCATTTATCTCAGTGGGTATTTTTGACACTTTTGTGAAAAACTTGGCTAAGACATTTCTTACCGTTTAATTTCCGTGCTTATAAGATGAATTATGAAAAATGGACAATTTTCCTAAACCGTCGGGATATGCGGAGTAGGAAATTATTCAACGAGGTAAAATCCGGAGTTTATTTACATTAAAATCATATAAAGAAAATCGGGACTTTGAAAAACTGACGTGTTAAGCGGAGTGACGTGAAAACCGGGTGTCGGGATAACGAGGTCCAACTGTATTTGCTTTCCTTAAATCGAGCATTTTCGCTATTATTTAAGTAAAGGTAAATTTGAAAAGAAAAATGGTGCCATCCGAATAAAATTCAAGTAAAAGCCACAGGTCCCGAAGGTGTTAAAGATTAATTTTTGAATTTTGGACTGATTTCTTCAATTGATCAACTACTCCTACTGGGAAAATGGCAATTAAAGAAACTATTTACTTATAAATTTGTTACTGTTTAATTTATGCAGATTTCATTTTTGCCCATTACAGGAAATTCATTAAGGGTTGTAACAATCATGTTAGTTTACCTCTAAAACTTAAAAGGAAGGAAATATTATTTTAAAAAAAACCTTAGCACCGACTTTATTTGATTAATTACTGGTTTGGTCACCCTATATCCAATATTTATTTTCAAAATATCAAGATTATTGATATTTTCGATATTTTCATATACTTCTTATTTATCTTCAAAATATCATGGTGTTTTATATTTTCTGCATCTGATATTTATTTTCAAAATATCAATGTGCAAGATATTTTTGGTATTTTCAGCCAAAAAAGTGTAATTTTCAACTGTTATTCACAGTGTCTATCTGTAGATAAAAAACTAATGTCTCTTCTGGCTGTGACTTTTTTTAGACAAAAAAAAAAAAAAAAAAAATCTTTCCAAGCTTTAGGCTTGGAGCTTTTATTTTTAGATGCAGAACTAATAATTATGCGGGAATAATTAATTTAGAACAGATATTGAAAGATAAACTGTCTGATTTAAATAATCAGTCATACAGCTTCATTAGAAAAGAATAATTTCCAGTTTTGGTTCAGTTGAGTTTAAACTGAGCAACATGTTAGAAAATACGAAATAAGACATTTTATGGTTACATTTATGTTATTTCAATTGAAAAAAAAAAACTATTTTGTATTTAAAGTTTTGTTTTATAAATATCTGATTTTTTAAATACTTGATACTGAATCCTATTGTTAGTTTTTTTTTATAAGTGTATAAATCGAATTGTTTTGATTTTCAATTAGTTCATCTTCAATTTTCTCTTCTCTCTATTCTAAAAAAAAAGTAACTACCGCTGTCACCGCCGCCGCCGCCGCCGGTTTTGATTTTTTTGTGACCGGAGGCCTTTCTTCGTTAATATTAACAACAATAATGCATACAAAAATATGAAAATCGGTGGTTTTATACAGAAATGTTTGATAAACACGCTGATGCAGACAGTTTTCAAATCGAAGAATTATTTTAAGAGTTATTTAATGCTAAAGTTGGACAAAATCGTTCCACTAAAAAAGTTTTATAGCAGCAAAAACTATACATAGCAGTGTAATCATTTTTAGATCATTTTATGCGTTAGAATTTGCCGGAGTGCAGATTGCATTAATTTTTTTATTTTGACTCATTTTTTCAGGTTTTATTTCTATTTTAAATTCAAATTTTCAGCATTTCTAGAGATATTTTTTACACATCTCAGAAAATTGTACTAATTTAAACTGTTGCCAACTGCATAAAAAGCGCAAGCAATAATGTTTGCTTCAAATTAAAAATTTATTTACACGTGACTATTATAAACAGGAAAAAAACTTTCAAATTAGAATTAAATAATTACGTATAAAAAGCAGGAACTTATTAAAAATTACATCATAAAAATTATACACGTGAATTTTAAAAGAGAAAGGATATTGTAAAATAATAAATTCATTAACATGCGTTAGAAGTCTTAGGAGAAATTACGTCATATTTACGTCACATTATAGTTATTACATAAAATGAACACAAAATAATATTGCAAAAAAGTTTAAATTTAGAAATTGCGCTAGACATTTATTTGATATTTTGAGAATTAATTTAAAATGTCTCATTTAAAAGAACTTTCTTTTCGCTTTGTTAAAAAATACCAGGAGACAAAGACTCTCTTTACTTAATTCCTTTTATATTAGCTTATTTTGAAATGTTGTTACACGTGTATACGTCATCAAGTTATTTTTATTTCGGCGTTTTATTTGTGTTTTTATTAATGTTGTACGAATTTATTTGTTCTTTCGTTATTTAAAATAAAAATTATATCAATTTGTATAATTTGGCGAGTGGTTTGGCGATTTATATAATTTGGCGAAATTGGTCGACAGGATAATCAAGTAGTACCGCAGCGGATTTGGCGTTAAAATTCCCCAATCAAAGAGAAATGAATAGAAATTCGTTTATAGGGAGATCGCCTCTGTTTTTTAAATTATAATTCAATCTTTCGAAATCTTTTTAAAGCCGATCAAATTAGCGTGCATTTAGAGTCTGTGGTGTCTGGACGGGGGTTGGCGAGCGTAGCTCGTAGGGGGCCGAGCCCCCTAGTATTCTAAATGAAAATAAAGAAATAAGGAAAAAGAAAAAGGCATTTTAAAAATATTGTTTGATTAAGTTTTCATGTTAAGTAGGTATATTATATTTTAGTTTCTAATTTATGTTATGTTCAAAAATATTTATTATCACTGGTAAGCTGGCTATTTTGAAAATATCGGATATATATCGAAAATATCATGATATTTACGAACCCTACTTTTATTTAACCCCTTGGGGACGAGCGACCGGTATTCGTGCCGCTTAAGGTGATCAGAATCGGCATTATTCTCACCAGTAAATTTTTATTGTAAATTTTGCCTTATTTAATCCAAGCATTTTTCCGATTCAGGTAGGCAACTATTTCTGTTTTAAAAAACCGGTGATAAAAGATTAAAACTTTTGTAAAAGACGCTCGTCTCGAAGGTGTTAACTTAACTTGAATCATGTATGTTAAGATGAAATATTGTAACCCACTTTTCACTCACTTCAGGATGTGTTAGAGTTCTGGAAATTATATACAGTTGTATGTTTCCGGTGGCATCGCAATATTTTTATATTTTCATAACTTAACTATAGTTACATTTTTATTGTATCTCTCTATTCTAAAAAAAAGTAACTACCGCTGTCACCGCCGCCGCCGCCGCCGCCGCCGGTTTTGAATTTTTTGTGACCGGAGGTCTTTCTTCGTTAAAATTAAGAAAAATAATCTCTCCATTCTAAAAAAAAGTAACTACCGCTGTCACCGCCGCCGCCGGTTTTGAATTTTTTGTGACCGGAGGTCTTTCTTCGTTAAAATAAAGAAAAATAATGCATACAAAAATATGAAAATCGGTAGTATTATACAAAAATGTTTGATAAACACGCTGATGCAGACAGTTTTCAAATCGAAGAATTAGTTTAAGAGATATTTAATGCTAAAGTTAGACAAAATCGTTCCACTAAAAAAGTTTTATAGGAGCAAAAACTATACATCGGAATTTAATAATTTTTAGATCATTTTACACGTTATAATTTCCCGGTGTGCAGAATTAATTTATTTTTTTAATTTGACTCATTTTTCGAGGTTTCATTTCTATTTTAAATTCAAATTTTCAGCATTTCGAGAGATATTTTTTTCTTATTTCAGAAAATTGTACTAATTTAACCTGTTGCCAACTTCTTAAACAACGGAAACAATAATGTTTGCTTCAAATTAAAAATTTATTTACACGTGACTATTATAAACAGAAAAAAACTTTCAAATTAGAATTAAATAATTACTTATAAAAAGCAGGAAATTATTGAAAATTACTTCATCTATAATTACACATGAATTTTAACAGAGAAAGGATATTGTAAAATAATAAATTTATTAATATGCGTTAGAAGTCTTAAATAGGAGAAATTACATCACATTTACGTCACATTGCAGTTATTACATACAATGAACACAAAATAATATTGCAAAACAGTATAAATTTAAAAATAGCGCGAGACATTTACTTGATATTTTGAGATGAATTTTTCAACTATTTTTTTTTTTTTTTGGACTGTGCAAATAATATTTCATTTCTAATAAAAGCATTTTCACGTGAATATTAAAAAGGGAAAGAAAAGTTTGGTGAAAATTACGTCAGATTAAAAACGATATATTTAAAATGTCTTATTTAAAAGGACTTTCTTTTCGCTTTGTTAAAAAATACCGGGAGACAAAGACTCTGTTTACTTAATTCATTTTATATTAGATGATTTTGAAATGCCATTGTATCTTTTAACAGCAGCTGATTTTTCCGTAAAATTCCCCACTAAAAGAGAAATGAATAGAAACCCGTTTATAGGGAGATCGCTTTTGTTTTTTTAATTATAATTCAATCTTCCAAAATCTTTTTAAAGCCGATCAAATTAGCGTGCTTTTAGAGACTGCAGTGTCTGAACGGGGGTTGGCGAGCGTAGCTCGTAGGGGGCCGAGCCCCCTAGTGTTGATAAACAATTCAGAAATCCTGAACAGTTTTTGTAGTTCTCGTTGAGTTTTCTACCAAAAAACTCAAACTCCCGTAAGAGTTTTTTGTAGTTCTACATCTATCAAAAAACTCATAGATGTAGTTTTTTGTTCTTCTGCAAAATTGAACAGTTTTTGCAGTTCATTGAACAAAAATGTAGAGCTTCATTTTTAGGGTTCCGTAATTAAAAAAAGTAAAAATGGAACCATTATAAGATCACTCCTGTGTCTGTCTGTCACAGATACTTTACTCGTAAACTAATGGAAAGTGGAAAGCTCAAATTGGGGGAAGTAATAAAGACTATTGACCCATATATTTACACATTATGAAACATTTACAAATATTTTTAGGAAAAATGTAGAGGGGCTAATAAAGTTATTTGAAAAAATAAATCTTTTCTTTGTATATCATGTGGGATATCGTGTGAAAGCTTTCGTAAGGCTGAACTCAAAAATACATTTAATTTAATTTTAGGTATCATATTTTCAAAAATATCGTCGAAAATGTAGTGCAAAAATATGTCCTCCCCCCTCTATTTTCGAATCAACTGAAACTAAAATTATGAAAAAATTAGAGGTAGTAGTGGCTAATTTAAACCTTGCAGGAAAATTATAGCGATTATCCTAGGTCACATAGTTTTTGAGAAAAGCGCATTTTTCGGTTACATACAAATTTTGATCTGCGGACATTCAGCAAAGGTGTTGAGGAACGCTGGAGGTACCTATCGTAGCAGAAGTATAAAAGCATAGTTGATAATGATTTTTTAAAAAATCGTCGGTAATTAGCGGCGTTGCTACTTTGCGACCTCCTTTCGAAGCGCGCTTAGCACAATGCCAAGTTTAAACTCTGAACAAGGGTTTTGCTTCAGCTACTCTGTAAAAAGAAAAGATTATTATGACGCTGATTTCAGTTTTATGAAATGCCAAATGATGTTTAAACAGGCACTACTTTTATTGTCAGTGCCGAATTAAGTTCGTCATAAACAGTGTAATAAGATTTAAATAAGAGTTATTACAGAATAGCAATATTTGATATTATTTAGGCTTCATATCTCTTTGAACTTTTACGGTATACCCATTCATACTTTTCTAGTATATATACAGCTATACCCAACCCTATGTTGTATAGGTTTTTACAAAGTCTTATTATTCTTTTAGTAACGATTCTTTTCATAATACTGTTAATAATTCCTATATTTATTGTGCGGATCCCTCTGAGCGGCAGTAATACTCGCACTTGACTGTTTATTATTCTACAAAAGTGAAGTTTTGCAGTTAACTTAGGCAGCTTCTGTAGTTCACCTGTCTTTCACTACGAAGGCACGGTTCACCTGTCTGTGTCTTCGTAGTGAAAGAGAGGTATGATTCTTCATTATTACTCTGAACTCCCGTTAGTGCGGACTTCTAGGGGAGGCCATTTTTCGTCCGCGCTAACCGAAATTCGTATTAAACGATGTCCATAACATTAATTAGATGGGAGGAGCGAAATTGTCAGCTGTATCCGGAGATACGTTTTAAGCGGGACGCACTAACAAGGGTTCACTGTATTATTATTCATCCGTAATGATATTCATTATGAATAACATCCTTCGATTGTTTTCTAATATCAGGGCTAGCTGCTATAATTAAAGGAAAGTAAAAGAAACTTAAAAGAAAACAAAACAAACTTAGTTGGAGAAATCAAACAAAGGACGAGTCATACTGATCTTAACTAGGTTGTGAAAAAGCAGCCAGTCGGTAATATGTGCTAGTCACTGGCCTAAGCTAAGGACCAGTAAACTGACCTTGAGAAGTCAATTGAAATTAAACATAGTATAATAATTTTTGGCTCACAGGCTATCAAAGCCTAAGAGGTAATGTGCCCGCAGGTTCTGTATGTACGTACGTAACGCGATAACTCTTGAAAGAAATATCCGATTTGCTTCAAAAAAATTTTCTAGGTTCATTCTCATAAGGCGCTTCCCTGATTAGTTTTGGGGGTTCATTGGTTAAGTATAAAGGGTGGAACGAGGGGCAAATCCCTCCCCCCCACTTAATTTAGATAGAAGGGTTTTTCAGGCAGAATTATCAGATTTGCATCAAATTTGGTATACCGGTAAATTCTGATACGGCGCTTCCCTTATTAGATTTGGAGGTTCATTGTTTAAGTACAAAGGGGAGGATAGAAGGGGGGGTAATACCTTTTAATTTAGATAAATGGGTTTTCTTATCCGATTTGCTTCAAATTTGGTATACCGGTTTATTCTGATAAGGCGCTTCCCTGATGAGATTTGGAGGCTCATTGGTTAAGTATAAAGATGTGAAACAGGGACGTTGGGCTAATCCCCCCTTAATTTATTTTTCGAATGGCATTATTCTTTGAAGTAAGAGTATAACATACAATTAGTGTGAATAGACTGTGAGCTCAATGCCATCAGTTTAACTGGGCATTTTTCTTTTGTATTAACTAATATGTTGCAAGCGCATAGCTCAACGTTTTCAAAATCTTGGGCCCCTCACTTCGCTTTTCACTCACAAAGGCTTTTCATGCATAAGTATCACCACTCTTCTCATAAATCCGTCTCCACTCAAAAAAATTGTTTCGATAGTCGATAATACTTTTAGGTTAGCTAAACAATCAAGCGGCTTAAACTAACTTCATGAAATTTTTTTCAATTTTGTTTCTTATCTTACATTTTATAGATCATTTTGATATACCTCTTACGTGGCGCGATAATCAAGCTTAATTTATAGCTTGATATTTGGCAACAACCACAGTGACGATTCTCAGTGGTTAATTTACGGTCACATGACGCGACCCATTCAGCAAATCAAAATTCAGAGAGAATATCTTTTTATGCACAGGCGTTCTATTCCTATCAGCAATTAAATGGGACGTGAGTCAGCCCAAATTGTCTTTTAGACTCAGCAGAAAAAGTTTTGTTTGCATTTCGTTAGCGTCATGTTTTTCAAAGAGTTTTAAATAAATTTAAGAATTAAGTTACTAAGTTATTGTTATGTCGTTAAATTTATAATTTTTGCTGCTACATTGCTTCCTGCACACTTCTACTGTTCGTTTACGAAAGACTCGCCTAGCACTCTGGAACAATTCTACTAACCAAAGGGGTGTTACGCTGAGTTGGGTGTTTTCCGAAGTTGTTCATTTGTTGGTTGTCACTAGGATTGGCACTCAGCCAAACGCAGCTAAACAAACACCGATCACTCCTATTTTGACGAAATCAAAGAAGACCTGACGCATGCGCAAAAGCACAGAGGGTTTTGCTATCTGAAAACAAACAGTATATACAAATGTCCAGCATCAACAAGCACGCGCACTGCACACGAAACAATATATTTACAGCCATTAACTTATCTTCATTTTTTTTCTCGTTTTATTAGTTTGTATACTTAATTTCCAAACATGAGCAACATAATTAAGTTCATAGGAAGTCATTTAACTGCAAAATTTTTAACTGTAACTACATAACAAATGCAACAGCATCAATGCGTTGTAATATATATTAATATTATAAGGATGTAACGTGCGTGTGTTTGTTTGTTTGTTTATTTGTATGGGTAATCTCTGGAACTACCGAACCAATTTCAAAAGTAAAGGTAGCAAATTGATGGTGACAGTCCCTGTTCCAACATAAGCTATATTTTATGTCGGTAGCACAATCCATAAGAGGGTGCAGGACAAAAAAATTTCTAAAATTATGATTTCTGTGATATTGTTGGGACTAGAAATTTAAATTTGGCATGGTAGTTACTTATAAGATATAAATGCTCTCTAAAAACAGTTTCTAAAGAATTCGAAATTTAAAAAGGATGAAACTGCAAGAAAAGCGTTCTAAAAACGTTCTAAATTACAATTTCTATGCAATATCAGGAAATACCAAGCTGATTTCAAAATTAATGGTTGCAAATTGATGGTATTCAAATGATGATGCAAATGAACCTACTCTTTGCTCCAACATAAGCTATATTTTATGTCGGTGGCACAACCCCCAAGGGTGTGCAGGAGCAAAAAACGTTCTAAAAATTCGAATTTTGTGTTACAGAAGGGACTAGAAATTTGAAATTTAGCATGGTAGTTACTTATAAGATTACTTATAAGGCTCTCTAAGAATAGTCGAAAAAAAATATCGAAATTTAAAAGTGGTGAAAATGCGCGAAAAGCGTTCTAAAAACTTTCTACATTGAGATTTCCATATAATTGTTAAAGATAGAAACTTAAAATTTTACCTCGTAGATATTTATAAGATATAAATACACTCTAAAAACAGTTTATAAAAAATTCGAAATTTAAAAGGAGTAAAAATGCGCGAAAAGCGCTGTAAAAACGCTCTAAATAACTATTTCTATGGAATCTCAGGAAATACCAAACTGGTTTCAAAAGTAATGGTTGCATATTGACGGTGACGGTCCCTGCTCCAACATAGGCTATGTCTTATGTTGGTGCCACTAGCACAAGGGGATTTCAGGAGCGAAAAACTTTCTAAAATTGCAAGTATTATGGAACTGAACACACTCAGAAATGAATACTCAGATTTCACGAAATTTTCTTTGTTTTTGACGAAACGGTTTCCTGGAATATGCTCCGAGCGAATATTTCGTCAAATTGATGAAATTACTTTCTTCACCTTTTGACGATATAAATTTCCTCAAAAGTTTCGTCAAAGGGCTGGTGGCGCCATCTATTGAACAGTTTGGAAGCACCTGTACCAAGGGAAGAAAAAATTCACTTCCCGTTTTCCTCGGCGTGATTTGAACCCGCGGGCTTTGGGGTGGGAGACCCTTGCTCTACCGACCAGGCTGTTGGGAACTTGTATGAATGTGCTTTTAGACTGATGTAATGAAAGCTGCCGCGTGATTATATTTTTTATAAGATAGATTGTAATTTTATCGGTGCTGAAAGTTTTAAGGAAGGCTAATTTATTATGTTTTTCTCATGGTCAATGAATAATTATAATATGGCTTGATTAAATCATTTATTAGTGAAATTTTCTTTGCTCAATGAATGGTTAGAATATGGTCTGGTTAATTTGTTGCACACAAATATCGAATTGTGAAGTGCATATTGCGTGAGATTTTATCACTTTGAGTAGGTGGGTAAGATTTTAACACTTTACTGTTTATAAAAGGGAGAGGGATGAATTATGTTTATTTTTAATCTGATTGAAAACAGAATATACTTCTTAAATAAATTTAAAAAAAAGATATCCCAGATCTTTGAAATTTTAGTGATTAAATTTTCTTTTTGGGTGTTTTTGAACACAGGAAATACATTCTTTTCGAATTAAAACATAACGAACAACATAAGTAATAATATTAATAATAAGCATTTCCTAAAAATTTTAACAGCTAAAAAAATAACTAGTACCTATATTTCAGTATTTTCTGAAAAGCACTAAAAAGTGCTGTTTAAAAATAAATTATTACGGGACTAATAAAAACAAGCAAATATCTGCTTGCTAAAATCGCAGGATTTGAGGAGGTACAGCAACGGTTTCCTTAAAATGCATTGAGTCTGACCGTGATTGAGGAAAAACTTTCGTCAAATATCTGAGAGTTTACCTTTCCTTAAAAGTCACGTGATGATGATAGGAAATGATCGTCAAAAACGACGAAATACAGCTTGAGGATTGCTAAATCGTCAAAAGTGAGAATTCTATTTCTGAGAGTGAAGGCCTAGAAAATTGAAATTTGGCATGATAGTTATTCATAAGATGTAAATGCTCTCTAATAACAGTTTCTAAGAAATTCGAAATTTAAAAGTGTGAAATGAGCAGAAAACGCTCTAAAAATGCTCTAGTTTTGATTACTATGGAGTTGTTAGGGATATAAACATTAATTTTGCCATGGTAGTCAGGGGCGGACTGGCATCGTTTGGCCCACCCCGCTAGACTTATACATTGGCCCACCAATCGACAATCCCATTTTTCAAATGTTTGAATATTGACTATGAACACGATCCTTTGCTCTAATTTCATGAAAATGACTTAAGGCTGTTCTCAAATTCAAAAGGGCAACTTTATGACATAAGTTTTAATTTATTTTTGTTCGGAAATGCATGAAACTAGCAGATGTTCAGAAACTATGTAATCCAACTGAGTTTTCCGTTTTTTTGCAACCGCAATCGATCTTTCAGAAAATAGTGTCAAAGTGGGCGTTTTGAACCGTATTTTCACGCGAAACAGGAATATTCACTCAAGGAAGGGCGAAAAACGTATTTGTAACGTGATCAAAATTGCTTATAACTCAATAGGTAATTTATTTATCAAAAAATGGAAAACACAGTTCGATTCCAAATCGCTTTCATAGTCAGGCCTTCTAAATTTATGTCTTCTCGTTAAAAAATGAATTTGAAAAAGTGTCAAAATGTTTTGCGATTGTTGAGCACAGCAGTTGAGAACAGCCTTAACTCCAATTCGATACATACTAGTATCTTTGTGATGGTTTATTTACAATTGGTAGTAATTTTATCGTGTAAAAAACCTTGGTGTGTGTGTGGGGGAGGTTAACTTACTCACTTTTTATTATTTTTTTAATATGTAAATTCTAAATAATTAAAATTTATACATGTAATAAATAACAACGTTTGAAATTTCTTATGGAAATTCTGTTCAGACATTGTTATTCTTTGCATTAAAAAAATATTTTTTGATCCAATGTCGGGTAATTGCGTTGTCAGCATATAGATGATGGATACTTATGAAGGGGCTCCCAACGGAATAGGGTATCACTGACCCTAACGTACGGACATTGGCAATTCCTAGGAACATATATGCTCACTCGGAATTTGGACTCAAGCGTCTTTGGCGTTGAAGGCTAACATGCTAATCCCTTTACCATAAAAAAATGCCATAGCGCTGTATTGAAAATTGTTCATAATGGAAAGTATTAGTATTGACCGAAAATAGTTAGTGCTACTAAAACTGACGCATATACACTGGTTAATTCGTTATTTGAAATATCATTATATCCATCTGTACATTTTATTTTGTTATTTGAAATTATCAACATATATACACTCTGTACATTGCGTTAATGTTTGTTTAAAATATCTGTATAGTACCTGAAAATTGAATAGTTTATTTTATACCCTGACGATTAACTAATTAGAATGTCAGATATCTGCACAGCTCTTTTGAACTTGAGTCAAATCCATCTATTATCTCATCATAATCTTAATCAAAAGATCGTTCAACACTGAATAGGATAAAATCCTCTAACAGTTCTTGTCCTAGAGATGAACGCACGCGGTTTTTTAAATGTTGAGAACACTCGTTCACATTTGAGCGCATGATAAAGTCAATATGTTCTTATAAGCTATGTACAAGGTTTCATAAATACGACCATAGGCATTCAACTCGCACAAAAATTCTAACGCACAAGCTAGTCATTTTTTACGTTTCTTATTAACTCTACAGCAGAGATTTTCGTCATCTTTAAGGAGTTCGTCTGAATCGCTCATTTCTTTACTGTATGCTTGCTATGTCAAGTTTGTTGCCACAATAGCGATTGATTATAATAAGAATAGTGCCGGGAAAAATTGCAGCAAGCCTTTTCTGATACCTTCTGTCTTGACTTTCGCCAAGCCAGACAGAGAACTAAGAGCTTCTTCAGGAAGCTTAAATAACAATTTAACCTCACTGAAGCGGCAAGGATGGAGCCAGGCAATGTCTTTCATGAGAAATTTTTTTTTCAGTAAATCATGTATTCAGATGCTGAATAGCTGCTTCTAAGAAGACATTGCCTTAAATACTTCTGATGAAGACCCGTGAATAATTCTTGCCTCATCTTGAGAATATTCACCACATCGGTTGTTTCGCTATAGATATTCTCTTTTCCTTCAGCAATTTCTCAATTTCAATGGAGTAATCCTTTTCTATTAGTTGCTTCTGACGATGTTCCGCAAATTCAGAAGCATTTTTCAGAACCATATCAAAATTATTTCCTTTGTGTCGCAAATTGCATCTTAGAATTTGAATTTTGTTAGCAGCAGTTAAGTAATCCAGGTCGCTTATCTGCAGATACTTTGATGTGGGCTTAGATATATTGAATAGGTCAAGTAAAATGGTTCTATCAACATAGGGTATTTCAGAACTATATGTCAGAAGTGTAAAGGCAGGTAGAGGGGACCTAAATAAGCAGATTTCATACAGAATGTGGCTGCGGAAATGTATCATTGAGGCAGTAGAGTGCGTTGTTCGAGTTCGGCGGATGAAAGCGTTTCGCTGACTTGAATCGACCTTCACCGCACGAATGTCGAGCAACATGCATCGTTACACCAATGCGGAGCTCGCCGATATGCATTTCATGTATGGGGCTGCGCAAGAAAATGACTCACACACAATGCAAGTCCAACAGCTATCGAGCTTGTCGAAGAACTATCCTTTGCTGTGCGTAATACTGCTTCTTCCATTGCAGGAATTCTGCGATATCTTCCAGTGTCCGTATCACGCCTCGAATCATAACACGACACACTCACGCACAACTCCTGATGAAAGCGCTCAATTGTTCGGCGACCCTCCAGATTCCTACCCGGGAATCATTCCATGTGCAACCTTTGAGCAGCCATTCTATTTCCTTGCGCAGTCCCATACATGAAATTCATATCGGCAAGCTCCGCATTGGTTTAATGACGCATGTTGCTCGATGCGGAGGAGAATGACGATTCAAGCCAGCATATGACGACCATTCAAGCCTTTATCCAACCAACTCAACAGAACTCTCTACTGCCTCAACGCTCCATTTCTGCACTCACATTCCAATATGAAATCTGCTTACTTAGGTACACTTTCCATGCTTTTACATTTCTGACACATAGTTTTGAAACACCCTATTTATACGGAACTCGCACCAAATATCAAACAATAATTTTTCCGAAAAAGGTACATGTGACAAGAAATCGTCCATTTTGGTTACATCTTGTAGGCCCTTAAACAATGTTAAAACTTTATGTCGATCGTTAAAGGGTTTTGAAGATTCCTGAAACATGCTATTAAGGCTGGGATTACGGTGCCTCACATAAGATCAACTTAGAGACTTACGATATAAACAAAACGTAAACGGCATTACAGTGCCTCGCGATCTTACGACAGCTTCGAAGCAGCCGTAAGTTAAGACGCATGTGGATGCGCGCGCAACCACAACAAATGTAACTGCGGCCTCTGATTGGCTGACTAGAGGAGGACTTACACCGAAGCACGAGGACTTACGCTGAGGCACCAATACGAAGTTATGATTGATCGCAGGAACGCCTATCAACTTAGATCTTATGATCGAGCGATCTTAAGATCTTACGATCGAGCGTAAGATACGGTAGAGCGAGGCACCGTAATCCCAGCCTTGGAGCTTGATTTTTACTCCACCACATAGTAGCGTTTATTTATTCATTTCTTTTTATCGGCATAGGTGTTTACATCCACTTACAAACTCCAAATTCACTGAATCGTTTATATGACTCAGAGATAAACACGGTTGTAGTTTCAATAAGCCCAATAAGTTCTTTGCGAATTTCCAACATTCTGTTGCGTCTGTTTTATGCAAATTAGCATATGTGCATAACAGTGCACATGCTATATATTTGTATTGTCCTTTTTCAGTTATGCTTGTAGGCCTTTATATCTTCCACTTATATTTACTGCACCATTAAAAACTGCCAACTATTTGTGAAGAACAGAGGGTTTAAACTTTTTAAATTCTTCTTTTAGTTGAAGATATACAGGGCTTCCCTTGTTGTTTCGAGGGTATCAATCAATTTTAAAAAGCTAATTTTCAGTTTACCATGTACCACATAACGAACACAAAGTGCCAACTGCTCAATTACGATATATCTTGTGTGGAATCTAATACTTCAGTACTGAATGAACGTGACTGTTTCACTTTATCGGAAATGTTAATTTAGACCTGAATGGTGAGATGAGCAATTAACTTATTTATAAATGGCTTTGACAGAATTGCAATAAACAACTCTTCCATGCCACTTAGGATTTTCATTTTGTTCTTCTTTCTGCTCCGTTCTAGCCTTGTTCATACTTTCTGAAAATCTTCTTTCTTGGCTTCTCTTGATAGCCTGTGCTGCAGGACCGTGTAAAATTTGATCATATTTGCATAGCAGCATTACCAATTTAAAAAAATTACCGTGATTAACATCACTATTATTCAAGTCTGCAGCTGCCTTCTCTCTCTTCTGTAAACTAATCCATGCATACCAAGAAATAGGTCAGTATCAATGATGCGAGTTAGAACTTTTCTAAGTATATCAGCTTCAGTCTTTCGTTTATGCATGATGTCCTAATTTATGAGAGTCCCAATATCTGCATTGTTCTTGGACATCAGAAAACTTATGGATGCGTTTTCAAGTACTTTCGAGATTTCATGAACTGCTAGATCTTTATAAATATTTTTTTTCCATTGACTTTATGTCCAAGAACCAATGGATTCAGATTATCAGCGGTAAAAAGGACAAACTGAATAGAACATCTTGTTATAGTCTAATCAATAGAAAAGCCACTTTCTCTGTTCAACACTGTTACCTTGAGAATTGTGATACTACTATGTTTTGAAGGGTTTGAAAGAAGGGTTAATATCTGTACTTTCACATGACTGAATGGTATGATTCTTCATAAAGTAAAGTTTTTCCAGAAGTGTAGACGTCGGGGATGGTTTCACAAAATGAGAATTTCTTCAGAACATGTTCATATAAACGTTGTTAATCTTACTGTAGTCGTCAAACACATCGGTATCAACATCGGCAACGTCCAATAATTGGCTTTCCGTAAGCTCTTCTTTTCGCGTGTCTCCTGACTTTTTTTTCTATGAAATTAGAAATATGAGGTTCATTTATTGTATTATTTTTTATTTTAACTATGTTTTTATTTAGCTCTTATATAAAAAAGAAAATATATGACCCTAAGGTATTTTGTTCTCTCCCTTTCTCTCAGCACATTCTACCAGCCAGTTGATTCGGATGTTTGATAAATCCACTTTCTGCACAATTCCTATGCATCCAGCCATTCGATTCTCGAATTAAATGAAAGATAAACAATGGAATAGCGACCACTGTAGAAACTTTGAAATATTGCATTGGTATCTTTTTTAACTACGCAAATGTCTTCAGACCGACACATTTCACCAAACAACTTCCCACCCTTCACTGATCGCATGTGTTTTTTACTTTATCTCTTATCTTTCTGTGCTTCTATACAAAATGAGTAATTTTCATACATCTTCCAAAGATTGCTGATGGGAGAAAAATAGGAGGAATTAGAAATTAACCAATCAAAAGGAAAAAAGCTCTTCACCAAGGAAAAAAAAATTGAGTATCATAACTTAATTTTTTTCTTTTAATTTTATTCAAAAAAAGACTTCAAAATATTGTTTTGGCCCACTACAACCATTTGGCCCACCCCGCAATCGCGGGGTAGCGGGGTGGGCCAGTCCGCCCCTGATGGTAGTTATTTATAACATGTAAATGTTCTCAAAAAACTGTAAAAAAAAATCGAAATTTAAAAGCTGAAATAAGCGAAAACCGTTCTAAAATTTTTCTAAATTACGATTTCTATTGAATTGTTAAAGTTAGAACCTTAAAATTTGCCGTGATGGATACTTATGAGATGTAAATGTTAAAAGATTCGAAATTTAAAGAGGTAAAATGAGAGAAAAGCCTTTTTAAAACTTTCTAAATTACCATTTCTATGGAATCTCAGGAAATACCAAATCGATTTCAAAATTAATATTTGCAAATTGACGGTGAAAATCCCTGTTCGAACATAGACTATATTTTATGTTGGTGCCACTACCACCATGGGGTTTTAGACCGTTAGACTAGAAGCTTGCAAAGTGTCATGATGGTTAATTTTAAGATGTAAATGCGTGCTAAAAGCGGTTTCTAAAAATTTGAAATTTCCAATGAAAACTGAAATAAGTGTAAAAGGTTCAAAATACACTCAAAATACGCTCAAAATTATCAGTTATTTAGAATGAGTTATTTTAGTTCTTCTCATTAATTTAACCCTTTAGTGCGCAGCTTTGCAAATATAAAAAACAACACTGTGTTTTGAATTTAATAGATTTTTTTAATTCGCATACACCTAATTCACACCAGAAAATTAAAATAGGAATACTATCTGCTTTAATTAATAACATACATTCCGTATTTAAATAAAGCGAAATGAACTATTGAAACTTTCTGGTGTAAAGTCAGATTCTCTGAACTACGTAATTTCTAGAATGTATTCTATCATGGAAATTAAAGGGTTAAAGACTAAGTTTTATAAAATAATAATTATATAAAATTAGGTATTTGGAGACATACTTCTTAAAATATTTACTAATTTGGAAGAAAATATTGACGTATTATATGAAAAATGTGCCTGTGATTTTTTTCATTATTTTTCCTGTGTAATAAAGCTTTCGGATAATCATATATAATTTTTTCGAAACAAAATAAAAAATCGCGCATTTAAGGGTTACGTCCCATTTTTACCTAATACAGTCTAATAATGAAGTTTAGTCAGACTGTCGCTTTATTAGTCAGTTGATTTTGAATTTCATTAGCAGTATAATTTCTTCTAATAGTAATAAGCGTACAAATACCACTTGGCATTTTTCAAGTATTACGCGAGCAAAGCCGCGGGTTTTGCTAGTAAATAAATAAAGAAACAAATTGTTAAATATCTCGAAAACGGCTTATTTGTGACGGGTACTTCCTTTGAGTTTTTAATTCCTCGCGACAAGATCTTTCCAACGATATCAGTCTCGTCAAAATCGACAACTAACACTTCTTGCAGTTCCCTAGTCAACATTGCCCCACCAGTGACCGAGAGGTTCTGCTCTCGAAGCTGATAGACGGGAGGTGCTGGGTTCGATCCCGTCCGTCGGTTTAATTGTTCGGAGTTTTCGTTGTTTTCTTCTACCTTGGTTTTCCAAGCGTAAATACGAGTGAGGTTCCCTTAGAAAGACCCCCCACGGAGGGCACTCCCCCTTAGGGCCCATATCTCTCGTGCTGATAATTGGCCGTCATAAACAGAACCAAACAAACAACCCTGTTAAAAACTATTTCATAACTTTATTCAAACCTTTTGTGCTATTAAAAATTTCATAAGATTCCATACTTATTTTACAGAAAATAAAGAATTCCATATCAAAACCATTCCAAATATTTTATCGCCTAATCCATTGTTTCTCGAATCTAATCTTTGCAATCGCATTGTGAAATTAAAGATAAAACTAAAACCTATTCTGGTTGTCAATTTATCTTCGAACGTGTGTTCATATTATTACATATAACATTGTTTATCAAAGTCCGTAAGTATCATAATAGTTTCGAAAAAAAAAAACATCCGATATTTTGATATGTGCCTGATATTTTTTATACTTATCCGATATTTTCAAAATAGTCAACTTACTGCTGATTATAAATGTTTTGAGAATTAATATAAATTAAAAAATATATTCCGCTTAACATGGAAACTTATTTAAACAGTATTCTATATGTCTTTTTCTTTGTTTCTTCTTCTTTTTTTTTTTTTTTTTTTGGCTACTTACAACAAAATTGAAAATATCAACTAATTAAAAAAGTAATAATTTTCTGAAATGTTAAACAATTTGCTTTTTACACCCAACAAAAAACAAGCTATAGGATTCAGTATGAAGTATCAAGAAAATTTTACGTTTTATACAACAAAATTTTAAATACAAAATAATTTTTTTTGTTTTTGAAAAATTTTAACATAAATGTAAGCTTGTCTGCTTTTACATCTTTTAACGCGTTGTGCAATTTAAACTGAACGGAACCAAAAAACTCCAAAACAATTCCTGAATAATTTTCAATTAAAAAAAACTATGCATTGGTTGGTTGGTTGGTTGTATTTATGTCGGCCAATTATCTGCACGTGGGATATAGGCCCTAAGGGGAGAGTGCCTTCCGTGGAGGTCTTTCTAAGGGAACCTAACCCGTATTAACGCTTGGAGAACCAAGGTTCGAAGAAAACCACGAAAACTCCGAACGATTAAGCCGACGGGCGCGATTGGGATCGAACCCAGCACTTCCCGTCTACCAGCTTCGAGAGCAGAACCTCTCGGCCACTGGTGGGGCAACTATGCATTGGAATATTAATGAATGTATATATTTTGTTTGTGTTAAATTTGTTTATATATTATTTATATAAATTTTGGTTTATGTTGTATGTCGTTTTTATGATGAAAAGATAAAAGTAATATTAGTGACAAAATTGTAGACCACTTTTCTATAACATGAAACAGAATTAAATCCAGCATCGATTGAAATTATATTAATACATGGAAATTTTTCCAGAAAGAAACATTCGCCTTGCATACAATATTTCAAATGAAAATCAAATTTCAAATTAATTGCTTAAAAGGCGCAAAGGCCAACCTAGTGAAAAAGATTCCATGCCGGGACTCGAACCCGGACCATGAGTATAGGGTTGGGTTGATTTTTGACGGCCGATTATCTACTCAAGGGATATAGGCCCGAGGGGGGGGGGGGTCTTTCTAAGGGAACATAACCCGCATTTACGCATGAAAAACAAAGGTTCGAAGAATACAACAAAAACTCTGAACGATTAGTCCGACGGGCGTAATTGGGCTCGAGCCCTGCACCTCCCGTCTACCAGCTTCGAGAGCAGAATCTCTCGGCCACTGGTGGGGCGGCCATTAGTGTATCGTACTGACATTCTACCGACTAAACCACATGGAACTGGAAAAATTTCCAAGTATTAATATAGTTTCAATCGATGCTGGATTTAATTATGTTTCGTGTTTGCCTCATGTCGGTGGCTCACGAAAAAACATTCCATCTTGTGCTACGTTTGTAGCCTTGCCAACATGTAATAGCGAGAAGTTTCAGGCTGGGTATCGTTCCATGTGGTTTAGTCGGTAGAATGTCACTGCGTTATACTAATGGCCCGGGTTCTAGTCCCAGCATGTAATCTTCTTCACTATGCTGAGCTTTGCGCCTTTTAAGCAATTAATTTAAAATTTGATTTTCATTTGAAATATTGTATGCAAGGCGAATGTTTCTCTCTGGAAAAATTTCCAAGTATTAAACCGATTAATTTTCTTTTCACGTCGGGTTCGGGTCAGATTTCGGATTCACGATTTTATTTTTATTACTTATTTATTTATTGGTTGGGTTTGGATTGGTTTGTCTGTTTGTTTGTTTGTGTTTATGACGGCCGATTATCAACACGTGGGATATAGGCCCTGGGGGGAGTGCCCTTCGTGGGGGTCTTTCTAAGGGAACCTAACCCGTATTTACGCATGGGAAACCACGGTTTCGAAGAAAACCACGAAAACTCCGAAACGGTAGTGGCCGAGAGGTTCTGCTCTCGAAGCTGGTAGACGGGAGGTGCTGGGTTCGAACCCAATCGCGCCCGTTGGCCTAATCGTTCGGAGTTTTCGTGGTTGTCTTCGAACCTTGGTTCTCCAAGCGTTAATACGGGTTAGGTTCCCTTAGAAAGACTTCCACGGAAGGCACCCCCCCCCCCTTAGGGCCTATATCCCACGTGCTGATAATTGGCCGACATAAATACAACCAACCAACCAACCAATCTCAGCCACTGGTGGGGCCTGGGTTTGGATTGGATCGGGCTTCTTGTTGACTTTAAGCAGTATTTTTGGGTACAATCTGATCAGTGAAGAACTCTCTGGATGAGGCATATATGTAAATGTATGCCGATAAATCAGAAGGGTAGAGGAAAGAAAAACTTAAAAACTCAAAACAAGTTCAGAGCGAAATGACACCTTGCATTAAAATAACCAAAAAAATAAATATGTAATATTTTAATACGTTATATATCATATTTTTAACGAAGTGTAGAACCAACAGTTTGAAAAATGTCGAAGCCGGGAATCGAACCCGGAACCTTTGGAATAGCGCTCCAAGTGTTCTACCATTTAAGCTACGATGATGATACCCAGCAGGGCGGTGCGAGGTAGGGGGGTGAAAGGGGCGGTCGCCCCGGACGCGAAAATTGAGGGGGCGCCAAATTTATACTACAAACCTCATTTTTTTTCTTCTGTTTTGTAAAAAAAAAAAAAAATGTATATTTACATATTGAGATTTTTTTCCCAATGCAAGTACGTACATTTTTCGTTTCAAAGTTATTGCATTATCCTTTTCTCCACATTGAAATACAAATTTATGAATAAGGACTTCCTTCTTGCCTTTGTCTTAATCTCTTTTGTTAACCTTTTCTTTTCTGAGTCTTGTGACAAAAACATATACTACACTCAAAATAGCATGGGGTTTCTTTCTTCGAATATAAAAGGGTTCCAAACTGCTATACTGTACTGTTAGATACATTTTTCCTACGCCCATTTTCCAGATCCCCTTTGCCAAAATATAAGTACAATTTTCTCTTATGTTATTTAGTCTTTTTTTTTTTTAAATTTCTGGATTAAAATTAAACCTAAAGTTTCAAAATAAGCGCGAAATATATATTCAGTAAAATTTGTTTCTGTTTCTGCACTTTTCAATTTTGTGACACCTGTCACAATGAAAAGTTTGCAAAGTTGGGGGGAGGGGGCGCCAAATTACTTTGCCCCGGGCACAGTTTTCGTACGCTGCTGATACCCAGCTTATCATCTCTCACTCACATATGTTGGAAAGGCTACAACTGCAGCACACGATGGAATAATTTTCATGAGCACACAGTCCTGCCGCAAAACATGAGACACAATTAAACCCAGCATCGGTGAACACATATATATAATTTTTTTTATTACAGTCGGACCTCTATTTAACGAAGTCGCTAAATCCCGAAAAAAAGTTCGTTATATGGAAAATTCGTTAAATAGAGAGTCACCTTTTAGAACACTTTAAATTACATAAAATATGTCCATAAACACTAAATATAATTTAAAAAAGTAATTAACCCCACTTTTTTTTTTATAAATTACATTTATTTGTTTTATTTATTTTACCCATCAAAAAGAAATCTGCAAGGGAAATAAGAATGAAACAAAACATTGTCTGGAAATACATTGTATTTTCAGTTAAAAAAATGAACTTACCTTAAAATCACGATTTTTTATTATGGTTGATAAGCTGTTTGGAGGAATACCAAATTTTAAAGCAGTATTCTTTTTCTTCACGCCTTTATTCACCTCATCAAGAGTACATTTTTTTCTTTGATGTTCAAGCACTTTCGCTTTGACATTTTCGAGCTACAAGAACCGAAATTATCAACACGACTGATCATGATCAACAATCTAGAAAACGGGAGACTCTAAGGGTTGGGTTGGGTTGATTTTTGACGGCCAATTATCTACACGAGGGATATAGGCCCGGTGGGAGTGCCCTCCGTGGGGGTCTTTCTAAGGGAACCTAATCCGTATTAACGCATGGAAGATCCACGGCTCGAAGAAAACCACGAAAACTCCGAACGATTAGGCCGACGGGCGCGATTGAGGGAGACTCTAAGGACACGAGGCAGCTCCATTGAGGGTTAAAAGGGGATATTGAAAGTTTGCGCTTCTTTGGATGAAAAAGCAAAGAATCACAGCGATTTTACTGTTCTCGGTGAGTTAGGTGCCTGATAAGACCTGGTCTTGGTCATTGATCATCATAAAATGTGTTAAAAGAAAGAATAAGTTTGAAATGTCCAGTAATATTTTGCGAAATAGGTAGAAAAAAAATTTAGATCCCAAGAAAAAATTCGTTAAATAGAGAATGCACTTCGCTATTTGGAGGTTATTTTACAAAGAAATTTGCAAAATGTTCTTCGTTCCAAGTAAAAGTTCGCAAAATAGAGAAATTCGCAAAATAGAGGTTCGTTAAATAGAGGTCCGACTGTATTTTTTCAATTAATTTTCAGCATTGGAATTACGCTCGAAATTATTAATTATTTTAATATGTGATATATCATATTGCTAACGTTAGCAATACGATGTATCACGTATTAAAATATTCAATAATTTCGAGCGTAATTTCGCTACTGAAAATTAATTCAAAATCTAATTCAAAATTTAAATAAATATCTATTTACTAAAAAGTTGCTTAAAAATTCATTAAATATTCCGTAACAAATGAACTGATCTTAAAAGCTTAAAACAATCAATATTAAAAATCATATGTGAAGAACAGAAACATGTTACATCAATCCCATTATTCTATCCCATTTAGAATGAAAAAAAAAAAAAAAAAGAGTTAATTTATATAGGTATGACCACTCGAAAATTTAAAGAAAGATTGGGGGAGTGCATGAGAGATATCAAGTTCAACCGACCATCTACGGTACTTTCAAGATGAAATCAACGTCCAAATATAACTAGTCGAATGTGACAATCTCAAAACTTTCTTCTACCTCATACATGTTAATACTTCCTGATAAATGCAACGCAGCAGCGTCACCGGTTAGATGATTTACACCAAAATCTAATCAGCAACAACTTGCGTGAACTTCTAATTGAATTTGAAGTTTGATAAAAATCCGTGCATTAGTTTTTGAGATAGAGCTATTGCGGAAATCGTGAAAAGTTCTGCATAGCAGTGGCACCTGTTGGGCAATTTACACCAAAAACTAAACGGCACTAATTTATATCAGGGACTAATTGAATCTGAAGTTTGATGAAAATGCGTGCATTAGTTCCTGAGATAGACTTATTGCGATAATCATGAATAATGCAGCATAACTGTGCCACCTATTGGACAATTTACACCAAAAAGTTGTCAGCCCCAAATTATATCAAGGACTAACTGAAGCTGAAGTTTTCTGAAAATCCGTGCTTTAGTTCTTGAGATATAGCTATTTTGGTAATCATGAATAATGCAGCATAGCAGCACCACCTGCTTGGCGATTGACACCAAAAAGTAATCAGCACTAAATTATATCAGGGGCTAACTGAATCTAAAGTTTTATTAAATTCCGTTCATTAGTTCTTGAGATAGCGCGCCCACAAAATTTGTGTCACACACAGACAAACAGACAGACATTTTGTAAAAACATGTTTTTCGTGATCTCTGATCCCTAAAATGTATAAATCTGTCGAGAACGGGAATTGGAAAATTTTCGCGAATCCAATACTTTATATTAAGAAAAATCCCCCCCCCCCCCCCAAGAAAAATCTTCCCCACTTTTTACCAATACTTTATTGTTGTAAAAATAGAAGAAAGTAAAAATAGATTTCGAAAATGCAAAAGTTATTATACCTACATCAGATTATTATGCTTTGAAAATTAGAGAATCACTGGAGATTTGGAGTAAAGGAAATGGTGTATGCAATGATGTTTTATCTTATGACATACCTCAGATTTGGTTCAATATTTTGAAAATATCAAACACTTCAGTTCAGCATCAGAACGTAACGTACCAATTTCCTATACACCACCAACGAATAATAGACTGACCCTTTTCCCAAACTGGTATATAAATAGCATAGTGAAAGTGATATTCTAGTAAAATTATCCCTTGAAAATGATCGCATTTGCGATCAAAAGATCTCGGGATTCATGTAAAATCTTTCTGTTCTTTACATAGGATTTGTAATAACAATGGTTTTAAGTTTTTAAGACCAGGTCATTTGTAACGGAATATTTAATAAATTTTTAAACACCTTTTTAGTAAATAGATATTTTTGGGTATTTTGGAGTAAAAGAAAGACGGGCAAAATATGAAAATTTAACAATGATGGAAAAAACGATGAAAATGAGAAAAATAATTAAGCATTATGTACGGGTGGCAGTGTATATTTATTCCTCCATACATTTATACGGGGTGTTTCATAAAAGATGGGCAAAACATTAAGAGGTGATAATATACAACCAAACAAACAACTTTCATCAGAGAATGCATGGTAGGAATTAAAACACAAATGTGCGAAGTCACCAAAGGTGATGTAGTTATACGAGTCAAAAGCACACAAACAACGATTAAGTGACAAAAGTAAGTTGGGAATTCGCTCTTCATACAATCGTTAAGCCTCTGAGCCATTTCGATTTGCAGTTCGGTCAAGAAAATGCGTATCAACCTTTTTCCTATTAGAGAAAGGCAGCATCTTGAGTTATGTTCCTACCGCGATTGACAGTTGCACACTCGGATCAGCGGTTTTTATGTATTAATCGAAGCGAAATTTCGCATACGCTTTGTTCTCCTTCCCCATATCACATTCGCATGCTATTAGTGTTGTTCTTCTTCCGATAACTCGCAACAGGAATGGAGCTTTAACGTTTACATGCACCAAGTTGCCCAACGCACCAGCATCTTTGCGTTTTATTTCCAACCATGCATTCTTGGATGAAAGTTGTTTGTTTGGATGTGTACTATCACCTCTTAATGTTTTGCCCATCTTTTATGAAACACTCTGTATATACAGACGCATACTCCCACACATTTAAAAAGTATTTTTTTTTAGAGGTGTGGTTTTGAAATTGGCAATACTGTTTCTAGTTAGAGTCAATTTGACAGCTGACAGATGATTTGTGCACAGTATGTTTTGCCATTTCGCCATGAATAGACTTACGCCAAAACAACGTTTGCAAATTGTGCAAAACACCATCAGTTTATTGCGGGAGACATTCGGCGCACGCATAATTTCGCGTAATGGACCTGTGAATGGACCTCCACAATTATGTGATCTCACACCAATGGATTATTTTCTGTGAAATCGCTGGTCTACGCCGATAAACCACAGACGTTGGACCACTTGAAAATCGACATTCGCCGCGTTATTTCTGATATACTGCCCCAGCGGCTAGATAAAGTGGTCGAAAATTGGACTTCCGGTGCTTCATTCGAACCAGACGCGGCCTCCATATACCCGAAATCAATTTTAAATACTGATGGCATAAAATTATTTATTTAATAAAACCAATATCATGACCATCAACATTATTTTTATGTGTTTTATTTCGTTTTAAATTTGTATACCTCTAAAAAGACACCCTTTATTTGCATACATATAGTGTATACGAGGTCTGTCTGAAAAATTAAATCTTTGGTTTTTAGTGCATATATCTTCTAGTGTATCATAGTAATGCAAGGAAAAAAAAGTTTTGAAGCGATACCTTCTTAAATTCATGATTTGGGATATAAAGGGTTAATGTGTCCACGCTAATGAGAACAACTTCGTTTTTCCCACCATTTTCAACTAATTCCAATTAATGTTGACCGGGCAGAATACAAACTGGCTTCGTATATTATTTCTTCAAAATTAACTTATGAGAGTTTGGTTATTTTGAGAGAGAAAAAAATTCTTTGCCAGTGATGAAGAGAAAGAAAACATTCCATATCAAAAACGGGATATGATCAAGTATAATGTTCTTACAATAGAAATATTGAAACTTTCCTCCCTCAATCTTTCAACGTCAAGAAAGCTGAAAAGATGCAGAGGCAAAAGAAATCATCTTTTTAAAAATATTTTTGTTTTGTTCAACCATTAATGGTTTTGGAATAAGATAAAGTAAAATATCTATAACTCTATTGTATTTCTACTAATCGATGTATTAAATTAATTTTATAACAAGCTATTTTAATGGTACTTATAAGTACCATCGGGCAGGGTCTGACTTAGGTTATGGGGGGCTCCGGGGCAAGCATCATTCTGGGGGGGGGGGGGTGCGTTGCCCTTCTATCTATGTATAGAATTATTTTTGCGAATAGTGTGGAAGTTGCTAGTACTAAACTTCATATTGTATGTATGCATAAATTTTGTACCCAGTACTGGTCACATCTGTATGTATGGTATCGCAAGAAGATGGTCACAACTTTGAGAAAAAAATACTAGCAGGATAATAGTAGAAACAAGTTGTAAATTGCTCGTTAAACGTGGCAAATGAGGTGCGTTCGTACTATAACTAGTTTTATAATTATTTTTTGCACCCCATATTGTACTGAATGTGTATTTATTTGCAATTCATAAGTGCATAGTCTGTAACATCATTAAAATGCACTTGCAATAATTTTTTCCCATTCCCCTTAATGTAACGGAAAACTTTTGACTGTCCCTGTAATTAAGCTATACATCCGATTTTCATGAAATTTGAAATGGCTCGACAAAATTTTGCAGCAATTATATTTTTAAAATTTCAGCCCATTCGGAAAGCTGTAACATCATTAAAATGCACTTGCAATAATTTTTCCCATTGACTTTAATGTAAAGAAAAACTTTTGACTGTCCCTGTAATTAAACTATACGTCCGATTTTCATAAAATTTGAAATGGCACCACAAAATGTCGCAATAATTATATGTTTAAAATTTGAGACCATTCGGAAAGCTTTAACATCATTAAAATGCACGTGCAATAATTTTTCCCATTGGCCGTTATGTAAAGAAAAACTTTTGACTGTCCCTGTAATTTAACTATACATCCGATTTTCATAAAATTTGAAATGGCTCGACAAAATTTTACAACAATCATATATTTAAAATTTCAGACCATTCGGTTGGGTAGTTTTTGCTCTATTATAGACAGACGGACAGACTGAACGACGACTATAGGTGCTACGTATTTATATAATTACGAACGCACCTAAAAATGATAAATTGATTGATACAAGCATTTCTTTGCAAACTTGTACTTTGCTTATCTACGTACGTTATAAGATGTTTAAAAGAAAATGCCCCAAATTTATCATAATTAATAGTTTTAATTTGCCACATTGCGACGTTAATGAATATAATTTTTTTTGAAAACTATAGAATACTAAGTTGTCATAATAAAATTTGAATCATTAGTTTTCTAATGATATAGTTTGTTTTTTGCATAGGTGGAGGGGTTACTGGAAGTAGAGAGGGGAAGGTTGACTGCACCCCTTCCCAAATGTTTGAAAATATACGAATTATTGTCACTCTTGACTAATTTTAATCATTTGGCACCTTTTAATGAAAATCCTGATTACTCTCATGGAGGGGGCCCGGGTCAGCTGTCTCGCGTGCCCCTGCATAAGTCAGGCCCTGCCGTCGGGATATAATGGATTAAAGGGATCGAGATTATTTTACACCATTGAAATGTTGAATAAAATGCAGATTTCGCGTTATAGTGCTTTTCGCTAAGACTAGCGGTTAACTTTCAGTGTGTTTCTCTGATAACGGTTTCTGAATTCACCAGGTTGTTTCAGATCTTTTATAGACAAGAACAAAAAGAGTGGGAAGTATCTGAGATTTTCATGGGAACTAGTGACGGTGACAGTGACGGTGACTATCGAGGTTAACCGCCAGTAGGGAAAAAATGAAGTGTAGTGCGGACATAGACTTCTCATATAACTGGACTCCACTCAGAAATAGCAACCTTTTCTTGAAGCCGGGATCACTGCCCACCGTCACATGATGGTGGGTAGAGAAAACGCACCAAACCAGTTTTTCTCTTGCCAAAATCTCCTCGGAATTTCCCTCCAGTTCCCACTCTACATTTATTTTGTTGCATGAATGAAATCGGGCAGTTGCCAATAAAGGGATCACCGCCAAAATAGGACAGCCTTTTGGCGACGAAAGGCAAAGATGCTGGCTTCAATTTCTGGCCGAAAGAACAACTGAATTCGGCCTCTACTTCCTATACTTACTCTGAGAGTGCGGACAAAGAGTGGGCTCTCTTGGAAGTCCGCACTAACTGGAGTTCACTGTAAATAAAACTATTGCCCAGCAAAGCTTTCACTCTTTATCACAAAAATTACCCTGAAATTATTTTTCTTTCAAATCCCAGGGGCATGACTAATACAGGTGACATCCCCCTTTTTAGGTGCGCACCTTGGGAATAATCAGGACTTTCATTAAAATGTGCCAAAAGTAATCAAAATTCATGTATTTTCAAACATTTAGGAAGGGAGTGCGGTCCCCCTTCCCCTCTGTCTCTGCTTCGTGTGTCCTGTACCCCCTCCACCCACGCAAAAAACGAACTATATTATTAGAAAACTAATGATTAATGTTTTATTAACTACTTAGTATTCTGTTGTTTTCTAAAGAAGATCTTTATTGACGTTTTCCTCGTACCGAGGCAAGTTAAAACCATTCATTATGACCCACTGGAGGCATTTTCTTTTAGACATCTTATAACATACGAAGACATGCAACGTAAAAGTTTGCAAACAAATACTCCTGTCAGCCAATCCATTATTTTTTCTACTATTATTCTACTAATATTTTTTCTTAAAGTTGTAACCATCTTTTTGTGATACCCCGTATACAGATGTGAATAGTACCTTGCACGAAATTTATGCATTCATACACTATGTATGAAGTTTAGTACTAGCCACTGCCACATTATTCCCGAACAATTTCTATGCATAGATAGAAGGGAGCCCCCAGAATGATGCCTCTAGATAGCCTAAGCCGGGCCCTGTAAGATAAGACGTCATGTTTGAAAAGTCCCGACCTTTCTTATACGGTTTTTCAGATTTTGTACTCCGCTTATTGCATCGCTATTTTTTCAACGACTCAGATTAAGAGGTCACTTATACCGGGTGTCCCAAAAATGACTGATGGATTTTAAAATTCGATAACTTGCAAACGGTGACAGATATTTGAAAAATTCTTGCAGGAGGGTTATGTATGACGTCAGGAGTTTTTTTTACTGTGATTCTTGATTTTAGTTCGAGTTTCAAACAATAGATGGCGCATTAGGTGCTAATTCCAGACCCGATTTTTGGTAATTCGGGATAAATTCAAAACATTTTAATCTCCTTTTTTTTGCATGGGAGAAGCGAGAGGCCGAAAAATCGAGCCTGGATTTAGCGCCTATCCCTTGCAGTGCCATCTATTGCTTCTATTTGTAACTAAAACTGGGAATCACAACATAGAAACTCCTGACATCCTACATAATCCTCCTGCAAGATTTTTTGTAAATATCTGTCACCGTTTCCAAGTTATTGAATTTTAAAATCCATCAGTTATTTTTGGGACACCTGGTAAGAGTGCAACATGCAAACTCGGTTCCATTTCTTTCTCAGGGTGATCTCCAAGAAACAGTTTTTGTTGGGCATGACTGTAAATTTAGGTTTTAAAATATTCTAGATGACAGCAATTTTCCTTACAAAGATTGTTTGCTCTATCAACAAAATTTCTGAATTTCTCCCGGACTCTTCGGTCACAAAAACTGATTTTCTGAGAAGTGAGGTGTGAGGATAGCGTATTGTTCGACGACAGATAAGACTGACATCCACGTGTGTGGGAATTCTTTGCCAATCCATGGAGTGGAGAAAAAAAATTTTGATTTCAGGAAACTGCCATCAAACAAAAATGGACTTTTTTTTTTTTTTTTTTTTTGTAAACCAGTAAGAAATAGGTATTTATTTTATTGTACAATTAAATATTACTTTATAACATAATTACTTACTACACTTTCCTTAATTTGTCATCCATTTTATGAATTTAGATTCTTATTATACTAATTTATACAGGGTGTTTCAAAACTATGTGTCAGAAATGTAAAGGCAGGTGGAGGGGACGTAAATAAGCAGATTTTGTATAGGAATGTGGGTGCGGAAATGCAGCGTTGAGGCAGTAGAGGGCGCTGTTAAGTCGGCGGATGAAACAGCTTCGCTGGCGTTAATCATCATTCTCTCATGGATTTTGAGCAACATGTATCATGGAGCTTACCGACATGCATTTTATGTATGGGGCTAAGCAAGGAAATGGCTCATACCCAACAGCTTCCGAGCTTGCCGAAGGATTATCCGCTACTGTGCGCAATGCTGCTTCTTCTACTACAGGAATTTTGAGATATCTTACAGTGTCCGTATCACGTCTGGAAGCATGAAACTGATTCACTCGCGCACATATCCCAATGAAGACGCTCAAATGTTCGGGGATCCGGCATAATCCTGCCCAGGAACCGTTCCATGTAAATCCTTTGAGCAACCAATCCATTTCCTTGCGCGGACACATACATGAAATGCATGTCGGCAAGCCTCGCATTGGTGTAATAATGCCTGTTGCTCTAAATCTGTGCCGGAAACGACGATTCAAGCCAGAGCAGAGCATTCAACGAGCGACTAGGTATAGCCTTTCCTCTATTTAACAACGCATGCGTCAACTGATTTTTGTGTTGCTTCCTGCCATTGATTTGGCGATGAAATGCCAAGTACTTTGAGAAAGTATTGTGTAAAGTCGGTACATGGTTCTTTGGTGAAAAGTTCGTGTGAACGATCTCGTCTAGTGGTTTAAGGACTGGTTATGGTTCGGAATCTATTACTAAATCCTTAGTTCGCGTGTTCTGTCCTTTCTGAAGACTTTCTTTTCTTTTAGGAGTTTTGTTTTGATCTTTATTAAGTCAGTTAATAAATATCAGTCGGTCTTTATTATCATTTCCTTTGTAATTATTTTATTGTCAATTAGATAATTAAATTAAATTATAATTAAGTTAAAAAAATTTATTTAATTTGTATTAATAAATTTAATTTAATTTGCATTAATGAATTTAATACAATTAATAAACTTAATTTGTAAATATAATTTAATTTGTATTAATAAATTTAATACAATTAATAAACTTAATTTGTAAATAGAATTTAATTTGTATTAATAAATTTAATTCCATTAATAAACTTCATTTGTAATATAATTTAGTTTTAAATAAATTTCAATAAATAAATAAATTTCAATAATTCATTTGTTTGTAGTGTAATAATTAAAGTACACATTTATTAAAATGCAATAATAAATCTCCTAAGCTTACATTATATATTTATTATTATTATTATTTAAACCTTTAATAAGAGATAAATATAAAATTAGCAGAATTAATTCATTGAAGATTTCATCTTTTAAAATTATCCTCGATATATAAAAAAATATAAATCTTTATTATCAATTACTTTGTAATTTTTTTTTTTATCGTGAATACAGTATTATTAATTAAATTATTTTTTTTTTTAATTCACATGACTTACAAGGTATTTTTTTAATAAATTAATTTCTTTAATACTTAAAATGTAACAAAATTTATTATTTTAGCGTTGTTGATAATTTTTTGACTACAAAGTTAACGCCTATTCGCCAATGCTACAGATAAATTGCCAAACTAGCAGACTCCACACAGATCTGAATTTCGCCAAGCAGTGACGCATGCGCTGTTTAATGGAGGAAACGCTATACCTAGTCGCTCGTGAGCATTCATCAGCCGCACATAGCAGCGCCCTCTACTGTCTCAACGCTGCATTTCTGCAGCCACATTCCTACACGAAATCTGCTTATTTAGGTCCCCTCCACTTGCCTTTACATTTCTGACAGACAGTTTTGAAACAACTTGTATAATTTATAATGTAATTTAATAATAGACATACTTATTATATAAACATTTGGAATCCCATTTTACATTTAATATAAACTTCGCTGAAGAAGTTATTCCACGTACTAAGTCATTTTTAAATAGGCTAGAGAGTGACGTACTAACGAGGTTTGACTGTACAATAGTTGCGTTAAATTAATGAAGTGTAAGTTGAATTGATTAAAAGATACGTTGCATCAGAATATGGTCAGAACTGTATTTTAATCTTTAATTAATCTATTTTAAGGCTTGGAAGAAGAGACGTGTCGTCATCCAGCCAGACGAATTCGCCAATGATCCGACAAACCAGAGCCTCGTGATAAGCGTGTACGGTTCAAAGAAACACGAGGCCACCTTCTGGCACTCGGTATCCAGCCAGAAGGCCGTCGTGTTCCGGAGCAGCTCCCACACTCATCCCTACGCCTTCACCATCTCGGAAGGAGGCCAGGCCATCATCCACCTCTCCGCCGAAAACGAAACCGAAACTCAAGAGTGGATGGCTGCCATGAGAGCCGTCTTATGGCCACCCAGCCCCTTCATGGAATTGGAGAAAAGTAAGAGTTTTAATCTCCTGTATTTTCATAACTACTTAACCCTGGAACCACAAGGCTGGGGTCGACTGTGTACCCAGAAGGGAATTTTTGTGTGTGGAGGTTGGCAGCCGTGTTCACTTCCCTAAGAGGTCGGTCTGCCTTTCATTGAAGTATTTGTGAAGTCTCTAACGCCACTAGAAAGTTGACCTTCCCTTTCTCGGTCTTCCCAAAACAGGTAAGAGAAGAAAAAAAGGGGTCATTAATGTCCCCACCTTGGGATTATTGTCTCTCGATAAGAGCCTTGTGATTCCAGGGTTAATACCATCTTCAGAATTATATGTTTTCATACTTGGTACGTTTTACGATGATAATTAACACTGGATTTACGGAACTCGCCAATTTGACGGATTTCCAATTTTATGCTCGAAATCATCCAAAGGTATTACGATGCATATATATATATACTATACACACATAGCCCATTTTATCCACGGGCTCAATAATTTCGTGTATCTGTTTAAAATGAACGAAAGTTATTACTAAAAATATGCATTTTAATATAGTCGAATTCCTGTAAATTAAGTGTCAACACTATAGATCAGTTTCAACTGACGTCGCACCCTAGCAAGCACCTTGACAACCGCATGAATGTTTTTTTGTTTGCCTTCCAATTTTCCCGGCTTTCTCCACTTTCATTGGTTGAGCGCTAAAATATCGGTGATTTTGATTGGTTGGTGGAAAATTGGTGGGAAAGTAGTCATGCGGTTAAAACTGATATATTTCATTTAGTATCGCAGTGGCGTCTTTTGAAGTAGGAATATATTCAAATTAATATTTATGCTATTAATTATACAGGGTGTCCGAAAGGTATTTCCTTATTACAAAATTTATTCATATCTGCTACACATAAGATAGACATCTGAAACCGGTGCCCAATTGTTGGAAAACAAGACAAGTATTTTTATTTCCTGTTTCCGTAACGTGGCTGTAGAGTCAGTGCCCAGGAAACTGAACCGCGTACCGAGAACTAGCCGACCATCAACCTCAGCTGAAAGGGTGAAAGAAGTTAGACAGTCTCTTAAGAGAAGTCCCAAGAAATTAGTGCGTACGCCTCACATGAATTACACATGTCAAAAAGGTCTCGTGATACCAGGGGACACACTGAGCTTTTTTCTTGATTTCTGAAAAGTTCCGGTTTCCTGGAAACTGACACGGCTACATCACAGCCATATTAATGAAACCTACAACTAAAAACTTGGTTAGTTTTCCAACATTTTGGTAGCAGTTTCAGATGTCTACATTTTATGCAGTGGATATGAATAAAATTTTTAACCAGAGAAAGACTTTTTTGACACCTTGTACTTGAGATGTTGCTCTACATCTATTCTAATTTTATAGAGAAGAAATGTTTGTTTGTTTGTAGAATGTAATCTCTGGAACTACCGAACCAATTAAAACATCAACAATAAAAGTCGGCAAAATGATAATGACGCTCTGCTTAAACATACCTTACTTTTTGTCTCATTACCTCTGCCTCAAAGAAGATCCTGAGAAGGAAAACCTTCTAAAATAATGATATCTTTGGAGCTGTTAGGACTAAAAACTTCAAAATGGACATGGTGGTTGCTTTTAAATCAGAGCAGGTTTAAAAACTTCGAAATTTAAAAGCATGTAATCAGCAGAAAAAGTTCTAAAATCACGATTACTCTGAAACTATCGTACGAATTTCAAAAATTCTCTCAGTATTTGTTATGGCGACTATCCCTACTTAAACATGGGCTAATTTATATCTCGGTAGTCCTGCATCCTCCAAACCTGTGCAAGAATGAAAATTTTTCTAAGATTACGATATCTATGAAACTGTTACGGCTAGGCACTTGAAATTTGAAATGGTGGTTACTTTTAAGAAATAAATTCTCACTAAGAATAATTTTAAAATGTGATATTTAAAAGGGCGAAATCAGTGAAAGTCATGCTAAATTATATTTGTATAATTTATTAGATTTATAAAATGACTACTCTAAAATTAGAGAACCAATTTCAAAACTTAAACCACTGTAGAATAGATGGTTGACAGAATTCGCAAATAGACAACATTCTATCTGTTTTTCACAAGGAGGATGCAAGTCGGTTGGAAAGAAGATTTTCTATTTTAATTTGTAGTATTTTTATTAGTAGAAATAATTCCGTTTCCACTTCCTATTACTGAACACACAAAGTACATTTAAAATTAATTTTTTTAACAAGTGTGTTCTAGTTCCAAGCGCACAAAGCCTAGGACATTGCTAGCGTTTAAATAAAAAAAATTGATTTTGTTGTTGCAAAAAGAAACAATTATATAGATAAATTTAGATGAACATAATAGCCATATTACTTAAAAGGATTTTTAATAATATACTCATGTCTGCTGCTAGAAACAATTGCAATGATTATGGGTTTTTCTGACAAAATATTCAATATAAAAGTAGCTTATTCACCTTTTTCTTCTTTATAAAAAAAAACATTTCTTCTATTTTTTTCCAGTGCTCAGTGGCCAGGAATTTGAAGTCTCTATCATCGACAATGAGTTTTCCTATCATGCTGGACTTTTGGGCATGTACGGATATTTATCCATAACCCCAAAGAAATTGATTCTGCTGCACCCACAACAGGGATATGTTATCCAAGAATGGTACTTAAACACAGTCGATAAATTTCAGTTTGTTCTCCAACAAAAAGCAGAGGATATGCACAAGGTTCTCTGCATGACAACTTGCAAGTAAGACATATTTCTCTTTACTATTCTCAGGATCGGTGCGTTTCGGACGGGCGACCGCACAAGGTTTTTCAGGGTTTTCCCTTGTGTGTAACGGTAATTCGGGTCGCTTTTCCTGTTAAGTCCTCCCTGAAGGCAGAGCCTCATGCTTCAGTGGTGTGGCTCCGGGCTGCGCCGGGTTCCGGCTTGCTCTCCTCTCGTGCGGGTATGCTGTCGCTCTGACTGGGCTTCACTTTTGGGTTTCTCTGCCGACATGGGATCCTCAGATCCTGGTTTGGCTTTCACTTCACTTCATTACCATTTTCAGAGAACTGGGGTGTCGGGGCAGGTACTTTGGCACTTGATATTCTGGGTAAAGTCTAGCGAAAGAGATTAAGGAAGTGCAAAAATTCGAACGCAGCCACTCACTATGCGGTCAGCGGAGAGAGTCTCAGACCTAATCTGTGTTCGTGACTCGGCCATTTAAGTGTGCAAGATGCCCGGGAGCAGAGCGTACTGTTGTGTCTCATCGGCAGCAACATCAGGGCTGCCACAGGCGACTATTTTTTAATTCTAACTGGCAGCACTTTCAGAAAACAGAAATCCATAATAAATACTTTGACAACATTTGAAAGAGAAATATACTTCAAAATTTATATTAGAAAAATACTAGTGTTGACAAAATTTAAAAATAGTCGCCTGTGGCAGCCCTGCTACATGAGTAGTCTGAGGCCACAGTCGCGGTGTATTAAAGACGGGGTGACCGCACAGGATTTTTCCTTGAGAGTAACGAGAATTCGGGCCACTTTCTCAGAGTCCTCCCTGAAGGCGGCCTCTGCTTTTCGCTATGGACGTTGGCTGTGGCTTTCGTGGTCATCCAGTGCAGTCCTTGCCTGAGGGCGAATCTTGTAGCAGGTCGGACCCTAGACATTCGCGGGGTGTGGCGGATCTTCCTGCGCTTCTCCTAGGCGGTGTACCGCTGAACGGCGGCGTATCCTCCGTCTGGAGGCCCCACCAGTGGCTGAGAGGTTCTGCTCTCGAAACTGGTAAACGGGAAGGGCTGGGTTCGAACTCAATCGCGCCCGTCGGCCTAATCGTTCGGAGTTTTCGTGGTTTTCTTCGAGCCATGGATTTCCATGCGTAAATACGGGTTAGGTTCCCTTAGAAAGACCCCACGAAGGGCACTCCCCCCTCGGGCCTATATCCCTAGTGTAGATAATCGGCCGTCAAAAATCAACCAACCTCCGTCTGGAGGGATTTGTCGTCGCCTCGGCCCACTTCACCTCGGATATTCGTCGATACGGGATCCTTCGATTCTGCCATGCTTTTCTCCTGGTTTACCATACTGAGGGTCTAATTATGTCCTAGGCACAGTAATTGAACTACGAATAAAGGGAAGGAGGCAGAAACTGTAGTGTCTACCCGTGGAGCTATAAAGATTAAAAGGAGACGACATATCAATCTAGTCCCATGGAGAGCGTTGAAGCTGAAAGACGGGTTCTTTCCCCCCACTCCAGCGTCCACCATATTTGACTTTTCCGTAGTTGATTTGCGCAGCGAGAAGAACTGGTTCATAGCGCAGCTCACCGTGGTCAAATATGCCAGAAACAGGGGGGTAGGAGCAGCTTCAAGTGATGTCATTTATGTCGTCTCCTGTCTCCTTTAATCTTCATTCCTCCATGTGTCTACTGGTTGCGAGTGAAGTAACTGAGGATGTAGACATAAGGTGGTGGCTAATGTTTGTTTACAACGGATCAGGGCCTTTTTAACGTCAGGACAAACTACCACCCGTAAAAGCTAATAGAAATTTTTGCTCTATTTATGACAGAAATTCTGCATGTAAAGGTACTTAAACACAGCGAAAATTTCTATTACAATTTACTGCTGGAAGTTTCCAACGTTGGTAATCAAATTCAATGACATTGTCAGGAAGATTTTATATGTTGTCACAATATGGCGGAACCACAGGGCCTGACTACCACCGGGGAAAACTTCTATCAGTAAAAACAAATAAATATTTTTGCCTCAATTATGACAGAAATTTTGCATGAATAAGGCGTTTAAATAAAGAGGAACAAAGTTCTATTCAAATTTATTGGTGAAAGTTTCTCTCTCGGTAAAACAGACCCAGCGGAACCGGTTGCAGTTAAAGCTTCAGCATTTGGAAGCTATGCCAATTCCTCTTTATTTATAATTCCATGGGCAAGGTAGGAACTTGCCTAGGATCCCTGTTTTTTTCTAGAGTTGGTGGGGGGGGGGGAACTAAGAAATTCTTGAATTTAATCTAAAATATATATTTTTCCACGTATACAATCCATAATAATATAAAATCTCTTAAAATATCTCAAATAAAATTCTTTGTTCTGCCATTCCCTTAAAATCCTTACGAAATTAGGAACAAAAACTGATTTATATAGGCATATATTGTTATGCAAAATATTTTATCAGGCATTTACTCAAGCAATAAATCTTGTGTAAAATCTCATTTAAAAGATTTTATATGAAGAGAAATAATCTAATGGTGGAAATTTAATGCCTTTCTTGAAATATTATTTTTATGGTTGGAAATATATGACTTTATGTGTAATTATTAAAATAATCTTTACTGAATCTGGGAGAAATATAATTATTCCTTCCTGGAACAAAAATTTCAAAGACTGTGCTGATATCCCCAACGTAGATTCAAAGAGAGTTGCTGACGTGTTACATACAACCATCTTCAACGCACAGCACATTTGTAGCTACGTACTTTTGGCAGCTAGATTTAAATTGTTAGAAACATTCCTGAGAGCATTTGGACGAGATACTCTTCAATGCAGCCTTCGCAGCTTCCTTAATCTCATGTACTAAATCCCCTACCATTTTCAGCAATGACTTTGACAATTTTCCGCAATCTCCCGTATCTTGACTTCCGTTGATAATGACCGCAGGATCCGTGGATTGTGTTATTTTGTACGGATTCACTCCTGTTTTTGAATGGGGTGTGAAATGAAAACACCTTCGCACTACATATTGCTCTCTCACAGCTTACAATTGCTACAACATGTAGATTGTTTTGGTCGGTCATTTCCCCAAACGCTTCGATTTGACGAATTTCAACATTCGACTACAGTTCGCTAACAAGCATCGCTGGAAAAACCATACATGACCCCCTGTCCTCAGGATGCAATAGACTTTATCCACGTGACGTCATACCCCAGAGTTCTCAGTATTTTCGTCCGTTATTCCTGCCCTTGTACCGCTAAAACTAAGGCTCCTATAATACGGGCTGACTCATGCCGCCATTTAATTGCCAGTAGGAGAAGAACGATTGGCTACGCCGCGTGGGCAACGATCGCTGATTGGTCTAAGTGGGAAACAAAATGCTTGACGATTCAGCCTGTATTATAGTAGCCCTAGCTAAAACGGACCTTATGCACATGACGTCACTCTCCTGAGCTGGTGGTATGGAAATCCGTTATTATATCCACTGTACTGCTAGAATGTCAGTTTGCGCAGTCTATTATACCGGCAGCAGATGACTTTTAGCCTCGATCCAGGTTGCGTACATAAAGTTTAACCGATATTTTCCACATTTAACAAATGTTCTTCGATACAGAACAACATTTTAAATTTGTATTACAATATATTATCTACTGTCACAATAATGAATATTTTTGCGCTATTTTTAACAAAAGAACATTAATAATACATACGCCACAGAACGCTATGCTAATATTCAAAACTAAATACCGCCAGGAGACGAATTTTAGCCTAGACTTCACGTCGGATGCATAAGGTCCATACTAGTATGAGCAAGTGCAAATACCGTAGCAACTTTAGCCTCGATCCAGGTTGCGTGCATAAAGTGTAAGCGAAATTTTGCCAATTTAGCGAATGTTCTCGGATACAGAACGACATTTTGAATTTATATTACAATACATTAAGCAGTTACTGCTACAACAAGGAATTTTTTTGCGGTACTTTTACAAAATTAACATTAATAACATATATTCCCTAGCTATGTTAATTTTCCACACTGAGCTCGGTGATTTTTAAAAGTAAATATCGCCAGCTGGCGAATTTTATAACCGATCTCAGGTCGCGGATATAAAGTCTATTCTTCCTCAACACATCTCGCGTCACATGTGCCCCTACGCCAAATTAAAATAGTTCTCCCCCCCCCCCCCCCCCCCCGCCATTCCAGGTTAGAGTTATCACAGAATTTTATTTCTTAGTCCTATTTATCTATTGTGACTTATTAAATATCTCTTAAAATGATTTATTGATGATATGTGCTTTTTCAGAGACAGCTCTACTGGTCAAGGCGACATTATTTTCTTTTGCAAGGAAGCTGTTACGGTACTGCAGTCTCTAGCATCCACCATCCACCAAGTTCTTTCTTACCACAGCAAACAAGAAGGAGGGAAATACCAGAAAGAACTTGAAGAACTGGCTGAATGGATGGTAGCACCTCCTCAAGATTGCTTGAATGTTGAAAATGATGAACACTACAAAGTCCCACCAAGACAGGTATGATTTTACAATTACTCGACTCTACAACAGCCATCCTCAAGCTTTTTTTCTCGCGGGCCGAAAACATAAGTTTGCTATGTTAGGTGGGACACAACTAGTGTTGCCGTGTAAATCAGAGCTCCAAATGCTCCGGACACCACTAATTTCTTACAGTTTATTTCGCCATTTTTATTCGCAGATAATTCTGCCATTAGATAAAGCGACGAAAATTACTTTAAATACTGATATCCAGAGAATTTGGAGTTCCGATTTACGCGGGACACCTGACAACACTAGCCACAACACGCAAAACTTACGTAAGAATGTAAAAAAAAGGAAATTAAACCGTAAAATAACAAAGGTGACAATCAAATATCAAAACAATATTAAACAAAAACATAATTTGAAGAACAAATTAAAAAAACAAAATTTATTTCCTACATTGTTTAAGCCCGAGAAGGGACATATATTAAATTATTTCATTCAATTAGTTCTACATTTAATGTTAAATTTTTGTAACAAATTAGTTAAGCCAATTGAAGATTAAAAAATAAAAATAAAATCCATACATTATGATACTTAAAACACCCTAAAAAAATAGATTCCGTTCAAATGAAATTGAAATAAATCTTAGACTTCTTCCATTTTTAATTGAAAATATTTGTATTGCAGATTTTGTATTATATTTATGACAATTGTGCATAAAATGATAAGATGCATGCAAAATACAAAACTTAAAAAAAAGTCTAAGATTTATTTCGATTTCATTTGAACGGAATCTATTTTTTTAGGGTGTTTTAAGTATCATATTGTATGAATTTTATTTTTATTTTTTAATCTTCAATTGGCTTAACTAATTTGTTACAAAAATTTAACATTAAATGTAGAACTAATTGAATGAAATAATTTAATATATGTCCCTTCTCGGGCTTAAACAATGTAGGAAATAAATTTTGTTTTTTTAATTTGTTCTTCAAATTATGTTTTTGTTTAATATGTCAAGTTTTTTAATAACTACAGCACTCAGACGAACGCATTTCAAAATTAATAGAGAGTATCATCATCAGGCTTTGATGTATGCGGTATTGCATCACAATGTGGGATGCAGTTTATCAATGTGCAATTCAAAATATTTCACCACTGTAGTAATGCAGGTTGCGGTAGTTTGGACAAAAACTTCCAATCTGAATGTAAAAAACCTATAATCAAAACATAAAAAATTAACTTCACTTAAATTTAGATACCCTATTTCCCGCACAGGAACGCTATGAATGTAAATATAAATTGGGTTGAATCCTTACTGCTAATATTTAACAATACTAGGGGGCTCGGCCCCCTACGAGCTACGCTCGCCAACCCCCGTCCAAACACCGCAGACTCTAAATGCATGCTAATTTGATCGGCTTTAAAAAGATTTCGAAAGATTGAATTATAATTTAAAAAACAGTGGCGATCTCCCTATAAACGAATTTCTATTCATTTGTCTTTGATTGGGGAATTTTAACGCCAAATCTGCTGCGGTACTATTTGATTATCCTGTCGACCAATTTCGCCAAATTATATAAATCGCCAAACCACTCGCCAAATTATACAAATTGATATAATTTTTATTTTAAATAACGAAAGAACAAATAAATTCGTACAACATTAATAAAAACACAAATAAAACGTCGAAATAAAAATAACTTGATGACGTATACACGTGTAACAACATTTCAAAATAAGCTAATATAAAAGGAATTAAGTACAGAGAGTTTTTGTCTCCTGGTATTTTTTAACAAAGCGAAAAGAAAGTTCTTTTAAATGAGACATTTTAAATTAATTCTCAAAATATCAAATAAATGTCTAGCGCATTTTCTAAATTTAAACTTTTTTGCAATATTATTTTGTGTTCATTTTATGTAATAACTATAATGTGACGTAAATATGACGTAATTTCTCCTATTTAAGACTTCTAACGCATGTTAATGAATTTATTATTTTACAATATCCTTTCTCTTTTAAAATTCACGTGTATACTTTTTATAACGTAATTTTTAATAATTTCTTGCTTTTTATACGTAATTATTTAATTCTAATTTGAAAGTTTTTTTCCTGTTTATAATAGTCACGTGCAAATAAATTTTTAATTTGAAGCAAAGATTATTGCTTGCGCTTTTTACAGTTGGCAACACTTTAAATTACTACAATTTTCTGAAATCTGTAAAAAATATCTCTAGAAATGCTGAAAATTTGAATTTAAAATAGAAATAAAACCTGAAAAAATGAGTCAAAATAAAAAAATTAATGCAATCTGCACTCCGGCAAATTCTAACGCATAAAATGATCTAAAAATGATTACACTGCCATGTCTAGTTTTTGCTGCTATAAAACTTTTTTAGTGGAACGATTTTGTCCAACTTTAGCATTAAATAACTCTTAAAATAATTCTTCGATTTGAAAACTGTCTGCATCAGCGTGTTTATCAAACATTTCTGTATAAAACCACCGATTTTCATATTTTTGTATGCATTATTTTTGTTAATATTAACGAAGAAAGGCCTCCGGTCACAAAAATATCAAAACCGGCGGCGGCGGTGACAGCGGTAGTTACTTTTTTTTAGAATAGAGAGATTATAGCTGTGATACAGTAAAAAATAAAAAATAAAAGTTTTACTTAAATTTTTAAACCTTATTCTCTCCCAAGGGGTGATGCAAACACAACAGAAAATTATTACCTAAGTTTAACTTGGGGTATAAATAGTTCTCATTTCGGAAAAAAAATACATTTTAAAATTTAAGTTATGTAATTCCCCACTAAGTTCGCTACCTGCGTAAAAATAGCTATCCATTAGAAATTTTTTACTAAAATATAAACTTCACCAAAGCAAAAACTTATTCTGAAAATATCCTTTTTATTTCCACTATGACGCCATATTCACCTTTTTAATTTTTGAAAAAAAAAAAAAAAAAAAAAAAAAAAAAAAAAAAAAAAAAAAAAACTACCTCAATTTAATATTTTACGTGAAAATCTTTCAACTAAAAAGAAATAAATTATTATTACAGCTTTTGAAATTTTTGCAACAATGAAGAAAAAAATGTTACATTTTCTATTAAAAATGTCCGTTGATTCTCAATGATAAAAATGTGAAAATTGGAATTATTAAGAAAAATATTTGAATAATATACAAAAAAATTGGCCCTTGTTTCTCTCTGGGTTATAATTCCCCCATATGCAAAGGTATTTTGCCATTCGTTTCGACCCTGACGTCAGGCAAACGTTTTTAAACTTTAAATTTATATTATTATTAGAATTAGTAAAGAATAAAAAATGAGTGCCATCAGGGACAAAAAGGTGGGAAGAAAAAATGAAAAAGTTACCATCTCCATAGGTTTTTCTGTGTTAAATTAACATTGAGAAGTGAGACTGGAAATAAATAAGTATTGCGCTGCCGCGCAATACTTAAATAACAAAACTAATATAATGATTTAAAATAATAACACTTTGTAAAACGCACCATAAAATCAAAACAATGCATAGGGCACGTTTCGAGCTTGTGCCCGTCATCAGTTACTGTAAACACGTATCCGCAAGGGGATAAGATCACACACACACACAAAAAAATATGCATTGTTTTGATTTTATGGTGATTTTTACAAAATGTTACTATTTTAATTGTGAATTATCGCTAGTTTTAAGTGCTCTTTCTATTAATATAATCGGTATTATAAATTTAATAAATATTGCCGATTTCCCAAGTCTTGGAGATCAAAAATCAGGAGGTGTTCTTCGATAAATTAGACTTTTTCTCAATGCAGTGCAAAACCTTTTTATCTTTCTACAAGAACGAAAAATCATGCCTCAAGCATAAGCACTTTCCAACACTTCCAGAATGCTTTAACAGAACTTCCCTCGCTATTAAATAAGGTGAAAGATCATGTCTAAATAAACAATTCGGAAAATGCATAACACATTTAAGCCCCCACAAGTGGAGGAGAGATTTTGCTCTCGAAGCTGGTAGACGGGAGGTACTGGATTCGAACCCAGTAGTGCCCATCGGCCCAATCGTTCGGAGTTTTCCGTGGTTTTCTTCTAACCTTGGTTGGTTGGTGATTTTTTGACGGCCGATTATCTACACCAGGGATATAGGCCCAAGGGGGGAGTGCCCTTTGTGGGGGTCTTTCTAAGGGAACCTAACCCGTATTTACGCATGGAAATCCATGGCTCGAAGAAAACCACGAAAACTCCGAACGAATAGGCCGACGTGCGCGATTGGGATCGAACCCAGCACCTCCCGTCTACCAGCTTCGAGAGCACAACCTCTCAGCCACTGGTTGGGGCAAACGAACCATTCCTTTAAAAGTGTGTTAACTACATTAATGTTCACCTATTTTTACACTCTTTTATTTAATCCTTAAAGGCATGATTTTTTATTTTGTTTCGAAAAAACTATATATGATTCCCAGAAAGGTTTATTACACAGGAAAAATAATGAAAAAAAAAAATCAGAGATACATTTTTCGTATAATACGTCAACTTTTTCTTATGTTGCAATTACAAGTAAAAGCTACTGTCATAACAAAAATATTGCAAATTAGTAAATATTTTAATAGTTATGAATCTAAATACATTATTTTATATAAATATTTATTTTGTAAACCCTTAAATGCATGAATTATTCTTTTAGAATTGTGTTTTTTATTCTTATATAAAGGATTGGACACCAGAAATTTTAAGATACATTTTTAACTTTATTTAGTAGCATATTTTGTAATTTTTACAGGATTAATATTTCTCCCTATATAGGGTGGTTGCTAACAGTTAAATAAAAAGTGATGCAGATGCTATGCATTTAAGGGTTAATTTAATTTAGATTTTGTATATAAAATTTTGTAATCGATTTCTGACCCACTTCCAAATATGCTAGAGCTATAAAAAGTATTTTCACAAATGTATTTTCAATGGCATAACGATTAAAATAACGACTTAAACATATTTAAATATAACAATTTTTTATTTTTCATTCTAGGTTAAAAGTCTACTGGACATTCCCAACTTCATCTTCAACAAATCTCTCTCACCAGTTGCTTCAGCTATCTATCCTGCGCCAAACGCTGAAGTTATGGCAACCCTGGACACTACGAAAAACAAATTAACAAATACATCACAAGATTCGGGAATCTCTAACTGCACTACCAGCGATGATTTTCTCAACTGTAGCACTGCTTCTTTCGTCGTCGGTGGAGGTTCCATGACAGGGAAGTCTTCGGACAGTGAATTATCCGACGCTTATACCCCACCGAGAACGCCTGAGACCAAGAAAAAGATGTCGACTGAAGTTGTCAAGAAAGAACCAGCAGCAGTAAAAGAATGAATATGTTACTTTTTGTGACAGTTTTGTGCGATGACGTAGATAGAATCTTCGTCTGAAAAGAGTTTTAAATCATTTTGCATTAAAGTACAAAAAATGTACAAATTCAGTGTATTATATGCATCAAGAAATAGTTTCTTGGTGAATGCGTTATGTTTGAAAAGCAATACGAAGAAATGCATTAAAATAAATAAAGCATAGAGTTTATTTTTGTTGCTTTACAACCAGACAAGGAGTCGATTACAGAAAAGTGTAATCGATTACGATTCAGTTTACTTACATTTTTTTAGGAATAGATTATCATTATGTCAATATTAAGGAAAATTATTTTTCGAATTACCAAATTTCAAATCATAAAATACGATTACAAACTTACCAGCCTACCACTTTTTCTAAATAACGTAAAACATTCGTTGAACAAGAAATTTTTTAAAGAAATGAATTGAAGTAGCTTTTAAATGACTAGTAGACAGTGGGGAGATACATTTTATTAAATAAATTTAGTGGTGCGAATTATGATTTTTTAATAAAAAAACAGTAGGTGATTATATTTAGATTATTCGATTACAAGTTTTTTGTTATATTACGTTTACTGAACAAGTCAATTATGATTACATTTTGATTACACTGATTTCATAACCAATATGTTATGAATCAATTGACTCTTCTTTTGTTAACGATTCAACTAATGAACTAGTGCGATGATATTTAGCAGGAGCAGAATATTTTCGAATTTTAAAAAAAAAAGTATAAAAGGGAGGCAAAATATTCTGTACTACTGTATTGCGCAGAAATTAAGTTTATAATATAGTTTTTTTTTTTTTAATCAAGATTATAATACTATTATATTACGACGAGTTTACGATTACATTAGGTTTATAAACTGAAGGAAATTTCTTGAAATTATTCAAAAAACAAACTTCATAATCACGATATAACAATGCCATTTTCTATTTTTTGGTAATCAGTCGTATTTGATTATAACAGCGATTACAGTTATCATAAATCAGTTCACAACATATTAAACTTGTTTAAACTTTATTCAACGCAAAAGAAGAAAAAAAAATAGTAGCACGTGTGTATTCCTTTTGCATTAAAGAAGGGGCTCTTTTAAGAAGCTATTAAATAGCCGTCTACTAACTATTCTAACTGTTTGTGCTTTTCTTTACTTTGATTTTTACACATTACGTATTCACCATAGCTCATATTTTTATTTACATATATATTTATTATTATTATTTAGTGTTTTACAAAGAATTTTAACCCATAAATCCTCTGTTCGTTGTGCCAGTGTATTACACGATCAAATATTTTGTAATTAGCCTGACTGTCTGTTTTTATCGAAAGCGATAGAAAAGTAAATATGTAGACTTTTTGCAAAGCTTTATATGATGAGGGATTTTCTTCTTATTATTATTACCTGTATATTTTAGGATAACAATTAATAAAAATCAAAATAATATCTGATGTATTCGACGCAAAGTATGGAAATGGAGCCTGCCTTCATTCTTGAGACAGTGGCCTTAACCCCTTAATTCTCGCTCCCGTGATATTCACGGACTGTGTCTTTTATTCAGATTGTTTGATTCCCACCAGTTTTATAAAATAGTGTAATTGTCTTTATTATGGTATCATTTTACTTATCATTAAATAAGGTGAATATTTCTTTTTCAAAAAAGTGGTCCCAATAAACAATTTGAATTTGTAAATCGTAATTTAATGCGACCGTTAAGGGGTTAAAATACAGGATGTCCAAAAATTGTTGAAAAACGTTTGAATATTTAGCCTGTTGGAGGTAAATATGCAGAGTAGACTGCAAAAGTGTTGAAAATAAGGTAGAAGATAAAATTATAAAATCAGCCTTGCCATCCCATTATTTTATAAAAAGTTACACTTTTAAAATTTATATACGACCTTCCTAAGCCCTCTAAGCGGCTGTCGTGTTATTTTCCGTTTCTAGAAAACACGTTAAAACTGGCTGTAGATAAAAATATTTCTAACAGAATTATGTCTTACAAAGTATATAAGGTGAAGGGATATGAAAATACAAATCAACATCTTGCACATTACACTGTTAAAAATCTGTAGCTTTAGCTGCATAGTCACTCCACCGCTTTTATAGAAAACGATCACTTGACTATACTATGAAGCATTCTCATTGGTCACAATAGAGATATACTATAAAAGCGATGGAGTGACTGTGCAGCTAAAGCTTCAGATGTTTTTCAGTGTACTTCATAAAATAGTAAAAACTTATTTTTTAAAATTTTAGATTAATAGTAAACAACTACGAAAGTTGCAGGATGATTAGATGTAATCGGTCCAATATTGGAATTGATGGACCGATCTACCGTGACGTCAGCACTCAGCTCTTAGACATTAACTATAGGATGGTGTTGGACTTCCGCGGTGTGTTACCCGTGTCTCTTTTTTCAGACCGCTTGAGTCACATGATGCACAAATGCAGGTGCACAAAAAAAGAATCGCGTGACTCTAGCGGTCTAACGTGAAAAGAAGAAGGAAAGGACATATTTACAAACAAACACTTCCGTCAAACAATCTGCGAGTACATTTTTGCCTTAGCGATCATTTCAGGAATCTTCACGATGACGTAGACCAATCACATCTTAGACACATAGACCAATCAGATCGACTGAGCTCATCTGTACATCAGAAGTCATAAAAATGGACAGGTATTTTTTTCTTCCCCACAGTAATCTACCCCACAGCCTGTGGCTTCGCAACTACCGTTACCTTCGCAAATACTCTATTACCGCACGCCACGTTATCTATAACAGTCGATGCTCGTTATAACGACCTCTCGGGTACCAAATATGAGTGTCGTTATAATGAAAGGTCGCTATAACGAAAGTGAACGAAAAAAAAAAAAACTAAGAAAAACTCTAATCATGTGCATGAAAATGAATGTTTCAAAGGAAATTTTATAATGCAACATTATTACTAAATTCTGTTTATTTTCGTATCAAATAAACATTGACAATGAACAATTATAAAACTCAATTTAATTAAATTACGTATTTTTAAAATAAAATTTAAAGTAAATGTTAAATCACACACAAAAAATAGTTACTTACGTATTGACATTTATTTTCTACAAAAATAATTCGGAATAGTTGTTATTTTTTTGTGCATTTGTTATTTTCTTTAAAGAAAATTTTCCATCTCAGTTAGAGATGATAAGTAAAAAATGTTTTAAAGTGTCATTTTAAGACATTTTACAAGTGAGCAAAAAAAATTACAATCTTTTTTGGGGGAAAAATCTGCAGGAAAGGTCAATCCGGCCACTATATTGGGAAATAAGCTGCTGGCCGGGCGTTATATTGGAAGTAAAAATAACATATCATAAAGGGGATATATTTCGGGACATTTTGCATCGGTCGTTATAATGGAACGATCGCTATAATGGGCGACCGTTATAACGAGCGGCGACTGTATTTAGTTTGCCATGAGCTAGATACCTTCCACGCACTTAAATCAATTCTTCAAAATTTGTAGCTTGAATAACTCTAACTGCCTGAAATATGTAATGTAAACTGTTTAACAGCATGAATACTTCTTCGATCAGCTGAGACTACAGTCTGCCGCTATAGGTCTCAGAGCTGCCCCCTTTCAAAGTTCAAAGCATGAATACTAAACTTGGTTGCATCTGAAGTTACTAATAAAACTATCCACACATACATATTCTTTAGTTGTAGTTTGACAGCCAAGTGGAATTCAATAAAATATAATAAGAATTATATTATCAAAATACAGTTTTGCCTTTTTTTCATATTTGTAAACATGAGATTTTATATGTAGTTTTATTTTGTAAAGAAAGAATGATACTTTTCTAATAAATATTTTTTAACAATTTACTTTGTTTGTTCACATTTCTTTGTACAGTCGCATTTTACTCTGGTGTCTTCAATCCGAGACCCGTGAATATATCACTTTAAGGGTGCATTCAAATTCAAACATCTTATTTTCTGAATTATTTTTTAATTCATTTTTGTTCTGAAACGCATCAAATTGGCAGATTCCCTTATTCAGAAACTATATAATGCACCATGCTTGTCGATTTTTATCCGACTGAAAAGAAGGGTTATGTGTTTCACGCGTATCTGTGTATGTTGAATTCTTTATACCCTCGAAACATCCCAACGGCTGGATGGATTTTAACGAATGAGGTCTCTATCAATTCGTCTTAACGGCCCGATGGTTATAGACTAGGTTTTGTTTTTATAAATTCAAAATGGCCGCCGTAAAATACAATATAGCGGTAGAGACGAAAAATAAAATTACGCACCCTATTGAGTGGCCTATCATTGGATAGGTCTTTCAAAATGAAGACGATGTTTCATTGACTATTTTATAGTCAGAAGTTCCGTTAAAATATTATACAACCTGGAAGTTGTGTAGGTAGGATCTCTTGCTTTACTGCAACTCTAACCATCATAGACATCTATAGACCTCATCAAAACAGTGTTTATAGATAGGAACTAACAATTAAACACAACTTAAAAGTCATCAATACAAGTAAATGAAAAAAATAGGTAAGTAATGTAAACAAGTAATATAAAAAAATATTTTAAATCAATTCCTACTTAGGTCAATAAAAGAATTTTTTTTCTCCCATTTTTCTTTCCTTTTGAGTGGCGCTTAAAATGCCTTGATCAAGAAGAGGGCATTCTCTCGGTCTTAAAATACTTTGATCAAGAAGAGGGCTCTCTCGATTATTGAAAATTAATTAATTAAATTAAATTAATTAATATTTGAAAAAACTGGATTAACATCAAGTGTCATCCACTAGAAGTTAAAAAAAATATTTGAGCTTGATTGGGTGAATAATAAGTATTTTATTAACGATTGAAAATTTGAACAAGATATAGCGAGAGTGTGTGCTAATAGTAGGAATTGAAAAAAAAAAATAGTTTCACATTGATGAGAAATAATTAATTAGTTCGCTTTTTACGCAGTCGGGTTTTTTGATTTTTTAAATTTAATCGTTTATTTGGTAAAGGCAGAATTACAAAAAGGCAAAAATACAAAATTAAACTTTTTTTTTTTTGTTTAATGGCAAATTGTAAATTGTAAAAAAAGTTCCCTGATTTTTCCATGATTCCTCTGACTATCTTTATCAGACACCCCTGATTTCCATCCTTAACAATACACATACAGTATTTTTTCATGTATGCCGATTCCTTGTGTACCACACTTATCCAGCTTGCTAATATCTCTCATTTGGGAGGGAAAAAAAGAGCAAAACATAAAAATTGCCTAATGTTCATTAAGTATTGGTTGACAGTTTTATAAATCTGAACTCAAAATTTAGTCCAACAACTTCATAATAGTGGACAATGGATATAGCGTGACAACAAAATTTTCTCATTTTCCGAAAAATGCTCAATTTTAAGACTTATCTACATCTGACGGGCTAGCTAATTGAATTAAGCTGGCCACTTGGTCAGGTTATGCTATCATTTAAAAACTTTTAAATGTGTAAATTGCTTTCAATATAAGCGCCTTCAATATCTACAGAAAATGAGGACATCTGATCACCTTAATGCCCCACCAGTGGTTGAGAGTTTCTGCTCTGGAAGCTGGTAGACGGGAGGTGCTGGGTTCGATCCCAATCGCGCCCGTCGGGTTAATCGTTCGGAGCTTTCGTGGTTTTCTTCGAACCTTGGATTTCCAAGCGTTAATACGGGTTAGGTTCCCTTAGAAAGACCCCACGAAGGGCACTCCCCCCTGGGCCTATATCCCTCGTGCAGATAATTTGCCGTCATAAATACAACCAACCAACCCTTAGAAAGACCCCCCCCCCACGGAGGGCCCGTACCCCCTTAGGGCCTATATCCCTCGTGTTGATAATTGGCCGTCATAAACACAACCTGATCACCTTAATTTGTGTTAAATTCTAAAAACTCGTAACATGTGAACAGGGGCGCCATTTGAGGGGGGGCTGGTGGGTTACTAGCCCCCCCCCCAAATTAATTTGATATTTCAGAAAATTTATCAACCATCAAATGTAGGGATGCACCGAATAGTGATTTTGGCCGAATACAGAATATTTGGGCTGCATGTAAACCGAATACCGAATATTCGGCCAGCCGAATAGTAACTGTTAGGCTGAATACCGAATAATAGGCCAGCCGAATAGTATCCATTCGGCCGAATACCGAATATTCGGTAAAAAAGTATGTTTTGAGTTATTATTTAAGAAGCGGATGGTTTAAAAAAATTTAAACAACAAAATTTAAATTCCATGCTTTCTTCAATTAATTCAAACAAATGAAAATAATTCTCTAATATTGAACAAGAAGCAACATATCATCCCACTTCTTTCATCAAAAATGAAAGGTGTACAAGCCGTAGCAGGATTTTCGTTTATAATTGTATAAAAATGAAGATATTTTAGCGAAATTTGCATCACATTAATTTGTTTGTATAGAATGTGACAATATCCTTGGAAGAGACTGGATTCTGGCCAGTGGTACAGTATAAGTATTGTTAGCTGCATGCTTAATAAAATAATGTCTAGCTCAATGCTGTTAGGATATGAATGTTTGCTATTTCCAGAACTTCTCGTCATGTTATCATATTTCACAGAAATTAAAGTAACTCTGTTGACAATATAGTTACAATACTTTCATTATTGTTAAAGTAACAAAAGAAAATTAAAGTTTGACTTGGAGATACACTGCACTGATTTCTGACTGAATAAGTGAATTGCGATCCTGATTTACTGGACAAAAAATTACCTGTTTTGATGCGTATTATTACCCCTGAAATTTTCTTCCATTTTGTTTAGAAATACCCTGTTTGCGAAAAAGCAAGAAACGGATTATTTACCAGACAATGATCAGTAACTTGCATTTCCACATTTATTAATTCACATGAACAAATAACCTGTCATTAATGGTTAATTTTTTTAAGTGACATTTTTAAAACAACAAATAAATAATATAAAATCATGCTCTTTTATTTCAAGATTATAATTATTCTGAATTTCTTTATTAATTAACAGTTAAAAGTAGATGTTGTGTAACGTTAAAAAAAATATTTTAAAGAGGTTTTTTAAGTATTCGGCAAACCGAATAGTTTGATATTCGGTAGTATGGCCGAATATCGAATAGATACCGAATATTCGGTGCATCCCTAATCAAATGTCAGACTCAAACAAACATTAGAAAATTGCTCAAACTCTAAAATAACTTATCAGATTTTATTGCAATAAAAACATATGCATTAAATAAATGTTTATGCATAGAAATTAATAATTATCAAAATAAAGTTCCCAATTAAGTTCTTAATTAATAATAAAGTTCCCAAAGTTCCTATTCGAACTCCCTCAAGGTGAGACACATATCTTTAATGAGTACTTTGGTTAATTTTAAAAATACATGTGAGATTTTTTTTAATCAGTTACTTCTCAGCTGTGTGCAAATTGATCAAGGGAAAACTCGTCAAAATTATTGACAGAACAATCACAATGATTTTCTTCTAGCCAATTCTCGAATAAGCGCAAAGAAAATAATAACATTTAAATCCCACTGATGACGGTCTTGTGATGACTGAAAACGTTCTGGGTTTTTCTAATGTATTTTAAATGATTTTAAATTATATGTATGCACATGGAAGTAATTCTTGTGCATTTATTTGTGTTTTTTATAAGAATATTAATTATAAATTTTACCTTTTCTGTAGAAAAATGAAGATATATACATAGTATTCATTAATGTTCATATATGTAGTTTTTTTTAATCTGAAAAATATTCAGAATTTCTTAGAAAAATCGGATTAGCATGAAACCATCTCATAATAGGGAAAACACAATCCAAAAAAATTAACGCTTTACCTTCACTTGCAGAAAATCACTAACAAAAATTTTATTATACTTACAGATCACAAAATTTGCAAATTTCGTGACCTATTCATGTCGTTCGTTGGCTGTCTCATGACTGATTGAATTTCATGAATTTTTTTCGCGATCATCTGACGAAATTTGCGATTTTTTCCGCGATCGATTCACGGAATTCACGATTTTTTTCTGCAAGCGTTATACGAAATGGATTTTTTTCGCGCGAGCACTTGCCAAAATTCACAATATTTTTCCGCGATCAACTGACGAAATTCGGTATTTCTTTTCGTGATTTTTTTGACAAAATTCACGATTCCTTATCACTATCATTTACTGAAATTCGTGATTTTTTTTTCTGCCACTGACTAATAATATTTGTGATTTTTTTGCGCGAGAGTTAGACAAAATTTTGGATCTTATTACGTTTGACGAATATCTCCTCGATTTTATTGCACGATTGTTCGCCTAAATTTTCGTGGATTTTTTTGCGCAATCTTTTGACGAAATTCGCGATTTTTTTCGCAATCCTTTTACGAAATTTAGGATTTCTGCTTGTGCAATCATTTGACTAAATCTGTATTTCTTTTCGCGATCTCTGATGAAATTAGCGATATTTTCCACGGTCGTTTGAAGAAATTAGCGATTTTTTAAGCGACCATTTGGAAACTTTTTTTTTTCAAAATTTCCAAGATTCGCAATTTTTTTCTGCGACCCATTGACAAATTGATTTTGCGGATTTTGAAAGAAAGAAAAATCGCGGACTTTCACGAAAAAAAAAAAAAAAAAATGTTTAATAATCACATGCTTGTGAAAGAAGTTATGGAGACAAAATCACGTAGAGCATTTTTTATTATGCGGGATTTTTTTTCTGTGAGATTTGTGCAGTTCTACAAGTTGTGCAATTTTCCACGTTCCCTGTTCCTCAAAGAAAAATTTTCCTTGTCCTTCGTCAGGAAACTCATGAAATGGCGCCCCTGTAAGTAAAACTTCGAAAGGGACTAGAAAAAAGCTCTATTTACCAGGTTTCCGTCTTAGCAAGTATAATTGTACGATTTTTTTTTCAACGAAATTTGATTTTTTCCATCTTCTAGAAAGAAATCTGTTATAGGCAGGTTTCGTTTTCACAAGTTCTACTCTAATACATCTCTTTTCAGAGCTATACTATAAAGCGGATGGTTTAACAGTCAGTGAGGATACCTGTAAAAATGAAACCTGTCTATAATAGAATCCTGCCTAAAAAGAAAAAAAAATCATGTCCAATATATTAAAATTTTACCTTCTAAGACGGAAACCTGTCTAAAACGAAGTATTTGATTGGTTCTGAGTTTCGTTTCCGTATTCGAAGTTTTTACTGTTATTGAAAGCATAAGTCAGTAAACGATTCTCCTACGGGGGGGGGGGGGGGGTTAGACCACTGGATCCTACCCTCAGCTATATAGCATCCCTCAAAAAATATTTGCCCCCCCCCCCCCAAGAAAGTTCTGAAATGGCGCCCCTGCATGTGAATCTTTTTAAAAATATTGGTTAAGACTAAGCAGAATGTGAAAAAAAATATGGTATATCAGGGATGTGTTTAGGAAAATTTTAGGTCCTTTAAAGGACCCTTCACAAAATAATTTATCTTAAAACAGGACCCTTCACAAAATTTTTTATCCCAAACAGGACCCTTCACAAAACATTTTATCCCAAAACAGGACCCTTCACAAAATTATTTGTCTTTTAAATAGACCTTTCACAGAATCTTTTCACCTTGAAGTTTAACTTTTCACAAATTTAGTCATTTAAAAATAAAATCTGGCCTTTAAGTAAGCAGTTTAACTCACCATAAAGCATATTACTTAACTTTTTATATATGAATGATAGAACATGAAGACATCGATAATTTAAAATTCACAAAATTATGAATAGAATTTTCACAAAAATAAAAAAAAAAACTTCATAATTTCACAAAAACAGAACCCTGTGAGGAAAGTCTGGACAATATAAAATAGACGAATCAGTCTCGTTGGCAAAGTGAAAACGCAAACATTTTCGCATTATAGACAAATTTCTCTGATTTTCGAATATTTTTAAAAAGTTCCCTGATTTTTCCGGATTGATAAACCTCCCTAATTTTTCTATAATTCCCTGATCTCCAGATTCTATAGACACCCAGCTCTTATTCAGAAACTATATAATGCGCCGTGCTTGTCGATTTTTTGGTAAAGGCAGAAATACAGAATTAAACTTCTTTTTTTTTTTCAAAATTGTAGTGTTTTTTTCGGTTCAGGTTTTCCAATAAAATATATTGATAGAGAAAACACTTTTTTAAATTTTGTATAAGGCGATTTTTGAAACTCTTTTTCTATATACTTATTTTCTACAGAGAACTTTCAAACATAGCAGAGCGCTTGCCACTCTATGGCTTAATTCTTTGTAGTGCTGCCATCTTTTGGATTATAGAAGAACTAAATAAGAAAAATATCTCTGAATTTGCAGTCTTTATAATTTAAATTATTCCAGTAAGTAGTTGAACTTTTTAAATTGAGATTTAAAATAGCTAAAAAAAAATAGATTTTTTAAAAATTATTTCCAGAGCACGTATACGTAACAAAAATAGTGGTTAATGATGCGTTATTGAAATAAAGAAATAGATCTTTATTTCAGCTAATATGCGAATTTGTTTATACGTTTTACAATTTGAATAGTTTTATTTCTCGTAATTTAGTTCGTATGTCGCGAAGGTAAGTACAGACAAAGAATTCTTGAAATGAATTCCGAATTAACCGGACAATCTGCGTCCAGTCGTACATGAAAAATCAGTTATAAGTCACAGGTCATCTGTGTGTCGAAGGGGCTGTGTGTCTTTCCAAAGCCACATAAGCTCATTACACTTGCCAATTTTAGTGTATAAATACTTGGCGAATAAAAGAAAACTATATTAGGACACTGGAGCTATGAATCCACCTTGATTAGGAGGGAAAATAGTTACGGCTACATTATGAACAAGACATCACGCAAAAACTTTAGTGCTGCCATCTTCTGGATTATGTGAAAACTAAATAAGAAAAATATCTCCAATTATTTACACTTTATATTTTAATTAATTTCAGAAAAATATTTATATTTTTATAATTGATTTTAAAATATTTCAAAAAATTAGATCTTTAAAAATATTTTCAGAAATGTATTCTTAAAGTTATTTATATTTTTATAATTGAGATTGAAAAAATTTAAGAAAATTAGATCTTCAAAAATATTTTCAGAAATGTATTCTTAATTAAAATAATGGAAGAGCTGCCGTATTCGCCAGTCCGTCATCTTGTTTCTTTGTTGATCATTTATAACTACTTTACGCTTAATTTTTGAAAATTTAGAGATTAAACATAAACAACAACAAGAAAAGTTTAAACCGAAAATCAGCACCTCAAACATTGTTTGTGAAAAAGAAAACAATAGGGGGGGGGGGGGGGGGATTCGTAATTAGAAAACGGTAAATGAAATACATAAATTTTAAAACAGTAGAGCAAAGCAAATATTCATTTTTAAGAATATATATTCCGAAATTACAGCCAAAAAAAGAATCAGGGATTAAACATTTTAAAAAACAACAAAAATAAATAAATAAATGCAAATGAAAACATTATAAATTGACAAAATAAAATAAAATAAAATAAAAAATGGCCGCCATCTCTGGGCAAATACGGCAGGGTAGCTGAAGTGGGAAAAAAAGGATCTTTTTTTTTTTTAAATTTAGATATGGCGTAGTTTACAAATTTAAACACCTCCTCAGTTATAAGTCACAGATAGTATTTTATTTCTTTTAAAAAAGACTTATTATCTAAAGAAATACAATAAACCATCAACAGCTACAATTTTGTTGTCGATGATCAGAAAAATAATTTATGTAAAATAATAATAATAATAACAATAAGAATATATACATATATATATATTATATATATATATCAGAAAATAAATTTTCGTATGTTTAAAACCATGCAGTATAATTAAAACACACTTCTAACAATAATTAGCCGCAGACAGCAATGTATCTTTTTTGCTTTGTGTGTGTGGCCGTGTAAAAGAACTATAAACGCTACGTTTCAGATTTCCGATAGGGAACATACTATGGAGAAATTCAATAACTTACATGAATTTCGTTGAAATTAACATTGAATATCATTAAAATTCATTTCAATCAGCAATAGCTCATAGACAATAGCGTATCCGTATCCCCCCATTTTCCCAAAACCGGTTCCAAGAGAAAAATATTCTCAAAAAAAAAAAAAAAAAAAAAAAAAACGCAAACAAAACCGGAAAAGCCAAAAACGACGATTGTAGAGATCACCTCAACTTCCAATTAAATGGAAAAAAAAAAAAAAAAAAAAAAAAAAAAAAAAAAGATCGTTTTTAAAAATATTGAAATGCAATTGAGATATTCTAAAAGAGCTAACTGTCCGATAGAATTAACATTAGCGAACAGGTGTTTACGGGTGAGTGAAGTAACCTCTTAATTATTAATGTTTAAAATTTGTTTTAAAACTTATACATATATTTTTTCATTTATTTTATGTTTTGGCGCATTTTCTTGAAATTTTTGAGAATTTTAGCCGAAATTTATTTAATCAGAACTTATAAATTTTTAGGCTATCATAAAGTCTAGATAGTTATTAAGTTTCCCAAGCGAATTGTACGAATTTTTTACACCATATCTACCAATATTATAAAGGACAAACGTGTCTGTGCGTAACGCATTTTGAGTATGGCAACACCTGATGATTAAAGTTCGGTTTTGCAATTTTCGCTACTGCGTTTCGTAATCTTCTGAACACTATAGTACACTTACAGTTTTTACACCATAGTATAGGCTAAAAAACGTACTTTTAAATGCAATTTGTTTGAAAATTTATCTCAATTTACTAATTTATTGTGTTTTTTAAAATATTTTTAAGCATGATTTTTTAAAATCTATCTCCATCGCGTGCAGTTCGATTACAGAAGATTAATCCGTTTACACTTAAAATAATATAAATGGGTCATTTTCAAAATCTGCCCATGTTTTTGGAATAACAAAATCAAGTTTTTAGAAATAATCAGAAAGTTTTAATTTTTTGTAAATAATTACCTTACCTCATAAACATTAATATACAAGCATTAGCAGAGACCAAATTACTAATTTAACATTTTAAAACTAATTTTTAAACTTTAATGAAGTTGGTATTGAACATAAGTGAGCACGGTAATGACAAATTAAGCAAAATATTTTTATTTTTCCCCAGGCATAAATGGCAGCCATTATATCTTCTGACCCATACAATGATTTTCTATTTCTTATATAATAAAAACAGATTAAGAAATAAAAGTTCATTTAATTATCAATTAGAAGTGGGTACGGTGATGACGTACAAAAAAATACTCACCAAAATATTCAAAATTTTTGCTTGTTTTATTGAAGCTATAAAACTATTTACTCTATTCACCTAAACCTGATAACAAGTTGACTTTTTAGGAGTATTTTTGCCTTGATAAAAAGGCATGTTCTGTCCTCTAAAAAAATCCAAATGAACTTTTTGTCAGAAACATGGTAATGACACTCTTTCTTAGGACACGGCTTTAAATAATTATTAAGAATTATAGATAAGTTTAATGAATGAAAATAAACATTTTTTAATTAGTAGCATCTTAATAAATAAAAATGTATTAAAAAAATTATAGCCATCTGTTTTAAATAGAACTTAGTCAAATCTTTACCTAATAAATTGCTTGTTGGGACAACTTACAGTAATGACATTTTGACTACAAAAGAATATATTTCTTATTTAAATTTTTTTTTATAAATAATAATATATCTGTAAATTATCATTAAAAAAAACATGCTAGTTAAAATGCAATAATTAAAATTATGATATTTAACTATTTTTCTGTGCAAATGTGAAAGGACAATAAAACACGACACTTTTTGAAAATCCCCCAAATAGTTCAGAATTTTTTTTTGCTAATTTTCCACAACGAAATTAAAACTTCATCTATAAATAAATAAATAAATGATATATAAAAATAAAACGCAAATTTACCATGCATGTAATCGAAAAATTTCAATTTTTACACCACCGAATAGCAAAAACATGAACTTTCAAATATAACTTGTTTAAAAACTGTATCTCAGTTTACGGATCGTTTACAGTTATTAAAATAATTTTCAAGCATGTATTATTTATTGAATCTATCGCTATCGCGTGCATCCTAGATTGCCAAATGTTAATCCATTTGTATATCCCAGAATATAAATAGTTCAGCATTTGTTTTCTGGTAAATATTCCAGAACGAAATAAAAAGTTCAGCAACAGAGAAAAAATATATATATACAGTAGAACCTCTTTAAAGCCAACACGTTCCGTTCCAATAATAATTGGTCGCTTCAAGAGGTGGTCTCTTAATGAAGGTCATATTTAAATATAGATTTTAATTGTTGAAAAGATGTAACAATTACTGTTACTAATTTTTTTTTTTTTTTTTTTTTTTTTTTTTGGACGGGAACAAATAATGACGATGTCATTAATTTATCTATTTCTGTAAGGAAACTTCCTTACAGAATAGGGCAGGAGAGTTTATTGATCGTCATTCTTAATTCGTCATCAGACTTAAATTCATTGCCTAAAAAGGCACAAAGGGGTTTAAACACTTATAAGTTACCGAAAAAAATAGTTTAGAAGTTAATGAATAATGCGCCCTCCGGAATTATTTTTCTAATGAAACCTTCTTTAAGCGACCAGGAAAAAACGAAATTTGTTTCATTTTTTCCAAAGAGATGGGTCACTCTGGAGGGAGCTCAAATGGGATGGTCTCTGAATGGAGGTAAAATTAGTATTGAGCCTATGGGAATAAATTTCGTTCCATGAAAAAATGACCGTTCAGGGAGGTGGTCGCACAGGGAGGTTTCACTATATATATATATATATATATATAAAGCTTTGTTTGAATACATTATTGATATTTTTTACTAAAAGGCTTTTTGGTGTTGTTAGTGGGAAATCCAAAAAATATATTGTAAAAATAATAATAATAATAATTTGACTAAAAAAATAAAATGATTTTCACCTATATTCTGTAACACGGAAAACCCGCGTCGGATCCCTTAGTTAAAATAATGGTTTAAACTTTTTCTGAATTCCTTTCAAAGCGCTATTGACTCGTTATAAAATCAAATTACAATATCCCAAAATGATTTTTAAAAATGTATTGCCATAATATTTGTATAATTTCCCCCCCCCTTTTTTTTTAACCATTTGGAAAAATGGTTATTGTCCTTGGTCAGAGTAGGAAATCAAAAACATATCTGAAGCGTTTTATTAGTTGAATCCCGCATTTTATTCGTTTTCTGATTGGTCTATACAGTAATCTGTAGTTTCCCTTTACTTTCAACAGAGATGGATACTTCTGTTGCCACTATGACAAAAAAGTAATAAAAACTACAAAAAAAAAAAAAAAAAAAAAGAATAACTCAGAAACAAATTGAGATACAGCTGTCAAACAAATTGCATTTAAAAGTACATTTTTTTTCTCTGTACGACAATGTAAAAAATAATATTGTGGGATGTTTAGAATTTTAAGAATGAAATTTCATTTAAAATGGGTCCAGGAATATGAATGTTTAATACATGGCGTACGTAATGTATGACCAGCTCCGTAGAAGTTTAAAAATTTACAGTACCGAAAAATGTAATTCATGGCGTACGTAATGTAGGATCAACTCCGTGCTATTCTTTATGTCTTAAATTTTAGTCTTTGAAAAAATCATTTTCCAAATGGTCGTTGTAATTTGTTAAATTGCATTTTTTTTATATATATTCTGTTGTTGTTGTTGTTAATATGAAACTATTTTTACACATTGTTCAGTGAACATACATTTTATCAATTTAGATTTATGAGAACCAATTTACTTCAACTAAAATCACTTTAGAGTGATTTATTGTTATAACTTTTATTTATTTAAGAAAACCCTTATTGATATTATCTCTTTAGCAATTAACCATGAATCATCTGAAATGGTGTTATATCCAATTTTGTTTATCATATCAAGATACTTTCATCTCCTCAGTTGTTTAAAAATAATTATTGTGAGTTATGTTTCTTTATCAAGGAATCAAGGACACGTCCTGGTTTGAGTGATTGTACATTTGAAGAGGCAGTTGAACTCGAGCATTCACACTGTACGCAACAGCTCATCTTTCTAGCTGTGATTTCGCAATTTCGCAGACGGGTAACAAAATCCCCGGTCCTTGTAAACTGCAAGCGTCCTTGTAAACTGCAAGCTCTCTTTCCTGTGCACATGCAAGAAATTGTAACATGTCAATTCTTAATATAGTTTTATTTACATCTCGTGTTAATCTACTAATTCTATAAACACACACAGAAACACAGATTAAGACAATTTGCTTTTCAAAATTCATTGGTTGTACTTTTAAACCTTTCATTAGTTGTAACTAAATAATCAAATTTTGAAAATATATAATAGAAATAAAAAACTAGTATGTTGTGGCCTTCACAAAACTTTCTTCTATCTCATACATGTCAATACTTCAAAATTCACTATCTCAGTTCCAAATTAAATGGCAATCTGTGTTCATCATGAGAACTCTAAAAATATGAAATTCCGTGCATTAGTTCTTGAGGTATGACCGTCACTAAAATAGTGTAAATCCAGCAAAATGCAGCATAGCAGCGCCACCTATTGGGTTATTTACACCAGAACCTAATTATCACCAACTTATGTCAACGTCTAACTGAATATGAAGTTTGAGGAAAATTCGTGCATTAGTTCTTGAGATAGAGGTATTGCGCAAATCATGAGAAATGCAGCATAGAAGCGCCATCTGTTGAGCGATTTTCAACAACACATAATCAGCAGCAATATTAATCAAGTTATACTTAAATCTGAAGTCTGATGAAAATTCGTGCATTAGTTCTTGAGATAGAGCTATTGAGGAAATAGTTCAAGATACTTTCATCTCCTCAGTTGTTTAAAAATAATTATTGTGAGTTATGTTTCTTTATCAAGGAATCAAGGACACTTCCTGGTTTGAGTGATTGTACATTTGAAGAGGCAGTTGAACTCGAGCATTCACACTGTACGCAACAGCTCATCTTTCTAGCTGTGATTTCGCAATTTCGCAGCCGGGTAACAAAAACCCCGGTCCTTGTAAACTGCAAGCTCTCTTTCCTGTGCACATGCAAGAAATTGTAACATGTCAATTCTTAATATAGTTTTATTTACATCTCGTGTTAATCTACTAATTCTATAAACACACACAGAAACATAAAAGTTGGAGGCACCGCTGCGAGATCTTGGATACTTTTTCAAGCTTGGATTAATGTACACTCATCATATTACTTCAGTGTTCTAAATAGTGTTTTCACCAGTTTTATGTGGAATTGCAACAGACGACGGAGCACCTCGCATCACATTTATTACAGATAAGTACATTTTATCTTATTATTATTATCGGTTTGGCTTTTGTTTTTTACGCTATTCACCTCATTATTTGAATAATGAATACCGACTTGGAAGCCGCAAAAAAGGCTGCTGAAGAATTGGAAAAGGCAGCTATAAATTTACGTGGCAGAGCTAAATCTGCTCTAACAAGGATAAACAACTTCATTAACTCTGACCAAATATTTAAAAAAAAATGACTTGTACAATAAATTAGAAAAATTAGAGACAGTTTATTCCGATTTTGATAAATATGATGCTCAATTACCAACTGAAGCATCTGAAATTGAGGAATTTGAAAAGAAATATTATGAAACCAAAGCCAAACTGCAAACGGAACTTGAAAAAGTTACCGTAAATGTGCATGCACCTCAAATAATAAATGATCAGATTCCAGTTGTTAGTTCTACTATTTCTAACAATTTTAAATTGCCTAGGCTCAATATAGAGCAATTTAATGGTGATTTTAAAAACTGGCTGTCATTTAAAGATTTATATTTATCATTAGTTCATAACAATGCCAGCATAACTAATATACAGAAGTTTCAGTATTTAAGAGGGTTACTAGGGGAAGAGCCAGCCTCTATTATAAAACATATTCCTATTTCTGAAAACAGTTATTCAGAAGCGTGGGAAAAATTGCTGTCGAGATATGATAAGAAAAAACAAATTGTTTCCACTTTAGTTAAAACATTCTTGGACATTCCCCCATTACTCAAGTAAATGCATTTAGCTTACGCTGTTTATCAGATGTATCAGATGAAGTAATTAGAGGCCTTAAATCAATCGATGAAAAGGCATCTGGCCGTGACTTATGGCTAATTCATATTTTATTACAAAAGGTTGATTCTAAAACAAGGGAGGAATGGGCAAAATTGACCTCAAGCGAAAACTTTCCGTCTTTTGATCAATTTATTCAGTTTATAAATGATAGATGTTCATCTTTAGAATTGTTTAAAAGTGAAAATGAAGGTTCGCATAAACAAGAGAAACAGTATAACGTTAATACATCTTTTTCCAGTGTCATTAGCAAATGTTTATTGTGTAAATTTAATCACTCACTTTACAAGTGTGTTAAATTTAAAGAATTAAGCATCAGGGATAGGAGACAGTTTGTTAAGAAAAACAAGTTATGCAGTAATTGTTTGTCTGACAAGCACACTACCTGGCAATGCAATTCCTCTTACTCTTGTCATAATTGCAAGCTGAAACATCATACTAGTTTATGCAAAAATAAGCTGCAAAATTACGCAATATCAACTTCTCGTTCAAATGAAAAACAGAGCCTCAAAAACAAACCTGATTCAGAGGTTGGTTCGATTCCGGATGAGAATAAAAAGGAAATTTCTCCTTCCATAAATGCAGTTCAAACATCTTTCGCACTTTTGCCAACTGCTAGTGTATATATTAATGATTGCATGGGTCAAAAGCACATTTTAAGAATCATGTGTGATAGTGGATCAGAGTCTACATTTGTTTCTGAATCCTGCATGAAAATGTTAGGAATTAAAAGGAAAAATGCTAGGTTCCCCGTAAAGGGTCTGTCTAACTCAAAGATAGCAGTAACTAAGGGTTACGTAATGTTTGATCTTACATCAATTTATAATGCAGACACCAAGTTTTCTGTTAAGGCATTTATTTTAGATGATTTAACTGCTCCGTTAACTGCGGAAAAAATACATGAGAAGCATTTTTCGCATTTAAAGAATATAAACTTAGCGGATCCACATTTCGGGACACCAAGTAAAATAGACATTATTCTAGGATCTGATTATTTCTTTTCTATTTTGCTTCCTGGTCAAGTAACAGATACTCAGAGCAATTTAATTGCTCAAAATTCAATTTTTGGCTTTATGGTATCAGGGAAAATGCCACATTCTAGTACATCTCCAAATTCAATACATAATTTACACATTTATGAAGTTAATATTGATAAAGAGTTAAAGCGTTTTTGGGAAGTAGAAGAAGTATTTAATAAGAATACTCAAATGTTGTCACCTGAAGAGCAATTTGTTGAATCACATTTTCAGGAAAATTATTCAATTAATTCCGAGGGTCGTTTTGTGGTTAAGTTACCTTTTATTCAATCTAAATCAGAATTAGGTAATTCTAAACCTGCCGCAATTTCTCGCTTGCTTGCTATGGAAAAGAAATTTAGAGAAAAACCAGAATTTGAAAATCAGTACAAAGAGTTTATGTACGAATATGAAGAATTAGATCACATGGAATTAGTTGCACAAAATGACATTAATAATTATGAAAACAAACACTACTTTCTTCCTCATCATGCGGTTATTAAATCTTCTAGTATCACTACTAAATTAAGGGTAGTTTTTGACGCTTCATGCAAAACTTCAAGTGGTGTTTCCTTGAATTCTATTTTGGGTGTAGGTCCTAAGTTACAACGGGACATTTTCGAAATCTTACTTAATTTTCGATTTCCGAAAATAGTCTTTTCTGCGGATATAGAGAAAATGTACCGCCAGATTTTGGTTGCTGAAGAGGATCAAATTTATCAGCAAATAGTTTGGAGGTCTAATCCTAATGAGGAAATAAAAAATTACAAATTGAAAACTGTCACATATGGTTTAGCGCCAGCATCTTTTCTGGCAACTAGATGTATAAAACAAATCGCTCAGGATTATACAAAAAATCCTTGCATTTCGCGCATGTTAGAAGAGGATAGGTACATGGATGACTTATTATCCGGTACGAATACTGTTAGGGAAGCAATAGAAACTTGCAAAGAAATTACAGATTGTTTAGACGCGCATGGTTTCCACTTGAGGAAGTGGAATTCAAATTCACAGGCATTTCTTAATGAATTTATAGATTCTTCTAGCACTGAATCAAATTTTGAAATCATTCCTAATGACAATGGAAGCTCCAAAGTTCTAGGCTTAAGCTGGAACTCTTCATCAGATAGTTTTATTTTCATAACTGCATTAACACTCACTCCACCTCTTACAAAGAGACACATTTTAGCTGAGTCTGCACGGATTTTCGACCCGCTAGGTCTAATTTCGCCCTGTACTGTGATTTTAAAGGTATTTTATTAGAAACTTTGGCTTACAAAAGGGGACTGGGACTCTGTTATACCGCAACATCTTACAGACGAATTGTTACAATTTCAAATTTCCTTTAACGGACTAAATCAATTGTCTGTTCCTAGATGTGTCACGCTTTCATCCGGTAACCCGTTTGAATTACACGGTTTTTCTGATGCCTCAACATTGGCATATGCTGCCGCAATTTATTGCCGACAAAGTTATAAGGGGAAAATAAACTCTTTTCTCTTAGTTTCTAAAACTAAAGTTGCTCCAATCAAACAGATTTCAGTGCCAAGATTAGAGCTTTGCGGTGCGCACCTACTAGCTAAGCTGTTCCGTTCCGTCATGGAAACATTAAAGAGTTAAAAGTTCGATATTTTCGCCTGGACGGACTCCAAAGTCATCCTTTCTTGGCTATCAGCACATCCGCGTAAATGGAAGACTTTTGTCGCGAATAGGGTAGCTCAAATTACCGAAATTCTACCTACAAAGCACTGGAGACATGTACCATCCAAAGAGAACCCCGCAGATATCGCTTCACGCGGTATTGATCCAAAATGTCTTCCAGGTTGTGATTTGTGGTGGGAGGGGCCAAGTTGGCTAACTTTAGACCCATCCAATTGGCCCAAAGACGACTCAAATGTTGAGGAATTTGATGATCAAATCAAAGCCGAACAAAGGTCTGATCCAATTTTTTCCTTTCACGCCCACACATCAAATGATCTATTTGATAATTTGTTTCAAAAGCACTCTTCACTTGCAAAAATTATTCGCATTTTGGCATATTGCCAAAGATTTATCAAAAAATGCAAGAAGTCTAACAAAACAGAAATTTTTTCACCACATCTTACTTACAAAGAAACAAAAGCTGCTGAAGAGAATATTGTTCGTTGGATTCAGAATTCTTACTTTCAGGAAGAATTTAAATGTATCCAAGAACAGAAAGTTTTGCCAAAGAAAAGTACGTTACAATCCCTCCACCCGTTTATTGATGATAAGGGTCTGTTACGGGTGGGAGGACGCTTACAAAATTCACAATTATCTTTCAACTACAAACATCCTTTAATCTTGCCCTCACAGCATAAAATGGCTGAGTTATTAATACAGCAACAACACATTGCCCATTTACATGCTGGGCCTTCATTGCTATCCCACATCATCAGACAATCTTATTGGATAGTTGGTGGAAAAAAGATCATTAACAAATGCATCAATAGATGTTTAAAATGCTACAGATATAAAAGGTCCATTGCAACCCCTCAACTAATGGGGAATTTGCCACAGCATCGAGTAACCCTGGAACGTCCATTTTTCTCCAGCGGTGTTGATTACGCAGGCCCTATATCTATTAAATTTAGTAAGGGTCGGGGTGCAAAAACAACTAAGGGCTATATAGCTTTGTTTATTTGTTTGGCTACAAAAGCGGTGCATATTGAAGCTGTGAGTGATATGACAGCTGAGACATTTATCGCCGCCCTTCGACGTTTTAGCGCAAGGCGAGGCACCCCACGGCATCTTTACAGCGACAATGGCACCAATTTTGTCGGTGCATCCAGAAAGTTGGACAAAATTTATGAATTGTGGCGTTCATTTACAGATAATGAAATTATGTCACATTATCAAGTTGAAAACTCTCTAGAATGGCATTTCATCCCTCCTTCTGCCCCTCATTTTGGCGGGATTTGGGAGGCCGCGATAAAATCAACAAAGTATCACATCAAGCGAGTCATAGGAGAGACATTGCTCACTTTCGAAGAGCTAACCACGTTACTCACGCAGATAGAAGCCTTGCTCAACTCGCGGCCGCTTATACAGTTAAACGATAATGATACTGACTCAATAAATGTTCTCACTCCCTCACATTTTCTTACAGGGGACGTTTTGGATTCTATGCCCGATGAGTCAGCAACCACTACAACCAATCTAAAGAAACGATGGGAGCTGCTCCAAGACATGAAAGCCGGCTTCTCCAAACGTTGGACCAGAGAATACTTGGCCTCGCTGCAACCCAGAGCTAAGTGGAAGATCGCCACGCCTAACATCGAGGTGGGCCAGGTAGTGTTATTAACGGACGCAAATCAACCGCCTGGAACTTGGCCGTTGGGTCGTATTACGGAGGTCCACCCAGGCAGTGATGGACTCAACAGAGTGGTGACTGTGCAACGCGGGTCTTCATTCTTCAAACGCCCGGTGCAGAAGTTAGCATTACTCCCTCAGTATCAGGACTAAAGCCCTGATAGGGGGGGGAGCATGTTCAGTGAACATACATTTTATCAATTTAGATTTATGAGAACCAATTTACTTCAACTAAAATCACTTTAGAGTGATTTATTGTTATAACTTTTATTTATTTAAGAAAACCCTTATTGATATTATCTCTTTAGCAATTAACCATGAATCATCTGAAATGGTGTTATATCCAATTTTGTTTATCATATCAAGATACTTTCATCTCCTCAGTTGTTTAAAAATAATTATTGTGAGTTATGTTTCTTTATCAAGGAATCAAGGACACGTCCTGGTTTGAGTGATTGTACATTTGAAGAGGCAGTTGAACTCGAGCATTCACACTGTACGCAACAGCTCATCTTTCTAGCTGTGATTTCGCAATTTCGCAGACGGGTAACAAAATCCCCGGTCCTTGTAAACTGCAAGCGTCCTTGTAAACTGCAAGCTCTCTTTCCTGTGCACATGCAAGAAATTGTAACATGTCAATTCTTAATATAGTTTTATTTACATCTCGTGTTAATCTACTAATTCTATAAACACACACAGAAACACAGATTAAGACAATTTGCTTTTCAAAATTCATTGGTTGTACTTTTAAACCTTTCATTAGTTGTAACTAAATAATCAAATTTTGAAAATATATAATAGAAATAAAAAACTAGTATGTTGTGGCCTTCACAAAACTTTCTTCTATCTCATACATGTCAATACTTCAAAATTCACTATCTCAGTTCCAAATTAAATGGCAATCTGTGTTCATCATGAGAACTCTAAAAATATGAAATTCCGTGCATTAGTTCTTGAGGTATGACCGTCACTAAAATAGTGTAAATCCAGCAAAATGCAGCATAGCAGCGCCACCTATTGGGTTATTTACACCAGAACCTAATTATCACCAACTTATGTCAACGTCTAACTGAATATGAAGTTTGAGGAAAATTCGTGCATTAGTTCTTGAGATAGAGGTATTGCGCAAATCATGAGAAATGCAGCATAGAAGCGCCATCTGTTGAGCGATTTTCAACAACACATAATCAGCAGCAATATTAATCAAGTTATACTTAAATCTGAAGTCTGATGAAAATTCGTGCATTAGTTCTTGAGATAGAGCTATTGAGGAAATAGTTCAAAATGCAGCACAGCAGCGCCACCTATTGGGCGATTTACACCTACACGTAGTCAGCATCATTTCATATGAAGGACTAACGAAATCCGAAGTTTGATGAAAATGTGTGCATTAGTTCTTGAGATAGAGCTACTGCGAAAATAGTGTAAATCCTGCAAAATGCAGCATAGCAGCGCCACCTGTTGGGCGATTTACACCAAAACGTAAACATCATCCATTCATGTCAAGGACTAACGGAATCTGAAGTTTTATAAAAATCCGTGCATTAGTTCTTGAGATAGAGCTTTTGCGAAAATTCTGCAAAATGCCAGATAGCAGCGCCACCTGCTGGGCGATTTACACCAAAAACTAATCAGCACCAATCTATATCAGGTACTACCTGAATATAAATTTTTATTAAATGCCGTGCATTAGTTCTTGAGATAGAGCGCTCACAAAATTTGTGTCACATACAGACAGACAGACGGACAGACAGACTCACAGACAGACATTTTGTAAAAACATGTTTTTTGGAATTTCTGGCCATAAAACGTGTAAATCCGTCGAAAACTGGAATTCGAAAATTTTCATGAAACCAATACTTTCTTCTTGTAAAGATAGAAAAAAGTAAAAAGCAGAAAAAATTATTCAGCAGAAGAGCGAATTAACTTTCAGGTTTTACGAATCGGATTTTTAATGCTGTGTTTTCTCTTACTCAATAGATCACGTGATTGTAGGTTTGGTACTTTACAGGAAGTGGAGATTTACATACAATGGAATGATGACCAATTTAAAGATAATTTATGATATGCGCGGTTATACGTGGATAAAGAACACAGAACTGTTGATGAGGAAAAATCGTTTTTGAATTTCCTCTCTCTTATTCCATATCATGCAGCAATTACACTCAAAGGAAATATTTTTCTAATTATGCCGAGTAAAACTCACATTAATGGGAAAGATATCGTGAAATAACATGATACAAAATTCATGCGCCAGGCATAGATTAGAAACACTTGCAGAACACTCTAACAAAATTTCACCGTTTAATAAGATGAAATATGACATTTAAGTAAATAGTTTGGAAAACGCATAACCCATTTGAAAACATAATTTCAGAAATTCTCAGGCTATTTATAGTCGAAAAATATCTGAATTCTTTTGTGTATTGAATCTATGTGTATATATAATACTACATAGAGCACCAAAATTTAGCTCAGTTGGGAAACGCATAAGGGCCTGTCCATAAATAATGTCACACTTTTTTTTCAATATTTTTGATTGTCATTTATCAATCAATTATAATCCCCCCCCCCACCTTGTCACATGTCACGCTATATTACATAAACATATACTTGCCGTTCAGGTTGGTTGGTTGATTTTTGACGGCCAATTATCTGCTCGAGGGATATAGGCCCAGGGGGTCTTTCTAAGGGAACCCAACCCGTATTTACGCATGGAAATCCATGGCTCGAAGAAAACCACGAAAACTCCGAACGATTAGGCCGACGGGCGCGATTGGGTTCGAACCCAGCACCTCCCGTCTACCAGCTTCGAGAGCAGAACCTCTCGGCCTCTGGTGGGGCAACTTGCCGTTCAGAAACAAAGCACTACGTTATAGATCATATTTCAAATTTTATTTTTAAACTTTAACTATGTATGTTAATGACATTCATGAGCATAACAATAAAAATGATTCGTGTACTTATTTTGTATGAAGTAAGATTAAGGTTTACAACAAAGAGCATAATTAATGTACAATAGTAATAAAATATTAATATGAAAGAGCAATTGAAAACAGTCGTATTTTGGAATTTTAAATGGATTTAATATATTTGGATTTAAATGTGCTTTCACTGTCTTAGATATCAAATTGATAAAACATAGCGTGAAAATCTAGTTTGTTGGTACTTGAATCGAGCATTTTACTTTTTATGTCCTTAACTCCCTTTCGTGTCCGAATTTACTATTTGCTATCCACTAATATATTTTCATTTCTTATGCCGCCTTAACTCGAGTAATCATATTTATACGTTTATTTACAGGTAATTTACATATTATTATCTACATTTTATGGTTTACAAAATTTCCGCTTATGTTTTAGCAAGACATAAAATGCCTTAATTTTAAAAGCAAACCCTCCTATAAAAAACAAGTTGGAAAGTGCACGTCAAACGTAGCAAATGAGGTGCGTTCGTACTATAACTAGTTTATAAATATTTTTTGCACAGTGTACTGAATGTATATTTTTGTGCACTTCATAAGTGCCTATCCATTTCATTCTGTTCGAAAGGCTGTCACATCATTCAAATGCACTTGAAATAATTTCCCATTGGCCGTCATGTAACGAAAACTTTTGACTGTCTCTGTCATTAAACTGTACATCCGATTTTCATAAAATTTGAAATGGCTCGACAAAATGTTGCAACAATAATATATTTAAAATTTCAGATCATTCGGTTGGGTAGTTTTTGCTCTGTTGTATGCGGACGGACGGATAGACAGACAGACGGACCGAACGACGACTATAGGTGCTACGTATTTATATAATTACGAACGCACGTAAAAATGGTACGTGATACAGTAATTTCGTTACCATATTCTTATTTACCAGAGTGAAATCTATAAAAATCAACTATTATTTTTACAGAGAGGATTTTGGTGTCGACCAGTATATTGGAGTTTTACAATATATCGATTTTTTTTCCATACTGCATAAAGAGCAAATATCTTCAACGTATCAGGATAAGTAATTTTATACTTCTTTACGCGTACAAGTACTTTCAGCAATAAAAATGTTTCAAGTGAATTTTATCTGCAGATTTATTTTAGTAAACCAGAGGCTTTTAACTATTTTCTAATTAAAAGTAGTGAGAATTAGTTGAAATATTTTTGGAATCCTATTTAAGTATCATTATTTTGGGAAAATTAGTTTTAAATTGAGCACTACAGCACTTCTGGCGTCTGGTGCGAATTTTTTTCCTTTTTTTTTTTATCGATCGCTGGTAAATTAAAATTTCGGAAGACTAGACATGTCTGGTCGGCGAAACAGATCTCGTTCGGAGAGATAAAAAAAATATAAATAATAAACTTTGGCAGACGATAATCGTACTTAGGAATAAAAAAATCATGCGTTAAGCATAGATTATGAAACCCTTTCCCGACCCTATGGAAATGCTTAGAGGTGAGACGGGCTCGGGCTCATTTTTTTTAACCTGAAAATTTTATTTATTCCCGTATGGAAAAAAAAAACTTTTTAAAAAATATAAAAAGTAATATATTAATATATAATCATCAAAATTTCTTGTGTTCCCTATATTATTCTGTTAATGCTTTTTAAGGTGTGTTAATATCTAAAATTTATTTATGTTTCTAAAATAAATTCAGTATTCCTGATTTTTATCTATGTTAAAAAGCTGTTATTCTTGTAAAAGTAATTTAATTACTCCTTTCGTAATAATCATTAATCTTTCAGTTTCCTGTGGTTTCAATAAATAAATGAGGCATCTGTCTGTTATCGCTTACGACGCGACGCCTGGGTTGAAAATTGCATTTTCCATAAGAAATCATTTTGATGTTATTTTCATAAGAATGATGAAAGCGAAGTATCAGTAACTGTTTAGGTTATTGCAAAAAAGAAAAGAAAATGATAAAAAAATAGTTTTATTTATTGGTGAACGGAAATAAAAGCATTTAACTTTACTGTTCGTTAACGAGGATGAGAAAGTTGATTTTTTTTTTTCTTTATTTTGTTAACAGTTGATAATTTGGTAAACATTGAAAGGAATATTTATTAGCTGTATAAGAGATAAAGCGGACATTAACGTGTCATGAGAATGTTTTTAATGGGAATGAAGTTTCAGTTAAATATATTTGTAAAAGGACAATTTTGGTTTTAAATTAGGTATAATTATATGTGATGATTGATTAATGCTACAACATCACAGCTATTTTAAAAGAAATTTGCAATATTTGCAGATTTATATCATTCACGCTAAGGCGCGAAAATAGTAGGATATTTTAAAATTGGATCGTTTATTTTATTTTATTTTATTATTCAACAATCTAGACGAAATATGGCAAAATATGAGAATCTTTTTAGGAACTTATCTTTTGACGAGATTAAATGTAAATGTCATAAAACTAATTATGTGCTAGGGATCAAGAACAACTTTTGTGCAATTTTTATTAAACTTTTTTTTCGGTTTACATTTTCGGTATCGGGCTCGGGCTCTAATGACGAAAAAATGTTTCGGGCTCGGGCGGGCCCGGTCTTCGAAAAGTGAGCCCGAACTCATCTCTAAAATGCATAACACTTTCGAAAACAAAACTTCAGCAATTTCCATCTACAGTCGGAAAAGTACACCAATTCTTTGAGTAGCCATGTACAGGATATATAGATTTGTATCTATAAACTACCTACCGGGTGTCCCAAAAATGATTCCAAACGGTGACAGATATTTAAAAAATTCTTGCAGGAGGGTTATGTTGGATGTCAGGAGTTTTTGTACTGCGATTCCTGATTTTAGTTCGAATTTCAAACAATAGATGGCGCTGAGAGCAATAGGCGCTTAGAGATACCACATTAGAGAGAGGTTGGACATTGACGAAATGTCCGCCATTTTCGTTACAAAGTAGATGGAACGCCGTAGAATGCAATGTATTTTCATCAGCATCTAACACTTTTTATTCTACTAACCTTCTCAACGCCTCGAACTGATATATCCGTTCACTAAACTGCATGTTTCACTGCAATAGAAGCATTATTTAAATTAATATAATTTTAGAAATATAATGCAGATTTAAATTATTTTGTTATTATTAATACTCTCAAGGCTTATATTCCTATAGTAATTAAATTGTTTATGTCGTGTTGGAAAAATAATCTTTTTTTTAGATTAAAATAATTTTTATAGAGAACACAACATTACAATTTTGCCCCTGTGCTCGGCGGTCAGGGGGTTAAAATTATGAAAATTTCATTTTATATGCCTTTAAAGAGTCTTTCAGAACATATATATGAGCACCTTTCCGTTTTAATGAGTAAGAATACTCAGAAAATGCATTTTTTTTTTTTTTTTTTTTACTCTATTTTATTTTACTAATTAAAATAGTGGGCAGAGGAAGATTGAGCATGTAAGAACTTTATTTTAATTTCGCATTATTTGAGAAAATAATTTTTAACGATTATGAGATATGAAAATAAACTATAAAATTCAATTTTTTAAAACTATCTATAATTTATTACGCATTTTAACACAACAGTCATTATTATAATTCTCATCATCTTCGCATTGATAATTTCAGAAACAATAAAATTTGAACATATCAAATACCACTCCTATTTAACTATGTATGTGATTCAAAGTTAATATATGTGCGCTGCAAATATTTTATGATAAGTTTCTACGTACTGCTACTTCTCTCTGATATTCTTTTCAAATACGGAAGTCTGGCAAATATATAGTAGGGTAATTCGGGGATTTATGCCGCACCATTTTTTTGAATTTGTGTATAAAGTCCCGTGGTGGACATAAAAAAAAAAAAAAAATCATGCTGTGCTATTTAATGTTAAATATACAACTCGTGTAGTGCGACAAAAAAAAATTAAAAAAAAATTATTAATATTTTTTAACAATTTTTTTCTAAAACATTACACTGCGGCGCGTCACCCGTACATTCAGGCTGAGACGCCGCACTTGTGCGGTAGTTATGCCGCGCTTGTATTAAGAACAGAATGAAATTATAAATATAAAAAAAAAAAATATTTATATCTGGGCTATAATTAACGATGTAATAACAAAATGAAACTAAATGAGTACAATGAAACGTATTAGTAGATTCAAATTAATAATTGTTGCCTACTTTCACTATTAAAATTATCGACTTATTTTTTTTTACATTAAATCTTAATTGCTATTTCAGCAGCAACGTAACATCAATGTATTAGAAAGGGAAAAGAAGAAAAAGTGAAATTGTGTTTACATAATTTATTTGTTAACCCTTTCGGGACCGGTGGCTTTTACACAAATTTTATTCGGTTGGTACCAATTTTTTAAAAGAAGTTACCTTTACTTAAATACTCATTACATTTACTCAAATGTTACTTTTCTTTTTTACTGGTGCAAAAAACAAATTTTGTAAGCTCTTTATGAAGGTGCTTATATGCACCCATGGTCCCGTATAGGTCAGGAGACCTGTTTTTTTGACTACAATCTACAGAAAAAGCGTCGAAAAGTACAGTCTTTATGTAACTAAATTTAAACACATGATGCAACGAAGCCAATTACACTTGCGCTTTTTTGGAGTAGTTTGCAAAGAACGTCTGCGTTACGCGTAATCCAATTTTTCATTATTATCATCTTTCTTGCCCTTCTTACTTTTTATTTTCCCCTTTTCCTCCTTTGGTTTTAGTAAACTTGATAAAATGCCTAACATGGTTAGTCTGTGTAAAAAGAAAAGGAAAAGTTATTAACACATAATCATCCCGTGCAAAAGAAACTGCGGCATGTATACCGGAATAGCAGTGCGGCATGTATCCCATTTTGCATGACGCAGACGTCGGCCATCACAGTTATCTGCCATCGCTAAGAGGAAGGGCGTAACCATACACACAGTGCTCTATACAAATGCTACACTTAGTTTTGATTTCGAAATCTTGCATGTATTTCGTAATTAGTGTATGAAAAGTAGTTAAACATAACATGCTTAAAAGTTTGGACAGTGAAATCATGCACTTACGTCAAATTAAGGATTGTACTTCTACAAGTAAACATCAAAATGGGATTCACGCTATACACTGGTTAAAATAATCTCATTGCGCACCTATACTATGCGTTTGACGACCCTCTATCGATAATTGCAAGAAATATAAGGGGTGTGGCATCTATCCCGTATGCCGCGACACTCCCGGAGTTACCCTATTAGAATGAGTATTGTTATCAAAGCATTAAATGAAAGTTTAGAAAAAAAAATTAAATAGGGGCACTGCTGTTAAAAGAAACAAATAAAAATTATGAAAAATTCTATAAATAAGTAAAAATCCGATAACTAAGTAAAATAGCACTGCTGCGTAAGCGTAAAACAGCTGAGTAAAAAAAAAAAAAATGCATTTTTTGAGAATTCTTACTCATTAAAATAGAAATGTGCTTTATTTATGTTCCGAAAGACTCTTTGAAGGCATATAAAATGAAATTTTTATAATTTTAATAGAATGAAAAGTGTTAGACGCTGATAAAAATGCATTGCGTTGTAGGGCGTTCCATCTACACTTTGTAACGAAAATGACGGACATTTCTTCAATGTCCAATCTCTATCTAATGTAGGATCTCTATAGGCGCTCAGTCCAGACCCGATTTTTGGTACTTCGGGATCCATTCAATACATTTTAATCTCCTTTTTTCGCATGGAAGAAGAGAGAGGCCGAAAAATCGAACCTGGATTTAGCGGGTATTGCTTACAGCGCCCTCTATCGATGCTATTTGTAACTGAAACTGAGAATAGCAGCATAAAAACTCCTGCCATTGTACATAACACTCCTGCAAGAATTTTTTTAATGTCTGTTACCGTTTGCAAGTTATTGAATTTTAAAATCCATCAGTCTTTTTTGGGAAACCCGGTTAATGCATGCAAAAATTGAGTTCAGTTAAGCAATACATATATACTTCAGTTGAAAATTCCCCTTCAGCCATTTCCGCTCATAAGGAGAATGGTACAGGTACGTGAATTCTTTTGTGCATCCCTGTATACGAGGTATAGCATTTATACACGAGGAGTCACATGCAAAAAATTTGCTAGAATTAAAAGCGCATACGGAAATGGAAAATGCACTTCCAGAAATTTTCGCTCAAAGACAGTACCGTAACCGATTTATTTTGTGTGTCCATGCAAGTGAATGACTTATTCTATCGTAATCATCTTGTAGTGAATTCAATGATTTATATCAATTTCAATACATTTGAAATAGTGTAATGTCATTAAAATACTCTGCAAACTGATTTTATATGGTAAATCTATTTTTCCCCTTTTCTTTTAAATTTACTCTGGACTAAGGATTGATCGAAACAGGTTTTTAAGACCGAAACCGATTTTTGGCCGAAAACGAAAATGTCCCAAATTTTTTTAAGTAATTAATACATACATAAATATACATAATTAATTAATTATACGCGTGGCCCAAGTAGGGTCTTTGTACCTCTGACCAAAACTTTTTATTTTCATATAAAGTAAGATGTAATTAATTCATCAACGACAGAGAATGATTTTCTAATTATACGAATTTCATCTCATTAAAAAATGTTTTAGGTATAGATACGTCGATTTATCTTTTACAATGACTTTTGTAAAGCATCATCTGTTATACTAGAATATTGTCAATGAGTATTCGAAATTCTTCTGCGGTTTCAAACTAAAAAAAATTCTATTAGTGTTAAGCCTGAAACTTTTAATGAGCACGTGAAAAGCGTCTTCAAAGTTCAGTCCTATAAGCATTGCTTGCTTTATAATTTGCACTCATGTCTTGAGTCAGTCTTAACGGATAATTAATTATAAAGAGGGAAGTTCATAGCAATGAATAAAGAGTGTCTCATTTGAGCCGATACAGCTCAAATCAATGAATCATTTTGAAGATTTCAGAAGGAAGAAACATTTGGAATACAGATAATTTTGGTCGAGTTTCGGTATGGCCGAATTTTCGGTCGATCTCTACTCTGGACAACCAAATACTAATTATGGTAATTCTGCCACTAGTTAATTTACATTACTGTAGCAAACCAATGATTCATTGTTGAGATAAATTTAAAAACAGAAATCATGCTTGAAAATTATCTAAAAAGTCACTAAATTAAGTTACAATTGGATGATGTGTAAATTTAAATTAAACGATATTTTGTTGTGAGTGATAAACTTCATCTAATCTTTATTTCTAAAACTAGTTGGATGTGCCAATCCCAAAACTTTCTTCTATCTCATATATTTTAATGTTACAAAATGTTGTTACAATTGTCAATATTTCATTTCTATTAGTTCAATACTATATCAACTTTGACTTTCATCTTAAATTTCTGATTCAGTCAATGAATCAGAATAAAAAAGAGTTAATCTCGATCATGATATTTATTAAAATCAATAGTTTTCCGTTATTCTGTTGTATATCAGCTGTTCGCAAAGCGTCGGGTTATCGGGATGGGAAATTCCCGTTGATTCATGAGCTGCCGGTGTACAATAGAACTACGAAAAATCAAGAAAATTACACAAAAATCACTATTATAGTGTCCCCTTTCGGCGAAATATTTCCAAATTCAGGGAGGACCTTCTTGCCATGGTCAAAAGCATACACAAAAATTTGGTTCAATTCTGTGCATAACTTCATACACTTTTCGATGGTACAATATTGAAAATGGCCCAAAAATCGCTATTACAGCACCCCCTTCGGGCGGAATTTTTCCAAATTCAGGGATGGCCAAAAACATACACAAAAAATTTGGTTCAATTTTATGCATAACTTCATACACTTTTCGATGGTACAATATTGAAAATAGTCCAAAAATCGCTATTACAGCGCCCCCTTCCAGCGGAATTTTTCCAAATTCAGGTAGAGCCTTCTCGCCATGGCCAAAAACATACACAAAAAATTTGGTTCAATTTTATGCATAACTTCATACACTTTTCGATGGTACAATATTCAAAATCACACAAAAATCGGTATTACAGGACCCCCTTCAAGCGGATTTTCTCCAAATTAAGGCAGGACCTGCTTGCCATAACCAAATACCTAAAAAATTGGTTCAATTCTATGTATAACTTCATACACTTTTTCATGGTACAATGGTGACACACACACGGGCAGACAGACAGACAGACATTTTCTATAAACACGTTTTTTGGAATCGCTGACCCCTAAAACGTGTAAATCCGTCGAAAACCGGAAATCTAAAAAAATTTTTGATTAAAATACTTTCTTCTATTGAAGATAGAAGAATGTAAAAATAAAAGTAAATTGCTGTTATTAGATTGCACAGATCAGATTCACTAGATCACATGCATTCATATATATAAATATGCATTAATTATATATCTATGTATTCATATGCATAGGCCCTTATTATCGTATGGGCAAATCGATGCTATGCATGTATTTATAGTATGGCGGAAAGTTCTGTAATTAGGTTCGCAGCCAATTGGCATATTTTAGCAAATGCGAATTGGCACTTTAATGGAAACTACCTTCGTTGTTTTAAACAATATCTATAATAATAAGCTGAGAAGATTGTTGTGAGTGTATCAACAGTGTTCTGAAGAGACCGCTGCACGTAGAGCTACAAAATTTGAGAGAAAGGTACATCTATATATGAAGTTTTGCACATCAAAGTCTGATTTTAGATTTTTTTATATTGGTTTTCTTTTTATTTAAATTTTTATGCGATTTTTAGTACTTTTTCACATTTTGAGGCGATTTTTCTGCATTAATAAAAATAATCCGGTTTCAATGTTTTAGCCCAATATAGTATGAAAATATGAATATATTCAATATTTGATGAGATATGGGCACTTGTATGAAATAATTTACAACTGTGCATGCATGAAAGATTCCAAAATTTTTATTTCATATTGGTAGACAGCTATTTAGGACAACTTATAAATCAATCAGCTCACTGTACCTTTTTTGCGTTTTCACAGTATTTGACTGGACTTTTTATATAACCAGCACTAAATAGCTGACTACCAAATTATGAAATAAAAATTTTGAAATCTTTCACGCATGCACACTTAAAAATTATTTCATACAAATGCTTATATTTCATCAAATATTTAATATATTTACATTTCAATAGCAGCATTATACTGTTTCTACTGTTCTTTTTCATATTTTTTTGGATAGTGGTGTTAAATTTGGTTGAAAACTCTGTATGCTATAAACAAAAAACATTTACATTTTTTATAGAAACGTTAACAATTTACGAATATCCATGCTATGCTTACACAAATGCACACAAACATTAAACAGGACTCACATAGTCATTCAGTGTCATCTTCAGAAGGTGGCCCGGAGGGGAGGAGACATTCCTCCTGGAGCAATGAGATGTCTCCCCCGGAAGATTTGAGATTTTGTGTTTTCAAGTCAAAAGTGCAATCTGCCAACCCCCCCCCCCCCTCCCCCCGGAGAAAAGTGTTTGAATTAAACATCGTAGCCAGTTACTACAGTGACAGACCATTTTCTGTTACTTGGGTTATTAGGATCACAAACATTATTTCATTATTATACTTATTGTTAACTTCTTAATTATCCCCGAAACTAAATCTTCACTGAAAAATATGAAGTCAAACATGTTCCTCACAACCTTGAACTTCAAGGACAATTCGTCATTAATTTTAGGAGATATTCGACAAACCATGTACAATCAAAAGCATCCACTCACTGTCCCTTAACTTTTCAAGGCCAGTGTATAAAAATATCTGTAGTATTAATTAATTCCTCTCCGTTATTAGCTCACAGGCTACCAAAATCCGAGAGCTAATGTGCCCGCAGTTTCTGTATGTATGTATGCACGTAACGCCATATTTCTTGTTAGAAATATCCAATTTGCTTCAAATTTTGTAAATAGATTTATTCTAATAATGCACTTCCCTGATTATATTTGGAGGTTCATTGGTTAAGTATAAAGGGAGGAGGGAAACAGGGGGCTAATCCCCCTTAAGTTAGATAAATGGGTTTTTCATGCAGAATTATACGATTTGCTTCTAATTTGGTATACCGGTTTATTCTGATAAGGCCCTTCCCTGATTATTTAACATTTTGCTCCAAAAGTAGTGGTTTTATTTTATGAATAATAAACAGAAATAAGAGTATAATATACAATTAGTGTGAATAGCCTGTAAGCTCAATGCCATCAATTTAGCTGGGCTTTTTTCTTTTTTATGTAATTTTTTATCAACAAACAAAAGAAATTTTCAAACTTGTTTTGAATGAAAAGACAGGAAAACAAAATTATAAATATTTAGTTATTTATTTATATCTTCAATTAACACAGTATATACAGTCCATGTCTTAAAAGATCAATACAAAAAAAGCTTTCTCTCAAATGTGTTTATAACACACAATATGTTTACATAATAAAATAATCATTATTTATATTTAAAACATTAAGTAGATTAACCAAAAAGTTTTAATATCAAACAAATCTTAAAATACACATTCAAAATTATAAGGAAATTTTCTCTGATTTGTTCTACAAGTTCCTTTATTTTTTCCAATGAAATCCTGGTTTGCATTGGATTTTAGATGTTACAATAAACAGAAATCATGTATTATTCAAAGTTACAAACTTAAAATTTTAGACTACAAAACTATGTACTTGTTTGGTATGTAGTTTCCAGGGCTGTGCTAATAATCTAATCTGATTAGGACAGGGGGGACGGCAGAATAAAAACAAATATAACTCATTTAACACAGCAATAATAATAATAATAAATTATTTTTGAACTACAAGTGAAAAAAGGACAAATATATATACATTATTTAACCCCTTCAGAACCAGCATATCATGTGCAAATTTTATTCTGTTAACATTACTTTTTTTTTTTTTTTATTGATATCAAATACAATTGCTATGTGACATTTTGAAGATGCATATGAATCCATGGTTCCAAAAAGGGTTAAGTGTAAGATAAATATAAATAAATGTTATTTCTTTTATTTAAGATTATTATTATTTTTTTTTTCTACAAAATCCAACATATAAATTTTGTTACATTATTTTTTTCTGACAAATCAAATGAAAACCTTCTATTATTAAAGATAAAATATTCAAAGAGTTATTGCTTATAAGTACAGTAGCCTCCCTCTTAACCAACCTAAACCGGACCGATGGTTAGCCGGTTAAACCGGAGAAGAAAAAAAAATTAAATAAGTAACAGTTGCATATTTAATTAAATGCATAGGATGCATTTAGTTTTTAATTTGTGTAGTTTTAAAAAAGTGCATATTTTCTATATTTTGTGAAATGAATACTAGTTATAATTAACTGAATTGAAATAAAAATTATCACTATCAAATAATGAACAATATTTATTACAAATTAAATTGTTGAAAATCTTGTCACATACCTTTGTAAAGAGTTGAAATTATTCTACATTTTGTAAATTTGAATTAATTAACAATAAAAAAATGAGAACCGAAAATTTCATTTCTGAATTTTGCTTGATGTTGGGGGAAAAAGTCAGCCGGTTAAAGCAGAGTCCCGGTTAAGATGAAGGCTACTGTAATTGCATTTTATGAACAGCGTTAAACAAATTTTCGGAAATTTAAAAAATTGGTAAAATTCTCATATGCATAATCTTCTTTATATAAAAAAGTAATATTTAGGATAGCAGTATAAAGATAAGCTACAAAATAATGTAACCTATTAAAATTTGATTTTACCATACAAATGGCATCATATTTCAAATTATTTAAATAAAAAATCCTGTATCCATTTGAGATAGAGAGAGACTTGAAATAAATATAGTAATGGTTAATTTATAGCCCAGGTTGCCAGTAAGCTGGTGCACCAGCAGGACATATTAACATAGTAATATCATATACCTCGCCGGAATGTGAGAGAGTGGCAATCTGATTACTCATTATGTCTGTAAATCGAGATAAACCAGAAATCAGGTTGCCATTCATTTCACATTGTAGCAAATTGTGCGATGTTGCTTATGGAAACATCCCCTGCAGGTGCGCCAAACTCACCGGCAGTTTTGTTAAGTGTACTATCTAATCTAATGTATATAGCAAAATCATAAATGCTGAAATGTGATGCTGCCTCCTACACTGCCAACGAATTCCAGTTTTGTGCTTTTTTTTCACAGATTTGGTAGTCTAAGAAAAGAAATAAATTGATACTTGTCTTTCTAAGAATTAATTTTTTGGATTTTACTTGTAATGTTAAAATAATCCCTTTCAAAGTTTCGCCTAAATATATTCTTTTATATTTTTTTGGATAAGTTTCTTTTACTCTCATTCTTTATCTATTTTAAATGATGTACATCAATCGAAGTAACATACCTTTTTTTAATGGTAAATCACCTGTTTGGCTGGTGGCCATTGTAGCCAAAGCATCACAAATGATGCTGATTCACAAGTGTTCTTATTTACTCATAATCTCATTTTCTTTTGAATACACTTTAGCTATACAGAAAACACAATAAATTGAATACTGTCCATAAGCATAAATGTTGTTGTTTGGTAAATTGTAATTTCCAAATGAATATTTTTGGTAAATGTAATTTGTAAATGAACATAAAATGCAACAAAATATGTCAAACAATAGATCTGAAACCATATAGTGACTAAATGAAACACATAACCAGTCAATTTTTCTTTTTTGATTGTTTAAAGTTTTCCAATTTTTAAATAGTGTGACCTACATTTTTTATACTCATGGTGGTCTCAGGATCCCAAACTTTAAGTGATCCATTTAACAGAAGCTTTGTTAACTCTTGTAATCTATATAAGAAATTAATATATTTTATTTTTATTCAATAAAAATTATCACTGCTAAAGAAGTAGGTATTCAGTTCAAAGGCCACTAATTAAAAATGTAATTTTCAGGTTTATAACAGAATTATAAAGTTATTTTTTTAGATTGTATACTTAAGCAGCAGACCTCTTTATGTGGTTGCCAACTTTAAAGTTTCTAGACAGACAGACTTGGGAGAGAGAGAGAGAAAAAAAAAAAGGAATTTACACAGATAAATTTCACAAAATTAACCCTCTCATGCATGGATTATTATTATTTTTAAGGGTGTTGGTCAGCAAATCTCAAATTCACCTCGCTAATGATAAACCTAAGAGCATGGATCGAATTTTTAAAATATTTCCTCAGGAAATTAATATTTTTAATTGTTTGTGTAATTGCTTTGTTAACAACTACAATAACAGACACACTGATGATAATTCAGATGGAAATGTTTATGAACGTTATCATTATTATTGTGGCTATTACTAATGCGTTCCCAGAAGGCTTACGAGGCTACGTCACTCACACGAAAACACCCGCTCGCTAATGTTAAAACTATGGAAGAAATTGTTTTGGATACAGTAGACTCCCTCAAATTCCCAACTCTAAAATCTGCAAACGCCTAAAATCCGCACAGCGTCGCAGATGTGAACAATGAAACTTTTAGTGCAGATTTAGGAGAAAATTGCAAATTTTTTTATTTTTATATCATTCCGTTATGTATTTTAATATATAATTCTCAATAATATGACTGAACTCGTGGCTTTTCATAAAGGAAGCAAATTTATTTCTGAAAATAAATCAAAATATTGCTGATATCATTGGTAATCACAATCTTTTTACGAAATATATTTATGCATTAATAAAGTTTTTTTTGGTTATTAAGACTGAAATAAAACTTCCTTACTTTATGATTTTGATGTGAATTAATAGGGTACCTTTATGAGGAAAGTTTCATTGAATAATTCAATAAAATGTATCTGATCTTTATAATGCATATTTAATTATACATTAATAATTTAATCATTTTTTAAATTATCTTACTTTTTATCATTCTAGTTTAATTACTTTATATTTATTTTAATATTTTACTATATTGGAGGCATTCATTATAATTTTGATTGCATTATTATTTTCAAATTACTGTTTACAAAAATGTAAACAAAGCAATGACCAGAAATCCACAAAATTTTAAAATCCGCACAACCTCTAGTCCCAAGCTGTGCTGATTTAAGGGAGTCAGTCTACTGTATCTTGTTTGCTTTTCAATATTTTTAAATGTTTTCTTTTGCATTGGCCAACTGAGTTCAATCTTGACAAATGCCGTTTTTTATTTTTTCGATTTTGTACACAGGTTCTTTTTTTATTTGGGTACTTTTACTTTCCGAACCGGTTTCAAGTGAAAGTATGATCATTAAAAAACCTGCAAAGAAACTTGAAAAAATAAAAAACAGCTTTTGTAGATATCAATCTCAGCTGTTCAATGCAAAAAAAAAAAAAAAAAAAAAAAAAAGATTAAAAATATTGAAAAAGCAAACCAGATATCCTAAAAAAATTCTCCCATAGGCAACATTAGCGAGCGGGTGTTTTTGCATGAGTGAAGTAGCCACTTAAGGTATAACGTTCCATTTAGGAGATTTACTCCAGGTGTTACTGCTTTACAACAAGTATCATGCATACATGACTCATAGGGTGCATAGAATTCTTATTTTTTCCATACCAGTATTTTTTTAACAGAAATTTTCATTTTATTTAATCACAGTACTTTCGTGATTAAATTAGGCAGAGGTTTCTATTTAGAAATAATGATGCTAAAAGATGAAAATTTGCATACAGACCAGGGTTGTAAAAAACCCGGGTTTTTTGTTAAAAACCCAGCCCGGGCGGGTTTTATTAAAAAACCCGGGTTAAATGGGTAATTTTCCCCGGGTAAATTGACTACTAAATTTTGGTACTTTGCAAAATTTATCCGTTGAAATTTTGAAAATTCTCAGAGGAATTACTCGGGGAAAATTTAATTTTTTGCTTAGGAAAGCGCAAGAAATTTGATTGCCGAAACAAGTGGCAATCCTGATCTCAAATACAATCTTTGTAAACAAACACTTCATAGTCTAATAGATGGGAATGACTTCATAGTCTTAATAAGGATCTCAATATTTTTCTTTGTTCTTAAAATACATATATATTATATGATTCCTTTAATTTAAATAACAAATTTTAAATTGCAAAGCTATCAATTGTATTATTTAATAATAAAATATAAATATAACTTAAAAAAAACTTGTTCCTTTAAAATTATCATAAGATTAGCAAATGTTGATAAAAAATATCTTACAACAAAAATGTTTCTTATGTATATACAGGGCGTCCAATCTCAACAGCGTCCAATGGCTAATTCCTAAACCGTTAGTCATACACATATAGTTTAAATATTACAAAAATGTTTTCATTTGAGGCAAAGAAATATTTAAAAAGTGATTTGGGTCAATGAAAACATTTCTTAAATTATGAAATTTAAGTGTTTATACAGCCCCCGGAGCTATAAGTTATATTTAGTAAAACGTTCCTATTACACTGACAAGACAGACAAAAAAAGTCCAGTTCATATAACACTAAAATTGACTGAGTTATGAAACTTTAAAAATGTATGACTTATACCACTTTTCTGCATCTGAACACAAATGAGTTTGGCCATCCTTTGAGGGGTCATATCCTAAGTACTTAAAAGTATTCAAAGAACTTTTCATGTGTATCAGCACTTTGAAAAAAATAGTAAAGTGTTATGATTGAGTTAACCTTTATTAAGTTTCAGATTGGCTAAAATTATTGTATTTCAACATATGTTTTATTTTGTAAGGATTTGAGACTATTTCTTTTCATGATTTCTTTTAACAAATATTATGTTATTTTATTTAACTTCAACGATCGTATGTATGTTTTCCCAGTTCAAAATTTGTACTCGAAATTTAACTCACTTTCAAGTTTCAAATATCCGATCAAGACTAAATTTTACATGTATACTGATGTAAATCTGATGACAATCTAATATTATGATTTTCGGTGGTTACCATTCATACTTATTTTACAGGATAACACAAAAAATTTCGGATAGATTACTGCCAAGAAGTTTAAGAAAAAGTTTTAGATTAGTTAACACAAGATTGCGATGGTTATGTTTTTTAACTTTTATGTATTTTTTAGCACTGAATCTGGGAATTACCTTAATTTTTAACCATCATCTCAGGATGTTTTGCAAATCATAAATTGTCAAAGTTAAAAAATAACAAAAATCAAATACTATAAAATAGAGGAGACGGCTGAGTTTTTTAACTTTTGATAATTGATTTTTATGTACTTTTTAGCACTGAATCTGAAAATGACCTTCATTTTTAACCATCACATTATAATTTTTTTGCAAATCGTAAATGTCAAAGTTAAAATATAGCAAACATCTGATACTACAAAACAGATGTAAAACTTTTATTTTATTTTATTTTCCTTAAGTGATGGTTAAAAATGAAGGTCATTTTCGGATTCAGCAGTAAAAAGTACATTAAAATAATCTAATAAATATAATAAGTTTAGTAAATATAATACTCTTGAAGCTAACTGAAAAGCTTAAATTTACGTTTTAAATTAAAAACTAAAACATTTTAAAGTTATAGGGTTCCCAATCTAAAAGTGCAAGTAAATTAGTACAAATATATTTTCTAAGATTCAAAGAAGTGAATAAAAAAACAAAATAACCATGAACAACAAATACATCATTTGTTCCTTTCCAGAAATACTCTTAAAAAAACCCGGGCTTTTTAAGTGGGTTTTTTATAAAAAACCCAGCCCGGGCGGGCAGCTGGGTGGGTACCCGGGCAGCTACCCACTACAACCCTGATACAGACACTCATCACGAAGGGTTTAAGTCACAAGAAATGTTTTCTCAAGTTTCTAGAGAAACTGCCAATAAGTCTAGCACTTACAGGGTTCCCAGCAAAACATGTCTAGCAATTTCCCTGACCAAATGGGCATACAAAAAAAATTGCTATTCATTTCAGCAATCCTTTGACAAAATTATTGATTTTTTTCTGCTCTTCGAATTTCGCAGATTTTTTTGTGGTTGTTTTGATGAATATTTCAAATGAAAATCAAATTTCAAATTATTTGCTTAAAAGGTGCAAAGACCAACCTAGTGAAAAAGATTCCATGACGGGACTCGAACCCGGGCCATCAGTATAGCGCACTGACATTCTACCGACTAAACCACATGGAACGATACCCAGCCTGGAACTTCTCACTATTACAGGTTGGCAAGGCTACAAACGCAGCACAAGATGGAATATTTTTCCGTGAGTCACCCACATGGGTCAAACACATACTCATAATTAAATCCAGCATCGACAGACTCTATATTAATATTTGGAAATATTTCCAAATATTAATATGTTTTGATGAATTTTGCCACTTTTTCCCCCCGAGACCATTTGATGAATTTACCTGTCGTTTTTCAAATTTTTTCCCCAGACTTTTTAGACAATATTTGTAAATTCTCTGACTTTTCTTATAAATTTTTAAATTTCTCCTGGGAAACTCTACAATTCCCTGACTTTCCATGTCGCAGGGAACCCTGATTTAGTTTGAGCATATAAATCAAATTCATAAAAGCAAGGTACAACTGTATTTTGTTTATTTAATGAGTTCTAAGTATTCCTTAGACACTTTTTTTTCTAATGAATTTCTAAGGTATCCGTATATACCCTGTTTATATGAAGCTTATATGGGACATAGGAATTTAAAAAAAAAAACGTATGCATACATCATCGGTGGTTGTTTTTCAGTGGAACCTCATTTAAGGTTAGTGCATATGAGAGAGTTAATACATGTTAACCCTTAAATGCCGGGTGTTGCCTTTCGGCAACATACCCAATTTAGGCTTATAAATACTATTAATTACTACATGGGTCATTTTCAAAAAATTTGCCAAAACCCCGTCCCTGGACTTTGGTGCTTATTTTTTTAATATTTGTTTAATTATTTAGACAAAAAGACATTAATATCCTAACTTATGCACTGTTTGCTGTACAATGTGCCATTTATTTTAAATGTCTGATGAATTTCAATGCTAAAAAAATAACAAATCTTGTCTGGAAAAGTGGTTTTTTGACTGTCCCTAGCTTGTTTGCTCAGCCAAAAACTTATTTTTTTTAAATTAAATCTTCATTATTTGTTTGAAAAAATGAATGCAACCTATTGTATATGCAATAAACAAACCTATAATTACATTTAAAAAAAAATGTTTTTACTATCTTATGACCAGGGACCCGGAGCTGGAGCTGGAGCCCGGAGCCGGAGCGCTCCGGAGCTGTGTTTTCCCTGGAGCTGGAGCTCTAAATTTCCCCCAGCTCCAGGGCTCCTTTAGTTTTTAATATTCTTTTAAATTTTTTTTTTCAGTCTTTTAAATTTCTAGGCTCAAAATATTTTAATTACAGTAGAAGATCTTTATAGCGCGATTCTATATAATGCAATTCTCCATATAACGCACAACTTCTCAGATGTAAACAATGAATTTTGCAGGTAAGAAGCACCTGAAATCCCACATCGTAAAAATTGCTACTCTCTAGAAAACTACATTTGATACATTAATTCAACTTTATCTCCTTAATTCAAAACTTTTTAATGAAAAAAAAATTGCTATTATTACAATAAATATTATATTTTTGGAAATGAGTAATATAATGAATGATTGGGTCCAGGTATAGTTGGACCATGTTTATAAAATAAACAATATAAAATGATCATATAATGCAAAAATTTATAATTTGGATAATTCCTGGTGACAAGAAGTGCAGTATAAAGATACTCTAATGTATTTTGGTATGTTTCAGATTTATATGGTCGTGTTTATAAGGTAAATTTAATGATGTGTGAAATGTGATCCATATAATGCAAAATTCTATATAGCGCACAACCTTGTGTTTTTAGGTTTGCATTATAAAGATCTTCTACTGTACATCATTATTCAGTATTTTAATTATATCATTTTTTAGGTTATTATTATTAGAGAAGGAAACCTTCTCAAAACATGGTAACACTACTTTACTTCTACTTTCTACTTGAACTAAGTGACAACACTATTCGAAAACAAATATGGCTGCCTGTTGTTTACATGTGTAGTTGTACAATTTTGGCTGTTTGAAAAGTGTAGAAGAAATTTAAGATTTTTGTGTTTAAAATTCCACCAAACTTTCTATTTTAAAAGCAAAAGCTAAAAGATGTCATACTTTCTGAACAAGCATTTGAAGTTTGATGAGAAGAAAAATGCATTTTGTCAGATCTTTAATGAGGTAGAAAGTATTTGTGAGCAAAAAATTAAACGTGTAAATTAAAATCTGCAACTCAAAAGCGCGAAGTCGGAGCCGGAGCCGGAGCTGGAGCCACAGTATTTTCTCTAGGAGCGGAGCTGGAGCTGGAGCATCAAAAATTGTTCGGCTCCGGGTCACTGCTTATGAGTTATGACAATATGAAACAGTAAAGGTCTGTCCCCAGAACTGCATCATGAGTGTTACCTATTTTAATTTTGATTATTTACATATATGTGGAGCTACTCATCAGTACATATCTAGTGTGTTTTCACTTGTCCAGACTTGTAGAATGTTACTTGGTGTAATTTTGTGAAGATTTGAAAATTGATAAGGGTGATATTTTACAACAAAGCTTTAAGGAAGGTGAGTATTTTTATTCATCATCATGAGTGTTACCTTACTTTAATAAAGTAATTAAGGCTAAAATGTTATTTTTTAAATTTTGAATTGATGATATAAAATGGTTATTTATTTTGTCCTAAAAAAATTTGTTTTGTTTTAATTATTATTATAGAATAAAGACATTGAAGTATAATAATGTCATGAGTGTTACTTGTCATAAGTGTTACTTTATAAAAGGTAACACTCATGACCTACTGGTAACACTCATGACAAAATGAGTATTTAATGAATTTTTTAGTGGAATTTAGCATGAATGCACACAAAATGAACAGAGCATTTAAGATCTGCATAATCTTTGTTATTTTAGCAGAGTTTACCCAAGGTTTAACGTCGTTCACACTGGCGCAGTGGGTCACACTCGACTGTCTCAGAGCTGCAAGTCTCTGGCTTTTTGGACACCAGTATTTTAATATAGAAAATGTTGTTTTATTTAATTAAAACAATTGGGCGATTTAAAGGAACAACATTTTCTCTAAAATAACAGTGGTGTTCAAAAAGTCGGAGACTTGACAGCTCTGAAACAGTCGAGTGTGACCTACCATGCCGGCGTGAACGTGTTAAAAAGAGGCAGGGTTCTGCTTGTTGAAAAAAGACACTTTTTTTATACTTAAGAGGACATTTTTATTCTTAAGGGCACTTTTTTTTCTAAAGACACTTTTTAGATTCTAAAGTGTTCTCTTTTTTTTTTTTTTTTTGGGGGGGTGGGGGGGAGGGGCATTTTTTCTGTTTTATTTAAAGCTACTTTCAATATTTAAATTCAGGGGATTCTTTTCAAGTCAACAATGAGGAAGTTTTTACTATGCAAATATTTTTTTTAATACAAAAAAAAAGAGAGTAAGAGCTAATTTTTGGGGAAAGGGGCAAGAAGGGTGCTGATTTTTTGGATGAGGGGCAAGGAGGGTGCTGATTTTTTGGATGAGGGGCAAGGAGGGTGCTATTTTGTAAATCAGAGGGCAGGAAGGGTGCAGCAAGCATGTTCACAATACCTACTCGGTTCAGATTCGACACTGGTATTTCTCAGTATATTTTTCTGGTATGAAATGTTGAATATTTTAAAACACTTAGTTTTGTTATTATCATAATGCAGTAATAAAAATATCCTAATCCTAATACAGGGATGAGAGTTCTGACTTTTTGCACACCAGTATAATCTTAGGGAAAATGTTGTTCTCTTAAATAGCAAAAATGTTCCGATTAAATGAAATAACATTTTCTCTAAGATTATACTGGTGTGCAAAAAGTCGGAACTCTAATTTGTTAATAATATTATTAAACCGAAAGTGTGAATATGCTTGGTTAAAATCAAAATCAAAACGCATAATTGTTTTTGTATTCATTATCAATTATATTATTACTTTTTCCAATACTTAAATTTTCCTTTAATAAAATTTGCTTAGTTTATTTGTTTGTAATACATAAAATAAAAGTTATAACAATAACAACAACTTTCAATTGAATGTAGCTAAAGAATATTCTTTTGAGTTTGTAATATTGTAGCAATTCAAAGAAAAAAAAATATGAAAACTGATTTGGCATAAAAGAAATAACAGGCACACTAATGCTAAACTTTATAAAAATGCACCTCATGCAAAAATTCATGAGTGATTGTGTTTCTGCACTTTTTATAACCACTATTACTTTTTAATAGTAATATTCGCCTTATAAATTACGAGATTAAAAGATGCGACGAGTACTATTGGAAATAGCGATATAAAAAATCCTAGTGAAAAAAATAATTATTAATTAACTGAGATCAAATGAATAAAAAAGATCGATTTAAGAAACCACGAGAGCCGCCATCTACACATGGGGTACAAAACAACGTTTAACTGAGTTTTCATTCAAGTTTTGGCAGCATAATACAAGTTTAAGCTCAAATATTGTAATTAGATGTAGAATTGTGATTTCATGATATTATGCCAGATTTTTGGGATATTACAGGATAAATTATCGTTACAAGGTTTATCTTCATGTGCAATGATTTCAACTGATTCTCTAATTTTACTTTCAAAGGGTTTATTTCATGGAACTATAATTTTTGCTTCAGCAAAGTTAATATGGCAGGCTTCATTGGCTAAGTAGCTAATGAAGCTTTCATTAGCTACTTAAGCTTTTTTTATAGCTTTCAAGTTATCATTAGCTTTTTTTCACTTTATTTAATTGACGAATTCAGACTTTTCACATTATTCATTCGACAAAAATTAAGTAAAGCGAAAATTAGTATTAAAAATTTATTTTTCTATACGTAGTCCAAGGAAATCTACATTTTACCTTGCAAAAGATCGGATAGAACTTTTTTTTGACTTGTTTATAATGATGCAACATGGAAAACCCCAGTTTTCTAACAACATTTCTTAAGGCTAAATTTTCTGTGGCCAAAAAACAACAAAATTTTGGAACTTTTTATATATTTTTTTTATATATCTCGAGATCCGTTGCCGTAGCATATTATTTGTTAAATACAATATTAAAGAGGATAAATTTTTCTACAACTTTCATATTTACAACTTTATTATACACTCAATAGCAAGCGTAGTATGCCATTTCAAAAATAGGACATTTCTTTCAATTTTGTAAAAAACCGTGAAAAACATAGTTTTGCCCCAATTATTCACATTGTTCCCCTCGGATTTAATCGCGTATATCGACTTCTAAAAATTGATAGCAGTAAATTATATATTATTTGCACACTCACGTCTTTATTTTCATCTCAACAGACATTTCATATTCAATAAATTTATATAATTTTAAAAGTATGGCAGAGTGTAGATGAATGAGACAATTCTCATATTTAAGATAGTAATTTTAAGTGTATACAGTGCTAACTTCAAAGCATTGTTTAAAAGAATACTTCAATATTTAGTCACTTATTTGCACGATAGTTTTAATTAAGAAAGAATTCTTGTTTAATTTTAATAATTTTATTAATTTTAAAAATTTTAATAACGCATACATATTTTTCCAGGCATCAATGGGATAGGTATGAAAATTTGCGAAAAACATATTCTATTCTACACTACAATGGTATATTTACCAATTTTTGATAACATATGTTTCAATGTTTTACTGATTTAAAGATACAAAATATTTTAGATAGATTTTGCAAGAATCCCCATTTTTCGGTAATTTCCCCTGGACTAGTATTTTTAATACAAAAATACGTTTAATTTTAAGCAATGATCGCTAGCACTGATATTTGAACTATAATACCAATATTGAAAAATATTGGATTTACATTGGAAATATTTGTAATGAAATATCAAAACTTTAAATTTTAGCTATTTCGAACAAAATGTCAATATTGTGAAAGTATTTACTTTATGTTAGTAATATTAATAGTGAAATTACAAAACATTTTTTGCCAATTTATATACTTGTGCATTATTAAAAAATATATTTTGCAATTTCACTATTAATCACTATCACTATTTCACTATTATAAAGTAAATATTTTTTTTATTTGCTTGTAACTTTTACTTGATGTATTGCAAACAAATAAAATATGTAAATTTTATTAACTTAAGTGAAATTTTTAAACATTGGGAAAAAATTAATATGATGCATAATGAATACAAAGGCATTTAATTATCTGTTTTGACACAGAATTCAGTCAAAGAATTTCACGTTTTCACATTTATAATATTATTAGAATTAAGATAGTATCATTATTAAAATGAGATAATACCAAAACTTAGTGTTTCAAAATATTTAAAATTTCACACCAGAAAAATATACTGAGAAATACCAGTGTTGAATCTGAACCGAGTAGGTATTGTGAACATGCGTGCAGCAAGCCTCCAGATGGGACATTGAGTCAGCAGTATAGGCAAAAAAAAACATGGAAAGGGGTCATTTGTGCAACTTTAAAAAGATTAGCTGATTAGATTGTCGCACATGGTACCAATATACCTGATGCTGAAACTTTATTTGATGCGCTACAAAGCAATAATTTAAAAGTGAAACTATTTTTCATACCAGAGGAAAAAAATTGTTCATTATTTACAACAAATATCATCTAGTCTTCGAACTGTTCCATACACTCATTCTATCCATCAAATTATAACAGTGAAACATCAGGAAGTCTTTTATCGTAATTTTTCCTGCTTTTGTGAAGAAAACAAATGGGCAGAAGGAAAATTTTGTAAATGCTTTGAAACAATAAGAAAATCTCACTTATTAAAGAGGTTAAAAACATTCAAGATCTAAAGAGAAAAAAAGACCTATTTATAGCAGTGAATCTCAAAATGATTCTTTGATTTCTTCTTTTGATATTGAGAATAGTTCAGAATTTAGTGGGTCTGAACCTGGAAGTGTAAATAATCTTTAACCAGGTACTTATGTGTTAGTTTAATAGAAACAAAACATCTTATCGATATGTTGGAGAGTTGAAAGTTGTGTTTTTCAGGGTAACTGATAAAAAGGGCCAAATGTTTGGGCTAATGAAAGAGGATATATCATATGTGGAATATAATCATGTTATAATAACTTTACCCAGTCCACAAATTGTTATGAAAGGCAATAGAATCTATTATCATTTTCCATTTCCAATACATGTATATTAAAAAATACAATGCTTTTTATCAAGAGTGTTACCATTTGTCATGAGTGTTACTTCATGAAATGTTTTAAATTTTTACCATTTAAAAATATTTTTTATCATAACTTTTATAGGAATTAAGAGAATACTTCAAATAACATATTTTAACAGCAAAAATATCCTTTAAATTTACTTTTTTTTATTTCATTACAACAATGTTCAGTGGAAAAAAAACAAAAAGTAACGCTCATGACAATGTACACAGTAATAAATAAATAAAAAAAAATTAATTGTATTTGCTCATTTTGCACGTATCCTTGTTAAAGGACCCATATGTAATTGAAAATTTTCATTTTATAGAAATAATCATTTTTACTTATCTAAGAAATTCAATCATTTTGTCCGGTAACACTCATGACATTGGAGCCCAGAGATTCATTTTCAAAGTTAAATATCTTTAATGACACAAAAAATTAAGCTCGAATATTATTATATTCTAAAAGATTAATTATTTTTAAGTCTGTGTATTAACAATAAATTTAATTTTAAACAATTTTGAATTTTAATTTTTTTAAATGCTGTTTTGGCAAACTTTTTGAAAATGACCCACATACAAATTATATTGAAGCTATAATGCCTAATGTTGCCAATAAAATACTATCTGAAAATATTATTAAATGGATTTTGAACATTTAGCTGTTTCAACACTTGTGCTGTTTAAGAATAAAGATAGATTTAATTTTTCAATTGTTGGTAAATGTTCTTTTTATTTTGTTTGGAAGCTTGCAAAATATCCTATTTTGTTCTGCTGTGAGCAAGTAAAATTTATTTCTTATCATAGTTCTCAAAATTCTTTGTGTGTTTAATATTATAGAATTTTATCAATGAAAATTATTTTTTTTAATTAAATACCAGTATTGCCGATTAGTAACAAACAGTTTTTTAGCTATAAACCATGCTTAAAACAAAATATGATCTTTTTAAAAGTATTTTTCCCATGATTTATTTAAAAAAAAGAAAGCCGAAAAACATTTTTTAAATGATTTTTGAAAACTCAGGCATTTGAGGGTTAAATTGAGGATACAAATTCTGATTGGTGCACAATTTTACAAATTTTTATTGGTGTACAGTAACTAACTAATATTTTTATGCCTGATTTCATTAAATAACATTTAATTGAAAACAAATTTTTCAATAAAAATAAATTTTAGCCCCATCAGCATGTGAAGTGGTTAAGGCATAGGCTACCAGTCAAGAGGGGGGTCAGGTTTAAATCTCATTTCAAGTATGAATTTTTATAAACCAGTCTGTTTAACTCTAGATTACCCAGTACCCCCAAAACACCAAGTCAATAAAATAATAAACCAGGAAAAAAAAAACTAAAAAATGTTATTTTTTGCTGGTATTTGAGAACTCCAATATCTATGAAAAGAATTGTTAGAAATCTTCAATTTAAATTAATATTTCTTTTCAGAATTTAGATTTCAGTATATATTATTTCTCCTTTTCAAATCTATTTTAGGAAAATCCAAAATTGCAAAGCCAAATGACTTCGCTTATTATTTATCCCAAACTTACATGATATTATGTCTGCAACAGAGAATAGATAAAATGTAATTATTATTTTTGCTTTCGATGTCTGTATTAATAAAAATTTTCTGCTCAAACAATTAGATTAGAAATATCACTTTAAAAATGGACAATATAGCTATTTTTTATCCACTGTGGAATTGGTGTAGATTAAAACTTTACCAAGAGAATTAAAAAAGAAAAATGTTAAGCACAACACGTTTAATGAAATTCAAACTTAAAATATATACTATAATAGCAAAGAAGAGCAGTACTTTTCGAAGTGGAGAACCTTTCTTCGTCAGGCTAAAATACACACATTACTACCAAAAGAAGAAACATCTTCCACTCTTTGTCTACTTTTTTGGATGTATATTTAAGATAATTAACATTTATTAATTAAAAAAATCATAACATAATTATAAGGTTATTAACAAAATAACACAAAACATTGGTTTGGTAGAAATAAGAAAAAAGTAGTTCTTTTATTTTTAATATTAAAATGCATAAGTAATCAAAAAGTTTAAGATTATTATTATTTTTTTTTTAATATTTATGTTCAAAAGAACATATATACAACCGAAATTGTACAACACAGAAAAATAAGCAAAACTATGCTAATGTTAAAAAATTACATTAGAATATTTTTTTATTAATTTATAACCAATAATATAAAAATATACAATATATATAAGCAGGGGTCGATTCAGGCAAAATTTGGAGCCTATTTAGGGCCCTTTCACAAAAATCTATTTAATAAAATAGACCCCTTCACAAAAATAAATTTATTAAAATGGGCCCCTTCACAAAAATGAACTTAATAAAACAGGCCCCTTCATAAAAATGAACTTAATAAAACAGGCTCCTTCACAAAATTACTTTTATAAAATAGGTTCTCTTCATAACATTCTTTTTCATAAAAGCTGTTTTAAAATTTGTAATTTGTAAATAAAAACTGGCCACGAAAAACAAAAACTTTAACAAGGGGATTCAAAGAAGTTTTCTTTAATAAATTCTTGGTTCGAATTTGAGTAACTGGATTTCAACTTTCTTTGCAAAATGTTATTTTTCACAATAATATAATAAAATTCACAAAAATAACTTTTACTTTTCACAAAATGGGCCCCAAGAATAAAAACCTGTATCGACCCCTGATAAGTGTAAAATAATAAATTTTTTAAATGTGATTAAGACTGAAAATACATTTAACAAAAAGAAAAAGTTAAAATTTTTTGATACTAAATTTGTTGTACTTATCACAGTAAAATTGAAAATTAAATAGCAAGCAATAAACATTATAGTTTGGATAGTTAAATAGTTTATTTCTTTTATTGCATAGTTCAGACTCCAAATATTAAAGGAACTAAAATTTGAGCTTAGCTACGTTTTTCTCACGTAAGAAAAATCACCTAAATTAAATATTATTATCAGGGCATAAAAACAGAAAGGATTTATATTAATAAACAGCAGAAAATGTATCATATTTTCTCTGAGAGTAAAAAAAAATTCCCCAACATCATCATATTGGGATAATATTAAAATAGAATGAGTCTTAATAACAACAACAAAAAAAATCTGTTTCGAGTATAAACAAAATACTCCAATAATGTATTATTGGTTAAAAATTAAAAGAACATTTTAATACAGGTAGTTGAAAAAATAGCTAAAAGTAACGGAATAAAAAGCTGCTTTAACACAACCTTCTATTTACAAGCTGCCTGCATACAGAAAAGCACAAACTTGCAGAATTTAAATCTAAAAGAATTTTTTTATCATACACAATTAACCCTATGAAATCCACTTAGTTTAGGAGCAAAGACTTTGCAGATTACAGATCATTGCTTTGTTTATATATATATTTTTTTTCTCTCTTAGTCTGACCACAAATTAGCAATATTTGTATGAAAATCTAAAAAAAAAAAAGTAGTTATATAACAATTTAACAAACTCCTTGTAATAATATATTATTTCTAAATGTTAAAAAGATGTAAGACTAAAACTTTAAAAACAGTAAAATAGTTTTATATGACTGTTGACATGTTTCAACTCATGCAGAGTAATTTTCTTAATCTTACGAGCCACTCCATGTTACGTGTGTGACATTTAGAGAAAAAAAATTTCTAATTAATCAAGGATTTTTCAATATACAGTCGAGTTCTCTATATAATGAAATCCATTGTTCCAGTAAAAAATTCGTTATAGAGAGAAATTCATTATATAATAGAGAATGAGTAAAAATTCCCATTTAATGTGTAAATTTTGAACAAAAATTACTTTTGATGTGTTTAATTAAGAATTTGAAACGTTTAATTATAAATATTAACCTAATATTGTATTTCTTAATTATTTAATAAGTTTCAAAAAAGAGAACAGACATTTATTTGAAAGCATAACAAAAATCCCATAAGGAAAACTTACATTAATTTTAGACAAAGAAATCTGTAATTTTTCGCTGTTTTGATTTCAAAATTGTTACTCTCTCGGTAAAATGTTCACACTTTAGCAAGGAATGAAAAATTGTATCGGGAACATTTTCTTCCATTTGAATTCTCATTCACCTTAAACTTCAATTACCTCTCTGATCCCGCTCTTATATGTGTAATAATCCAATTGACACTGTTTTAAGAAGTTTGTTAGAAGGTGTGTCGGAGGGGGGGGAGATAAATTAAAGGAGGGGGGAGATAAATTCATTGGGCATAAAAAACAAGGAAATTCAAGGTAGAAAGGTAAGATAAAAAAACTCAGCACTGAATGATAAATCACTAATCAGTGATGGAAAATGGATTCAATGTGATTTGGAAGCTTTTTTAAAACAATAAATAAAGAACATTTTATGAAAAAATTCGTTATATGGAGATAGATATTTCACTATATGGAGACTGTTTTTAATGAGATCATGGGAAAAAGGGACCGTTCCTACTAAAAATTTGTTATATAGAGAAATTCGATGTATGGAATTTCATTGTAGAGAGACTCGACTGTATTTCTTATTTAAAAATCCAAACAAAAGTTCTTTAAAAAAATATACACTTTACCTTATTCTTTTTTGCAGAAACCTATCATTTTGATATAATAATTATTTTTTAAACAGCTTTTTAAAAAAGTTACATGTGTGACTTAGAAAAAAAGCAAATTTTGAGTAATAACATTAAATGATATGTTTCTGTGAGTTTTATTGCCACACATTTAAATTAAAAAATATGGTAATAACTTATTTACCATACCATCTAAAATCACAATTAAAATTAAAATTTAATAAATAATTGAATAAATGAAAATTAAAGCCTGCATTACGTGTGTTACTCTCTACGTGGAATGGCCCTTACATCTTTTTAGCAATTAGAAATAATATAGAAATGTCCTTTTAATAGTCTGGTTTGAATATTTGATTTTTTTTTTTTCCTTTCCTTCCACTAGTGTCTCACATAAGGGACATAGGCAGGGATGCTAGGAAACATCCCTTTCTGCAATTCCACAGAGGCTGGCAAGTGCCTTCAACTAATTCTAAATAATATTTTATAAAATGATATACATAATTAAATTGCACTGGTTATTTTAACCCTTAAATGCATGATTTTTTATTTTGTTTCGAAAAAATTATATATGATTTTCTGAAAGGTTTATTACACAGGGAAAAAAAAAAAAAAAAAAAAAATCAGAGATACATTTTTTATAGAATACATCAATCTTTTCTTCTGTTGCACATCTGCCATACAAGTAAAAACTACTGTCATGCGGCACGCTGAAATATTGCAAATTAATAAATATTTTAATTATGTTTCCAAATACCTTATTTTATATAATTATTTATTTTATAAAACTTAACCTTTAACCCTTTCATTCCCATGATAGAATACGATCTAGAAATGACTTAAGAGAATCTAACTTTACAGCAGAAAGTTTCAATGGTTCATTTCACTTTATTTAAATATGGAATGTGTGTTATTAATTAAAGCAGATATTGCTATTTTAATTTTCTGGTATGAATTGAGTATATATGAATAAAAAAAATTATTAAATTCAAAATACTGTTTGCATATATGCAAAGCTGCATATATGCTAGTAGAGCTATATAAAGGGTTAATTTTTTAAGCATTGACACAATGGTAGGTTAAAATAGCAATTAAAGCCTTTGTGCAGGAATATTAAAAAGCAGTAAACCAACGTTTAAAATGCACAAATAATGCGTGAAAAGCCGCAAACAGCTGTTTCGAATCTACAGCGAGATTCTTCTTCAGTGCAAGATAGGGAAAAGGGAACAGCGTGCTAGAAAAAGCAAGGATGAGCAAAATGATAGACAGAGACGCGCTGGCTTATAAACCCTATGCAGGTAGTGAAGGCGCAAAAAAAAAAAAAACAACCAATGAGAGAGAAGCAGTGGAAACGACTGGGTGGACAAGTAGCGACATCTACCGGAGAAGGAGAAAAAGAAACCAAAAAAGGGGAAATTAAATTAATGCTTTCCAAATACTTGGAAAATCAGGAATACTAGATAAGTCATTGACTAAAGAGTGAGAATTTTTAATGATGTTGTAAGCTTCCCAAAAATCAAGATCAAGGTTAGAAGAACATTTTTGGATAATGATGGCTGAGGAAAAATCGAACCTATGTTGAGCAATAGAAGAACTTTTGAGCTCCTGATTTTTTAACATAACCTTCATGTTCTTTTAAACGAAATCTAAGAGCATGTTTAGTATGGCCAATATAAGAAAGGCCACACTGGCAAGAGAATTGGTAAATGCCCCAGTTATCTAGACGATCAACGGGGTGTTTGAGATTTGAGCTGTTAGCGGCTTTTCACGCATTATTTGTGCATTTTAAACGTTGGTTTACTGCTTTTTAACAATGGTAGGTTGTTTCATTTATGTTCAATATTTAGTTTATTTCCCCTATATTCTGTGAATAAGCTACTGAATTTTCTAATGGCTCCGAAATGTGAAATGAATAAAGATTTTCAAATAAACACTTTGTTGAGACTAATTGCTAAAATAAATTTCACTTAAAATTGTAATTCTTTTTTTAATATTTCCATTGAATAGCCATTTAGTACTTTTCCAGTATAGGGACCTTGGCAAGATAATAGAGATATGGCCTTGGTGAGAGAAGGAAATTTGGCAACATATTTTCTGGCAACCTATTTACTGTTTCATATGTGTACATAAGCCATTTATTTCTCTATTTATACAATTTAATATAAAGAAGCCAATTATCAATTTTTATATACAAGCGAAAGTAAATTGTATATAAAAAGCAATAATAATATATATAAATAAAAGTTTATTAGGTTTGTTTTAAGAGCTGTTTGTATCATTTGGCAACAAATCTTACTTTCTGAAGCCCACATTGAGCAAGTAAAAAAAAAAAAAAATCTTCCAAGGCACCTATACTTGAACAATATCATTTTCTTTTTTAGATATGATTAATTTTAATATACAATCTATTAAATGCATATTTAAAACACATTTTCTTCTCTTTTCTTTAAAACTGATAACTATTGAACTAACTGCCATATTAAATTGGCCCAATGAGCCTAAATATGTTAACAGTGCTTACATTCCAAAATGAATGGTGGATTTTAGAAATTTGTAGATGATACAGAGGTGGATTTCAGAGAGTCAAATGCACTTGATAATAATGCACTTTTAAAATTATTTCTCGTGTTTGTTTGATCAGATATATCATCAAACCAGTAAAAAAGAAAGTTAATACTGTTATTCATGACTTCAAAAATATTTTTTATACAAGAAAAAAAAAAAGAAAGAAAACAAAGATTTTGTTCTATGAAACAACAGTAGTCTAATATTCCAAATTCTCAATTAAGCTACTGAAAGAATAACTACAGGGTGTCAAAAAAAAAAAGCACTAGTGAAAACTTAAATAATCCATTAGTTAGTATGTATTTTGATATACGTATGTTTGTTAGTAAGTATTACTAAAACAAAAGATTTTTGAAAACTGCCAGATGCAACACAGGAGTTTGTAATGTTAGTGGCATAATCGGCATAGCAACAATTTTCAGAGTAATGTGAAGAAGCACAAGAAACATCGATGATCAAAATCATCAATGCTAAAATTGGTTGTGAAAATATGATGCTGAATCCCAGACTATTTTCCAAAAAGAAATCGTCCAAAAAATTGAGAACAATTAACCAAATGGTGGAGAAATTTTTTAATGGTCATACAAGTGACACAGCCAGATTCCTATTTGGGAGGGGTTTGGAATTATTGTTACTCATAAAATGAACAATTTTGTTGTACTACATAACCATAAGGCCACATTTAGTAAAAATATGGTACATAAAAACAGACATAATGATAAGCACAAACAAACATATAATAAATTCAGCATACATGTGTTTAAAGCCTTTTAAGAGCTTTTCCTACAAACTTCAAAGAAGGAAAAAAGATAAGAGGGAGAAAAAGCAGCAGCATTAACATGCATGCTACTTTGTGTCTAACTTCTTTCGTCAATTTTGTATCAAAAAAGAGGTTTCTATTATGAAGCCTCAAAACAGATGAATGGTGAAAATTTCATGCTTTTCTTTACATCGGTTTTTGCACATCAAATTTTTTATCTTAACACAAGGGCTTTTGTACGTATCTTATCAGTTTTTAAATATTCTGGGAGAGGTTTTAACCCTGAAATTCCTTCTTTCCCCCACCTTCACTGCACCAGTGGATCATAGAAGTGCTAAAATAAGACTTTGTGAACACAATAAAGCATTCATAGAGGTTGATCCAAGCAAAATTTGTGGCCTACTTAGGGCCCCTTTATAAAAATCCATTTAATAAAACAGGCCCCCTTCACAAACATTTTTTTAATAAAAAAAAGACACCTTCACAAAATTATTTTCCATAAAACACGCCATTTCACAAAATTCCTTTTCATAAAATATGCCGATTTACAAAAGTTTATTCCATAAAAATGTACTCATTATTATTTTTATTTTGTTAGCTTTTAAAATATGTAATTTGCAAACAAAACAAGTTCACCAAAAAGGAAAACTTTAGCTAGCAAGAGGACTTAACCCCTTGGGGACGAGCGATTGGTATACGTGCCACATAAGGTGCCTCAGAATCTGTGATTATTCTCACCAGTAAATTTTTATTGTAAATTTTGCCTTATTTAATCCGAGCATTTTTCCGGCTCAATTAGGCAAAAATTTCTGTTTTGAAAAACTGGTGATAAAAGATTAAAAATTCTGTAAAAGACGCTCGTCCCGAAGGGGTTAAAAAGAAGTTATTACTAATAAATGCTTGGTTCGAAACTGAATTTTATCTTTCATTATAAAATGTTATTTTTCACAAAAATAACTTTTACTGAATGTTTAATGCGAGATTTATCACATTGCTAACTAAGCGTACAACCAATAGAGTGAAAAATGTCCAAGTCGGGAATCGAACCCGGAACCCTCAGAATAGCGCTCCAAGTGCTCTACCATTTTAACTACGAGGACGATGCCCAGCTTAGCATATCTCACTCACATATGTTGGGTGTTGTGAGAGATGCTAAGCTGGGCATTGTCCTCATAGCTTAAATGGTAGAGCACTTGGAGTACTATTCCAAGGGTTCCGGGTTCAATTCCCGACTTGGACATTTTTCACTCTGTTGGTTGTACGCTTAGTTAGTAATGGGATAAATCACTTATTAAATATTCTTTAATTTTGAGCGTAATTTCACTGTTGATAATTAATTGAAAAGTTAATTAAAATTACATAACTTTTACTTTTCAGAAAATGGGTTCCAAGGGAAAAAAAACTGGATCAAACCCTGATTCATAAGCAAATCTAGAAGTTTGAGATATGCAAGTTGAACATCTACTGTAGAATAGAGCAAATGCATTTTTGGTATTTCTTTTATAAATTTTTCCAAATTTCACTAGTGTTTTTGTTTTGGGACACCCAGTATGGTAATTGTGACTAGGACATAAAAAATGTTTTTCCAGTCATATTTTAAAAACACTCCAAGTATATCAATTCAACCCGTTCAAATTTTAAAAAATGTATTAACAAGAGCACGACTCACTGGGTTCATCTTGAGCACAAACTTTAAAAGAATCTTTCAATTCAGTCTCTACGTCTTTCACACGACACGTGCCAACAAGCTGTTTAGCTATGTCCGAAAACATTTCATCAACTCCAGCACCAGTTTTGCAAGATGTTTTATAGATTCCGCTAACAAGATTGTGGCACTGCTCACAGAAATTTTCGATATCGGCATCCGTTATAGAATCCTCAGAATTCTGATTTAGTAAGTCAGTTTTATTACCACAGAGGAAGATTTTGGCACTCTCCGCATAGGTCACAATATCCAGTAAATGTTGAGATAAGATGTTAAACGAATCTGGACTATCAAAACTGAAAACAAGGATAGCTGCTTCGGCAAATTTATAATAGCTGCTTGTTATAGAAGCTACTCGTTCCATCCCGCCAGTGTCCCATAGTTGAAGCTGAAAGAACAAATGAAGATCTTTAAGTAATCAAATGTAAAGTCTCTCAAAGGTTAATCATTTTAGATAGATCACAGGTATGAGATTGCCGAAAGATAAAACAAGAAAGAAAAATCATGCGTTAAGCATAGATTATGAGACACTTTCCAACATTTCCTGAATGCTTTTACAAAACTTCGTTATTTAGGGAAATAAGGTATCTAAGTAAATATTTTATAAAGTGCATAAAACATTTGAAAAACTGATTTCAGCAGTTATCTTCCATAGCCAAATATGTATTCCAATTATTTTGAACAGCCCTGTATTTGATCTGTAGGTTGATATATATACTATATAATGGGAAAATTTAGTTTAGCAAGGAAATGCATAACAGGTTGAAACTTCTCTTTCAGCAATTTATACTAATAGATGGAAGCATACTTGAATACTTTTGTATAGCCCTGTAGTTTACCTGCACATTTATTATACGTTACTATTTAGCTAAAATTTAATTCAAACTAAAACACTCTTAAAACTACTGAAATCAGATTTCCAGAAATTATCATCTATAGACGGCCATGTATCCAATTCTTCGCGTGGCCCTGTATATCATTTTATCTATATTCTACGAAAATTTCTTTGTAAACTAAATTCAGTTCAGCGTAAAAATGCATAACTCATTTAAAACCCACCTTTAAGCAGTTTACGCTCATACTCACAAATTTTTTTTTGTAGCCCTGTATTCCTGTATATGAACTATAGCATTTATACACATCATACTATGCATAAATATACATAATAAATTAATTGCAGGAATAACAGATTTTGTTTTTCTCACAGTTCTTTATTAATAGAGGAAAATTATTAACAACAAAAAATTAACATATTATATTAAAGGGGGAAAAAAACCCTACCATTTTCAGTTTTTAACATAAAATTACAAATTTGTTATGGCAAGAGTTACAAAGTTTTAAAGAATTCTCATTTATGTTTAACCTGGATTTAGTTAATCATAACAAAAACTCCTAAACAATCAGAAAAGAAAAAGAAGCCTACAATTTTTCTAGCATATTTGAATATAATACAGCTAATTATAAAAAATTATAACCGAAAATCAAGAGAAATATGTCAAAATTCCAACAAAAATCAAGAGATTTGGCAAATCTGATAGCAGCTTACCAAGTATAATTAAATCATTCATATATTTAAAACACAAGACTGTTTTATTAGTCAACTACCTTGAACTTTCTACTCAACCAATTTTACTAATTCTTTTTTAAATGAAAGCTGTTATCTGTAGATGCTCCCACATTAGCTACTTTTTTTTTTTTATTATTCCTATTTTTATATTTTAAATTTAATTTAAAAAGATTTTTATGAAATATCTTTAAAATGACTGCGATTAGATTACTTCCATTGTTGCAGAGAAATAATTGGGTCTATTTATCTTTATTGATGTCATTTTCTCATTATAATTAAAAATAACTTTTTGAAAAAATGTTAGTAAAAAATGAAGTCATGTTTAACCCGCGGGAAAGTGCATGGGATTTTGGCCAACCCTTACAAAAAAGTGGAATATTTCAAACTTGTGAAACCGAAATTCTGTACCGCATTTCGCTGCACATGTGTTTCAGAAAAAGATATCGGTATTTTGTTGCAACTGGGTTACGACATACCCCACGTGCCTGTCCGCGTAAGTGTTTTTCTAACGGAATATTTATTTGAGAAATTTATTTCTAGAGTGTAACAGTAAATATTTCTACTAGCAAGCATTAGTATTTGTTTTAAAGTATTCAAAATTATATGTTTAAAGATTTCTAAGTCCATTATGGCAAAAAGAATGAGTCCCTATGAATTGGAAATGCAACGGCTGTGAAATTTATTAGAAACTGTTGAAAGTGATGAAGATTGCATTTTAGAAATTGAAGATGATTCTGACTCCAATGATTTTGTTGGAAAAGATGGAAAAACAGTGTGGGAAAAAAAAAGAAATTTAGACAATGTAAGAGTTCGTTCACATAATATTACGACTCATCTGCCAGGACCTGTAAGAGAAGCCAAGAATGTTACTGATCCATTTAGTAGTTGGAATATTCTTATTGATAATACAATATTATCAATGATTGTAGAATGTACAAATTTATATATTTCTGAGATAGCTTTACATTATAAGCGTGAAAGAAATGCAAAAACAATGGACGTGGTCGAGATGAAAGCGGTTATAGGACTTTCATATTTATGTGGCCTTCACAAGTCATCGCACCTCAACATAAAGGATCTTTGGGCTACTGACGGTACAGGCATTGAAATCTTTCATATAATAATGCCTTATAAGCAACTTTTTTTTATTTTATGTTGCATGCATTTCGATAAATTGTTAGACAGGCCACAGAGAAAATGCTTTGATAAAATAGAGGCAGTCAGAGATTTCTTTGAAAAATTTATTTCGAATTGCAAAGATTCCTTTAGTTTAGGTGAGTATGTCACTACTGCTGAGAAACTCGAACCCTTTTGGGGCCGATGTGGGTTCCGGCAATATATGCCGAACAAACTGGTAAAGTACGGAATAAAAATTTTTGCACTGGTAGACTCAAAAACTTTTTATACTTCTAATATGGAAATATACTGCGGTAGACAGCCAGATGGTCCCTTCAAGGTCAGTACCAGTCCATCTGACGTAGTGAAAAGACTAATTCAACCACTGTATAAATCTGGCAGGAACCTTACAGTAGACAACTGGTATATGAGTTACCCACTAGCTGCGGATCTTCTAAAAGAAAAACTGACAATAGGAACAATGCGTAAAAACAAAAGGGAAATTCCTCCTGTTTTTGTTACTTCTAAAGGAAGGGAAATATTTTCTACACTATTTGGTTTTGAAAAAGATAAAACATTGATTTCTTATGTTCCTAAAAAAGGAAAAACTGTTCTTATGCTTTCAACATTCCATAACGATGATACTATAGATGGTACTAGTGGAGAAAAGAAAAAAACCAGAAATTATACCTTTTTATAATATGACTAAGGGAGCAGTGGATACTGCAGATGAAATGTCAGCAAGTTATTCAATTTCCAGAATAACAAGGAGGTGGCCAATGGTAATTTTCTTTTCTGCACTGAATGCTGCTGCAATAAATGCTCGGGTTATATTACTTTCAACTGCTAATCCACCAACCAGATACAAAAGCAGACGTCTGTTTTTGAAGGACTTAGCATTACAACTAATAAAAAAACGTGTTGAACAACGATCAGAGATTAATACTTTACCGAGAAGTTTACATAGTGCATGCAAAAGAACAACAGAAGTTTCGACGAATAATTCGAACGAATCTCTGAAATCCGAAATGACTAAATATAAAAGATGTGATGAATGCCCTCGAGCCAAGGACAGAAAAACACGAATGCAATGTTCAAAATGTGAAAACTTTCTGTGCCAAGACCCCATGAATGTATTTTGTTCCAACTGTAAACAAATAACATAAGCATTGTGTATTAGAGGTGCAATAAAACAGGTATTATCACTTTCTTATTATTTTGTTATTATTTTCATTTATCTTAATTTTACTTTTCTATAACCTTATTTTTTAAATAAATTTTTTGTAACTCAAGTTTTATTCACGTATTATAAATGAAAAACAGCTTTAAAATTAAATAAAGCTATTTTGAACGTATTTTAAATATTGGGTATGTGATACCCCACGCGCCCGTAACTTTACTTGCCACGCTTTCTGCCAGGTTAAAAAAAAAGCACTTTTTAAATAAAGCTGTTAGATTTCAATATTTTTCCATTCCACTGATACTGAGTTTGAGACGCCCAGTGAAATGCTTCTGTGAGTGAAAATAACATTATATTAAAAGAAAACCATCATTTTTTAGATAAAACTAAATATTTTACTGCGAATATGACTAAAAAATAATTTCTGGAATTTTTACACATCGGTACTGAGATTAGAATTTCCCATCAATAGTATGAATGTTCGCATGCAATGTTTTAGCTGACAGACATGACAAGTTTGGAAATATATTTATTAATAACCCAGTGCACATTAAAATACTTTTTAAATGGTGAATACAGATGAGAAGTGTGTGTATTAATTTTGAAACGGTAAAAATGACGTTAGGTTTAGATTTCGTTACAGAAAAAAAATCTATGATTGTGTCAAAATGAAATACATTTTGCTGATTTTTCATTCTATAATAAAATAAGAGCCTAATTGATAACTTCATCATAATTACTGATTTCATATACAAGTAAAGTTGAATTTTTCAATAATTTGAATAGTTGAAGCTTATAGAAATAGTATTTTGGTAACTTTAGGTTAAAATAATATTTGTTTTAAGACTCAGACTAACCAATGTAAGATGGATTTTTTATTGTAATTAATTCGGTAATTGTAATCAATGTAACAGTTCCTTAAACAGAGATAAAAAGTTAGGCAAATTAAAAATGTTAACATTTTTCAAAGAAAAACATTTTTTTTTGTAAGAAATAAGAAAGTTAAAACATTTCAACAATTAAAAGTCACAAAATTGCAATTTTTTACATGATTATACAACATGCATGATAATTTGAGGAAATTTGCACAATTTTTCATGTCAACAATTTGATAAACGAATAAAAATTTTTTATTTATGAAAAAGTATTTAAAATTTATTGATGTACAGTAGACTCCCTCAAATCTGCACTGCTTGGGACCAGGGGCTGTGCGAATTTCAGAATTTTGCAGATTTCTGGTCATTAAATTTTTTACATTTTTAAAACATAATTTGAATGCTATAATGCAATTGAAATTATATTGAATACTACTTACAATATAATAGAATATTAAAATAATTAAGTAATAAACTAAAATAATAAAAACTAAGATGATTTTTGAAATGATTAAATTATTATAAATAATTGTCAAGTAAATAATGAATAATGTATAATTAAGGCTGTTTCTCAAATCGAAAAGGGCAACTCTCTGACATAAGTTTTAATTTATTTTTGTTTGAAAATGCATGAAACTAGCTGGTGTTGTTCAAAAACTATGTTATTGAGCTGTTTTTTCTATTTTTTTTGCAAACACAATAGATCTTTCAGAAAATAAAATGTTGTCAAAGTGGGCGTTTTGAACCGAATTTTCGAGCGAAGGAAGAAAAAGCACTCAAGAGCGGACGAAAACACATCTGTCACTTGATCAAAATGGCTTATAACTCAATAGGTAATTGATTGATCGAAAAATGGAAAAAACAGTTCAATTCCAAATCGCTTTCATGGCCAGGCTTTCCAATTTTATACCTTTCTGTTAAAAAATCAATTTGTAAATGTGTCAAAACGATTTGTGCTTGTTGAGCACAGCAGTTAAGAACAGTCTTAAATATGCACCATAAAGATATATTTTTTAATGCAACTAGCCTCATAAAGGTACCTTACTAATTCACATCAAAATCATAAAATAAGAAAGTTTTATTTCAGGTTTAGCCAAACTTAATAACCAAAAAAGCTTGATTAATACATAGAAATCTATTTGGTAAAAAAAATTGTGATTACCAAAAATATCAGCAATATCTAGATTTTTTTTTTTTTTTTTTTTCAGAAATAATTTTTTACTTCCTTGAGTTCAGTCATATTAATGAGAATTACATTTAAAGGAGAATGATATAAAAATATATTTTAGAGAATTTTCATTCTCTAATATAATTCAATACATTCATTCTCTAAATTATAATTTAGAGAATGATATAAAAATAAAAAACTCTCTAATTTTGACCCTACATCTGAACTGAAAGTTATTGTTTACATCTGTGATGATGTGCGGATTTTAGGGAGTCTACTGTATTAGCTGTAGACAGGAAAAACAGCAACAAACTCAAAGAATTTAACAATAAACTTTATAACCTATTTCACATTATCATATAAATAATTTAAGGAAACATATTTACCATTTAAAAACTGCTTATAAAAGTTATAAAATAAAACTCATGTGCTCAAAATATTTCGTGGTTTTATTTATTTTTGGTTTCAAGGTTTTAATGAAGAAAACTAATAGAATAGTACTATATGTACAGTAGACTCCTTCAAATCTGCCACCCTAAAATCCGCACACTCATAAAATCCACACATCATCACAGATGTAAACAAAGAGACTTTCAGTTCAGATATAAGGACATTTTTTAGTTTTATATCATTTTGTACGTATTTTATATGTAATTCTTGATAATATGACTAAACTCGTGCTTTTCCATGAAGGAAGTATAAATTTATTTCTGGAAAAATCAAAATATTGCTGATATCACTGGTAATCACAATCTTTTTAACAACTATATTTATGTATTAATCAAGTTTTTTTGGTTATTAAGACTGGCTAAACCTGAAATAAAATTTCCTTACTTTACATTTAAGAGGAAAGTTTCATTGAATAATTCAAGAAAAATGTATCTTATCTTTATTATGTATATTTAATTATACATTATTAATTATTTACTTGTCCTTCTTTAATAATTTAATCATTTTTTAAATTATCTTACTTTTTATTATTTTACTTAATTATTTTAATAGTCTACTCAGGGTTCATATTCGTTTTCCAAGAAAAAATCCCCTGAGAATCCCCTGATGTATTTTCAGGGATGCATAATTTTTTTATGTCAAAAATCAACGACATTTTTTAAACCAGTATCACACCCTCTCGCCACCCCCCTCCCCTTTAAAAAAATACAAACTAGATAATCTCAAAAATACAGTTTATACATCACCTATATAACAATATGAACAGAACTTTAAAGAAAAAACATTAATTTGTGTACAACAGAGATGAAGTCTGCATGCCTTGCGAGGCTCTCTTTAAAAACTTGGTAGTAACTGTAAGAATTTTATTTCCACTTTGGGATTTTATTATCTCTTTGAAAAGCATTATGAATAATGAAGGCTCAAGTGTCAATATCATTCTTAAAATGTCCTTTATTTTTTTTAAAAATGTCCTTTATTTTTCTTAAGTTCTTCTTTAACAGTTTTCAAACCTCCCAATATTAGAGCACATGTCTAGTGACTAAATGGATGTCACCTGACGTTAGAAATAGCACAGATTAAATATAACATATGTTATATCATATCTAATCTGTAAGGAACGGCTAGTTTCCAATTCTATATATCACGATGTTAGAAGAAAGGTCTTAGTTTGATTTCATTATGACTTCACAAAGCACGCAAACAGCAGCTATTGCCCTCAATTTCCCAGAGTAGCCAATCATTTTGCCAGGTTTTCCCAGGTTTGGCGAATTTTTTGCATTATCCCCTGAGATTTCCCTGATTTTTTAGGGCCAAAATTTATCCCCTGATTTTCCCATGAATCCCATAATCCCCTGATGAGTATGAACCCTGCTACTATACTGTAAGCATTCATTATAATTTTGATTGCATTATTTCAATCAAATTACTGTTTAAAAAGCGAAAACAAAGCAATGACCAGAAATCCGCAAATTTCTAAAATCCACACAACCTCTGGTTCCAAGCTGTGCGGATTTGAGGGAGTCTACATGTATAGTGTACTAATAATAATGTTATGGATGAAAAAAGATTGAACACAAAAAAACGTAATATACCAATTGATGATGGAAACAGCAAAAAAATTGTGAGAAATACAGTGAGCAAAAAAAGACAATTATTTTTCTTCCAACTTTGAAAAAGATTTTGTTATCAATCTGAGCTTCTTTTAGAGCAATAATTTCAATAAAAAATCAGAATTTCATTTTTGATAATTTAAAAAAAAGTTTATAAGAAGTTTTGAAAAATGATCACAATAAAATAAATAATACCGTACAAATAAAATTTAACAGGCTTAGGAAAGAATTTGAAAAATCTTACCCGAACATTTCTTCCATGTACATTGAAGATTTTATCAAAATGATCTAATCCTAATGTAGAGTGACGATCTGAATTTGGAACAAATGTATTTGTAGCAAAACGTCTAAAGAGGGAGCTTTTTCCGACACCAAATTCACCACAAAGAATAACTTTCTGCTCTGGAATTTTTGTGGTTGCCATTATTTTAAGAACACCTAAAAAAAGAAAAAACTTTGTAGAATATACTTTGATTGATTCATAAAAAAAGTTAAGTGAAAAAATTAATAACTCTGAGAATAACAGGGTGGTCAGAAATCTCTTATCTTAAAATTCCCTGATATTTCCATGATTTTTCCAGGTTAACTTAAAATTTCCAGGTTAGCGTTAAAATAATGAAATTTTCACAGATAATTTCATTTACAACATTACTCTAATACATATAGTCATTACTTAGTAAAAGTTATATTATAAAAATCACACTACAATTTCTTGCATAGTTAATCAAAAATAGACATTACTGACTGTTAGAACTTGTGGTACTGTACAATGTGAGAATTTTGTCGAGTTGTATCAAAACGACATCCAGTAGGGAGCTGAATGGAAAATTACTGTGCATCTTGGTAATGACAATGGGGACATACTTCAAACAAGGATAAATGGTAGTCAAGATTGATAGACAATTACTGAATAATTAAATGATATTTTTTCTGTTTTGTCTGAAGTGTCAAATATCTAAAAAATAGAGATGAGAAAATATACCCACATAATCACTGCCATTTGTTCTAAGCTTTCCAAATCTTAAAAACAAGATTTTCAATTAATAAATTTGAAATTTGGGACAAGCCTTTGTTTACAACTTTTTTAGATATTGATTTTTTTTTCATATTTAAAGTGCATAATATAGTGAGTGCTTAAACAGAAATGTTCACAAAATATTCAAACATTTATAATTCATAGTTGACTTGATTAATTCACATCTTTTAGACAAGGACATAAAATTCCCCATTATCTGAGAATGACTCGCATATCAAATTTCGTCAATTATAGATTTGTATAAGGAAAATACAACCATTCATTTTCATCCTAGAGATAAGTTCAGACTTTTTTTTTTTTTTTTTATTTGCTGAGACCAATACCGAAAGTACACAGCAGGAATTTGTTAAAATCATTTTAAAATTGTTTCAAGATTAATACTTTCATTATCTCAATTTTCATATTCCTGAAAATACTTTCATTACCTCAATTTTCATATTCCTGAAAATCTGTTTAAAATGGCAAATTTGTTTTTTATATCCAACCACTGGCAAAAATCTGTAAAAGTCACTATTTTCATTCTTATAAAATATTATACAACTATGGCAGAAATACTCAAGTTCTGTTTTCCAATAAACAAGGGACTTCAAACAGAAAAAGAGAGAGAGAGAAACAATAAGAGATATTTCACAGCTTCTGTATGCTTTTAACACTGACCATGCAAAGGCTTCAAAATCAGATAGAATATTTCTCTTTATATCACTCTAGCAAAACCCACAGCTTTGCTCGCATAATAGTTGAAATATGATAGCAGTATTTGTGTGCCTATTTTTATTAGAAAAATTATACTGTTAGTAATAATTAAAAAACTACTAATTAAGCCACAGTTTGACTAAACTTCATTATTACACTGCATTAGGTAAAAATGAGACTTAAATTAATAAGAACTCAAACTAATTCTAAATAAAAGATATTTAGAATGTATTTTGAAGCTTTTATGCTCATTTCAGTTTTTATTACAGATTTTGAATTTTTAAGAAACATTTTTTAGCACGCATTTACATCTTAACACTTTGAGTCTAAGCCCGAGTGTCACACGGGTTGCTGTTTTCGGTGAAGCAAACTAAGCCTGAGAGTGTCTCTTTTGTCAACCTTTAACTCTCTGATCTATAAAATTACCAACTATATACGTTTGCAGTCTTTTCAGATATTATCTACGGCTTTTCTATTTTGGAAAAAAAAAAGAATAGAGATTGCAGCACTAAACGGGAGAAAGTATATGAAAATATCTAGAATCAGAGCTTAACTCGAACTTATTGGGGATTTTGTGGTGTTGCTCTTTGTACAAATCTGTGCTTTGAAATGTACCACACAAAAGCAAATTACACCAAATAATGTCCATATGCAAATAAAATCTATTTTCAGATATTTGTACAACATTTGGGTAAGTTTTTGTTCAAGTCTATGTGAAATTTTATGTTAAAAAATTATGATTTCTTATGGGAAACTTTTGTTTTAAACATAAAACATTCTTTTTTAGTAATTTCTCATTAAACATTAATTTACATAATTAATTACACATTTAAGTAGTTCCTTCATTATGAATAAAAAATATTAAAATACATATCTTCCAACTATTTTTTTAAAAAATCATGAAAAGTACCAAATACTCTCATCTAGAGGGAGATATGCAGTTGAAATAGCTCAAATCGCAAACTGTTAAACATAACTATCATTCCATATCTCAAGATTCTAGTCTAATGGTCTACCACCCCTCAGGTGGTAGTGGCAACAACATAACATATAGCATATGTTGGAACAGGGGTTGGGGATGTCACCATGAATTTGCCAATATACATTTTGAAATCGGTTTGGTATTTCCTGAGATTACATACAAATAGTAATTTAGAAAGTTTTTAAAAGGCTTTTCATTTTACCACTTTAAATTTTGAATCTTTTAGAAACTGTTCTTAGAGAGCATTTACATTTTATATCTATCATGCCAAACTTTAAGTTTCTATCATTAACAATTCCATGGAAATCTTAATTTAAAGCATTTTTAGAATGCTTTTCGCTTATTTTCTACTTTTAAATTTCTATTTTTTAAAAACTGATCTTAGAGGGCATTTACGCCATATAAGTAACTACTATACCAAGTTTCAAGATTTTGTCTTTAACAATTCTAACAACAACAACAACAAGAAAATTTTTAGAATGCTTTTCACTCATTTCACATTTAATTTTTTTAGAAACAGTTGTTAGAGAGCATTTACATCTTAAAATTAACTACCAGGCCAAATTTCAAGTTTCTAGCCCCTTCAGTATAACTAAAATTGTATTTTTGAATGTTTTTCGTCCTGAAACCTGCTTTTGGTAGTGACACCGACAAAAAATACAACCTATGTTGGATCAGAGACTGTCACCATCAATTTTTCACTGTTACTTTTAAAATCAGTTTGGCATACTTCATATGATAGCACAGAAGTCTTAATTTAGGAAGTTTTTAGAATGCTTTTTGCTTATTTCACCCTTTTAAATTTCAAAATTCTTAGTAACTGTTTTTGAGATCATTTACATCTTATATGTATCTTAAAGGTCAAAATTAGCACTAGCCACCGACCACAGGGCCAGTAAATGAAAAAAAGTGGCTAGTGAAAAGTCTATCAGTGGCCACTATTTTACAAGGAGATAATAAAATTTTTTTGCATTTCATCAAGGATTCTGCTTTTTTTGGTTTCAGTATATTTCTATTAATATATTTATTTGGGCTATTCAGTTTTAAATTAATACTTATAGAAATTTTACTGTTTAGCATTTTGAAATAAAAAAGTGACCGCTAGTTTAAAGAAAGTGGCCACTTTAAAAGTTAGTCCTACTGGCCAGTGGCCGCTAATGAAATTTCCCAATTTTGACCTATAATGTATCTACCATGCCAAATTTCAAGTTTATATCTTTAACACTTGCATAGCAATCTCAATTTAGAATGTTTTAGAAAGCTTTTTGCACATTTTCACACCTTTTATCGAATTTTTCTTTTTCTGGCCTTAGAGAGCAATTATATCTTATAAGTCACTACCAAGTCATATTTAATCTTTCTAGACCCTTCGGTATCACAAAAATCGCAATTTAGAATGTTTTTTGCTTCTGCAAACTCTTAATGGTAGTGACACTGATGACATAAAATGTAGTCTATGCTTTAACAGGGAGTGTCACCATCAATTTGCAATCATTACTTTTGAAATCAGTTTGGTATTTTCTGAGATTTTATAAAAATCGTAATTTAGAACATATTTGGGACACTTTTTGCTCTTTTCACCTTTTTAAATTTGGAATTTTTTAGAAACTATTTATAGCCTATGTTGGAGCAGGAACTGTCGCCATCAACTTGCAGCTATTACTTTTGAAATCAGTTTGATATTTTCTGATATTGCATAGAAATGGTAATTTGGAACTTTTTAGAACGCTTTTCATGCATTTCCATCCTTTTTAAATTTCAAATTTTTTTCTATTGTTCTTAAAGGGAATGTACATCTTATAAGTAACTACCATGCCAAATATCAAGTTACTAGCTCCTTCAACAGTTTTTGCACTTCCAACCCCCAGGTGGTAGTAGCACCCGCATAAAATATAGCCTACATTGGAACAAGGACTGGCCCCATCAATTTGTAACCTTTATTTTTGAAATCGGTTTCCTATTTCCTGTGATAGCGTAGAAATTGCAATTTAGAATTTTTTAGAACACTTTTCGCGCATTTTTAGATTTTTACCCTTTTTAAATTTTGAATTTTTTAGGAACTGTTCTTGAACATAATTTATATCTTATAAGTAACCCACATACCAAATTTCAAGTTTTTAGGACCTTCAGTAACACAAAAATTGCATTTTTAGAACGTTTTTTGCTTCTGCACCCCCTTGGGGATAGTGGCAAAGATGTAAAATATAGTTTATGTTGGAATAGGGACTATCCAAACCTGCCAACATTTGAAAATGAGAAATCGTAGCACGCAAAATTAAAATTAATCTGGAGGTTGGTTGGTTGGTTTTCGTGTTTCGCAGCCATCTTTTGACATTTGTGAAAGGAATAAGGTTTCAGGCTTTGAACTCAATACAGTAAATTTCTTCCTCCGAAAATTTTTATACGAATTTTAGAGTTTCTTCTAGTTTCGAAGCATTTTTTTTGACATTTGTAAAAGGAGCCTGTTTCCAGTTTTCTAGCCCAGTGCAGTAAATTTTGACGAAATTCGAAATTTTTTTCCCGCGATCATTTCAGAATATTCACAATTTTTTTCCCCACAATCATAATTCACATTTTTCTATCACGATTCTTTGTTGAAATCCGCACTTTTTACCACGAACTTTTGACGAAATTCGTATATTTTTACCACGATCCTTTGACGAATTTTGCTTTTTTTACCACGATCCTTTGATGAAGTTAGGGTTTTCTTTCCGCAATCTTTCGGTGAAATTTGCGTTTTCTTACTGATCTTTCGATGAAATTTGCATTTTCTTACTCGTCTTTTGACGAAATTAGCATTTTCTTTCTGCGATATTTTGACAAAATTCACGTTTTTACACAGTCATTTGTCGAAATTCGCGATACTTTATCGCAACCGATCGGCAGAATTTTCGATATCTTTTCGCGACTAATTAACAAAATTCACTGCTCGTTTCCGCGACCTTTTGACGAAATTTGCAATATTTTTACCTCGATAGTTTATCGAAATTCGTGATTTTTTCCGCACTCTTTTGACGAAATTCAATTTCTTTCTGAATTCTTAACGAAATTAGCGATTTTATTCAGCGACCAATTGAAGAAAATCACTATTTGTTTCTGAGATCTTTGACGAAATACCCGATATTTTTACACGATCGTTTGAAGAAATTCTCATTTTTTTCCGTGATCGATTCACGAATTAATTTGGGAAAATTCCATAAAAGAAAAAAAATTCGCAGACTCTAAGAAATTTCAAAATATACTCGCAAAAGAATCATGGTCTGTGGAAGAATTTGAAGGGGGAAATACTGCACAGCATTTTTCATTATGCAGGACTTTTTTTTCCGTGTGCAAATCGTGCAATTTTGCACACTATTTCAAACCTTGCCCCTCAAAGAACCATCTCTCCCCCCCTCCAGAAATTCTTAAGGTGGCACCCCTGTTTCTAAAGAAGGGAATTCCTGTATAAATATTTACAGAAACACGATTCACTAGTGGTTAATATACATAAAGATTGTTTTATGTTAAGAAGTTTGTTTTGCAACCCAGATTCCCTCCCCCCCCATGAATATTTTTTTATGTCCGAATTTTCGGACTCATGACCAATTTTTTAAAACTTTCGGAAATGAATACTTTGAAATTTTGGAACAGAATCTCGTCTGAAAAATATGCTGCGCGGGATAAAAATCGCAACTAGAAACAAAAAATGCGTTTGTGTTTTTTGCAAAAAATCGTAGTTTAAGACCGATTTTCGTAGCATCATAGTTTATAGGTCCAAATTGTAGCAACTACGATTTTTTCGTAGCAGTTGGCAGGTCTGACTATCACACCATCATTGCTTTTAAAATTGGTTCGGTAATTCCAGACATTACCCCCTATAAATAAGCACACTAACTTTACTTTTTTATAATATTAGTATAGATTAATAACAATTCAGTTTACTTTCAGTTTTTAAAGGATTGCAAAACACTAAGAAATTTAGGCTACATTCCTGTTTCTCAAACAGAGAGTTTTTTTTCTTCAATTTTTGCACAAATAAACAGGGGTGTAAAAATCTAGGTGCCAGCAGGCAATCTCTCACACTAAATTTTATTAGCATTCTTACAAAAAATTTAGATGAAACTAGAGATGCAACGAATATTCGGCCTGTCTGCCGAATATTCGGCTTCGGCCGAATATCAAGTCCATTATTCGGCCGTGGCCGAATACTAATACTGTAATAAATGTTTTTATATTTACACAGTATAACTTTTTAATTTGACAATTTATATTCATCATGTACAATGAAAATTTATTTGAAATTAACAAACACTTTTTTTCCCATTAACTTTCATACCTCAAATGGGTTTTATCTACCCATTTTTATATAAGAGGCTAATTTAGGAATCATGCTAAAAAAAATTATGCTGTATCAGTAGTCACAAAAAGTATCTGCAATAAGCTAACATAATCTGTTAAATTTAAAATTAATCAATAGAGTCAAAACACTGTATTAAACACTAGTGTTGTGAAGGAAATTTTCACCTTGTTATTAATAAACTTTATAACATACAAACATACTTATAACTATTTAAAAGGTGACATAAACATACCTCATAGATCTCACGGTTGCGTTAAATAATATTTTTTATATGTTTATGTCATCTTTTAAGTAGTTATAAGTATGTTATAAAGTTTTTTTAAATTAATCTATTCAAAATTGTTTTAATACAGCTGTACGTGTACAAGCAAATTCAAAAATTTTTTTTATCATAATGGGAAGTTTAACATTTATCCCTAGTTACATAAAAAATATTTCTTTCAATAACATTTTGAATTATACCTATAAAGAACACAAATATATGATTGATTAGATATAGATGTATTATATGTATAAGATATTTAAGTCGTATATGTTGCAGTACTTAAGTGTTTTTTAAAAGTAAAATAAGCTTAAAAGTTAAATATAATTTAAGTGATTTTTTTAAGTGTGTTACTATTTCTTATTAAATAATGAAAGAAATGTAAGTACTAAATTCTTTTAATTAGTATGCATTTACGTTTTACATATTTTTTTCAAGAATAGCATTGTACTGTTTATATTTGCCTTAAAAAACAGTTAAAATGTTTTCAATAAACGTAGATTGTGATGCAGAAATAATTCAGCATTCTCAGGTAATAGTCTATTTTTTTTTTTTTTTTTTTTTTGTAAATGCTACCTGTTTCTGAAAATAATCTCTCACTATATATATATATATATATATATATATATATATATATATATATATATAGATATGGTACTTCCTGGTGCAGAAAGGTACTTTTTAGCTAATTGTGAAAGGTTTGGAAAGTCTTCTGAATTTTTCGCCCGCCACTCCAAATGACACTGTTGTCTTTCTAGTAGTGGCTGGGAAAGAAAATTACTAAATTTCTTTTACTTCTTCACATTGAAAGGAACTTTCTATAGAGCTTCACTCAGCGATTGGCTTGCAATTTCAAAAAGCATGCCCACAAAGAATTTGGAAATTGTGAAGATGGAATGGTTACGTTGGAAATATTTTGTTACTGGTTTCATACTAGCCTTTCTTAGTCTTACTAAAGCAGTTAATTTGGACTTTACTCTTACATCCTTTGCTTCATCTTTGTTGAAAAAAAAAACACTTTAAATCTGGGGTCCAAAACCATTGGAATGGAATGGAATAGTGTTCATTGTCTTGAATCGATGCAAAAGGCTTCTCCAAATTTTGTAGAACAGTGTCTTTCATGGTGCCTACACCAAAAAAAATCTCCAGATTTAAATAAATATGATTTTAATGCTGTAACTATTGAGATGACTTCAGAAATTAATGATCTTGATGAGGCAATTTGTTTTGTTATTTCTTCAAATGGTTGTAATAGATTGAGCAATTTTTCTAAAATAATCCACTGGCTTGCTGTGAGATTATTTATTTCTCCAAATTTAGTTGCATATAGAGAATGTGCATTTTTTTATTCCAGTAATCTCTCCAACATATAATAGGTGCTATTCCAGCGCGTTGCCACACTTTGAACTAATTTCTTCTTAGGAGTTTTTAACTCATTAATTTGTATATCAGTTAATCTTGAACATGCTAATGGCGAATGATTAAAATGTGTAAAGGATTTTTTTTTACCTACAACAATGAAATCATTTATTGATCTTTGGTATGTTAGAGTATCAGATACTGTTAAATGCAATGAATGTCATTTACTTTTCCTTACAGATATTTCCTTCTTCTGAATCTGAAAATATTCACTATACACTTCTTAATAGTGCTATCTGCTGACAGCAAAGAAAAAAAAAATAATGATAATAATAATAATTTTTTTTTTTTGTTAATTGTGAGCTTTATAAAGTCTACAATGATCTCTTTCCACCATTTTAGAGTATATTCCTTTCATCCTTTCTATCAGGGGTTTTTCTTAAGATATTAAGATTTCTTATTTTATTTCATCTGAAAGCTGAAACTTGTGTTTCCTAGTACTTATAAAATTTTGTCATTATTTTAAAATGTAACAACAACACACATAATATCTATTAAAATGTAACTAGACAGTACCTGATGAGGAACTTTTGCTAAGAATTTCTTCTTTTGGTTGAATTGGTTGGCAATTTTTAGGCCGAACATAGCCGAATATTTTTTCAGAGTAAAATAATGCTTTCAAAAATTAAAAATTTGTATATAAATAACTTTTTAAAAGAAAACAATACATTTTAATTGTGAAATATACAAGAATTGTGCATATAGTGCATACTATATTTTGTTTTTAGGTAAAAATAAGTTCATTATTCGGCGGCCGAATATTCGGCTGTAACTTGGCCGAATATTCGGCCAAATCACTATTCGTTGCATCACTAGATGAAAAATAACCAATAAAATTTAGTAGTGAGAGACTTCCCGCTGGTGCCTAGATTTTTACACCCCTGCAAATAAAATTTTTAGCCTGAGCTCAAAGACTGGATAAAAATAGAGTCCAAACTGGTTTCAGGTACGAATTGAGCCCGAAAGCCGAGATTAATCGAGATTACCACAATTGTAATGGAAATTAGTAATTCAATCAATTTCCAGGTTTAGTTTGAATTTCCCTGAGATTTCCATGATTTTTCCACGTCAACCAAATTCCCTGATATTTCCATGTTTTCCAGGTCGCTGACCACCCTGAATAAAAAATCAGGTATCACAAAGGCAAAGATGATTTAAATACACTATAGTCGAAATCTGTTTAATAGCGAGCTTAGATCTAACAAAAACTCTACTTTAACGAGAAATTATTTAGCGAGAAAATGGTTAGTCAAATAAAAAAATGCACTGCAAGTAACATGGCTATTATGAGAAAATCTCAGCTATAACAAAAAAAAAAAAAACGGTACTTCTTAGTTATCCCGTCAACCAAAAATCTATTGCCAAACTATAAGATTAAACGGCAATAATGGTTGATTGTAAATGTCACATTACTTGACATTAAACATGTTACACTTGCTTACGTCATCAAGTGACTTTTATTTCGACGTTTTATTTGTAATTTTATTAATGTTATACTAATTTATTTGTTCTTTAGTTAATTAATTAGCAAGAAAATGGTTAGTCAAATAGATAAATGCATATCAAATAACTTGGTTATTATGAGAAAACTTCAAATATAACAAACAAAAACTCAGCAGGCTAATAAAAAAGATCTGGAAAAAAGTTCCATATCCTGTGCTGCTTGGTGCAATTGACGAAAGAGACCGTTTTAGTATCTTATCAAAGTTTTCAAAATGGTGAAAAAACATGTTTTTTCTGCCATCTAAAAAAGGTAGGTATGATGCTAAAACAATACTTTATCGTTATTTTGGACATTTTAACAAATTATGAAAATACATAAACAATCAAACTTAACCCTTACCGACACGGAATAATTCTGTTTATAAACTGATGAAATATTGGACTGACACTGCAATTTATAAACAAATTTATTAGAAAATACGAACGTGCTTGTTTTCATGTACATTATAATAGGAAAATTTTTGTTAAATATTCTTGGTGTCGTTTGTCAGTTTTGGAATTAAAATTAGGTGTCCTTTTTTAAGGACACTGCACCAGAAAGGGTTAAGAGGCCTTTTAAGGTGCGTTCGTAATTATTTAAATATGTTGCATAGCACCTATAGTCGTTGTCTGGTCCATATGTCTATTTATCCGCATATAATAGCACAAAAACTACCTAACCAAATGGTTTGAAATTTAATATATTCAATTGTTGCAGAATTGTGTCATGTCAAATTTTATGAAAATCGAATCAAAGCTTAAAGAGATATTAATAAAAGTTTTCTTCATTCTATTAAATCCTATCCTATGTCATTAAATCAATGATATCCCATGATAGGTCATGATTCTAGGTTTTCATGATAATGACGTCTTATTTAAGACAGAATCCTATTATTTCTGTATTACTGAATTTAATATATACCATAATAAATTTTGCACTCATGCATAAGAGTGCAACAGCTACTGCACCAAGATCTGAATATTTATAAAATTAGTTACAGTACAAATACACCTCATTTGCCACATCTGATGTATAATTTCAGACATATGATCAATAATTGTTATTGTCAGTGGGGGGCACAGGAAAGGTACATTCCATATAAATAACACTTAAAATCACAAATGGAGAAGAGGCCCATATATTCCTCTGTGAGTGTGACACAACTATATTAAATGTATTCCACTAACACATAGCCACAATGGATACGGATGAATTTAATTCATCATTTACCATGCTGAAAAAAAGTCTATAAAAATAAAAGATATGCAAGAAATAGAGAGTAGTTTTATTTCCTCGTGTTTTGGAATTTAATAAAATAAGTAACATAAATAATGACATTTAATGCTGTGGATGGAGAAGGTTTGAAAAGTGTAGCAGACTTTCCTTCAGGTTTAAAATGGAGCAGGATGCTGCTTGTGGAGAAAAGGGCACTCTTTTGTTCTTAAGCACACTCTCTTTTATTTCTAAAGGCACTTTTTAGATTCTAAAGTGTACTTTTGGGGTTTTTAAGGCATTTTTTTAGAAATATATATATATATATATATTTAAAATTCAGGGGACTCTTTTCAAGACAACAATGAGGAAGTTTTTGCTATGCAAACAAAAAAATCCCTATTCAACTCAATACTGGTCTATTAACTTCATATATTGGAATGACAAAACGATGCCTGTTTGAAAGGATTAAAGAACATAAAAGTGATTTAAAATTCAATAGACTATCTACAGCTTTATCTAGATTAGCATTTAAAGGCAGTGTCAAAACAGTTTATTTTGACGATGTAAAAATTATCTCTAAATATTCCAACCCACTTAAAGCCCTTATACATGAATCCATAGAAATAAGTCTACGAAAAAACGAGGTATGCAATGACAATATTTCATTTCAAGTTTCTAATGTTTGGTTGAATATTTTAAAAGAAATACAGTGTGCTTATTTCGAGTTTCCTATTGTAGTGTGTTAGCCTAACAATAGATGGTGCTATATCCAACGCAGTACTGATTTTGGTTGTGTTAATGATCAGTTACCGTAATGTTTTTAGTTGTGATGCCATGAAAGTGCAGTTGGAAACTTCGCTCAGAGGAGGTCAAGGACTCTCTCCCCTGAAGACGGCTCGTTAGAAAGAGGTTGGGAATAATTTGTAATGTATTTTTAATATAGTTTTTATTTACATGTACGCTGATGAGTATCGTAAGATTTTTAATTATCAAAAAAATTTCTTAAGACAAAAAAGAGTAAGTGCTAATTTTTTAGAAAAGAGGCAAGAAGGGTGCTAATTTTTTGGATGACAGGCAAGGAGACAGGGCTGGCTATTTGCCGGCAAAAAAGGGTTTCTGCCTTGCCAGTGGCAGAAACTGGTAATAACCGGTTTTAACCGGCAGAAACTGGCAACAACTGGCATAAAAACATTTCATGACATAATCTGAGACTTTTTTACTAGTATTAAATTCCTTAAGTACATTTTATTCCGTATAAATAACAAATGAAATATTGTGGGTAGTTTTAATTAAAAAATAAATAGATTTGTATTAGAAAAAATGAGTAATGTAACAGATAAAATTTTTGTTATAGTATGGTTATATAATTTTATATGTAAACAATTATTAGAGTATTTTAAAATTTCAGTTTAAAAATCAAATACAAAACTATATCCAATACTTATATTAAATTAAACAATGAAAAGAAAAGAAAAATATTCAATACTTGCTCAAAATAATTTTCTGTAATTTAACGTAATAATTTAATAACACTATAAATTATCTCTCATAGAAATGTTATAGTTATATGCGGATCTTGTAATTCCATGAATTTAAAAAACATTTCATTTAAATACAGTATTCAAAGGAACAAATCTGACTTTTTTTTTTTCAATTTAAGACTGTTATAAGCATAGATCAAACTTTGTGCGAATTTTAATAAAAAAGCTAAAATCTTTAACAATGATTTTACGCACAAATGACGCACAGACACGACAGAAACCGATTATATGGGATATTTTTGTCGTGTCTGTATGTTATTTGTGCATAAAATCGTTGTTAAAGATTTTAGCTTTTTTATTAAGACTGTTAGTTGAAAATGTTCCAACCACATTTTGCACTTACCTAAACAAACAACTACAAAGGTTCAAAGCAGATTTGATACAGTAACAACCGACTACCATATGCTAACTTATTTACTTCATCCTAAGTATATGGGATCAAAATTGACATATGAGCATAAAGAAAAGGCAAGGAAATTGCTTTCTGATATTAATCCCAATTTTGTGTCACATATAACCCTTTGAAGCAAAATCGACTCCTGCCTCAGAAACATATTTCTCCAAGGAAGCCCTAGAAAATGTCTTGCCCTTACCTTCTATGTGGTGGTCATCTTTAAAAACGAATACTGGTGAAAATGAGGATTTGTCAAATTTGCATCCTCAATAATGACATTGCCAGCAAGTAATGACAGTCTTGAAAGAATATTTTCAAACTTTTCTTTCATTCAAAACAAAGAAACAGTGTGTTCAAAAAGATTAGCAAAATTTTGTCCTATGCTATGGAATGTTCTGTGGAAAAAGTAATAATAATAGTATATTTGAGTGGCAATTTTGTTCTTTCAATATTGTAAAATAATTGTGCAAGATATTTCATTAAATTTTTTTTCTGTTATTTATTGTGCTTCAATTATTTACTTATATATTTTCACAAGAATCATAATCTTTAAGTTATTGCATTGTATTATTTATTTAAAAATACTCTGAAAAATACATTTGTTAAAATATCACAGATATTTTTGTAAATTTCTTTTTTTACTATTAAATAAAAATTCAACTCTAAACAATAATATAAAATAGTTAAACTTATACAACATCAGACTACCATTGAAAATTTCTGTTTTTCAAGTGAAAAAAAATAAGTACCAATTATTATATAAACAAAGTATATTTAAATGATAATTTTGAAGCTTTTTTACAACTTTGAATAACATTCATAATCTTTAATTTTAATTTTTAACTTAATTGTTTACACATCAAATACATGTATGAATTAAGAATCATCGCACATTAAAGTTCTTATTAATATTATTTCTGAGTTTCTGCCAGTTTTTGCCACTTACTGGCAGAAACTAGTTTTTGCCATGCCGGTTTTAACCGGTTATAACCGCTGGTTTTAACCACTCTGGCAGAAACTTGCCAACCCTGCAAGGAGAGTGCTATTTTGTAAATCAAAAGGCAGGAAGGGTGCAGCACCCTCCTGAAACTGTCTAGGGGAAAAATGTACAAATGCACAATAAAAGTTATCGACCTCAGGTAATCTATGCAAAAAAAAAAAAAAAAAAAAAAATCACTTAAAAATATTAAAATGCAAGGGAGAAATATCTACCCATATGATTTAGAAAATGTTTCATTTATTACTTTATTTTTATATTGAAAAAAAAAAGTGCTATTATAACACACTATATGTAACTGGTATTTAAAAACGAGGTTTTCGCCAAACAGGGGAGAGAAAAAAGAAACTTGTCAAACTCAGTGTCTATGACATCTGTGTCCTGAGATTTCATCCTTTAGTAAATTATGCTGTGTTGTTAGAGCAGAATGAAACAAAATGGGAAATTAATGTCAGTTATATACTATACATAAATTGACAGAATTAAAAAAATGACAACGTAATTGCCATACTGAAAATTCTTGGATAACAAAATTAAACAGCTTACTCTTATTTCTTTATTCAATAGAAATCCTTTTATGGTATAACTGAAAACACAATATGAAAATGTTTATAGCTTTAACACTAAGTTTTGAAAAACACAATTTGACAAATCTGTAAAATTAAAACAATTTTATAAAATATTTATCAGAAGAGTTTTTTTTTTTTTTTTAAACAAAAAACCAGTTCCAAAAAGTATTTCGCGCGGGTTGTTTTCATTTATTGTGCATTTTTTTATTAGAAAATTATAGTACAAATCTTCTTTTACAAAAGACGCAAGCTTAAAATTCAATTAAGAAAAGAAACATTCCTCATTATAAGCTCTCAAAATAAAGATTTAAATTTGTACTCATATTATTGACTAATGGTAACACCACACCGGGTATTTCAGGATATCTTAAAAATAAAACGATTTTTTCTTCTTCTGTTGACTATTGTCTTTCACATATTTTGAAACATACAGCATAGCAAATCAGTGATTTATTGTACATTATTAATCTATCATGTATCAATTTGTATTAACAGACGTTGAAAATAATTTTTTTCACTTAACCTTGGGTAAACGAAGTCGCAGGAAAAAGGAGGAAAATGAACATGAAAATCACAGATGAAATTTTTGTTCTTTTTCATCAAATTAGGAATAAGTAAAAAATATAACACACTCAAAATAAATAATGATCGAGGAGAATATAAAATTTATACACTCCATTCAGAGGGAAAAATATTTTTTTTTTTAAATAAATTATGTAGGCGATGCATACCAGCTATATTTTACAGCTGTTCAATAAATCTCAATAGTTACATGGAAGACTGATTTTACACGGTGAAAGATCAAACAAAAAAACTTTTAATGTGAAATAAAAATATTTTTTAAATCACATTTCCGGAAATGTAATATTATTTTTCTGTTAGATTAGTAAACACTTCGCGCTTGAGTGAAGCATGACATAACAAACTGTGAATTACCGATTACGATTAATTTGTTTTTATATTAATCGAAAACTTATTTCATCAGCTTAAAAAAAAAAGTTTTGTTTTAGTAGGCTTTATATAAAGCAATTATTAAGCAATTATAAAGCAATTATAGGGAATAGTCCCATAGAACTCATCCCCTTATTTTTTTGAGATGAAAAGGCATTTTTACAAATACTCCCTTCAACCAATCCTGAATTTTTTCCGCCAATCAGACAAACTTACCAGTATGGACTTTACCCATGCGACGTCAGCCGCGGGTAAAAAGAAGAAAACACCAATATGCTTGAAGAACAGTTTAACACTGCTTCCCGTTCGTCCAATAAACAGTCTTTTTCGGAGGGTATATTCCCGCAGAGGCGTGGTTGTTGCCACTCGTGGGTAAAGTCCATTTGTCACCAATCAATTTCCTTTTGTCCCGAAGCTGACGAAAAAAGACAGGTTGCCGCACAACGTTTCACATTCGTTTCTCTTCGGACCACAAGCGTCACACGATGCTCTTTTCAAGCATCTGCATCCGGGCTTTTCCAGCACACTTGTGATGGAAAGAGCATCACGTTATTCAAGTGAACCCAAAGACGTTTACGTGAAACTCAGTGCAGCTGCCTGTCTTTTTAGTCAGACTGCTGGTTCTAATTCCCGGTGACGTCGAAATTTTGTTCTTAGCCATACGGCACAATAACGTCCTGAGAACATGCGATAAGCGTCATATGTCGGATAAATCCTCGCCCGTTGGACATCCTACAATATTCCATAGTTATCCTAAGAACGTCCGGTGGGGAGCAAAAAGAGACACCAAATCACGTCCTCTGAACGTCATTTTCAGCCATTTATAGGATGATAGTAGGACGCGCATAGGACGAGATAAAAGGAATAGAATTTTACATCCCCTGCTTGTCCAGCACGCGGCATTCGTAGGATGCTCATAGGATCAGTAGCGGACGCTTTATATAAAAAAGAAAATGATTTTAAAAATTAGAAGGGGGATTGTCCCACCCTACCTTGCCTAAATGATACCTCGGATTGCCATTAATTTTGTCTTAACCTGTGCAGTAATGCCCACTGAGATGTTTCGATAAAAAATGGCATTTTTAATAGAAATGTTTCAGTGTGTGCCACTGCACAAGTTAAGATAAAATTAATAAAAAGTCAGAGGAGTCAGGAAAGACAGAGTGGGAAATTTCACTCCACCCTGCTTTCTGATTTTTTTTTAATCATTATCTGTTATTTTTCTTTTTATTAGTTTAATGTTTCCAGTTGTTTTTGAAAATATAGTAATAATTCCATATGAATAAATTATAAAAATATTCATTTGAATAGAAGCATGAAAAATGAATTCCAGAAAAAATACTAGTTCAAGTGAAGAAAATATGGATTTACTTCTGTTTTTTTCTAACAGATAAATTTTGACTCTTTCAAGCAAATCTGCATTAAAAATTGTGATAAAAAATTTTAAATTTATTTCTGAAGAAAAATTAACGAATTTTATCTGAAGTAGCTGAATACATAAAAAACTCAGCAATTTCTTAGAAATATTTAAAGAAGAATTTAATGTCTAATTATATATTCTTTACATGTATTAAATAAATTCAATTTCTTTCCTTTTATATTCCTCATGAATTTTTATTTAACTCTTCTTAAATATAAGCTGGGTACATTTTGATACATTTCTGAAGTCATTTTCATTCATAAATGAATAAAATTTTCAGTTTTTTTTAAAAATTCAGATAGGGTCTATGTTTTTCAAAACTGTCTTACTTTAGTTTTAATCTGATTTTTGGGATACCACAGTTTCGTATAGGCCGTCATCTAAAGTGCTGGTTATAACAATTCAATACTGGTCCTAGGGTCCGTGGACTTTTATTTGAGCAAAAATCGACATTTCTTTTTTTTTGTGTATTATTATTCTCTAATTGTACTACGTTATTCGTACAAAACCGTATGCAAATGCGAGTACTTTGCGCAAAGTTACAACTGTTTTAATTTTGTTCACTTTCAACCATTTGAAAAAATGGCTATTGTCCTCGTCAGGGTAGGAAATCAAAAGCATATCTGAAGCGTTTTATTGGTTTAATCCGCATTTTATTCGTTTTCTGATTGGTCTATACACTAACCTTTACTTTCAACAGAGATGGATACTTCTGTTGCCACTATGACAAAAAAGTAATAAAAATTACAATAATAATAATAATAATAATAATAATAATAATAATAATAACTCAGAAACAAATTGCGATACAGCTTTCAAACAAATTGCATTTAAAAGTAAATTTTTTTCTCTATCCGACGGTATATGACGATGGAAAAGCCTTTTCCCGAACAGCCAATGAAAGGCTTGGATAATACGTAAGTTTCAGGAAATCTGACGAGACGCAAGCGATTTTCGTCGCTTGCAATAATTCATGGCGTACGTAATGTATGATCAACTCCGGGCGATTTTTCATGTCTTAAATTTTAGTCTTTGAAAAAATCATTTTCCAAATGGTCGTTGTAATTTGTTAAATTGCATTTTTTAAATTTTTGAAATGCTTCTTGCTACTTAATTTTTGATCAAAATTCACGAAACTGATAATGAAGAATCCTGCCATTACTTAAAAAAAAGCTGTGTATGCATTTTAAAATTCGACTTCATTAAGACAATTAAATTTGATTTTTAACTTATTATAAGCAGAATTTTGATGAAAATCGATATGGAATTCAGAAAAATAGCTCTAAAGAATAGCCATTTAAGGGATTAAAAAACCGATACACAGATTTGCTTGTAATAGATTTTTACGTGATTAAAATCCAAAATCGAGGAAATATCTAAAAAATTAAGACACAAGTAGCATTTTAAAATTTCGTTTTAAAATTAAATTTTTTTAAAAATATCTTAAAATTGTAATAAGATGGGAAATTTCTTTTAAGGTGTTCAATATACTTATGGTGAAATGAATATTTGCACAAAATTTCAAATCTCTATTATGAAAATTAAAAGAACTTTTTTTTAAACGTCCACCGTCGTCTTAATAGAAAAAAGTATTCAAATAAGAATGTCTGCAAATTTTATGTGTTCAACATGAGGAAAAAGAAAAATGTGATAAAATTCTTAGGAGGTATTTAAATAGTTATGCCTTAAAATTTCATGAATTTAGATTCAAAAATGAATTGTGAATGGAATGTGCAAGAAGGTTTCACTTAACCCTTCGGAACGAGCGCTTTTTACAGAATTTTTAATCTTTTATCATCGCTTTTTTAAAACAGAAATTTTTGCCTAATTGAATCGGGAAAATGCTCGGATTAAATAATGCAAAATTTACAATAAATATTTGCTGGTGAGAATAATTATGGATTCTGAGCACCTTACGCGGCACGTATACCGATCGCTCGTCCCCAAGGGGTTAAAATTAAAAATTTGAGTATGTCCTAAATGAAGTGTCAACAAAAAAGTCCTCACATGACAGTTTTTAATAGATCATTCTATAGTCACTTTCAGGGGTGGGGAAATACTTAATTTTCCTCGCCACTGGTGATTGAATTTTTCGACAGGGCGAGTGAATTTTTAGATAGTCATTGAAAACTACAAACTATACAGATAAACCAAAAACTTTATTTTTTTTTACTAGTTAGCTACATTTTGTAACTTTCCAAATTACTGCAATGTAAACATAGTACTAAGTTCTATCTTATATTAAACTTTCCTCTCTGGTGTATATTTCATAATTTTATAGAAAAAAATATGAAAATGCATTGTAGTAATAGTAATTAACTATTTTTGAAGTCGTGTAAATTTTGTCAGAACAATTTTCAACTGTACATTGCATTTTGCTGGCTGGTGAGATTTTCTGAAATTTCCCTACACCTGGTTACTTTATTACATGCCAATTTCCTCCCATGCTCTCCCCCCCCCCCCCAGATAATGTTTTATAAAAACGAAAGGTGATAAAAAATATTATTTACAAAGTGGCAACGAAATAAGGAAAACTGAGAAAGAAAATACTTCATTCTCAGATAAATAATTTTCGTATTTCTTATATCTTTTCTAAATTAATTACATTTCTGTAAACAAAAATTCACAAGAAATACCTTGTTTTTTAAGTAACATTTAGCTCAATATTTATTATTAATAATTATCATTACTATTAACCTTTAGATTACGGGCTAGGACTGGCTCCTGTTTTGATAGTCACTCGTACCACAACTTAAAAAAAGATTTCTTTGTGGTAGATTTCTCATGAAAGTATTCTGGTACTAGGGTATCGCATAGAATAGTTTTCAAACGGGATGCGAATTGAATAAAATAATAGTTTCTGGGACGACATATGTCCCAACCCCGTAAGCAAAGCATTAATAATGTATTAATAAATTCTATTAATAATCAATTATACATATAGGGTGGTTCAAAAGGTCATGTCCAAACGGCACGTGTGGGCGTGTTAGGTGAGGAGCAAGAATTACATAGGAACCGGGGGTCGGAAACGCGATCGTGACGGTGCAATTGCATCGTGACCGTGACGCAAAGAAAAGATAACAAACAGTGTAAAAAGTTCACAAAAAACTTAATCGAAGTACAAAATAGAAATGAAAAATGTTGCAACTCATAACAAGTGCTCAAAATGTGTCCCATTAGCCGTGATGCATGCTTCACATCGGCACCGCATGGAATCGCGAACACGTTACAATTGGCCCTGTACTGTGGCCACTGCGATCTCGGACCTAAACATCATGGATTTCTGCCTTTGGCTATATTTTAAGTCTCTGGTGTGAGAGACACTCGTTCCATCGGTCATGGACCTCATGGTTCGGATCGCTGAAGCGGCGGCATGTGTCAGATTGGAACGCGTTTGCGATTGCATGCGGCGCCGATGTGAAGCATGCATCACGGCTAATGAGGTACATTTTGAGCACTTGTTATGAGTTGTAAAATTTTTCATTTCCATTTTGTACTTCAATTAAGTTTTTTTGTAAAATAAAGGTCTTTTTGCACTGTTTGTTATCTTTTCTTTGCGTCACGGTCAAGATGCAATTGCACCTTCACGATCGCGTTTCCGACCTCCAGTTCCTATGTAATTCTTGTTCCTCATGACCTGACACGCTCACACGTGCCGTGCTGTCTGGGGACATCCTCCCCCCCCCCCACCCCCGGAAGATTTGAGATTTTCTACATTCAGTGGTCAAAAAGGGCAATTTCCACCAAGTAGCTGTATAATGTTGCACCCTCCTCCGGAGCCACAGAAATCTCTCCCGGATAAAAGTGTCTGAACAGCGTATCAGGTCCGGTTACCCGACAGAATCCGCGAATTTAACTCAGACAACAATGGATGTTTAAGTTTAAACTCTGTCCACTAGGGGTCGTTTTGGGTCCGGTGCGAGTTGAAATATGTCGGGCTTGGGTCGTCGAAATTTTTTTTTGTCGGGTTCGTGCCGGGTTGCGTGACGGAGAACATTTTTGTCGTATTTGGAGTTTTCTGGCTTTAAAAACGAGCAGCATTTTTTAGTGCTCCATATCTCTGAATTTCATAAAATTCAGTGTATCATAACTCGGTAAGTTTTGGTTGTAAAAGAATAGAAATTTTGCTGCGTTGCTTGTTAGAGCATGATTTTTTTCCCTTAATAATTTATGGGATACAGTAACTGTATCTACGGCTTGCATTGACATCACATTGCTATTAGCAATGCCTGTTACTATTGCATCTGGAGCACACATTGAAAAAAATGGCCATAATAAAAAAAAAAAATTATGGCCATTTTTTTTCCCATTCTGACCAGAAAATCAGAGTTCTAACTTTTTACGGCTGCTCTTTCATCTTCACCAAACACTTCATTTGTAATGACTGTTTCATAATAATGGAAGCCATCAGTCCATCAGAAGAAAATGATCCACTCCAAAGGTATAAGTTCGGTCAACTGGGATAATCGGGACTCTACTGTATTTATATTTATACATATATTTTTCTGTCATCGGGGGCAACACTAAACTCTGAAAAAGCAGAATTAGCTGTTTTCTAGTTTTTAATATTTCTTTTATATTATACAATGATTTAAAAATGATATTGCTATTAACATATTCAGGGATATCTATCGACACTCGTAAAAGCAATATCACTTTTCAGACATCTCAAGATATCTGTCGACATTCAGTATATCTGACGGAGTTATTTCAAAGCGATATAAGTAAGTTTACAAACTTAATACTGGAACACGGCGTAAATTAACACAGTTGCGCCATCTTGTGGACTGGGTGATAATCCACATACGCGCGCTTTTAGTGTGACGTCATATATGACAGGATATCTACCATCTGCGCATATTTTCTAAATCTTTAGCCACTCATGGAACTAAATTTTGTTTACCACATTTATTGCAAAATAATGGCGTAGCGAGAGGGGTGTCCGGATGCACTTGACACCACGTAGTTTTCCTCGCCTTGCAGGAGACATTTCAGTTATTAATCAAGGTGAAAAAACTTTACAATTTTAGTGGTGTCAAGTAAGAAAACAGTTAGGCATCTTCCTGTAGTTTAACCCCGTCCGCTACGTGGCGGGCGACCGTGATTGATGTGACCTCGCCTTTACTCTTGCGGTTACCTCTCCCATTTAAGATAGGACGTATACTTATATCGCTTTGGAGTTATTTATAAACGTGACCAAAGTGAATGGAAAGTTCTGAAGGACCGCGTATTTCTATAGTTTTGACTAAGAGTATGTCATGGAGATGTCTGCCGTGAAATTTGTATTATATAAGAGTTTTCTGCAGGAACCTACCGGGTGTCCCAAAAATAACTGATAGATTTTAAAATTCCATAACTTGCAAAGGGTGACAGATATTAAAAATTTCTTGTAGGAGTGTTATGTAAGATGTCAGGAGTTTTTATGCTGCAATTCTCAGTTTTAGTTACAAATACCATCGATAGATGGCGCTGCAAGCAATAACCGCAAAATCTAGGCTCGATTTTTCGACCTCTCTGTTTTTCCATGCGAAAAAAGGAGATGAAAATGTATTGAATGGATCCCGCAGTGCCAAAAAACGGTTCTGGACTGAGCGCCTATTGCTCTCAGCGCCATCTATTGTTTGAAATTCGAACTAAAATCAAGAATCACAGTACAAAAACTTCTGACATCATGCATAACCCTCCTTCAAGAATTTTTTTAATATCTGTCATCGTTTGGAAGTTATTGAATTGTAAAATCCATCAGTCATTTTTGGGACACCCGGTATAATTATTTATATAAAAAAAGCATTTGAAAAATTTATATAGAAATCTATAGAGATTGCTACAGAAAATTTTCTTTCGAACAATTTAGACAGAAATGTACAGAGATTGTAATAGAAATATTTCTTAAGGGAAGACAAGACTAGATGCAATCCTATGGGAAATATGCGATGTTTAAGACCCGTTTCCTCGAAAACTACCCGACCGATTTTGAGGAAATTTCGAATCCATATTCACTGTATTATGATCAAGACTTATGGCAGACAGTTTTTTTCTGTGATTAAAGCTTTTCATTATAGAACAATGGCATTTTTTCAGATTTTTTCCATTTTTCAGATTTTTTTTCTGAAACTAATTTAAATTTTTTTTCTAACTGTCTGCCACATATGATCTTATATTTATACTCTTCCACAAAAAAAATTTTTTAATCGAAATCGCTTGAGTACTTTAGGAGTTAATGGGAAATTTTAGCTGAAAAATACAATTTTTCGGAGAGCTAGAAAACTTAGACACTTCTAAATTGCCTGAGGTTCTTGCACAATTTTATCAAACACGTGAATTAAAGTATATGTAAACACTTGGATAAAATTTAGTTACATATAATAAATGAGTATAAAATGTTAGAGTAAAATTAATATGAGTGGGCGTGGCGTCCCAGTCATGTCTTTTCTTAAGAAGCATTTCATATTGGAGATTCAAGCGCTCGAATACGCCATCTGGTGGAGAAAAGATGTAACTTCTCGCTTCAGGATAGTACCGTGAGAGCGCATTGCATTACATGTATTTTTAATTTATTCAGAATGATTATTTTTTTGCACAATTTCGGATTTCCCATGACATTTGTGTTCTGTCTTATATGACAAAGTAAAAAATATCCGAATTTGAATATCTAAAACTTTCAAATGCATTTACAATAAAGAATTATTTTAATGGCACTTTAACATTAGTTAAAAGGAAATTAAGGGGCATATATCCAGCTTTTTATCTTAATTTTATATGATCAGCTATGAGAAGGCGATTTTTATGCAATAGTGCAGTGGTGGAAAATTGGCGCAGAGGAAAAGCCTATTATCACCACTAAAATTTTATGGTATTCTTCACCTTAATATACACGCAGAAATTCTGTCATTAGATAAGGCGAAAAATACCACTAAAATTTAGTGGTGACAATAAGCTCCTCCTCTGCGCCAATTTTCCACCACTGAATAGTGACAATTTATACTGAGTAAGCAAATTTAGCTTATTTATTTACACATTTTACTGGATATATTTTACGGTGTAAGACTTAAAATTAAATGGTTACGTAAATATTCGCAAAAATAATATGTATGCATTACGAAATATTGTTGGAGTATGAATTTCTCTGCAAATAATTGGCGATTCAAGCGCTCGAATACGCCATCTGGTGGAAAAAAAATGTAACTTCTCGTTTCAGGATAGTACAGTGAGAGCGCATCGCATTACATATATTTTTAATTTGTTCAGAATGATTATTCTTTTGCACAATTTCAGATTTCCCATGACATTTGTGTTCTGTCTTATATGACAAATTAAAAAATATCCGAATTTGAATATCTAAAACTTTCAAATGCATTTACAATAAAGAATTATTTCACTGGCAATTTAGCATTACTTAAAAGGAAATTAAAGGACAATTTTCCTGTACCGAAGGCTGCGAACAGCGCCTCTACAGGCCATTTAAATTTCCAATTAAAATCAATTGACAGTGCTAGGTAGAAACTTTATTAGGAAATCTGCAATTATTTAGAAGGTTTTAGAAAAAAGTGGTGCAAGTAAATTTTTCAGCTAGTGACGGAAAAAATGGCTGACAAAATTATTATTTAAAACCAATTTATGCGTAACGTCCCATTTTTGGGAGGCTTCAAATTTTAGTAAATTTGCTTACTTTTTTTCTTCTTTATAACATGAAAATTGTATTAAATAATCTATATAAATAAAAATGTAAATGTTTGTTTGTTCAAAATCGCTAATCTGCGAAAGTTCTTCACCGATTGCTTTGAAATTCTCGGGTTGAGTTGCATTCGAATACGGAAGTGTTCTTATATACTTATTATGAACCTCGCTCCCTCACCCCCACCAGAGGGCGCTTTTTAATTTTTTTCCAAAACCCATCATGTGATATATTATTAGAAAGCCCTTGGACTACTATTTCATATTATGCGCCTCGCATCTCGCTCCCCTCTCTTTCGCCACGTGCGGGCACATTTCTATATAAATAAAAATATAAATGTTCGTTTGTGCAAAATCTTAAGCCTCCAAAAGTTCTTCACCGATTGCTTTGAAATTCGCGGATTGCGTTGCATTCGAATACACGCATGTTTTTATATACCTATCACGAATTGCGCTCCTCCCTCCTCCAATTTCCTCGCCACCACCAGGGGCGCTTTTAAAATGTTTTTACACACCCGTCATGTGACATATCATTAGAAAGCCCCTTCACTACTCTTTCATATTATGCACCTACCATCCCCTCATCCCACTTTCCCCCCGTGGGGGCACATTTATATATAAAAAAAATCTAAATGTTCGTTTGTACGAAATCTTAACACTAGAACGCCCGGAAATTTTGCTCAAGTTTCATAAAAATACCTGACACCATAATTTTTATTTAAAATTATTTAACTGGTTTATTTAACGTATATCTGCGTTGTTTAAATATAACTTATTTTATGAAATAATTTCTGGTTCGCATTGACATTTAATCACATGGTCGGTGTCGAATCGACTCCTTCCGGGCGTTCTAGTGTTAAACCTCCGAAAGTTCTTCATCGATTTCTTTGAAATTCACCGATTGCGTTGCATTTGAATGCGCGCGTTTTTATATTACTATTATGAACCTCGCACCCCCCCCCCCCCAATTTCAAACCCCGGTTAACTTTTTAAATATTTTCGACACCCATTATGTGGTGTATCATTAGAAAGCCCTTCCCAGCAAAGAAAGAAACAGTGGGCCATCAGCTGGAAAAAAGATGGCAGCCAGCACTGCCATCAGCGGTAAAGTGCAATGGTGCCATTGCTTAAACCAGTACAAAAGTGTCCGAGCCGAATGCAGCTGGCCCATCAGTGATGGCCAACAGCAGGCCAGCATTGGTATGCCATCACATTACTCCAGTCCGGCACTTTTCCTGCAGTGATAGTACCTATCCCACTGCTATTTCTTTGCTGGCCCAGCACTTTCCCTTACAAAAATTTCTTATAGCATTCTATAAAAAAAAGTATTATTATAATTATGGCTCTTTTTCTATAAGCTAGTTTCACCAAGAGCTATACAAATATCTGTAGAAGTGTCTATAGAAATATTTGAACTTTCAGCGGTTTCCATGTGGTCACCCACCCAAGTACTAACTGCGCTCGATGCTGTTTGGTTTTCGTGATCAGACATAAACAAGTACTTTCAGCGTACGCTGCGACTGCTCGTAGTTTTCAAGATCTCATTACACTATTTCAAGTTTGTTTCTTTTGTGATTTACGTTCCAAATCATTAAACTGGTATAGGGTTGGGTTGGGTTGATTTTTGACGGCCGATTATCAACACGAGGGATATAGGCCCTAGGGGAGTGCCCTCCGTGGGGATCTTTCTAAGGGAATCTAACCCGTATTTACGCATGGAAATCCAAGGTTTCGAAGAAAACCACGAAAACTCCGAAACGGTTAGGCCGACCACTACCCCCTACATACTACATGCCTCTCGCATTTGACTCAAAAATGGAAGTCAGCAAGGTTGATAGATGGCGCTACTGTTTGGGGTATGTTATTGCTGTATTTACATGGATCGCCTCATAGACCTGCCTTTGAAAGCTATTATTTTTTTTATTTTTTGCAGTAATTTGTGATTTTTTTTAAACAGAATGTTTACTTTTAATGAAGTTAATATATTCTCTATAAATTGCCATATTGCTGTGTGCCTTACTGCTGTTCATCCAGCAAAATAAAGGAAAATATTTCTTTTCACCATTCCTGTAGAAGACAGTCAACAAGTCTTTTTAACTTTTTTTCATTGTATTTTTAAAAATACAAATAGATATTTTTACTACTATTATTTGCATGTTTCTAATAACATTCCATTGTATAATAATAAATTAAATTAATGTACAGTTGCTATTAATAAGATGTATTTTTATTAACCCTAGAACTACCGGAAATTTTACTAAAGTTTTATAAAAACATTCTACACCAGAATTTTTACTTAAAACTATTTAATTTCTTTATTTAACTTATTATTGTCTGATTTATACATTTAGTTTGTTTTGAAGAAATTTCTGGTTTGAATAAATATTTTGAATGTACATGTCGGGTCCAATGGACCCGTCTGGTAGACGGAAGGTTAATTTACAATGTCTTACAAGGAAAAGAGTACCTTAATCTGAAAGAATCTGAAATAATAATGTTATTATTAATAATAAAAATGATAGATCAAAGTATTTTTTTTTTATCAAATAATTATGCTAAGCCTTTTCTGTATGAAAATGAAAATACAATAACATTCAAAATTATTTAAATTTCTTCCAGCAAAATTATAATGATAATAATAATAAATGATACACGATGAAATCGAATACGAATTAGTAATGTGATCAAAATAAATATGTATTCATAGCATTGTGTTTTGAAGCAATATAAATATTATGTAATTGAAATATATCAATAATTTCATTCCTGAAAGTACTTGATTATTACTTGTAATAATACAAATATAAAAGAAATGAAACTAAATTAAATGTTTAAAAAAAAAAACCCCTGCAGAATTGACGTTTTGAGGCCTTGACCGGAAGACTTGCTAGTTTCATTATCATAATAAATGTAATTAATATATATAGTATTAATATCACAATATCAATAAATTAAGTTTTTTACATAGAAAATATAAAATAGGGAATTAAAAAAATACTATTATCAATTTATTGAGGCAACGTGTGTGTGTATCGGGGGGGGTGGGGGGTGGGGGGGATAGTAAAAAAGATGAAAAAAGTGTCTTGGAACATCAATGCACAGAATCGTATTTCCAACTTATTAAATTTCTTGAAAGTACTTGATCTGTACTTGATGGCAAAAAAAATTATGCCCATTTTTTTCCCATTCTGACCAGAAAATCAGAGTTCTCGAAAAAAAAAAAAATGGCCATAATTTTTTTTTTTTTTTTAAACAATTTTGCCCATATTTTTCCCATTCTGACGAGAAAATCAGAGTTCTAACTTTTTACGACTGCTCTTTCATCTTCACCTAACACTTCATTTATAATGGCTGTTTTATAATAATGGAAGCCATCAGTCCATCAGAATAAAATAACTCGGTGAAAGCGGAAACTCGGTTAGGCAGGACTCGGATAATCGGGACTCTACTGTATATTTCATTTTAAAAATGATCTTTAGAATATTTTTGCTGGTGTTCAGAGGGACCTCCCCCTTGGATCTGCCACTGTAGATTACGTAGTTCAGTATTACATATTTTAAATTTTGAAATAAGTCGTCTATTATAAAATTAGTAAAATTCTCTTTGTAAATATACTTTGTGGAAGAGGGAGGGGGGGGGGGTGCCAAAATCCATGTTTGCCCCGGGTGCAAAAAAGGCTAGTTTCGGCCCTGGTGTGTGTGTGGGGGGGGGGCAGGGGGGGTAGTCAAAAAGATGGGGGGAAAAAGTGCCTTTGAGCATCATTGAACAGAATCATATTTCCAACTATTTAAATTTCCTGAAAGTACTTGATGATTACTTATAATAATTAATAATTCAAATATAAAAGAAATGAAACTGTGAGTTAAATGTTTTTTAAACACTTAAAAAAAAGACTTGCTAGTTTCATTATTATGATAAAGGTAATTAATATTTATAGTATTATCACAATATCAATGATTTAATTATTTTAGATAGAAAATATTAAATAGGGAAGTTTAGAAAAATATTGCAATCTATTTATTGAGGCAACTGTATGGTACTAGTACTGGAGTGTCAAGTAATTATGTTATTATTAGAATTAAATTTTAATTCACAATGGGAAGTACAACTATGAAGTTAGTTAAACATTGTTGATAGATTAATATAATGTAAAAAACAGGAATATAATAATTATAATTATTAATTAAAAATTATTTTTAAAGCAATTCCTTAAGATTGTCCTTCACTGACACATTCACCTCACATTAACCTTGTTTATTATTAATATTTTGCCTGAAAGAAATACATGTCTTACTATTTAGTAAAATTTAATTTAATCAAATACTTTTATGTTTTGCAATAACCTTTTTAAACTTGCTCATAGTTTTTGATCCATTGATTAAAATTCATGTACCATTTTATAATGTTAATAAATATTTTCACTTCATAAACCTTGTTTATTTTATTTTTGATGGAAATCTATTTACAAGTAAATGTAAGTGCTATTAATTTATATATTATAATTAATTTTTAAAAAGAACATATAATTTAAAATGCATATAATAAAATAAAGTATGTGCGTTATTTTATCATTCATCATTTGAAATTGAAGAGAAATTATGAAATAATTTCTCTTTTCAAATATTTTATAGAAAAAATATCATTTAATACAACAATTAAAATAAATACGAAAAGAGAAAAAAAAAAAAAAAATGAAATTCTAGGAACAAATAAAAATTTTTTTAACAAATTTTGCTTTTTAAGCTAATTTATTTTAAAATTTTCTATTTAAATATTCTCAAAACAACTTTTGTTTACGTTATTTATCTACAGGTTTTTAAAAATCATGTTAATTGTCACCGATAGATGGCAGAGCATTTTGGGGCTAAACTGACTTCCAGTTCTTATATGGGGAAAACAGTGAATGCGAGAGGCATTTAGTATGTAGGGGGTAGTGGGCCGACGGACGCGATTGGGTTCGAACCCAGCACCTCCCGTCTACCAGCTTCGAGAGCAGAACCTCTCAGCCACTGGTTAAAACTGGTATAGAAATTATTCTATCGTATAGAAATCCTATATTTTATACGCTTTTTTTTATTATTGATTCTGAACTGTGTAAATTATGAAAACCGAAATCCTTTGTAACCTAGTAAATCCAGATTTAAGGAGAAAAAAAAGTGCGTTGAAATAAAGAATTTATTTATTTATTAATTTACTTATTTATTTTGTTGGTGGCAGGCGTGCTATATTTTTTACAGTTTAAAAAAAAATTAGCTTCACAGCTTAAATTGTGTTACGATATTCATTTCAGATTTGTGTTCAAATACTCAATGTCATCGATATTCGCAGCGCCACCTAGCGTAAGGGTTCCCAGCAATAATACTGCAAAAGTTCGTACACTTCTATGTAGTGGTGGGCCAGCGCATGAGATAAAATGGATGCCTACCAGAATTTTATCTGATGATTTCCAACAGCAAAGTTGACTGAAGCTGTCCAGCAGTGGTCATGCAGTGGTAGACCATCAGCCAGCACTTCTCCATCATTGCCAGCACCTATCTTGCTGCTGGCCAGCAATTTCCTCTTTGCTGGGTTTGACCACTCTTTCATATTATGCATCACCCCTCACTGTGCCCGCCGGAGGGACACATTACTGAAATATTTCCTCAGTATTTTTTATGATATTTGTTTTTTCTTTGTTTTTTTAGTTCGTGTTTTTTCTTTTTAGCTCACAGGCTATTAAAGCCTAATGCGCCCGCAGGTTCTATATGTACGTATGTATGTAACGCGATAACTCTTCATAGAAATATCCAGTTTGCTTTAAATTTTGTAAATAGTTTCATTCTGATAAGGCGCTTCCCGGATTAGTTTTGGGAGTTTATTGGTTAAGTATAAAAGAGGAAGGGGTAGCTTATCCTCCCTTAATTCAGATAAATGGGTTTTTCATGCAGAATTTTCCGATTTGCTTCAAATTTTGTAAATACGTTCATTCTGATAAGGTGCTTCCCTGATTAGTTTTGGTGTTTTATTGGTTGTGCAAAGGGGAACGGGGAGCTAACCCCCCCCCCCCTTAATTTAGATAACTTGGTTTACCATGTAGAATTATTCGATTTACTTCAAATTTTGTGAATAGGTTCTATCTGATAAGACGCTTCCCTGATTTGTTTTGGGGGTTCATTGATTAAGCATAAACGGGCGAACGGGGGCTAATTCCCTCTTAATTTAGATAAATGGGGTTTTTCATGCAGAATTATCCGATTTGCTTCAAATTTGGTATACAGGTGTATTCAGATAAGGCGTTTCCCGGATTAGATTTGGAGGTTCATTGGTTAAGTATAAAGGGGGGGAAACGTGGGGTAATTCCCCTTAATTTATTTTTCAATGGGCATTATTCTTTGAAATAAGAGTATAATATACAAATAGTGTGAATAATCTGTGAGCTGAATGCTATAAGTTTAACTTTGCACGTATCTCTTTAATTCACTCGATGTGCCAGGGATGCCACTGCACGTACTGCAATTGACAATCGCCAGCCAATTTTGATGTTGTGATATATTCACAAGCCAAATCTTTGCAACGGCACGCGGCTTGCAGTAAAAAAATAATGAGCAACTTCGTAGAACCAACAATCTTGACAGGACCTTTCAAAGGTGAAGATGTCCTCATTCCTCGCATTCCTTTGATTCCAATGGATGTGCAATTTCAGTTTAAGAGATTGCAATTACCTATTTGATTGGCGTTTGTAATCGCCATCAACAAAGCTTAGGGCCAAGCTTTAATATTCTGAGGTTTAGATCTAAACATAAATTGCTTCTCACACGGGCAATTATATGTTTCGTGCTCTGGAATCCGCAAATGAGACAATCTCTATATATGCGCAGACAATGTAACAACAAAAAATATTGTATACCCACAAGTATTGTGAAATTAAACATATTAGAAACGTGCACTTTCTCTTTTATTTTTTTTCCATTTAGCCAGACTGAGCCACAGCAACGCGTGGCCGGGTACAGCTAGTTATCTATAAAAGCCTTTATCTGTTACCGAGAGATGACAGCATAAGACGGATATTTATTTCCTGAAATGAGGTTTTTTTCGTTGTTTATAGATATTTCATTTTTCAAGATGGCGAAATGTAAAAAAACAAAGTGTATTTGTATTTTTTTCTATCAAGGATCCAAATAAATAAGTCATAATCTTAGCTTGTAGACTTCTTTGAAATACGTATTTTTGTAAATTGTGCGTTCAAGCGTATTTTTTATCCATTTTTGTATCATACAAAATATAGTGCGCTAGGCAGGAATGGGTACATATTTTTATTAGCCATTGAAGGTACAGTTATTTACGTAAAGTCCTTTTCAAGATGATTATGAAATAAATTGTTTTAAGCTTCAAACACGATTATTCTTAGTTTATTATTTATAATTATTATAATGTTATTAGTCTCCGTAAAGAAATAAATATATTTTTTTAGTGGTTCATCGAAGTATATATAATATACAATTTAAATAGCATATAATATACAATTTATAAACTTATTTTCTATAAGTCTAGATAAAGCATATAATATTATGAATATTCCCATATTTAGTACGATTACATTTATTCAAGTAAATACAAAAAAATTTTAGTGTATTATTTTTTAGTATTTTACCAGTTCAGTGATTGAACAGTGTAGTAGTAGAGAATCAATTGGCACCGAAAAATTTTATTATAATATTCATGTAACTTCAGGACAGAATTTCTGCGATTTTTAACCCTCTCGCTGCGTAATTGTTTTATCAAAATAGCTTCAAAATTTGCGTATTTAATTCCTTCGCGACGAGCGTCTTTTAAGAATTTTTATTCTTTTGTCACCGGTTTTTCAAAACAAAAATTTTCGCCTGATTTAATCGGGAAAATGCTCCGATTAGATAAGGCAAAATTTAGAATAAAAAGTTACTGGTGGGAATGATCAAGGAGGGTTAATTAGACGGAAAAAATGCATCCCGATGAAATCTCGGGTTGCGCAAATTTTGCTACTTTTACGTTGCCCGAGAAACTCTCGGTTTGCGTAGCGAGAGGGTTAAAGGCGAAGAATACGATAAAAAATTAGTGGTGACAATCGCTCAACTACTGCGCCACTGTCCCATCACTGCCAGTTCATTTTGTAACATTTAAGTATGATTTTATCAAAAAATTTCAGAAAAACAAAAATTCAGGCATAAATGGGTTCATTCTCTAATATTCAATCAAAATCGACTTATTTTTTTACGTTCTTTTAACAAAGATTTATTTGAATATCACTTTTTATTATTAAGTTTGTCAGAAATTTTAAAATAAATTATTTTGAAGCTGGTAAGAAATTTAGAGTAATAACGAAGTTTTAAAGCTTGCTGCCTTAAAAATTATGTATTCCACTTGCACAAAACTGTCAAGAAAGTTTTTAACAACCACATTATTTTGAATTTTTCTTTGTAAGAAATTAAATAGATATAATTTTTATTAACCTAAAGTCATAAATGTGTGTATAGTTCTACAAATATTGATGCACAGCATATACAAGTTAACAGTCACATAAATTAGCTATATAAGCTATTATTATTATCTAGAATATAAAAATGAAAATTCGTCTGTCTGTATGTCTACATAAATACACAGTTTGGAAGCTAGAATTGTGAAATGTTACGTACATGTGTATTAAAACACGGCCGAGGCAACTAAAGTAATCCGGAATCGAAATTATTTGTAGTTAATTTTTAATTAATAAAAAACCACCAATTTAAGAGCAATTTCCTATCAAATTGAAACATTTTTCGTTATAGCAGTTGCCTACAATTAAAAATCCACAATAAAATTCTTACCACAACAATTACTTTTCTATTGCAAGATTTGCACGTGAAAAATAAAATAAATAGTTTGATGAAAAAAAAAAAATGAATGTCGCGTCATAACTTTTTTACTGCAAGATTTCAACATGAAAAATAAAAATGAAATAAATAGTTTGACGAATTAAAAAAAAAAAAGTGAATATTACGTCACATTGGAAATATAATGGACACCAGCAGGGGAATATATAACGTCATATGAGTTTGAAAAAACGTATTGAAACCCGATTATGGAAATTTTGGCATATTTTAACATTTTGAGATTATCTGAATTTGTTTTCGCCATTTTTAAATATATTGCATACATATACGAGTGCGTATGCGTGTACATTAGAATTTCCACAAAGGTTTAGGTCCCTAGAGCTCGTTCTTAACCCTTAAATGCGCGATTTTTTATTTTGTTTCGAAAAAATTATATATGATTTTCTGAAACGTTTATTACACAGGAAAAATAATGAAAAGAAAAATCAAGTATACATTCTTCATATAATACAATCAATCTTTTCTTGTGTTGCACATCTGCAATATAAGTAAAAACTACTGTCGTGTGGCTGTTTTAAGCTAAAATATTGAATTTAGTCAATATTTTAATAAGTATGCCTCCAAATACCTTATTTTATACAATTATTTATTGCCCCACCAGTGGCCGAGAGGTTCTGCTCTCGAAGCTGGTAGACGGGATGTGCTGGGTTCGGTCCTAATCGCGCCGTCGGCCTAATCGTTCGGAGTTTTCTTCGAACCTTGGTTCTCCAAGCGGTAATACGGGTTAGGTTCCCTTAGAAAGACCTCCACGGAAGGCACCCCACCCCCCGTTAGGGCCCATATCCCACGTGCTGATAATTGGCCGACATAAATACAAACAACCTACCAACAATTATTTATTTATAAAACTTAACCTTTAACCCTTTCATTCCCTTGATAGAATACGTTCTAGAAATTACGCAGTTCAGAGAATACGGAATTCCTGTTATTAATTAAAGCAAATATTGCTATTTTAATTTTCTGGTGTGAATTAGGTACATACGAATAAAAAAATCTATTAAATTCAAAACACTGTTGTTTGCATATATGCAAAGCTGCGCACTAAAGGGTTAATGAAGAACTGAAATAAAGATTTCAGATATTCTAAAAATAAAAATTCATAGAATTTTTGTACTTGCAATGTTTCTTTAATCATGAAAAAATTATTTAAATAACAAAATACTCGGAAATAACTTTTTATCAAAAGATTTTAATCTCGGTCTCAATCCAGATCACAGATTATAATTATTAAGTAGGCAATCTGTCCTCCGAATTAAATGAAAAAAAGAGTGAAAATTACCTAAATTAACACGTAATCGTTGATTTTTCAAAGCAAACATTCTTGAAATTCCGGGCACCGCCGGGTAGTTTAGCTAGTTGTATATATAAACAAGCAATATAAAAATTTTGTTTTTAAAGTCCATTCCTACTTAGGTCATCAAAGAAAAAATTAATATAATCCCTTAAGCTAATATTAGTTTTTGTTGCATTAAAATATCTCAATTTGTTGATTTTCTATAAGCAAGTAGGTTTACAATGGAAGTCTATGGGAATTTGGCGAAATATTAGAGATATCGTCAAGTTGGCGTCACTTTTGGCGACTCATTTTGATCGCCAAATTTGGCGATGTTTCGCCAAGTTGGCGACAAACTTGGCGGTATTTGGCGACAGAACATGGTCCCCCTTATGGTAACTCCCCTTATAGATATGAAGATGCATTAAATGCTGTTCAATAACCAATGGCCGCCATTTTGTCTCCCCTATAAAACTAAAATTAATTAATTAAAATTTAATTAATGAATTAATATTTGAAAAAACTATATTAACATCAATTGTCATCAAGTATAAGTTTAAAAAAAATTATTTCAACTTGATAGGATGAATAATAAGTATTTTATTAACGATTGAAAATTTGAACAAGATATATAAATATAGGGAGAGTGTGAACTAATAGTAGGAATTGCAATAATAATAATAATAATAATAATAAATCTTAATCATCTAATAACTTAGATGCATAATGTCTGACTGAAAGCTAATGACCTGCTTTTGAAACTTGTTTTCTTTCAATAATAAAAATAAAATACTTATAAAAGTCGGAAATTCGAAAGCATTTTGAAAAGATAAACTAGCACCATTAAAAAAAAGTTCATAAATTGATATCTTAATTTCTTCTATCTTTACAAGAAAAAGTATTGGATTGGTGAAAAATTTTGACTGCCGGTTTTCGATGGATTTATACGTTTTAGAATGTCCTGAAAAATATTTAATGGTTTTAGAAAATGTTTGTATGTGAGTCTGTGACTCTCTCTGTATCTGTCCCCCACCAGTGGCTGAGAGGTTCTGCTCTCGAAGCTGGTAGACGGGAGGTGCTGGGTTCAAACCCAATCGCGCCCGTCGGCCTAATCGTTCGGAGTTTTCTTCGAACCGTGGGTTTCCATGCGTTAATACGGATTAGGTTCCCTTAGAAAGACCTCCACGGAAGGCACTCTCCCTAGGGCCCATATCCCTCCTGTAGATAATTGGCCGTCAACAATCAACTCAACCCAACTCTCTGTATCTGTCTGAATGGTTGGTTGTATTTATGTCGGCCAATTATCAACACGAGGGATATAGGCCCTAAGGGGGGGACTGCCCTTCGTGGGGGTCTTTCTAAGGGAGCCTAACCCGTATTAACGCTTGGAAAACCAAGGTTCGAAGAAAACCACGAAAACTCCGAACGATTAGGACGACGGGCGCGATTGGGATCGAACCCAGCACCTCCCGCCTACCAGCTTCGAGAGCAGAACCTCTCGGCCACTGGTGGGGCCTGTCTGAATGTGACACAAATTTTGCGCGTGCCCTATCTCAAAAGCTAATGCACGAATTTTCATCAAACTTCAGATTCAGATATAAATCGGTGCGATTAGTTTTATTTGTAAATCACCCAACAGCTGGCGCTGCTATGCAGAATTTTTCACGATTTCGTCAATAACTCTATCTCAACAACTAATGTACGAATTTTAATCAAACTTCAGATGCAGTTAGTTAGTCTCTGATATAAATTGGGGCTATTAGTTTTTGGTATAAATCGTCTTAAGCGTGGCGCTGCTATGCTGGATTGTTCACGATTTCTTAAATAGCTCTATCTCAAAAACTAATGCACGAATTTTCATCAAATTTCATATTCAGTTAGCCCCTGATATAAATTGGTGCTGATTAGTTTTTGTTTCAAATAACCCAACAGGGGCCGCTTCTATATCAGAATTTTTCACGATTTCTCCAATATCTCTATCTCAAAACTTAATGCACAAATTTTCATCAAACCTCAGATTCAGTTAGTCCCTCATATAAATTGGTGCTGATTAGTGATTACTGTAATTCACCCAACAGGCGACGCTGCTATGCAGAATTTTTCACGATCTCTTCAATAGGTCTACCTCAAAAACTAATGCACAAATTTTCATCAAACCTGAGATTCAGTTAGTCCCTGATATAAATTGGTGCTGATTAGTGATTGTTGTAATACACACAACAGGTGGCGCTGCTATGCAGAATTTTTCACGATTTCTTCCATAGCTCTATTTCAAAAAGTAATGTACAATTTTAATCAAACTTCAGATGCAGTCAGTCTAGAGTTGCAAAATCCCGCAGATTTTGAGAGCCGGGAATAAACCAAGCAATTTTAGGGAATATTGGAAATTTTGCAGGAGGTTTGAAGGTAAACAGGACCAGTCATTAAAAAGCAGAAAAACCAACGTTTAAAATGCACAAATAATATATGAAAAGCAGCAAACAGCTGTTTCGAATCTACTAGCGAGATTCTTCTTCAGTGCAAGATAGGGAAAAAGGAACAGCGTGCTAGAAAAAGCAAGGTTGAGCAAAATGATAGACAGAGACGCGCTGGCTTATATACCCTATGCGGGTAGCGAAGGCGCCAAAACAACCAATGAGAGAAAAGCAATGGAAACTGGGTGGACAAGTAGCGACATCTATCGGAGAAGGAGAGAAAAAGAAATAAAAAAAGGGGGGAATTAAATTAATGCTTTCCAAATACTTGGAAAATCAGGAGTACTAGATAAGTCATTGACTAAAGAGTGAGAATTTTTAATGATATGGTAAGCTTCCCAAAAATCAAGATCAAGGTTAGAAGAACATTTTTGGATAATGATGGCTGAAGAAAAATCGAACCTATGTTGAGAAGACCAAGAATGTTGAGCAATAGAAGAACATTTGAGCTCCTGATTTTTAACATAACCTTCATGCTATTTTAAAAGAAATCTAAGAGCACGTTTAGTCTGGCCAATATAAGAAAGGCCACACTGGCAAGAGATTTGGTAAATGCCCCAATTATCAAGGCGATCAACGGGGTGTTTGAGATTTGAAAAAATGATTTTATTAACAGGAGAAAAAATAACTTTAAAATCAAACCTTCTTAGGATTTTAGCAACTTGCTGACTGATTTTAGGAAAAAATGGTAACACAACTGAAGTATTCGAGTTGGAATTAGAATGCTTTTCAGAATGGACGGATTTCGTCAATTTCTTATAAATAGAATCAATAATATTAGAGGAATAACCACGATCAACAGCAATAGCTTTGAGGTAATTAAGTTCAGCACTAAGTAACTGAGGAGTGGAACAAATATTGGTAGCCCGAAAAACAAAAGTATTGAAAGCAGCGAATTTCTGGTTAGGGCGATGAGAAGAATACCTGTGAGGTGGGAGACTGACAGCAAAAGGTTTACGAAAGACGGTAGTCTGAAAACTATTTTCACAACGAATAACAAGGACATCCAGGAAAGAAAGACAGTTATTGGTCTCAATTTCAGAGGTAAATTGAATGCAGGGATCAATGGAATTCATAATAGAGAGAATATGATTAATATCCGAATTCATTTCAACCAGGACATAAACATCATCAACATGTGTTTCATCATCAAATGAATTCGGATATTAATATGAGAAACGAATATTAATATGAGAAAATTACACACTTCTCATAAATAGTGTCAATTTTTTAATACAAAATTGTAAAGTATACGAACTTACCTTTGTATAAAATCTGTATTTAGACGTCTCCACCATTTTCAAATTTACAAAATTAACGAAGTTTATTTTAACAATAACGATGCAAAACTGCTCAAATGATAAATATAACTTTGGCATGAAAAAATAACTCAGTATCGCCATCTGTTGAGAATTCTATCAACACTTTATATTAACAGCTGTGTTGGGATGTAGCAGTAATCAATAAAATTGTCTTTTAACCCTTTCCAGCGGAGACTAAGTCTGTTTGTATGATGAGATGATGGACTGACATCAGAATTTATTAGAAAATAAAAACTTGCTTATTTCTCCGTTCTTTATATACGGAAAATTTTCATTAAATATTCTTCGTGCCGTTTGTCAATTTTAGAATTAAAATTATGTGTCCTTTTTTGTGGACACAGCCCACTAAAGTTGTTGTTGTTTTTATGACGGCCGATTACCAGCACGAGAAATATAGGCCCAAAGGGTGTGAGAAGTTAAATATTACTTATTTTAGCTATGTATTAACTTCCGTTAATTTTAGCTGAATCTTACTTGAACATATAAGTTATTTTATAAAAAATAGTATAATTAAAAAAAATTATCATAGTTATTAAATTTTTTTATAATTTACTAGAGCAAATAAATGATTTTTGATTTAAAAAACGAAAAAGAACTGCACAAATTATTTAAATAAATTCTGATACACACTCACATTTGGATAAAAATAATAATAATAAAGTATTTCTTAAAAATACAATTAAAAAATAATCGCAATTTTGTATTTTCAACTTAAAAAAAAAAAAAAAAAAAAACTCTATAAATTATTTCATTAATTTAATTCAATCAATGTAATACAAGAAATCTAATTCTTCAACTTTTTGCGGTATCATTTCATGCCAGTAGAGGGCAGCAGCAGCAACACAAGATACAAAATTATACTTGAGTTAGGTTGTGTAGATTTTTGACGGCCAATTATCTACTCGAGGGATATAGGCCCGAGGGGGGGGAGCTCCGTGCAGGACCCGACTTAGGCTATGGGGGGCCCTGGGGCTAGAATCATTCTGGGGGGCCCCCTTCTATCTATGTATGGATTTTTTTTCTGTGAATATTGTGGAAGTGGCTAGTACTAAACTTCATACAAATTGTATGTATGCCTAAATTTTGTATCCGGTACTGCTCACATCTGTATACAGAGTTTCCCAAAAAATGGTCACAACTTTAAGGGAAAATGCTTGTTGCTAGTAGTATAATATAGTATAAAAAATGATAGATTGATGAACACGAGTATTTCTTTACAAACTTTTACTTCGCTTATCTACGTACGTTATAAGATGTTTAAAAGAAAATGCCATAAATTGGTTATCATTAAATGGTTTTAACTTGCCATGTTACGCGGAAAACGTTAATGAAAAATTTCTTTTGAAAATAATAGAATACTAAGTTGTCATAATAAAATTTTAATCATTAGTTTTCTAATGATTAGTTTGCTTTTTGCATGGGTGGAGGAGGTACTGGAAGCTGAGAAGGGAAGGGGATCACACTTCCTTCCTAAACGTTTGAAAAAAATATGCATTTTGGTCACTTTTGGCTAATGTTAATCATTTGGCACCTTTTAATGAAAATCATGATTGCTCTCCTGGGGGGGGGGCTGAAAAGGGGGGCCCGGGGCAGCTGCCCCGCATGCCCCTGCGTAAGTCGGGCCCTGGCTCCGTGGGGGTCTTTCTGAGGGAACTATTCTTGTTGAAGATGTGCACTATTTCGCTATACATTTGTGAACAGTAACGATACTATATATTTATTATTTCATTGAAATCATTCTAAGAATGTGTTATTCTTTGGCAATAATAATAGTGTTAAGTGTTTTTGGTTCAGTTTCTTCCACGAAAATCGTTCAGTCTAGTAAAAAAAAAAAAAAAAAGAGCGAAGCAGCTTAGAAATCCGGACAGAAAAAGGCTGTAAATCGTATGAAAATGAAACCTGTTTCTAACGAAATCAATCCTATCTTTAAACGAGATTCTCCGTACTGTTGATGAAAAGAAAACCACACAATTATACCTTCTAAGACGGAACCCTTCTCTGTCACTTCAGATTCCGTCTTAGTAGGGTTTTATTGCATTAATAATCTGTATAATGAAATGTGTGAAAGCAAAATTGCTGGGGACAGAAACAAAATTCCGTTTCAGAGAGGTTTCAGAGTGAACAGTTATAATTAATTGTATGCATTCCTTTGTAGGGATCATGGAAGTTTTATATTTAAGAAAGGATTCCGTTATAAGCAGGTGTTTTCACAGGTGTTACTAAACATAATCCACTAAAACCTGTAAAAAGAGAAATGCAAGGTACTGGAAAAGTTTTCCACCTTAAACAAGTTTTCATCTTAATAGGTAGATTTATACGATATTTCTTCCGGCGGAATCATAAAATTTTCCAGTAGAGGTAGGTTCTGTTTTCAGAGGTTTTGCTACATTTTTATTATTGATATATTTTTTATTTTTTAACTATAGGAAATATAAAAAGAAAAATAAATTAAAGCATCATTCACTTTTATGTTACTTCTCCCAAATAAATTGATAAATCGATATAATATATAACGGAAAGATTCAGAACATAATGTTTTTACATAACTTGAAGTCAAGAATTTAAATTACTCAAATGACTACATAGAAAATGTCACATATGTACATAAAATTGTTTTTATTAGAATTGTAAGTATATTTCTTAGCCATTTTTAATGCAGCGATAAAAAATGGCCAATTCACATATTTTAATCATTTTTACTGATAGATGGCAGCACCATATTTTCTCAAGATTTTAACTTCTAGAGTTGTGATAGCTCCATGGTAGTGATTCTCAAATTTCTATATTCTTTGATGTATTGTGCGTACTTGGCATACCTCCTAATTTTAATTTATCAGAATTATGAGCAGCAAAATGGAAACAAAGAACGGATTGAAATACACATTCATGTTAGCCTACATTTAATGTAAGCTTAGCAAGTTTTATAATAAAACGGGAGCAGTTTCTTGCACTTGCAAATTTCTTGAATATTTGGTGTTAAATTTGCTGAACTGGAATCATAAGTCATATCATTGTCGTAGAGTTGTATGGGTTCATGGGGTTTGACCCCACCAGTAATTTATAAGATGGACTTTTTTTCTCCTCTTATATAGAAAAGGTTTTTAGATTTTCGACTTTCTAGCATTTTTATGTGCCCTTTTTTGCCTGTAAGTTTTTATTTTTCTTGGATTTTGATATTTTGTTTATTTTTCTTTCTTTTTTTTTTCATTTTTATTTTTTCTTGACACAAAGATAAATGTCTGCTCAGGGCTTAATTAGCGGCAGAGCCCACAGGAGCTCAGCTTCGGTATTTCTCTGTTAATAACAAATATTTAAATATTCGTCAGAAATCACCGGAGAAAAATACAGGGCTCCGGAGCAAAATACGCCCCATCAGTGGCTGAGAGGTTCTGCTCTCGAAGCTGGTAGACGGGAGGTGCTGGGTTCAAACACAATCGCGCCCGTCGGCCTAACCCTTTCGGAGTTTTCGTGGTTTTCTTCGAAACCGTGGATTCCCATGCGTACATACGGGTTAGGTTCCCTCAGAAAGACCCCTCCCCCCCACGCAGGACACTCCACCTCAGGGCCTATATCCCACGTCTTAATAATCGGCCGTCATAAACACGCACACCGGAGCCATAATACAATAGCGATTCTGAAAAACCGAAGGGCCCCACCAGTGGCCGAGAGGTTCTGCCCTCGAAGCTGGTAGACGGGAGGTGCTGGGTTCGAACCCAATCGTACCCGTCGCCTTAGTCGTTCGGAGTTTTCGAAGTTTTCTTCGAACCTTCGATTTCCCATGGGTAAATACGAGTTAGGTTCCCTTAGAAAGACCTTCACAGAGGGCACCTCCCCCCTTTTGGGCATATATACCTCGTGTTGATAATTGGCCGTCATAAACACAACCAACCTGAAAAACCGGATCCTAAATTAAAACTAAAAGCTCTTTCCTATTCCTCCCATCTCCAGGATTCTGCATTCTTTTCTATCAAAACACTTACATGTGACGTAGTGTGTCGCACACGTACGAGATGGAGATGAAACGGTGCGTAAGGTTTTCGCCTCACCAGTGGCCGTGAGGTTCTGCTCTCGAAGCTGGTGGACGGGAGGTGCTGGGTTCGAACCCAATCGCTTTCTAAGGGATCCCAACCCCTATTTACGTAGGTTCGAAGAAAACCGCGGAAAACTCCGAATGATTAGGCCGAAGTCCGCGATTGGGTTCGAACCCAGCACCTCTCGTCGAACAGCTTTGAGAGCAGAATCACTCAGCCACTGGTGTAATGAACTGCAGTTTGAGCTCGAGCCCGACTGATACAGTTCACAGTAGAAAATTGTGAATAACATTTTAAAATTGATTCAAAATTATTGTTTTTTAAATCATTTCTTACAGAGGAATAACTGTTGTTATTTTTTAAATTTTATGAAATTTTGCATGCAAGCTATCCAATGAAAAAGGTGTGTGGGGGGGGGGGGGGGAGTTTAGAATGACGAAAATGTGTATTTTTTTAAATCATTATTTTTATAACGTTTGAACCTTTAAGAATTTTATACAATTAGTCTTAAATTTCTAAAATTGCGGCCTTACTAGAGGTAATTAACGTAAATGACACTAAAGTATGAATAACGTTTTTCAAAGCTTTACCTAGCGGTTTTGTCTCTATAACTTTTAAACAATTTAACGGATTTGCTTTTTATTTTAATAAAAGAAGTTAAATTCTCTATAAACTACATGTAATACATTTTTTTTTTCAAATCCCACAAAGAATGCGACAAATTTGTGTGGATTTTGAATTATTATTATTTTTTCTCGGAAGATTAAAGTAGGGATGTTTTGAAGCATTGAAACGGCTGAATTCTAAATCTATTTAGGCTGCTTGTGTTTTTCATATGCCGGTGGCTGAGAGGTCCTGCTCTCAAAGCTTGCTGACGGGGGATGCTGGGTTCGAACCCAATCACGCCCGTCGGCCCAATCGTTTGGAGTTTTTGTGGTTATCTTCGAACCTTGGTTTTCCAAGCGTAAATACGGATTAGGTTCCCTTAGAAAGACCCCCACGAAGGGCACTCCCCCCTAGGGCCTATATCCCAAGTGTAGATAATCGGCCGTCATAAATCAACCAACCTGAACACCAACAAAAATATTCTAAAGATCATTTTTAAAATGAAATATACAATAGAGTACCGATAATACGAGTACGCTTAACCAAGTTTCGCTTTAACCGAGTTATTTTCGATGACTTCCATTATTATGAAACAGCCATTATAAATGAAGTGCTAGGTGAGGATGAAAGAGGAGTCGTAAAAAGTTATGCAAGTTATTATGCGAAAAAAATATGGGCATTTTTGTTCCCCATTCTGACCAGAAAAATAAGAGTTCCAACTTTTTTACGGCTGCTCTTTCATATTCACCTAACACTTCATTTATAATCGCTGTTTCATAATAATGGAAGCCATCAGTTAATCAGAAGAAAATGATCCATTCCAAACGTAGGATCGTTCATTTGACTTTGTGTGTATGGATTTTATAGCTCATATATACACACGAAAGATTTCAAGTGCACTTCCGTTTATTGAGAGAAATTGCTGAATGGAAAATTTCAACTGTGCTATACATTTAATTGAACTAACTGCTAGCATACTATCATGGAAGACGGTAGTATTCCGAGTGACGCAGCCTTAAGCCTAAAATCGTATCGTATCGTATCGTTAAAATCGTATCGTATCGTATCATAGAATTCGTAGATGGCGGAACTCATATATACAGCTAACTCGACATCAAAGAAAACGCGAAAAGCCGCCTTTTAATAACTCAGCAGATATAAGTCTTATTGTTCTGAATTTTCTACAACAGTCTTATATCTGCAGTCTAATCGTATACTGAAATTTTTACATTTCTACGTGCAGTATATTTTGAGATCTAAATAACCATTTTTAAAGTGAAAACGTTGGTATTATATCGAGGAAGTTCCTAATTTGAAAATCTCGAAAACGGTTCTAACGATTATCTTTAAATTGCTACATAATATAAATGTGATTAAGGCGAGGTGAATAACACTTTTCTTTTTTCTGGGAAAACTCTCGTTCGTTAAATAATTCGATTTTTTTTCTTTCGAAAATGACACGGGCGATTTTTTAAAAATCAAATAAATATGTTTCAGATGAATCAAATAACAATTTACTTGTTTCCAGCAAGACTCTTGTTCGTTTTATAATGCGCATGAAAAATCGGACTATATTCCTTCGCCATTTTATGGAAATTTCACCGAAAATGCATGACACTGTATTCATACACATGCTTTCTTTTTAACCACTTTTGGGGAGAAAAATTTTGTCTTCCCACTGGCTGAGTGGTTAAGGGCCATCGTCTACTGATCTTAAGATAGGCAGTTCGATACTCTCTGGTACTTTTTTTCACATGTGAATGTGTTTTTTTTCTTTTAAAGTCTGTTAGTTGACCATTATTCTCAGTTCCTTTGTAATTTTTTAATTGCTATTAAGTTAAATAAAATTACAATTATAATGACGCCAATTTGATGATGATTATTTCTTGGCAATTTTTCAACAATAAAAATATTACCATAAATTTTATAAATATATTTAATTTCAATCACTTTACAAAAAATATACATTAATAATTATTATTTGAATATAAATCACACGATCAGAAACGTAAAAAAATAATTCATTTCAGCTCTACTTTTTATAATATCATTTTTTATTATTATGACGGTCAATCAATATATAATCACTGACATCCATAATATTATTATTATTATAATTATTATTTTCCTTGCATAAAAACTATTGTGATGTAATAATTCTTTTATAATAAATAATTTAGTTGAAATGTTTTATTTATAAATAACAATGAAGTTTGATAACCCCGAGACAATTGTTTTTATTTAACTTTGCAATATTTACAGTTTACATAATAAGCATATCAGAATTCTGGTGTCGCCATCTTTTGACGCAATTGCGTACTACATTTTGTCTCTTATTCGGGAAAAAAAAAAAAAAAAAAAAACTAACGCTCTTCGCCGCTTTGAAAGAATCTCTTGTGACTAGAGGTCTATTTCGCAAATATTAAGAAAATTACTGCATACAAAAATATTAAAATGGGTAGTATTATAGAGAAATGTTTGATAAAAACGCTGAAGTAGACAGTTTTTAAATCGAAGAATTATTTTAAGAGATATTTAATGTTAAATCTGGATAAAATTGTCTCATTAAAAAAGTCTCATAGAAAAAAAATATACATGGGAATTTAATCATTTTCATTCAATTTAATCATTCAATAGAAACTCGAAGTTTGCAGAGTGCATTTATTATTTTTAACTTGCCTAATTTTTTGACGGTTTATTTCAATTTTAAATTAAAATTTTCAGAATTTCCAGAGATATTTTTTACATATTTTAGAAAAGGTTATTTTAAATTGTTACCAATTGTTAAAACAGCGCAAAGAATAATATATCCTTTAAATTAAAAATTTATTCACACGTGACTATTATAAACAGAAAAAAATCCTTTTAAATTAGAATTAAATGATAACGTATTAAAAGCAGGAAAATATTAAACATTACGTCATAAAAATTGTTTTTACACATGCTTACTTAAAATGAAAGAAAATTATAAAATAATCAATTATTTTCAAATTAGAATTAAATGATTACGCATTAAAAGCAGGAAAACATTGAAAATTACGTCATAAAAATTATATTTACACGTGAATATTAAAAGAAAAAGAAAATTTGTAAATAATAAATTCATTGATATGTGTTAAAAGTCGTAAATGGAGGAAATTATGTCATATTGGCCAAAGTGGCCAAATAATAATATTGCAAAACAGTTTAAATTAAAAAGTATATTTATATGAGAGATTTATTTCAAATTTCGAGATGATATTTTTAACTATAGTTGCCAATTTTAAGGTAGCGCAAATAATAATATTATCTTTCTAATAATAAAAATATTTTCAGTTGAATGTTACAAAGAGAAAGGAAAGTTTGGTGAAAATTATGTCAGATTTAAAACGTTACATTTAAAATCTCTTATTTAAAATCATTTCTTATAGCGTTGTTAAAAAATACCATAAAGCAAAGACTCTGTTGACTTAGTTCCTTTTATATTTGGTAATTTTCAAATGTTTAACTAATCTTATTTAATCAAGCACGGAAACAGCAACTAACATCAGCTGATTCGGTCTTGAAATCCCTCAGTAAAAGGGAAACCCGTTTACAGTAAGATCGCCATTGATTTTTTAATTATACAGAGCAGCCTCGATTATCCGAGCTAATTGGAACTGTTAGTAAATCGGAATCGGAAATCTCGGTTAATAGAAACTGTGTGTAAAAACTCGCCGTGCTTGCGAATTTAACATCTCTTTTAAAAAAATATATAGAACGTTTTTTAAATAATAAAAATAAATATAAGTAAAGTTCTGTTTCACAGCTTAACAAATTTAAAAAGAAAATCAACTACCAGTAGTACATTTTAAAATGCAAATTGAAAAATTTGCGAAAGTTCACACAGCCACTGGAAACAAAGCATTGTTCGCTATTGACTTCTCGGGGTCCAATGTTTCTTTGGAGTTGAGTGCTTTTGGGGGCAGAAGGGCCTGTATAGCACGGACAGTGAGCTAAAGAGTGTGGTTATTTTTAAGGCTCATTCAAAAGGGAAAAAAAATCAGACTTTGTTATCGGCTCGGTTAACAGAAACCTCGATTAATCGAAGCTCGGTTAATCCAGGTTCTACTATAATTCAATCTTCCGCAATCTTTTTAAAGCAGATCAAATTAATGGACTTTAGCACAAAGTCACATAGCTGATAACTGCCATGCTTGTTGGCAGTGGCGTACCCAGGATTTTATTTCGGGGGGGGGGGGGGGCTGACTTAAATTTCCATAATGTTCTAAATCTTACGAAACACGTTGAATTGTGTTATAAACAGAAATCATTTTTGCCAATAAGGCCGTGGCCAGGGGGGGGGGGGGGGGGGCAGGGGTGACTTTGTTCCGAATTTTCTGAAAATTTTAAAAATTTTGTCTAGTCCAAAAATTTGGACTTAAAAAAATAGCGATTTTTGACATGGTCGCCGAAAAAAAACAATTTCATCAATCGTCAAATTTTTTAAATCTCCAATTTTTTTAAAGGATTCGAAAAGGAAAAAAACCGAAATTTTGTCATAGGGCCACGGGTAAAATGCGAAGTTTGTCAAAGGATTGCGAACAAACAGTCAAATTTCGTCAAATGCTCGCGGAGGAAACGCTAATTTCGTCAAATGGGCACAGAAAAATCCCGAATTTCGTCATAAGGCCTCAGAAAAAGCGCGAATTACATCAAACGTTTGCGGGAAAAATACGAATTTCGAAAAAAGATCGCTAAAAACACGCATACCGTCAAAGGGCTGCGAAACAAAAGCTAATTTCGCAAAGGATCGCAAAAAAAGCTAATTTCGTCAAAGGGACATGGAAAAACGTGAATTTCGTCAAAAAGAGGAGAAAAAACGCTAATTTTGTGAAAAAAGTCGCAGAAAAACGCAAATTTCAACAAAGGATTGCGAAAAAACACGAATTTCGTCATACGGCCACCGAAAAAGCGCGAATTTCATCAAATGACCACAGAAAATACTCGAATATCGTCAAAGGGCCTTAGAAAAAACGCAAATTTCGACGAAGGATTGCTAAAAAACACGCATTTCGTCAAAGGGAAACGGAAAAAAACGCGAATTTCGTCAAAAGGCCGCAGAAAAACCGCAAATTTCACCAAAAAGACGAGAAAAAAAGCAAATTTCGTCGAAAAGCCGTGGAAAAAACGCAAATTTCGACGAAGGATTGACTAAAAAACTCAAATTTTGGCAAATGACCACAGAAAAAATGCGAATTTCGTCAAAGGACCGCAGAAAAAACGGAAATTTCAACAAAGGATCGCTAAAAAAACATGCATTCCGTCAAAGGGCAGCGGAAAAATGCGAATTTCGTTAAAGGATCGCAAAAAGAAGAAAAAGCAGTGCCACAAAGAAGGGCGACAGAAAAACGTGAATTTTGTCAAAAGGCTGCGGAAAAAAGTGAATTTCGTCAAAAAGCCGCGGAAAAAAGCAAATTTCGACAAAGAATCTCGAAAAAAACGTGAATTTCGCCAAAGGGCGGCAGAAAAAACGCGAATTACATCAAAAAGTTGCGGAAAAAACGCGAATTTCGAAAAAAAGATCGCTTAAAACACGCATTCCGTCAAAGAGCTGCGACAAAAAAAGCTAATTTCGTAAAAGATCGCAAAAAAACGCGAATTTCATCAAAAAGACGAGAAAAAAAACGCGAATCTCGTCAAAAATCCAAAGAAAAAATGCAAATTTCGACGAAGGATGGCGTAAAATAAACGCGAATTTAGGCAAATGACCTCGGGAAAAAACGCGAATTTTGTCAAAAGGCCGCAGAAAAAACGCAAATTTCGACAAAGGATCGCTAAAAAAACACGCATTCCTTCAAAAGAAAGTGGAAAAACGCCAATTTCGTCAAAAGGATACAGAAAAAAATGTGAATTTCGTCAAAAGGCCGCAGAAAAACGCAAATTTCATCAAAAAGACGAGAAAAAAGTGCAAATTTCATCAAAAAGCCGTGAACAAAACGCAAATTTCAACAAAAGATTGCATAAAAAACGCGAATTTCGGCAAATGACCACAGAAAAAAAGCGATTTTCGTCAAAGGGCCCCAGAAAAAACGCAAATTTCGGCAAAGGATCGCTAAAAACACACGCATTCCGTCAAAGGGAAGCGGAAAAAACGCGAATTCCGTTAAAGGATCGCAAAAAGATGAAAAAGCAGGGTCACAAAGAAGTGCCACAGAAAAACGTGTTCGTCAAAAGGCTGCGGAAAAAAAGCAAATTTCGACAAAGGATCTCGAGAAAACGCAAATTTCGTAAAAGGGACACAGAAAAAATGCGAATTTCATCAAAGGGTAGCAGAAAAACGCGAATTTCGAAAAAAGATCGCTTAAAACACGCATTCCGTCAAAGGGCTGCGAAAAAAAGCTTATTTCGTAAAGGATCCCAAAAAAAAAAGAATTTCATAAAAAAGACGAGAAAAAAAGGAAATTTCGTCAAAAATCCGCGGAAAAAACACAAATTTCGACGAAAGATTGCGTAAAAAAAAACGCGCATTCCGGCAAATGACCTCGGAAAAAACACGAATTTCGTCCAAGGGCCGCAGAAAAAACGCAAATTTCGACAAAGCATCATTAAATAAACACGCATTCCGTCAAAGGGAAGCGGAAAAAATGCAAATTTCGTTAAAGATCGCAAAAAAAAAGAAAAAGCAGGGTTACAAAGAAGGGCCACAGTAAAACGCGAGTTTCGTTAAAAGACTGCAAAAAAAGCGAATTTCGTCAAACAGCTGCGAAAAAAACGCTACTTTCGTCAAAGAAAACGCGAATTTCGTCAAAGAGCCATAGAAAAAAAGCAAATTTCATCAAAAAGACGAGAAATAAAGTCGAATTTCGTCAAAAAGCCGCGGAAAAAAAGCAAATTTCAACGAAGGATTTCGTTAAATAAAACGTGAATTTCGGCAAAAATCTGCGAAAAAACTTGAGTTTCATCAAAAACTCGTCGAAAAAACGCGGAAAAAACACAAATTTCGACAGGATCACGAAAAAAAAATGCAAATTTGGACGAAGGAGTGCGTAAAAAAAAAACGTGAATTTCTTCAAAAGACTGCGGAAAAAACGCAAATTTCGTCAAAAAAACGTGGAAAAAACACAAATTTTTTGCATAGAGATACGACTGAAAAATGAAAATTAATAAGCTACATTTAAGTACTTAAGTACAGTCAACTCTTCCGCACCGGATTTCCAATTTAATCGAAATCGACTTCTGATTAGCTGTAGTGTTACTGTACATTAATATTCTTCCGCATTGACAATCTTGGCGCCCGCCGACTGTGAGCGAAATTAAAAAACTCCTTAAATTAAACTACTTTTAGATTTGTCGAATTTACTTGTAGGTCTCTTTAACTGACCATATACGTTTTCATTTATCCAATAAAACAGGCATGGAGCTATTTTTCAGTCATTTGAAAATTGATTTTGTGGTTTCAAGTAAATTTGGTCGCAGGACTGAGGAGGATATTGGATTAACAAGAGAAACAAATTCGTGGCATGCCAGAAAATAAAACAAATTTATCTGAAAAAGAAGGAATATCAGCCCTTTTTTCATTTCACTACGATCTCTTCGGAGGTGGAATGGAGCTGTAACCCCATAACCTCCGTCGCCATCGACTTCTTTGGGTGAATGCTGGGGCATCACTGTGCACTAGTATATGGGACTAACCAGAATAGCTGCGTCACAGAAAAAAAATTAAATTTTATCTCAAAAGAAAGAAAAAAAAACAGGGATTTTTTTTCATTTTTGATTACTTCGAAAGGGCCCTATAACTCCATCAGCCCCCTTCCCCTCATTAGGTATACTGTGGTGTAACTATGCGCTGATGTGAAACTAGCCAGAAAGTCTAGTTCCTTATATTGCTGAAAACAATTGCATTACAAATTTATCTCAAACGAAAAGAAAAAAAAAACAGCACTTTTTTCATTTCATTTTCAACTATTTTGGGAGAGGTCTGTAACCCTATCACCCCCTTTCTTCTTCTTTGGGTGTAATGTGGCGTCACTGTGCACTAATATGGAAGTAAACAGAAGAGTGTGGCTAGTCTGTTGAATGATAGGAGAAAAAAAATGCAAATTTATCTCAAACAAAAAGAAATAAAAGCAATTTTTTTCGGCTATTTTGGCAGGAGGGGGCTGTAAGCCCATCAGCCGCCTTCCCTTCTTTCGGTAAGCTGTGATGTCAATGTGGACTAATATGTATTTAACGAAAATGGCTATTTCGCTGTATGGCAGAAGAAAAATTACAAATTTATCTCAAACAAGAAGAAAAAAATCAGCCTTTTTTTTTTCATTTCATTTTAGACTATATAGGAAGGGGGCACCCTATTAGCCCCTTTCACCTCTTTGGGTATAATGTGGTGCCACTGTGTACTAGTATGGAACTAAAGAGAAGAGAGCGGCTAGTCTGTTGAATGATAGGGGGGGGGGGGAATACAAATTTATCTCAAACAAAAAGAAAAATATCAGCACTTTTTCATTTCATTTTCGACTTTTTGGGGAGAGGGCTGTAACCCCATTAGCCCCCTTCTATATTTTTGGGTATAACGTGGTGTCACTGTACACTAATATGGAACTACAGTGAAGGGAGCGGCTAGTCTGTTGAATGATAGGGGAGAAAATGCAAATTTATCTCAAGCAGACAGAAAAAAATCAGCGCTATTTTTTCATTTCATTTTCTACTATTTGGAGAGGAGGGAGGCTGTAATTACAACAACCCCTTCCCCATCTTTGGGTATGCTGTGATGTCAATGTGGACTAATATGGAATTAACGAGAATGGCTATTTTGCTGTATGACAGAAGAAAAAAATTACAGATTTATCTTTAAAAAGTAAGGAAAACCACTTTTTTCATTTAATTTTTCGACTATTTCTGGTTTGGGGGGGGGGGGGGCAGTAACCCCGTCAGCCCCCTTTCTCTTCTTTGGTGTCAATATGGACTATTATGGAACTATATGGTGAAGGAAGCGTATAGTCTGTTGAACGATAGGGGATAAAATGCAAATTTATCTTAAACAAGCAGAAAAAATTCAGCACTAATTTATCATTTCATTTTCGACCATTTCGAGAGGAGGGGGCTGAAATTCCATTAGCCCCCTCCCCATCTTTTGGTATGCTATGATGTCAATGTGGACTAATATGGTGTTAACGAGTATGTCTATTTTGCTTTATGACAGAAGAAAAAATTACAGATTTCTCTTAAAAAATTAAGGAAAAATTACTTTTTCATTTAATTTTTCGACTATTCCGGGTGGAGGGGGGGGGGGGCTGTAACCCCTTCTGCCCCCTTTCTCTTCTTTGTTGTCAATGTGGACTAATATGGGACTAATGAGAATGGCTAGTCCGCTGTATGATTGAAAAAAATTAAAACTTTCCAAAAAAGAAAGAGGAAAAAGCAGCACTTTTTCATATCACTTTCGAAAATTTCGGGGGGGGGGGGGCTGTAGCCCCATCAGCCCCCCCCCCTTGGGTACGCCCATGCTTGTTGGCCACCTTTTTTTCAAAAAGTTTGCTTCGCCTTATTCAATTAATGAGATATCTCCGATAAAATAAGTCACATTTTCCCGTTCTAAAATACTGGTAACCAAAAATCGTAGCATGTAACTGACACTACAAGTACTCATGGAACTAGACTATTTTAAGTCTGATTTTTATTATAGACTATATAAAATGATTAAAAATATATATTATGATAGGAACTAGCGGGCTTCGTCCGCTATTTACGTTACGGATATAAAAATCATGTTTTTTTTTAGGGAAAAAGAAATAAAAACCTATTTGACGATAGGTTTATAAAGACACATTTTGTATTTGTTATATTTCCGGGAATGAGGAGGGGGGGGGGGACTATTTTGATTAAATATCGCAATTAGTCCATATGGCAGATATAATTATGATAGACACTAGCGGGTTTCGCCCCTCTATGGCGCCTTATGGGTCCAGCTTCCATAACTCAGAAACTACCTTTCGGACATCAATGCAACAGATTCCAAACGTTATAATTAACTTAATAATCACCCTATATAGCATTAAAGTAAATTTATGAGTACTGCATACTTTTTTTTATCGTAATTTCTGAAGAGAAAAAATTATTTCGGTTCCATTCTTAGGTACTGGTCTGAAAATTTTTGAAAAAGGGAGGAAGGAGGGGACATGAGACTGCTGTTTGTCAAACAACACAACGGGGTCTGGCTTATTCAACTTGGTTTTTGATGACTTCAATTGGAAGGTGGTTTGTTAAAAAGAGTGCGTTCCCTGCCCCATGAAAATTGGAACTATTGGTGCACCATCTATGTAAGAATTTAATAATTATAAATTAACATTTTGGATTTATTAATTTAAGGATAAAGTGTTTTTAAAGGAATATCAAATGAAACCCTCTGTGCGATCTGCGATTATACTTACCCACTTGTTTTTATATACAAACTGCTATAAGAAAAATTGTAATAAAATAGTAAAAATTAAATCTGCATTAAATCCCATAAGTATCTTTTTTTTAATCATTTTATCACTAACCTCAAGAAAGTAATGATATCAATGCAAAAACCCTTGACGGGTTAAAAGTTTCTGACGCAGCACTTTATCTTATGCTCTAAGAATTTTAAATATGGAACTTAAAAATACTGATATCAAATTTTGAGTGACGTTATGCTATTTCTTAAAAAATATATTTGTATTTATTTCATCATTTTATTTTTGTTTTATTTATAATCGCATGTGCAAAAGTTATGTTCAACATGGAAAGCTGCATAAAATTTTATTCGCTGTTGCTTTATCATTTACATCTCTCATAAATTCAAAATATGAGTTTTAAAAGATATGATATAAAATTTAAGTGACGCCTTGATGTGACTTTAAAAGGTTTGTTTTAAAATTCAATTTAAATTATTTTTGACTTGGTTAAAATATTTTTTTACATCTACACAATACTTTTAATTTTCCAATTCACTGTTAAATATATCACTTTCATTGAATCTATACTATGCATTGAAATGTATTTATTTCAATAAATTGATTTATCTTTTGTGTCACGCTATTCAAAATTGTGAGTAAGATTTATATAAATGGTTTCTTTGCGTCATTGTGTCCAAACTACATGAAATGTATGAAAAAGGATAGTTTGACGCAAATAAACCATTTACATAAATCTTACTCACAATTTTGAATAGCGTGACAGGGAAGGTAGCCCGGGGAGGTTGAAAGCAGAAATTATCAACAAAACAGTAGACAACATTCGTCGTTTTTCTTTACTGGTAAACTCAAGTATCATTTCCTTCATATTATGCTCCTGATTTTACAACAGCGAATTATATGTGCATATAGCAGAAGAACAGGAAAGCCAAACGTTGGGGAATTCCAAATTTTGGAATGAAATGATTTTATAAGCATTTAATGGCTTTAATAACAGCTTTGTATTTTCATAAAAACATATAATAATAATAATAATAATAATAATAATAATAATAATAATAAATGTAACAGACTTTTTGGATGTAAAGAAAAAGTTACTGAAAAATAAAAGTTTGGTTTAATCAAAACTGAGAACCATATAAAAAAGCAAACGCCCCCACCCCAGAGATGTCTTATGATATCAAGTGTCAGACCCCCCCCCCCCCTCTCTCTCTCTTAAAGGGATAATGATATACATACACAGACTCTTACTGTAATTTTTGGCTTATAGTAGGGTCTGAAATGTTTTACAGCTCGATTTTTGTGCCAAGTTTGATTTCTTTGTTTTATTTTACAGCATTTGACATGCAGATTCCAAATATCTTAGGTGCCATTTTTTTTCTTGCACATTTTTGAGGTGATTTTCAAGATGGCGTCCAAGATGGCTGCCATTTACTGACTTTTTTAATATTTGTGTGATATTATTGACCAGTATATCAAATTATATGTTTTTGGGGTCAAAAAATCTATAATTAAAATAAGCATAAATTGTGTTATTTATTATTTATTTATAAATTTACTACAAAATTACTAATATACTAAAGGCATAGATTTTCACATGACTATCGTTTTGGCATGCTACGATCTTCTCTTTGAAACACTGCCACAATCTACAGAGATTATTTCCCTGTAAGAAAAATGCAATTCACTACGTGAGAAACTGCAAAATTGTGAAGTTGAAGCTACAACTTTGTTTGAAGCGATCAGAGTACTAGTTGAAAAAAATCGTCTTCCACATATTACACAATGCAGTGGAGATATGGCAAAGTTCTTACTACAGTATATGAACCAATTTGGATCTTTGTTACGTTTCATCCGTGCCGCTCGTCAAGGAGATTGGGCATTACATCTCGCGTCATTACAGGAACAAATCAAGTATTATTTTGCTCATGACTTATTTCATTATGCCAGACTCATTCCAGTATAATTAGCACAGATGAAGGACATTAAAACAACATATCCAGAAATATGGAATGCTCTCGAATCTGGTTGTTTTGCAGTATCCAAAGCCAATGTGCCGCTTACGAAACCATTTTCAGAACAGAGGTTGGAACAGAAAATCAAAGAACTGAAGAACATTGGTGGAGTTATTGGTTTAACTCAGAATGAAAACGCCCTTGAAAGGTATTTCTTGTGTTCACCAGAAGTATTACGCATTGTTTCAACTTACTGTCTAACTTTACTTGAAAAGTGCTGTCCATATGAAGTCTCTAAGCAGCCCAGGAAACACTATCAACTTCGGACTTCCATGTCGCTAAGAATTTTTCACAACACAGCCATCGTCAAGGAGAGTATTCAGGATCATTGTGGAGGAAACCCTTTCCAAGATAATGCGTCACTAATGAATGTTGCATCCGCTATGAAAGTTCCAGAATCTGCGAAGGATGATATTACGAATCGTCGACCAAAAGGGCCAATTGGATTTCGAAGAATTTGTAAGAGATAGATTAGTTCGAGAAGATAGGAAACTTCTTGCTCGTTTTCTTGTTGTTATTAAATCAAGACCTCAAATGTCTACGAACCTAAAAGATGCAATTGGAAACTACAAGTTTTTTGCAATACCAAGATCATTATTTTCCTTATAATCGATCACCCATAATTGAATCATTAGAATCCTCTATTATTTCTCCGATAGAAAAAGTTTGTATTATAGATTGAATGGCAATCTTACAATCAGTAAAAAAGACACCTGCCATGAAAACTTGTGAAGATTTCGCAAATACTTTTACCGAGATCATTATGAAAATGACAAGCGGATACACTGAAGGGAGAATAATATTTGACCAATACCTTGAGCATTCATTGAAGGAGCAAATTAGTAAGAAAAGATTAGGGGCGACAGAACCTATTAGATTTACTATTACAAATAGTACCAATATAACGTTGGTTTCATTAAAGACGTTTCTTTCACATAATGAAACAAAATCACAGCTGACTATCTCGGGAATAAATTACTACAGGTTTTTGCTGCTAGTGAGAAGAAAATTGTTGTCGTTGTTGGCAGTAAGGCATACAGTAACCATGCTTTTTCGATTTAGATTATCTGATCATACACATAAAGAAGCAGACAACATTATACATCTTCATGTACTTGATATAGTGAACCATCATGATAATTATGAGATCGATGTATTTTCGCAAGATACTGACATTTTCATATTGCTGGTTGACTTGGTTTCCAGTCATTTAGTAAGCAGTGAAATCAGTTTTGTTACTGGTCGAGGCAACAAACACAGAAAAATTAATATTAATGAAAGATGTCGAGCAATAGGTGCTCATAAAAGCAAAAGGTTTACTAGGTTTACATTCATATACTGGTGGAGACTGGGCAGGGAAATTTGTAGGCATTTGAAAACAGAAGTGGATAAAAGTGTATATCAATCTTCAGTGTGACGATAATATTATAACAGTTTTTCAAGAACTTGGGGAACCTAATGTTCATCCATTATCCAATATAATTTTGTTTGAAAAATTCACCGACTGGACTTATTTGAAAAATAGTAATTTTTAAAGGATTTCAGAGTTAAGATGGCACCTTTTCAGAACTAAAAGTTTCGAGGGGAAGAAATTACCACCAACCCTTGGAGCACTGAAGTCACATATTCTAGGATCAAACTTAATTTGCACTATTGGAAAAGGCTACAGAAATCATCGACCTGCAATAACCCCACTTATTGGCAATGGTTGGGGGAAAATGGCGAAGGAGTAATTTCTTCAGTCAAATGCCTGGAGTTACCTACGCCCAAAGGAGTTATTGAACTTGTGAAATGGGAGTGTAAGAGAACATGTACAGATGGGAAATGTTCTTGCTTAAAGAATTCTCTGATTTGTACTGCCCTTTGCAAATGCAGTGGTTGCAACAATACAAAGGACTATCAATACCATCACAGCGATAGCAGTGATTCAGAAGAGGATACATAACATCCCAGTACTGTATATACATATAAATGCTGTTTTTAATAATTTTTTTTCAATATCTTCAATAATTTATGTTATTTCATTTAAATACTTTGGTTGTGTATAATTGGTTAATAAAACGCTAGTACATCTAATGTATTACATATTTTTGTGCTTTATTTGCATCTTATCGCTTAAAACACTTCAAAAACTCAATTTACTAATAATTTTATTATATATTTGTATTTCTTGACCCTGAAAACATATAATTTGACATATTGGTCAATAATATACCTCAAATATTAAAGAAGTCAGTAAATGGCAGCCATCTTGGACGCCATCTTGAAAATCACCCCCAAAAATGTGTATAAAAAATGGCACCTAAGATATTTGGAATCTACATGTCAAAACCTTCACAATACAACAAAAATATATAACTTGGCACGTCAATCGAGCTGGAGCCACATTTTACGACATTTCAAACCCTACTATTACCTCTAATTAGTTAAAAAAAGGTATCAGATTTTTTATATAACTTTGAATTTTGTAAAATTCGCAGTTTTGATCACCTTTAAAATCAAAAAGATTTTTATTATAGGAATTTTATAGTAAATTGATTTTAATTTCTTTTCTATATGTTTTCCGCATACTAAGTGGAGGGAAAATAAAAAATGGTACGGTAACCAAAGAAAAAAATTAAAACAATAATAAAATTTATCAAAATTATGCTGAATGACTCTGTAAGTTATTTAATAGCAACCATTTAAATGGTAGTAAATCTCTTTATATTTTTATTTCTGTTCTAGATTAATATTAAACACAGAAATGTGATTAATATTAAATGTGAAAGATAATTACATACGCTATCGGATAAATTTTTTGAAATTAACTGTTTTTTTTTTTTTTTTTTTTTTTTTTTTTTGCACAGCGGCTCAGATAAGAGAAAATATTCAATCTTCTTTCCTCACACTTTATCACGTAAACGGGCATAATACAATGTGAAATATAATGATAAAAAAAACCTTTATCGATATTTATTAATTAAACAGGGAATATTTTTTTCATTATAATTTCTTTTACTGGCAGTTATTTAATATTAGTAAAACCGTATGATGCTTTCGCACATTGACATTATCGTAATTTTTATTTGAAACTGCAAATCATATAAAACCATCGGCGAATGTATTATCGCTTTATCATAAGGCAGTGGGAGATATATGTTCATTTGAAAAGTAGATTGGTCTGTTAAATTATAATACTATTTAGTTTCATCAAACTTAAAAAAAAAAAAAAAAGCAATTTAACAAATTACAACGACCATTTGAAAAATGATTTTTTCAAAGACTAAAATTTAAAACATAAAAAATCGCACGGAGTTGATCATACATTACGTACGCCATGGATTACATTTTTCGGCACTGTAAATTTTTAAACTTCTACGGAGCTGGTCATACATTACGTACGCCATATTAATAATGGATTAAACATTAATAGTGTTATTACACGTAAAAATTGCAAGTGACAAAAATCGCCTGCGACTCGTCAGAAACTTACGTATTATCCACCTGAAACTTACGTTTTATCCAAGCCTTTCATTGGCTGCTCGGAAAAAGGCTTTTTCATCGTCAGATTTCCAAGAAATCCGACGACCCATTTTAAATGAAATTTCATTCTTAAACTTCTAAACATCCCACAATATTACTTTTTACACCGTCGTATAGAGAAAAAAATGTACTTTTAAATGCAATTTGTTTGAAAGCTGTATCTCAATTTGTTTCTGAGTTATTAATTATTTTTTGTAGTTTGTATTACTTTTTTGTCATAGTGGCAACAGAAGTATCCATCTCTGTTGAAAGTAAAGGGGAATACAGATTACTGTATAGACCAATCAGAAAACGAATAAAATGTGAATTTAACCAATAAAACGCTTCAGATATGTTTTTTTATTTCCTACCCTGACAGAGAACAATAACCATTTTTCCAAATGGTTAAAAAAAATCATGCGTCAAGCATAGATTGTGAAACACTTTATACTATTTCCAGAATGCTTACACTGAAAAAAAAAAAAAAAATGGGTTCTCAGAATTGAGTGAAAAAATACTCAAATTTAAATACGTCACGTACTCAAAATAGCTCCGATCCAAATGTATAGTCGTGGAAAAAAAAGTAAACACCCCTTACCAGCTCTGCAAAAAATTATCGTAGAAGAAAGTTACTGGTACCACACGATTGTTAACAAAGTCTACTTTTAAATGATGCATAGAAAATTTGCTTAGGAGGCCATCTACATATAAAAACGAACCATAACTTTATTTTTTTTCAATAGTAGTACACAATTCTGACAACATAAATGAACTCTACATCCTTCCATTAGCCTAAAAACAAATTTTTATACAATTCGTACGATAAGTTTCTTTGAAATTATTTATTTCAAAACAGGTGTATTTTAGGGGCTGTATCCAATTTGAAGTTCGGTACTCAATTGTTGACCGAGTGTGCTCCCTTCTTGATCAAGGCATCTTAAGCGTCACTCAAGCAGTCATTGGAGACTGCTAGATTACAGGATAGCATAAGAAATTTCCAAAATATCTAGTCACTTCTATCATAGATGGCCCCTTAAACCGTCATTTTGCTGTTTTTTAAGCATAATTTGAAAACTGCTTGGAAGGAAAATGTGAAATTTTGGATTTCCATAAAACAGGACATAATAAATCTAAAGCCATCAAAAAAATTGTAGGTTTCAATTCATAATTATTTCGAATATTAATTTCATAATTCATATCATAAAATTATAAAAATTGCAAACTCAACGTATTTATGTTTGGGTATTTTAGTATTATGGCTACACAAAAAATTAGCACATTCGGAGTATAGAATAGCACTAAATTTTGAAAGTTTTATAATTCAAAAACTTATCATTCAAATGATTTGAAATTTGGTGGTTAGGCATAGTTTGAACCGAAGATTTAAAATATGTTGTTAAAATTGAGTATTGCCACTGGAAAAAAAAGAAGTTTGAGTTCGTTTTAATATGTAGATGGCCCCCTAAGCAAATTTTATATAAATCATTTAAAAGTAGACTTTATTTCCAATCGTTCGGCACCAGCAACTTTCTTCTACGATAATTTGTTGAGGAGTTAGTAGGGGGTGTTTACTTTTTTTTCCCACGACTGTATTTAAAATTGAGAAACACATGTACTCATTTTTGTTTCCATGATTTTGTTCAAATATGAGTCGTGAGTCGTTATGTACCGCCGCCCTGAATTTACAAATTAAAGTAAAAATGTACTGACATTTATATGCCGCTCAAAATTATTAGCAAGGGACGTTTAATTGATTATTTATTTTTAAAAATAGCATTACTTTTCAGCCAGTTACCCAAATCAAATATTTTTATGACAAGATCATTATTTGTAAGCACTTTTAAATTATTTTAAGGTACTATGCATAATTCATATTTACATTAATAAACATCTTTTATGCTGCCATGAATGAAATAAACCATTACCGAGTACAAAATTATCGCTTTGTTTGTGTTTGATAACATGTGATGTTTTAAAATTGAGAAAGAATAGGTTCATTTTTGATCCAAACATGCTCATTCGATATGAGTACATCGATATACTCCTTTTTAAGTACTTCGTTTTTTTCAGTTTAAGGAAAACCCCGCCGTTTAATAAGGTAAAGAAGATACTTAAGGTGACCGGGTAAGCAAAATTCAACCAAAAAATTGATTTTTACTTTTTTATATCATTAAAAAATTTAAACTTTTATCTTTTCAACGATGTATTACACATGTTTATATATGAAAAAAAGTGTTGGATTTTTTCATTCTTTCTAAGAGCACCTCACAGCAGTGGGCTACTTTTTTAAAATTCCGATTTCTTGATTGGCAACACTTTTCTGAAGTGGTAAAATTCCCATTGTTTTCGCCTTAATTAATATGTTATTAAATAAAGCGAATTTTAATATTTCAAAAAAGTTGGAAATCGCTCGTCAAACGTGGCAAATGAGGTGCGTTCGTACTATAGCTAGTTTTATAATTATTTTTTGCACCCCATATTGTACTAAATGTATATTATTTTGAACTTCATAAGTGCATAGTCTTTAACAGCATTAAAATGCACTGCAATAATTTTTTTCCCATTCCCCGTACTGAAACGGAAAAAATTTGACTGTCCCTGTATTTAAACTATACATCCGATTTTCATAAAATTTGAAATGGTTCGACAAAATTCTGCAACAATTATATATTTAAAATTTCAGACCTTTCGAGAGCTGTAACATCATTAAAATGCACTTGCAATAATTTTTCCCATTGGCCGTAATGTAAAGAAAAACTTTTGATTGTCCCTGTCATTAAACTATACATCCGATTTTCATAGAATTTGAAATGGCTCTACAAAAATTTACAACAATGATATATTTAAAATTTCAGACCATTCGGAAGGCTGTAACATCATTAAAATGCACTTGCAATAATTTTCTCCATTGGCCGTAATTTAAAGAAAAACTTTTGACTGTCCCTGTAAATAAACTATACATCCGATTTTCATAAAATTTGAAATGGCTCGACAAAACTTTGCAGCAATCATATATTTAAAATTTCAGACCATTCGGTTGGGTAGTTTTTGCTCTGTTATATGCGGACGGACGGACAGACGGACAGACGGACTGAACGACAACTATAGGTGCTACGTATTTATATAATTACGAACGCACCTAAAAAGTGGTTCCAATCAAGGGATCAGAATTTTAAAAACTAGTCCACTGGCAACACTGCTTCACAGCTTTAATTGACTTTTTCTCAAAACTTCGATTTTTCAGGTTTGTGTCCTTTTTTTTTAAATATCTATTAAACTTAAGAACTCAGATTTTTCTAAATACTTATGTCATAGTGCATACTTTAGCACAGGGATTTAATGATTTGTTGAGAATTGTTTATTTTAGGCAGTGAAATCCTATCAAAAATGCTAATTAAAAAATGTCTTTCAATAAATAATTAATAATTAATTTTCAATTTCACTTAGAAAGAAAGTGGTCTGTTAAAATATGTAAAGCATGCTATTCAAACTACTCTAAAAAATCTAGGCCTCTATCTTTCACCATTTCGGAGAAAAAGGTACATAAAGTTGGTGTATTTTAACATGGCCGAGATAGAGCTTACTCGGTCCACTTAAGTAAACGTTTTAAACGCACAACTCATTGAAAATCAGATTTCTACAATTACTGTGCAAAGCCGAAAAGGTATTCCAATTCTTTTGCACACCTCTGTATATAAACTAAAGATTAGTATATATTCTACATACTATGCTAAAATTTAGCTTAGTTAGCAAACGCATAGCACAATTTGTGTAGACTTTAAGACTTCCGTATATCGATCCTGGGACCGTCTGAGTGTTCTCCTTTTTTAGGTGCGTTCGTAATTATATAAATACGTAGCACCTATAGTCGTCGTTCAGTCCGTCTGTCCGTCTGTCCGTCCGTCCGCATGTAACAGATCAAAAACTACCCAACCGAATGGGCTGAAATTTTAAATATATGATTGTTGCAAAATTTTGTCGAGCCATTTCAAATTTTATGAAAATCGGATGTATAGTTTAATTACAGGGACAGTCAAAAGTTTTTCTTTACATTACGACCAATGGGAAAAATTATTGCAAATGTATTTTAATGATGTGACAGACTTCCGAATGGTCTGAAATTTTAAATATATAATTGTTGCAATATTTTAGCGAGCAATTTAAAATTTTATGAAAATCGGATGTGTAGTTTAATTACAAAGACAGTCAAAAGTTTTCCGTTACATTACGGGGAATGGGTAAAAATTATTGTAAGTGCATTTTAATGATGTTACAGACTATGCACTTATGAAGTGCAAACAAATATACATTCAGTACAATATGGGGTGCAAAAAATAATTATAAAGCTAGTTATAGTACGAACGCACCTCATTTGCCACGTTTGACGAGCAATTTCCAACTTGTTAATATTTAATAGTGTAAATGCCCGTTCTAGGACGGTGGGTAAATATTGTGTTTTTCACTTAAAATTTGAAAAAGTGATAAAAATAATTGACAATATGGAAGCTTTTAGATAAGCAAAGTTCGGCTAGTTTATGTTCTAATAAACAAACTATTAGCATTTACAATACTTCTGGGTAAACCAGGCTTTCCGGCTAATATACCATAAAAAAAATTAAGATTTGAAATTGCATTTTTATCGTTTACCCCCCCCCCCCCCCAAAAAAAAAAAAATATATATATATATATATATACAGTGGAACCCGGTTAAGACGCTCACGGTTAATACGCGATCCCGCTTAATACGCGGATTTTTTCCGCTCACTTGAATATCACCTATAAGGCTAATGCAAAAATATCACGTTTAATACGCGAACGGTTAATACGCGATCCCGCTTAATACGCGAGAGATTTACGATCCTTTAAGGCAAAAAATCACGCTTAAGACGCGAATTCATTGATTAAGATGCGAATTCCTTGTCTCTTTTCCAGTATTGCCAATTTATCTGATTTTTTTTATATTCTAATGAAAAACAGTGTCTCCAAATAGTAATATTTACTTTCTTTAATAACGGATTAATTAAGGCGAACATTACTAATCGGAAATAGGGATAGATATTTGAATAATAATAATTTAAAAAAAAAAACCCGCTATATTAGCAACAGTGAAATTCTTTGATCCCGCCCAGAGCATAAAATAACACATAAAGTAGGCGACACTAGTGTCGCCTAGTACCACGATATTGTCGCCCAGTGACAGGGTATGGTGCCGGCAACCTTTTATTTAAACAGGTGAATAGCATAAGCTGACTCTTTGACTCAGGAGATGATAAGAATAGCAACAGATGTTATAGCAGTAAAAGAAAACACCGTATCACAGTTACAAAATGCTGTTTGTTTTGCTATTCAAGTAGATGGTTCTGCTGAGAAATATGGAGTTGATAACAAATTTGTTAGAGCACATTTGTTTTTCAAAAGAACAGGACACAGAACAATGTAACTGACTAGGACAATGTAAGCGAGGAGCAGAACGCTTCGTGGATTTTGTCAAGGTTGCATTTGACAACTTGTGCACTGAGAATATCGCAAAAAATAAGTGGGTAAAGGAAAATACAGGCAAAAACAGCTGTCTCTCTGTTCTTATGAAATGGTACTTAGGTAAAGACTAACTTTGCGTTTGATGCTTTGCTCAGGTCTGACTTAACTGTGTCGGAGTTGGAATCATCAAGCAACATTTTGTCGAGTTTCTGCTCTACACATTAAAGTGCTTGAAGAAATAGCTGGAACAGAAAATCAAAGTGCCTTTTGTTTCTCTGCATATTTTGAAGTCCAGTTTGCGAAACACTTAAAAAACTTGGCAAAAGCAGTACGGCACAATTTTTCTCTTATTCAAAAACATTGAGAAATCATTGTGATAACATACATCAATCCTACTCATCAAAAACTGGACAAACTTCTGATCGTGGGTTCAATCGATTATAAATAGATTTAAAATAAGTGAACAACATCTGACTTGCCTAATGCTAGTTGTTCCGATACACTTTGAAAAACTGGAGACAGACAGTCAAAAGCCTTTCATTACCACTGCCTGATAAAGAATTGGTATAGAATTTGTCAAAAAATTTTTTTTTTAATTCTTTGACGCTTATCAAAGATGGGTAAGTCCTGAGGGTTACGAAGAGCAGTTGATGGAAATAAATGAAGGCACTTAGGATTCTGAAAGTGATTAGTAAATTCAAGAAAATCCTCGCAGATGTAAAAACACACTCGTTAGTTTCTACCTATAGATGCTGGTCTGCAGTGAGAAAAGAAACTATATTGAGTTCTAAAGAATTTGTTTCTCAAAGATTGGAAGAGGATAAAGTGAGCATCTCATACAGGACAGATGCTTTTTTAAATGGACGAAGACCAACAGAGGTTGCTAGTGCAACCCACCTTGATGTTGAGAACTTTTTTGGTAAAGACGAAGTCGCCTATTTAAATGATGATGTGATGGCTTTGTGCGCAGCTGAAAATCTGCATCCTTCTCATCGACAGCAAGACTATTTCTATTTTAAAGCGTCTCAACTTCACTCTGTTTTAAACAAATTGGTGCTGTCCTATGATTCTTTGACACCTCTTTGTTGGTAAATAAAGTTGTTAACACGTGGAGTTGGGTCCATACATACAATGCTTCAGTCCAAAAAAAAAAAAAAAAAAAAAACATTCGGAACTAGTGTAAAGAGAAGCTTTAAACTCAAGGATGTTCATTCCTTTTAATAGAATTGGAACAACTTTTTATGATTCAAGACCTGTTATTGCAAGGTTCCTAGTGAGCAAAGTAAAAAGTAGAACACTTCCAGGTAAAGAAACCTATGAGAAACATGAGTTTGCCAAAAAGTGCTTTGCTAAAGACAGTTACTTGTAAAATAACTTAACGGATATAATTATTATTGTAGGATTTTGAAAACATTATAAATAATTAATAAAGTTTAAAAATTTTAAAACATGAACAAAATCGTTTTTTCTACCTGCTTAATTCTACTATTTGCATAAGACAGTCCCAGACTTGTATAAATCTAAAAACTTTCTGTTCACATAAATATTGGGTAAAAACTTTCTGCAAATTAATTTAACATATAATAAAATAACGTGTTTTATTATTTTGACGATGTGAATTAAAAACAGTAGTTTTAAAATAATCACCATTTAAATTAAAAATTAATTAATATTGATTAAAGAATAATTATTTTGGTTAAAAAATAATAAACCTAAAAATCCATGGTAAGAAGGGTGAATTCTTATGAATCATTATGTCTGTGCTTTTAAAGAAACAGCCCAATCCTTAATATTATGACATCTTCGCACAAAATGCCAGTCACTCTGTTCACAGAAATAATGTGACATTGCTTCTGAAACAACTGAATCACATTTTGTAGGGAGAGGTCCATTCATAGGTATTATCATTAAAGAGACCGATGAGTTTTTTCCGCGATCCTTTGACGAAATTTGCGTTTTTTCTGCGATTCTTTTATAAAATCCGTTTTTTTCTCGCAATCCTTTAACGAAATTCATACTTTTTCCGCGGCGTTTTGACGAAATTCGCGTTTTTCGCGATCTTTTGACGAAATTCGCACTTTTTCCCGCTATGCTTTTCGAAATAAGTTTTTTTCCTGCGCTCCTTTGGCGAAATTTGCGTTTTTTGAGATCTTTATGACGAAATTCGTGCTTTTTCCGCGGCCCTTTGACGAAATTCGTGTTGTTTTTCGCGATCCTTTGAGAGATTAGTTTTCTTCCGCGGTACTTTGAAAAATTTGCGGGTTTTTTTCGCGATCCTTTTACAAAATTCGGCCGTTTTCCGCTACGCTTTTACGAAATTTGTTTTTTTCTTGCACTCCTTTGACAAAATTTGCGTTTTTTCTGCGATTATTTGACGAAAAGATCCTTCTTTACGATTCTTTGTAGAAATTAGCGTTTTATTCGCGATCTTTTAACGAAATTCGATTTTTCGCGATGCTTTGACGAAATTGGTGATTTTTTTTTTTTTTGTGAACGATTGACGAAAATTGATCTTTTTTTGTCGACCATTTGTTGAAATTCGCAATATTTTTCAGTGATATTTTTTTATGTCTGAATTTTTGGACAGATGGCCGATTTTTTTTTAATTTTTGGAATTGAATGCCATAAATTTTCAGAACAGAATCACCCCTGGTAAACAATAAATAAATCATACATAAAATTTTACTATTCTTTAACAAAGTTATCTTTTTTACGATCCTTTGACGAAATTCGCGTTTTTTCCGCGGTCCTTTAACGAAATTAGCTTTTTTTCGCGATATTTTTACGAAATTGGTTTTTCTTTCGGCGACCATTTGTTGAAATTCGCAATATTTTTCAGTGATTTTTTTTATGTCTGAATTTTTGGACTAATGGCGATTTTTTAAAATTTTCGGAACCGAATGCCTTAAATTTTTGGAGCAGAATCACCCCTGTCAAACAATAAATAAATCGTACATAAAATTGGGGAATATTTTTAATTTTTCGATAGTAAAAAAAAAAAAAAAAAAGTTACAAGAACAAAAATTACGTTTTCCTTTCTAAAAATGTCCGCAAAGTTCCGAATTTTGCGGAAAATTTTCCGCGCACGGCATGCGTCTATATTATACAACTCTGGACAGTCCTTTGTATAAAAATTCTAAACCATTGTAACTGTTATTGTAGAATTTTGGAAATATTTTATTGATGCAGTTTGATTTTTTAAAACATAAAGAGTAAAATCTGATTCCTTATTTAGTTCCAGCCTTTGCAAAATATAGTAACTTGTAAAAGTCAAAATACGTATGTTTAACCACTACAATTATTATTCCTTTTAAATTTTGGAAACATGTTATAAAATTTAACATAGTAATTTTATATTATTTTTAAATTTAATGATTTTCGGGTCTTAAGGTACTATTTCACGAACTATTTAACGATTCAAGTCAAATTTATTTTTGAATTTCAGAATTTGTTCTAGGCTCTAATTACCTAATTAGTAAGGTATATAATTATGGTTATGAACAAAAGCAAAGTGTATAAACTAATAAAAGGTAAGCAATATTTTAACGTGAATTTAAATGATTTCTTACATAAAGTTTTAATTAGGCATACGAATTTGGTAGGTTAGGTGTTATGTTTGGTCCATTACTTAACATAACAATTAAAAATTTGTATGAAACGAGAATGTAGCCTCTTTAATTTTACCTAACTATAAATAAAGCGGTTTACATGTTTCAATGACGATTTTCTAGTTTACTAACCAGCAACAGGAAAAGTATAATAGACATAACTAATAAGATGTAAAAGTTTGTCAGCCAGTCGATATTCTTATTATTTGTTTGCTGTTATCAGGGTTAGGGGTTGATTTATGAACATTTATTTGGGACAAAAGACTAAAGCGTTTGTCGCCCAGTGAAAATTCCTTAAAATATGCTCTGGTCCGAACATATTATGCTTCTTGCTTCGTTTATGTTTATACTGTAGAGAGAGAAAGACGAATTCAGGATAATGTCATAAAATTATGATTAAGGATGATTACACCTATTGTTAGTGAGGTTTTTAATGTAAGTAATATACCTACTATGTTTTATAATGCATATTATAGGTAAAAAAATGAAACTCGTAAATGATTAAACAAATACGACAGCGGTTGCTTAATTCGTTTATATTTTCCTTTATTTTTGGTATGCTAACAATATTTTTTACAAGAATATTAATAAGGATAGTTTTTTCTTATAATGAAAAGGACAGATTAAAATGGTACTCATTATCACAAGTATTAAATGTGATTTTAACAACTGGATTGTGCTTCAAAAGTTTAATATTTTTTGCCTCTGTTAAAAAAAATAGTCTAGCTGGAAATTAATTTTTTTTATTTTTGGTTGTAACGTCTACAATAAAGCCGTTTAAATTCATTTTTTATTTTCAGTTATTATTCCAGTTTTCCTAAAAAAATAATAATGAGTTAAAAGTTGAATACAATAAAATTGCAATCTAAATATTCCTAAAAGATACAATTTTCGACTGTAAACATCTAACCGAAATCTCTAAAGTTCATTTTAGTCGATTAGATGTGTAAATAAGCACCGTTTATGAAACATGATACAAATCACGTTTAATACGCGATCCCGCTTAATACGCGACTTTTGTCCACTCCCTTGAAACGCGTCTTAAACGGGTTCCACTGTATATACATTTATGTATATTGATTAATAAATAAGATAAATTTCAAACAAATAAAACAGCCTCAGTGTGTTTTAAATCTGTTAATAAAACTTGTAAGCAAAAGAAAGCTATTTTTATTCAAGTATAACACTGTCAAGTGGCTGACAGCCGCATTTCCCAAGTATGTTTTTTTTCTTTGTACGATCTTTGTGTCACATTTCTGCAGAAACGAATTTGCGGAAGTATCTCCTCCAAAAAAACGAAGGGGTAGCATTGTTAAAAAGTTCTTCACGGCTATTGGCGTTTTTCTTCTCTTTACCCGCGGCTAACGTCACATGAGTAGCAGGCGAGGCTAACGAAAAAGACAGGCTACCGCGGTGGGTCCGATTCTTCTTTTTTTACAGACCGCTGGAGTCACGTGATGCTCGAATGCACCAATGAAGGTGTGCGAAAAGAGCATCACGTGACTCCAGCGGTCTGTGAAAAAAGAAGAATCGGACCCACCGCGGTAGCCTGTCTTTTTCGTTAGCCTCGAGTAGCAGGGGTAGGACAGCTTCAAGTGATGTCATTTGTGTCGTCTCCTTTAATCTTCATAGCTCCATGGTTTATTTTTTTTTTCAATGAATCACAAAAGGAATGACTCTCTACGCAGCTTCTTATTTACGTTTTACGCACGGAGTACCGAGTTTATTTTCAACTCGATTTCTGAAATGGCTGCGCAAATCATTGAAAATTTGTTAGTTTTAGATCTTTTATAGAAAATTATATTGAACAGAAGGAATTTCAGGTAGAAAAGGTTTGTATTTAGGCAAATAAGTTTTCTCATACACATCTCAAATCGAAATTAAGCCTAACGTGGCTCCATCTTATCGGAGACTTGTAAGATTGACGGGTTCGTCCCGGATGCGTTACGCTGCATTTTATTATATAGAGATAACAACCGGATGTATCAAGGGCTACCATTTTTTATAAAAGGCACTTCTTATTTATAACAAATATAAGTTTATTATGAGAAATGAAGTAGGACAGTACATGATGAAGACATAAACGATGATACACAAATGGTGACACAGAATATGTACAAATACGTGTAAATTTCACTTATAGGGTGTACAACACCACCTCCACATTTATCTTTCACTACATAAGTATTCATTTTAACTACACTACTAAATTTATTACTTTCCAGTGCCCGTAGCACCTGTGTAATTTTATAACCAACTTTTGGTTTCTCAAAACCCGGCAAGCATATAGGCCGGCATACTACCTCTGTTTCTCTGAAATAAAAACGTTGGGTACGTAGATTATCGTTTATATGGAGTTCCTTTACCTTTGTTTTTAGGTGCTTTCGTAATTATATAAATACGTAGCACCTATATAGTCGTCGTTCAGTCCGTCCGTCTGTCCGTCCGCATATAACAGAGCAAAAACTACCCAACCGAATGATCTGAAATTTTAAATACATAATTGATGCAAAATTTTGTCGAGTCTTTTCAAATTTCATGAAAATCGTTGTGTATAGTTTAATGATAGGGACAGTCAAAAGCTTTCCGTTACATTACGGCCAATGGGAAAAAAATTATTGCAAGTGCATTTTAATGATGTTACAGTCTTCCGAACAAAATGAAATGGCTATGCACTGATGAAGCGCACTAAAATATACATTCAATACAGTGTACGGTGCAAAAAATTATTATAAAACTAGTTATAGTACGAACGCACCTCATTTGCCACGTTTGAGAGCAATTTCGAACTTGTTTTCTGTTGAACTGTCTACATGACAGACTAGATGTTATTACCAATAAGGTTATCTGAGCGAAATATGCTCACCGGTTGATTTCGCTTTATTTAAAAATGGAATGTTTGTTATTAATTAAATCAAATATTGCTATTTTAATTTTTTGGTGGGAATTAGGTATATACGAATACAAAAAATCTATTAAATTCAAAACACTGTTGCTGGCATATATGCAGCAAAGTTGCGCACTAAAGGGCCACGTCTCAATCGACGAAATCTATTTTTTTTTTTTTTTTATTATTATTATTATCAGGTATATTTAATTAAACTAAAAAAAAAAAGATTGGAAGAAAAAATCATGTATTTAAATTAAGTAGAGAATCGTGATCAATATTAGAAGCAAAAGATAACGATATAGCTTAGGGAAAAAAAAATAATAATGTTTTTTTATGGAAAAATTTAAGAGGTTTCAGGACTCTTAAAGCTTCAAAATTTTTGAAATTTTACTCTTTTTAGATGATAAACTATTATTTTTTCTGAACATTTTGATATAATTGTTTTCTTGACATTCCCATTAGGACAGATGTTATGGCTTTTAGAATTATACCCGCTCTATAGCTGAAGCGGCATTTCCGAAACTTTAAAGTCATTTTTCTCCAAATATGGTTTTTAGGTATAACGCGCAGGATATCTCATAAACTTCTAAATATTTTTTCATGAAAATTTCAAAACGCATGTTTCATGTTAGTCTGTATAAACTGAAACTAAAATTTCCTTTTTACCGTTAAAAAAAAAAAAAAAAAATTTAGGTGATTATACGGTTGAAAATTTCAAAATTTTGTATTAACTAAATACAACTTTGTATTAAAAATATAAAAATGCTTTAAATACAAATTTATTTAGGTTCAGGTTGTTTACTATAATCTGAAGTATACGTAGGGACAGAAATTTTCATTCTAATTGCAATGTTTACTTTCTAATCCTGCGCGTAATCTGTTATGCCAATTTTCTGCTTGTCAAAATTCTGACAGTTTGGAGCCCTTATGTATGCTAATTTTGCATCTTGCAATTTTTTAAATACATGAAATGAAAAACATACAGTGAAACCTCTTTTATCCGAAACTCTTTTAACCGAAACTCTTAGTTAACCGAAATCCATTTTTAAAGCTTTTTTTTTTTTTACTATCACATTCCTTGTGTGCAAAATTCACTTTGAAAGCTTTTTTTTAAGCTGTGATACTCCTTGCGTGCAAGCGGTCCTTTTCGAACTACGAGTACATATACATCTTTTGGATCCCCTTTCTTAGAATTCCTTTGAATTTAACTTGAGGTCCCGTAAGCTAAAGAGTGGAACGAAGAAAACGAAAAAATTAGCAATTCTGAAGCTTTTGAATGTTTTGCAAAAGATTTGGCATGACTGGAGTAGCAGAAAGACTGTGATACTAGTTAACTAACAATATTAAAAAACTCTGTGATAGAGCTTCAATGAAAGGCAATCGAAACTGTGAAAAACAAAACATCTGTTCAAACCCTTGTGATATATGTAAAAGTTATTTAATTTCAAATTTAAAACTCAGGTAATTTATTCCTGCTTCTATTTTACTAATGTTTTATTTTTATTAAGCACTTGTTACCATAATAATAAAAATATTGCATATATTTCTCCATAGTCTTAAAATGGAAGCATTCTCGATTATCCGAAAATTTTGATTTTCCGAAATAGGGTCGGTCCCAATTACTTCAGATAATCAAGGTTCTGCAGTACTTATTTCTTTCCTCCCCTCAAAAATCGTGTTTTAAAATCATATACATTTTAAGATATGAAATATTGAAAATGGTCATTTTTTCCCGATTTTAAGAGTCCTGAGACCCTTAACAAAAAATTGAAAGATTTAACTATCACTTTTTATCACACAAAAATATATAATTACGGGCCAAATCTAACGACGAAAAAAAAATCATGATAAAGTAAATTATTTTCATTAAATTGGTTAACTTTATCCATTATTATTTATTTCACCGTTCAAATTCAGATTATTATATTTATGCTTAGGAATTTTAAGTATAAAGTTATTAATAATTTGTTATCAATTCCCATAATAAACTTTAGTTCAATAATTTTCATCCCAAATTATAAGGTTAACCAACGTATACAAAAATCTATCGTTTTTCCACATTATCCATATATGGGGGCATTCTCACAATCTTTTGAATTTCGGGAATAAAAATCTGGTGAAATTAAACCGGCTAAAATAACATTTTAATCAGATGGACGAATGCCTTAATGATTCAAAATAAAGAAAAAATGCTCAGCAGCGAAAACTGTTTTATTTAACTGAGGTTTAAGTTAAACTTGAGAGTTTAATTTTCCTTATTATTTTACCACTATAACTTTCTATTTTCTTCTAAATTTTTACTTATAATGCATAGTACCCACAGGACATTCAAATAAGAAATAATAACAATATAGTGTTTTTAATAAAAAATTTTGGTATAGCATTGTCTTAAAGGGGTGTTAAAGAAGGGACGGAAGGAAAAACAAGTTGGAAATTGCTCGTCAAACGTGGCAATTGAGGTGCGTTCGTACTATAAAAAGTTTTATAAATATTTTTTGCACCGCATATTATACTGGATGTATATTTTAGGGCACTTCATAAGTGCATATCCATTTCATTCTGTTCGAAAGGCTGTAACATCATTAAAATGCACGTGAAATAATTTTTTCTCATTGGCCTTTTTCAGACCATTCGGTTGGGTAGTTTTTGCTCTGTTATATGCTGACACACAGACAGACGGACACACGGACGGATTGAACGACGACTATAGGTGCTACGTATTTATATAATTACGAACGCACCTAAAAGGGGGATGGTATAGGGAAAAAGGGACGGTAATGGAAAAAAAAAAAGGAATGTTAAGGATGGGACGGTAAGGAAAATTACCACTATTTTTAGGCAAATCATGTTAAGACTAAGTGATAGCCACACTGTTCATTGATTTTTAGAAACAGTTATTTACATTGGATTAAAATAATAACAAAAAAATAATTTACCTCGAAAAGTGCAGGAATAAACCTTGGGGATGGTAAGACTACCCATAAAGCCACGATGCTTGAAATTGATATTTAAACGCTGATTTAAATTCTGAAGTAAATTTCCTGTCAATGAATTTTAGACATTCTTTCTTAAGCATACTTCTGCATGAGAAAAAACTTGAAAAAAATTCTGTGGCTGCATCTGAAATGATTTTCTGTATAATTTTAGCAAGAGGGATGGTAAGGAATTTAAAACCCAGGGACAGATTAGATGTAAATTTCCAACTGGGCGAAAAATGTCCGGACCAGGATTCGTACCCGGGACCTCCTGGCTGAAGCCGCCAGTGCTCTGCCATCTGAGCTATCCCGGACGATTTTGGTCGAACTTTTTCACCCAGCTAACCTTGAAGATTACAGCATCTGGTCTGAGTTGGGTTGGGTTGATTTTTGACGGCCAATTATCTACACTAGGGATATAGACCCGGGGGGAGTGCCCTCCGTGGGGGTCTTTCTAAGGGAACCTAATCCGTATTAACGCATGGAACGCATGGAAGATCCACGGCTCGAAGAAAACCACGAAAACTCCGAACGATTGGGCCGATGGGCGCGATTGGGATCGAACCCAGCACCTCCCGTCTACCAGCTTCGAGGGCAGAACCTCTCGGCCACTGGTGGGGCGCATCTGGTCTGAAACCTGGTTCAGCTCAACAGAATAAATCTCAGGTAATGGAACTCCAGAAATCGCTGGATACGAAATTACACTAGATGTGATACACTAGATAAAATGTCCGGACCAGGATCCTGGTCCGGACATTTTTCGCCCAGTTGGAAATTTACATCTAATATGATTTGTTTACCAATTAGAATAATTGTGTGAAAATTAATCTAGCCCAGGGACAGAGTTAAAAAAAATAATATCAATCGTAAAAATGTGTGTAGGTTAATTTTTTGCTACATATTTATAATAAAATAATTGTCCCAGTTTCGGAAAAAAACTGACATCGAATTACTTTTATTGAAACAATTTTATACAGACAGCTCCAAACCTAAAAACCAGCATCAGGGACACGGGACGGTATAGGAGTTTTCCTGGTATTTGGACCCCTAACTTCGTCCAAAACTTATTTATTTCGTTAATATTGTTATGCAATCATGCAACGGGATGTTCTCCAGTATATGAAATAACCCCCCCCCCTCCCCCCAAAAAAGTACTAAAATAAAAATTATTATTCAGGGACATAAAAGTCGAAAGATTGTGAGAATGCCCTATATACGTGTACTCATAGGCAATTTACACATTAAACTGTGCATTTCAGAGTTATTTGATAGCTTTTTTGCTCACTTAAGCAGCTTAATGTGTTATCATTAAAATATACAGGACAGTGTGTATTTTGAAACTGACACAGCAGGCGTGAATTTGGCAATTTACACATCACTTTACACATACAGACAAATAGTTTTTCTATCATCAGTATACCTGTTTTAATGTGTAAAATGTATGCTTTTATTTTTTAGAGTGTAGCTGAGTAAAAGAATTTTTAAAAAAATAATTAAAGGCTTTTTATGAAGAACTTAAAAAAGGAAAATAATGAAAGATTTAACTATCGCTTTTTATCACGCAAACAGATGTAATTGCGGGCAAAATCTAATGAAGAACAAAAATCATGATAAAATAAATTATTTTCATTAAATTGGTTAACTTTTTCCATTTTTAGGTGCGTTCGTAATTATATAAATACGTAGCACCTATAGTCGTCGTTCGGTCCGTCTGTCCACATATAACCGCGCAAAAATTACCAAACCGAATCGTTTGAAATTTAAAATTTGTAATTGTTGCATAATTTTGCCGAATCATTATAAATTTTATGAAAATCGGATGCATAGTTTAATGACAAGCACAGTCAAAAGTTTTCCGTTACATGTTGGCCAATGGGAAAAAAATATTTCAAGTGCATTTTAATGATGTTTACAGCCTTTCGAAGAGAATTAAATGGATGGGCACTTATGAAGCGCACTAAAATATACATTCAGTACAATATTCGGTGCAAAAATATTTATAAAACTAGTTAAAGTACGAACGCACCTCATTTGCCACGTTTGACGAGCAATTTCCAACTTGTTATTTATTTCAACGATCGAATTCAGATGATGAAATGTAAACGCTGTTATATTAATGCTTAGGAATTATCAGTATAAAGTTATGAATTATATGTCATCAGTTCAAATTAATTGAAAGTAAGTCTGCTAAGCAAATTAGTAAGCTTATGTTTGTTATGGGTAATGAATGTAGGAGATACAAATGCGTGACAGATGCGACATTATGAAAAATGTATCACATTTTTAGAAAGTTAAAATAATATATTTATTATATGTTTAATAAGAATGTCGGCTAGAACAATTGAATTTTTTTTTAAATTAGAAAATATCTTTAAATATATATTCTTTAAATTTTTGAAATAAATGTTGTTTAAAATGATTATTTAAAGCTAAGCAAAATGTATCGTTAGTTTAACACTTTCCAACATAGTTGAAAAGTGTTTATGGATTCGGTTTGTCTGTCGGTATGTCCCTGCTTTAACTCTCGTAAATATACTCAGAATTTAATGAAATTGATATACCGGGTGTCCTAAAAATGACTGACTGATTTTAAAATTCAATAACTTGCAAACGGTGACAGATATTTAAAAAATTCTTGCAGGAGGGTTATGCATAAAGTGAAAAGTTTTTTTACAGTGATTTTCGATTTTAGTTCGAATTACAAACAACAGATGGCGCTGTAAGCAATAGGCGCTAAATACAGGCTCGATTTTTTGGCCTTTCTCTTCTTCCATGTGGAAAAAGGAGGTTAAAATGTAGTGAGTGGGTCCCGAAGTACCAAAAATCGAGCCTGAATTTAGCGCCTATTGCTTGCAGCGCCATCTATTGATTGTAATTCGAACTAAAATCGAAAATCACTGTAAAAAAAGCTTTTGACCTTATGCATAACCCTCCTGCAAGAATTTTTTAAATATCTGTCACCGTTTGCAAGTTATTGAATTTTAAAATCAGTCAGTCCTTTTTAGGACACCCGGTATATTACTGAGGTTTACGATGGCATGTTTGGTATTAAAAATAAAGTTTGTAGTGTTTATAGTTCGTCTACACGGAACTCAAAATAATTCTGTTCTACGGTCCATGGGGAAAAATCGTTTTAGTGTATTTTAATGACGTTATAACTAGTTAAAACATACTAAAATTGATAGACAACACTGAAGTGCATTAAAAGATACCAACAGTAAAATATGGTGGTGTGCATAGCATTTATCGCTCACACAAAAGAATTAGGTTACTGTACTGTCTGCCAGCGATAATTGCTGAAAGTGTGTTTTCAATTGTGATATGCCTTACAGTACTTCAGGGTTTCATGATTTATGCTTATCGCATGATTTCTTCTTTTAGGTAGATGAGGTTGTATTTTAGATCTTGCATTTAAATATTATAGTATGACCATTAAAACTGTTTTCCAAAACAAAAACTGTAAAAACATTATATATTTTAATTCAATTAAAGTGTAGTGATTTCCATTTCCCTTACCATAAGTACCTTTTTACGGTTTCCTTCAACTGACGAAAGTCTATTCGTCTCACTCCTCTGTCTGTCTGTCACAGAGCCCGTCCTCAGAAACTATATATGTTGGAGAATTGAAATTTTGCCTACTTATAGCTGAACACCTCACATCAAACGACAAATCGTAAAATTTTGAAAAAGTCTAATATTTACCCCTCTGGGCTCTAACGTGTATTTTAAGTATTTTTTTTTCTAACTCAGCCCCTAATTAAGTTGGAAACTTGAAATTTTGCATACTTATAGCAGAACACTTGCGATCACACGAATAATCATAAAATTTTAAAAAGTCTTATATTATTTATCCCTCCGGGCTCTAATTTGTGTATTTTAAGCAATTTTTCTAAACTCCCCCCCTTTTCATCGGGGGGGGGGGGGGTTCTAAATTTTGCCGAAACCCGTAACGTGATATATCATTGCACAGCCCTTTGACCACTGTTTTACATTATGCACCATAAATTACGCATTTTAGTTCCACTTTTTATCACCATGGGGCGCCTACTTATCTCGGATGCTATGGGTCCGATCTACTCGACCAATATATCTACGGATAGGTTGTAAAATGGAGTTTCGTTCGGATAGAGGTTTGTTTAGAATAGAGTGCGCCTCTGGTTGCGAAATGTGGAACTAACAGATTTTGCAAAAGGATAAAGTGTTTTCAAGGGAATATTAAACGAAACCATCTGTGCCATCTGTGATCACACTTACCCGCTTGTTTATATACGATTTTATTAAGAAGTGTAAGTCATCTAAGTTAATCATGATACAGCACAATCAACAGAAAATTTCGAAGATAAAATTTATGAGACTATAGGCAGTGGTGTAGTCGTAAAAAAAACAGAGGGTATACGTTCTAAGCTGAGGGTATACGCTCAAGGCAGAGGGTATATCAGAGTGTATATATACTGTAGCTTTCTTGAGTAACAGAGGGTATACGGTGTTCCTTAAAAAAATCCAGAGGGTATACGGCGTATACCCCCGTATACCTCCACTACATTCCTGACTATAGGGGTTCAGAGCCCCCTGAAGAAATGTATCTTCGACAAAAGTACAAGAAAAAGCAGTTTATCAGAATACCATTCCATAAAGACGTGTTTAATCTGGTGCTTCTAATTTCTGGAAGCATCGAAGAATCTTATATGTTTATCTCTCTCTCTCTAATAAAAAAACAATTACATGCACAACTGACATTGAGACCCCTGATCTGCAGATTTACTTGTTAAGAATAAAGAATAATTTTAACTTTACCTTTGTTGTTGTTCAATATAATAACCTATAATTAATAATTTCCATTATAATATCTAATAACTGTCGTTCAAAATAAATATTAAGACTTCACAGCATGCGCCCAATACATTAGGGGGCGGCGGGGGGGGGGGGGTCTATAAAAAACAACTGGACCACAAAATGGACTGGCACTATCCAGAATATTAATATTTGGGCACTTTTGAGCTTATATCAATTGAAAAAATGCAGTTATCATATTTTGCGCGATGGCCAAACAGTTTAAATTTAAAAATATATTTGCGTGAGACATTTATTTCATATTTTGAGATAATCTTTTAAATTATTTCTGTGAATTCTAAGAAAGCGCAAATAATATTTCCTTTCTAACAACAGAAGTATTTTCACTTGAATATTAAAATGAGAAAGAAAGTGGTGAACTTTTGTGAACTTTGGTGAAAATTACGTCAGATTTAAAACGATACATTTAAAATGTCTTATTTAAAAGAAATTTCTTTTCGCTTTGTTAAAAAATACCGGGAGACAAAGACTCTATTACTTAATTAATTTTATATCAGCATGTTTTGAAATGTTTCACTGATCTGATTTAATCAAGAACGAAAATAGCCCGTTAACAGGGAGATCGCCACTGTTTATTTTTAATTATAATTCAGTCTTCCGAATTTTTTTTAAAGCCGATCAAATTAGCGTGCTTTTAGAGTTTGCGGTATCTGAAAGGGGGTGACGAGCGTAGATCGTAGAGGGCAGAGCCCCCTAATAAATAAAAAATTCCGAGGAAATTCTTAGTTATTTGGTTTAATTTGCATTTCTAAAATTAAAATGCGCCAAAACATAAAATAACGTTTTTGCTTAATAAAGATGCAAAAATAATATAAAAAATTATTGTTACTTTCAAATTTTTATCTTATTAAATAATGCTTTGCGAATCCAAGCAAAGCATGGCTTTTGCTAGTATCTACTGTAAGTCACATGATGGGGAAGTGTGACGTCAGACGTTTTAGATTAAGATGGCTGAAAATCATAAAAAAAAAATTGACTATTATCTATCGCTTTTGCTAGCACGTATATACAGCGTACAGCCAAGCAAGATGGCTGCCAATCAAATTGTACTGAAGTTCTCGGTGAGAATACGTGGCTTTTCCCGATTGTTTTCATCTAGAATGCGCGCGCTGCTTCATGCTTCATCTTGTAATGTTTGCGTTTCTCCTATGTTGAAAGTGCCGTGAACTTTAGGGTTTGTTCCCTTAAAGCCGAAAAGATTTTAGCCGAAACTCATTAAGAGGGGGAAATGTAAGGGGTCATACAGGAGTTGCATAGTGTCAACGCTTAGTTCTGATTCCCTCTGAATCTGAACAAAATCACGAAGAGTTACTCCATTTTAGAAAAGAACCCTGTGCGGTTTGCTGTTGCGGATTTTGCGGCTGTTGCGGTTTCGGAAGAATTTATCGTTTTATTGCTTTTTTCAACTTAGCTCAGTAGTGTTTTATTATGCATTGTATCATCTAACCAATAAAAGAGTAACCAGACAAAAAGATCTAGAAAATTCTGTCAGAATTATCTTCTCACAATTAAAAAAAAAAAAAAGAAAAAAAAAAAGAAAAAAAAAAAGAAACCATAATTTAACTTTATAATCAATGATTCGTGAAACTATAAAAATTTTCTACTGAATGAAATCTATGTCGAATTACTAATTTGTACGAAATATTTTTTGAATTCTTAATTTTTAGGCGTAACTAATTTACAAATTCATAATTAGTGTCGACAATAAAGAGAGAATTATAAGCAACAGCAACAAAGTACGTGTGCTGTTTCTTTTATTGTTTTAAATTATTTTCATGAAGCTTTTTTTTATTAAATTTTTTTTTATTACTGAATGCCATGTGGCTATTTTTGGAAAATATTTATCTGTTTTTCTGGCGTCTCTCTGTGCGTTACTCAAATTTTGTGGGCGCTTTAGCTCTTTTTAATAATTAAAAAATGTTTAATTTTTTTGTACTGTTTCCTTATTTACTGATTTGTTTCCTTTTGTTTTGTTTGCCAATTTTCACATGAAAATCATTTGAGTAATACTTTATTATTTTAAACGTTTTGACAATGAAATTGATTTTTGGCTGAAAAAATAAAATCTTGCTAAGAAAGGATTCCATGTAGTAATACTTTACTTGTTTAGTCTTTCAAAGTTAGTTGAAATTGATTAGGGAATGGGTGGAATAGCTGGCCACTGAAATTGACACTATGGTTAAAGGAAAATATAGAATTTCATTCAAAAATTTAAAGTAAATTAATTAAATTCATTGAATACATTTGTTTTTCTTTTTATGTTCTATGATTAAAATTCTACTGTTTTAATTTTATGAAAATATGCACAAAAGTAAATTTTTAAATATATTATATTTAAATATACAATTATTAAGAAAAATAGACGAAAATTATGCCACTAATAACACAATCATGTTGAGAAGCTTTCTGTGTACATTAAATTTAATCTATTATTTTAATCTTATTTAAATTACTAGCAGAACTACCCGGCGTTGCCCGTGTCAATTATGATGGGCCTTCCGGGTATAATAAATTAAAATGAAATAATACAGCAATAATAATCGATATTTGTGCATTTTCGTCCACAAATCATTATAAAATGATCAGAAATCGCGACGTTTGTATCGCAACCACAGTAAAATCCCTCAGCTTTAAATATCAGAATGCTCGTTTTCTTGGCTGGTGTAACAGAAAAATATATTATTTTCCCGATAAGCCGAAGAAAAAACATCAACCAATTGGCGTAGTATTTAGTAAAATTCTCGTTGGTATAGCATATATATACATTATAATGTAAAATTTATGTTAGTGAGAAACGTAAATTTTTTAAATCGTACTGATGTTATCAACGACCTAACCCATAAATTGTGCTTTATTATGATTTTTCTTAACTTCTAAACGCGCACAATTTCATTTCTTACACTAAATAGAAAAACATACTTTGAAATAAAATTTATTTGAAAATTGTATCTCAATTTTCAGCTTTTAAGTGGTTCTGATTTCATTACTGATCATTAAAAATAAAAAAAATGAGATACAATTTTCTGAATTTAATCGATTTTGAATTAATTTTCAAGCAGGGATCTTCTTAAATTTGCAACCCAAAATTACGAAAAAAGAACTCAATTGGTCTGAATGCAATATTAATGATACCCATGTCCATGAGTAACGCTGGCATCATATTTTTGGTGGAAATGACCTAACTCATAAATTTTGCTTTTACTGCAATTTTTTTAACCTCTAAACATCACACATTCGAATTTTTTCAACGTCTAATGGATAGCGAAAAGTACATTCAATGCTATTTGTTTGAAAAGTGATTTTCATTTTACTGATTTTTTATGTGTTTTATAGTAATATTTAAAGCAAGAATATTTTTTAAATATTTGTGCAAACCAATTACAAAAGATGAACCCGATTGCTCTTAAAACAATGTAAATAATACATCATTTGGGAGTTTTTTCGTGCAATATTCCATAACTAAATCAGCAAACGAAATGAAAACCTATAAAAAAAAAATATAATACGAATTTAACAGATTTGAAATTAAACTATTCAAAATTATATTAAACGTTTTACATTCAAAATATATTTAAATTAAGTTTGTACGTCTATTTAAAGTACTTATCGTTAAAGTTTTATTTTAAATATGAAAAATTCAGTAGTTCAATTAAATACCTATTAATCTTGTTTTTTTTTTTTTTTTTTTTTTTTTTTTTTTTTGCTAACTTCTATTTTCGCTATCGAATAATAAACAAAATAAAAAAATGCTGAACTATTTTTATCTTCGTAAGTGCGAATGGGTTAATTTTCGATAATCAGGCTGTACGGTTTTGGCGTACTTTAACTAATGTGACTTAAACCTTTTATGGCATGAACTATTGCTTAAAAATGTATAGCATCGTTCATGCTTTCAGCGAATACTTGACATATGACTCGATTACGGAATATTAAAATGCAATAATGCTTTACCTGACTTTTGTGAAAAGCCTCAACTTGTTTTAATTTAAGACTCGCAAAATTCGAGTTTCTGGATAAAAAACGTCATTTTGACTTAATGTCATGGAGGAATGAGATAGATGGAGTTGCAGTAAGGTAGTTGGAGGTGACGCCAAAAAAGTAACCCTAAAATCCGCTACAGAAAACCCAAACAAAACCACGTGCTTTGACACGTCTATCAATTCAAACCGGTTTAAACCTGTATTTCTTTGCTTTCATTTTTTACCGTCGGAAATTGTTATTCAAGATATGATTAAAATTTCGATTAAAAATGACTTATGCGCTATTATAGGATGTAGTACTAGATCAGAATGTATCAAAGATACTAATATATCACTTAACAGAATTATTTGATTATTTTATTATATGTATTTCAAATATAAATATCAGAAGCGTCTTTTAAGATTTTACTTGACAGGGTAACATTCTTTCGTTATTGTCCTAAAATCGTTTGCACACGAAAATCTAGATTTTCGATTGATATTTGTAATTTAAGTTTCCATATATAATTTTAAAAGAATGCTTTCATCATTATATTTTATTTATTTACATGTAATTATTAATATGCTGTTAAAAACAAATAAAGACGTTTAATTAAATTGGTAGCGATTGATACAGTAAAAAATGGTGGCCTATTTGAAGCGCAATTATAAAATTTCATTCCATAAAAGAAACTCCATTAATTAGTTTGAATTACTTGAGTTTTGAAACATTATTATTTGAAAAAAAATAAGTTCACCTGATAAGAAAATTTTATCTGTAAGAATGAAATTATTATCAATAAATGCTTATCTCGCACTTGAACAAAATTGTTATGCATTTCTCAAGAATAACTTTTTCTTTTCAGAAAATTGACACACACACACACACACACACACACACACACACAAAAAAAAAAAAAAAAAAAAAAAAAAACTTCCATCTATACCAATCCCAAAATCTCATACATGTTAATACTTCAAAATTCGCTAGCACACTGCCAAAATTAAATGGCAGTCTATACCCATCATGAGGATTCTAAAGATACGAAATTCCATGCATTAGTTCTTAAGATATGACTATCGCTGAAATCGTGTAAATCCAGCAAACTGCAGCCTAGCAGCACCACCTATTTGGTGCTATGCACCAAAACCACCAAACAACAACATATGTCAACGTTAAACTGAATCTGTTTTTTGTGGAGAATCCGTGCATTAGTTTTTGAGATAGAGCCATTGCGAAAATCATGAAAATTCTAGCGTAGCAGCGCCACCTATTGGACGATTAACACCAAAACGTAATCAGCACCAACTCATATTAAGGACCAACTGAAACTGAAGCTTGATGAAAATCCGTGTATTAGTTCTTGAGATACAACTACTGCTGAAATCGCAAAAAATGCAGTATAGCAATGCCACCTGTTGGGTGATTTACCCCAAAAACTAATCAGCACCAATTTATATTAGGGACTACATGAATATAAATTTTTATTAAATTCCGTGCAATAGTTCTTGTGATAGAACGGACACAAAATTTGTGTGACATACTGACAAGTACTTTAGATACAGTAGTGTATCCGAATCTTTTGTGTGTCCTTGTAAATGAACGATAAATGCTATGCACATCATATTTCACCGCAAGTACATTGTAGTAAATCTGAGTAATTTATGTCTATTCCATTATATTTCAGTAACATAATATCGCTCTAAACAGTCCCCCCCCCCCCCATATATCATTATATAACGGAATTCTTTTGTGTGCCCTGTAAATGAATAATAAATGCTTTGCAAACCCCATATTCTACGAAATGCATGTTTTATTGCACTTTATAAATGCATATCAATTTCTTTATGCTTTAAATTGTCTAGCATCATTAAAATGCACTTAAAACGATTTTTCCCATTGAGCGTAATGTAACAAAGTACTTTTAACCGCCCATGCAAATGAACTATAAGTGCCACACTTTTTTTTTTTTTTTCAATAGCGATCACGCTATAGTAAACGTCAATAACATATAAAAAATGTAGGGTGATCCCAGTATATTTACAAGAGTTAGAGCTCGGCCAGAAGGCCATACAAACCGAAGACAAACATTTTTCATCTATGTTGGAAAGGGTTAAAGAAAGAAAACTTTTAATAATACAATTTTTAGTTTTTATCAGATGTTTTCAATATTTTTTTAATCTTATTTTGACATTTATTTATTGCTAATTTTCCAATTCCAATTATTTTAAAAGCAAGCATTTATTTTAATAAATAACAACACAACAAAGGCCCTTTAAAAAATGTATAATTTTTTCTTAAAATATACTTCAGCTGTGATTCATCTCTTTGAATTCGTCTTATTAATACAAAATCCCTTCCACGTGCTTGATTTGTTTGGGCTTTCTTGGACGTTTAAATTTGAGCGATAAATGGTTTCATATTGCAAACCTTTTTTAAGGCATACTGCAACTCCATCTATCTCTTTCCTCCATGACGTAATGTAGTAAAATGTTTCGGCTACTAAAATCAGAATGCTTGTTTTCTTAGCGAGTGTAACGCGGAATAAAGCAATAGATACATGCAAATGACCTAACATTTACTGACATTTTATTTCATGTCGCTTCAATGGATGATAATAATATGGATTAATTTCAGAAGATCAAGAGTTCCCCCTCAGAATAAAATATCATTAGAGAGTGATGTCAGTTTATATTAGATATTGACGTCATATCTACCAAACGATTTTTTTTTCCTAAATTGTTTTCTTGAAATTTAAACGCATGTATTAAAATAGATTTTTTAACTTAAAAAAATTTAAATGAAGATACTACTCATTTGAACACACGTTTAGGTAAAGTTTTTATTTTATTTATGAATAATGTGCATTTTCTGATTGAATGACAACAATTTCGGAAATGCAAAATTATAACGATTGAGCCTGAATTTTTATTATCTTATAAAAAGAAAGTACACGTGTTATCAAATTTTTTTTTATTATTATTGCACCGTTTTCTAGGTTGTGGCAACCGGAAAAAAAAGATTTAATTAGAAATGTAAAAAGAGATATTTCTGTAATGTTAAATTATGTAAGTTGGTAGAAAAAAGGGATAAATACGGTTCTGATGATTTTTTAAAGTAGACTTTTAAAGTAGACTTTTAAAGTAGATCTTTTCCACGTTCTAAAACGTATGTACATCGAGTTTCGTGCAAATCGGTCAAAAATTAAAGATTTGTATAAAGGACATACACACAGAGAACGGCTTTTATATATATAGATTTAATCGGCATTTATTTGCATTATCTACATATACATATATTTCAATGTATGTGAAAAAATATGACTATAATATTTTTGCATGCGTTTAAAATTCGGGTTTTAAAAAAAGAAAAAATATATATTCTCTACTGAATATCACATCACTTTTGCATATAAAAGCATGCATTAAAGATTCCAATTTAATATACTTTATCGAAACATTTTTATTTTTCTTATTTAAGCTATGTCAACAAAAAAGAAAATGGAAGACAATTTTAAATTAAATGTATCATTTGAAATATTTATTCAAATAATGAAATATTGATATTTATGAAAATTATAAAGAAATTAAAAAGGAACCTATATCCTATTGCGCTATTTTGAATTATATTTTGTAATATAAATGATATATTCTTCTTCATTTACTTTTAAGGTTGGTTGTGTTTATTCCGGCCAATTACCAACAGGAGGGATATGGGCCCTAAAGGGGGGGAGGGTGCCCTCCATGGGTGGTCTTTCTAAGGGAACCTAACCCGTATTTATGCAAGGAAATTCAAGGTTCTAAGAAAACCACGAAAACTCCGAACGATTAGGCCGACTGGCGCGATTGGGTTTATTTACTTTTAAGAAAAAGTAATATTCTAGATTATTGTCCAAATTTCGATCCCAGAAAATATTAATACACATAAATACCAGTTTAAGCCTAGTTAGTGCCCTTTTTATGGAGCCTTGAGACAATTGATACATTAAACAATTTAGTATATATATATATATAAAAAAAACTATTTTTGCTTTTACTTTGGTTGTTTATTTTTACAAATCGATTGCTGATCATACCACAGAAGTTTTTACATTTAGTTTATACAGTTTTAATTTACACGGGAAGAGTTTTAATCCCCCCCCCCCCCCCCTCTTCTTTCTTCGCTGTTTCAGTGTCTATATACAAAAACATTATTAATGCAGTTATTTATAAATACACTTCACAAAAGCATATATTTTTATCCTTACATGTGCATATACGTCTTTTTGTTTGAAAAAAAAAATCAAAGCACTTTTTCAAGGACTTTAATTTCTTATTTTGCAAGGAATAACCACAAGTATTTATAAATTATTTACTATTTTGTTATATTGAATTCATTTGTTAAAATGGTTCATTTTTACAAAAAGTTTGACTATATATATATATATATATATATATATATATATATATAAGAGCAATAGAGATCCATGTCCATTGCACATATAGTTCCAAAAGGTTTAACATTTATTTTTTTAATTTACAAAAGAGAAAGATTAAGAAAATTAAAAAAGAGAATAAATATATGTAATTTAATAAATCAAAATAATCATAAAAAAATCTTTGAAAGTTATTCTAAAGACTTTATACGTATGTAGTCGTTTAAACATTTTATTCATGTAAGGGGAAATAAAAAATAAAATTTTGATAAAATTATAAATTAAGTTTCAATTTAAATTATTTTTGATTTGTCTTCTAAAGTATATTTAGACAACTAAACTATAAGTTTATTTTTTCAATACACTGATAAGTATATCACTTTCCCTAAACCTATATTATGCATTGAAATGTATTTATTGAATAATGTGGTTTATCTTTTGCGCCATGCTATCCGAAACCTTAACAAAAAATTATGTAAATTATTTCATTGCGTCATATTATCCATTCGCATACATTTAACTTAATTTGGATACTAATGACGCAAAATAACCATTTACATATTAGGGTCAATCCAGTTTAAATCACCCAGGTGGTGTCGCTCGACATTTTTAATTTTCCCAATCTTTTAACAAAGATTTCTTCATAGTTTTCTGAGTTTAAAAACATGACTAAAAGAATTTTTTTTTATCATATAGTTTTTTGGAGGGGCCATTTTTAACAAACTACACAGCTATTTTTGGGAGAAAAACCTGTTTTACGGAAAATGCTGTAACTGCTTTATTTTTCTACCTGTCAAGAGGAATCTAAAACCAAAATGTTAAGCATAAAATTGTCGACATTTTATCTATATATGTAAAAGAAAGTCTGGATCTTGTATTAATCAACGCGCAGCCCAAACTACTGAACCTAAAATCTTGAAAATCGGGGTAAAAATACTTCTTATGATATAGAGTGCCGCTAAGAAAGGATTTTCCAAAATTCCACCCCTAAGGGGGGGGGGGGGAGGGAAGAGAACGAACTTTAAAAAAATTCCTTAAAAATCTGATTTTATAGTTATTTTTCAACTGATAACATATTTTGGTGTATTTTTGTATGCTGAATCGAATGGTACTAACTAAATTCTTTTAAGCCCAATAGTTCGAGAGATATTTCACATTTTTCTAATTTGGCACTATCTTTGGCGCCAAAACCTGAATTTTTCAAGCGATAATTTCTAAAAACTCATTCTTTTCATTCTGTTACTATAGCAAGGGAAAAAATTCAAATTGAATATTTTTTTAACCAATCCTTTTGGTTAAATAAAAACAACTTCATCAATTAGAAAAAAAAAATTCAAACGCCTGGAAAACTAAAACTAAATTAAAAAAAAACTGTGGTACTTTTTAGTTCTAATTTTCGTCGCTATACCATGCCAAAATGTATGGTATCGCGCCATTTATTTCAACCCTAATCGTGCAAACGATTTTTATTACAAACCGTGCCACACATTAACATTTGCTAATTATTGAACATGAACATGAATATTTTTATGCAGAAATGTTTAATGATGGAATTTATTTTATTCCATCATAATCTCGCAAAACTTTTTAATTTGTTATTTTTTTAATAGAAAATATTTAATACTGATACTGATATAGATTTTACCATTTCGCAGTTATCTGATGATGAGGAAGCTACAATAAAAATATTTCAGAAGTTAGGAATTATACATATAAAAATGTTTTGTTCAAAAAACCATGAATGTCTTCATTGAAAGAATGAAATGTTTACTGCAATGTGAGACATACGTATTACATACGCCATGCTTCAGTAGTAAAATACATTTACAATTTCAAGACTGCAGTTTAAATTGACTATATTTTATTACTTGCAAAATATTTATTTATTCTTATATTTTAAGTATTTATTTTGGTACCCGTCGACCAATTTCGCCAAATTATATAAATCGCCAAATCACTCACTAAATTATACAAATTGACATAATTTTTATTTTAAATAACAAAAGAACAAATAAATTAGTATAACATTAATAAAAATACATTTAAAACGTTGAAATAAAAATCACCTGATGACGTAAATACGTGTAACTTGCTTAAAGTAAAGTGAATGTGACATTTACGATCAACCATTATTGGCATTTAATCTTATAGTTTGGCAATAGATTTTTGGTCGGCGGGATAACCAAGTAGTACCATTATTTTTATTGATGTAAAAAAATGGTAGGTCAAAGTCTGTAATTTTCAAAAGTTATATTTTTTAAATACTCATTTTTTTTATCAATAAAATTATTATTATTATTTTTTTTCAAATGTATCATTTCATTTTTGTGCCAACTATTACGCTTGGTGACAATGGTGTTGGCATAACAGGGAAATACCAAAAAAGTTACTGATTTTATTTCAAATGTAAAGAAAAAAGGTTTAATGAGCAATAAATATTGTAAATATGACTATAACTCAGATTCTACTGAACAGAATTTTGTAGAACTTACACTGTTAAACAGTAAATTTGGTTTATAAATGGTTTAATGTAAAAACCATCTTTCTAAGTTGCTACGGGAGTTCTAAAATTAGGTGAACTCGATTATGAAAGATTTCAAGTCAACTAATTAAAGATAATATTTCAGGGATTTTTTCAATATTTATCACATCATTCTGTGTTGTTTAGTTACGGAGCTATGCGGAAAAAGTTCTCACTGGTACAGTAAAGAAAATTGTAATATATACGCTACAGAGATAGGGTATACTAGAGAGTATATATACTATAGTTATGGAAGTTGAGCTGAGTTCCTTAAAAAATTCAGAAGTGATGCAGTATATACCTACCCCCTACCTCCCAGAGAGTTCTATAATCGGGTTAACGCGATTATGAAAGTTATATTTAACTATCTCAATATAAATTTAATGCAAAGAGAAATTTCATTCCGGCCGCTTATATCTTGAGTTCTGCTGAATAGATTTTGACGGGACTTGCATTATTAGTTAGATAATTTTTCAGGAAAGATGTTAGTATAAAACATAACGTTCTACGTTGCTTAGTTAAATAATTATGGGGAAAGTTCTAAATCAGATGAACCCAATTTTGAAAGATTTGCTTTTTTTAAAGGTTCCACTTAATGAATTTTTATGGGATTTAAACTCTTAATTAGATCATATTTAGGGAAGGTTTCGAGTATGTTTTCCAGTTTAAAAGATTCTGGATTTCGATGCAACTTGATCGGTTAGTTAATTTTTCAGTGAATGTTTTAGTATAATTGACATATAATTTGCTGTTGCTTGGTTGTTAGGTTGCTTGATTGTAGAATTATAGATGAGAGTTCTAGAATCAGGCGAACCCAATTATTATGAACGATCAGCCTTTTCAATAAGTCTAATTAACAGATTCTAATGAGACTTGCATTGATAATTTTTCATGAATGCTTTTAGTATATTACATATTGATCTATTGTTCTTTACCGAATCCTACACTAACAGATCAATTAAATAAATTGTTCCTTAACAGTCTAAATTTTGTATGACTCAAAAAAAGATGTAATGACATTCATTCATATTGCTTTCAGCAATTCGGTTGGATATACCAGGTAAATGTCCATATTGCTTTAAAACGCATGATCAAATTCACAGATAGTCTTAAAATTGTCGACATTTTATGTAATTATAAAATTTTCATTAGTCTTAAAATTGTCGACATTTTATGTAATTATAAAATTTTCATTAGACTTAAGGATATAGACCAAAAACATGCTTAAAAACCGAAGGAATAAAAGGTCAAACTCCACATTACGCTGCCATTGTTTTTTATGAAGTAAATGAGACTCACCTTAAATAATTTTTTTTTTTTTTTAAAGATCTCTTATAGGACTATTCATTTTTATAAATTTCAATCCTGAAAACAGTTTCTCTTTTTTCTTTTTCTTTTTTTTTTTGTACAGCTCATCAAAAACTGTGTTAAGTCTGCTTTTGGCAATTTTCACTAATTAATATCTCAAAAAGGACTGACTAAGAAATTCTGAAAACTTAGGATAATAAACATCTTTGTACTATAAAGTTAAATTGTAAATTTTATGACTGAGACTTTACTCGTTTTTGAATAACAGTTCACTAAAAATGCACCGCGCTCTCCCCATTTTCTTTTCCTTTTTGTTTTGTTCCAGATACATAGCATTACAGGTACTTTTTGCTTAGGTACGCTCAAATTGACGATAAAAACAAATTTTACGCATTATTGCTTAGTTAAATAGGGCAGTGGCCTCTTTTCAAAACTTTCTTGAATGTGGGAGGGGGGAGGGGCGGTCTTTTGATTTTATCGTGCCCATCCGAGGAGCACCTGATACAGTTTTATTCTGACATTTTTTGAAATTAGCCTAAATACTCGCGCTAAGAATTTTATAAAATATCTCGTTTGTATATGCTACTGCCCCTTGCCTTTTACGCATATTTGCCTCCCCCCCCCAGGGCGGAAACTAAGGGGGGCAGAGGGGGCATGTACCCCGGGCGCCAGAATGAAGGGGCACCAAATGAAGGATTGAACCTTTGGAATGGATCATTTTCTTCTGATTGACTGACGGTTTTTATTATTATGAAACAGCCATTATAAATGAAGTGTTAGGTGAAGATGAAAGAGCAGTCGTAAAAAGTTAGAACTCTGATTTTCTGGTCAGAATGGGAAGAAAAAAAATGGCCATAATTTTTTTTTTGTCAAAAAAAAAAAAAAAAAAAAAAAAAAAAAAAATTATGGCCATTAAAAAATTATGGTCATTTTTTTTTCTTCCCATTCTGACCAGAAAATCAGAGTTCTAACTTTTTATGACTGCTCTTTCATCTTCACCTAACACTTCATTTATAATGGCTGTTTCATAATAATAGAAGCCACCAGTCCATCAGAAGAAAATAACTCGGTGAAAGCTGAAACTCGGTTAAGCAGGACTCGGATAATCGGGACTCTGACTGTATATTTCATTTTAAAAATGATCTTTAGAATATTTTTGTTGGTGTTCAGAGGGGGCTAATGACCCCCGTGACATCCGCCATTGTAGATTAAGTAGTTCAGTATTACATGTTTTATGCTTACATATTTTAAATTTTAAAGTAAGTCGGCGATTAGAAAATTAGTAAAATTCTCTTTGTAAATATGGTTTGCGGAAGAGGGGGGGGGGGGGGGGTTGCCAAAATTCATGTTTGCCCCGGGTGCAAAAAAGGCTAGTTTCGGCCCTGTTCCCCCCCTCCAACACACACACAAAAAAATACCGGTTATATGAATCACTAATTAATCAACTTTATGCAACTTTTATGAATCAAATCTAATAATCTTCCATAAGGTAAGAGTTATTTGAAAAGAAAAAAAAAAAAAAAAACCAGTATGTGTCTTTTGCATTTCAGTAAGGAGAAAGAAATAGTGACCCTTCGTGACCTCGGAGATAAGGATTTGACTGGGGTGTGAAGAGCGAAATATGACTTTCCATAAGACTTTTAGCATTAGTGTGAAATCCAGCAATTTCATTGGCTATAGGTGAACCGAACTTCTTTCCCTGAAAGTAGAAAATCCTTTTTTTCGAGTAACAGCGCTGCTACTCATTTCATCAATTGTATTTCTTGATTATAATAACTTGATACATAAAAAAAAAGCGTATATATTTATCATACTGAACACAGAATCAATTGTTATACAATTAATAACAATATATAATTATTAAATTTGATTTAATTTTCTAGTAAGAAAATTATCAACAACGCTAAAACAACATTGACTTAGTTAAATTATGGTAAAATAATGAGATTGTTATAATAAGTTTCTTTTAACTTTTTTTATTTTTACTCAGATGTTTGCAATCAAAATGTTAAAATTCCAGCAGCTTAAGTAAAAATAAGTAATTGAAGTTCCATCTAGATACATAAAAATATTTTTCTATGTCAATTTAAAAGATAGTAAAATTATAATCACAATATTAGATTTCGAATAAAAATTCTAAAGATACTGATAATAATTTAATAAATAGAGATAAAAACAAAAATCTCCATAATAATAATAATAATCGTTATTTTAAATATATATATATTGTAATTAATAGCATAATATTTTTCATTGTTCATATTTGATGTATATTACATTTTTATTGCAACATATGTATATATATATAATAAAACTTTTTGCGAATAATAACTATTAAATCACAGCTATATATATATATTTGTTTTTGTTGCATTTTTACTACACATTCAATTACTTAAAGTATAGTAATTTACTGTCTTCAATGGTTAAATTATCATTGAAACATATATTATTAATGTAATTTATAAATGATAAACAATTAATTTTTAAACATGAATACTATAATAAATTCTGTTAATTACTATTTATATGTTACTGGAGTTATAACATAAAAGTATTTTTCACGAAACTTTAAAAGATATTACAATTAAATTTTAATAAATATTCATTTTAAACATACAGTTTATAAGTGACAAGAATTTAGTACTTATGAATATACAATTAAAAAAAATTAGAAAGCAGCTGATAAATTGATAAATATTTTTATATATGAAAGATAATACTTAATTTTGAGAAATGAACACTTTAATAAATTACTTCTGCTAATTATATATATAACTTACTAAAATTCCAACAAAAAATATTTTTAATGTAAGGTAAGAATATATTATTATTACATTATTATTAAAAATAGATTAAATGATTTTTTTAATTTAATTATTTAAAAAAAATCTAATTGACAAAAAAAAAAAAAAAAAAAAAAAAAAAAAATTACAAAGGAGCTGGTAATAAATATCAACTGATTTTAACTAACTGGCTTAAGAAAATATTATTTTTACACTTTAATTATTAAATACATTTATTTATTAGAAAAATACCCTATAAGCCACATGAGTTTTAAAATTTAATTATCTGTATAATATTTACAATAAAAAAATTATAAAGTAACCTAAGTAACAGATAAATTTAAAATGATCAGTAACATGAAAATAATTTTAATGTAAGCCTAGTAGATTTATTGTTGCATTTTAATAAATGATTACTTTAATTATTAAAAAATAGATTAAATGAAATTAATTTAATTATTTAAATTTATTTTTAAAAAATTGTATAATATTTACAATAAAAAAATTATAAAGTAACCTAAAATTCATTAAAATACCCAAATATAATAATGTAATAATATATAACATAATAACCTAAATTCATTAAGAAATAGATTAAATTGATTTTTTAGTTTATTTAAATTTGTTTAAAAAAATTATTATAATATTTACAATAACAAAACATTATAAAGTAACCATATTTCATTTTAATAAATGTTTACTTTAATTATTAAAAAATAGATTGAATGAATTTTTTAATTTAATTATTCATATTTAAAAAAAATAGTATAATATTTACAATAAAAAAATTATAAAGTAACCTAAAATTCATTAAATTGCCCTAATATAATAATATATAATATAATAATATGTAATATAATAACCTAAATTCATTAAAAATAGATTAAATGAATTTTTTAATTTAATTATTTATATTAAAAAAAATAGTATAATATTTACAATAAAAAAATTATAAAGTAACCTAAAATTCATTAAAATACCTTAATATAATAATGTAATAATATATAATATAATAACCTAAATTCATTAAAAAACAGATTAAATGAATTTTTTAATTTAATTATTTAAATTTATTACAAAAAATAGTATAATATTCACAATAAAAAAATTATAAAGTAACCTAAAATTCATTAAAATGCCCTAATATAATAATATATAATATAACAACCTAAATTCATTAAAAATAGATTAAATGAATTTTTTAATTTAATTATTTGAATTTATTGTAAGAAATTACTATAATATTTATAATAAAAAAAATTATAAAGTAACCTTATTGCACTTTAATAAATGTTTACTTTAATTATTAAAAAATAGATTAAATAAATTTTTTATTTAATTATTTAAATTTATTTTAAAAAATCTAATTGGCAAAAAATTACAAAGGAACTGGTAATAAAGATCAACTGATTTTAACTAACTGACTTAAGGAAATATTATTATTACACTTTAATTATGAAATACATTTTTTTATTAGAAAATACTCTATAAGTCATATTAATTTTTAAATTTAATTTAATTATCTGTATAATATTTACAATAAAATTTTTTATAAAATAACCTATCATAAATTAATAAAGATTTTTTTTGTTTCAAGAATAATTAAAAAAAAAAATCTTTAATATATTAATCCTGATAATTTTACTTTTATCTGTTACTATAGTAATAGACAAATTTAAAATGATCAGAACTTTATAAAGTTCTAACATGAAAATACTTTTAATGTAAACCTAGGAGATTTATTATTGCATTTTAATAAATGTTTACTTCAATTATTAAAAAATAGATTAAATGATTTTTTTTTAATTTAATTATTTAATTTATTTAAAAAATCTAATTGATAAAAAAAAAAATTGAAAAGGAACTGGTAATAAAGATCGACTGATTTTAACTGACTGACTTAATAAAAATCAAAACAAAACTCTAAAAAAGTGAAAACGCCAGCGAGAGGACAGAACACGCAATTTTAGGATTACAAATGCAAAATCTTAACCAGCCCTAGTCTTAACCACTGGGTTAGATCATTCGTACGCTTTTTTTACCAAAATACCTTGTGCCGGCTTTACACAGTATTTTTCTCTTATATTTGTCCTTTCAGGGAAAGAAGTTCTGTTCAGTTTCATTGGTTATCGGTGAATGAAATTGCAGGATTTCGCACTAATGCTAAAAGTCTTATGGAAAGTCAAATTTCGCGTGTGGCGAAGAGTAATGAGACAGGGTTGAGAGGGAGGGTGAAAAGGAAATAAGAAGAAACTGGATTCCTTATCTCAGTTCCGTATTTTAATTTTTAACAGTCCCCTGTAGGTTTCGGCTTTAAAGGAAGTCACGAACTTTAGAACATAGGCTTGCACCTTGCAGTTGCACGGCGTATCGGTCAATTCTTACATTACTTCTTTTCAAGCTCCTTGAAGCTTGATTACTGGAATGATAAAAAGATTATCTTCAACAATTTTAGCATTTTGTATTCATTTAACATAATATTAAAATATCCTTTTAAAAATTTCCGGGATGAGTGTTTAAATTTATAAGAAATAAAGTTTTGATTCCAATTTGTATCCATACACAGCTAATTAGACTTAGCTCTACAGGATCAGTTTAGAGAAAAAGCACAATTCATTGTCTAAGCTAAGGAAAGGCTAATACACAGCGCAATATTAGTTTCTGGACATATATAGAACTACGTTGGATATTAAAATCTTTCGTCAAGCATACAGCAAAAAATAGTTGTAGGATTTCGTTCTAATTTTTACAGAAGTTACCTACGATGGTGTGAATGACACCTATGAAAATTATAATGAATAAGTTTGAAACCGTTCGGAAATTATGTATATATTAAAAAACTAGTTGGATGTGCCAATCCCAAAACTTTCTTCTATCTTATACATCTTAATATTTCAAAACCTAGTTACACATGTTAATACTTCAATATTATTAGTTCAATACTATACCAACTTTAATTTTCTTCTTAAATTTCTGCTTCAGTCAGTTAAACGGACTAAAAACGAGTTAATCCATACCATGATATTTGTTAAAATTATTAATTTTTCCTTATTCTGTTGTTATCAGCTGTTTGCGAATAGCCGGCTTAGCAGGAAGCGAGTTCCCACCGATGCACAATAGAACTACGAAAAATCAAGAAAAGTATACAAAAATCGCTATCACAGAGCCCCTTTACCGCGCAATATTTTCAAATTCAAGGAGGATTTGTTGGCCAAAGCCAAAAACAAGCACTAAAATTTTGGTTCAATTGTATGCATAATTTTATACGCTGTTCGATGGTACAATAATGAAAATGGCACAGAGATCGGAATTATAGCGCCCCCTACCGGCAGAATTTTACCAAATTCAGGGAGGACCTTCGTGACATGACCAAAACAAACATATAAAATTTGGTTCGATTCTATGCATAACTTCATACACTTTTCGACGGTATAATATTCAAAATGGCATAAAAATTGCACAAAAATCGCTATTACAGCGCCCTCTACGGGCGACTTTTTTACAAATTAAGGGAGGACCTCCTTGCCATAGCCAAGAACTTAAAAAATTTTTTTGGTTCAAATCCATGCATAACTTCATACACTTTTCGATGGTACAATATTCAAAATCGCACAAAAATCGCTATTACAGAGTCCCCTAACGGCAAATTTTTTGCAAATTCAGGGAGGAACTGCTTGCCATATCGAAAAACTTAAAATAAAAATTTGGTTTAATTCTATGCATAACTTCATACACTTTTGGACGGTACAATGTTCAAAATCGCACAAAAATCGTTATTACAGCGCCTCCTACCAGCGAATTTTTTCCAAATTCAGGGAGGTCTTGCTTGCCATAGCCAAAAACTTAAAATAAAAATTTGGTTCAATTCTATGCATAACTTCATACACTTTTTGATCGTACAATGGCGACAGACAGACGGACACACAGACAGACAGACATTTTCTATAAATATGTTTTTTGGAATCTCTGACTCCTAAAACGTGTAATTCCGTCGAAAAACGGAAGTCGAAAAAAATTTCGATTACAATACTTTCTTCTATTGAAGATAGAAGAAGGTAAAAAACAGATAAAACAGCGCAATTAAAGTAGATGCGTCACAAAAATTTAACGCATACGTCATTTTCACCGGTTGGCATACCTGCCCACTTTCCATTAAACTTCCGTAATATGTGAGTTAAATTGACCCAGGTTAAACACGTTACGGACTAGAAATTTAATAAAGTAATTAATTCAAATAGATTTCATAGAGAAACATGATTTTAAATATACGTATAATGATACATCATATAACTTTTCTTGTTAGTAACGCGTATAACCAGGGTCAACTTAACTCACATTTTACGGAAGTTTAGTTGAATGTTGGCAAGTATGCCGGTTGGATTTTTTCGTAGACAACTGTATTAGAACACATGGTGTAAAGAAAATAAGCACACACTAATATTAAATTACAATAAAACATACATCAATTTAATCGAACTCGACAATAAATCTGGATTTTTTTTTAATATTTGAAATGAAAAAACTGTATTAAAGCTTAATCTTTCCAATTTCATTATTAAAAATTAAATCACGAATAGCAGCTTTTATATTTCACGTGTGTAAATTAGAAAAAAATCTTTCATGTCTAAATAAAATCTTTTGTTTAATGCATTATTTCTACTAATTTATTTTTCGTTTTAGTTATTAAATGAAATTGGGGTACTTCTGCGTTATCCCGTTGACTAAAATGCATGCTCGCAGTGTCACATTTACTTGACGTTAGATGCCTTATGGTGTTATTACACGAGGGGTCAAAGACGCTTCAGATTCCAGGCGTCTCCATGTATTCCTATGGCTCCAGGGGAATCGCTTGGAGAGCGAGCGTCTTTTTTCTGTCGGAGCATCTTTGACGCCCGAAACGAGGCGAGTCGCCAGTAACAGCCAATCATATTCTTGGAAATCTGATAATAGAAAAGCCTTTTCCGGAACAGCCAATGAAATGCTTGGAAAAGACGGAACGTGAGGCGGCTGTTGTCGCTAGACGCCTGGGATTCCAAGCGTCTTTGAGTCCTCGTGTAATAACACCATTACAAGCGTTTGTCATGTCATCAAACGATTTTTAATTCAACGTTTTTCTGTATTTTTACTTTCTTCTATCTTTACAAGAAGAAAGTATTGGATTCGTGAAAATTTTCGACGGATTTACACATTTAAGGAGTCAGAAATTCCGAAAATTATGTTTCTACAAAATGTCTGTCTGTCTGTATTTGACACAAATTTTGTGGGCGTACTTATCTCAAGAACTAATGCACGGTATTTAATAAAAAATTATATTCAGGCAGTCCCTGATATAAATTAGTCCTGACTGGGTTCTGATGTTATTCACCCTATAGGTGGCGCTGCTGTGCTGCATTTTGCTGGATTTACCCGATTTCAATGATAGTTATATTTCAAGAACTAATGCACGGAATTTCATCTTTTTAGAATCCTCATGATGAGCATAGATTGCCATTTAATTTTGGCACTGTGATAACGATTTTTGAACTATTGACATGCATGAGATAGGAGAAAGTATTGGGATTGGTATATCCCACTAGTTCTTTAAAAAGATCATTTTATTAAATGTGTTAATAGAAAACACTGAATGGGAATAATAAGAATATTATCGTATGTAATGTATTTAATAGGTTTGCACCTGATGGCAGCACATATATGTAGTAGTGCTACTACTTTAACTTGGTGGTTTCGTGGTGTTCTAATAAAACTGCTAACTAAGATATATCATCAGTGGCGTAGCTAGAGCACTTCGTTTGGGGGGGTGTGGAGATCGAATTTACCGAATGTTCATAGTAAATTTTGTATTTTTTTTATTTTGTTTTTTTTCGCATTATTTTCTTTTGGGCGAGGGGTGGGGGATTAGACAGTTATTTATTATTTCAGCAATATTTAAATAAACAGACCAAAAAATTTTAGCAAAAAACTAAATAATTTCAACCATTTAAAATTTTACAAACTGGGGGGAGCGAGGGTAGTAGAAATTATGAATGGAGGTAGTGAAGTAGATAACTGCTGATTTATTTATGGTATTACACAATTACGAATAAAGCAGAGAAAAAGTAATTTTAAAGACTTTAACCCTTAACTGGTCAGGTGAGATGTTTTCCACCCCAGAGAAATTTCAATTATGAAGAAAAATTTTGTGGTATTTAGATACGTGTATTTATATGTATATGTATGTACGCTTACAGTATTTTTTCAGTTGTTTTTATTCAAGTAAATAATGCAAAATTCACAGGGGATTTTCTTATTTTAATTTGCTAAAGTTTGTGGAGTGCACAAGAAAAGAAATCAAATTTTGGGGTTGCAAACACACCACTTCACCACGTTATAGAAAAAAAAAAAAATCAAGGTTTAAGCTTTCCGTGCTCGATACTCCAGTGAGGGGGGAGGGGCAAAGGTAAAAGCAGTAATTTGGAGTGAGGTGTAAAAAGACAGATCTAGATTGATTATTTATTATTACAGTAAAAATAAATTCAACAGCAAATATTTAAAAAATAATTCTTTTTTTCTTTTACTTATAACTCAAAGCTTAAATTTGCAATACTTTTTAAATTTTAAGTTAGAAGTCTGTACGGGTCGAAATTTTCAGGCCCGGACCAGGTCGACCCATAGAAAAAAGTTCGACCCGGCCCATTATAAAAGGTAGGCCTGAACTCGGCCAGGCCTGTCGAAAAAAATTATTGGCCCGGCCCAGTGTTATAGCAGCTAAAAGTTCAGCCTGAGACTATCCTGGCCCGGAAAAAAAAATGAAAATCTCGACCCGAGCCTGGCACGGCCCGAGTGAATTTCTACAAAACATTGATTTTTACGTCGATTTGGTTAAAAAATTTGTCTGTACGAGGAACTCTGACCAAAAATACATAGTTTTTTCTTTCTTTCTTTTTTTTTTTCTTTTTTTTTTCTTTTTTTTTTTTTTTTTTTGTAATCTTTACTTTTATAGAAATGCCGTAGGCTGCGATATATATATATTTTTAATAAATCTGTATTTGTTGTATGCAAATGTTTCGATTATCATTAATTTTGTTAATCCATATTCCATGTATTAGAGACGTAAAAATCTAAAAAATGGTATGCAGTAAAATCGTCTAAGACGGAATCGCACAGTAAAGTAAAAAAATGCATTATAGACAAGTTCCCTTCTTAATAGGTGTATTTGTATTATACATTCTTTTCTCACATATTATTATATTAGTTTTGCATGGATCAACACATTTTTCAGTTTAAAACAAGATTCCGTCATAGACAGGTTCTTTTTCACACGTTTTATCTTATACTATAATACAAGCAAAGATTGTGTGTGTATGTAAATTTTATCTTAAAAATAGCTCTAATGATTTTGACTAAATTTTGTATGTTACCAATTTCGGGTACGGAAAAACCATTGGGCTAGGTCATGTGTTCGAGAAAAGTCGATTAGTGGGTCATTTTGGGTCAAAATGGGTCAAGGTCAAGCTAATTATATCTAAAAAACGGCTCAATCGATTTTGACTAAATTTTATATCCAACTGTTTTTGGGCACGAGAAAACTATTGGGATAGGTCACATATTCGAGGAATTTCTATTAGTTGGTCATTTTTGGGTCACATCGGGTCAAGCTAATTTTATCTAAAAAACGTCTCTAACGATTTTGACTAAATAATGTAATCTACTATTTTGCATTACGAGAAGACCAATGAGTTAAGTCACATATTAGAGAAAATTCTATTAGTGGGTCATTTTTGGTCACTGTGGGTCAAGCAAAGTTAATCTAGAAAATGGCTCTAACGATTTTGACGAAATTTTGTATTTTATCGTTTTCGGGCACGAGAATACCATTGGACTAGGTCGCATGTTCAAGAAAATTCGATTAGTGGGTCATTTTGGGCCACAATAGGTCAGGGTGAAGCTAATTGAATCTAAAAAAAGGCTCAGAACATTTTTATAAAATTTTGTAATACACCGTTTCCGGGCATGAGAAGACCATTGGGCTAAGTCACATGTTCGAGAAAATTTCGATTAGTGAGTCATTTTTGGGTCACTGAGGGTCTAGCTAATTGTATTTAAAAAAAGCCTCAAACGATTTTGACAATTTTTTTTTTTTTATTATTATACTGTTTCTGGGCACGAGAAGATCATTGGGTTAGATCACATGTTGGAGAAAATTCGATTAATGGATCATTTTTGGGTCACTGTGGGTCAAGTTAATTTTAACTAGACAACAGCTTTAATGATTTTGATTAAATTTTGTTTTCTATCGTTTTCGGGTTCGAGAAGACCATTGGTCTAGGTCGGATACTAAGAAAATTCGATTAATGAGTCATTTTCTGTCACTATGGGTCATTTTCAAGCTAATTGTATCTAAAAAAATTGGTTCAAATGATTTTGACAAAATTTCTTAGTTCACCGTTTCCCAGCACGAGAAGACCATTGGGATGGGATACATGTTTGATAAATTTAGATTACTGGGACCTTTTTGTTTTATCGTGGGCCAAGCTAATTTTATCTATAAAACGAATTTAACGATTTTGACTAAATTTTGTATTCTATCGTTTTCGGCTTCGAGAAGAGCATTGGTTAGGTCGCGTGTTCGAAAAATTTCGGTTTGTGGGTCGCTATGGCTCAGGATCATGCCAATTGTATCTAAATAGCAAAAATGATACAGTGAGAATGAAATATCGAATTGAACATAAGAATAATTTTGACCGAGCTAAGCTCGGTCGTGCCCGCTAGTTATATTTTAATTTAGCTGTATTTTGCTACCAGGCCACGCTGAGACAATGATTTTCATACGGGTTGGGTGAAAACCGGGACTGAAAATTTTGGCACGTGGAGACGTGGAAGAATGAAACCAGTCCCTGCCTGGTCAGGCATAATTTATGTTTTGCCAAAATGGTGCCAAAGCTGACGTTTGTAACAGATTTGTTTAAAACGTGACAATTGGCAAAAGATCATTATGAGGTAGCAATTGATTATAACTTTATACGTAATACATTTATCAGAAAATTTAACATTCTTGAGAGGAATAAAAATATTTTTTAAGAACAAGTGTTTTTTTTTGTTGTTTTTTTTTGTTTTTTTTTTTTCTTTCCCATAAACGTGGCATTTAATTCGAAGTTAGAAAACTTTAGTTATTTCAAATCTTAATCCGTGTATGGTATATTTGATAATTTTGATCATGTGCGACAAAAAAATGCACAATATAAGAATAGGAGGATTTGGATTTTATTTTTATTTTCTTTTATTTCTTTCTCCTTTTTCCATAAATATTTATTCAAGAAAAAACGTAAGATAAAATAAGAAAATTACTAAAAATTAAATAAAAAAATATGAGAGAATTGGTTAATTAGTAGTTTTTATTTTCTCTGGTAATTAGAATAAGAATAATTGTTGCAGATTACTTCAATGAGAAAATCTCAACTGTCTGCCCCCAAAGCAGATCAAAGAACCAAAACAAATTACAGAGGACGATGGAAACATTTAGTAGACAATGTCGCATAAAGCCGGACAGGAGGGTTTTTTTACTTGGAACTTTTTTATAGAACGTTTTTACTTGGATAAATATTTATAGAAAAAGAGAAAGAAATAAAAGAAAATAAAAAAGAAAATCCAAATCCTCTTATTCTTATATTGTGCATTTTTCTGTCACATATGATCAAAAATATCAACTACACCATACACGAATTCAGATTTGAAATAACTAAACAGTTTTCTAACTTCGAATTAAATGCCATGTTTATGGGGAAAAAAAAAACACTTGTTCTTACAAAATATAATGATAATATAAGATGTTCTTAATAACTCCTCTCAAGAATGTTAAATTTTAGGACACATTTAAGTAGACATTTTTTTTTTTATCCAGAAGCATGTAATCAGCAGGCATGAGGTATGAAGTGCTTTTAAATCAAATAGCATTTTTTAATTTCCTAATAAATGCATTACATATTAAGTTATAATCAATTGCTACCTCATAATGATCTTTTGCCGATTGTCACGTTTTAAAAAAATCTGTTCCAAATATCAACTCTGGCACCATTTCCTGGAAGACCAGTTACCTTTATAGGAAAAAAGAGAAACGCTATTCGTTCACGAATAAGAAAGAATGTCTGCGAATTTCGTGCATTTAAAAATGAAAATTTCTTCACGAAAGTGTAAAAAAAGATGCAAGTTACGATTTCAGAACAGCTTTAAACACAAAATGTGGCTAATCAAAGCTGCACTTTATTTGTCGGATATTTTTTCTGTTGAATTTTTAAGCTGGAACTCGTAACATAGAAAGTTATCAGAATTGAAGTAGTCAAATATCATGTTGAGCAATTGAGCATCAGTATGGAAAAATTAAATATTGTTATTTTAATTTGCAATAAAAAAAAAGAGTGTTGAACACAAAAAGATTTTTTTTCGGTGGAGAAGGGGGAGGTCAGAGAGGGTAGACAGTGTGGAAAATTATTTTATTTTCTGCAAAATTACTTTGTTTGCAATATATATATATATATATATATATATATATTTTTTGTGAACTGTAGCCTTGATTCTGTTATATGAATTAGCCTGATTCAAGTCAAAAGATTTTTTTTAATTAATTTAAATTAACTTTGAGATCCCTTCATTTCAGAAAACAAAGAAAAAAATTGCCTTCAGTTTTTGCAGCAGAAAGTAAATGTATGTCTCAAAACGCCAATTAGAAGAAAGATTAATGCACTTGTCTTTAGATATCAATACAACCGACGATTTTAAAACAAGTTCAAAAACATAAATAAAAAATATATTTTCAAACTGAATGACAAGAACCAGTGTTGCAGTAGTAAAAAAACAAAGGGTACACACTAAAGTCATGAAAATTCATGTATCCAGTATACGCTAATGCTTTATTTGAGAAGCAGGGGGTATGCGGAGCTGCTTTAAAAAATCCAGATAGAGGGTATACGGCGTATATCTCCGTATACGCTCCACTACCCCGTGACAAGAACAGATCCAGATCTTAAAACATATCGTTGGTTTATATTAAGTTACAGAGGAAAAAATCCAATAGTTTATAGTTCTCTATCTTATTATATTATTTTTCTTTAAAGCGGTTCTCGAGCTTCCTACTCAACAACGCAAAATTTTCTGACACATTTTCATTTTCTGTCTCATTTTTAAGCATATTGGCAGGCCTGACTGTTGAAGGGAATACAATGGAAACTAGTTTATATTTTTTGATAAAATTACTTATCGCGTTATAAGCGATTGTAGTCACATGACGACAAGTTTTTTGCCTTTCTCGAGCTGCCGCTTCTCGAATTCGGTTCAAAACGCCAACTTTGAAAATATTTTCTGTTAAATCTTTTTCATTTACCAAAAAAATGGAAAACGTCTTTTGACTACATAGTTTCTGAATAACAACACCTGCCAATTTTCGAACAAAAATGAATTCAGAAATGCCTCAGAAAATAGCTCTTTTGATATGAGAACAACCTTAAGGATTTTTGTCCCGCATTCTTTTTAAAATAATTTTTTCAAGAAACTTTTAGTTTTTCGAAGATACAATATACCATTATATATAGTAGCTAATAGGGATGTACCGAATATTCGGTATCTATTCTGTATTCGGCCTTTTCGCCATGTTACCAAATATTCGGTTAGGCCAAATATTCGGCCGAACCGAATACTTAAAAAACACTTTTAAAACATTTTTAAAAATCTTACACAATTTTCACTTTTAACTGTCAACTTATAAAGCTATTCATAATAATTAGAAAAAGAATCATATTAGAAAGAAATCTTAAGAAAATTAACCATTAATGGGGATTTTCATAGTAATTAACAATGTAAAAATGCAAGTTCCTGAACTTTTTCTGGTAAATAATCTGTTTCTTGCTTTTTCACAAAAAATAAAAACATAAAAGAAAAAGAAAAAGTTTCATGACAGAACAGAAATTTTTAAACTGTTTCTAATCAAAAAAGAAAATTTTTCAGGGTTGATAATACACATCAAGAAAGACAATTTTTGTTCAGAAAACCATAATCGCAATCCACTTATTCAGTTATAAATAAAGTGTATCTCATCTTCTCATTCGAGGTCAAACTTGAATTTTCATTTGTTAACCCTAACGAAGATATCATAGCTATACTTTTAACAAACTTGCTTTGATTTCTGTGAAATATAATATCACGATGAGAAGTGCTGGAAATTACCACTTTTCATATTTAAAAACTATCAGATAGACATTTCTTTATTCAGAATGCAATTTATAGTATTTATACTGTGTCACTGGCCGAAATTCCGTCATTTTTAATGATATCATCACATTTAATACAAACTAAATTAATATGAAACACATCTTGCTAAAATTCATTTACTGATAAACTTGTGAAAGAAAATTCGGTTTCGGCTTGTAGTTGCACACCCAGAATTTTTGACTGAATATATTGTAATTTTCATGGAATAAATGGAGTAAGGTGTTGTTTCTTGTTCAAAAATTTTTTGTCTTGACCACATTATCTCTGTTGAAAGTTTGTTACATTTTTTCAGGAATAACGTGTATGTTTACAATCTCTAAAAATAATCGCCCATGCGAAACATTGATCTAAGATGCATTTAAAAATTTCCTTGCTAAATCAAAGGCAGTAGAAAAGTTATTTTTGCTGAGTTCTTGAGTTGTTTGTTTTAGAATTAAAAAAAAATATATATTCACTTGGTTTAATTCGCCAGAAGAAGCCATGAAATATCAAACTTTTTAAATTAATAAAATTTTAAAATCATCTTCTTAAATAACTCAAAGCAGGTATTTTTCATGTATAAAATTTACTTGTAAAAAGTTCTTGTTTATCAATATGAAAGTTTCTGCATTAAACATTATGTAAAATTGTTTTAAAATTTAACATTTTAATACCTTTAATTTTTGAAATATAAAAGTATTCGACCAGCCAAGTACTTGGTATTTGGCCGAATAGTTACTACTCGGTTGGCCGAATATTCGGTATTCGGCAAAACAGTTAATTCGGCTAACCGAATATTCGGTAGAAAAGTTATTTTTGCTAAGTTGCTTGTTTTAGAATTAAAGAAATATATATTCAATTAGTTTAATTCACCAGAAGAAGCCATTAAATATGAAACTTTTTTAATTAATAATATTTTTAAATATTCAACCAGCCGAATATTTGGTATTTGGCCGAATAGTTACTACTCGGCTGGCCGAATATTCGGTATTCGGCGTAACATTTAATTCGGCTAGCCGAATATTCGGTATCCGGTTCGCCAGTAGGCCGAATATTCGGTATTCGGTCAAAATCTCATTATTAGGTACATCCCTAAGCTTATGTAATTTTATTACACCGTTTTACTTTTCTTCGATAAGAAAAATTTCCGGTTCTCTCTTAATTTTAGCTTTGAAAAACAGACAATACAACAATAAATAAATGGCGACATCCTGTCGCCCGAAAAAACCGCGAAATATCTACCCCCATAGTTTTCAGAGTCCAGCAAGACGAATTTTAACGAACAAGAAGTAAGAAGTCAGGCCTTCTAATTTCATTTGCATTGGTCAAGGGGTGTACGTGTACCGTTTACACCCAAGTCCTTTTTCTCCAGATTCCTTTCTTGAATGAAGCGAAGATAATCTCTACCCTATCTTCTAGCTTACAGGGATACTGCATAGAAATAGGAAGAAGGTATATTCTTCCGAGGGATACTGTATCATGGACACCCCCCCCCCTCCCTCCCCTTCTTAAGTCCATGGTACAGCTAAAAAGTGAAATTGCAATCTACTCCGATCGAAAAAGAAAATATTACATAATGCAAAGGGAAAGGAAGTATCCAATTAGAAAATATTTAATAATTTTAAATATGTTTTGATATTGTTTAAAGTTTTGTAATAAATTTTGTAATAAATTTTGTAATATGTTTTTAAAAATTCTTAAAAAAAAGAAAAAAAAATCAGAGCCAATACATGCAATTTTTGAATGAAAGTGAAATTACCGAATGCATATGAGTTTACCGAAGTGGGGGGGTGTCGCACCCCCCCACACCCCCCCTGTAGCTACGTCCCTGTATATCATGGTGTCAGAAGTATAGTGACCCATGTATTTTTGTTAAATATTACAAAAGAAATTAAAGCAATATGGCAGGAAGTTTACCTAATATTGCAGCATTTGAACCGGGATCAAATCCAGCCGAGTCATGGCGGTATTGGAAGCAAGATTTTGAAGATTACATAGAAGCTTTGAAATATGCAGGTGAATCCGAAAAAACAAAAACAGTGCTCCTCCGGCATGTTGGCGGTGGTGAGTTTAAAAAGCAATTTCATGCATTTGATCTGAAGCCAGAAGGAGGAGCCAGTGAGATAACATTGAAGCAAAGTTTGGACGAATTTGATAAATATTTTCAGGACTATGTGAATGAGATATATGCTTCATTTAAATTTTTAGAAATCAAGCAAGAAAGTGAAGAAAAATTTGCGGACTATTATTTACGTTTACGTAGAGCCGTTATTGAATGCAATTACGGCAACCTTGCGGATCGGATGCTTCGTGATAAAATCATTCAAGGGTTGGCTGATAAATCGCTACAAGAGCGATTAATTCGCGAAACTAGTAGAAAGAAGAAGACGTTGCAAAAAATTGTTGCTGAATGTAAAACGGCCGAGCATAGTAAAGTGCAGGCCGCGGAAATGTGCGATAAAATCCGCAGATTGAATGTCGATGCAATGAAGTGGAAGGATGGCCGTGCACGATATCATAAAAGAGAAATATTTTGTAAATACTGTGGCAGATCTCACGAACCAAAGGAATATCCAGCCTTCGGTACATAATGCAGAACCTGTGAAGGAAAAAATATGTATTTTAATATATATTTTTTTATTATAAACTTCAAACTGTTCTCATTCATAATCAAGAAACTATTTAAATGTACAAAAAGTTAATATTTAATGAGAAATTATTGAAAAGGCACGTTTTATATTTAAAAAAAAAAGTTCCCCATAAGAAAACATCATCTTTTAACGTAAAATTTTACATCGACTTGAATAAAAACTTACCCAAATGTTGTGCAAATATCTGAAAAAGGATTTTATTTCTATATAAACATTCTTTAGTAAAATTTTCTTTTGTGTAGAACATTTAAAAGCACAAAGGACAACACCATAAAGCTCACAATAAGCTCTAATTAAGCTCATATTCTAGATATTTTCATATATTTACTTCTGTTCAGAGCTGCCACGTATCGTAGATAATATCTGAAAAGACAGCGAACGTATATAATAGATAATTTTATAGCTCAGAGAGTTAAAAGTTGACCTCGGGAGACTGTCAGACTTAATTCACTTCACCAAAAAAGGCAACCCGGATGACACCCAGGCTTAGACATCGAAATGTTAAATATTATATTTTTGAAAAACTTCTTATGATGTTTGATTCATGATTTCATTCATATCCGATTTTTTTACCTATTCCAAACTCATTTTATTATAACTGAATAGAAAACACAATTAATAGAATTTTTGACTTATAATGGAGTAAATAGTAATGTTCAGTACCTGTGTGCAAAACTTCAAATTACGCCCAGTAGAAGTGACATGATATACTTTTAGGTAGATTTCGTATGAAATACTACCTATTGGGATCGTTCCTATGTTGGAATTTCTGAAAAATTTTTCCAGATCTACATCGATCATGACCCCTTGAACCCAAAACCACCCTCAGTAAAAAACTTTATATATATATATATATATATATATATATATATCACTTTCTTCTGGACACGATAACTTCAACAATTCTGCACAAATCTCTTCCAAACGGATACATAAAATCGAGAGGCATAAAAGCTCGGTCAAGTTCGTGAATGGGCAAAATCGGACCAAGGGGATGGAAATAGGGAGGGGTTTTGTGAAAAACGAAAAAAAACCCCATAACTTCTTAATTTTTGTACACATCAAATCAGTTTAAAGTTTTTATTACATCTAAAAATAGGGCCAAAAATTTATGTATCACAGAATTTTGATAAAATTAAAAATGGGCTCAAGGGGCGCAAAAAATAGTGTTTTTGGGAGAAAAAAATTCATAACTTCGTCAATTCTCAAGATATCATATCCAATTAATTTTATTATAAATCTCCTTAACATTATCTACAACTTTTATACCCACAAGTTTTTGATAGGACCAATTCGTACCGCAAAAAAAAATTAAAAACGAAAACAAAAAGGGAGTTTAAGAAGAAAAAAAATCCATAATTCCGTAAATTCAAAAGATATAAAATCCCTATGAATTTATCATATATCTTCTTAATATTGTCTACAACATCTATATAGACAAGTTTTGGATAGGACCAATTCTTACAGCAAAAACAAATTAAAAATACATAGCTGTTGAAGAAAAAAATCATCCTAGTAAGGGTGTATTCAAATCCAAACTGCTTATTTTCTGACTCATTTTACAATTCATTTTTGCTCTCAAAGGCTTCCAATTGGTACGTTTTCTTACTCAGAAACTGTATAATGTACCGTAATGGTCGATTTTTTGATAGAGGCAGAATATATTTTTAAAAATGATGTTAAAAAGGGCATTTTGAACCGAATTTACCGAAGCGGATTGTGTTGGAAAAATCATTGTATTAAGGATGCACTCAAATCCAAACTGCTTATTTTCTGACTCATTTTTAAATTCATTTTTGCTCTCAAACGCATTTAATTGGTAGATTCGCTTATTCAGAAACTATATAATGTACCGTAATGATCGATTTTTTGATAGAGGCAGAATATATTTAAAAAAATGGTGTCAAAGTGGGCATTTTGAACGGAATTTCCCGAAGCGATTGTGTTAGAAACACAAAATATTGTCCTTCTGAGAAAATAATTGTTTATATATCAAGTTTTAATTAATTGAACCAAAAATAAAAACCCAGATCGCTTATAAATCTCTTCAAAAATCACGTCAGCAAGTTTGATATTTTTTTAAAATTAAAAATGAATCTGGAATTATGCCAAAAAATTTCGAGTTGTTGAGCTTGGAAATGTATTTTTTTGAATACCGCCCTAACATGATTCTGATAAAACCAGCTATTATATAAAAATGAAATAAAAACTCGTCAAAAGCGGCCAGATAAAATTGTTAAAGTGGATTTATCTCTAATCATGATTTAGTTTTTGTTTGTGAAATTAGTATATTTGACTTCGAAATCTACCTCTGCCTGTAGGCCGGGCCGGCAGGGATTTTTTTTTATTGTAAGCCTCACAAAGATTTTTTTGCACTAATTTTTCACTTTTTCTTTTATAGTAACGTTTTATTTATACATTAAAAATATAAAGAATTTAAAAAGAGCATCATTCAAAAAATATATCCTAATTATTTTGAATGGTTACTATTGTAGCAAATCTCCCCGTTACTGGGGAGGATTGACTCTCTTGCAAGGGAAATTTGATACATTGCTATGTAAATTTGGGGAAAAAAAGATGCAGACAATTAAATTTATGTTCCATAACATTTTATGAACATAACTGTTGAAATACTTAAATAAAAATAAAGTTAATTGAATTTGATAATTTTATTTTATTTTATTTATTTATTTATTTTATCCACAAGGTTTTGAATCTTTCATCTCTAATTTCAAAATAATGTGCAAAGTTGCATGGATAGTCACGTATGTTTGAAAGTAAGTATGTGGGTAAATATAAAGCTTCTGTTGATAAAAATAAAAATATTGATTAAAATTTTTAAGTTGCGTTTATTTATTTAAAAAATTTATTTTATTATGATAAAATTTAATAAAAAGAAGGTTTTGTAAGCAGATTACATGTATGTTTAACTTTTAATTAAAACAAAATTACGCTTTTAAAACGCCATCTAGTGGGAACACTTATGTATAATGGTGTAAACCGGAGTCGAGGTATACTTCCACTTTATACTGCTTTTTTTATGGGACCTTTTTTTTGAAGGGAGGTGGCAACTTTATGGAATTTTTTTCTGTAACTAATAACTAACGATTAATCATGCAAAAATTTGTATACTCCTGATTCCTAGCGAAATCTACTGCGCATGTGTAGAAACACCTTTTCGTCCTCCATAAAGTTTCAGTTATCATAGCGCACTCTGTAACAAAATTACCTTATTTAACTCTGATTGACAAAAAAAAAAAAAAAAAAAAAAAAAAAAAAAAAAACCACTTTAACCCCTTCGCGACGGGAGTCCTTTACGAAATGTTTAATGTTTTATCACCGATTTTTAAATACAGAAAATTGTGCCTTTTTAAATCGGGAAAATGTTCGGAGTCAAGAAGACAAATTTTACAACAAAATTTTACTGGTGGGGATAAGCAAGTATTCTTAGGCCTTTTTGCGGCACGTATACGTGCCGCTCGTCCCCAAGCGGTTAAAATTGTTGTATAAAAACAAACAAAAAGAATGAAATAAAAGAATGAAACAAATCTGTACAGCTTGTTATTATACTCTGCTGTTCTATGTTTGAATTGTGTTTGCCTTTAATAAAATTCGCCTTTAACCCTTTAGTGCGCAGCTTTGCATATATGCAAACAATAGTGTTTTGAATTTAATGGATTTTTTTAAATTATTATTCGTATATGCCTAATTCACACCAGAAAATTAAAATAGCAATATCTGATTTAATTAATAACAGACATTCCGTACTTAAATAAAGCGAAATTAGCCATTGAAACTTTCTGGTGTAAAGTCAGATTCTCTGAACTACGTAATTTCTAGAACGTATTCTATCATGGAAATTAAAGGGTTAAAGGTTAGTTTTAAAAAATAAATAATTATATAAAATAACGTATTTGGAGACATACTTATTAAAATATTTACTAATTTGCAATATTTTAGCGTAAAACAGCCACACGACAGTAGTTTTTACTTGTATTGCAGATGCGCAACAGAAGAAAAGATTGATGTTTTATATGAAAAATGTATCTCTGATTTTTTTTGTCTTATTTTTCCTGTGTAATAAACCTTTCAAAGAATCATGTATAATTTTTCCGAAAGAAAATAAAAAATCGCCCATTTAAGGGTTAAAACAGCATTAACAGTAAAATTTTATTCTACTCATACCAGTAAAGTTGTTTAATTATATTTTATTTCATATTTAGCTCCGTATTGCAGTCATGACTTACGTAATGCTGTTTCAGAAGCGAGCGACCGCCCTTACCGGTATTAAGTTCTCCTCGCCAAAAACGGATAACAAAGAGAACGGCTTCTACAGAGTTCTTTTCTTTGAAAGTTTGAAAAAATTCGGCTTCCGTTTCGACAGGGGAGAAAACAGTACACGATCGTCTGGGGAGAGAACGACTGCTAACAGTAGCACTTTGAACTGCTGGATCAAAACTGCAATGCCTCCCTACGAAGGCTGTCTCCCCGCTTGCTCTTTCCGAGTTCGTTTTGAATTTCGAAAGGCTAACTTTTGGCGAATTTTTAACACAGCAACCTTGGAGGGAGACATTGCTGTTTGCGTTTAAAACGACGTGCTTTTGCTCTAGTCTTCATATCGTTGCGGTAGCTTATCTAAAATTTTATCAGTTATTATATATTAAATCGGATCAGAAAGTATTTCGTATAAGAAAATGGATAATTCTATTTCATGTACTGTATGTAATCGGACCAAATAAAACTCTTTCTCTCTCTTTTTTTTTTTTTTTCTTTTATATATAAAGAAAAAAATCATGATTTTTATCAACTCTGGGAATTATTAGGATAAAATTTTCAGGTGCACTTATTTAGATGATTAAAAAATGAAACTTCTTTTTTAATACAAAAAGTGTTATACACTTTACGTTATAATCTCTTGCTAATTAAAAAAAAAAAAAAAAAAAAAAAGTTGCTTTTATATAAAGATAACTTTAGATTATTGATAAATAGGGAGTAAAAAAGTCATGACTTAAAAAATAAAATAAAAAGTAAATAATTTTTAGTTTTTTTTTTGTTATTAAAATCAGATTTTTTAAATTTAAATCGGATTTTTATGATTTTTTTTTTTTTTCCCCTCAGCGTTAAAATACTGAATAGATACCAAGAGTTTTAGGTTTCCAAAACAATTAAACCTTTAATTGCTAACATAATCTATGTTTTTACACTTTAAATAATAAAATTTAATTATTAGTTAGTAATTACAGAAATTATAAAAACTGCAAATTAGCAGTTTCATTAGTTAATAGCATACAATAATGTTAAACACATTCATAACTATAATAAATACAATGTAACAAGAATGTAATACAATGTATTAAGTGCATTATAACAATGTAAAACTACATTAAATACTAGTGATACTTACATTTATTAGAATTATCAGTAACTGAATTTAATATTAAAATGTTAAGACTACTTAAAATTAATAATTATTAGACAGTTACTAATTAGGAACATAATATACATTTTATGCTTTAATTACTAAAATGATAATTAAAATTTAGTATTTATTCTAGAAGGAAAAAGGGGCAGGATGCTAGTTCCAAGAAAATGGCACTATTTCACGAGGAAATATGTTAATAATGTGTTTAGTAACGATAAGAAAAAAAGCATATAATTTTTTAATATGATAAATAAAGTGTCATTAAATTGTAATAATTTTATAAATTAAAAGTTGAAAAATACAATTAAATAACAATATTTTTTAATAACATCCTGTTTTTTCTCAAGAAATAAAGTATCATTTTTGTAAAGACTTGGTCACACAGATTAAGAAATATTGTGGTATGGGGAAGTTTTTTACAAAAAAATCTCTGGCTGCAACTACAGGTGAATTTCACTATTTTTTTTAAAAGGCAGGGAGCATTTCAGATTAGTCTTTAAAAAATGGCCTAGAAGAAACAGTAATTGCAGAATTAAATAAAAACTACAAATAAGTAATTTCATTAGTTAGTAGCACAGGTAACAAAACTAACAAATATTATTGGCAGCTCGTTTTGCATTTGTACTACTGTTAATCACTTAAATCTTAACTTACACCATGTGTGTGCATGCTAAGCAAAATTTATTACACCCATTCATACACCCATTCATACACACATACAGGGTAAATATAAGACTAACCAGTTATATCTGAAATCCTCAAAATATTAAATAACAGCACTATAGTTTCTTTATTTGGTGCAGTTCCAAATTTGAAAAAAAAAAAAAAAAAAAAAAATCTTTATTCAACTTGTACTGGGGAAACTCTTGCTGTGCTTAGCATTTTTATACCAATTAGTTCTCTTATACATTATTTTACAATAGCTGTTGAGCAAATATCATTCTTTCATTCTTCTTTAACTCCAATATTTGCTATAAATTTATTATTGCAAAAATAGAATAGGAAAATAAGATCCTGGCTATTTGTTCTTTTACTTTGCAGAAATTTATTATACTTGCTATGCTTTTTTTATATAAAAGAATGAATAATTTGATTACTTAAAGGAAATTATATTACAAATTATATTAAATTTAAATATCATTTTAAAATGAAATGCTTTTTATTCCTTTACAAACTTACTGTACTTAATTTTTTACAAGACTCAGGAATTGAGCTTAGAAACAATTATTTAAAGCTCTTTTTTTTTTGTTTGTTTTGTTTTGTTTTGTTTTGTTTTGTTTTGTTTTGTTTTGTTTATTCTTAAGGCAAAATATCTGTAGAAACTTTCCAAATTATATTAGGTAATCTTAGATTTTAATACTTTTATGTCAGTTTAAACATTTAGAAAATTTGTGATTTTAATCAACGATTTAAAAAAAAAAATCAGCTGATTAAAATCAGGATTTAATCGCTGATTTAAATCAACTAATTAAAATCGTTGAGAAATCTAAAATTTTTATGCATATGGGATGAATGATAATATTCTCCCTTCTTACAACACAAAACTTTTAGATATTGATATGCTAAGAAATTTATTCCCTTGTATAATGATGACAATTTATCTGATAAGAATATCTAAAAATTTTATGGATATAGGGATTTAAAAAATATTTCATGAATGTGTCAAAGCACTCAGCATATTGCAGAAGACTTGAAAGAATATTACAAGAAAAAATATTATAAAAGTTTTAATAGACAAGTATAGATATATATTTAAAGTGTCCTACATTTCTTGTTAAATTTCCGATGGATAATTTCAGCTGATTTTAATATATCATTTTTCTTTTACAATATAAATAGATAAGTTACCAATTAAAAAAAAATTAAATTGTTAAAACTTTTTCTATTGAATTTTTATATTTCCCTATGTATACATATATATATATATATATATTTGGTTAAATTTAATTCAAATTTTTCCAAACTAATCATTTTAATTTCATTCTCTTTTCCAAAGTAAGCACAATTCTTTTTTAACGGATTCTTTCTAAATGCTACTCAGCAGTGGGAATAGTTGGCATTTCAAAAAGTATTTGGCGATTCTTTTTGCGCTACACTGCCAATCCTGGTTACCATCTCAGGAAAGAGTGAGCATGGTAATAAATCTCCGTAGGGAGGCATTGCAGTTTCGATCCGCCAGTGCACTTTGAAAAAATTCTCCTTCCCTTTCAGCTGTGGAGAAAAGGGAAAAACTACTGCGTTCTTCCCTCAGCCTTATGTAGCTTTCCCTTTTCGCTTGCATTTGTTATTCGATTATGGAAATTGTTAAAATTATAAACAGCAAAGAATGCTGAATCTTATAATTTGAAAAAAAAACAAAACAAAACAAAAAAAAAACAAGTATCGAATTTGCAAAAAATGAAATGTTTTCAAAAGGAAATAATAATAATAATAATAATAAATAGAATGGCTGTTATTTATCTGAAAATCTTATCTGAAAAAAATATTTTTATATCTTCATATTTTATTATTATTATATTTTAATATATTTTTGTAACAGACTTAAAGAAAATAAGTAGTTTTGTCTTTTCTGCAGTATTTTTATAGATAATATAATTATTCGAAAATACTCACCATATCCTATTATTTTTCTTTTGTGTGTGATGGGGGGGGGGGGGGGGGTAAGCTTATATAAAATTTTATAGTTAAAGGATTTTTGTAACTTTTGTGCTTTTTTTTAAAGATATTTTATAATATCTGACTGACACATTATTAAATGGTTTTATTAAGGAAAATGACTTAATAAAGTATATATATATGTATAATAAAATATTATAATATTAAAATATGAAGCTATAATTATAAAAATAATTTTTACAGATTTATATATAAAAGGTTTTTAGATAAATAACAGGCATTCTCCTTTTTTATTTATTTCCTTTTAAAATTATGTTATTTATTTTTGAAAAAAAAAAAAAAAAAAAAAAAAAAAAAAACATTTTTTTTCTGAGAATCAAATTAGAAAATTCAACATTCGACATTTTTTATTTATAATTTTAATGTTGTGATAACCCGATAATAAATGCAAGCGAAAAGGGAAAGTTACACAAGGTTGAGGGAAGAACGTAGACTGTTTTCTCCCTCTCTTCCCCGTTGAATTGGGAGCCGAATTTTTTCTTAGGACTACTATTAGAAGTCGTTCTCTCCCCAGACGCTCGTACGGACGTCAAACTCATCTATGATGGCTCTTTTGGATATATTAATTTAATTTAATATTAAAATACACCCTGAAAACTTTCCGGGATAAGTATTTAATATTTTAAGAAATAAACTTTTGATCCCAATTTGTATCCCCACACAGCTAAGACTTAGCTCTACAGCAGTGGTTCCCAAACTTTTTTTTGGCCGCGCCCCCACCTAAGCATCTCTAAAATCATGATGTCACCCCCCCCCCCCTTCTATATCATATAAATATTGTCACATAAAAAATAAACTTCCATTTTCCCAAATAGATCCGAAAATAGCATTAACTCTGATAAGTGATTTCACATTTTTTAATTTATCAAAATCCTATTTCTTTTAATCACAAGTGTACTTCCAACCTAACTCCATGAATACAGTGATGCCATTGATCTTCACATTTACATCTACAAAAGTTTTATTGTTTTTTGGCAACTTACCTCAAATTTAGAATAGATAAATATTCTACATTTTTATTTTCGTAAAATTTCTCTCATATTTTGTATTACATCTGATAGAATTAATACATTTTATAATGGATTTTAGTTCTTCATTAAGAATAAGTGATATTTGACGCCGAGATTGTATGGATAACATAATTAACAAGTAACATTTCCGGATTCGCTCTTTTATCCATTTTAAGTTACTATTTTTCTTTCCTTCTCATACCATAGTCCTTTGATAGCGGGCTTTTCTTCCCATTACTAACCATTTGGAAAAATGGTTATTGTTCTCGTCAGGATGGGAAATCAAAAGCATACCTGAAGGTTTTTATTGGTTTAAACCGCGTTTTATTCGTTTTCTGATTGGTCTATACAGTAATCTGTATTTCCCTTTACTTTCAACAGAGATGGACAACAGAGTGTTGCCACTATGACAAAAAAGTAATAAAAACTGCAAATAAATAAATAAATAAATAAATAAATAACTCAGAAACAAATTGAGATACAGCTTTCAAGCAAATTGCAAATTAAGATACAGCTTTCAAACAAATTGCATTTAAAAGTACATTTTTTTCTCTATACGACCGTGCAAAAAGTAATATTGTGGGATATTTAGAAGTTTAAGAATGAAATTTCATTTAAAATATGTCGTCAGATTTCCGGAAATCTGACGATGGAAAAGCTTTTTCCCGAACAGCCAATGAAATGCTTGGATAATACATAAATTTCAGGTGGATAATACGTACGAGTCGAAGGCGATTTTTGTCGCTTTGAATTTTTACGTGTAATAACACTATTAATGTTTAATTCATGGCATACGTAATGTATGATCAACTCCGTGCGATTTTTTATGTCTTAAATTTTAGTATTCGAAAAAATTATTTCCCAAATGGTCGTTGTAATTTGATAAATTGCTTTTTTTATTATTATTTGACCACCATGTTTTCTCCACTTTTAAATTTTAAAATGCATATGTCATGAATGTCATATTCTGTATGTGGTCTGCGAAGAGCCATAAGAAGTTTACTTTCAACCCTTTCCTTCCGTGACGCGCACAGGGTTTTATTAATTTCATACATGTAGCACCCCATTTAGATCATTCAAAACAGTTTTTAGATTAAACATGTCGAAATAGTCAATTGGTACATCCGACTAGTTCTTTAAAAATATTACTTTATTAAACGTGTTAATAGAAAACATTGAATGAGAATAATAATATTACTATACATTTAATTCAACACCTTTTCAGCTGTTGATGAAGTATATAAGAAAAAAACTTTTACAATTTTACTTTACAGTACATAATTCGTAAATGACATCATTACAAAATATTCCCAAAGCTATTGGGCAGTGTTGAATTCAGGGGGTGGGGACATTCCCTCGGAGCAGAGCGAGATGTCCTCCGCCGGAAGATTTGAGATTTTGTGTTTTCAATTGTCAAAAAGTGCAATCCCCCCCCCCCCCCCCCGGAACTCGATAATGTGCACAACCCCCGGAGTCACAGAAATCTCCCCCGGAGAAAAGTGTCTGAATTCAACACTTCTATTTGGTAAAATTAATAGGGGTGTTCAAATGAAAAGGTATGAAACGTCGTTTCACCGTGCACATGACTTTAATCAGACACCTCGCTGCTCCTCATTCGTCGAATTTTGCAATGGGAAAGCCATGATGTCCTCACACGCACAGCTGCGTCAATGGACATTATCTGCTGATCTGAGTTCGAGGTTATAAAAATCACATGATTGGGGAAAACAAACCAGCATGTTTCCACAGTTAAGTATGGTGAAACTTCTTTTACCTGTCTGAAAGTAAATTATTTCACAATGTGCCAAAGTACTACGGCGTATGGCTGTAAAACAGTTCATTTAATTCGTTTATAGACAAAAAAGTATTTCTTCCCGTAAGTTTATGATTGTACCAAAGGCAGTTACGTAATCCGGTTTTGCAGCCAAATGGCATATTTAAGTCAGCATCAATTGGCGCAAATTTAATTTAATTTTTGTAATCAGGGTTCCTTGTGTGTATTTGTGTGCAGCATACATTTCCATTGGAATTTAAATTTTTTATTTCATTTTTATATAGCCGCAATTTTTAAAATTAAATATATAAACCACTTTTATGTAATTTACACTTGAATATAAAAATTTGCCTCCATAACTGCTCTCATCTTTTTAAAACAACATTATTGTAAACATCGCACGCTTATCCTTTTTGGCGTTAAATCACATTGTTTTCTGACAAAAATTGAACCGGAAGCGAAAATAAACAAGTAACATGTATAGAAAATACAGTTATTTTTACAGTTAACATATGCTAATTAGGATGAGCGAGGCGAATCTTCTACTAGGTTACACAAATTACATTTTGTCGTACATCTTACAAAAAACTATTCAGTATTTTGACTTGGAATTAAACATAAAAATAAATTATGATCTGGAGATCTGCACAATTTTTTTATTAAAATATAATAATTTAATATTTTTATTTTATTTTATTTTTTTACAGAATAACCTTAAAAAATATATTATTTAAATTAATTTATTTTACATGTTTTCCCAAGACTCTCTTATCATATAAAAGACTTGACAATCCGGAGAAAGTCTATGGGTGAAATTGTCCGCAATAATTGCCATCTTTTTAACTGACTTTGTCCCGAAAGTTACGCCACCTGGTATATACTATTGGTAGCACTCCATAAACAAATGCACAGGAAAAAATGGAAAATATTGTGTTATTGAGAAATTGTAAAAAATATTTTTCGAATTCCTCTAAAATAAAGACGTAAAAAATAAATTATTTTGCACAATTATTTTCTGGCTTTCAAAAATGTGAAAAATGTTGAAAAGGAAGATTTACATGTAAGCAGTGGTGGAAAATTGGCGCAGAGGTGGAGCCTATTGACACCACTAAACTATAGCAGTATTTTGCCTCTTATCTAATGATCAAATTTCTGAGTTTTTATTAAACTGAATAATACCATAAAAATTTAGTGGTGTCAATAGGCTCCGCCTCTGCGCCAATTTTCCACCACTGATGTAAGATTTATTGATTTTTTAATCTTGGCAGAATTCGGGCTTCAGAAAGTGTGATTTGTTGCCAAATGATATAAACAGTAATGAAAACAAAAGTTATTAACTGATAGCTTGTTTTATAAGAATTAAACATGTATAAATTTAATTTATAGATATAATTAATGTTTTTTATATGCAGTTTATTTATGTTTGTATAAAAATAAATAAAGGGCTTTTTTATATTAAATAAATTGTATAACTATTGAAAAATATTGCTTCTTTATATGAAACAGTGAATATGCTTCCAGAAATTATGTTGCCAAATTTCCTTCTATCGCCAAGGTCCCTACACTTGAAAAGTACCATTTATTATTATACTAGCTGTACCCGGCCACGCGTTGCTGTGGCCCAGTCTGTCTAAATGGAAAAGAAAGAAAAGAGAAACGGCGCGTTTCTAATATGTTTAATTTCACAATACTTGTGGGTATACAATATTTTTGTTGTTACATTGTCTGTGCAGATATAGAGATTGTCTGATTTGCCGATTCTAGAACACGAAAAATATAATTGCCCGTGTGAGAAGCAATTATGTCTAGATCTAAACCGCAGAATTTTAAAGCTTGGCCCTAAGCTTTGTTGATGAAGATTACAAACGCCAATCAAATAGGTAATTGCAATCTCTGAAATTGAAATTGCGCCTCCATTGGAATCAAAGGAATGCGAGGAATGAGGACATCTTCACCTTTTTAAGGTCCTATCAAGATTGTTGCTTCTACAAAGTTGCTCATTATTTTTTTACTGCAAGCCGCGTGCCGTTGCAAAGATTTGGCTTGTGACTATTTCGCAACATCTGAATTCGCAGGCCGATTGTCAATTGTAGCACGTGCGGCGGCATGCCTGGCACATCGAGTGAATTAAAAAGATATGTGCCGAGTTAAACTTATGGAATTGAGCTCACAGGCTATTCACGCTAATTGTATATTATACTCAATGGGCATTATTCAAAGAATAATGCCCATTGAAAAATAAATTAAGGGAGATTATCCTCTCCGTTTTCCCTCTTTATACTTAACCAATGAATCTCCAAATCTAATAAGGGACTTATCAGAATAAATCGGTATACCAAATTTGAAGCAAATCGGATAATTTTGCATGAAAAACCCATTTATCTATATTAAGGGCGGATAAGCCCCCGTTTGCCTCTTTATACTTAATCAATGAACCCCTAAAACAAATCAGGGAAGCGCCATATCAGATAGAACCTATTCACAAAATTTGAAGCAAATCGAATAATTCTACAAGAAAAACCAAGTTATCTAAATTAAGGGCGGGGGAAATTAGCTCCCCGTTCCCCTTTGCGCAACCAATAAAACACCAAAACTAATCAGGGAAACACTTTATCAGAATAAACCAATTTAAAAAATTTTAAGCAAATCGGATAATTCTGCATGAAAAACACATTTATTTAAATTAAGGAGAGATTACCCCCCCCCCCCGTTGCCCCTTTTATGCTTAACTAATGATTTCCAAAAACTAATCAGGGAAGCGCCTAATCAGAATGAAACTATTTATAAAATTTGAAGCAAATCGGATATTTCTATCAAGAGTTATCGCGTTACATACATACAGAATCTGGTGGCACATTAGCTCTCAGGCTTTATTAGCCTGTGAGCTAAAAAGAAAAAAAGACGAACTAAAAAAACAAAGAAAAAAGAAATATCATAAAAAATATTGAGGAAATATTTCAGTAATATGTCCCTCTGGAGGGCATAGTGAGGGAAGATGCATAATATGAAAGAATGGTCAAATGGCTTTCTAATGATACACCACATAATGGGCGTCGAAAAATATTAAAAAAGTTCCCCGGGGGATGAAATTGGGAGAGGGAGTGCAAGGTTCATAATAGTCATATAAAAACACGCGCGCATTCATATACAACGCCATCGGTGAATTTCAAAGAAATCGGTGAAGAACTTTCGGAGGTTTAAGATTTCGTACAAACGAACATTTACATTTTTTTAATATAGAAATGGGCTCCCACGGGGGAAAGTGGGATGAGGGGGATGGTAGGTGCATAATATGAAAGAGTAGTCAAAGGGCTTTCTGATGATATGTCACATGAGTGTGTCTGAAAAAATTTAAAAAGCGTCCCCTGGTGGTGGCGAGGAAATTGGAGGAGGGAGGAGCGAGGTTCGTGATAGGTATATAAAATTTCGCGCGTATTCGAATGCAACGCAATTTGTGAATTTCAAAGCAATCGGTGAAGAACTTTCGGAGGTTTAATATTTCGTACAAACGACATTTATATTTTTATTTATATAGAAATGTGCCCCCACATGGGGAAAGTGGGGAGAGCGAGATGCTAGGTGCATAATATGAAACAGTATTCCAATGGCTTTCTAATGATATATTACATGATGGGTTTTGGAAAAATTTAAAAAGCGCCCTCTGGTGGTGGTGGTGAAAAATGAGGTGGTGGGGGAGCGAGGTTCATAATAACTATATAACAACACTTCCTGATTTGAATGCAACTCAACCCGTGAATTTCAAAGCAATCGGTGAAGAACTTTTGGAGATTAGCGATTAGGAACAAACGAATATTTACATTTTTATTTATATTGAAATGTATCCCCACGTAGGGAAAGTGAGGAGAGCGAGATGCGAGGTGCATAATATGAAACAGTATTCGAAGGACTTTCTAATGATATATTACTTGGTGGGTTTTGGTAAAAATTTAAAAAGCGCCCTCTGGTGGTGGTGGTGGGGGAGCGAGGTTCATAATAACTATATAACAACACTTCCGGATTTGAAAGCAACTCAACCCGTGAATTTCAAAGCAATCGGTGAAGAACTTTCGGAGATTAGCGATTAGGAACAAACGAATATTTACATTTTTATTTATATAGAAATGTGTCCCCACGTGGGGAAAGGGAGGAGAGCGAGATGCGAGGTGCATAATATGAAACAGTATTCGAAGGACTTTCTAATGATAAATTACTTGGTGGGTTTTGGAAAAAATTTAAAAAGCGCCCCCTGGTGGTGGGGTAGAGAGGTTCATAATAACTATATAACACTTCCGGATTTGAAAGCAACTCAGCCCGTGAATTTCAAAGCAATCGGTGAAGAACTTTCGAAGATTAGCGATTAGGAACAAACGAATATTTACATTTTTATTTATATAGAAATGTGTCCCCACGTGGGGAAAGGGAGGAGAGCGAGATGCGAGGTGCATAATATGAAACAGTATTCGAAGGACTTTCTAATGATAAATTACTTGGTGGGTTTTGGAAAAAATTTAAAAAGCGCCCCCTGGTGGTGGGGTAGAGAGGTTCATAATAACTATATAACACTTCCGGATTTGAAAGCAACTCAGCCCGTGAATTTCAAAGCAATCGGTGAAGAACTTTCGAAGATTAGCGATTAGGAACAAACGAATATTTACATTTTTATTTATATAGAAATGTGCCCCCACGTGGGGAAAGTGAGGGGAGCGAGGTGCGAGGGTGCATAATATGAAACACTATTCCATGGTCTTTCTAATGATATATTACATGATGGGTTTTGGAAAAAAATTAAAAAGCGCCCCCTGGTGGTGGTGGTGAAAAAAGGGGTGGTGGGGGAGCGAGGTTCATAATAACTATATAACAACACTTCCGGATTCGAATGCAACTTAACCCGTGAATTTCAAAGCAATCGCTGAAGAACTTTCGGAGATTAACGATTAGGAACAAACGATATTTACATTTTTATTTATATAGATAATGTAGTATTAGCCAATTTCCTATTACCTGTTCCACAGTCAAAATTAGCTGCAAATAACGCGATGCTGGAAGAATGTGAATCAAGTATACGATTTAAAAATGAAATTAGTTTATCGCCAAACTACACTTTCTGTAGTAAGCCAATTGGCTCTAGGTCTGATTGAGGAAGAATCCCCAAACCAAGATTTACAAACACCAAAATCGTAGCATGATATGAATACGGTTTTTGAGAAAATGCTGAGGGACATGTATACATTTAAGCGATTATTACACTTTTTTTATGTTTCCATTTTTTAAAAAGGGTTTATGGCTTCAGTCTGTTTTCTTTTGTGTGTGTGTGTGTGTGTGTGTGTGTGTGTGTGTGTGTGTGTGTGTGTGTCTATTCGTGTTTTAACGTTCCTAAAATATTTTGATATATTCTAGTAAAATTTACATAACATATGCGAGATAAAACAAGGACATTAATTATGCACCAAACCATGCTTTCCAAGATATGCCAATTTGCTGTGGAGCCAATTATGAAATTTTTCATAGATTGATACACACAAACTTTGAATGAAAAAACAGTGGAACTTTCGTCTAAAGTATGTTAAACTGAAATGATCCATATCACTTCAAAAATAAAACAAATGATAGGATAAACAAAAAATAATAATTAAAAAAATATGCAATTTAACAAATTACAACGACCATTTGGAAAATTATTTTTTCAAAGACTAAAATTTAAGACTTAAAAAATCGCACGGAGTTGATCATACATTACGTACGCCTTGGATTACATTTTTCGGTACTGTAAATTTCTAAACTTCTACGGAGCTGGTCATTCATTACGTACGCCATGGATTAAACATTAATATTCCTGGACCAATTTCAAATGACATTTCATTCTTAAACTTCTAAACATCCCACAATATTACTTTTTACACCGTCGTATAGAGAGAAAAATGTACTTTTAAATGCAATTTGTTCGAAAGCTGTATCTCAATTTGTTTCTGAGTTATTAATTTTTTTGTAGTATTTATTACTTTTTTGTCATAGTGGCAACAGAAGTATCCATCTCTGTTGAAAGCAAAGGGAAATACTGTATATACCAATCAGAAAACGAATAAAATGCGAATTCAACCAATAAAACGCTTCAGATATGTTTTTGTTTTCCTACCCTGACAGAGGGCAATAACCATTTTTCCAAATGGTTAAAAAAAATGCAATTAAACAAATTACAACGACCATTTGGAAATGATTTTTTCGTACGCCATGAATTAAACATTAATTGTGTTATTACACGTAAAAATTGCAAGCAACAGAAATCGCCTGCGACTCGTACGTATTATCCACCTGAAACTTACGTATTATCCAAGCATTTCATTGGCTGTTCGGGTAAAGGCTTTTCCATCGTCAGATTTCCAAGAAATCTGACGGCCAATTTTAAACGAAATTTATTTCTTAAACTTCTAAACATCCCACAATATTACTTTTTATATCGTCGTATAGAGAAAAAAATGTACTTTTAAATGCAATTTGTTTGAAAGCTGTATCTCAATTTGTTTCTGAGTTATTATTTTTTTTTGTAGTTTTTATTACTTTTTTGTCATAGTGGCAACACTCTGTTGTCCATCTCTGTTGAAAGTAAAGGGAAATACAGATTGCTGTATAGACCAATCAGAAAACGAATAAAATGATGATCAAACCAATAAAAACCTTTAGATATGCTTTTGATTTCCTACCCTGACGAGGACAACAACCATTTTTCCAAATGGTTAATAAATGAAAATCTGCATTTAAAAAATTGCAGAAGCGATGTTAAATTAATACTGTAACATGAAATTAACTGTGAAAAGAAACGAAATGCCAGTAATAAAATAAATCATATATTTGAAAATATAAAAGACAGAATAAATTAAAATAGTTTACATTTTCGAGATCTAGATGCTATCCATTTATTTCAAAAACTAATATCACTGAGAAATTCATGGAAAAATATTTTCTTCACCGATTATTATCATTATTATTATCATTTATATACATAACGGAATACAGTAGTAAACTTTTTTTTTTTTGTTTAACAATAAAATAAGTTCATGTTTTTAAGATAAAATGTCCAAAACATATGAATTTTTTTAAATTAACAACTATCATTTGCAAACTACAAAGAACATCGTAAAGAAAATGGTCAAAGACAAATGGAAAACAAATTAAAAAATATTTCTTTTTTCCACGTTAGATGGCGCTAGTAGCAGGGCAACCATGTGTTTTTTTGACCACATGTACAGCGGACAAAGGAAACTTAGCGATTGCAAGGCCTGTTATTATGATAAGAAGGCCTTGGTTTTTCCATTACGGACCATTTTTGCTAACAAAAAATGAAACATGTATATTTTCAGAAGAAAAAATAAATCATGGAGTTAATTATAGATAGAATCATGATTAATTAAACAGTTTCACGAGTTCTTTTATGAAATTTTTAAAATACTTTTTTTATGAAAGTTATAGCATATTTTTAATGACTTAAAATTTGTAAAAATTCAAATATTTACATACAGTTATAAAAGTATTTTTCAGTGTTAAGAATTCATATACACAATTTATACTTATTATGTAAAATCAGTTACGCAAACGATACTTACGCATTTTAAAAGAATTACATATGGGGTTTTTTGTAAAAAGGCAACAAAAGAATTGTAAACAAATGAAATTAATTGTTAAATTCGTTATATCTTCTCTCTATTCTAAAAAAAAGTAACTAATGGCGTCACCGCCGTCGGTTTGAATTTTTTGTGACCAGAGGTGTTTCTCCGTTAATATTAAGAAAAGTATTGCATACAAAATGTGAAAATCGGTGGTATTATAGAGAAATGTTTGATAAACACGCTGGTGCAGACAGTTTTCAAATCGAACAATTATTTTAAGAGATATTTAATGGTAAAGTTAGTCAAAATCGTTCCATTAAAAATATTTTATAGGAGCAAAAATTATACTTGGGAATTTAATCATTTTTAGATCGTTTTATACATTAGAAGTTCAAAGTGTGCAGACTGTATTTATTTTTTTAATTTGACTCATTTTTTGAGGGCTTATTTCCATTTTAAATTCCAATTTTCAGCATTTTGAGACATATTTTTTACATCTTTTAGAAAAGGGTATTATTTTAAATTGTTGCCAATTTTTAAAACAGCGAAATGAATAATATTTCCTTCAAATTAAAAATTTATTTACAAGTGACTATTATAAACGAAAAAAAAATTTCAAATTAGAATTAAATGATTATGCATTAAAAGTAAGAAAATATTGAAAATTACGTCATAAAAACTATATTTACATGTGGATTTTAAAAGAGAAAGAAAATTGCAAAATAATGAAGTCATTAATATGCGTTAAATTCGTAAATGGAGGAAATTACGTCCTATTTAAAATGGCCAAACAACAATATCGCCAAACAGTTTAAATTTAAAATAATATTTGCGCGAAACGTTTATTTCATATTTTGAGATAATCTTTTAAACTATTTCTGTGAATTCTAAGAAAGCGCAAATAATTTTCCCTTTCTAACAAAAAAAGTATTTTCACGTGAATATTAAAATGAGAAAGAAAGCTTTGGTGAAAATTACGTCAGATTTAAAACGATACATTTAAAATGTCTTATTTAAAAGAACTTCCTTTTCGCTTTGTTAAAAAATACCGGGAGACAAACACTCTGTTTACTTAATTAATTTTGTATCAGCTTATATTGAAATGTTTCACTGGTCTCATTTAATCAAGGACGAAAATAGCCCGTTAACAGGGAGATCGCCACCGTTTTTTTTTTTTTTTTTTTTTTTTTTTTTGTTAATTATAATTCAGTCTTCCGATTTTTTTTAAAGCCGATCAAATTAGCGTGCTTTTAGAGTTTGCGGTATCTGAAAGGGGGTGACGAGCGTAGCTCGTAGGAGGAAAAGCCCCCTAGTAAATAAAAAATTCCGAGGAATTTCTTAGTTATTTGGCTGAATTTACATTTCTAAAATTAAAATGCGCCAAAACATAAAATAACGCTTTTGCTTAATAAAGATGCAAAAATAATATAAACTAGTATGTTGTGGCCATCACAAAACTTTCTTCTATATAAATCACGTCAATTAAATCATTTAAATAGTAAAAGAAATTACATTAATTTAGAACCAATCCGTATAAAAGTATACCTGAATTTGAAGTTTGATGAAAATTCGTGCATTAGTTATTGAAATAGAGCTGTAGGAGAAATTCTGAAAAATGCACCATAGCAGCGCTACCTGTTGAGCGATTTGCACCAAAACACAAACAGCACTAATTCATATTAAGCTATACCGGAATCTGAATTTTCATGAAAATCGGTGCATTAGTTCTGGAGCTAGAGCTATTGTAGAATTCACAAAAAATGCAACACAGCAGCACCACCTGTTGAGTGATTTACACGAAAAGGTACAAAACATCATTTCATGTCAAGGACTAACTGAATCTGAATTTTGATGAAAATCCGTGCATTAGTTCTGGACATTGAGCTATTGTGGAAATCTTGAAAAAGGCTGCACAGCAGCGCCACCTGTTGAGCGATTTACACCAAAACATAAACAGCACTAATTCATATCCAGGTATACCTGAATCTGAAGTTTGTTGAAAACGCAATTATTATTTCTTGAAATTGAGCTACTGCAGAAATCTCAAAAATGCAGCATAGCAGCGCCACCTGTTGAGCGATTTACACCACAAGGGGCAAAACGTCAATTCATGTCAAGCACTAACTGAATCTGAAGTTTGATGAAAATCCGTGAATTATTTCTTGAGATTGAGCTATTACGAAAATCGTGTAAATGCTTCAAAATGCAGCATAGCAGCGCTATCTGTTGGGCGATTTGCACCAAAACGTTACCAGCACCAACTCATATCAAGGATTAACGGAATCTGAAGTTTTATAAAAATCCGTGCATTAGTTCTTGAGATAGAGCTTTTGCGGAAATCCTGCAAAATGCTACATAGCAGCGCCACCTGCAGGGCGATTTACTCCAAACACTAATCAACACCAATCTATATCAGGGACTACCTGAATATAAATTTTTATTAAATTGCGTGCATTAATTCTTGAGATAGAGCGCCCACAAAATTTGTGTCACATAGAGACAGACAGACTCACAGACAGACATTTTGTAAAAACATGTTTTTTGAATCTCTGACACATAAAACGTGTAAATCCGTCAAAAACTGGAATTCGAACATTTTAATGAAACCAATACTTTCTTCTTGTCAAGATAGAAGAAAGTAAAATTATTGTTACTTTCAAATATTTATCTTTTTAAATAATGCTTCGCGAATCCAAACGAAGCATGGCTTTTGCTAGTACCTACTGAAAGTCACATGATGGGGAAGTGTTACGTCAGACGTTTTAGATTAAGGTGGCTGAAAATCATAAAAAAATCGACTATTACCTATCGCTTTTACTAGCGCGTATATACAGCGTACAGCCAAGCAAGATGGCTGCCAAACAAATTGTACTGAAGTTCCCGATTGTTTTCATGTAGAAAGCGCGCGCTGTTTCATGTTTCATCGTGTAACGTTTGCGTTTCTGCTATGTTGAAAGTACAGTGCCTAGAATATATAGTGTGTCGTTCGACGCTAAAAAAAATGACCGGGAAAGTAATCCTCCAATAGATGGCGCTGACTGCAGTATAGACTGGAAATTTCCGAAAGCAGATCGGATAAATTAATGCTTTTTAGATACTTATTTTAATATTATGTAAGAAGACATTAAATTTAGAAATTGATATTTAGATGAAAACAAGTCTGAAATATTTCAATAATAAATATATTATTTACAAACTTTTAGAAAATAGACAAATTTTTTAAATAAAAATTGTATGTGTGAAAAGCAAATAAATTCAATTGTTAAATTCGCTTTAGCTTTATTTACAAATACCAACAACTGTTCACTACTTCTAAAACTGTGCAAACATACAATGAATATTTAAAAATAAACTCCCAATGGCAATATTTATTTTGTGTTACTTTCAAAACAAAGCCTCATTTGTTAAATAAATCTTTCTTACACTTGAAATCACATATTAAAATTCTTAAGAAAAATTATTACAAAGAAATTTCTTTATGAATTATGTATGAAAAGTAAATAGTTTCAAAAATAATATCCGAAGGTTAAATTCGCTTTAGCTTTATTTACAAAAACCAACAACTGTTCGCTACTTCCAAAATTGTGCAAACCAGTGTTGAATTCAGACACTTTTCTCTGGGAGGGATTTCAGTGGCTTTGGGGGGGGGAGGGGGGTGAATTGCACCTTTTGACCATTGAAAACACAAAATCTCAAGTCTTCCGGGGTGTGTGGCATCTCATTGTTCGGGGGAGGAATGTCTCCCCTGAATTCAACACGGTTACAAACATGCAATGAATATATAAAAATAAATTCCCAATAGCAAAATTTAGTGTTATTTTCAAAGCAAAGGAACATTTGTTAAATAAATGTTTCTCACACTGTAAATCACATATTAAAACTCTTAAGAAAATTATAAAAAAAAAATTCTTTATGAATTATGTATGAAAAGTAAATAATTTCAAAGGGTATATTCGCATTAGTTTTATTTACAAATACCAACAACTGTTCACTACTTCCAAAACTGTGCAAACCAGTGTTGAATTCAGACACTCTTCTCTGGGAGGGATTTTTGTAGTTCCGGGGGGGGGGGGGATTACACTTTTTGACCATTGAAAGCAAAATATCAAATCTTCCGGAGGACATCTCATTGCTCTGTGGGTTAATCTCCTTCCCCTGGGCCCAGGGCTCGTTAATAACATGATATTTTCGAAAATATAAAAAATATCCGATATTTTCGATATTATATCCGATATTTTCAAAATAGTCAACTTACTGCTGACAATAAATATTTTTAAGCATAATATAAATTAGAAACTAAAACATATTGCACTTATCATGAAAACTTAATCAAACAATATTCTAAAAATGCATTTTTTTTCTCTTTAGAACAAAATTGGAGATCAACTAATTGAAAACAGATACATTTTGCTTTATACACTTGTTTAAAAAATAAATTACGACAACCAGCGCAAAACAATACCTTTTCTGATATTTTTTGTTAGTTTTTCACTCATATTTTGTTTCTTAAACAGATATAATTAAAACTTTATAGGAAAAACTCGCGTTTGTTTACAATATGCTTCACTGTCACTGCGCTAAAAGCTTTCAAAATTCCCAGTCGGTGATAACATGCGCGCCACCTTGCGGCGTCCTCCTTTCACGACCAAAAAAAAAGCATTATGGTAACCAATGAACGGCAGACTATCTATTCTAGCCACTGTAGTTGAAAGTGCCGTGAACTTTAAAACATAGGCTTGCACCTTGCAGTTGCACGTCGCGTCAGTCAATTCTTGCTTTACTTCTTTTCAAGCTCCTTGGAAGCTTGATTACTGGATGATGCTAAGTGATGAGGAGTAGGTTGGGCGTTACGTTTTCATTTAACATAATATTAAAATATCCTTTTAAAAATTTCCGGGATGAGTGTTTAAATTTATAAGAAATAAAGTTTTGATTCCAATTTGTATCCATACAAAACTAATTAGACATAGCTCTACAGGATCAGTTTAGAGAAAAAGCACAATTCATTGTCTAAGGTGAGCGAAGGCTAATACGCAGCGCAATATTATTTTCCGAGCATATATAGCTACGTTGGATATTAAAATCCTTCGTCAAGCATAACGCTAAAAATAGTTCTTGGATTTCGTTCTAATTTTTACAGAAGTTACCTATGATGGAGTGAACGACACCTATTAAATTACTAGCCGCCCTTGGCGACCAGTTTGGTATCTTTTAAATGTATGCTAAGCATTGTATCATGTTACTTTTATTCATAATTTACTCGCTCAATCCTTCCACAAATAGTAATATTCTGATGGAAAAATCAAGAACTCGATATTTTTATGCTAGTCGGGCGCAGACGATAAATCGCCAGACATTGTTCCCGTCGCATTTTTTCGTATTTTATTGATTTCATTTAAAATATTATCCTTTCACTCATTTTATTTAAAATACAAAACTTTCATTTAAAACTGAAACATTTAAAATTCATGGCTTTCATTTATTTCATTTTAAAAAAAGAAAAGAAAAGAAAAAGAAAAAGAGTAAATAATACCATAAACCATGAAATTTAATTTGAACATCAAAGCACTGTTTTAATTTACCACGCGAAAAAAAAAAAAAAAAAAAAAAAAAAGACCAACTGGCGAGTTAAAAAATGCTATTGGCAAGATTTGAGCCCGGCTAACATAAAAGTAGTAAGAACTTTTTGCGATCATGGCAACTTTTATACAGTTTTATTCGAATTAATAATTTTGATTTTTTAATCAGAATGGAAGCATCTTTGCATGTGAAAAGCGAGAGGGTTATCCAGTAATTATTTATGACAGACAAATGGCTTGGACTATCTATATTATAAAGGACAAACATATCTGTGCGTAACGCATACGTCATTTTGCGAATGGCAGCACTTTGAAATTTGAAATGAAATTTCGGTTCTGCAATTTTCGCTACTGCAAATTTTTAAACTTCTAAACATCGTACATTTTAAATTTTTACACCTTCGTTCAGGGAAAAAAATTTGCTTTGAAATGCAATTTGTTTGAAATCTGTATCTCAATTTGTTTTTGAGGTATTAATTTTTTTGTAGTTTTTAATACAAATTTTGTAATGGTGGCAACTGAAGTACTCCATTTATATTGAAAGTAAAGGGAAAATATTCATGGTTTGTTATTTTTATTCATTATATCCTTATTGATGCCATTTTCACATTACAAATAAAAGTAACTTTTTTATAATTTTTGAACAGAAAATGATGCCAGACATTGAAAAAAAACACGCATTCTTCTTCATATATCAGCTACATTTTAATATTTTTACATTACGCTGATAAATGAGTTTGAGGCACTGGGTAAAATGATTCAGTGAGTAAAAATGATGTATTTAAAACAAAACGATCATTTTTTTTTTTTTTTTTTTGATAAAACTAAATATTTGACCAATACTATAAATGGCCATTACTATGAAAACTAAAGGCAAATTTTGGAAATTTTTTTTCGCGGGTACTAAGATTAGAACTTAAATTAGTGCGAATGTTCACATGAAAAGTTGTATCGGACAAACGTTAGTTTTGGAAATACATTCATTAATAATCTATTGCGTGTTAAAATACTTTCAAATTGTGAATTTGAGTGATGCGTATGTAAATTATGAGGATGTGAAAATAACGTACATTTTAGATTTTATGGAGGAAAATTTTATGTGTGACAAAGCGAAATCCTTTTTACTGATCTTTCATCCCGTAAAAACAAACATAAGAGCCTCCATCGATAACTTCATCATAATTACTCATCTTGATTACGTAATCTAATACAGTTTAATTTTTCAATAATTTAAGCAGTTGAACTTTATAGAAATAATATTTTGGTAATTTTAGGTTAAAAATATTATTTGTTTTAAGAGTTAGACAACCAATACAAGGCGATTTTTTTATTGTAATTATTTTTGTAGGTTTATTATAAATTCGATCTGACAGTTCCTTTCAAACATTTTAGTACGTCGAATTTCGACGGGTTCCAACTCGTTATAATAAAGATGAAATGATTGCGATGGAACAATATTTGGCGATTTATCACCAGTGCCTGGCTAATATTAAAGTACCAAAATGACCGCCTGACATTAAAAAAAAAATAGCGGTCAGCCCGGAACTGTCGATGGCAGTCGCATGACTTAAGCTATTATTATAGAGATAATGAATAAGTTTGAAATCGTTCGGAAATTATATATATATACAGAGAGAGTAGAACTTCTTTTACAAGAAACTCTTTTAACCGAAACTCTCGGTTAACCGAAATAATTTTTTAAAGATTTTTTTCCTTCTTTTTTTTACCATCACATTTCTTGTGTGGAAAATCCATTTCGAAAGGTTATTTTATTTTTTATTTTTTTAAACTACCATATTCCTTGCGTGAAAGCGGTCTTCTCCGAACTATAAGTACATATAAATATTTTTGACCCCTCTTTCTTAGCATTACTTTGAATTTAACTTGAGCTCCCGTAAGCTGCAGAATGGAACGAAGAAAATGAACAAATTAGCAATTCTGAAGCTTTTGTATGTTTTGCAAAAGGTTTGGCATGGCTGGAGCAGTAGAAAAACTGTGATACTGGTGTACTAATAATATAGAAAAACGCAGTGATAGAGCTTCAAAGGAAAGGTGATCGAAACTGCAGCAAACAAAAGCTTTTTTGAAGCACTTATGATATATGTAAAAGGTACTTAATTTCAAAATTAAAATTCAGGTAATTTATTCTTGTTCCTATTTTGCTATTGCTTTATTTTTATTAAGCACTTGTTACCATTAAGAAATATTACATATATTTCTCCTTAATCTTAAAACTGAAGCATTCTTGATTATCGATTTTCGATTTTCCGAAAGAGGGCCGGTCCCAATTACTTCGGATAATCGAGGTTTTACTGTATAAACAGATAAAAATCCGCTAAGTAGATGTGTCACAAAAATTTAGTGCGTACGTCATTTTCAGCGGTTGGATATTTTCGTAGACAACTGGATTAGAACACGTGGTACAAAGAAAATACACACGCACTAATATTAAATTACAATAAAACATATATCAACTTAATCGAACTGGATAATAAATCTGGATTTTTTATTTTTTTTTTAATTTGAAATGAAAAAACTATAATAACTTAGTATTTGATATTTAGAGGTAATCCTTCCAATTGCATTTTTAAAAATTAAATCACAAATAGCAGCTTTTATATTTCACGTGTGTAAATTAGGAAAAATTCTTTCATGTTTAAATAAAATGTTTTGATTTATGGCATTATTAACCATTTGAAAAAATGGTTATTGCTCTCGTCAGGGTAGGAAATCAAAAGCATATCTGAAGGTTTTTATTGGTTTAATCCGCATTTTATTCGTTTTCTGATTGGTCTACACAGTAATATGTATTTCCCTTTGCTTTCAACAGAGATGGACAACAGAGTGTTGCCACTATGACAAAAAAGTAATAAAAAAAACAAAAAAAAAATTAAAACTCAGAAACAAATTGAGATACAGCTTTCAAACAAATTGCATTTAAAAGTACATTTTTTTCTCTATATGACGATATAAAAAGTAATATTGTGGTATGTTTAGAAGTTTAAGAAATAAATTTCATTTAAAATTGGCAGTCAGATTTCTTGGAAATCTGACTATGGAAAAGCCTTTTCCCGAACAGCCAATAAAATGCTTGGATAATACGTAAGTTTCAGGTGGTACGAGTCGCAGGCGATTTCTGCCGCTTGCATTTTTTACGTGTAATAACACTATTAATGTTTATTTCATGGCGTACGTAATGTATGATCAACTTCGTGCGATTTTGTATGTCTGAAATTTTAGTCTTTGAAAAAATCATTTCCAAATGGTCGTTGTAATTTGTTAAATTGCATTTTTTTTCTTCTAATTTATTTATTCGTTTTAATAATTAAATGAACTACGGGTACTTCTGCATTATCCCGTTAACAAAAATACGTGCTCATGTATCACATTCGCTTGACGTCAGATGTGTTACACATGTTTGTTATGTCATCAAGCAATTTTTAATTCAACGTTTTTCTGTGTTTTTTTATGATGTTTTACTGATTTATCCATTATTTTGTTAATTAAAACAACTTATCCTTAAACGGCGGCGCCATGATATTTAAAGCGAAAATGCATTGAAAAATATTGCAATGTATCACAAACATTCACAGTCAAGAGATATAATTAACACTAGATTGCCCAAGGAAGTCATTTTGACTGCTTTTTAATTTCAATTAGAAAAACAATTATGTATATAATGACACAGATTCTCAGAATTTTGTGACTTTTTGTACAACACATAAATGCGTTTATTAATAACTAGCTGTACCCGGCCACGCGTTGCTGTAGCCCAGTCTGGCTAAATGGAAGAGAAAGAAAAGAGAAAGTGCGCGTTTTTAATATGTTTAATTTCATAATACTTGTGGGTATACAATATTTTTGTGGTTACACTGTCTGTGCAGATATAGAGATTGTCTGATTTGCCGATTCTAGAACACGAAAAATATAATTGCCCGTGTGAGAAGCAATTATGTCTAGATCTAAACCGAAGAATTTTAAAGCTTGGTCCTAAGCTTTGTTAATGGAGATTACAAACACCAATCAAATAGGTAATTGCAATCTCTTAAATTGAAATCGGGCATCCATTGGAATCAAAGGAATGCGAGGAATGAGGACATCTTCACCTTTTAAAGGTTCTATCAAGATTGTTGCTTCAACAAAGTTGCTCATTACTTTTTTACTGCAAGCCGCGTGCCGTTGCAAAGATTTGGCTTGTGAATATTTCGCAACATCTGAATTCGCAGGCCGATTGTCAATTGTAGCACGTGCGGCGGCATGCCTGGCACATCGAGTGAATTAAAAAGATATGTGTCGAGTTAAACTTATGACATTGAGCTCACAGGCTATTCACACTAATTGTATACACTTATTTCAAAGAATAATGCCCATTGAAAAACAAATTAAGGGGACTTCTTTCTTTTTTTTTGAGCGAAGCAAAAAGAAAAATATTAGGCTCAGATGTCATATACGGACCGGGGTACCTAATTGGCGCCAAAGTGGCGTTATTATGCCTGACATGGTAACCCGGCTATTGTTGCTTATTCATTAATAAATGTTTATCTACATTTATTTTCTTTTTATTTAAAAAAAAAGTTACAAATTGCTTTGTTCTATAGTTATTAATTAATTTATTTTATTTATTGTTATTTCATTTTTAAAATAATAGAAAATAATTTAAAACAATAGAAAATATTTTAAAATAAAGAATGTAACTGACATTCGAAAACGAGGTTTTCGCCAAATTGTCGTAAAAAATATCACGCCGAACCCGGTGCTTATATGACATCTGTGTTAAATACTAAATAATGCAAGAAATCATGACATTTAATTTCAAATTCAAAGCAAATGACCAATATCGCCAAATTATATAAATCGCGAAACCACTCGCCAAATTATACAAGTTGACGAAATTTTTATTTTAAATAACGAAAGAACAAATAAATTAGTATAAAAATACAAATACAAATAAAGCGTCGAAATAAAAATCACTTGATGGCGTAAACACACGTAACTTCCTTACAGTCAAGTGAAGGTGACATTTACGATCAACCATTATTGGCATTTATTCTTATAGTCTGGCGATAGATTTTTGGTCCATGGGATAACCAAGTAGTACCGTTTTAATTTACCACTCGAAAAATAAAAAAATGCTAACTTACAAGTTAAAAAAAATGGTAAGTTTCCGTTATACGGACACCATTGTCGCCAAGCGTAATAGTTGGCGCAGAATGAAAATCACGTGAATTGAAACATTTGAAAAATAAAAGAAAAAAAGTAAAGTGAGCCTTTTAAAAATATAACGTTTGGAAACTAGAGACTTTTGCGAACTATTACTAAATCACAAATATATACTTAAAATAAGTGAACAAATAACTGTTATACAATAAAGTATAGCAAATAATAGCAAATCACAATGTTTCGCATGGTTTACAATAAAAATCCGGTACTACTTAGTTATCCCGTCGACCAATTTCGCCAAATAATATAAATCGCCAAATTAACAAATTGACATAATTTTTATTTTAAATAACGAAAGAACAAATAAATTAGTTTAACATTAATAAAAATACAAATAAATCGTCGAAATAAAAATCACTTGATGACGTAAACACGTGTAACTTGCTTAAAGTCAAGTGAATGGGACATTTACGGTACACCATTATTGGCATTTAATCTTATAGTTTGGCGATAGATTTTTGGTCGACGGGATAACTAAGTAGTACCAAAAATCCTTTGCATGATCAGGGTTGAAATAATTGGTGCGTTAGCATACATTTTGGCATGGTGTCCGTATAACGGAAAAGTACCAAAAAAAAAAAACTATTGGCGGGATTTGAACCCGGCTAACATAAAAGTACCAAGAATTCTTTGCGATCATGGCAACTTTTATGTACTTTTATTCGAAAAAATAACTTTGATTCTTTAATCAAAATAGAAACCTTTCTTATGAAAAGCGAAGGAACTGTTGATGATAGTCACATGACTTAGGCTATTATTATAGAAATTGTTTTCAATTCTAAAAACAGGGCAAAGAATTATATTTCCTAACGATTACAAATTTGTTTACACATGGCAATTAAAAACAGAAAAAAAAAACTTTAAAATCACTATAAAATGAGTAACGTGTTAAAAGCAGGAAAATATTGAAAATTATGTCATGAAAATTCTATTTACACGTGAATATTAAAAGAGAAAGGAAACTTTAAAATAATAAATACATTAATATGCGTTTAACCTTTTCAGGGCAAGGTATTTCTATTCGTAAAATGTTGAAATCAGTGAATGGCACCGGAATTTACAAACAAATTTCGAAATACGAAAATGCTTTTGTTCACTTACTTAATGAAAGAAAAATTTTCATTCCAATATTCTGGTGCCAATGTGGCATTTAAGAATTAAAATTAAGTAGTCCAAAAATGAACCATCGTCTTTGAAGGGGTTAAAGCAGTAAATTGCGGTAATTGTAGTAAATTGTATTATATCAATCGTTTTATAACGCTGTTAAAAAATACCGGTCGGCAAAGACTCTGTTTACTTAATTCATTTTATTTTAGCTTCTTTTCAAATGTTTAACTAATCTTCTTTAATCAAACACGAAAACAACCATTGGATGTCTTAACAGCAACTGATTCGGCCTTAAATTTTCGCAATCTAAGGGAATTGAATGCAAACCCGTTTACAGGGAAATCGCTATAGGTTTTTTCATTATAATTCAATCTTCTCTAATCTTTTAAAAACCGATCAAATTAGCGTGATTTTAGATTCTTCGGTGTCTGAACTGGGGTTTGCGAGCGTAGCTTGCAGGGGGCAGAGCCCCCTAGTAGTAATATAAAAACCTGCGCGCATTCAAATGCAACGCAATCGGTGAATTTCAAAGAAATCGGTGATGAACTTTCAGAGGTTTAAGATTTCGTACAAACGAACATTTACAGTTTTTTAATATAGAAATGTGCCCCCACGGGGGGAAAGGGGGATGAGGGGGATGGTAGGAGCATAATATGATAGTGTAGTCAAAGGGTTTTCTAATGCTATGTCACATGACGTGTGTCTGAAAAAAATTAAAAAGCGCCCCCTGGTGGTGACGAGGAAATTGGAGGAGGGAGGAGCGAGGTTCGGGATAGGTATGTAAAAACACGCGCGTATTCGAAAGCAACGCAATCCGTGAATTTCAAATCAATCAGTGAAGAACTTTCGGTGGTTTAAGATTTTGTTCAAACGAACATTTATATTTTTATTTATATAGAAGTGTGCCCCGACGCGGGGAAAGTGAGGGGAGTGAGATGCGAGGTGCATAATATGAAACAGTATTCCATGGTCTTTCTAATGATATATTACATGATGGGTTTTGGAAAAGAATTAAAAAGTGTCCCCTGGTGGTGGTGGTGAAAAATGGGGTGGTGGGGGAGCGAGGTTCATAATAACTATATAACAACACTTCCGGATTCGAATGCAACTCAACCCGTGAATTTCAAAGCAATCGGTGAAGAACTTTCGAAGATTAGCGATTAGGAACAAACGAATATTTACATTTTTATTTATATAGAAATGTGCCCCCACGTGGGGAAAGTGAGGGGAGCGAGGTGCGAGGGTGCATAATATGAAACAGTATTCCATGGTCTTTCTAATGATATATTACATGATGGGTTTTGGAAAAAAATTAAAAAGCGCCCCCTGGTGGTGGTGGTGAAAAAAGGGGTGGTGGGGGAGCGAGGTTCATAATAACTATATAACAACACTTCCGGATTCGAATGCAACTTAAACCGTGAATTTCAAAGCAATCGGTGAAGAACTTTCGGAGATTAACGATTAGGAACAAACGATATTTACATTTTTATTTATATAGATAATGTAGTATTAGCCAATTTCCTATTACCTGTTCCACAGTCAAAATTAGCTGCAAATAACGCGATGCTGGAAGAATGTGAATCAAGTATACGATTTAAAAATGAAATTAGTTTATCGCCAAACTACACTTTCTGTAGTAAGCCAATTGGCTCTAGGTCTGATTAAGGAAGAATCCCCGAACCAAGATTTACAAACACCAAAATCGTAGCATGATAAGAATACGGTTTTTGAGAAAATGCTGAGGGACATGTATACATTTAAGCGATTATTACACTTTTTTTATGTTTCCATTTTTTAAAAAGGGTTTATGGCTTCAGTCTGTTTTTTTGTAGTATTTATTACTTTTTTGTCATAGTGGCAACAGAAGTATCCATCTCTGTTGAAAGCAAAGGGAAATACTGTATATACCAATCAGAAAACGAATAAAATGCGAATTCAACCAATAAAACGCTTCAGATATGTTTTTGTTTTCCTACCCTGACAGAGGGCAATAACCATTTTTCCAAATGGTTAAAAAAAATGCAATTAAACAAATTACAACGACCATTTGGAAATGATTTTTTCGTACGCCATGAATTAAACATTAATTGTGTTATTACACGTAAAAATTGCAAGCAACAGAAATCGCCTGCGACTCGTACGTATTATCCACCTGAAACTTACGTATTATCCAAGCATTTCATTGGCTGTTCGGGTAAAGGCTTTTCCATCGTCAGATTTCCAAGAAATCTGACGGCCAATTTTAAACGAAATTTATTTCTTAAACTTCTAAACATCCCACAATATTACTTTTTATATCGTCGTATAGAGAAAAAAATGTACTTTTAAATGCAATTTGTTTGAAAGCTGTATCTCAATTTGTTTCTGAGTTATTATTTTTTTTTGTAGTTTTTATTACTTTTTTGTCATAGTGGCAACACTCTGTTGTCCATCTCTGTTGAAAGTAAAGGGAAATACAGATTGCTGTATAGACCAATCAGAAAACGAATAAAATGATGATCAAACCAATAAAAACCTTTAGATATGCTTTTGATTTCCTACCCTGACGAGGACAACAACCATTTTTCCAAATGGTTAATAAATGAAAATCTGCATTTAAAAAATTGCAGAAGCGATGTTAAATTAATACTGTAACATGAAATTAACTGTGAAAAGAAACGAAATGCCAGTAATAAAATAAATCATATATTTGAAAATATAAAAGACAGAATAAATTAAAATAGTTTACATTTTCGAGATCTAGATGCTATCCATTTATTTCAAAAACTAATATCACTGAGAAATTCATGGAAAAATATTTTCTTCACCGATTATTATCATTATTATTATCATTTATATACATAACGGAATACAGTAGTAAACTTTTTTTTTTTGTTTAACAATAAAATAAGTTCATGTTTTTAAGATAAAATGTCCAAAACATATGAATTTTTTTAAATTAACAACTATCATTTGCAAACTACAAAGAACATCGTAAAGAAAATGGTCAAAGACAAATGGAAAACAAATTAAAAAATATTTCTTTTTTCCACGTTAGATGGCGCTAGTAGCAGGGCAACCATGTGTTTTTTTGACCACATGTACAGCGGACAAAGGAAACTTAGCGATTGCAAGGCCTGTTATTATGATAAGAAGGCCTTGGTTTTTCCATTACGGACCATTTTTGCTAACAAAAAATGAAACACGTATATTTTCAGAAGAAAAAATAAATCATGGAGTTAATTATAGATAGAATCATGATTAATTAAACAGTTTCACGAGTTCTTTTATGAAATTTTTAAAATACTTTTTTTATGAAAGTTATAGCATATTTTTAATGACTTAAAATTTGTAAAAATTCAAATATTTACATACAGTTATAAAAGTATTTTTCAGTGTTAAGAATTCATATACACAATTTATACTTATTATGTAAAATCAGTTACGCAAACGATACTTACGCATTTTAAAAGAATTACATATGGGGTTTTTTGTAAAAAGGCAACAAAAGAATTGTAAACAAATGAAATTAATTGTTAAATTCGTTATATCTTCTCTCTATTCTAAAAAAAAGTAACTAATGGCGTCACCGCCGTCGGTTTGAATTTTTTGTGACCAGAGGTGTTTCTCCGTTAATATTAAGAAAAGTATTGCATACAAAATGTGAAAATCGGTGGTATTATAGAGAAATGTTTGATAAACACGCTGGTGCAGACAGTTTTCAAATCGAACAATTATTTTAAGAGATATTTAATGGTAAAGTTAGTCAAAATCGTTCCATTAAAAATATTTTATAGGAGCAAAAATTATACTTGGGAATTTAATCATTTTTAGATCGTTTTATACATTAGAAGTTCAAAGTGTGCAGACTGTATTTATTTTTTTAATTTGACTCATTTTTTGAGGGCTTATTTCCATTTTAAATTCCAATTTTCAGCATTTTGAGACATATTTTTTACATCTTTTAGAAAAGGGTATTATTTTAAATTGTTGCCAATTTTTAAAACAGCGAAATGAATAATATTTCCTTCAAATTAAAAATTTATTTACAAGTGACTATTATAAACGAAAAAAAAATTTCAAATTAGAATTAAATGATTATGCATTAAAAGTAAGAAAATATTGAAAATTACGTCATAAAAACTATATTTACATGTGGATTTTAAAAGAGAAAGAAAATTGCAAAATAATGAAGTCATTAATATGCGTTAAATTCGTAAATGGAGGAAATTACGTCCTATTTAAAATGGCCAAACAACAATATCGCCAAACAGTTTAAATTTAAAATAATATTTGCGCGAAACGTTTATTTCATATTTTGAGATAATCTTTTAAACTATTTCTGTGAATTCTAAGAAAGCGCAAATAATTTTCCCTTTCTAACAAAAAAAGTATTTTCACGTGAATATTAAAATGAGAAAGAAAGCTTTGGTGAAAATTACGTCAGATTTAAAACGATACATTTAAAATGTCTTATTTAAAAGAACTTCCTTTTCGCTTTGTTAAAAAATACCGGGAGACAAAGACTCTGTTTACTTAATTAATTTTGTATTAGCTTATATTGAAATGTTTCACTGGTCTCATTTAATCAAGGACGAAAATAGCCCGTTAACAGGGAGATCGCCACTGGTTTTTTTTTTTTGTTGTTGTTAATTATAATTCAGTCTTCCGATTTTTTTTAAAGCCGATCAAATTAGCGTGCTTTTAGAGTTTGCGGTATCTGAAAGGGGGTGACGAGCGTAGCTCGTAGGAGGAAAAGCCCCCTAGTAAATAAAAAATTCCGAGGAATTTCTTAGTTATTTGGCTGAATTTACATTTCTAAAATTAAAATGCGCCAAAACATAAAATAACGCTTTTGCTTAATAAAGATGCAAAAATAATATAAACTAGTATGTTGTGGCCATCACAAAACTTTCTTCTATATAAATCACGTCAATTAAATCATTTAAATAGTAAAAGAAATTACATTAATTTAGAACCAATTCGTATCAAAGTATACCTGAATTTGAAGTTTGATGAAAATTCGTGCATTAGTTATTGAAATAGAGCTGTAGGGGAAATTCTGAAAAATGCAGCATAGCAGCGCTACCTGTTGAGCGATTTGCACCAAAACACAAACAGCGCTAATTCATATTAAGCTATACCGGAATCTGAAGTTTGATGAAAATCGGTGCATTAGTTCTGGAGCTAGAGCTATTGTAGAATTCACAAAAAATTCAACACAGCAGCACCACCTGTTGAGTGATTTACACGAAAAGGTACAAAACATCATTTCATGTCAAGGACTAACTGAATCTGAAGTTTGATGAAAATCCGTGCATTAGTTCTGGACATTGAGCTATTGTGGAAATCGTGAAAAAGGCTGCACAGCAGCGCCACCTGTTGAGCGATTTACACCAAAACATAAACAGCACTAATTCATATCCAGGTATACCTGAATCTGAAGTTTGTTGAAAACGCAAGTAGTAGTTCTTGAAATTGAGCTACTGCAGAAATCTCAAAAATGCAGCATAGCAGCGCCACCTGTTGAGCGATTTACACCCCAAGGGGCAAAACGTCAATTCATGTCAAGCACTAACTGAATCTGAAGTTTGATGAAAATCCGTGAATTATTTCTTGAGATTGAGCTATTACGAAAATCGTGTAAATGCTTCAAAATGCAGCATAGCAGCGCTATCTGTTGGGCGATTTGCACCAAAACGTTACCAGCACCAATTCATATCAAGGATTATCGGAATCTGAAGTTTTATAAAAATCCGTGCATTAGTTCTTGAGATAGAGCTTTTGCGGAAATCCTGCAAAATGCTACATAGCAACGCAACCTGCAGGGCGATTTACTGGAAAAACTAATCAACACCAATCTATATCAGGGACTACCTGAATATAAATTTTTATTAAATTCCGTGCATTAATTCTTGAGATAGAGCGCCCACAAAATTTGTGTCAGATACAGACAGACAGACTCACAGACAGACATTTTGTAAAAACATGTTTTTTGGAATCTCTGACACATAAAACGTGTAAATCCGTCAAAAACTGGAATTCGAACATTTTAATGAAACCAATACCTTCTTCTTGTCAAGATAGAAGAAAGTAAAAATTATTGTTACTTTCAAATATTTATCTTTTTAAATAATGCTTCGCGAATCCAAACAAAGCATGGCTTTTGCTAGTATCTACTGTAAGTCACATGATGGGGAAGTGTTACGTCAGACGTTTTAGATTAAGGTGGTTGAAAATCATAAAAAATTCGACTATTACCTATCGCTTTTACTAGCGCGTATATAAAGCGTACAGCCAAGCAAAATGGCTGCCAAACAAATTGTACTGAAGTTCCCGATTGTTTTCATGTAGAAAGCGCGCGCTGTTTCATGTTTCATCGTGTAACGTTTGCGTTTCTGCTATGTTGAAAGTACAGTGCCTAGAATATATAGTGTGTCGTTCGACGCGAAAAAAATGACCGGGAAAGTAATCCTCCAATAGATGGCGCTGACTGCAGTATAGACTGGAAATTTCCGAAAGCAGATCGGATAAATTAATGCTTTTTAGATACTTATTTTAATATTATGTAAGAAGACATTAAATTTAGAAATTGATATTTAGATGAAAACAAGTCTGAAATATTTCAATAATAAATATATTATTTACAAACTTTTAGAACATAGACAAATTTTTTAAATAAAAATTATATGTGTGAAAAGCAAATAAATTCAATTGTTAAATTCGCTTTAGCTTTATTTACAAATACCAACAACTGTTCACTACTTCTAAAACTGTGCAAACATACAATGAATATTTAAAAATAAACTCCCAATGGCAATATTTATTTTGTGTTACTTTCAAAACAAAGCCTCATTTGTTAAATAAATCTTTCTTACACTTGAAATCACATATTAAAATTCTTAAGAAAAATTATTAAAAAGAAATTTCTTTATGAATTATGTATGAAAAGTAAATAGTTTCAAAAATAATATCCGAAGGTTAAATTCGCTTTAGCTTTATTTACAAAAACCAACAACTGTTCGCTACTTCCAAAATTATGCAAACCAGTGTTGAATTCAGACACTTTTCTCTGGGAGGGATTTCAGTGGCTCTGGGGGGGTGGGGGGGGTGGGGGGGGGTGAATTGCACCTTTTGACCATTGAAAACACAAAATCTCAAGTCTTCCGGGGTGTGTGGCATCTCATTGTTCGGGGGAGGAATGTCTCCCCTGAATTCAACACGGGTACAAACATGCAATGAATATATAAAAATAAATTCCCAATAGCAAAATTTAGTGTTATTTTCAAAGCAAAGGAACATTTGTTAAATAAATGTTTCTCACACTGTAAATCACATATTAAAACTCTTAAGAAAATTATAAAAAAAAAATTCTTTATGAATTATGTATGAAAAGTAAATAATTTCAAAGGGTATATTCGCATTAGTTTTATTTACAAATACCAACACCTGTTCACTACTTCCAAAACTGTGCAAACCAGTGTTGAATTCAGACACTCTTCTCCGGGAGGGATTTTTGTAGTTCCGGGGGAGGGGGGGGGGGAATTATACTTTTTGACCATTGAAAGCAAAATATCAAATCTTCCGGAGGACATCTCATTGCTCTGTGGGTTAATCTCCTTCCCCTGGTCCCAGGGCTCGTTAATAATATGATATTTTCGAAAATATAAAAAATATCCGATATTTTCGATATTATATCCGATATTTTCAAAATAGTCAACTTACTGCTGACAATAAATATTTTTAAGCATAATATAAATTAGAAACTAAAACATATTGCGCTTATCATGAAAACTTAATCAAACAATATTCTAAAAATGCATTTTTTTTTTCTTTAGAACAAAATTGGAGATCAACTAATTGAAAACAGATACATTTTGCTTTATACACTTGTTTAAAAAATAAATTACGACAACCAGGCGCAAAACAATACCTTTTCTGATATTTTTTGTTAGTTTTTTACTCATATTTTGTTTCTTAAACAGATATAACTAAAACTTTATAGGAAAAACTCGCGTTTGTTTACAATATGCTTCACTGTCACTGCGCTAAAAGCTTTCAAAATTCCCAGTCGGTGATAACATGCGCGCCACCTTGCGGCGTCCTCCTTTCACGACCAAAAAATAGCATTATGGTAACCAATGAACGGCGCACTATCTATTCTAGCCACTGTAGTTGAAAGTGCCGTGAACTTTAAAACATAGGCTTGCACCTTGCAGTTGCGCGTCGTGTCAGTCAATTCTTGCTTTACTTCTTTTCAAGCTCCTTGGATGCTTGATTACTGGATGATGCTAAGTGATGAGGAGTAGATTGGGTATTACGTTTTCATTTAACGGAATATTAAAATATCCTTTTAAAAATATCCGGGATGAGTGTTTAAATTTATAAGAAATAAAGTTTTGATTCCAATTTGTATCCATACACAACTAATTAGACATAGCTCTACAGGATCAGTTTAGAGAAAAAGCACAATTCATTGTCTAAGCTAAGCGAAGGCTAATACGCAGCGCAATATTATTTTCCGAGCATATATAGCTACGTTGGATATTAAAATCTTTCGTCAAGCATAACGCTAAAAATAGTTCTTGGATTTCGTTCTAATTTTTACAGAAGTTACCTATGATGGTGTGAACGACACCTATTAAATTACTAGCCGCCCTTGGCGACCAGTTTGTTATATTTTAAATATATGCTAAGCATTGTATCATGTTACTTTTATTCATAATTTACTCGCTCAATCCTTCCACAAATAGGAATATTCTGATGGAAAAATCAAGAACTCGATATTTTTATGCTAGTCGGGCGCAGACGATAAATCGCCAGACATTGTTCCCGTCGCATTTTTTCGTATTTTATTGATTTCATTTAAAATATTATCCTTTCACTCATTTTAGTTAAAATACAAAACTTTCATTTAAAACTGAAACATTTAAAATTCAGGGCTTTCATTTATTTCATTTTAAAAAAAGAAAAGAAAAGAAAAAGAAAAAGAGTAAATAATACCATAAACCATGAAATTTAATTTGAACATCAAAGCACTGTTTTAATTTACCACGCGAAAAAAAAAAAAAAAAAAAAAAAAAAAAAAAAGACCAACTGGCGAGTTAAAAAATGCTATTGGCAAGATTTGAGCCCGGCTAACATAAAAGTAGTAAGAACTTTTTGCGATCATGGAAACTTTTATACAGTTTTATTCGAATTAATAATTTTGATTTTTTAATCAGAATGGAAGCATCTTTGCATGTGAAAAGCGAGAGGCTTATCCAGTAATTATTTATGACAGACAAATGGCTTGGACTATTATAATAAAGATGAAATGATTGCGATGGAACAATATTTGGCGATTTATCACCAGTGCCTGGCTAATATTAAAGTACCAAAATGACCGCCTGACATTAAAAAAAAAAAATAGCGGTCAGCCCGGAACTGTCGATGGCAGTCGCATGACTTAAGCTATTATTATAGAGATAATGAATAAGTTTGAAATCGTTCGGAAATTATATATATATACAGAGAGAGTAGAACTTCTTTTACAAGAAACTCTTTTAACCAAAACTCTCGGTTAACCGAAATAATTTTTTAAAGATTTTTTTCCTTCTTTTTTTTACCATCACATTTCTTGCGTGGAAAATCCATTTCGAAAGGTCATTTTATTTTTTATTTTTTTTTAAACTACCATATTCCTTGCGTGAAAGCGGTCTTCTCCGAACTATAAGTACATATAAATATTTTTGACCCCTCTTTCTTAGCATTACTTTGAATTTAACTTGAGCTCCCGTAAGCTGCAGAATGGAACGAAGAAAATGAACAAATTAGCAATTCTGAAGCTTTTGTATGTTTTGCAAAAGGTTTGGCATGGCTGGAGCAGTAGAAAAACTGTGATACTTGTGTACTAATAATATAGAAAAACGCAGTGATAGAGCTTCAAAGGAAAGGTGATCGAAACTGCAGCAAACAAAAGCTTTTTTGAAGCACTTATGATATATGTAAAAGGTACTTAATTTCAAAATTAAAATTCAGGTAATTTATTCTTGTTCCTATTTTGCTATTGCTTTATTTTTATTAAGCACTTGTTACCATTAAGAAATATTACATATATTTCTCCTTAATCTTAAAATTGAAGCATTCTTGATTATCGATTTTCGATTTTCCGAAAGAGGGCCGGTCCCAATTACTTCGGATAATCGAGGTTTTACTGTATAAACAGATAAAAATCCGCTAGGTAGATGTGTCACAAAAATTTAGTGCGTACGTCATTTTCAGCGGTTGGATATTTTCGTAGACAACTGGATTAGAACACGTGGTACAAAGAAAATACACACGCACTAATATTAAATTACAATAAAACATATATCAACTTAATCGAACTGGATAATAAATCTGGAATTTTTTTTTTTTTTAATTTGAAATGAAAAAACTATAATAACTTAGTATTTGATATTTAGAGGTAATCCTTCCAATGGCATTTTTAAAAATTAAATCAGAAATAGCAGCTTTTATATTTCAGGTGTGTAAATTAGGAAAAATTCTTTCATGTTTAAATAAAATCTTTTGATTTATGGCATTATTAACCATTTGGAAAAATGGTTATTGCTCTCGTCAGGGTAGGAAATCAAAAGCATATCTGAAGGTTTTTATTGGTTTAATCCGCATTTTATTCGTTTTCTGATTGGTCTACACAGTAATATGTATTTCCCTTTGCTTTCAACAGAGATGGACAACAGAGTGTTGCCACTATGACAAAAAAGTAATAAAAACTACAAAAAAAAATTTAAAACTCAGAAACAAATTGAGATACAGCTTTCAAACAAATTGCATTTAAAAGTACATTTTTTTCTCTATATGACGATATAAAAAGTAATAGTGTGGTATGTTTAGAAGTTTAAGAAATAAATTTGATTTAAAATTGGCAGTCAGATTTCTTGGAAATCTGACTATGGAAAAGCCTTTTCCCGAACAGCCAATAAAATGCTTGGATAATACGTAAGTTTCAGGTGGTACGAGTCGCAGGCGATTTCTGTCGCTTGCATTTTTTACGTGTAATACCACTATTAATGTTTAATTCATGGCGTACGTAATGTATGATCAACTTCGTGCGATTTTGTATGTCTGAAATTTTAGTCTTTGAAAAAATCATTTCCAAATGGTCATTGTAATTTGTTAAATTGCATTTTTTTCTTCTAATTTATTTATTCGTTTTAATAATTAAATGAACTACGGGTACTTCTGCATTATCCCGTTAACAAAAATACGTGCTCATGTATCACATTCGCTTGACGTCAGATGTGTTACACATGTTTGTTATGTCATCAAGCAATTTTTAATTCAACGTTTTTCTGTGTTTTTTTATGATGTTTTACTGATTTATCCATTATTTTGTTAATTAAAACAACTTATCCTTAAACGGCGGCGCCATGATATTTAAAGCGAAAATGCATTGAAAAATATTGCAATGTATCACAAACATTCACAGTCAAGAGATATAATTAACACTAGATTGCCCAAGGAAGTCATTTTGACTGCTTTTTAATTTCAATTAGGAAAACAATTATGTATATAATGACACAGATTCTCAGAATTTTGTGACTTTTTGTACAACACATAAATGCGTTTATTAATAACTAGCTGTACCCGGCCACGCGTTGCTGTAGCCCAGTCTGGCTAAATGGAAGAGAAAGAAAAGAGAAAGTGCGCGTTTTTAATGTGTTTAATTTCATAATACTTGTGGGTATACAATATTTTTGTTGTTACACTGTCTGTGCAGATATAGAAATTGTCTGATTTGCCGATTCTAGAACACGAAAAATATAATTGCCCGTGTGAGAAGCAATTATGTCTAGATCTAAACCGAAGAATTTTAAAGCTTGGTCCTAAGCTTTGTTAATGGAGATTACAAACACCAATCAAATAGGTAATTGCAATCTCTTAAATTGAAATCGCGCATCCATTGGAATCAAAGGAATGCGAGGAATGAGGACATCTTCACCTTTTAAAGGTTCTATCAAGATTGTTGCTTCAACAAAGTTGCTCATTATTTTTTTACTGCAAGCCGCGTGCCGTTGCAAAGATTTGGCTTGTGAATATTTCGCAACATCTGAATTTGCAGGCCGATTGTCAATTGTAGCACGTGCGGCGGCATGCCTGGCACATCTAGTGAATTAAAAAGATATGTGCCGAGTTAAACTTATGACATTGAGCTCACAGGCTATTCACACTAATTGTATACACTTATTTCAAAGAATAATGCCCATTGAAAAATAAATTAAGGGGACTTCTTTCTTTTTTTTTGAGCGAAGCAAAAAGAAAAATATTAGGCTCTGATGTCATATACGCACCGGGGTAACTAATTGGCGCCAAAGTGGCGTTATTATGCCTGACATGGTAACCCGACTATTGTTGCTTATTCATTAATAAATGTTTATCTACATTTATTTTCTTTTTATTTAAAAAAAACGCTACAAATTGCTTTGTTCTATAGTTATTAATTAATTTATTTTATTTATTGTTATTTCATTTTAAAAATAATAGAAAATAATTTAAAACAATAGAAAATATTTTAAAATAAAGAATGTAACTGGCATTCGAAAACGAGGTTTTCGCCAAATTGTCGTAAAAAATATCACGCCGAACCTGGTGCTTATATGACATCTGTGTTAAATATTAAATAATGCAAGAAATCATGACATTTAATTTCAAATTCAAAGCAAATGACCAATGTCGCCAAATTATATAAATCGCGAAACCACTCGCCAAATTATACAAGTTGACGAAATTTTTATTTTAAATAACGAAAGAACAAATAAATTAGTATAAAAATACAAATACAAATAAAGCGTCGAAATAAAAATCACCTGATGGCGTAAACACACGTAACTTCCTTACAGTCAAGTGAAGGTGACATTTACGATCAACCATTATTGGCATTTATTCTTATAGTCTGGCGATAGATTTTTGGTCCATGGGATAACCAAGTAGTACCGTTTTAATTTACCACTCGAAAAATAAAAAAATGCTAACTTACAAGTTAAAAAAAATGGTAAGTTTCCGTTATACGGACACCATTGTCGCCAAGCGTAATATTTGGCGCAGAATGAAAATCACGTGAATTGAAACATTTGAAAAATAAAAGAAAAAACACTGTCGATAGTAAAGTGAGCCTTTTAAAAATATAACGTTTGGAAACTAGAGACTTTTACGAACTATTACTAAATCATAAATATATACTTAAAATAAGTGAACAAATAACTGTTATACAATAAAGTATAGCAAATAATAGCAAATCACAATGTTTCGCATGGTTTACAATAAAAATCCGGTACTACTTAGTTATCCCGTCGACCAATTTCGCCAAATAATATAAATCGCCAAATTAACAAATTGACATAATTTTTATTTTAAATAACGAAAGAACAAATAAATTAGTTTAACATTAATAAAAATACGAATAAATCGTCGAAATAAAAACCACTTGATGACGTAAACTCGTGTAACTTGCTTAAAGTCAAGTGAATGGGACATTTACGGTACACCATTATTGGCATTTAATCTTATAGTTTGGCGATAGATTTTTGGTCGACGGGATAACTAAGTAGTACCAAAAATCCTTTGCATGATCAGGGTTGAAATAATTGGTGCGTTAGCATACATTTTGGCATGGTGTCCGTATAACGGAAAAGTACCAAAAAAAAACTATTGGCGAGATTTGAACCCGGCTAACATAAAAGTACCAAGAATTCTTTGCGATCATGGCAACTTTTATGTACTTTTATTCGAAAAAATAACTTTGATTCTTTAATCAAAATAGAAACCTTTCTTATGAAAAGCGAAGGAACTGTTGATGATAGTCACATGACTTAGGCTATTATTATAGAAATTGTTTTCAATTCTAAAAACAGCGCAAAGAATTATATTTCCTAACGATTACAAATTTGTTTACACATGGCAATTAAAAACAGAAAAAAAAAAAAAACTTTAAAATCACTATAAAATGAGTAACGTGTTAAAAGCAGGAAAATATTGAAAATTATGTCATGAAAATTCTATTTACACGTGAATATTAAAAGAGAAAGGAAACTTTAAAATAATAAATACATTAATATGCGTTTAACCTTTTCAGGGCAAGGTATTTCTATTCGTAAAATGTTGAAATCAGTGAATGGCACCGGAATTTACAAACAAATTTCGAAATACGAAAATGCTTTTGTTCACTTACTTAATGAAAGAAAAATTTTCATTCCAATATTCTGGTGCCAATGTGGCATTTAAGAATTAAAATTAAGTAGTCCAAAAATGAACCATCGTCCTTGAAGGGGTTAAAGCAGTAAATTGCGGTAATTGTAGTAAATTGTATTATATCAATCGTTTTATAACGCTGTTAAAAAATACCGGTCGGCAAAGACTCTGTTTACTTAATTCATTTTATTTTAGCTTCTTTTCAAATGTTTAACTGATCTTCTTAAATCAAACACGAAAACAACCATTGGATGTCTTAACAGCAACTGATTCGGCCTTAAATTTTCGCAATCAAAGGGAATTGAATGCAAACCCGTTTACAGGGAAATCGCTACAGGTTTTTTCATTATAATTCAATCTTCTCTAATCTTTTAAAAACCGATCAAATTAGCGTGATTTTAGATTCTTCGGTGTCTGAACGGGGGTTTGCGAGCGTAGCTTGCAGGGGGCAGAGCCCCCTAGTAGTAATATAAAAACCTGCGCGCATTCAAATGCAACGCAATCGGTGAATTTCAAAGAAATCGGTGAAGAACATTCGGAGGTTTAAGATTTCGTACAAACGAACATTTACAGTTTTTTAATATAGAAATGTGCCCCCACGGGGGGAAAGGGGGATGAGGGGGATGGTAGGAGCATAATATGATAGTGTAGTCAAAGGGCTTTCTAATGCTATGTCACATGACGTGTGTCTGAAAAAAATTAAAAAGCGCCCCCTGGTGGTGACGAGGAAATTGGAGGAGGGAGGAGCGAGGTTCGGGATAGGTATATAAAAACACGCGCGTATTCGAAAGCAACGCAATCCGTGAATTTCAAATCAATCAGTGAAGAACTTTCGGTGGTTTAAGATTTTGTTCAAACGAACATTTATATTTTTATTTATATAGAAATGTGCCCCCACGCGGGAAAAGTGAGGGGAGTGAGATGCGAGGTGCATAATATGAAACAGTATTCCAAGGGCTTTCTAATGATATATTACATGATGGGTTTTGGAAAAGAATTAAAAAGTGTCCCCTGGTGATGGTGGTGAAAAATGGGGTGGTGGGGGAGCGAGGTTCATAATAACTATATAACAACACTTCCGGATTCGAATGCAACTCAAGCCGTGAATTTCAAAACAATCGGTGAAGAACTTTCGAAGATTAGCGATTAGGAACAAACGAATATTTACATTTTTATTTATATAGAAATGTGCCCCCACGTGGGGAAAGTGAGGGGAGCGAGGTGCGAGGGTGCATAATATGAAACAGTATTCCATGGTCTTTCTAATGATATATTACATGATGGGTTTTGGAAAAAAATTAAAAAGCGCCCCCTGGTGGTGGTGGTAAAAAAAGGGGTGGTGGGGGAGCGAGGTTCATAATAACTATATAACAACACTTCCGGATTCGAATGCAACTTAACCCGTGAATTTCAAAGCAATCGGTGAAGAACTTTCGGAGATTAACGATTAGGAACAAACGATATTTACATTTTTATTTATATAGATAATGTAGTATTAGCCAAATTTCCTATTACCTGTTCCACAGTCAAAATTAGCTGCAAATAACGCGATGCTGGAAGAATGTGAATCAAGTATACGATTTAAAAATGAAATTAGTTTATCGCCAAACTACACTTTCTGTAGTAAGCCAATTGGCTCTAGGTCTGATTAAGGAAGAATCCCCAAACCAAGATTTACAAACACCAAAATCGTAGCATGATAAGAATACGGTTTTTGAGAAAATGCTGAGGGACATGTATACATTTAAGCGATTATTACACTTTTTTTATGTTTCCATTTTTTAAAAAGGGTTTATGGCTTCAGTCTGTTTTTTTGTGTGTGTGTGTGTGTGTGTGTCTATACGTGTTTTAACGTTCCTAAAATATTTTGATATATTCTAGTAAAATTTACATAACATATGTGAGATAAAACAAGGACATTAATTGTGCACCAAACCATGCTTGCCAAGATATGCCAATTTGCTGTGGAGCCAATTATGAAACTTTTCATAGATTAATACACACAAACTTTGAATGAAAAAACAGTGGAACTTTCGTCTAAAGTATGTTAAACTGAAATGATCCATATCACTTCAAAAATAAAACAAATGATAGGATAAACAAAAAATAATAATTAAAAAAATATGCAATTTAACAAATTACAACGACCATTTGGAAAATTATTTTTTCAAAGACTAAAATTTAAGACATAAAAAGTCGCACGGAGTTGATCATACATTACGTACGCCTTGGATTACATTTTTCGGTACTGTAAATTTCTAAACTTCTACAGAGCTGGTCATTCATTACGTACGCCATGGATTAAACATTAATATTCCTGGACCAATTTTAAATGACATTTCATTCTTAAACTTCTAAACATCCCACAATATTACTTTTTACACCGTCGTATAGAGAGAAAAATGTACTTTTAAATGCAATTTGTTCGAAAGCTGTATCTCAATTTGTTTCTGAGTTATTAATTTTTTTGTAGTTTTTATTACTTTTTTGTCATAGTGGCAACAGAAGTATCCATCTATGTTGAAAGCAAAGGGAAATACTGTATAGACCAATCAGAAAACGAATAAAATGCGAATTCAACCAATAAAACGCTTCAGATATGTTTTTGTTTTCCTACCCTGACAGAGGGCAATAACCATTTTTCCAAATGGTTAAAAAAAAAATGCAATTAAACAAATTACAACGACCATTTGGAAAATGATTTTTTCGTACGCCATGAATTAAACATTAATTGTGTTATTACACGTAAAAATTGCAAGCAACAGAAATCGCCTGCGACTCGTACGTATTATCCACCTGAAACTTACGTATTATCCAAGCATTTCATTGGCTGTTCGGGTAAAGGCTTTTCCATCGTCAGATTTCCAAGAAATCTGACGGCCAATTTTAAACGAAATTTATTTCTTAAACTTCTAAACATCCCACAATATTACTTTTTATATCGTCGTATGGAGAAAAAATGTACTTTTAAATGCAATTTGTTTGAAAGCTATATCTCAATTTGTTTCTGAGTTATTATTTTTTTTTTGTAGTTTTTATGACTTTTTTGTCATAGTGGCAACACTCTGTTGTCCATCTCTGTTGAAAGTAAAGGGAAATACAGATTGCTGTATAGACCAATCAGAAAACGAATAAAATGATGATCAAACCAATAAAAACCTTTAGATATGCTTTTGATTTCCTACCCTGACGAGGACAACAACCATTTTTCCAAATGGTTAATAAATGAAAATCTGCATTTAAAAAAATTGCAGAAGCGATGTTAAATTAATACTGTAACATGAAATTAACTGTGAAAAGAAACGAAATGCCAGTAATAAAATAAATCATATATTTGAAAATATAAAAGACAGAATAAATTAAAATAGTTTACATTTTCGGGATCTAGATGCTATCCATTTATTTCAAAAACTAATATCACTGAGAAATTCATGGAAAAATATTTTCTTCACCGATTATTATCATTATTATTATCATTTATTTACATAACGGAATACAGTAGTAAACTTTTTTTTTTTTTTTGTTTAACAGTAAAATAAGTTCATGTTTTTAAGATAAAATGTCCAAAACATATGAAAATTTTTAAATTAACAACTATCATTTGCAAACTACAAAGAACATCGTAAAGAAAATGGTCAAAGACAAATGGAAAAAAATTAAAAAATATTTCTGTTTTCCACGTTAGATGGCGCTAGTAGCAGGGCAACCATGTGGTTTTTTGACCACATGTACAGCGGACAAAGGAAACTTAGCGATTGCAAGGCCTGTTATTATGATAAGAAGGCCTTGGTTTTTCCATTACGGACCATTTTTGCAAACAAAAAATGAAACACGTATATTTTCAGAAGAAAAAATAAATCATGGAGTTAATTATAGATAGAATCATGATTAATTAAACAGTTTCACGAGTTCTTTTATGAAATTTTTAAAATACTTTTTTTTATGAAAGTTATAGCATATTTTTAATGACTTAAAATTTGTAAAAATTCAAATATTTACATACAGTTATCAAAGTATTTTTCAGCGTAAAGAATTCATATACACAATTTATACTTATTATGTAAAATCAGTTACGCAAACGATACTTACGCATTTTAAAAGAATTACATATGGGGTTTTTTGTAAAAAGGCAACTAAAGAATTGTAAACAAATAAAATTAATTGTTAAATTCGTTATATCTTCTCTCTATTCTAAAAAAAAGTAACTAATGGCGTCACCGCCGTCGGTTTGAATTTTTTGTGACCGGAGGTGTTTCTCCGTTAATATTAAGAAAAGTATTCCATACAAAATGTGAAAATCGGTGGTATTATAGAGAAATGTTTGATAAACACGCTGATGCAGACAGTTTTCAAATCGAAGAATTATTTAAAGAGATATTTAATGGTAAAGTTAGTCAAAATCGTTCCATTAAATATATTTTATAGGAGCAAAAATTATACTTGGGAATTTAATCATTTTTAGATCGTTTTATACATTAGAAGTTCAAAGTGTGCAGACTGTATTTATTTTTTTAATTTGACTCATTTTTTGAGGGCTTATTTCCATTTTAAATTCCAATTTTCAGCATTTTGAGACATATTTTTTACATCTTTTAGAAAAGGGTATTATTTTAAATTGTTGCCAATTTTTAAAACAGCGAAATGAATAATATTTCCTTCAAATTAAAAATTTATTTACAAGTGACTATTATAAACGAAAAAAAAAAAATTCAAATTAGAATTAAATGATTATGCATTAAAAGTAAGAAAATATTGAAAATTACGTCATAAAAACTATATTTACATGTGAATTTTAAAAGAGAAAAAAAATTGAAAAATAATGAAGTCATTAATATGCGTTAAATTCGTAAATGGAGGAAATTACGTCCTATTTAAAATGGCCAAACAACAATATCGCCAAACAGTTTAAATTTAAAAATATATTTGCGCGAAACGTTTATTTCATATTTTGAGATAATCTTTTAAACAATTTCTGGGAATTCTAAGAAAGCGCAAATAATTTTTCCTTTCTAACAACAAAAGTATTTTCACGTGAATATTAAAATGAGAAAGAAAGCTTTGGTGAAAATTACGTCAGATTTAAAACGATACATTTAAAATGTCTTATTTAAAAGAACTTTCTTTTCGCTTTGTTAAAAAATACCGGGAGACAAAGACTCTGTTTACTTAATTAATTTTGTATTAGCTTATATTGAAATGTTTTACTGGTCTCATTTAATCAAGGACGAAAATAGCCCGTTAACAGAGAGATCGCCACTGTTGTTTTTTTTGTTGTTGTTAATTATAATTCAGTCTTCCGATTTTTTTTAAAGCCGATCAAATTAGCGTGCTTTTAGAGTTTGCGGTATCTGAAAGGGGGTGACGAGCGTAGCTCGTAGGAGGAAAAGCCCCCTAGTAAATAAAAAATTCCGAGGAATTTCTTAGTTATTTGGCTGAATTTACATTTCTAAAATTAAAATGCGCCAAAACATAAAATAACGCTTTTGCTTAATAAAGATGCAAAAATAATATAAACTAGTATGTTGTGGCCATCACAAAACTTTCTTCTATATAAATCACGTCAATTAAAACATTTAAATAGTAAAAGAAATTACATTAATTTAGAACCAATTCGTATCAAAGTATACCTGAATTTGAAGTTTGATGAAAATTCGTGCATTAGTTATTGAAATAGAGCTGTAGGGGAAATTCTGAAAAATGCAGCATAGCAGCGCTACCTGTTGAGCGATTTGCACCAAAACACAAACAGCACTAATTCATATTAAGCTATACCGGAGTCTGAAGTTTGATGAAAATCGGTGCATTAGTTCTGGAGCTAGAGCTATTGTAGAATTCCCAAAAAATGCAACACAGCAGCACCACCTGTTGAGTGATTTACACGTAAAGGTACAAAACATCATTTCATGTCAACGACTAACTGAATCTGAAGTTTGATGAAAATCCGTGCATTAGTTCTGGATATTGAGCTATTGTGGAAATCGTGAAAATGGCTGCACAGCAGCGCCGAATGTTGAGCGATTTACACCAAAACATAAACAGCACTAGTTCATATCCAGGTATACCTGAATCTGAAGTTTGTTGAAAACGCAAGTATTAGTTCTTGAAATTGAGCTACTGCAGAAATGTCAAAAATGCAGCATAGCAGCGCCACCTGTTGAGCGATTTACACCACAAGGGGCAAAACGTCAATTCATGTCAAGCACTAACTGAATCTGAAGTTTGATGAAAATCCGTGAATTATTTCTTGAGATTGAGCTATTACGAAAATCGTGTAAACGCTTCAAAATGCAGCATAGCAGCGCTATCTGTTGGGCGATTTGCACCAAAACGTTACCAGCACCAATTCATATCAAGGATTAACGGAATCTGAAGTTTTATAAAAATCCGTGCATTAGTTCTTGAGATAGAGCTTTTGCGGAAATCCTGCAAAATGCTACATAGCAACGCCACCTGCAGGGCGATTTACTCCAAAAACTAATCAACACCAATCTATATCAGGGACTACCTGAATATAAATTTTTATTAAATTCCGTGCATTAATTCTTGAGATAGAGCAACCACAAAATTTGTGTCACATGCAGACAGACAGACTCACAGACAGACATTTTGTAAAAACATGTTTTTTGGAATCTCTGACACATAAAACGTGTAAATCCGTCAAAAACTGGAATTCGAACATTTTAATGAAACCAATACTTTCTTCTTGTCAAGATAGAAGAAAGTAAAAATTATTGTTACTTTCAAATATTTATCTTTTTAAATAATGCTTCGCGAATCCAAACAAAGCATGACTTTTGCTAGTATCTACTGTAAGTCACATGATGGGGAAGTGTTACGTCAGACGTTTTAGATTAAGGTGGCTGAAAATCATAAAAAAATTGACTATTACCTATCGCTTTTACTAGCGCGTATATACAGCGTACAGCCAAGCAAGATGGCTGCCAAACAAATTGTACTGAAGTTCCCGATTGTTTTCATGTAGAAAGCGCGCGCTGTTTCATCGTGTAACGTTTGCGTTTCTGCTATGTTGAAAGTACAGTGCCTAGAATATATAGTGTGTCGTTCGACGCTAAAAAAATGACCGGGAAAGTAATCCTCCAATAGATGGCGCTGACTGCAGTATAGACTGGAAATTTCCGAAAGCAGATCGGATAAATTAATGCTTTTTAGATACTTATTTTAATATTATGTAAGAAGACATTAAATTTAGAAATTGATATTTAGATGAAAACAAGTCTGAAATATTTCAATAATAAATATATTATTTACAAACTTTTAGAACATAGACAAATTTTTTAAATAAAAATTATATGTGTGAAAAGCAAATAAATTCAATTGTTAAATTCGCTTTAGCTTTATTTACAAATACCAACAACTGTTCACTACTTCTAAAACTGTGCAAACATACAATGAATATTTAAAAATAAACTCCCAATGGCAATATTTATTTTGTGTTACTTTCAAAACAAAGCCTCATTTGTTAAATAAATCTTTCTTACACTTGAAATCACATATTAAAATTCTTAAGAAAAATTATTAAAAAGAAATTTCTTTATGAATTATGTATGAAAAGTAAATAGTTTCAAAAATAATATCCGAAGGTTAAATTCGCTTTAGCTTTATTTACAAAAACCAACAACTGTTCGCTACTTCCAAAATTGTGCAAACCAGTGTTGAATTCAGACACTTTTCTCTGGGAGGGATTTCAGTGGCTCTGGGGGGGGGGGGGTGAATTGCACCTTTTGACCATTGAAAACACAAAATCTCAAGTCTTCCGGGGTGTGTGGCATCTCATTGTTCGGGGGAGGAATGTCTCCCCTGAATTCAACACGGGTACAAACATGCAATGAATATATAAAAATAAATTCCCAATAGCAAAATTTAGTGTTATTTTCAAAGCAAAGGAACATTTGTTAAATAAATGTTTCTCACACTGTAAATCACATATTAAAATTCTTAAGAAAATTATAAAAAAAAAATTCTTTATGAATTATGTATGAAAAGTAAATAATTTCAAAGGGTATATTCGCATTAGTTTTATTTACAAATACCAACAACTGTTCACTACTTCCAAAACTGTGCAAACCAGTGTTGAATTCAGACACTCTTCTCCGGGAGGGATTTTTGTAGTTCCGGGGGAGGGGGGGGATTACACTTTTTGACCATTGAAAGCAAAATATCAAATCTTCCGGAGGACATCTCATTGCTCTGTGGGTTAATCTCCTTCCCCTGGGCCCAGGGCTCGTTAATAACATGATATTTTCGAAAATATAAAAAATATCCGATATTTTCGATATTATATCCGATATTTTCAAAATAGTCAACTTACTGCTGACAATAAATATTTTTAAGCATAATATAAATTAGAAACTAAAACATATTGCACTTATCATGAAAACTTAATCAAACAATATTCTAAAAATGCATTTTTTTTTCCTTTAGAACAAAATTGGAGATCAACTAATTGAAAACAGATACATTTTGCTTTATACACTTGTTTAAAAAATAAATTACGACAACCAGGCGCAAAACAATACCTTTTCTGATATTTTTGTTAGTTTTTCTCTCATATTTTGTTTCTTAAACAGATATAATTAAAACTTTATAGGAAAAACTCGCGTTTGTTTACAATATGCTTCACTGTCACTGCGCTAAAAGCTTTCAAAATTCCCAGTCGGTGATAACATGCGCGCCACCTTGCGGCGTCCTCCTTTCACGACCAAAAAAAAAAGCATTATGGTAACCAATGAACGGCACACTATCTATTCTAGCCACTGTAGTTGAAAGTGCCGTGAACTTTAAAACATAGGCTTGCACCTTGCAGTTGCGCGTCGTGTCAGTCAATTCTTGCGTTACTTCTTTTCAAGCTCCTTGGAAGCTTGATTACTGGATGATGCTAAGTGATGAGAAGTAAGTTGGGCGTTGCGTATTCATTTAACATAATATTAAAATATCCTTTTAAAAATTTCCGGGATGAGTGTTTAAATTTATAAGAAATAAAGTTTTGATTCCAATTTGTATCTATTCACAACTAATTAGACATAGCTCTACAGGATCAGTTTAGAGAAAAAGCACAATTCATTGTCTAAGCTAAGCGAAGGCTAATACCCAGCGCAATATTATTTTCCGAGCATATATAGCTACGTTGGATATTAAAATCCTTCGTCAAGCATAACGCTAAAAATATTTCTTGGATTTCGTTCTAATTTTTACAGAAGTTACCTATGATGGTGTGAACGACACCTATTAAATTACTAGCCGCCCTTGGCGGCCAGTTTGGTATCTTTTAAATGTATGCTAAGCATTGTATCATGTTACTTTTATTCATAATTTACTCGCTCAATCCTTCCACAAATAGGAATATTCTGATGGAAAAATCAAGAACTCGATATTTTTATGCTAGTCGGGCGCAGACGATAAATCGCCAGACAGTGTTCCCGTCGCATTTTTTCGTATTTTATTGATTTCATTTAAAATATTATCCTTTCACTCATTTTATTTAAAATACAAAACTTTCATTTAAAACTGAAACATTTAAAATTCATGGCTTTCATTTATTTCATTTTAAAAAAAGAAAAGAAAAGAAAAAGAAAAAGAGTAAATAATACCATAAACCATGAAATTTAATTTGAACATCAAAGCACTGTTTTAATTTACCACGCGGAAAAAAAAAAAGACCAACTGGCGAGTTAAAAAATGCTATTGGCAAGATTTGAGCCCGGCTAACATAAAAGTAGTAAGAACTTTTTGCGATCATGGCAACTTTTATACAGTTTTATTCGAATTAATAATTTTGATTTTTTAATCAGAATGGAAGCATCTTTGCATGTGAAAAGCGAGAGGGTTATCCAGTAATTATTTATGACAGACAAATGGCTTGGACTATTATAATAAAGATGAAATGATTGCGATGGAACAATATTTGGCGATTTATCACCAGTGCCTGGCTAATATTAAAGTACCAAAATGACCGCCTGACATAAAAAAAAATAGCGGTCAGCCCGGAACTGTCGATGGCAGTCGCATGACTTAAGCTATTATTATAGAGATAATGAATAAGTTTGAAATCGTTCGGAAATTATATATATATACAGAGAGAGTAGAACTTCTTTTACAAGAAACTCTTTTAACCGAAACTCTCGGTTAACCGAAATAATTTTTTAAAGATTTCTTTCCTTCTTTTTTTTACCATCACATTTCTTCTGTGGAAAATCCATTTCGAAAGGTTATTTTATTTTTTATTTTTTTAAACTACCATATTCCTTGCGTGAAAGCGGTCTTCTCCGAACTATAAGTACATATAAATATTTTTGACCCCTCTTTCTTAGCATTACTTTGAATTTAACTTGAGCTCCCGTAAGCTGCAGAATGGAACTGAGAAAATGAACAAATTAGCAATTCTGAAGCTTTTGTATGTTTTGCAAAAGGTTTGGCATGGCTGGAGCAGTAGAAAAACTGTGATACTGGTGTACTAATAATATAGAAAAACGCATTGATAGAGCTTCGAAGGAAAGGTGATCGAAACTGCAGCAAACAAAAGCTTTTTTGAAGCACTTATGATATATGTAAAAGGTACTTAATTTCAAAATTAAAATTCAGGTAAATTATTCTTGTTCCTATTTTGCTATTGCTTTATTTTTATTAAGCACTTGTTACCATTAAGAAATATTACATATATTTCTCCTTAATCTTAAAATTGAAGCATTCTTGATTATCGATTTTCGATTTTCCGAAAGAGGGCCGGTCCCAATTACTTCGGATAATCGAGGTTTTACTGTATAAACAGATAAAAATCCGCTAAGTAGATGTGTCACAAAAATTTAGTGCGTACGTCATTTTCAGCGGTTGGATATTTTCGTAGACAACTGGATTAGAACACGTGGTACAAAGAAAATACACACGCACTAATATTAAATTACAATAAAACATATATCAACTAAATCTAACTGGATAATAAATCTGGAATTTTTTTTTTTTAATTTCGAAATGAAAAAACTATAATAACTTAGTATTTGATATTTAGAGGTAATCCTTCCAATTGAATTTTTAAAAATTAAATCACAAATAGCAGCTTTTATATTTCACGTGTGTAAATTAGGAAAAATTCTTTCATGTTTAACCCTAGAACTACCGGAAATTTTACTCAAGTTTTATAAAAACATTCTACACCAGAATTTTTACTTAAAACTATTTAATTTGTTTATTTAACTTATTATTGTCTGATTTATACATTTAGTTTGTTTTGAAGAAATTTTCTGGTTTGAATAGATATTTTAATATACATGTCGGGTCCATTGGACCCTTCTGGTAGACAGAGGGTTAAATAAAATCTTTTGATTTATGGCATTATTAACCATTTGGAAAAATGGTTATTGCTCTCGTCAGGGTAGGAAATCAAAAGCATATCTGAAGGTTTTTATTGGTTTAATCCGCATTTTATTCGTTTTCTGATTGGTCTACACAGTAATATGTATTTCCCTTTGCTTTCAACAGAGATGGACAACAGAGTGTTGCCACTATGACAAAAAAGTAATAAAAACTACAAAAAAAAAATTAAAACTCAGAAACAAATTGAGATACAGCTTTCAAACAAATTGCATTTAAAAGTACATTTTTTTCTCTATATGACGATATAAAAAGTAATATTGTGGTATGTTTAGAAGTTTAAGAAATAAATTTCATTTAAAATTGGCAGTCAGATTTCTCGGAAATCTGACTATGGAAAAGCCTTTTCCCGAACAGCCAATAAAATGCTTGGATAATACGTAAGTTTCAGGTGGTACGAGTCGCAGGCGATTTCTGTCGCTTGCATTTTTTACGTGTAATAACACTATTAATGTTTAATTCATGGCGTACGTAATGTATGATCAACTTCGTGCGATTTTGTATGTCTGAAATTTTAGTCTTTGAAAAAATCATTTCCAAATGGTCGTTGTAATTTGTTAAATTGCATTTTTTTTCTTCTAATTTATTTATTCGTTTTAATAATTAAATGAACTACGGGTACTTCTGCATTATCCCGTTAACAAAAATACGTGCTCATGTATCACATTCGCTTGACGTCAGATGTGTTACACATGTTTGTTATGCCATCAAGCAATTTTTAATTCAACGTTTTTCTGTGTTTTTTATGATGTTTTACTGATTTATCCATTATTTTGTTAATTAAAACAACTTATCCTTAAACGGCGGCGCCATGATATTTAAAGCGAAAATGCATTGAAAAATATTGCAATGTATCACAAACATTCACAGTCAAGAGATATAATTAACACTAGATTGTCGAAGGAAGTCATTTTGACTGCTTTTTAATTTCAATTAGAAAAACAATTATGTATATAATGACACAGATTCTCAGAATTTTGTGACTTTTTGTACAACACATAAATGCGTTTGGTAAAATGGAAGAGAAAGAAAAGAGAAAGTGCGCGTTTTTAATATGTTTAATTTCATAATACTTGTGGGTATACAATATTTTTGTTGTTACACTGTCTGTGCAGATATAGAGATTGTCTGATTTGCCGATTGTAGAACACGAAAAATATAATTGCCCGTGTGAGAAGCCATTATGTCTAGATCTAAACCGAAGAATTTTAAAGCTTGGTCCTAAGCTTTGTTAATGGAGATTACAAACACCAATCAAATAGGTAATTGCAATCTCTTAAATTGAAATCGCGCATCCATTGGAATCAAAGGAATGCGAGGAATGAGGACATCTTCACCTTTTAAAGGTTCTATCAAGATTGTTGCTTCAACAAAGTTGCTCATTATTTTTTTACTGCAAGCCGCGTGCCGTTGCAAAGATTTGGCTTGTGAATATTTCGCAACATCTGAATTTGCAGGCCGATTGTCAATTGTAGCACGTGCGGCGGCATGCCTGGCACATCGAGTGAATTAAAAAGATATGTGCCGAGTTAAACTTATGACATTGAGCTCACAGGCTATTCACACTAATTGTATACACTTATTTCAAAGAATAATGCCCATTGAAAAATAAATTAAGGGGACTTCTTTCTTTTTTTTTTGAGCGAAGCAAAAAGAAAATATTAGGCTCAGATGTCATATACGCGCCGGGGTACCTAATTGGCGCCAAAGTGGCGTTATTATGCCTGACATGGTAACCCGGCTATTGTTGCTTATTCATTAATAAATGTTTATCTACATTTATTTTCTTTTTATTTAAAAAAAAAGTTACAAATTGCTTTGTTCTATAGTTATTAATTAATTTATTTTATTTATTGTTATTTCATTTTAAAAATAATAGAAAATAATTTAAAACAATAGAAAATATTTTAAAATAAAGAATGTAACTGGCATTCGAAAACGAGGTTTTCGCCAAATTGTCGTAAAAAATATCACGCCGAACCCGGTGCTTATATGACATCTGTGTTAAATATTAAATAATGCAAGAAATCATGACATTTAATTTCAAATTCAAAGCAAATGACCAATATCGCCAAATTATATAACTCGCGAAACCACTCGCCAAATTATACAAGTTGACGAAATTTTTATTTTAAATAACGAAAGAACAAATAAATTAGTATAAAAATACAAATACAAATAAAGCGTCGAAATAAAAATCACTTGATGGCGTAAACACACGTAACTTCCTTACAGTCAAGTGAAGGTGACATTTACGATCAACCATTATTGGCATTTATTCTTATAGTCTGGCGATAGATTTTTGGTCCATGGGATAACCAAGTAGTACCGTTTTAATTTACCACTCGAAAAATAAAAAAATGCTAACTTACAAGTTAAAAAAAATGGTAAGTTTCCGTTATACGGACACCATTGTCGCCAAGCGTAATAGTTGGCGCAGAATGAAAATCACGTGAATTGAAACATTTGAAAAATAAAAGAAAAAACACTGTCGATAGTAAAGTGAGCCTTTTAAAAATATAACGTTTGGAAACTAGAGACTTTTACGAACTATTACTAAATCACAAATATATACTTAAAATAAGTGAACTAATAACTGTTATACAATAAAGTATAGCAAATAATAGCAGATCACAATGTTTCGCATGGTTTACAATAAAAATCCGGTACTACTTAGTTATCCTGTCGACCAATTTCGCCAAATAATATAAATCGCCAAATTAACAAATTGACATAATTTTTATTTTAAATAACGAAAGAACAAATAAATTAGTTTAACATTAATAAAAATACAAATAAATCGTCGAAATAAAAATCACTTGATGACGTAAACACGTGTAACTTGCTTAAAGTCAAGTGAATGGGACATTTACGGTACACCATTATTGGCATTTAATCTTATAGTTTGGCGATAGATTTTTGGTCGACGGGATAACTAAGTAGTACCAAAAATCCTTTGCATGATCAGGGTTGAAATAATTGGTGCGTCAGCATACATTTTGGCATGGTGTCCGTATAACGGAAAAGTACCCAAAAAAAACTATTGGCGAGATTTGAACCCGGCTAACATAAAAGTACCAAGAATTCTTTGCGATCATGGCAACTTTTATGTACTTTTATTCGAAAAAATAACTTTGATTCTTTAATCAAAATAGAAACCTTTCTTATGAAAAGCGAAGGAACTGTTGATGATAGTCACATGACTTAGGCTATTATTATAGAAATTGATTTCAATTCTAAAAACAGCGCAAAGAATTATATTTCCTAACGATTACAAATTTGCTTACACATGGCAATTAAAAACAGTAAAAAAAACTTTAAAATCACTATAAAATGAGTAACGTGTTAAAAGCAGGAAAATATTGAAAATTATGTCATGAAAATTCTATTTACACGTGAATATTAAAAGATAAAGGAAACTTTAAAATAATAAATACATTAATATGCGTTTAACCTTTTCAGGGCAAGGTATTTCTATTCGTAAAATGTTGAAATCAGTGAATGGCACCGGAATTTACAAACAAATTTCGAAATACGAAAATGCTTTTGTTCACTTACTTAATGAAAGAAAAATTTTCATTCCAATATTCTGGTGCCAATGTGGCATTTAAGAATTAAAATTAAGTAGTCCAAAAATGAACCATCGTCCTTGAAGGGGTTAAAGCAGTAAATTGCGGTAATTGTAGTAAATTGTATTATATCAATCGTTTTATAACGCTGTTAAAAAATACCGGTCGGCAAAGACTCTGTTTACTTAATTCATTTTATTTTAGCTTCTTTTCAAATGTTTAACTGATCTTCTTAAATCAAACACGAAAACAACCATTGGATGTCTTAACAGCAACTGATTCGGCCTTAAATTTTCGCAATCAAAGGGAATTGAATGCAAACCCGTTTACAGGGAAATCGCTATAGGTTTTTTCATTATAATTCAATCTTCTCTAATCTTTTAAAAACCGATCAAATTAGCGTGATTTTAGATTCTTCGGTGTCTGAAAGGGGGTTGGCGAGCGTAGCTTGCGGGGGGCAGAGCCCCCTAGTAGTAATATAACAACCTGCGCCCATTCAAATGCAACGCAATCGGTGAATTTCAAAGAAATCGGTGAAGAACTTTCGGAGGTTTAAGATTTCGTACAAACGAACATTTACAGTTTTTTAATATAGAAATGTGCCTCCACGGGGGGAAAGGGGGATGAGGGGGATGGTAGGAGCATAATATGATAGTGTAGTCGAAGGGCTTTCTAATGCTTTGTCACATGACGTGTGTCTGAAAAAATATTAAAAAGCGCCCCCTGGTGGTGACGAGGAAATTGGAGGAGGGAGGAGCGAGGTTCGGGATAGGTATATAAAAACACGCGCGTATTCGAAAGCAACGCAGTCCGTGAATTTCAAATCAATCAGTGAAGAACTTTCGGTGGTTTAAGATTTTGTACAAACGAACATTTATATTTTCATTTATATAGAAATGTGCCCCCACACGGGGAAAGTGTGGGGAGTGAGATGCGAGGTGCATAATATGAAACAGTATTCCAAGGGCTTTCTAATGATATATTACATGATGGGTTTTGGAAAAGAATTAAAAAGTGTCCCCTGGTGGTGGTGGTGAAAAATGGGGTGGTGGGGGTGCGAGGTTCATAATAACTATATAACAACACTTCCGGATTCGAATGCAACTCAACCCGTGAATTTCAAAGCAATCGGTGAAGAACTTTCGGAGATTAGCGATTAGGAACAAACGAACATTATCGATGTGGGCGTATACTTGATAAATTGCAGTTTCTCAATAAGGCAAAGTAGTCCTTGTTATTGGGGTCTTTATGCAGTGATACTTGTTCTAAGAAGTTGTTTGTTTTAGGTAGATTTCGTAAGAAATACTACTTATTGCAGTCGTTACCATGTTGCGACTTTTGAAAAATTCCTTCATAACTTTTCATTATAGGACCCCAGGAACCCAAAACCACCCCCACCTAAAAAGTTTATATATATATACTAGCCGCCCTCGCCCGCTACGCTGGTCGGTTTTTCTAAAGAAATCTTGAATGAAACAAAATACATCTGTGAATTTGATCATGCGTTTTAAAGCAATATGGACATTTACCTGGTGTATCCAACCGAATTGCTGAAAGCAATATGAATGTCATTGCACTATTATATCTTTTATTGAGTCATACAAAATTTAGACTGTTAAGGACCAATTTCTTTAGTTGATCTGTTAGTGTAAGATTCGGTAAAGAACAATAGAACAACATGTAACTAAAAGCGTTCATGAAAAATTATCAATGCAAGTCTCATCAGAATCTGTTAATTGGACTTATTGAAAAGGCTGATCGTTCATAATAATTGGGTTCGTCTGATTTTATAACTTTCATCTATAATTCTACAATCAAGCAACCTGACAACCAAGCAACAGCAAATAATATGTGCTTTATACTGAAACATTCACTGAAAAATTAACTAACCGATCAAGTTGCATCAAAATCCACATAGCAGAATCTTTTAAACTGGAAAATATACCGAAATCTTCAATAAAAATGATCTAATTAACAGTTTAAATCCCATAAAAATTCATTCAGTGGAACCTTTAAAAAAAGCAAATCTTTCAAAATTCGGTTCATCTGTTTTAGAATTTTCCCCATAATTATTTAACTAAGAAAGGTAGAACGTTATGTTTTATACTAACATCTTTTCTGAAAAATTATCTAAGTAACAATGTAAGTCCCGTCAAAATCTATTCAGCAGAACTCAAGATATAAGCGGCCGGAATGATATTTCTCTTTGCATTATATATATATTGAGATAGTTAAATATAACTTTCATAATCGCGTTAACCTGATTATAGAACTCTCTGGGAGGTAGGGGTAGGTATATAATGCATAACTTCTATAACTATAGCATATATACTCTCTAGTATACCCTATCTCTGTGGCGTATACCTTCCAATTTTCTTTACTGTACCACTGAGAACTTTTTCCTCATAGCTTCGTAACTAAACAATACAGAATGATATGATAATTATTGAAAAAATCCCTGAAATATTATCTAACTTACTGTGCATTTAATTAGTTGACTTGAAATCTTTCATAATCGAGTTCACCTAATTTTAGAACTCCCGTAGCAAAACCATTTATAAACCAAATTTACTATTTAACAGTGCAAGTTCTACAAAATTCTGTTCAGTAGAATCTGAGTTATAGTCATATTTACAATATTTATTGCTCATTAAACCTTTTTTCTTTACCTTTGAAATAAATTCAGTAACTGTTTTGGTATTTCCCTGTTATGCCAACACCATTGCCACCTAGCGTAATATTTAGCACAAAAATGAAATAATACATTTGAAAAAAAAAATAATTTTGTTGATAAAAAAATGGCACAGATGTCATATAGCCCCACATTGGCGCGATTTTTTTCTGACGCCAATGTCATATACGCAACGAGTACTTAACTTGCGCCAAAATGTCGTTATTTTGCTTAATATGGTAACCCGGATGTTGTTTATGCTGTTGATGTTTTCGTCAAATTGTCGTTAGAAAAAAAAATCGCGCCAATAATATGACATCTGTGCCAAAAAAAATGAGCATTTAAAAAATATAACTTTTGAAAATTACAGACTTTTGACATACCATTTTTTAAAATCAATAAAAATAATGGTACTACTTGGTTATCCCGTCGACCAAAAATCTATTGCCAAACTATAAGATTAAATGCTAATAATGGTTGATCGTAAATGTCACATTCACTCGACTTTAAGCAAGTTACATGTATTTACGTCATCAGGTGATTTTTATTTCGACGTTTTAAATGTATTTTTATTAATGTTATACTAATTTATTTGTTCTTTCGTAATTTAAAATAAAAATTATGTCAATTTGTATAATTTGGCGAGAGGTTTGGCGAAATTGGTCGACGGGTACCAAAATAAATACTTAAAATATGAGAACAAATAAGTATTTTGCAAGTAATAAAATATAGTCAATTTAAACTGCAGTCTTGAAAATGTAAATGTCTTTTACTACTGAAGCATGGCGTACGTAATACGTATGTCTCACATTGCAGTGAACATTTCATTCTTTTAATGAAGACATTCATGGTTTTTTGAACAAAACATTTTTATATGTATAATTCCTAACTTCTGAAATAATTTTATTGTAGCTTCCTTATCATCATATAACTGCGAAATGGTTAAATCTATATCAGTATCAGTAATAAATATTTTCTATTCAAAAATAACAAATTAAAAAGTTTTGCGAGATTATGATGGAATAAAATAAATCCCATCATTAAAAATTCCTGCATAAAAATATTCACGTTCAATAATTAGCAAATGTTAACGTGTGGCACGGTTTGCAATAAAAATCGTTTGCACGATTAGGGTTGAAATAAATGGCGCGATACCATACATTTTGGCATGGTATTGGTATCGCGGCGAAAATTAGAACGAAAAAGTACCACAGTTTTGTTTTGTTTCTTCAATTCCTACTATTAGCTCACACTCTCCCTATATTTATTTATATTTATATATTTATATATTTATCTTGTACAAATTTTCAATCGTTAATAAAATACTCATTATTCATCCTATCAGGTTGAAATAAATTTTTTTAAACTTGTACTGAATGACAATTGATGTTAATAAAGTTTTTTCAAATATTAATTAATTAATTAAATTTTAATTAATTAATTTTAGTTTTGCATGGGAAACAAAATGGCCGCCATTGGTTATTGAATTTCAATGAAAGTATTTTCAATAAGGGTTACCGTAGTGGGGACCTGTTTTGTCGCCACATACCGCCAAGTTTGTCGCCAACTTGGCGATATATCGCCAAATTTGGCGGCCAAAATGAGTCGCCAAAAGTGACACCAACTTGGCGATATCTGTAATATTTCGCCAAATTCCCATAGAGTTCCATTGTAAACCTACTTGCTTATAGAAAATCAACAAATTGAGATATTTTAATGCAACAAAAACTCATATTAGCTTGATTATATTAAATTTTTCTTTGATGGCCTAAGTAGGAATTGACTTTAAAAAAAAAATTTTTATATTACTTGTTTTAGTTTTAGTTTTTGAGGCGTTTGAATTTTTTTTTTCTAATTGACAAAGTTGTCCTTATTTAATTAAAAGAATTGGTTAAAAAGTATTCAATTTGAATTTTTTCCCTTGCTATAGTAACAAAATGAAAAGAATGAGTTTTTAGAATTTATCACTTGAAAAATTCAGGTTTTGGCGCCAAAGATAGTGCCAACTTAGAAAAATATGAAATATCTCTCGAACTATTGGACTTAAAAGAATTTAGTTAGTACCATTCGATTCAGCATACAAAAATACACCAAAATATGTTATCAGTTGAAAAATGACTATAAAATAAGATTTTTAAGGAATTTTTTTTAAGTTCGTTCTCTTTTTTACCCCCCTTAGGGGTGGAATTTTGGAAAATCCTTTCTTAGCGGCACCCTATATCATAAGAAGTATTTTTACCCCGATTTTCAAGATTTTAGGTTCAGTAGTTTTGGCTGCGCGTTGATTAATACAAAATCCAGACTTTCTTTTATATATATAGATATACCGGGTGTCCCAAAAAGGACTGACTGATTTTAAAATTCAATTACCTGCAAACGGTGACAGATATTTAAAAAATTCTTGCAGGAGGGTTATGCATAAGGTCAAAAGTTTTATTACAGTGATTTTCGATTTTAGTTCGAATTACAAACAATAGATGGCGCTGTAAGCAATAGTCGCTAAATACAGGCTCGATTTCTGGTCCTTTCTCTTGTTCCATGCTGAAAAAGGAGATGGAAATGTATTATCCGGGCCACGAAGTACCAAAAATCGAGTCTGAATTAAGCGTCTATTGATCGCAGCGCCATCTATTGTTTGTAATTCGAACTAAAATTGAAAATCACTGTAAAAAAACTTTTGACCTTATGCATAACCCTCCTGCAAGAATTTTTTAAATATCTGTCACCGTTTGCAAGTTATTGAATTTTAAAATCAGTCAGTCCTTTTTGGGACACCCGGTATATATACGTATGTATGTATGTACTAAATTTTGTCCGCACGATAAAAGTCGCAATTATGCACGGATCGTCTTCAAACTCGCCAACAACTTTGAGATGGCTAATATCTCGGCAGGGATTGAAAATGGGTAAAATCGGACCAAGGGAATGGAAATGGGAGGGTTCAAAAATTTAAATACCATCTTAACATGATTCCGATAAAATCAGCTCTTACACAACAATAACAGAAAAAAATAAATATTTTTCGTTATTGCAGTTGCCAACAATTAAAAAAAAAGCAATAAAATTCTCACCACAACAATTGCTTTTCTTTTGAGAAAATTTCACGTGATAAATTAAATAAAATAAATAGTTTGGCGAATTGAAAACAAATTGAATATTACGTCATAAGTTTCCTAGAGCAAGATGTCCGCATGAAAACTCAAAATGAAATAAATAGTTTGACGAATTAAAAAACAACAACAAAATATTGCGTCATATTGGAAATAAAATGGACCTCAGCAGGTGAATATGCAACGTCATGTGAGTTTGAAGAAACGTATTTAAACATGATAAAAACCCGACTATGGAAATATTAACTTATTTATCACTTTGACGTTCTCTGAATTTGCTTTAGCTATTTTTTAAACCTATTCCATATGCATGCGTGTGTTTATTCGTGTATATTAGAATTTTCACAAAATGTTTAGCTCCCTAGAGCTCATTCTTAGTGGAGGAACTGGGTTTATCTCTAATCTTGATTTAAATTTTGTTGGTTAATTTAGTACTTAAAACTTCGAAATCTACCTCCGCCTGTAGGCCCGAGCCGGCAGGGATTTTTTTTTTTTTTTAAACAGTCATTTTAGGTCCATTTTAGAACACCTGGTAGATTCTTACATATTTTTTATATAAGGTTTTGTATGATGTGTGAATAGTATTAGGTAGATTTCGTAAGAAATACTACCTATTGCAGTCGTTACCATGGTGCGACTTTTGAAAAATTCCTTCATAACTTTTCATTATAGGACCCCAGGAACCCAAAACCACCCCCACCTAAAAAGTTTATATATATATATGTATGTATGTACTAAATTTTGTCCGCACGATAAAAGTCGCAATTATTCACGGATTGTCCTCAAACTCGCCAACAACTTTGATATGGCTAAAATCTCGGCGGGGATTGAAAATGGGCGAAATCGGCCCAAAAGGGTGGAAATGGGGAGGGTTCAAAATTTTGAATACTGTCTTAACATGATTCTGATATAACCAGCTGTTACACAACAATGGCAGGAAAAAAATAAAAGTTTTTCGTTATAGCAGTTGCCAACAATTAAAAAAAAACAATAAAATTCTCACCACAACAATTACTTTTCTAATGCAAAATTTTCACGTGTAAAATTAAATAGTTTGACAAATTGAAAACACATTGAATATTACGTCATAAGTTTTCTAGAGCAAGATTTCAGAATGAAAACTCAAAATAAAAAAATAGTTTGACGAATTAAAAAAATATGTATATTGCCTCATATTGGAAATATAATGGATCTCAGCAGGTGAATATGTAACGCCATGTGAGTTTGAAGAAACGTATTAAAACATGATAAAAACCCGACTATGGAAATATTAACATATTTTAACACTTTAAGGTTCTCTGAATTTTTTGTAGCCATTTTTTAAACCTATTCCATATACATGTGTGTGTGTATTCGTGTATATTATAATTTTCACAAAAAGTTTAGCTCCCTACAGCTCACTCGTTGTGAAGAAACTGGGTTTATCTCTAATCTTGATTTAAGTTTTGTTGGAGAATTTAGTACTTAACTTCGAAATCTACCTCCGCCTGTAGGCCCGAGCCGGCAGGGATTTTTTTCTTTTGCGCCCTAAATTCATGAAAGAAATGTCGAATAGAAGTTGGAAAAGCTAACGAACATAAGTGAAGTGTGCTCCGATATAGAATCAGATGCAACAAATTCTGACCTATCATCTGAAGATGAAGCGGATTATATTCAAAGTGAAACATCTGACACTGAAGATAGCGATGAAGAGTCGATGACCAATGATGAAAATGAAAGATGTCATCAATATGGCCGGGAAAAAGTGTAGGCTGGTAAGTAGTTCAGACTCTAATGGAGAAACTGAAAACACCTTTCAGGAGATCGAAACAGCTGCCGATGGTACTGTGTGGTCAAAATTTGACAAAGGTGGTATTCCTGGAAGGTTACCATCTACTTGTATTTTCAAGGGTGTGAAAGGGTCAACAGGCTACGCAAAAAGGAACATTATGGCAGATAATCCCATCAGCGCATTCTCGTTGATAATATATAACTATATTGTCAAACATATAAAAAAGTGCACAGAAGAAGAAGGCCGCCGAATTTTTAAGAACGATTGGATAACAGCACGTATTATCGAAAATACGTGCATTTATTGGGATTTTATTTTCTCGTGGAGCCTACGAGGCAAAAAATTGAAAACTAAGTTATTTATGGTCAGCAAAATGGGGGTCCCAAATGTTTTAGAAAAACTATGGCCAGAGAAAAGTTTAAGCAAATCCTACGGTTTATTCGTTTTGACAAAAGAACCGAAAGATGTAGGCGCCTACAAACAAATAAATTTGCCTTTGTTTCGGAAATATGGGACAAGTTAGTTGAAAATAGTCAAGCTTGCTATCAACCCGTGCAAAATATAACAGTTGACGAGCAATTATTTCCGTCAAAAGCCAGATGCAGGTTTACACAGTATATGCCTAATAAACCCAACAAATTTGACACCGAATTCTGGCTTGCATCAGATGTTAGCAGCAAATATGTTTTAAATGGTTTTACTTATTTGATAAAAGATGAACAACGACCATTGTCAATGCTTCTCAGTGAACACGCTGTTCTGAAACTTGTTGAGCCATATACAAGCTGCGGAAGAAATATCACGACCGATAACTTTTTCACTAGCATGTCACCTGCGACAAAATTATTGGTTAAACAAACAACTCTAGTTGGAACTATTAGGGGAAACAAAAGAGAACTATCCAAAGCAGCCAAACAAACGAAGGATAACGTGCCTCGTTTTTCCACTCTGCTATATAAATTAGAGAATTGTGTTCTTACAATATATAAAAGCAAACCAAATAAAAGTTTAGCTGTTCTAAGTTCTAAGCATAAATTTGTGAAAATTGATAAAATTAATAAAAAAATGTTACCGGAATCTATTCAATTTTATAACAGGACAAAATTTGGAGTTGATATGGTGGATCAAATGGCCAGAAAATATACAGTAAAATCTAGTTCTCGTACATCGCCCCCCTCCAAATATTTTTCAATATTTTAGATTTGGCTGCTATAAATGCTTGGATCCTTTACAAAAAAACGACAGGAATACAAATACGACGAAACGAGTTCTTGTTTCAATTAGCAGAAGAACTTTCCATCTAATACAGAGCTGCAAGACAGAAAAATTCATCAGAACATGAAGGTCCACAAAGATCAAATGCAACCCATTCTAATAAATGCAAAATTTGTCAAGTACGACTTTGCCACAACAACAAAACAAATAATATATGTGAAAAATGTCAAAAGTATGTTTGCGGAAGATGTACACACAAAAAGATTTCCACTTTTATTTCCATAAAATGTGCAAATAATAATGCATATATTATTTTATTGTTAATACTTACTAATAACTTGTTATATAACTGTAAATAAGATAAAAAATATTCAAAATTAATTTTAAGCAAATTTCTTTACACATTAGTAATTCTTTCACAATGCAGTCATTTTGACTGCTTTTGGGCAATATAGGTATATTCTAAGTTTCAGTCTTTCTAGTGTTAAGAAAAATAATGTAAGTGAATAAATACCCAAGATTTTTTTTCTGTTTTTATTAATACTAGGGAATCGTACCCGGGCTTCCCGGGTTACAGAATATAGGTAAAAACCACATTTTAAAATTGAAAACTAATATTTTTTTCTTACATGCAATATATTTTTTAGATTGCCCACTAACAAAAGAAAAGCATTTTCCATAGAAAAATATGAATTATACAATCAAATAAAGCTTACAAATTTATCAAGAGCGATATTTTTGTATTAGCCGTATGCTAAGAGTTATTAGCCCAAGATTTTGCTATTTACGGCATCTTTTTATATTCTGATAATTTCAGAGCTTTAAGCGCGTAGTTCAATTACATGTCTGTTAGCTGTCTGTTAGCTATATTTTAAATTTGAAAACTAATTTTTTTTTTACATGCAATATTTTTTTAGATTGCCCACTAAAAAAAAAAAAAGCATTTTTCATATGAAAAATATGAATTATACAATCAAATAAAGTTTAGAAATTTATCAAAAGCTATATTTTTATATTAGCCGTATGCTAAGAGTTATTATACCAAGATTTTGCTATTTACGGCATATTTTTATAATCTGATAATTTCAGAGCTTTAAGCGCGTAGTTCAATTACATGTCTGTTAAATTTGTGTTTATTTATATTATTTTACTTATTTATTTATAGAGGAAGTTTTAATTTTTTATGGAATATTAGACGAAAAAAAAAATAATGAACACTTTACGTTGTTTTAAGGGCAAACGAATTAATCTTTCGTAATCGAGCTCCACGCAATAGAGATAAATTAAAAAATATTTCATGCTTGAAAATTATTTTTAAATCCATAGACAGTCAGTAAAATGAGATGCACTTTGCAAACAAATTCCATTTGAAAGATTTTTTTCCCCTATTTCGCTGTCTAAAAATTTTAATTGTTCGATTACAAATATGTTGAATTAGTGTTTTTTTTTATTATTATTCTTTTATTTATTTATAAAGGAAGTATTAATTTCGTTATAGAAAATTAGTCAGAAATAAATACTGAAAAACGTTTGTGGCTTTATGAGCAAGCTGTTTATTATTATATATTGAAGCCGGCACGTGATAAGATAAATTACAAAAAAATCATACTTGAAAATTACTTTAAAGAACATAATAAATCAGTCAATTAAGATACAGTTTTTCCAACAAATTGCATTTGAAAGTAGATTTTTTACTTATACGAAGTTCTAAAAATTGAAAATATACGGTGGTCATAAGATTAAAAAGTTGCAGTAGCGAAAATTTCAAAACTGAAATTTGATCGAGAAGAGTTGCCAATCGCAAAATGTCGTCAGCGTTACGCACAGATACGTTTTTCCTTTATAATATAGATATATACGTAATCCGTAAAATATAATAAAGATCAGTTATTATGATGAAGTTATCTAGTGAGGCTCTTATGCTTGGTATTCCGGAATGAAAAACAACAAAATTTATTCCACTTTAACATGATCACAGAATTTTTTTCCCATGAAATCTGAACCCGACATCAATTTCTCCCTCTCAAAATTTACATAAGCATTCTCATATCCGTATTCACCATTTTCAAAAAATTGGTATTTTAATTTTTTCAATTTATAATTTTTAAACTCAAAACTTGAAGTCACGATTGTCAGCAATAAATAACTTTGCATGTGAACAGTCGCACTCTGAACTCGAGATTCTAATCTCAGTACCGGAGAATAAAAATTGACGTAATTTATTTTTTTAGAAGCATTGTAAAAATGTTTAGTTTTATTTAAGAAAATGATCGTTTTCTTTTAAACACGACATTTTCACTAACTTAAGCATTTCGCTTACTGTCTGAAACATAGTATCAGTACACATACAGAAGGAAACAAATATGAAAAATTATGAGGAAAAATGCTTATTTTCAAAAGCAGAATGTCATTTTCAGTTCAAAATATTATGTTCCTACTGGGATTTTTCACCACTAAACTCTATACAGCAATTTAGTTTTGAGGAAAAATAATAGGATTATTTTTTAACGTAACAATTTTGAATTTTTATCAGAAAATGGCATAAATAAAGATAAATACACCTCATTTTTCTCTCTTCTCTGCAATACTGAAAGCTATATCTAATTACCACCATTACGAACAAATTTCATAAAATACATTTAAAATTAAAATATAAAAAAGGGGGATATTTAAAAAAAAAACAGCCAGTGCCGGCACATCTAAAAATGAACAGTTTTCAGTAAAAAAAAAAAAAAAAAAAAAAAAAAAAAAAAAAAAAAATTATTAGTAAAATTAGTTCAGCAGAAAGCTGAGGGCAGATTACTAAAAAACAGCCTTGTGTTTTAAATGCATAGATTATATAAAATTATGAAAAATTAAGTTAAGCAAATTATGTTATTTTTATAAAATTATAGGAGAATGTCTTAAAGAATAGCAATAAAAATTTATTAGCCTAGAGGATTTTGGACAAAAACTTGAGAAACCTCATATTACTTTAAACCTGGAATTGCATCCAATATCTCCTTTGTTTACTTGTTTAACACGGCGAAGCGAATTCATCCAGGCGAGAATCATCCTATCTGAGCATGAACGCTGTATGTCACGGCTCTTTTATAAAGACACTCTAAATTCTTGTAAAACATTGCGTTTTATCATTGCGTGATTTCAATTAAGTGGAGCATTTTCACCTGTGAACAATTTCAAAGCAGCTGAGGTAAAAATGGCGCACTTCTGCAAAACATATTTCAGTTTTCTATAATTAATAAGAATTAAAACATATGCTTTTTTATATAAAATGATGTCATTTGCATCCACTAAAGCATTCCACTTTTAGGACCCAGTCTTAAGCAACATCTGTAGAAAAGTCTGCATATGACTTCATTATCGCGGAATAATACGCAAACTAAACAAAAAACAATGTCGTCATTCAAGAAGCTGGACAAAACAAATCGGGTGTCTAATAATTCATATGCCTTCATTTGTTTGTTTATAATAGCTCCGTGTTTTATCAGAAATCATTTATTTATATATTTTTTTCAAAATTCGGAAAATGTTATTAGACAGGATTAATAAAATTGCATTCTTTCATTTTTTTTCTACGAATTAAGTAAATGCAGAGAAAATAGGTCACACAAATATCCTTTAAAATACTTTTTTTTTTTTTTTTTTTTTTTTTTTTAAGAGAAAGTATTGTATCGTTTGTAAAGTAAGTTTCAATAAACTAAAAATCATTTAATTGATAAATAAAAACGAAATAAAACCAAATTTCACCGGGTTTTATAACAGATGATATTCTTGACATAGCACGCATTTTAACTTCCATTTTTTTTTCCAGTTTCTATCGAGAAAATGCCAACAAAAAGATACAGTAATCTACTATTTTCCCTTTACTTTCAATAGAAATGCATTTCTTCAGTTGCCACGATTACAAAAAAAAAAAAGTATTGAAAACTACAAAAAAATTAATATCTCAAAAATAAATTGAGATACAGCTTTCAAACAAATTGCATTTAAAAGCGCATTTTTTCCTCTATACGGCTGTGTAAAAATTGAAAATGTACGATGTTTAGAAGTTTAAAAATTTTCAGCAGCGAAAATTGTAAAACCGCATTTTCATTTTAAATTTGAAAGAGTTGCCATTTGCAAAATGACGTATGCGTTACGCACAGATACGTTTGTCCTTTATAATATAGAAATATAGATACTAGTTGCACCCGTCGAAATTCGACAGAAGAGAATATATTAGATAAGTATTTACATTTTAAGCTTATGGGAAAAAAGAAAAGTGTACTTAGACGAAAATATCAATTTTATTCAGTTTTATCTGTAATAGGTATGAAATCAGTTTTCATATTGGTTCAACGATAGGTTTCTTTCTATTCTTTTCCAGTTGTTTTAAAGTATTTCCCTATATCACATTAGTTGTTGTGCTACTTTTTGGACCTGTTTGCAGTTTCAATTATTTAAAAGAACATACTCGAGACATCGCGACATATAACCATGGAACTGTTAAAAAAGAGGAACAGACATATCCTTAAAATAGTGAAGCTTCAACTGTAACCGCTATCGCAGAAGTTGTTTACCGCCGATGGAAACTTCCACCAGTAGATTTATATACAAATTTTCAACTTATTTAAACACCTTATTATTACAAAATTTTAGTCATAAATAATGGTAGAAACAGATCTTCATTTTTACTGGTAGGACTTTGCTTTAGCGGTATTTAGGCCTGCGTTTCCGCTATATTGTGACAACCAGGGTAATAAACTGACAGTTTTACAGGGCATACTGACACCAGTAAAAACAAACATAATTTTTTACGACATTTTTGAGAAAAATTTCTATGAATAAGACGCTTAATTAAGATGAAATTTCTATTTAATTTTACTGGTGGGATGTTTGCCCTGGCGGTAATCAGAAACTGATGATCCTATTTACAAAAAACAGCCGCCATCTTGTGTCAACCTCCTCAGTTACTTCACTCGCAACTGGTAGACAGTACACTATATGTCACCTCCTCTGTATTCATAACTCCATTCATATAACTGGCCGTGGCTAAATACTGGTTCAGGTAAATAAATACCAACACAATCCAATGTTTGCCCTTGTGCTATATTAACCCTTTCAGAGGCAAGTAATTATGTTCATGTAATGTTGAATTCCCACCGGAATTTTAGAAAAAATTTGCTTCAAAATAAGGAAAAGCAAATTTTCAGCTTTTTTCTACCAAAGTTATAATAGTAAAATTTAATTAAAAGTTTCTGGCGCATTTTTCAATTAAAATTAGGGGAAATATAATATATCCCACCGCCTCTCAGGGGGTTAATCGTCATATGGCATTAAATGTCATATCTGATGCATCTGATGGCATTAAATCTATTCTAGAGATCAAAACCATTTGTCCAACTCTTTCGTCAGTAATAATTTCTAGATCTAAACAATTATCGTACATGTTTCGTTCAATTAATCTCGTCCCATTTAACCCCTTAATTCTCTCTCCCGTCAATATCACGGTCTGAGGTGTCGTTCGTTATTTCTCGTGTCCGTCGTATTTCCGGGCAGGAGATATATTGCTGGAAAAAACTTCTGAAACCAGAAAAATTTAACTGGCATTTCCGTGTGAAGTCTTTGAATATTAACGTTCAGGTTTGGTTTTTGGTGCTGATTATGATGTGGGACTTTGTATTGCATGTTTCGAAACATATCACACTCAAAAAAATTATTAATAATCAAAATTTAGTCTATAATATATTATTTTAAATATTATTTGTAAAAATTTGTTTGATGATGATAAATAAAGATCTAATATGTGAAAAATAAAGGTCTTATTCGCATTAATTTGTACGGTGTAAAACAAACATTATAACACAGAATTCTTGCATTATGGCTTTTACTCAAACGTGAATTTGCTCTATAACATCTTTTTTTTTCGCCTTAAAAAAACTAATTGCATATTTTATATAGAACCTTATAATTATTCAATTTTTGCAATAAAAAAATAGGTACTTTTTTGACGGTTTTTCTAAATATAAAGTGACCGCTAAGGGGTTAAAGACCTTGGGGAACATTTAAATTTCTTAGCAAAATTACAATAGCTTCAGTTTTTAAGGTGAGAATATGTGGAGGCAAACCACTTAATTCTAAGCTATTTAAATATTCAATTGGAAATTGGAGGATTACTTCTTCATTTTCAGTTATAAAATTACTTACGCTTATGTATGTTCTGTAAGTTAATATGATACCTCAGAAGGCGAATTCAAAAATATTTGCACAGTTCATTATTTCTTTACAATATGACATATTTACAACATCAGCACCATTCATCCTTTCGAAAATACAGCGTGATTTACGCAGTTATTAGCCCCCGGTACGGTATGCTATTTCTTTCTCCCAGCTTATTTTGTGTCCAAAAAATAACGTTACCTTACAGAAGCCAACAATAAACAAAGCAGATGTATCATTGTACAATTAAATACTCTATAGCATTTAAAAAAAAATTCTAAGCATCGTACATTTCCAATTTTTATACCGTCGTATTGAAAAATAAAATACTTTTAAATGCAATTTGTTTGAAAACTGTATCTCCATTGAATTTTGAAATATTAATTTTTTTGTGTTTTATAGCACCATTTGTTTGGCAACTGAAGTACTCCTTTTAGGTAGAAAGTAAAGGGAAAATAGCTGAAAAATAGCAATTATATCTTTCTGTTGCCATTTTCTCATAACAACCGAAAGAAAATGTAATTAAAATACGTGCTATTTTGAAAAAGTATAAACGAATAATTTATGTTAAAACATGGAGCTATTAGAAACTACATTTAATTTTAAGTTATCTGTATTAATGTTACAAACAAATGAAGGCCTATGAATCATTAAATAGCCTTTTTTGTCAAGTTTCTTGAATGACGGCATCTTTTTGCTGCATTTGTGTATTATTTTGCGTTAGTGACATCCTATGCATACTTTACTGTAGATGTTTAAGAGTGGATCGTAAATGTGGAATTCTTAAGCGGATGCGAATGTGACGTCATTTTACATAAAATAAAAGCGTGTGCTTTAAGTTTTAAAATTGAAATATGTTTTGTACTATTTATATATACATATATTTTTTTCATTGGGGGCGACACTAAATTCTGAAAAAGCAGAATTCCTGTTTTCTAGTTTAAATATTCTTTAGTTTAATTAAATATTTATTATAATTAAATGGAAATGAGGTAATTTCTAAATATTCTCATTTGTGCATACCAAGGATCTCTATATTATAATTCACATTGTAACGCGTCCGGGGTTGTACCCATCTGTCTTACCAGTCTCCGGTAAGCTGGCGCCACGTTAGGCTTAATTACGATTTGAGATGTGTAAGACAAAACTTATCTGCCTAAATACAAATCTTTTCTACCTGAAATCCCTTCTGTTCAACATAATTTTCTTTAAAAGATTCAAAACTGATGACCGTTCAATGATTTGAGCAGTTGAAAAACAATTTCAAAAATCGAGTTAAAAACATCCATTATCGCAAAATGTAAACAAGCGATAGCGAGTCATTCAATTGATTCATTAAATTGAAAAATAAACCATTGAGCTATGGCGCAAATCAAATATGGTGTTCATCTTTCGGCTATGAAGCTTCCCACTCCGGATAAACAGCACATGTGCTAAGATCGATCTCCTATGGGAATTCCGTATTATTCCTATCTGTATACAGATATCGTCACGCGACGCGTATTCATTGATCTCAGCATTACTGAGATTTTGCTGTCTTCTGGGTATAGTTTTTTTGGATTACACATTATTAGGTATTTTGTTAATGTATTGTTTGTTTTTTAAATCTGATTTGTTGTGATTCCATTTTTAACTTTTCTTTTGATTTACTTAGATTTAATGTGTTCTTTGTATTTTCCGCCTATTTAACCTAACAAGTGGAAACTTTAACCCTATTGTTATGTAGATATTACGAACTGTTCAATTTCTCTTGAAATATCTCTTAATGTTTTAATATCCAGCATCAGTAATTATTTTTACAGTACCTTATGGCTTCATAGTTGAAAATTTCTGAATACTTTTTGAAAAGAGCAACAGAAATAAATTTTCTGTACTTTTGTTTTCTTTATATATCGATTACGATAGAAATATTTTAATATCCAGCAGTAATTATTTTGACAGTGTACCTTATAGCTTCATACTTTAAAATTTCTCTTAAAAAAATTATATGTTAAATTAAGCATGAAAAACTTAATACTTGGAAAGGCTGAGACAAATACAAATTTTTAAAGCAGATATCATACAATGAATGTTTAATCACAATGTTTTAACTAAAATAACTTTAAATATTAACAAATTTAAACAAAATGAAGTTTTTAATTCATTTTAAGATGATTGATTTTTCGCGAAAAAGGATAAAAAAACTTAAAACTATTTAGCTAGAAAAGACTACAATGTTTCTGAATGGATTTTTCAATGCTTACATTAAAGTAAATTTAAAATTCAATGTTAGAGTTACAAATTAATTAAATTGTTTATTGTGGGATCCCCATAACTCAAAAAATATTTGAAAATAAGTTATCATCATTTTTCCAATTTTTGTTGACAGACGATTGCGATTTGTATTAAAAACCACCAAAATAACATTCTCTATGCCCTATCATATGATACATACCAATAGATTTCTAAACAATTTCCACTTGAAAATTACTAAATCAAAAGAAAAGTTTAATGATTAATTCCCAATAAGTCAGAGTGAATAAATTTCAAAACACATAATATGTGTAATCTTATTTTAAAAAGCTTTTTCCAAAAAGGTAGAAATTCATTCACATAACACTGACAGTAAAATTATCAGTGTTTCGGTTGGTGGGAAAACATTTAATGTATTTTATCAACGCTGTCCAACGTGGCATGATTATTTTTTTTCTTTTGGAGGGGGGGGGGGTGAGGAGAGCACAATTTAGTGGAGGGCAAAATTTGCAATCCCATGCAGTATTTCATGGATCTTTCCCAAAATAGGAAAGTGCTGCATAATAAAAAATGCTGTGTGTTCCGCCTCATTAAATTTTTCTACAGACATGTGACTCTTACCGATTTTTTCCCCCCCGAGAAAGGGATTTTTATTCTTTTGCGTGATTTTGCAAAATGTTCTGAATTTCTTCGAATGATGGTAGAAAAATATTGTGAATTTTACCAGTGAGTCACAAATTGAAATGACAAGATTTCCCAATCAACCAGGACGACCAATCGACAGATTTTGCGTTTTTTTCCAACGACTGTTTGAGGAATTTCCGACAGTTTACATATGAACTTCACGATATTTTAAAGCAACCGATTAAAGGATTTTGAGTTTTTTTTCCGATCGTCATGATTTTTTCTGAAGAATGTTGCAACATTTCCCCACAGTTGATGAATTTTGCAGTACTTTTCTTTTTACTCTACCGATTGGGTAATTTTTGTGAGTTTTTTTTATGTGACAAATTTCATTTTTCCCTCACAACCAACTGTTGATTTTTCTTTTTCCTCTGCGACTGATTGATGAATTTTGTGGTTTTTTAAGTGATAGATTGACAAATTTTGCGATTTTTATTTATTTATTTATTTATTTTTTGGCATGACCAACTGAAGAATTAATGTAACCGATTGGTGAATTTTTCGATTTTTTTCCCTTCACAAGAGCGATTTAGAAATTTCTCTACATACATTTATAATCCACAGTGATCATAGACAAAATTCATGCATTTACAAGATACCTGTTTGCTGAATATTCTGTTCCATTATTTTTTCTTTTTTTTCATTCCATTAATACAGAACTATATAATACAGAGAACCTGACTTGAACCTGCAAAATCCATTTTACTGACATGTTACTTTTCTGCGGAATTGTGCTTTTTTGGCACTGAATTTTATTATCCCGTGGATCTATACAAATATGCATTAAAATTTGTTGACATTTTTATGGGGGGAGGGGGGGAATAACGGAAGAAATACAAGAAAAGCGCGAGTACCAACTGTGCCAAATTAAGCGAATTTCTTCAAAGGATCGCGGGAAAAATGCAAATTTTTTTAAGGATTGAAAAGAAAAATTACGATAAACGTTAAATGATCGTGGAAAAAAAAGTGTGATTTTCTTTAAAGGATCACGGGAAAACTTGCATTTCCAGATTAAGCTAAATAATGCTATAAAAAGTGATAAAATATCTTTATTAAGATTGACTATCGTTTCATCGCACAAACGTCGACATTTTCAAAATTTTGAAAATGTCGCCGTTTGTGCGATGAAACGATCGTCAATCTTAATAAAGATATTTTATCACTTTTTTGTAATTTTACAAAAAAAGTATTGTAAATGCTGATAGTGTGTTTATTAGGACATAAGAAAACAAACTTTCTCATCTAAACTCTTACTTGGTGGATGTCTTATACATCGCTGTTAGATGCAATAACACTTTGAAGAAAATTCTATGTTCTTACTGCTGATCCCCAGTTTCTGTGCGTACTTTTAATATTTATATGTTCAGTAAGTTAAAACTCAAAAAGTTGTGCACATGCTTATTCAGCCGTTAAAAGTTTTGCTAAATCTTTTTTGGTACTTTTCGGTTAGCCGGGCGCCAGTGTTATATACTCATATATATATATTGTATATATATATGTATAAATGCATATATTTGTATATATTTATACACACATATGCATATATTTGTATATATTTATACACACATATGTATATATCCATACATATATATGTTATATAAACTTAGATGTATATATATGTACGTATATATAACACTGACGCCCGGCTAACCAAAAAGTACCTCTTTTTTCTTTTTGCAAAAAATGCAACACACTTACCAAGATTTAATACCAAACAAATCATCAAAAAATTTTAATAGTTGCAGCAGAATTTGTTAATTATGGTGTTTTATTGCATGTTTCTTAAACTTTTGTTCTAAGAATTCTTAATTTTCTTATGTTATATTAGCCAGAAAGCCTGGTCTACCCAAAAATATTGTTAATGCTAATAATGTATTTATTAGAACATAAATAAGCCGAAATTTGCTCATCTAAGCGCTTCCATATTGACAGTTATTTTCCTCTTTTTTTTTTAAATTTTAAATGAAAAACAAAATTTTTACACACCGTCCTAGGACGGGCATTTACACTAGTCTTTAAATAAATAGCAAAATTTCAGTCTATTTAGGAATAAAGGTCATGGAATATGACGTCATCACTGACACAGCTATAACAACATATATATTATATTCGCGGAGCACATTTATCTCTTTTCTTAATGACGTCGTTTTCCTCATCGGAAACATTTCACTTTAGATATTATTTTTTAATCATAGATTATTTTCTGTTATTTTATTTACGTAGATTATGTAATATTATTTATCAGTAAATTAATCTGTGCGTAATTACATGCAATCATTTTATTATGGTTAAATTTTATGAAAACAATAATTTTTTCTTTTCTTTTAAATACAATGACATATTCACTGATGAAATCACACTTCCGATTGGTGGAATGTGATAAAGCAAGACGAATTTATATTATGCCGAGAAAAGCTTAACCTAATTGCCACCATTTTGAAAAAATATCATAAAAAGCTTTTAAAACTAAAAACAAAATATATAAATGGTAATAAATTAACAAATAGGTAGAACGGACACATCTACTAATGAACAGCTTTCATAAGAAAAAATAATTATGAAAATTGGTTTAGTAGAAATCTCAGGGCTGATGACTAAAAAAAGCAGCCTCGTCTATTAAATAGATAGATGTGAAATTTATTGCTTAAAGTTACCAATAATTGGCACTTTTGTGAATGGCGCTTTTAGAAATCGCTTTAATTAATTAATTATTTTTTTCTTTGAGATTCTAATGACAACATTCTTCCATTTGTTTATTGGACATTACAATCTGACGACAGAGCGTTGCTGGCAGCAGTGTTGAATTCAGGAGGTGGCCCGGGGGGAGGGAAGGGATATCACTCCCTGGAGCAATGAGATGTTCCTACGTAAGATTTGAGATTTTGTGTTTTTAATGGTCAAGAAGTGCAATTACCCAATTTAACGGGTGTAAGTCATTGTTTAAAAGTTTATATAATCACTTATTTTTATATTTTATATTTTTAACCTTACAAATCTAACAGTTCATCTCAGACCTCGTGATAAAAAGCAAAACTTTAATAATGGTATCTAAAATAGGCTAGAAATGTTCTTTTATTAATGCTTTTGCATTAAAAAAATCCCATCCTATGTAAGATGTATTAAAGAATAAATATATATTTTTTATTTTACTGAGCAGCATATATTAAATAATTAGGATCCCGTACTTAAAATGTAAAAACAGAACTATTATATGATCACTTCCGTGTCTGTCGCAGCCATTTTACTCGTAAACTATGGAACGTAGAAAGTTCAAATTGGCTAAAGTAATAAAGGCTATTAACCCACATATTTATAAATTATTAACCGCTCACAAATATATTTAGGAAAACTGTATAGGGGCTAATTAAGTTACTTGAAAATAAAATTTCCTTTGTATATCGTGTGAAAGCTTTCTTAAGACCGAACTCAAAAATACATTTCTTCAAATTTTAGGTATTATATTGTCAGAGATATCGTCGAAAATGTACTGCAAAAATATGTTCCCTCCGCTCTATTTCCGAATCTACTGAAACTAAAATTATGAAAAAAACTAGTATGTTGTGGCCATCACAAAACTTTCTTCTATATAAATCACGTCAATAAAATCATTTAAATAGTACAAGAAATTACATCAATTTAGCACCAGTTCATATCAAAGTATATCTGAATTTGAAGTTTGATGAAAATTCGTGCATTAGTTATTGAGATAGAGCTATAGGGGAAATTCTGAAAAATGCAGCATAGCAGCGCCACTTGTTGAGCGATTTGCACCAAAACATAAGCAGCACTAATTCATATCAAGGTATACCTGATTCTGAAGTTTGTTGAAAATCCAAGCATTAGTTCTTGAGATAGAGGTATTGCGGAAATCACAAAAATGCAGCACAGCAGCGCCACCTGTTGAATGATTTACACCAAAATGTATAAAACCTCAATTCATGTCAGGGACTAACTGAACCTGAAGTTTGATGAAAATCCGTGCATTAGTTCTGGAGATTGAGCCATTGTGGATATCGTAAAAAATGCTGCATAGCAGCGCCACCTGTTGAGCGATTTACACCAAAACTTAAACAGCACTAATTCATATCCAGGCATACCTGAATCTGAGGTTTGTTGAAAACCCAAGCATTAGTTCTTGAGATAGAGCTATTGCGGAAATCACAAATAATGCAGCATAGCAGCGCCACCTGTTGAGCGATATACACCAAAAGGTATAAAACATCAATTCATACTGAAGATTAACTCCCACTATAACACAAATTATTTAAAGGCGCTGGTTACTTGATATAAGACTTTATTTAACACAGAAGCAGCGCACCGCCGCTTTCTCCCACACCCACATCTCAACACAATACTCAAAGCTTTTTTCACTTCACTTCAGATTATAGTCACTGTAATTTTAATTATAGGTGGCGCGGCATGTCTCGCTACATGGAACATACCGGCCCCCATTGACATGTTAATAACATTCAATAACAATTTTTACCAAGTACTCTAAATTACACAAATTAATACAAAAATTCACTATATACGTTAATTTAAATATAATCCTTTGAAAAAATATCAATACAACACACATATACACAATTATTATTATTTTTTTTAACTGTCATTGGCATCAGGCATGGGTGAAACACATAATTTACTTATTGACCTTTTGAAGGTTCCATTTTGAGTGTTTACTTTAACTACTCGAATTTTCTTATCGTTACCGTAATACACCTCAATAATTCTGCCTAATGGCCACTTATTTGTCGGTAAATTCTCTTCTACTAACACCACTAAATCTCCGATTTTTACATTATCTTTTTCAAATCTCCATTTATCTCTTTGTTGTAATTCACTTAAATAATTATGATGCCATTTACGCCAAAAAAGTTGTAGAATTTTAGTTATTCGTTGCCACTTTTTGAGGCGATTTTCTCTTATATTGGTTAAATCAGGCTCAATAATGGAATTTAACGGCCTGTTTATCAGAAAATGAGCCGGAGTTAAGACTCCAAAATCGTTCTCATCATCTGATAATGGACTCAAAGGCCTGGAATTTAGAATTCCCTCAATTTGTATGACTACAGTAAAAAGTTCCTCATAAGTGAGATTAGCACATCCCACAACTCTCTTAAAGTGATACTTAAATGATTTTATATCGGCCTCCCAAAGACCCCCGAAATTGGGTGCCCTGGGAGGGATAAATTTCCACTCAATGCCTTCCGTGGATAAATATGCTGCTAATTTCTCATCAGGTTTTTTTACTAACTCATAAAAAGCTTTAAGAATCTTATTTGCACCAATAAAATTTTTCGCATTATCTGAATACAATTTGGCACATTTACCTCTGCGTGCAATGAATCTTTTCAATGCAGCAATAAATGATTCGGAGGTTAAGTCTGAAACAATTTCTATATGTACAGCTTTAAATACAAAACAAACAAAAATACAGATATAAATTTTTGCAAGATAGTTCTACGTGCATACCCCACTTTGACCATAAATGGGCCACACAGATCTACTCCCGAAATATTAAAGCAGTAGTCCAATTGGACTCTATCCCTGGACAAATCGCCCATCAATTGATTTTCAATAACTGGTTTAGCTTTAAAACATGGGATGCACTGATGAACTACCTTTCGACATGTTGCACGACCATTTATTGGCCAAAATTTTTCTCTTACCAAAGAAAGTAATGTTGAAGCACCGACATGAAGGTATTTTTTATGATAATAATTTATAACAATTACAGTAAAATTATTAGACTTAGGCAAAATCGCTGGGTGCTTTCTCGCAAAATTTAAATCACTATTATCTAACCGGCCTTCAACCCTTAAAATTCCAAATTCATCTAGGTATGGGTTGAGGCTTTTTAGCTTACTACTTGGACTTACCGAACCTTTGGTCTGCAGACTACGTATATCTGCATTGAATTCTGCCCTTTGGGCAGATAATTAAATAAGTGTCTGACTGCTGCAAGTCTGAGGTTGACAAAGGGCCACCACACTTATAAAGTGGGTTTCTTGCATTCATGACAAACCTGAAAATATAACTAAGAATACGTGAAATAGTTATATAATTATTACTAAGATTAATTAAGTCATTAACAAAAGAGTTATCTGTAACATTACAGTTCATCACTAACTTCATTAAACGGATTTGAATTTGTTTTGAGCTCTTTTTTGAACTCTTCATCAGCTTCTGGTATTATTACTGAATTTTGGTGATAGTCAGTGTTATTAAGAAAAATGGGTCCACGCCACCACAAGTCACAATCAATGAGTTTATCTGGATCCATACCTCGTGAAAGTTTATCAGCCGGATTTTGTTCAGAGCAGATATGACACCACTGTTCAGGACTAGAGTTTTCTTGAATTTTAGCCACCCTAATTTGCACAAATTGTTTGAGATCAATAGGTTCCTTTTGAATCCACGCTAGCACAATAGTTGAATCGGACCACAGGAAAACATTAGTAACTATTACTTTCATGGATGATAAGACTCTTTTTACCAGTTTCGTTAGCAAAACTGCGGCGCATCGTTCAAGTCTGGGAATAGTTAGACTCTTTACTGGTGTAACACGTGATTTGCTAGCTATTAAATTCACCATCACATTTCCTAGAGAATCATAAGATTTACAGTAAACCGCTGCTCCATAACAACGTTCTGAGGCATCTGCGAAACCATGTATTTCAACAATTTCTGGGTTCTCAATTATAATGCGTCAACTTATTTGTATATTATTAACACTTTTAACCGATATAAGAAATTGGTGCCACTCGTGATATTCTGACTCAGGGAGCTCGTCATTCCAGTCAATATAAATTCTTCACAATCTCTGCATAAATATTTTGGCTTTCGCTATAACTGGGCCAAGAAGTCCTAGCGGATCAAAAATTCTGGCAATTGTCAACAATACTTGTCGCTTGGTATAGGAATCGCTCAATTCTATTTTAACTCTAAATAGGAAACAGTCATCCCTTGGGTTCCACAAAACCCCTAATGTTTTAGTCTCACTGTGGTTCTCAAAATTATACCCTTCTCCAGGTGTCAGCGAAAGATTTTTATCACTTGTGCACCATTTATGAAGTTGCATACCTGCCTTATGCATAATCGCTATGAGTTGCCGCTGCAACTCTTTGGCTTCCTCAAGCGTAGGTGCACCACACAAAATATCATCCATGTACATATTTTCACGAAGAACTGGTGCTGCATTGGAAAATTATTTCCTTCATCAATTGACAGTTGACCGAGCGTTTTCATAGCTAAGTAGGGCGCGCTGACCGTTCCATAAGTTACCGTTTGTAATTCGAAAATTTTTGGTTCTTCTTCAAAATTATCGTTCCATAAAATTCTCTGCAACGAATGCTGACTAGGATCAATGTTAATCATTCTATACATCATCTTGACATCTGCCGTTAAAGCATAAACATGTTCTCGGAAGCTAATCATAATTGTAAATAAGTCGTTTTGGATGACTCCGCCATTATATTGTAATGAATTTAGGGATGTCCCATTTGTTGTCGCGGCAGAACAATTAAAAATAACTCTGAGTTTAGCTGTCGATTTTTCGGGACGAAATACACCATGATGTGGAGCATAGTACACAATATCAGGTTCTTGTGTTTCTTTCACATGTTTCATATGCCCTAAATCTTCGTATTCCTTCAAGAATTCTTTATACAGATTAAAATATTGCTCATCCCTTGATAAGCGAGTCCACAGCGACCTGAGTTTTTTGAGAGCAAGATCCCTAGATCGGCCTAAACACGAAGGATTTTCCTTTAAAGGCATTTTCACTACGTATCTACCTTCTGCATTTCTCGAATGCGTACGCGCAAAATGTTTTTCGCATATCTCAAATTCCTTACTTTTTGGTAACTCTGCCTCAATGTCTTCGACTTCCCAAAACTTTTTAATGTTTTGTTTAAATCCTCCTCCCGAATTAGTCCACAATGAACTTTAACCTCATCTCCCTGTTCTATGCTTCCACTAGCCACGTATCCAAATACAGTATTTTGAAAAAGTAATTTCGAACTCTGAGAATATATTTGTCCTGGTCATAATAATTCATAATATATTTCCGCACCTATCAAGAGATCAATTTTATCAGGAAAATTAAATCGGTAATCTGCTAACATAGTCAAATCTGGGACCTCAACATTTACATTAATCACTCTTTGCGGAATTAAATCTGTAATTTTCTTTACTACTAACATATTCAATTCCCTTTCAAAACTTTTATCTCTATTCCCGATTTTTGTCTTTACGCAACCCTTTACTCTGATAGAAGAATCATCTAAACACGAAATTAAAGTGTTTGTTTTATTAATTTTAAGTTGCAGCCGATTAGCACACTGAGAAGTTATCAAACACGATTGCGAGCCGACATCCAATAAACATCTAACTTCCTGCCATTCCGAAAATTTATCTTTCATGAAAAGGCGAGCCGTACTCAATAACACAGTTTTTGTTTTATTTCTTTCGAAACTAGTGGCGACAGTCTGTCTCGGAGGGAAGGAAAAATTTTTTTGCTTGAAGCTTTTATTTCTGCACCTGCCTGAAACACATGACCTCGAAATTTATTTTGATTATTACTCAAATCATTTTCTTCCCTCGGAAAATGAATGAGTTTATTATGGGGTAGTCCACAATCGCAGTTTTTATGATTACATTTCTGTACGCAACAATTATAATTTAAACATTTGAAGCACGCTTTATTTAATTTCACAACTTCAACTCTTTCTTTTATCGAAAGTTTTTTGAATTGCGGACAAGAATGTAATGCATGATACGCAGTAGGTTTACACAAAACACATTTATTATTTTTTGTTTCCGAAAGGAAAACATTGGAGACCCCCCTTTCAGGGCGTGCATTTCGCAATTTATTTCCCGCTATTTGCTTATTTTCACTTACGAAATTTCTCGAATTTCATTCATTTCTGTTTTTATTTTTAACCGATGATAAAATATCGCATTCTCTGCCAAGCTGCTGTGGTTTAAAATATGATTCTGCTTGTTTAATTGCAATATGACTCATTATATCGCGATCTAACGAATTGAAAATTCTGTCTGAAACAATCAGATCGCATAATGATTTAAAATCATTTACTTCACGCAGACTACAGTAATATAGAAAAATTGATTTCAACCTAGATGCAAATTGAACGTAATTTTCTGACGGTAATTTTTGCGTTTTCCGGAAATTATTTAAACACTCTTGCGCTGTAGGTTGAAATTCCTTTAAGACTATAGTTTTCAATTTATCATAACTAATCAACTCCTCCTCTGACAAATAAATCATTAAATTACTCACCTTTTCCCCGAGAATGTTTAGAAGAATTTCTGCCTTAAACTCTTCAAGTACATTTTTAGTTTTGAACGCTTTTTCAAGTGATTGAAAGAAAAGGTTAAATGACTCAGCTCTCGTCGGTACACATATAGTTAATGTTTTAACACTTTTAATAAAACTTTCTAGGTTATTGCTCACTATTTCCGTTTCCGATTTTTCTGTTAAGGACGACAAATTTTCGCGGGAATCCCTACGCACTTTGGCCAATTCTAATTCTTTTTCTAACTGTGCCAATTTAATTTTTTCAAATTCAGAATTTTGGGAAGGTTCTTTGCGAATATTTGCTATTTCTAACTCTTTTTCTAATTGCGCTAATTTAATTTTCTCTAATTCTAGTTTAGATTTCTCAGTTTCTTTTCGCGACTTATACTCCTCAACAACCGAATTGACTACATCTTTCATTAATTGCTCATTTGAGTAATGCTCACTTTTCTCTATAATATCTCTCAACTCTATAATTTTACTGCTTTCAGGAGCAGTTAAACCTAATTCCTCTACAACAAGCTTAAGCCCGTCTTTATTTAAATTATCAATAACAGACATAATTTAACTAAATCAAAACTAGGAAAATTGCTCTTATCTCAGTCGCTGCGGCAATCACGAAGTATAGCTGTATAAATCCACGAGCATATTTATAAAAGATAATATCTCAACACTGAATTCTTCTTAGTCACAAACTTCTCTTATTAGGCACAAATTATCACGACACTCTCACAAAAAGGTGAACTAAACATCTTTAAGCACAAACAGAAACTAAATCATATACTGTTCGAATTTGTTCTTGTTATCAAAAGCACACGAATTATTTTAATTGTACTCCTCCGTTGGGTCGACGGACCATGAAGATTAACTCACACTATAACACAAATTATTTAAAGGCGCTGGTTACTTGATATAAGAATTTATTTAACACAGAAGCAGCGCACCGCCACTTTCTCCCACACTCACATCTCAACACAATACTCAAAGCTTTTTTCACTTCTCTTCAGATTATAGTCACTGTAATTTTAATTATATGTGGCGCGGCATGTCTCGCTACATGGAACACATACCAAGAACTAACCGAATCTGAAGTTTGATGAAAATCCGTGCATTATTTCTTGAGATAGATCTATTACGAAAATCGTGTAAATGTTGCAAAATGCAGCATAGCAGCGCCATCTGTTGGGCACTTTAAACCAAAACGTTACCAGCACCAATTCATATCAAGGAATAACTGAATCTGAAGTTTGATGAAAATACGTGCATTAGTTCTTGAAGTAGAGCTATTGCAGAAATCGCGAAAAATGCTGCATAGTAGCGCCACCTATTGAGCGATTTACACCAAAATGTATAAAACCTCAATTCATGTCAAGGACTAACTGAACCTGAAGTTTGATGAAAATCCGTGCATTAGTTCTGGAGATTGAGCTATTGTGGATATCGTAGAAAATGCCGCATAGCAGCGCCACCTGTTGAGCGATTTACACCAAAACTTAAACAGCACTAATTCATATCCAGGCATACCTGAATCTGAAGTTCGTTGAAAACCTAAGCATTAGTTCTTGAGATAGAGCTATTGCGGAAATCACAAATAATGCAGCATAGGAGCGCCACCTGTTGAGCGATATACACCAAACGGTATAAAATATCAATTCATACCAAGAACTAACAGAATCTGAAGTTTGATGAATATCCGTGCATTATTTCTTGAACTAGAGCTATTACGAAAATCGTGTAAATTCTGCAAAATGCAGCATAGCAGCGCCATCTGTTGGGCGTTTTAAACCAAAACGTTACCAGCACCAATTTGTATCAAGGAATAACTGAATCTGAAGTTTGATGAAAATACGTGCATTAGTTCTTGAAGTAGAGCTATTGCAGAAATCGCGAAAAATGCAGCATAGCAGCGCCACCTGTTGGGCGATATACGCCAAAAACTAATCAGCACCAATTTATATTAGGGACTACTTGAATATAATTTTTTATTGAATTGCGTGCATTAGTTCTTGAGATAGAGCGCCCACAAAATTTGTGTCACATACAGACAGACAGACTCACAGACAGACATTTTGTAAAAACATGTTTTTGGAATCTCTGACCTCTAAAACGTGTAAATCCGTCGAAAACCGGAAGTCGAAAATTTTTACGAATCCAATACATTATTCTTGTAAAGATAGAAGAAAGTAATAAGGGTAGTAGAAGTTAATTTAATCATTGCAGGGAAAGAACAGCAATTACCCTAGGTCACATAGTTTTTGAGTTAATCGATTTTTCTGTTGCACAAAATTGTCGGTAATTAGCCGAGGCATTAACCTTTAACCCCTTCGGGACAAGCGTCTTTTACAGAATTTTTAATCTTTTATCACCGGCTTTTTAAAACAGAAAGTTTTGCCTCATTGAATCGGGAAAATGCTCGGATTAAATAAATTAAAATTTACAATAAAAATTTACTGGTGAGAATAATCACTGATTTTGAGCACCTTAAGAGACACGAATACCGGTCGCTCGTTCCCAAGGGGTTAAGGACACGGACGGTTTGGACATACATAATGACAAAAACGGCGCCATCGGCTTTTAAAGCCTAGATAACGACTTTTAATGACATATTTGTGTAATGCAATCCCCAGTTACTAACTCATATATTTATTGTAGGAAACCCTCTGTACGCGAGTGGTACTCGCACTTGACCGGTTATTATGCTCATAAAACTTGTTTGGTAAAAGGAGAAAAATTAAGATTTCTCTTTTCTCCTCCAAGTCTCTATATACTCTATATCGAATATATATTCGATCAATGGCAAAATATGTAATACATAAGCACAAAACCATTTTATTCAAAATATTTTTAATTAGAGAAATGCAGTCATATCGCACCCTTGCCTCAAAAGTGGCATAACAAAAAAAAAACTTCGTTGTTCAGAAAATGCGAAAAACTGTTTCCGGGCTGTGGAAGGGTAATGGCCATCTTGCAAACACAACTCCTACCTTGTGGTTGGATTTTCAGTGCACTATCTGGTACTTTAAGGGATTGGTAGCTGTGTAAAAACCAAGTGGAATGGGAGCCATAACTCAAAAAACCAAATTTTTGAGTTGTGCCACTTTGAAGCAAGGGTGCGATATGTTCTCGTTTACAGGTGAACTTTTATTTTAACAGATTTTTTAGGTGAACTTTTATTTTACATCATTTTTTCTGAATTAATCTCCTTTATTTGGCTGTCTCAGTGGATTCCATACATCACCATGCATGTGAAAACGATCAACAAACCGTTTAGTATTGCTCTTACTCTGTCTTGAAAAAAACCTTTATCAAAAATGCGGTCGCATTTAAAATTCTACAAAAGCAAAATAAAACAACAGTTATATTTAAAAACCTACACCGGATGAAATATAACAAAACATTATGTTAATATTAAAATAAAAAAGCCTTATGCATTTAATGTGTTGTTGATAGCTTTTTGATAACGAGTGTTACCCTGTACGGGTTTACCTCGTAATAATAATTAATGGATAAAGAAGCAATCATCCCTACATTCACTAAAGACCTTCCAACCAATTCCAACATATTTTCCTGTCAGTCAGTAGAACAAATCTGGAAAATTTAGTTTTATGTAGATTTCGTATGAAATACTACCTATTGCGATCTCTTCTATGTTGGAATTTCTGAAAATTTTTTGCAGATCTACACTGATCATGACCTCTAGAACCCCAAAACACCCCCAGTAAAAAAATTATATATGTATATACACACACATATATATATATATGTAAGGATATCGCGCTACTTCCGTTGTGTTTTCCCTGTCTCGGTGTCGATCGTTGCCCGTCCGATGGGTGCTGGGGCACGGACAACAGACGAGTCCATGCCGACGTTGGATCGCTCCTTCTGAGCTTCTAGCATATCTTTGTAGTGGCAGTGTGAGTGGTATCCGGGAATTAATAAAAGTCAGAGAAAATGCGCGTCTGATTAAAGGAAGACACAGTTTTTTCGGGGACCTGATTTATTGAACTTTGATTACATCCTTTTGAGAAATCAGGCCCCTTTGGCTTGAGAGCCGCTACTTTACTTCTTTATGGACATAGGGATCGGGAGTTAGGTGTATCGCAAAGCGATACATGGAGAGCAAAGTGGCGTGGACTTAAGGCATTACTTAGATGGTAAAAAGCCCCCTCTTGCAGCCCTTGGAGCAGTATAAGTATGAGGTATTTTGCATTATTCCTGCTAGGGGTCGTTGAAGTCAAAGGGGGTGTCTTTAAAATCTAATTGGCCGTTAGCTGAATGGTTGATTGCCTGGGCCAAAGGCGTTGGCTCAGCTCGGCCGACGGGTCGCCGCTAGACTTTAAAATTGCACTTACCTCAGCAAAAGTATTCTTATGAAATGGGCCAAAACGATCTTTGAAAGTTATAAGATGCGATGCTGAAAAACTGACTTAACAGGGGCAACTGCATTCAATCAATTGAGACACAATTATTAACGCATTTAAAAAGTTTTAATTTTAATTTCTACATTTAAATTTCTATTTTTTAAAACGGGGATTTCAAATTTTAAAAGGAGTAAAAAGGGGATTTTAAATTTAAAAAAGCGGCTTAGCTTTTATCGTTTCATATATATATGTTGCATTATGGCACTCATTCTTTATCCCGTAGACTAAATGTTGCATTATAACAACATTGGATTACTTTATCGTTGAAAATGCAGTACTGGCCGTCTCGATAGCAGTTGTGGATCGCATCCAGCAATAATAGCCTATAGTCCAGGAAATAGGAAATTTTACCTAGCAAAATTAATGGTAGTACTGGAAATCGGCTTTCTAGATGTTTTTTGGGTCGCTGAATCCGATTTTGTAACTTCCCACCAAAATTTCCCCCGGCAACCTCCCCAAATTTTAGTAAAAAGCCCCCCCCCCCCCAAAAAAAGGTTTTTATTAAAAAAATCAATGTTTTTATTTTCTTAGGGAAAAAGTATCTAGAAATTTAGAAAGTAGATAAAATTTCCAATAAACTAGGTATATGACATTATGACTTAGGATGAAGGGGAAGGGGGATCTGCCTCGGAACATGCGCGCGGAGCTGCGTAAACTAAGTTGCGCAATTCTACTTAACCACTCACACGTTTACATTCGCCCTCCCATCTCCCCTCCGAACTTTCTCTATAAGGTTTACTTTAAGATTTTTGGGTCGCTGAATCCGAATTTTTAACTTTCCCCCAAAAATTTCCTTCCGAAACCCCCCTCCAAATAGTTGTTTTTAACTTAAATTTCTTATTGTTTTAGGAGAAAAGCAGTACGAAATTCAGAAACCAGACAAATTTTCAACAAATAGGATATATGACATTATGAATTAGGATGAACGGGGAGGGTGAGGGCTGCCTCGGAACATGCACTGCGGCGCTACGTGCACTAAATGATGAAGGCCAGGCAATAGGGGATTTTATCTGGCAAAATTAATGGTAGTACTGGAAAACGGCTTTCTAGATGCTTTTGGGGTCGCTGAATCCGAATTTGTAACTTCCCACAAAAATTTCACCCGGTAACCCCCCAAAAAATTGATTTTTTGAAAAAAAAAATTGGTTTTTGAGAAAAGCGCGCGGGGAATGTTCCGAGGCAGCCCCCTTTCTCCCGTTTATCCTACGCCATAATGTCATATATCCTATTTGTTGCAAATTTTGTCTAGTTTCTGAATTTTGTAATGCTTTTCCCCTAAAACAATAAGAAATTTAAGTTAAAAACAACTATTTGGGGGGGGGGGGTTCGGGGGGGGGAATTTTGGGGGTAAGTTAAAAATTCGGATTCAGCGACCCAAAAAATTTAAAGTAAACCTTATAGAGAAAGCTCGGAGGGAAGATGGGAGGGCTAATGTAAACGTGTGAGTGGTTAAGTGGAATTGCGCAACTTGCGGCAGCACTGCGGCGCATGTTCCGAGGCAGATCCCCCCTTCCGCTTCATCCTAAGTCATAATGTCATATATATAATTTGTTGCAAATTTTGTCTACTTTCTGAATTTATAGCTAATTTTCCCCTAAAACAATAAAAAAATATAGAATTTTTTAATAAAAACCTTTTTGGGGGGGCTTTTTTTTACCAAAATTTGGGGGGGTTGCCGGGGGGAATTTTGGTGGGGAGTTACAAATTCGGATTCAGCGACCCAAAAAACATCTAGAAAGCCGATTTCCAGTACTACCATTAATTTTGCTAGGTAGAGTCCCTATACGGTCTCTATTGCCTGGGCTATTAATAGAAGTGGTCAGAACAGGTAATTCGATCCTGTTATATTAGTACAACAATTTGTTGCATTGCAGTCGTCGAGTGAAGGATATGGAATACATCTTTCCGTGAAGTTTCCCCAGAATAAATTGAAACAACGCATAATATCAGCTCAGCACTTTATTAGAACATCTTTCGGTGGCGCAGTTTCCACCAAGATTATTAGCATATCTCCGTAGTAGTAATAAGGGCTAAAACAAAGGGATAAAATAAAGTAGATAATCAAATAAATGGACGGTGACCAGGGGATAGTATGTAAACTGGAAATACGACTCAAATCTGCTGAAACACAGCGAGCATCGACTTTTTCTTCCTCAAGTGTAAGAATACAAATATGACGTAGATCGCGCTCTCAACCAATGAATAATTAAGAATATCACGCCATGAAAAAAGTGCGGACAGAGCAAGCGGATGAATTTGAAGGAAAAAAGGATAACCTCAGAAATGCGCGGGAAAGTAAAAATGGAAGCTAAAAGAACATTCTAGAAAGAAAAAAGTGCGGAAATAGAACATTTAATTTAAGAATACTAAAAGCGTAATATTTAAGTAATTTAGACAAGTGAGATATTAAATTAAAGGGAATTTAACAGAGTTAACGATAGAGATTATTTAAGAATAAGGATTTAGTGAATATAAAGTAGTAATTAAGAATAAGATAAGGAAATCGCGTAATTAGATCTAATAATGTAACATATATATATATATATATATATATATATATATATATATATATATATATATATACTGCTCAAAACAATTAGGGGAGCACATGATTTTAACAAAATTACCAACTACTTACACCGATAAGCAAGTAAAATAAGACATCCATAATTAAGCGTAGTAGAAAACAGATAAAGAAAACTTCACATGCAAATTAAAGTTTATGATGCCAAAAACTAGAAAAAGGAGATAAGTGCAGAAATCGGGATTTTGCAGAAACATTTGTTTCACTATCTCAGTTGTAAAATTCAATTGCTCAGCTTCTGTTTTGAGAAAAGGTAACTTGAAAATGTCACAACAATGTGATTTACCGGAATCTATGGCTTGGCGTGTTATCGGAACAGTTGAATATTGGAAAACATATCGAAGTGTAGCGAACGCCGTTGGAGTCGCATGAAGTGTCAATGCAAGGCTGTGGAATCGATTCCAAGATACATGGAATGGTAGACATCGACAAGGGCAACAGACAGACATTTTCTAAAAGCCATCAAATCTTGTTCAGGACATTCTAAAATGTATAAACCCATCAAAAACCGGAAGTCGAAATTTTTCATGAATCCAATACTTTCTTGTAAAAATTGACCAGCCCGATCTCTGTCTCTAATCCGCAACAAAGAACATAAAGTAGATATACCATCCCCTCCCCCTTTACTCTCTGTGCTTTTCCCTACATTCATTTAGCTGGATTTGACTTCAAACAGGAAGTCACGTGCTCTCGCAAAATGGGCTTGCCAGAAAAAGATCATCATCAGAACTCATGCTTCTCTTTAAGCTCTAATGATTACGCGTTGGGAGAAGAGGAAATAAAGTTTTTAGCGGATAGAAAGTAGTAAATAATAATTTATTTATTTATTAATACTAAAAAATAAGAAATAGAATAGAGAAATATTGTAAAACAATACATTTTTAGATTCAAAATTTTACGTGCAGGTGGAGCAAAGGGTTTGGAAGTAGGAATTTCGAGGGACGGTAAATTTAGATGAAATCTTCAGAAAAAGCGAAAATCAGCTGAAATGCAAAGGAATATTATGCTATAAAACTTAAAAAGGCAAAATCAAAAACAGCAACAACAACAACAAAAAACCCCTGCCCTGTTTGTTGTTTTGCTGCAGTAATAAATAAATCCATCATCTAAATTTCACCTGAAATTTCAATTTCTCCCTTTTCGCACCCCCTACACATATTCCCCGCTTTTTTTTACCCGACTGCCAAGAAGGGTATGTGTTTCACGAGTATCTGGGTATGTGGATTTCTTTATACCCTCGAAACATCCCAACGGCTGGAGGGATTTTAATGAATGAGGTCTCTATAAATTTTTCTTAACCGTATAATGGTTGTAGACTAGGTTTTGTTTTTATAAATTCAAAATGGCGGCCGTAAAATACGAAATGGCGGTAGAGACGAAAATTAATTTTTACGTACCCTATTGAGTGGCCTATCATTGTATAGGTCTTTCAAAATGAAGACGATGTTTCATTGACTATTTTACAGTCAGAAGCTCCGCTTAAATATTACACAACCTGGAAGTTGTGTAGGTAGGATGTCTAGGTTTACTGCAACTCTAACCTTCATAGACATCTGTAGGCCTCATCAAAACTGTGTTTATAGATAGGAACCAACAATTAAACACAGCTTAAAAGTCATCAATACAAGTAAATGAAAAAAAGTGTAAGTAATATAAAAAATAGTTTCACATTGATGAGAAATAATTAATTCGCTTTTTAAGCAGTCGGGTTTTTTGATTTTTTAAATTTAATTTTTACTTGTTTGTATGCATATATTTTGATACATAACTTTTGAATGGTTACTCTCACTATGTTAAAGAAATAAGTTCCTTTTTGAAAACGATCCTCGTATCACTTTCGTTTTACTTTGACAAGAAAAACGAATTATTTAAATTCTATGATTCTGCCTCTATGATTATTTCTATGATTTAAAGAAATATAACGTAATGCTTACAATATTTTAATATGTTGTTCTAATACAACAAAGTATTTATGACTTAAAAATTGGACATTTTATTAAGTCCCACACTTCCTCTTTTTTAAATTCTTTTTTTATATTTTATCAATTTGCTATTTTATTTTAATAATAAATTAAATAAATAATTAGTTTTCTATATTAACTCCTTCTGAAAAGTCCACTATCTCCTACCAAACAATTATTAGAGCTCAAACTGTTAAATTATTTTTTAATTAAAAAGTTATTAAATTATTAAAAGATAAACGTTTGTAAATTGTTTAAAATTATTAATTATGAAGAAAATTATTGTTAAATTAAAAAATAATTATTATATATTTTTTAATTATTTAATTTGCTTCTGAGTTTCTTTTTATTTTGTAGTTGCAGAAACTAATCAGTCATCTAAATCCCCACTCCCACCCACAACTGAAATTTACACTTCCCCTTCCAAATCTTTTGCTTTCTCTTTGACCTATATATTACCTTATATTAATAATAATAATAAAAAAGACAGCCACCCCCTCCTCGATTTAGATTATTTAAAAAGAAAAAAGCAGCTGAAGCCTATCGAAATGCAGAAGTACCTCTTGCATAATTTTTCTAAAACACTCTAGAAACGTTTGAAAATGTAAGTAACATCTGACGCAAAATGCATTTATGAATCGCAATCTGTTTTACTACGGGGTAAAATGTACTGATAATAAAATCTGAGTGCAGAAAACTGTCGGTAACCATGCCGATGCAAACCACTCTGGTCTGCGAATCGACCGTAGCTAAACGACATGTTAGGCTTAATTAAACACATATCCTAACATATGACAGCTAAATGATAATTTTTTCTACTTGAAATCATTCATGTCTGTTCAGCATATTTTCACATAAAACAAGTGTATCATATCCATTTATAATGCATTAAGTTCTAAATTAAAATTAAGCTATTATAAACATAGAAATCAGATCTAAACAAACGACAGTGTTGCCATTCAAATTCAAATTCCAGCAAATCTACAAAAAAAAAATGAATGACTCTTTGAACGCTTCATTAAAAAAAAATACAAGTTAATGCCGATGCTGGTCTTAAAGTATTTGTAAAAGTATATTCAAACCTTTAAATATTTTAAATTTGTTTAAAAACTTCAAAAACTGGAGCAGTGTTGCCAGTGGGCTACTTTTTTTAAAATTCAAATTCTTGATTGGCACCACTTTTTTGAAATGGTAAAATGCGCTTTATTTAATGACATATTAATTGAGGCGAAAACAAAGGCAATTTTACCGTTTCAAAAAAGTGGTGGCAATCAAGAAATCTGAATTTTAAAAAAGTAGCCCACTGGCAACATAGGAAGAGCGCTGACGCGCTGCTCCGCACTCAAACGGTTAAGTTCTGGGCCAAATCAACAACAAAAACAAGTTCTAAATTAGACATAACGGATAACTATCGCCATCTGCTGGAGAAAAGATACAACTTTCGTTCTAGGAAGTTCCACGCAAGCACATTGCATTACATGTATTTTTAATTTATTCAGAATGATTATCCTCTTGCACAATTTCAGATTTCCTGTGACATTTGTTTTCTGTCTTACGTGACAAAGTGAAAATTATCCGAATTTGAATATCTAAAACTTTCAAATGCATTTACAATAAAGAATTATTTCAATGGCACGTTAGCATTATTTAAAGGGAAATTAAATGGGCAATTTTTTCTGTACCGAAGGCTACGAGCAGCGCCTCTGTAGGCCGTTTTAATTTCCAATAAATTAGGAGCTTATGTTTCTTGCTAATCCTTTTGGCGTCAACTTTCTGTTGCAATCGTACATTTTTTTACAGTGCATTTTATCAGATTTAAAGACATTGCAAAAAAAAAAATGAATATTTAAGTATTGCGCGGCAGCTCAATACTTCTTTATTTCCAGTGTCACTTCTCAATGTCATAGCTGCCAACTTTTACGCTTTCTTCCTACCACTAAAATTTTATAGTAAATATTGCCTTATCTAATCGTCGAAATCTCATGATTAAACAAGGCAAAGATCTTTATTCAATTTTAGTGGTAGCAAAAAAGCGTAAAGGTTGGCAGCTATGCAATGTTAATTTAACATAGAAAAGCCTATGGAGATCATAACTTTTTCATTTTTTCTTCCCACTTTTTTGTCCCTGATGCCACTCATTTTTTATTCTTTACTAATTCTAATGATATTATAAATTTAAAGTGTAAAAACGTTTGTCTGACGTCAGGGTCAAAACAAATGGTAAAATGCCCTTGCATATGGGTGAATTATAACCCAGAGAGAAACATGAGCCATTTTTTTTTTACATTATTCAAATATTTTTCTTAATAATTCCAATTTTCGCTTTTTTCATTGAAAATCAACGGACATTTTTCATAGAAACTGTAACATTTTTACTTCATTGTTGCAAAAATTTCAAAAGCCATAATAATAATTTATTTCTTTTTAGTGGAAAGATTTTCACGTGAAATATTAAATTGAGCTAGTTTTTTTTTTTAATTAAAAAGGTGAATATGGCGTCATAGTGGAAATAAAAAGGATATTTTCAGAATAAGTGTTTGCTTTGGTCAAGTTTATATTTTAGTAAAAAGTTTCTAATGGATAGCTATTTTTACGCAGGTAGCGAACTTAGTGGGGAATTACATAACTTACCTAAGTAGGTAATAATTTTCTGATGTGTTTACATCACTCCTTGGGAGAGAATAAGGTTTAAAAATTTAAGTAAAACTTTTATTTTTTATTTTTTACTGTATCACAACTATAATATTGTTAAATATTGGCAGTAAGGATTCAACACAATTTACATTTACATTCATAGCGTTCCTGAGGGGGAAATAAGGTGATAATAAGAAGGTAATAAATTTAAGTGAAGTTAATTTTTTATGTTTTGATTATCGATTTTTTTACGTTCAGATTAGAAGTTTTTGCCCAAACTACCGCAACCTGCATTACTACAGTGGTGAAACATTTTGAATTACACATTGGTAAACTGCATCCCACATTGTGATGCAATACAGCATACATCAAAGCCTGATGATGATACTCTCTATTAATTTTGAAATGCGTTCGTCTGAGTGCAGTAGTTATTAAAAAACTTGACATATTACACAAAAACATAATTTGAAGAACAAATTAAAAAAACAAAATTTATTTCCTACATTGTTTAAGCCCGAGAAGGGACAGATAAGATATTTCATACAATTCGTTCTACATTTAATGTTAAATTTTTGTAACAAATAAGTTAAACCAATTGAACATTAAAAAATAAACATAAAATTCATACAACTTGATACTTTAAACACCCTTAAAAACTTAGATTCCGTTCAAATGAAATCGAAATAAATCTTAGACGTTTTCCATTTTTCGGTTGTAAAAGTTTTATTGCAGATTTTTGTATTACTTTTATGATGATTGTACATAAAATGATAAGATACATGCAAAATACAAAACTTTAAAAAGTCTAAGATTTATTTTGATTTCATTTGAAAGGAATCTAAGTTTTTAGGGTGTTTAAAGTATCATGTTGTATAAATTTTATTTTTATTTTTTAATGTTCAATTGGTTTAACTTATTTGTTACAAAAATTTAATATTAAATGTAGAACGAATTGAATGAAATATCTTAATATCTGTCCCTTCTCGGGCTTAAACAATGTAGGAAATAAATTTTGTTTTTTTAATTTGTTCTTCAAATTATGTTTTTGATTAATTTGTTATCGGTACAACATATTTTAATTATCTTGCAGATAAAATTTGCAATTTTAACATGTAGTTTGTAGCGAAAATAAAAAGTCACGCTAAACAACAAATTTTTAATGTAGAGGGAACCTAAACAAGCATTTTCGTTATAGAAATTGTAGCTGGAAATGGCGCGTTTAAGCGCTGGTGACTAAATTGTGGTTTACATATTTCCTTTGTTCTAATCATAAAAAATCAAAGGATAATACTTTTTGATTAACAAAATGCTTGAGGCATCTTTTTTTTTTTTTTTTTTTTTTTTTTTTGTCAGAGAAATATTTTTTAAATTATTGTTTTGAAAATTTATCATTCACTTTCCGTCATTTTTGACGGGGATTATATACTAGTATTTTAATAAAGTCACAAAGTGCTTAAGCAAGCTATTACAGCTCATTGCTTATTGAAATCACTTCAACAATTAAATATGATCGCTTAAAAAAAAGCTAAAGTAGACTAATTTCTAAATTAGACCAGGGGCGGATCCAGAGAATCGTTTTTTTTTGGGGGAGGGGGGGGGGCGATACCGAGTGATATATAATCAACGTAGTCATAACTTCTGTTGCTCAAATCATTCCTTGCAGTTAATTATTAAATGAATATGAAATAATTAATGCGATTTGAAAATATTACAGACTCTCGATTATCCGACATTCGATTAACCGAAACACTCGGTTATCCAACACCCTTTTTATATAATCCCGCCTCTCCTCAAAATATGGTTTATTGTTGCTGTTTAGGTCATAAAATTAAAAACGTTAGGGTGACCGAGCCAGTAGTTGATCAAATAAGGTCGGTGCTACGGGGTTTTTATTCTATTTCCTTCCTTTTAAGTTTTAGAAGTAAACTAACATTATCGCTACAACCCTTAATGAATGTCCTATCATGAGCAAAAATTAAATCTTCTGAAATTAAATAGCAACCAAATTATAAGCAAATAGTTTCTTTAATTGCCATTTCCCCAGTAGTTGACCAATCAATGAAATATGTCGAAAATTCCAAAATTAATCTTTAAAATATCATGCTTAAACTGTGATTAGTAATAATTCATATAAAACTATTATTTGAAAAAAGCAAGATGGAAGTGGATTATTTCAATTTACCGTAATGGTCTCCAACTAATCAAAAACTACATTTTTACAATTTCTAATTTAAAAAAAATCATAAAATTGCTTCTTTTATAGCAGGCAGCTGACAATAATGTGACAACAGGTGTTCCGTCATTCAAACAAAAATATCATGTTTAGTGCCACGTGTAAAACTCATTTCCGCCTGAAATGGCGCACTATTTCAAAAATTTGATCAACTACTGGAGAGGTATCAACTACTGGAGAGATCACCCTATAACAGAATTTATTTATTAAATGTCTTATTTTTTCTTTTTCTTTTTACTCTTGTACTATGGTAATTATTTATCTTATTTTTTGTTCTTTTAGTTATAGTGAACAACATTAATAACACAAGCCTGCCATGATTGTGTTTTTTAACTTTTGATAATTGATTTTGGTGTATTTTTTAGCACTGGATCCGAAAATGACCTTCATTTTCAACCATCAAGTCACGATTTTTGCAAATCGTAAGTTTCAAAGTTAAAAAGTAAAAAATAGCGAAAATCTCACAAAGCAATTTGTCAAAGCCTTAACAAAAGAAGGTAAATGTTCTAAATGCATCTGCGACAAATTTTCCAGCCTTATCAGCCGCCAAAGTAAAAGAGGATATCGAGATGAACCCCATACAGAGGATTAAAAGAAAAGCGGGAAGCAGAGCATGAGCGGTTCAAAGAAACTTCCACGCATGGAATAAAATTATAAAGATTTTAAATACACAATATTTTACATGTTTAACTATAAAAATCCATGTATGAGCAAAAAAATGAATAAATTATTATGAAAAAAAATTACGTCTATTTTATAGTAGCAGATTTTCGCAATATTTCGACTTCTTAAAAATTTGCGATTTGTGAAAAAAACTGACGTGATGGGGTGGTAAAAAATGAAGGTCATTTTTGGATTCAGCACTAAAAAATACATAACAACCAATTATAAAAAGCTGAAAAACATAACTATCACATCCATTTTTTAATATCAAATTTCTGAAAGAGGATAATCTCTGAAAAAGGATCCCCTTCAGAAATCTGAGGGCCTTAACATCCTTGAAAGTCAAAAATGTCATCTAAGTGGTGTATATACCTCTTCACAGGCGCGGATCCAAGGAAGGCGGGAGATCGCCCCGATCGCCACCCACCCCTTGGATCAAAAAATATAAATTCGCCGATTATCGCAAACTTCGACAAATGCTCGCCGAAAAGAATCATTTTTGTCAATCGTTCGCAGGTCAAAAAATCGCGCAAAAAACGCGAATTTCTTCAAAGGATCGAGCAAAAAACGCGAATTTCGTCAAAAAAACACGAAAAAAAACGCGAATTTCGTCAAAGGACCACGGAAAAAAACGCGAATTTCGTCAAAGGGTCGCAGAAAAAAACGCGAATTTCGTCAAAGGATCACAGTAAAAAACGCGAATTTCGTCAAAGAATCGCAGAAAAAAACGCGAATTTGGCCAAATAATTAGGGAAAGAACGCTGATTTAGCGGAAAAGCGCGCAAAAATGCGAATTTCGTCAACAGATCTCGGAAAAAATGCGAATTTCGTCAAAGAATTGCGAAAAAATGCGCGAATTTCGTCAAAGGGCAGCGGAAAAAACGCACAATTAGCACCAGGGGGAGATTCTCCTAGGCGCGCATCCATGGGGGTTTCTATCGGTGCGCTCGCCCCCCCCCCAAGATATAAATCCAACGCTTTTAACGGCAGTTTTCGCGGAACAGACATACAAGCAAACGAAAACCAAACACTTTCCGGGTGTCAATGGTAAACCTCACTGAAGTTTTGGCAATTAGTGAACAAAATAGGATTATGTCCTGTCAAAAGGCGCCATAATTTTTGACACTATGGGTTGAGGTGCGGGATGATGCCACTTCGTGTACCTTTTGTTGAATCTCTACAACAGAAATTGACAATGTTATGCGGATCCCTTTAAGGTGTTGAAACTTTTTCTTCTTTCAAAGAAGCTGCAACTCTAATTTCTGTATAACGATATTTTAGAGGAGTTCTTTATTGTTTGAGAAAAGAATGGGAATTATAGCAATTTCCAAAGAAAGAAAAAAACAAGAAAAAAAAAGGTCCTTTGAAAAATGCAATCATCTTAATGTTTTCTGAAGAAAGCCACTAATGTGTAAAAAATGTCCTGTTATTGCCACCCGCATTGGTAAATTTCAAGGGGTATTTGATGAATGAACAAAAAAGGATTATGTCCTAATCCTAGTCAGTTAAAAGCTAAAATGCTTATGGTGTGTTGATTTCTTAAAAACCGACTTGGTAAATTTGTTCTTCCCTTATTTGCCCCAATCGAACCTCCCTCCCCCTCCCGTGGATGCGCGCTTAGGGAATCTCCTCCCGCGTGCTAATTGGCGAAATTCGCGTATTTTTTTCGCGATTCTTTGAAGAAATTCGTTTTTTTTCAGAGGTCTGTTGACGAAATTAGCGTTTTTTGCGCGATTCTTTCGCGAAATTAGCGTTTTTTTCCTCAATTTTTTGGAGAAATTCGCGTTTTTTCTGCAATCCTTTGACGAAATAAGCGATTTTTTAACGAAATTCGCATTTTTTCCGCGCTTCTTTGACGAAATTTTGCTTTTTTTCGAGATCCTTTGTCGAAATTCGTGTTTTTTCGCGATCCTTTGACGAAATTGGGGTTTTTTGCGCGATCCGTTGACGAAATTCGCGTTCCTTTTGCGATCCTTTTACCTGCGAACGATTGACGAAATTAATTTTTTTTCAGCGATCATTTTCTCGAAATTCGCGATAATCGGTGGATTTATATTATTTTTTTTGGGGGGGGGGGCGATCGTCCCCCCCCCCCGTGGATCCGCGCCTGAATTAGACTAAAGTAGAGTTTTCGTAAAGTAGACTAGAAGCTAGAAAGTAGACTTTTTAAAATTGCTTTAAGAGGAGTTAACCACAGAAGTCAATGAATTGAATAGTAGAGATCATGGTTGTACCATCGTGAGGAAAAAAAGTACACACCCACTACTAACTCTGAAACCAATTATAATAGAAAAAATTCACAGGTACAAAACGATTAGAAATAAAGTCTACTTTTAAATGATGTATATAAAATTTGCTGAAGGGGCCATCTACAAATCAAAGGAGATAGACACCTTTTAAGAAAATTTCAGAGTTTTTTCTTTTTATTCTTACTCGCTATATATTTCCTCAATGGAAAAAAAATATGTAAAACATACGCGCTAAACCACTTGATTCAAACTTTTTAAATAAAAAAAAATAATAATAATAGTATTCATGACTCAAAAAATCCCTGCCGGACCGGCCTACAGGCGGAGGTAGATTTCGAAGTTAAGTATACTAATTTCACCAACAAAAACTAAATCATAATTTGAGATAAACCCACTTTAACAATTTTATCTGACCGCTTTTGACGAGTTTTTATTTCATTTTATATAATAGCTGGTTTTATCAAATCATGTTAAGGCGGTGTTCAAAAAAGTACTTTTCCACGAAATTTTCTGTCACATTTTCAGATTTATTTTTAATAGAAAAAATATGAAACGCGCTGACGTGATTTTTGAAGAGCTTTATAAGCGACCTGTGTTTTTATTTTTCGTTCAATTAATTAAAACTTGATTTATAAACAATTATTTTCTCAGTAGGACAATATTTTTCATTTCTAACACAATCGCTTCGGAAAATTATGTTCAAAATGCCGACTTTGACATCATTTTTTGAAATATATTCTGCCTCTATCAAAAAACCGATCATTACGATACATTATATAGTTTCTGAATAAGAGAATCTACTAATTGGATGCGTTTGAAAGCAAAAATGAATTTAAAAATGAGTAAGAAAATAAGCAGTTTGATTTTGAATACACCCTTAATAAGATGATTTTTTTCTTCAACCGCTATGTATTTTTAATTTGTTTTTGCTGTAAGAATTGGTCCTATCAAAAACTTGTGTTGACAATGTGTTGATAAATGTTGTAGACAATATTAAGAAGATATATGATAAATTCATGGGGATTTTATATCTTGTGAATTGACGGAGTTATGGATTTTTTTCTTCTTCAACCCCCCCTCCCCTTTTATTGTTTTCGTTTTTTTTTTTTTTTTTCCCCGGTTCGAATTGGTCTTATCAAAAACTTGTGAATTTAAAAGTTGTGGACAATGTAAAGGAGATTTATAATAAAATTAATTGGATTTGATATCTTGAGAATTGACGAAGTTATGAATTTTTTTCTCCCCAAAATCCTATTTTTTGCGCCCCTTGAGCCCATTTTTAATTTTATCAAATATCTGTGATACATAAATTTTTGAACCTATTTTCAGAAGTAATAAAAACTTTAAACTGATTTGATATGTACAAAAATTAAGAAGTTATGGGGGATTTTTCTGTTTTCACAAAACCCCTCCCTATTTCCATCCCCTTGGTCCAATTTTGCCCATTAACGGACTTGACCGAGCTTTTATGCCCCTTGATTTTATGTATCAGTTTGGAAAAGATTTGTGCAGAATTGCGGAAGTTATCGTGTCCAGAAGAAAGTGATATATATATATATAGATAGAGAGATAGATAGATAGACAGATAAAGTTTTTTACTGAGGGTGGTTTTGGGGGCTAGAGGTCATGATCGTTGCAGATCTGCAAAAATTTTTTAGAAGTTTCAACGTAGGAACGATCCCAACAGGTAGTATTTCATACGAAAACTACCTAAAAATAAACTCTAATGAAAAAGTAGTACCTAAAATAAGTACAACAGTAAAGTAAAAGAACAAATATTTAAAAACTCACACCGGTTAAAACTGCAAAAAGTAATTATAGTTATATAATGAAACTTTTAAAACAAGTTCTGTTCATCGCTCCCTATCAGCCTCACTAGACGATTCACCTCTAGACGGGACGTACGGTAGTCCATATCAAACTTTACATTGTTCCATTAGATTTGGAATTAATAAAAATCAGACTTTTAAAACCTCGAGTGAATGCCCATGCTGGGTCTTACTCGTTATAATAAATCGAAGAAAAAAAGTACCCTAACTGCAAACTGTACGTTCGCGTATCTTCCAGCAGATTATCCCTAAAGCAAATCAGGGAGATGTAGCTTTTATTATTAATATAATTATTTATGTTATTTTTCATTATTTCCCATATCTTTAAAAAAAAAAAAAAATATTTACTTACTTCTAAATGGGAAAAGATTTAATTATGCTACATATTAAGCAGAAATGTGATAGTTGTTTTTTTAGTTCTCTTCTATCTTTTTTTTTTTTTTTATAGATTGGTTGATTTTGTGACGGCCGATTATCTACACTAGGGATATAGGCCCGAGGGAGAGTGCCTTTCGTGGGGGTCTTTCTAAGGGAACCTAACCCGTATTAACGCATGGAAATCCATGGTTCGAAGAAAACCACGAAAACTCCGAACGATTAGGCCGACGGGCGCGATTGGGATCGAACACAGCACTTCCCGTCTACCAGTTTTGAGAGCAGAACCTCTCAGCCACTGGTGGGGCTTTTTTATACATTGAAACCGTTCAAAATTTATATTTCATCAATTATTATTAATTTATGAAACAATTCAAAATGTATCTTTTAAAGTGTAGAGTAACAGTTGAAGATTGGTAGTTTAAAAATCTTTTTTTTCTTTTTCTGGTGTGAATGATTGTGATTGATTTTTAGTGACTGCTTACTAATTTACTGTTACTTAAAAAACATAATTTCTTAGTTCCGAATAGTTTTTACATTTTTAAATCTTTTTTTAGAATAAATGAGCTTCTGATACTAGTATTTTAGAGAAATATTAGGAATGCAACACTAATTTACATAATTTTGTAAAACACCCAATAAAAGTTTGAAAATGTAAGTAACAACTGACACAAAATGCATTCATGAATTGCAATCTGTTTTAATACGGGGTAAAATATTTTAATAAAGTCACAAAGTGCTTTAAGCAAGCTATTACAGCTTATTGCTTATTGAAATAACTTCAACTGTTAAATATGATCGCTCAAAAAAAAAAAAAAAAAAAAAAAAAAAACAGCTTACAAATGTAGCAGTTTATCAAATTCTCGTGAAAAAACAAAACGTTATTAAAGTTACCTAAAGTAGACTAGAAGCGCCGTCTTTTTAAAATTGCTGTATGCGGGACTGGCGGGAGTTAACCACAGAAGTTGATGAATTGAATGGTAGAGATCATGGTTGTACACAGGGAGATAGAGCACTCTCTAGAGCTCTACTCTAAATTCATGGTTGTACAGTAGGGTGGAATTTAAGTATTAGGGTAAAAATTGAAAAAAACCTTTTTGTTTTAATGTGTAATAACCTTTTTGTTTTAATGTGTAATAGTGAAAACTTTTTTCCTTTTCGGATGTCTAAACTATTGGCTGTAAATGTTTTTTAAAATTAATTTGTTTTCCGGTTCCTCAAGGACCTCAAAGTTTAAAAATTTCAGTATAAAGTAACTTAAAGTAAACAACGTAGCTGTTAGCTCATATCTGCTTATATTAAGCAAATATTACCCAGAAGTCACCACGAGGAGGTGGCTAAATATCGACTTCCAACCTCTTTACCTCCCTTTGTTATGGATTAATTCAATTGGATATTCAACTTTCTGGCTTATAATTCTTCTTAGGCAAACATTGTCATTGCATTGCTGAATTCAACTTTCCCAAGATAAAGCCATCTCTTGCTTAATATCTAAAGACGACTGACGCAGCTTTCGAGACAATTTTAACACACGTTTCCACTGTCTGTGTATGACAAGGAAAATCTAAAATTCAGGTATTTCCCTTATTTGTACTTTTTCTTAAAGTTCTTCATCCGATCAGTCTATCAAGAGAGGATCCAATTTTTTTAGTCTTTAATTTCAATATGTTTCCACTTTTTCAAGTTGCTTTCCTATTGGTCCAGAAAATCCTTTAGTACCCGTAGTTTTTCCAGCTAGATGTTGAAATAAGTATCTAAAAAAAGTTCATTTGTATGTAATAAGCAAATTATCCATTGCAAAGTTTTTACAGTGTTGCTTCCAATGTTTTGAAAACTCCAGATTTGCGTCCTGCGTTGACGGCGTTTCTGTTTCACCCAAGAAATTTCAAACTTGAAATGTCAGTATTATTACTTTGAAAATATTTGAAAATAATTGCAGTGGCTATATTAATATAAGAAGATATCAATGAAATATGACCAATATATTTTGATCCTGGACCTGAACACTAAGACCATGTGTTCTTTAATGATTTTTCATTATACTTTTTCCCCTTTGCTTCAGTTATCACAGTGTTATCTTTCCTGCTATCAAAATACTAAAAAAAGAACTAAACCTGTGGCTGTACGATCCATGAAGGATCAGGGCCTACAGTGCCCAACTCTGTTTACTTGACCCTGAGCCCCAAGGTGCTATGCAGCATGTGCACTGGCCAGGTGGTCAACCCAACGCGAGACCCTCGGTGTTTAGTTCCCAATCAAGCTTGGTACTCATGACATTAACACTTCATTAACTTAATTTTGCAAAATATAAATTTAACAATAAGCTTAAAACACTTTTCATGCAATTATTGGCTTTTATTCATTTTTTTTTATAGAAAATCAGATGCTTTGAGGAACCGGAAAATATAAGTTTAAAATTTAAACTAAATTATTCTCTTTTTATGGAGTTAAAAAGGAAAAAAATGATCACTATTAAAATATAAAATTCCAAACTTCGTTTTTTAGTTCCACCCTATTGTACAGTCGTGGAAAAAAAGTAAACGCCACGCACTAACTCTGTTAAACTAGTTATAACTAATTATAATAGAAAAAAATTACAGTTACCAAACGATTAGAAATAAAGTCTACTTTTAAGTGATGTATATAAATTTTGCTTAGGGGCCATATACAAATCAAAATCATACCAATATCGTTGTTCTTTCAATGGGAACAACAAATATTTTGACAACATATATCTTCGGTTTAAACTATGCCTAGAAATGAAATTTCATGTTATTTAGATGATAAGTTTTTGAATTATAAACATTCAAAGTTTAGAATTTCTAATGTTAATTTACATTTTTCTTTTTTTATTAATATCTCCTGAAATTATAATCCTAATGAGATAATTTTTTGCTTGTTTATAATACTATAAAACACAAACATAAATACGTTGAATTTGTAATTTTAAAATTTTTATAATATGACTTATGAATTATGAAACTAATATTCGAAAAAAATATGAATTACAACCTACAATTTTTTGATAGCTTTATGTTTATTATTTCCAGCTTTATACAAATTCTCAATTTCAAAAATTTCTGCCATGTAGTTTTCGAATTATAATTAAAAAAGATTGAAAAAATATATATCTTACTCTTTTTATGGAAACATTTGGGCTAGCAAAAGTCGAAACGTATTAAGCGGGTGAAATGGTCATATTGGCAAAAAAACATACATTAATACAAGTGACATAGTCATTCTGCAGCATTTCAACAATCGAGTACCGAACTTCAATTTGGATGGAGCCCCTAAAATATGCTCATTATAAAATAATTAATTTTTCTGAAAATAATCGTACGAATTTCACGAAAATTTGTTTTTAGGCTAATTTAAGTCTGTAGAATTTATTTATCGTGTCAAACATGTGTATGGCTATCGAAAAAAACATAGTTTGCGTTCGTTTTAATATGTAGATCGTCCCCTAAGCAAATTTTATATACATCATTTAAAAGTAGACTTTATTTTCAATCGTTTGGTACCAGTAACTTTCTTCTACAATTCATTTGTTGCAGAGTTAGTAAGAGGTGTTTACTTTTTTCCCCCACTACTGTACATGTACCCAATAAGAGCAATAATAAACGAACTGTCGATAGTTTTCACGTGCATGGTGATGTATGATACCCACCGACACAGCGAAGTAAAATTAAATTAACTTCGTACAAAGCTTCTGGTTTTCGTGCTGAGAGACATTTTCGATTCTATTGTCAGTATTTGAATTTTGTATATTAAAATTTAACATAAATTGTGCGTGTACCTTGTTCCGGGTTTCATTTTGAAAAACCAACCCTGTATAAGATGCATTTAAGAATAAATAGATATATTTTCTATTTTACTGCACAAAATAATAATAATAATAATAATAATAATAATTACACTCTTAATATTTCTTTGGTGAAAGGAGACGAAGATAGGCGTCTTAAGAAAACTTCAGAATTTTTTCTTTTTATTCTTAGTCTCTATATATTTCATCAGTTGAAATAATATGTAATATATACGCGCTAAACCACTTTATTCAAACTTTAAAATAATAATAATTATAATAATAATAATAATAATATTCCTGACATAAAAAATAAAGTCTCAGGAAAAAGTAGTATCTAAAATTATTAGAAATGTAAAGTAAAACAAACTTATATTTAAAAACTCACACCGGATAAAAGCTATTGTAGTGTGATATTATTAAAATAATGAAAATCTATGTAAAATGAATTAGCCAGACTGATAATAACGCATTTGTAATAACGAGTGAATACCCATGCTGGGTCTTCCTCGTAATAATAAATGGAAGCAAAAGTGTACTCTTAACTGTACGTCCCCTGCCTGTCCCAACAGATTGTCCTATCATTAGAGCAAAACAGGGAGATGCAATTTTTATTAATTACAGTAAAACTTCTCTTTAACGAAGTCCCTATTTAGCGAAGTTTTCTACTTAACGAAATTTTCTGTTGAACCTTGACTTTGGACACCATTAACATGTAGCTTAATCTCCTTATTACGAAAAATATATCTATACAACAAAGTTTATTCCACTTTCGTGTGTGTACAGCATTCAATCTGAGAGGTCGCTGTTGCGATGGTTGTATGAATTTATGACAGCGGATTATATGAAAATGAAATTACTTATTTAATCATTTCAATCTTTTTTGGTGCTAGACAAAACAATTTTCTTCACACTAAGGAAAAAGCTTGCTTTCGCCACTCTATCACACAGACATTCTGGCGCTGACAGTGGGGGAGGGGGTGGGAGGAAAACGTTCGATACAATAAGAAGGGGATTCCAATTTCACGAAAATGTTACCGATGAATTGTTCAGATACTTACAAAAGTGTGACATTTTTTTATAAACAGTGTATTTTTTATATGAAACCTGTATAAATTAATATTGCAGACTTTTTTAAAGGTAAGGATCTGGAATACTGAGAAAAAAAAAAAAAGTAAAGGTACGCTACGCTTCAGTTTTTGTGTGTGCTCTCTGTATTATGTGTTTTTTTAGATATTATTCTAATTAAATTTTTCTCATATGGCTACTTTGTACGAAAAGAAAAAAATATCGCCCGAATTAAAATGTATTTTTCCAATATTTCCATCTTATGTGTATTTTTCATTTTATGCATGTGTATTTTATTATACAAATTTCATGAATTTAAGTTGAGTTCAATTTAACGAATTTTCTTCATTAGAACTCAACTTAATTTTCTTAACTTAATTTTAATGTTCTTATTCAAAATTTATATTTTAAAACTCAGAGTAATAATGGAAGATTATTATTATTTTTTTAAATCTTTTCTTTTCTTTTTCTTGTCTGAATGATTGTGATTTTTTAAATGTCTGTACTATTTTATTGTTACTTAAAAAATATAATTTCTTAGTTGCTAACAGTTTTTACATTTTTAAATCTTTTTTTAGAACAAATGAGCTTCTGATACTAGTATTTTAGGGAAATATTAGGAATGCAACACTAATTTACATAATTTTGTAAAACACCCAATAAAAGTTTGAAAATGTAAGTAACAACTGACACAAAATGCATTCATGAATTTGCAATCGGTTTTAATACGGGGTAAAATATTTTAATAAAGTCACAAAGTGCTTTAAGCAAGCTATTACAGCTTATTGCTTATTGAAATAACTTCAACTGTTAAATATGATCGCTCAAAAGAGAAAAAAAAAAAGCTTACAAATGTAGCAGTTTATCAAATTCTCGTGAAAAAACAAAACGTTATTAAAGTTACCTAAAGTAGACTAGAAGCACCGTCTTTTTAAAATTGCTGTATGCGGGACGGGGCGGAGTTAACCACAGAAGTTGATGAATTGAATGGTAGAGATCATGGTTGTACACAGGGAAATAGAGCCCTCTCTAGAGCTCTACTCTAACTTCATGGTTGTACAGTAGGGTGGAATTTAAGTATAGGGTAAAAAATGAAAAAAACCTTTTTGTTTTAATGTGTAATAACCTTTTTGTTTTAATGTGTAATAGTGAAAACTTTTTTCCTTTTTGAATGTCTAAACTATTGGCTGTAAATGTTTTAGGTAGATTTCGTATGAAATACTACCTATTGGGATCGTTCCTATGTTGGAATTTCTGAAAAATTTTTGCAGATCTACACCGATCATGACCCATAGAACCCAAAACCACCCTCAGTAAAAAACTTTATATATATATATATCTATCTGTCTATCTATCTATCTATCTATCTATCTATCTATCTATATATATATATATATCACTTTCTTCTGGACACGATAACTTTCGTAATTCTTCACCAATCTCTTCCAAACTGATACATAAAATCAATGGGCATAAAATCTCGGTCAAGTTCGTTAATGGGCAAAATCGGACCAAGGGGAGGGAAATAGGGAGGGGTTTTGTGAAAACAGAAAACCCCCCATAACTTCTTAATTTTTGTACATATCAAATCAGTTTAAAGTTTTTATTACTTCTAAAAATAGGGCCAAAAATTTATGTATCACAGATTTTTGATAAAGTTAAAAATGGGCTCAAGGGGCGCAAAAAATAGGGTTTTTGGGACAAAAAAATTCATAACTTCGTCAATTCTCAAGATATCAAATTCAATTAATTTTATTATAAATCTCCTTAACATTATCTACAACTTTTATATTCAGCAGTTTTTGATAGGACCAATTCGTACCGCAAAAAAAATTAAAAACGGAAACAAAAAGGTGGTTTGAAGAAGAAAAAAATCCATAACTCCGTCAATTCAAAAGATATAAAATCCCCATGAATTTATCATATATCTTCTTAATATTGTCTACAACATCTATATAGACGAGTTTTGGATAGGACCAATTCTTAGAGCAAAAACAAATTAAAAATACAAACCGGTTGAAGTAAAAAATGATCTTAGTAAGGGTGTTTTCAAATCCAAACTGCTTATTTTCTGACTCATTTTACAATTCATTTTTGCTCTCAAAGGCTTCCAATTGGTACGTTTTCTTACTCAGAAACTATATAATGTACCGTAATGGTCGATTTTCTGATAGGGGCAGAATATATTTTTTTAAATGCTGTTAAAAAGGGCATTTTGAACCGAATTTACCGAAGCGGATTGTGTTGGAAAAATCATTGTATTAAGGATGCGCTTAAATCCAAACTGCTTATTTTCTGACTGGTTTTTAAATTCATTTTTGCTCTCAAACGCATTTAATTGGTAGATTCGCTTATTCAGAAACTATATAATGTACCGTAATAATCGATTTTTAGATAGAGGCAGAATATATTTCAAAAAATGATGTCAAAGTGGGCATTTTGAACGGAATTTCCCGAAGCGATTGTGTTAGAAACGAAAAATATTGTCCTTCTGAGAAAATAATTGTTTATATATCAAGTTTTAATTAATTGAACAAAAAATAAAAACACAGGTCGCTTATAAATCTCTTCAAAAATCACGTCAGCAAGTTTCATATTTTTTTAAAATTAAAAATGAATCTGGAATTATGCCAGAAAATTTCGAGTTGTTGAGCATGGAAAAGTATTTTTTTGAATACCGCCCTAACATGATTCTGATAAAACCAGCTATTATATGAAAATAAAATAAAAAGTCGTCAAGAGCGGCCAGATAAAATTGTTAAAGTGGATTTATCTATAATCATGATTTAGTTTTTGTTTGTGAAATTAGTATATTTGACTTCGAAATCTACCTCTGCCTGTAGGCCGGGCCGGCAGGGATTTTTTTAAAATTAATTTGTTTTCCGGTTCCTCAAGGACCTCAAAGTTAAAAAATTTCAGTATAAAGTAACTTAAAGTAAACAACGTAGCTGCTAGCTCATATCTGCTTATATTAAGCAAATATTACCCAGAAGTCACCACGAGGAGGTGACTAAATATCGACTTCTAACCTCCTTACCTCCCTTTGTTATGGATTAATTCAATTGGATATTGAACTTTCTGGGTTATAATTCTTCTTAGGCAAACATTGTCATTGCATTGCGGAATTCAACTTTCCCAAGATAAAGCCATCTCTTGCTTAATATATAAAGACGATTGACGCAGCTTTCGAGACAATTTTAACACACGTTTCCACTGTCTGAGTATGACAAGGAAAATCTAAAATTCAGTTATTTCCCTTGTTTGTACTTTTTCTTAAAGTTCTTCATCCGATCAGTCCATCAAGAGAGGATCCAATTTTTTTTAGTCTTTAATTTCAACATGTTTCCACTTTTTCAAGTTGCTTTCCTATTGGCCCAGAAAATCCTTTAGTACCCGTAGTTTTTCCAGCTAGATGTTGAAATAAGTATCTAAAAAAAGTTCATTTGTATGTAATAAGCAAATTATCCATTGCAAAGTTTTTACAGTGTTGCTTCCAATGTTTTGAAAACTCCAGATTTGCGCCCTGCGTTGACGGCGTTTCTGTTTCACCCAAGAAATTTCAAACTTGAAATGTCTGTATTATTATTTTGAAAATATTTGAAAATAATTGCAGTGGCTATATTAATATAAGAAGATGTCAATGAAATATGACCAATATATTTTGATCCTGGACCTGAACACTAAGACCATGTGTTCTTTAATGATTTTTCATTATACTTTTTTCCCTTTGCTTCAGTTATCACAGTGTTATCTTTCTTGCCATCAAAATACTAAAAAAAGAACTAAACCTGTGGCTGTACGATCCATGAAGGATCAGGGCCTACAGTGCCCAACTCTGTTTACTTGACCCTGAGCCCCGAGGTGCTATGCAGCATGTGCACTGGCCAGGTGGTCAACCCAACGCGAGACCCTCGGTGTTTAGTTCCCTATCAAGCTTGGTACTCATTTTATCGACCCCGAAGTGACGAAAGGTTGAGTGAACCTTGCTCAGCCGGGAGCAGAACTCGCGACCTGTAGCGTGGCAGACAGGTGTGCTGACCAATCACTACGCTACTGGGCTTCCCATCAAAATACAAACCTTCTAAAATTAACTCATTTCGTCTTTCTTGTTCTTTCAAATTCTTCCTTTTCTTTTCTCTTTGTCTTCTTCAAGTCCTTCTTTCAGTTACCTTTTCTTTATTATCATCAGAAATACCCACCTTCTATTTTGCCATTTGCAATAATATTTGCAATTCTGTCTAATACCCTTGTTCTTTCACCTTGTTGATTATCAAATTCAGGTTTAGAAGAACAACCGATTGAACTATTTCCTTTCGAAATATTTTCTTCATTTAACGAGCCATTCAATTAAAACATCACTTTTTTTTTTGTTTTAAAATAACTCTTTCTTTCCTTGATATTTCCTTTTCCAGTCTTGCAACACTTTTTTTTTTTTTTTTTTTTTTTTGTAGTTTTTATATCTGTTACGCGATATAATATATAGTTCGTATATATTATATCGCGTATAATATATATATATATATAATATATATATAGTTATATTATATATAACTATATATAATATATATAATATGTATATATAGTTCGCGAATTGGCCGGCCAATTCGGGAACTGGCCAAGATTCCTGGCCAAAACCCGAAATACGTGAAATGAACAGCGCATTTCGGGTTTTGGCCGGCCAATTCGCGAACTGGCCGTGAAGCCTTGTCCAATATACGAAGTGGTGATTCAAGCCTGCCCGGTAGGTGGCACTGACATGCACACGTGATAGGAAAGAACGTTCCATGCTTTGGCGATTATATTCTGATATGCTGGATAATTTCCCACCTGTTTGATATATTTCAATAAATTGGGTTTATTGTGAAAATTATATTCTAATCTGCTGGAGATTTCCGTCCTCTGTGACTAATATCGATCCATCGGATTTATTGTTCAATCCAATAAACAAATTATCTGAGTGACTCTGTAAATAAACGACAAATTCTACCTAGCCAATATAGAAAAAAATGTTGTAGAGCATATTAGTAAAATATAACAGATTTATTATGTTCGAAGTAGTGTAACATCATTAAAATACCCTATAAACGATATTTTCAGATATGTCATAATTCGTTATCGGAATTCTTTTGGGAGTCCTTATAAACGAACTACAATGGCTACTTAATCAATACTCTATAAAAACATTTTGCTCATCACATGAGTTAGGTATGTGAATTTTATAATGTTTGAAATAGTGTAACATCATTTAAGTGCATTTTGGCCGTAACATATATAAATTTTGCTTAGGGGGCCATATACAAATCAAAATCATACCAATCGTTGTTCTTTCAATGGGAACAACAAATATTTTGACAACATATATCTTCGGTTTAAACTATGCCTAGAAATGAAATTTCATGTTATTTAGATGATAAGTTTTTGAATTATAAACATTCAAAGTTTAGAATTTCTAATGTTAAATTACATTTTTCTTTTTTTATTAATATCTCCTGAAATTATAATCCTAATGAGATAATTTTTTGCTTGGTTATAATACTATAAAACATAAACATAAATACGTTGAATTTGTAATTTTAAAATTTTTATAATATGACATATGAATTATGAAACTAATATTCGAAAAAAATATGAATTGCAACCTACAATTTTTTGATAGCTTTACGTTTATTATTTCCAGCTTTATACAAATTCTCCATTTCAAAAATTTCTGCCATGTAGTTTTCGAATTATAATTAAAAAACATTGAAAAAATATATATATTACTCTTTTTATTGAAACATTTGGGCTAGCAAAAGTCGAAAAGTATTAAGCGGGTGAAATGGTCATATTGGCAAAAAAACATACATTAATACAAGTGACATAGTCATTCTGCAGCATTTCAACAATCGAGTACCACTTTCAATTTGGATAAAGCCCCCAAAATATGCTCATTATAAAATAATTAATTTTTCTGAAAATAATCGTACGAATTTCACGAAAATTTGTTTTTAGGCTAATTTAAGTCTGTAGAATTTATTTATCGTGTCAAACATGTGTATGGCTATCGAAAAAAACATAGTTTGCGTTCGTTTTAATATGTAGATGGCCCCCTAAGCAAATTTTATATACATCATTTAAAAGTAGACTTTATTTTCAATCGTTTGGTACCAGTAACTGTCTTCTACTATTCATTTGTTGCAGAGTTAGTAAGAGGTGTTTACTTCCCCCCCCCACTACTGTACATGTACCCAATAAGAGCAATAATAAACGAACTGTCGATAGTTTCCACGTACATGGTGATGTATGATACCCACCGACACAGCGAAGTAAAATTAAATTAACTCCGTACAAAGCTTCTGGTTTTCGTGCTGAGGGACATTTTCGATTCTATTGTCACTATTTGAATTATGTATATTAAAATTTAACATAAATTGTGCGTGTACCTTGTTCCGGGTTTCATTTTGAAAAAACAGCCCTGTATAAGATGCATTTAAGAATAAATAGATATATTTTCTATTTTACTGCACAAAATAATAATTACACTCTTAATATTTCTTTGGTGAAAGGAGACGAGATAGGCGTCTAAGACGCCTATTAAGAAAACTTCAGAATTTTTTCTTTTTATTCTTAGTCTCTATATATTTCATCAGTTGAAAAAATATGTAATATATACGCGCTAAACCACTTTATTCAAACTTTTTAAATAAATGAAAATAATAATAATAATAATAATAGTATTCCTGACATAAAAAATAAAGTCTCAGGTAAAAGTAGTATCTAAAATTATTAGAAATGTAAAGTAAAACAAACTTATATTTGAAAACTCACACCGGATAAAAACTATTGAAGTGTGGTATTACAAAAATAATGAAACTTTTGCAATCTGAAATGAACTAGCGAGACTTTGATAACGGCGAGTGAATACCCATGCTGGGTCTTCCTCGTAATAATAAATGGAAGCAAAAATGCACTCTAACTGTACCTCCCCTGCCTGTCCCAACAGATTTTCCTATCATTAAAGCAAAACAGGGAGATGTAATTTTTATTAATTACAGTGAAACTTCCCTTTAACGAAGTCCCTATTTAGCGAAGTTTTCTACTTAACGAAATTTTCTGTTGAACCTTGACTTTGGACACCATTAACATGTAAATTAAGGCTGCGCACCCACTATCCTTCTAACTGATTTCAGTGTCGGCTTCGTTTTTTGTGGCTTTTCGGTGTCTTTGATTTTTAACGACTTTAGCAGGAAAGGGACTGATGTCCGGCAAAAGAGGAAACTTTCCTTCAAGTAGAGTCGAGCTCCTTATCTCCTGACCCATTGTTGATTCCCCTAATTCTTTTGTGAATAAACCGCAGATGATTTCAGAATAAAAGATTTTCCAAGAATACTAGAGAAGGAGGCAAAATACAAGTCAGAACGTAGCTTAATCTCCTTATTACGAAAAATATATCTATACAACAAAGTTTATTCCACTTTCGTGTATGTACAGCATTCAATCTGAGAGGTCGCTGTTGCGATGGTTGTATGAATTTATGACAGCGGATTATATGAAAATGAAATTACTTATTTAATCATTTCAATCTTTTTTGGTGCTAAACAAAACAATTTTCTTCACACTAAGAAAAAAACTTGCTTTCGCCACTCTATCACACAGACATTCTGGCGCTGACAGTGGGGGAGGGGGTGGGAGGAAAACGTTCGATACAATAAGAAGGGGATTCCAATTTCACGAAAATGTTACCGATGAATTGTTCAGATACTTACAAAAGTGTGACATTTTTTATAAACAGTGTATTTTTTATATGAAACCTGTATAAATTAATATTGCAGACTTTTTTAAAGGTAAGGATCTGGAATACTGAGAAAAAAAAAAAAAGTAAAGGTACGCTACGCTTCAGTTTTTGTGTGTGCTCTCTGTATTATGTGTTTTTTTAGATATTATTCTAATTAAATTTTTCTCATATGGCTACTTTGTACGAAAAGAAAAAAATATCGCCCGAATTAAAATGTATTTTTCCAATATTTCCATCTTATGTGTATTTTTCATTTTATGCATGTGTATTTTATTATACAAATTTCATGAATTTAAGTTGAGTTCAATTTAACGAATTTTCTTCATTAGAACTCAACTTAATTTTCTTAACTTAATTTTAATGTTCTTATTCAAAATTTATATTTTAAAACTCAGAGTAATAATGGAAGATTATTATTATTTTTTAAATCTTTTCTTTTCTTTTTCTTGTCTGAATGATTGTGATTTTTTAAATGTCTGTACTACTTTATTGTTACTTAAAAAATATAATTTCTTAGTTGCTAACAGTTTTTACATTTTTAAATCTTTTTTTAGAACAAATGAGCTTCTCATACTAGTATTTTAAAGCAATATTAGGAATGCAACACTAATTTACATAATTTTGTAAAACACTCTAGAAACGCTTGAAAATGTAAGTAACAACAGACAAAAAATGCATTCATGAATTGTAATCTGTTTTAATACGGAGTAAAATATTTTAATAAAGTCACAAAGCGCTTTAAGCAAGCTATTACAGCTTATTGCTTATTGAAAGCACTTCAACAGTTAAATATGATCGCTTAAGAAAAAGGGTCTACAAATGTAGCAGATTATCAAATTCTCGTGAAAAACCAAAACGTTATTACAATTAACTAGTAGACGAGAGGCGCCGGCTTTTTAAATGGCTGTAGGCGGGAGGGGAGGAGTTAACCACAGAAGTCGATGAGTTGAATGGTAGAGATCATGGTTGTACCATCGCGGGGAAAAAAAGTAAACACCCCCTACTAACTCTACAACTTATTATAATAGAAAAAAAAATTACTGTTACCGAACGATTAGAAATAAAGTCTACTTTTAAGAGATGTATATAAAATTTGCTTAGGGGGCACCTACAAATCAAAATCAGACCGAACTTTATTATTTTCAAAGACAACAACCAATTTTGACAATATATTTAATATTTTCGGTTCAAACTATGCCTAGAAATTAAATTTCATGTTATTTGGATGATAACTTTTCGAATTATGAACATTGAAATTTTAGAGCTTCTGATGTTAAATTACATTTCATAATTTTATTAATATCTCCTGAAATTATAAACCTAATGTGATAATTATTTCTGTGGACTATAATACTGAAAATTCCCAGCATAAATACATTGAATTTGTAATTAAAAAAATTGTATGATATGAATTATGAAATTAATATTCGAAAAATATATGAATTGCAACCTACAACTTTTTTGATAGATTTATATTTATTATGCCCAGCTTTATGCAAATTTTCAATTTCAAATATTTCTGTCAAGTAGTTTTCGATTTATGATTAAAAAACATCAAAATGGAGGTTTAAGATCTATGATCTGCAGAGAAGTATAATTTTTAATCTATATATATTATACTCATTTTACTGAAAGCTTTGGGCTGGCGATAGTCGAAAAATATCAAGCGAGTGAGATGTTCATATTGGCAAGAAATAATATATTAATAGAAGTGACAAAGTCATTCGGTATCATTTCAACAATCGAGTACCGAACTTATATTAGGATACAGCCCCTAAAATATGCTCATTATAAAACAATTAATTTCTCGGAAGTTAATGATACGAATTTTATGAAAATTTGGATTTAGAGAAATTGAAGAGTGTAAAATCTATTCATAGTACCAGGTTGTGGATATTGATATTTGAAAAAAAAAAAAAAAAAATCTCTGCCGGTCCGGCCTACAGGCGGAGGTAGATTTCGAAGTTAAGTATATTAATTGCACCAACAAACGCTTCTGACGAGTTTTTATTTCCTTTTTATATAATAGCTGGTTTTATCAGAATCATGTTAAGGCGGTATTAAAAAAATATTTTCCCATGCTCAACAACTCGAAATTTTTTGGCACATTTTCAGATTCATTTTTAGTAGAAAAAATACGAAACTTGCTGACGTGATTTTTGAAAAGATTTATAAGCGACATGTGTTTTTAATTCTCTTTCAATTAATTGAAACTTGATTAATAAACAATTATTTTCTCAGTAGGGTAGTATTTTTCGTTTCTAACACAATCGCTTCGGGAAATTCTGTTCAAAATGCCCACTTTGACATCATTTTTTGAAATATATTCTGCCTGTATCAAAAAATCGATCGTTACGGTACATTATATAGTTTCTGAAAAAGAGAATCTATCAATTGGATGAGTTTGAGAGCAAAAATGAATTTAAAAATGAGTAGGAAAATTAGCAGTTTGGATTTGAATACACCTTTAATAAGATGCTTTTTTCTTCAACCGCTATGTACTTTTAATTAGTCTTTACTGTAAGAAGTGGTCCTATCAAAAACTTGTCTATATAAATGTTGAAGACAATATTAAGAAGATATATGATAAATTCATGGGGATTTTACATCTTGTGAATTGACGGAGTTATGTAAATTTTTCTTCTTCACCCCCCCTTTTTTTGTTTTCGTTTTTACTTTTTCTTGCGGTACGAATTGGTCCTATCAAAAACTTGTAAATATAAAAGTTGTAGATAATATTAAGGAGATGTATAATAAAATTAATTGAATTTGATATCTTGAGAATTGACGAAGTTATGAATTTTTTTCTCCCCAAAACCCTATTTTTGCGCCTCTTGAAACCCTTTTTAATTTTATCAAAAATCTGTGATACATAAATTTTTGGTCCTATTTTTAGAAGTAATAAAAACTTTAAACTTAAAAAAATTAGAAGCTATGGGTTTTTTTTTTTCGTTTTTCACAAAACCCCTCCCTATTTCCATTCCCTTGGTCCGATTTTGCCCATTAACGAACTTGACCGAGATTTTATGCCCCTTGATTTTATGTATCAGTTTGGAAGAGATTTGTGCAGAATTATGGAAGTTATCGTGTCCAGTAAAAAGTGATATATATATATATATAAAGTTTTTTACTGAGGGTGGTTTTGGGTTCTAGGGGTCATGATCGTTGTAGATCTGCAAAAATGTTTCAGAAATTCCAACATAGGAACGACGCCAATAGGTAGTATTTCATACGAAATCTACCTAAAAACAACAACAAAGATTGCGTTCATTTTAATATGTAGATGCCCCCCTAAGCAAATTTTATATACAACATTTAAAGTAGACTTATTTCCAATCGTTTGGTACGGGTAACTTTCTTCTACAATAATATGTTGCAGAGTTAATAATAGGGGGTGTTTATTTTTTTTTCACGAGTGTACATGTACCCAATAAGAGCAATAATAAACGAACTACCGATAGTTTTCACGTGCATGGTAATGTATGATACCCACCAACACAGCGAAGTAAAATTAAATTAGCTAAGCAGCTGGTTTTCGTGCTGAGGGACAGACATTTTCGAATATATTGTTACTATTTGAATTATGTACATTAAAATTTAACATAAATTGTGTGTTTACCTTGTTCCGGGCTTTATTTTGAAAAATCAACCCTGTATAAGATGCATTAAAGAATAAATAGCTGTATCTTCTATTTTACTGCACACTAAAAAAATAATAAAATAATTACGATCTTAATATTTCTTTGATGAAAGGAATTAAACCCGAGTTTTAGGTAGCTTTCATTACAAAAAGCTACCTATTGCAGCCGTTCGGAGGAAAGCGATTTCAAAAAATTTTGGTATATTTTCATCGATCATGACCCCCAGACCCCGAAACCACCCTCCGTTCAAAAGTTGATATATATATATATATATATATATATATATATATATTTATATATATATATATATATATATCCATATATATATATATATATATCTGACTTTTGTCATACTGTAACTCTCGAATTTATGAACCGATTTGGATGTAATTCGGTATGTACATAGTACATACCAATGTCTCGACCGAGTTCGTTGGCCAGCTTCATCCGCCATTTTGTTTCAAAATGGCGGCCATTTAAAATTTTTTTAAAAATTTTAAATTTGAAATGTGGTACCAAAGAATTAAAAATAGAAAAATATTTTTTTCTTATGTATTTGACCTTTATACAAAGATTCCGGAGCAGTTTTTGTTTCGTCTATATCTTAAAAAATGGCTGAGTTATAGCATTTTGAATTTCTAGCGTGGCTGACATTTTGAAACGTACTGAATTTTGTCACGCGATAAAAGGTGTATTTATGAACCGATTTGGATGTAACTTCGTTTGTACATAGTACATACCAATGTCTCGACCGAGTTCGTTGGCCAGCTTCATCCGCCATTTTGTTTCAAAATGGCGGCCATTTAAAAAATTTTTAAAAATTTTAAATTTGAAATGTGGTACCAAAGAATTAAAAATAGAAAAATATTTTTTTCTTATGTATTTGACCTTTATACAAAGATTCCGGAGCAGTTTTTGTTTCGTCTATATCTTAAAAAATGGCTGTGTTATAGCATTTTGAATTTCTAGCGTGGCTGACATTTTGAAACGTACTGAATTTTGTCACGTGATAAAGGTGTATTTATGAACCGATTTGGATGTAACTTCGTTTGTACATAGTACATACCAATGTCTCGACCGAGTTCGTTGGCCAGCTTCATCCGCCATCTTATTTAAAAATGGCAGCCATTTAAATTTTAAAGAAAAATTTAAATTTGAAATGTGGTACCAAAAAATTGAAAATTGAAAAAATATTTTTTTCTTATGTATTTGACCTTGATACAAAGATTCGGGAGCAGTTTTTGTTTCGTCTATATCTTAAAAAATGGCTGAGTTATAGCATTTTGAATTTCTAGCGTGGCTGACATTTTGAAACGACCTGATATTTGTCACGTGATAACAGGCGTGTTTATGAACCGATTTGGATGTACCTTGGTGTGTATATAGTACATACAAATATCTGGACCGAGTTCGTTGGCCTGCTTCATCCGCAATCTTGTTCCAAAATGGCGGCCATTTAAAGCAATTTAAAAAATTTAAAATTTAAATTGAGATACCAAAAAATTGAAAAATGAAAAAGATTTTTTTTGTATGTGTTTGACCTTAATACAAAGATTCCGGAACAGTTTTTGTTTCGTCTATATCTAAAAAAATGGCTGAGTTATAGCATTTTAAATTTCTATTGTGGTTGACATTTTAAAACGACCTGATTTTTATCACGCGATAACAAGCGTATTTATGAACCGATTTGGATGTTACTTGGTCTGTACTTAGTACATACCAATGTCTCGACCGAGTTCGTTGGCCAGCTTCATTTGCCATCTTGTTTCAAAAGGGTTGCCATTTAAAAAAAATTAAATTTAAAATTTAAAATGAGGTATTAAAAAATTGGAAAAGGAAAAAGATTTTTTTATGTGTTTGGTCTTGATACAAAGATTCCGGAGCAGATTTTGTTTCTGAAAATTTGTTCTTTTGTTTATATCTTAAAAAATGGTTGAATAATAGCACTTTGAATTTCTAGTATGGCTAACATTTTGAAACGATTTTGTATATGTCACGCGATAACACACGTATTCGCCTATTTCCATGTAAGAAGGCATGTGGATAGTATACATCAACATCTCAGCCAAATATAAGTTACTTTAAATAAAAGCAGCTTGGATAAAGCTGACTAATATCGCGAAATTCTCATTCATAATGATTTAGTATTGATAAAAATAGTATTGAATCTCCTATATTCGGTTTCCACTAAATTGAGCTTCGTGTGTTTGAATAATATAAGTTGGCTTTTTTAAAATAAGGAATTTGAAAGCTACCTCTTCCTCCCGGCACTGGCCGGAAGGACTTTTTTATTTTTAGGGTCTCTGCGTATATAACGTTATCAACTTTTTGGTATTTTGGACCCCCTTCCCCCCCCCTTACGATATCATATGTTATCATCCCCCAGTAAGGATATCGTTATCATAATAATAAATAATAAAAATGTATAAAAATTCTTTAGATTTTTGGAATTTTTGTTTTTTGTTTGGAGTGATATACAGGTATGTTACATTTTTTTTACTTATACTTTATTGCTTCAAATGAAGAGAAGTCAATAAAATATCACTTTGTATATGAAACAACTTAATGTCAAATAACACTTAAAAGAAACAGACTGTTTAAAACTATTTAATAATAGCTTTTCGTTGCATAATGCATTCAACAGTAATGTCTTTTTGAACTTGTCCCCTCACGGGGTAGTGCAGACAGAACTTCTTACCAACAAAACAGGTGCACAACGTTCTCTTTTATTTACTTGTTAAATACAAGTAAAATTTCAAACATACTTCGCATTATACTTTGTCGAACAGCGCATTATATATGCATACGCGTTGGGGTATTCCATATTTTGAAACTGAATAATTTTATAATCATTTAAGGATTTAAATAATAACTTTTGTATTTTCAGGAAAATAGATAACATACTAAGAAATATAAGATACTATTTTGATGTAGAGCTCGAATTACAAATAAGAATAGAAAATTCTGGTTGGATCAAAAATGATAACGATATCAAAACACAAACCCCTTCTCCCCCTAGAGATTTCTTACGATATCATGCGCTAGACACCCCATCCCCCCTAAAATGATAACGTTATATATGCATAGCCCCTTATTCTTATTCTCCTATATGTTTCATCATTGGAAAAAATATGTAATAGCAAGGCTCTATTCCATCTTACACAGCGCGTTAAAACGAAAGATCGAGTTGGGCCGTGGTAATACATACACGCTGAAGCACTTTAATCAAACTTACAAAAAAAAAAAAAAAAATAATAATAATAATAATAAAAATAATAGTATTCCTAACTTAAAAAATAAACTCTTACGAAAAAGTTATATAAGCTATTAAACTATTATATTACAAAAAAAAAAAAAAAAAAAAAAAAAAAAAAAAAGAGATTTATTTTTTGTTTCAATAAAACTAAACATTTATACATCCGCGAGTGAATACGGGTATTCCTCGTTATCTATGTGTATAAAACCTCGAATTATATTATGTCATTTTATTACATTTGGTGATGTAAAATAAGATTGATTTTAAAGGTCGTATGAAGTCTTTGTAATATGTAATAATGCAATATGATTATTATAACATTAATTATATAATTATTATTAATTTGTTAATAAATTCATATCCCACGATTATAAGTTTCAATAATGCATAATGGAGAAAATTTTGCGATCATTATTTATACCTATTAGTTTATAGAGAGATTTTGTTTTCTCTATGCATGTTCCATCTTCTCATTTTCTGTTTTTTAATAACATTTCCACATGTATAAAAATAAAAGAAGGACAACCTTTAAAAATATTGATAAATATTTTATGTGGGCCTGTGATAAGAGGAGGAGTCTAATTGCTTCTTAGGAGTTATAGTAGTGAGCTAAAAAAAAAAAAACCATATATATATATATGTATGTATGGTGACGATTATATGTAAAGCGGGATCCCTGTAAAACGAGCAAAATCGAACATTTAATCTGACAATGCATAGTAATGTATATGAAAAAAGTTTATATTTTATCCTATACTGGCTTTAACCGTCCGTCTACCAGACGGGTCCATTGGACCCGACAGGTACATACAAAATATTCATTCAAACCAGAAATTTCTTTAAAATAAACTAAGTATACAAACCAGACAAAAATAAGGTAAATAAATAAGTTAAATAGTTTTAAATAAAAATTCTGGTGTAGAACGTTTTATTAAAACTTGAATAAAATTCCCGGTAGATCTAGGGTTAATCCACGGAGACAATTGTGGACGTGTCTTCACACTATAACTAAATTAACTTTAGACGCAAAGAGTTGCCCAAACTTCAAAATTAAATATAACTTTACTTAACCACCTTTTATTTATCTGCATTATCGATTTTCTAAAGTATCATTTTCAAATGATTCAATTATTCTTAAAGTATCATATCTAAAGTATCTTGTCTTAATCCATGGGGACGATTGTGGGCGTGTCGGTCCAGTTATAAAACTAACTTTGTACGTAAAGAGTTTAAAGCCATCACAACACGCAACAAAGCTTAAAAACTCTTTTATATTTTGAAAATATTCTGCATTTTTATTTATTATTATTAACCATTTGGAAAAAATGGTTATTGTCCTCGTCAGGGTAGGAAATCAAAAGCATATGTGAAGCTTTTTATTGGTTGAATCCGCATTTTATTCGTTTTCTGATTGGTCTATACAGTAATCTGTAATTTGCCTTTACTTTCAACAGAGATGGATACTTTTGTTGCCACTATGACAAAAAAGTAATAAAAACTACAAAAAAATAATAATAACTCAGAAACAAATTGAGATACAGCTTTCAAACAAATTGCACTTAAAAGTACTTTTTTTTCTCTATACGACGGTGTAAAAAGTAATATTGTGGGCTGTTTAGAAGTTTAAGAATGAAATTTCATTTAAAATGGGTCGTCAGATTTCTTGGAAATCTGACGATGGAAAAGCCTTTTCCCGAACAGCCAATGAAATGCTTGGATAATACGTAAGTTTCAAGTGGATAATGCGTAAGTTTCAGGAAATCTGACGGGTCGCAGGCGATTTTTGTCGCTTGCAATTTTTACGTGTAATATAACACTATTAATGTTCAATCCATGGCGTACGTAATGTATGACCAGATCCGTAGAAGTTAAAAAATTTACAGTAGTACCGAAAATTGTAAAACTGAAATTTCTTTTAAAATTTGTTCATGATGGGTCCAGGAATGTTAATGTTTAATTCATGGCGTACGTAATGTATGATCAACTCCGTGCGATTTTTTATGTCTTAAATTTTAATCTTCGAAAAAATCATTTTTCGAATGGTCGTTGTAATTTGTTAAATTGCTTTTTATTTTCTTTTTTTGTTTGTTGTCCTGTTTTATTTTTAAATTGTGCTGTTTATTACTTTGTCAGAATAATAAACGAATAATCATATTATAATGTCATGTAAAAGAAAAGGTGCATGAAAGTTATTAAAGTTTTCTTTATCAATGGACATAATTTATTGTCACATATAATAATAAGTATTTTGCGAATATAATTTTTCAGATGTATTATACCAACCAAAAATACCGTTTATAAGTTGTAGAAATTGCCCTCAAATTTCCCTGTAATTTTTAGAAAGTTATTAAAATTCTCCTCCTAAGATTTTCCAAAGTATCGCTACTTCCTCTGTATGTACTGAGATTTTCGCGCTTCCAAGATTTTGCTTCGAATTTCGGAGTTGATAGAAATGTTGTCGTTTGGGTCAACTTATACAAAAATGAATTTGTTTTGACGAATTTATTCAGAAGCATTTTATATTTATAAATTAAAATAAATATTTAGAGAAAAATTTTTTTCTCCCTAAAACATTTCGTTTCTAATGTCCGCTTCTGAAATGTGTTAATAGCCATCTTAAGGCAAAAGCTGAAAATCTACTTTTTGACTTAAAATTAAATCAAAATAATGACGTTTGATTACGATGTTTTTTTTTCTTTTGACGTCAACAGATCTCAATGTTCCAGTCGATAGTCGAATTTTTGTTTCTAACCTAAACGGATACCTGAAGTTTGAATATGTGAACTTAAAATAAAACACACACACTGCAATATATAATAAAACACAGATAAATAACACCTGCATTCAACTGTTAACGGTATATATGAATATTAAACAGACTTACAACAATAAATACAATAAACCCAACTGGAGTGAAAAATTAGCCAGAGCAAGGAGCCGAACCCGGGACCACAGCATTCCAAGCTGTTGCTCTAACCACTGAGCTACTCAGGCCGATACCTGAGCCGTTGTCCGGTCGTATAGGGTCGTATGTCCCGTCATCGTTGTTCGGTCATCCAAGGCTGTCGTATAGATGGCTAGCGACTTCCCCAGCATGGCTTATTAGTGAAAAATTGCAGACTCAGGTATCGGCCGGAGTAGCTCAGTGATTAGAGCAACAGCCTGGAATGCTGTGGTTCCGGATTCGATTCCAAGCTCTGGCTAATTTTTCACTCCAGTTGGGTTTATTGTATTTATTATTGTATGTCTGTTTAATATTTATATATGTGAACATAAGTTTGTATTTCGTGAAGTTTTAAAATACTATTCAATCACATTATTATTTTCCCTATTTATTCAAATAAACGTTAATTTCAATTTAAAAATAATGTCAAACAATGCTATCTAATAACCCTTGTCATTTTTTGTTTTCTCTTTTTTATTAAAAAAAAAAAATGGAGGAATTTAATTTCATCATTACATAAATGTCATTAATATATATATATATATATATCGAAAACTAATCAAATTTAAAAATTATACGACAAATTTTGACATCCTTGGACCCATGTGAATAACTGGCGTCAATTTGATCACCTAACATTCCACATTCTAGGAGAGACAGCTGTGAAATACAAACGGACATTCACTTTTTAATATAATAGTTTGATGAAGTTTTAATTTCCCTATGAAATATTAGTCAGGGACAAATGCTGAACTATTTATATTGTTTTACGTGCAAATGGTTTATTTCGTAATGGAGCCTGCACGCAATGGAGATAGATTAAAAAACGTTATGCTTGAAAATTATTTAAAAAGCCATGATAAATAAATCAATTAAAATAAAGTTTTCAAGCAAATTGCATTTGAAAGTAGATTCCCCCCCCCCCCCCCCATATAATGGTGCAAAAATTAAAAATGTGTGATGTTTAGAAGTTAAAAAAATTGCAGTAGAAAAAATTGGAAAATCGAAATTTAAATGTCAAGCGTCGCCATTCTCAAAATGACGTCAGCATTACGTACGGACATATTTTCCTTTAGATAGATTTTCAAACGTGAAGTCCCCTTTGTCAGCAACAGCTTTGCATATGTAAATTTATTCTTTTGGTTTGAGATTCTAATTTCAGTACCGCCGACTACAAATTCCTGAAACTGATGTCTTTTAGATGTATTCGTGGTAAATTATATAGTTTTATCTAAGAAAAGGATTGTTTTCTTTTAAATATGGCACTTACTGAAGTATTACGCCAAGTGTCGCAAATTCGATATCAGCCGAAAGAAAATATATTGAAATGTAACATAGCTTTATGAGAGATAATGTATGTTTTTTAAAGCGTGACGTCATTTTCTGTTGAGAGTTAAAGTTACTTTAATTGTAATGATGAAATGGCATCAATAAGGATAAATAAACCCCAGTATTTCTTTTTTTCTGCAACAGTGGAAATATACGATTGCTACTATTTTGATTAAATTTAAAATATAAAAGCGGGAATATTTAGAAAAATAGCTAGTGCGAGTTCATCTACAAATGAACAGCTTTCATTTAAAAAAGAATAATTACCAAAATTGGTTCAGTAGAAAGCTCAGGGAAGATGTTTAAAAAAGCTGTCATTTGTTTTCAATATATAGATTATTCTTTCCTTTTTACTTTAACAGTTGCCTAGCAACTCTATTTCAAAACTTATCTATTTCATACAAATTATATTTAAAAGCCCATATTTTTCCCAATTCGGCTCTAAAAATTTAAATTGTTCGATTACACATATGTTAAATTCGTGCTTTTTTATATATTATTCTTTTACTTATATTGCTTTATTATTGTTTATAATTCTATTATTATTGTTTGACGAAGCTTTAATTTCATTGTAGAAAATTAGCCGTAGATAAATTCTGAACTCTTTTTTTATGTGCAAATTGTTTATTAGCCCCCGGGACGGTATGCTGTTTCTTTCTCCCAGCTTATTTTGTCTCCAAAAATAACGTTAGCTTACAGAAGGCAAGCAATAAACAAAGCAGATGTATCATTGTGTGATTAAATGCTCTATAGCAATTTTTTTAATTTCTAAGCATCGCACATTTTAAATTTTTATACCGTCGTATTGGAAAAAAAAAATTCTTTTAAATGCAATTTGTTTGAAAACTGTATCTCCATTTATTTTTGAAATATTAATTTTTTTGTAGTTTTTAGCACCATTTGTTTAATTTTGGCAATTCAAGTACTCCATTTATATAGAAAGTAAAAGGAAAATAGTTGAAAAAATAGCAATTATATCTTTTTGTTGCCATTTTCTCATAACAACCGAAAGAAAATGTAATTAAAATACGTGCTATTTTGGAAAAAAAATAAACGAATAATTTCGTTAAAACATGGAGCTATTATAAATTTGATTTCATTTTAGGTATCTGTAAACGCTCTTATCTCAGTGTGACCTCAGTCATGGCGTTTTGGTTGGAAACTGATTCCAAACAATAGGTTGCTATGCGTCATTTCTTTTTAAATATACATTGTGGAAAATTTTACCAGTACATATCAGGTACTAAAACACTTAGATGTGAGATATAGATATAAGATATAGCTGCAACACACAGACAAAATAGAAAATACAACATAGCAAACGTTTCTTTGGAGTCAGTTTCCAACCAAAACGTCATGACTGACGTCACGACTGAAATCGTCTATATTAATGTTACAAACAAATGAATGCCTATGAATCATTAGACAGCCGTTTTTTTTTGTCGAGTTTCTTTAATGACGGCACCTTTTTGCTGCATTTGTGTATTATTTTGCGATAGTGACATCCTTATGCATGTTTAAGAGTGGATCGTAAATGTGGAATTCTTAAGCGTGTGCGAATGACGTCATTTTAGATAAAATAAAAGTGTGTAATAAATAAAAGTAATAAGTGTGTGATAAAATAAAAGACTTAAAGTCTTAAAATTGAAATAGGTTTTGTACTATTTATATATACATATATATATTTTTTTTTCATCGGGGGCGACACTAAATTCTGAAAAAGCAGAATTCCTGTTTTCTAGTTAATGTTTCGTAATGTAGCCCGCCGGTGCGTGATTGAGATAAATTAAAAAAATCACTCTTGAAAATTATTTTATAAACCACAATAAGTCAGACCATTAAGATACCGTTTTGATACAAATTGCGTTTAAAAGTAGATTTTTTTCCCTATACGACAGTGTAAAAAATAATTAATGTGCGGTGTTCAGAAGATTAAAAAATTGCAGAAAGGAAAATTGGAAAACCGAAATTTCATCGTGAAGCGTTGCTATTTGCAAAATGACATCAGCGTTACGCACAGATTATTGTCCTTTGTAATATAAATGGAGTACTTCTGTTGCCACAATTACAAAATTGGTACAGAAAACTATTTAAAAAAATAATATCTCAAAAATAAATTGAGATACAGATTTCAAAGAAATTGCATGTAAAAGTACATTTTTTCCCTCATACGATGGTATAAAAACTGAAAATGTGCGATGTGTAGAAGTTTAAAAATTTTCAGTAGCAAAAATTGCAAAACGAAAATTCATTTCAAATTTGAAAGTGTTTCCATTCGCAGAATGACGTATGCGTTACGCACAGATATGTTTGTCCTTTATAATATAGAAGATATGTATTACCCCCTTTTTTTTTTTGGATAAATGTTAAAATTTTGCGTTTGGCTAATCGCAGATTTTGAGTAATCGCCCGGAGATGCCCCCTATTTTTTTTAGTATAACTAACGAGTAGGGTGCTGTTTTCAGTTTAGTTTGCATTGTTTTTCATTTAAAATAGAATATTTGTTTTATTCTACTGCTTTATAAGGGTCATTTATAGCGACTTTAGGCTTGAAAAACTTTGAAAAATCAGAGATTAAACACTTAAAAAAAAAAAAAAAAAAAAAAAAAAAAAATGAAAATTACTGATTTCTCTTAAAAATTTATTTTTAGTTTTGCTTTTCTTTAACTGTTTAATCTCTGATTTTTAAAAGTTTTTTAAGCCTAAAGTCGCTATAAATTACTATTTGGCGACAATTGCTTGGCGCGAAAACGGGTTTTTCACGCCAAAAAAATGTCCAAGATGGCGAACTCCGGGCGTATTCGCAAGTAGTTCCCCGACATTTTCTTTTCTTCTTTAGTTCTTGCGTGTAAATGCAATCGCCCTAACCAGGGCTCCCAACGTTCCTAAAATTTTCGCACTTTGCTTTCAGTATTTTAAATAAAAATTCTTCGTGGTAGATTCCTTTAAGTAGGGAAGTCCTTTTAAAAATGTCAAAAAATCGATTTTTTTTTCATGTTTCGAAAATATAATATCTCAAGAATATAGTGGCAAGAGTAAAAATCAAAATATTCAATATTAACAAAGTTATGAATGAAGATCCTGAAAACGAAGATCTTCCTCCCTTACTTCCTCAAAAACTTCAAGAGCATCTCCTACCAATCTACCAAGATTTATCTAGAGATGACTTGCTGGCTCCAAAGATGCTTGTGTGGCCATACCCAGAACGCTAATGAAAGTTTTAATGCATCAGTTTGGCGGTTATCTCCAAAACACCTGCATTCTGGACTACAAATTGTTGAAATTTCAACCTACATCACTGATGGGATATTTAATGAAGGCTACACTTCCGTTCTTAGAGTTATGGATAGTTTAAATATTATTGTTGGCACCTATGCCAAAGTTTTTGCCGAAAATGTCGATGAGGCGCGAGTAACAAGACAGAACCGGAGGAGTCTTTTTCAGACAAAAGCATTTCGTACAGCCTCAAAACAGCAGCAACTTGAAGAAAACCAGCTTTTTGAGGAATCCGAAGATCTATTATATGCACCTGGGATACTTGATTGATCGGTAAGTCACTATAACCAGTAATTTTATCGTACTGAAACTATGCGATTATCTCGAAACTACGTTTTCAAAAACTGCTTGTGATGTAACTCAAAAAGTTATCGGTCGATTTGGCTGATTTTTGCTGAGGCTTTTCTTTATATCATTATCGGAAGGATGTACCTAAAGTTTAAAAGATTTCGTGTAAATAAACAATTTTTTAGGGATGAAAAATGTCGAAAAAAATAGCACAAAATCCGAACATTTTATTAAAAACCGTACTTAATTTTTTACTTTATACTTTTTTAATCTTTTTATAGGTTTACCCTTCCCGTCCATATGTTAGAAAAGAAAATGATTTTTCTTTCTTTTTTTCAGATCAATAGAAAAAGCGTGACGAGTGCAGCACTTTTGGGTTTCGCGCCTGAGACGCCCGAAGAAAAATTTTGCTGAACCGCCAATTTGTAAAAGAAAAAAAATTGTACTCTACAAAGATGTAATAAAGTTATGTTACAGTTTCAAAATGATCCGATTATTTTATCATCTTTAAAAAAATTACTGAAAAATGACTGATTTTGAGGCGGCTAAAGGGACTTCCCCCTTGACATCTATAATAGAATGCAGATTATCATTATTGAATACAATAAAGATTATCGTTTTAAAATAGCGGTAGAAAAGTGTGAGAATTTAGGTAGGAACGCTGCGAGTTCCGCTGACCCACTTCAGCCGGGCGCAAAAAAGGCTAGTTTCGGCCCTGGTGGCAGAAGTTTGGATTATACGCGCCAGCAGTAGACACTTGACGCCCCACATTTTGGACTGCGATTGTCAATTCATACGGTATCATCCATTGCTTGAGCAACCTGTTTTCGCAGATCTTTTCGTGATATTATCACATTTCATACAAAACAAGGTCCATATCGTTGCATTTTCATTACAATGTTCTAATTTTTCTCGAAATTATGACTGTCAATCCGGGTTCAGTTAGGATGAAACACCCAGTATTTGTGACTCAATAAAAGGTTTGCGATCCTGTGTGAATTTTTATCCTTGTTGTATGCCTGATTTGCCATGCCATTTTGTAAATGTTTCTTTGAATCTCCCTGCATACGAATCTATGGATGGATGAAATGCTATAGAATGACTGTATCACATCTATTGACCCATTATTTCTTGCCAATATGACCAATTCCCTCGCTTAATATGTTTCGACTATTGACAGTCGAAATAGTTCAATAAAATGAATAAAATATATTTTTTCAAATTATGCTTTTCTGCACATCATAGACGGCCATAGACTTAAATCATCATTTTGACATTCTTTAATGATAATTCGAAAACTACTTGAAAAGAAAATTTGAAAATGAGAATTCGCATAAAACAGGACACAATAAATATAAATCTGTCAAAAAAATTGTACGTTACAATTCATATTTTTGTCGAATATTAATTTCATAATTCATATTATAAAAATTTTAAAACTACAAATGCAATGTATTTATGTTTTTTAGGTGCGTTCGTAATTATATAAATACGTAGCACCTATAGTCGTCGTTCAGTCCGTCCGTCTGTCTGTCTGTCTGTCTGCCTGTCAGTCCGCATGTAACAGAGCAAAAACTACCCAACCGAATGGTCTGAAATTTTAAATATATGATTGTTGCAAAATTTTGTCGAGCCATTTCAAATTTTATGAAAATCGGATGTATAGTTTAATTACAGGGACAGTCAAAAGTTTTTCTTTACATGACGGCCAATGGGAAAAATTATTACAAGTGCATTTTCATGATGTTACAGCCTTCCGAATGGTCTGAAATTTTAAATATATAACTGTTGCAAAGTTTTGTCGAGCCATTTCAAATTTTATGAAAATCGGATGCATAGTTTAATTACAGGGACAGTCAAAAGTTTTTCTTTACATTACGGGGAATGGGAAAAAAATATTGGAAGTGCATTTTAATGATGTTACAGACTATGCACCTTATGAAGTGCAAAAAATTATACATTCAGTACAACATGGGGTGCAAATAATTATAAAACTAGTTATAGTACGAACGCACCTCATTTGCCACGTTTGACGAGCAATTTCCAACTTGTTTATATGTTATAACTATACACATAATTATCACATTAGGATTATAATTTCAGGAGATATTAATAAAAACATGAAAATGTAATTTTACATTAGAAGATCTACGTTTTGAATATTTATAATTAAAAAACTTATCATTCAAATGACTAGAAATTTTGTCTCTAGGCATGGTTTGAGCCGAAGATTTAAAATATATTGTGAAAATTGGGTGTTGCCTTTGAAAAAAACAAAGTTAGGTCTGGTTTTGATTTGTAGATGGCCCCCTTAGCAAATTTTTATACATCATTTAAAAGTACACTTTATTTCCAATCGATTGGTACCAGTAGCTTTCTTCTATTATAATTAGTTGCAGAGTTAGTAGGGGTGTTTACTTAGATCTCCTCTTCAGTTTAAAATTTTAACGAATTTAATGCATTTTCTTCATTTTTTAGTCAAAAAAAAGCTAAAATATGTACTAAAAGGATAGATATATTTTAAATTTTATGTAAGAATTATTGTTTATGATTTATGTATGTTTTGGCTACTTAAAACAAATTTTACAATTACAATTTTTAGTTATGTTAAAAATAAGATGGAATAAAATCCATTATTATTCGTTTAAAAGAATAATTCATGTTGACAAAAATGATATTTTCTTTAGGTAATCTATTGTATATTCGTCGAAATAAATAAATAGGGCGCAAAATGAATAATAATAACTAAAAAACAGCAATTCTGCTTTTTCAGAATTTAGTGTCGCCCCCAATGAAAAAAATAAATATATCTACCCTATATATATATAATCCTAATGAATCGGATATTATGAAACGACTGAATTGAAACGAATTTAAGTAACGATTCTATGAAACGACTGATTAAACAACTGATTATGTTTCACGGCGATTTCTCCTAAAATATGAAATACTTTGCGATGAAATTAACACCAAAAATCCGTATTGATCCACAGATCTCAAAACTGGTATTAGAATTTTTAAATTTGAATTAGTTTTCGAAATATTATTTTTTTTTCTAATTTTATATACTTTTCTCTAATGATGGCAACTCAAATTTCAATCATAAGAGATTTTTTTTTTTTTCAGAAAAGGTTATTATTTTAAATTAATTTGGCGACTAATTTGGCCTCCCTTAAATGTATGCTAAGAAATGTATCATGTTATTTTTAATCATAATTCAATTTACTTGAACAGTCTTTCGCCAAATCGAAAGATTCTGATAGAGAAATCAAGAACTCTGTATTTTTATGCTAGCGGGACGCAGGTGATACATCACCAAACATTTTTCCCGTTGCATGTTTTTATATTTCAATAATTTCATTTAAAATATAATCCTTTCAATCATTTTATTTAAAATACAAAATTTCCATTTAAAACTGAGCTACTTAAAATTGATGGCTTTCACTTCTTCCTTTTTTTAAAAAACAAAACGAAAAGAAAAATATTAGGCATAGATGTCATATACGCACCGGGGTACCTAATTGGCGCCAAAATGGCATTATTTTGATTGACATGGTATCTCGGCTATTGTTGTTTATTTAATAATAAATGTTTATTTACTTTTATTTCTTTTTTAAAATTATATAAATTATTTTGTTCTATAGTTATCAATTATTTTTTTTATTATTTCCTTTTGAAAATAATAGAAAATAATTAAAAAATACGGTACTACTTACTTATTCCGTCGACCAATTTCGCCAAATTATATAAATTGCCAAACCACTCGCCAAATTATACAAATTGACATAATTTTTTATTTTAAATAACGGAAGAACAAATAAATTAGTATAACATTAATAAATATACAAATAAAACGTCGAAATAAAAATCACTTGATGACGTAAACACGTGTAACTTGCTTAAAGTCAAGTGAATGTGACATTTACGATCGCATTTAATCTTATAGTTTGACGATAGATTTTTGGTCGGCGGGATAACTAAGTATAGTACCAAAAATACATTTGTAACTGATATTCGAAAACGAGGTTTTCGCTAAATTTTCGTAAAAAAAAAAAATTAAAAAAAAAAATTAAAAACACGCCAAACCTGCGGTGCGTAGTTGTTTTTTTCAACTTGAAATCAATGTTTTAATTTACCTCTCGAAAAATAATTAAAAAATGCTAACTGGCGAGTTCAAAATAAGCTATTAGCGAGATTTGCACCCGGCTAGGGTAACAGTAAAGAACATTCTTTGCGAGCATGGCAAATTTTATGTAATTTTATTCGAAAAAAAAATTGATTTTTTAATCAAAATGGAAAACTTTCGGCACAGATGTCATATACGGCCCCCTATTGGCGCGATTTGGTTCTGACTTCAATGTTATATACGTAATGGGTAGTTAACTGGCGCCAAAGTATCGTTATTTTGCTTGATATGGTAAGCTGGATGTTGTTGTTTATGGTGTTGATTCTTTCCCCAAATTGGCGTCGAAAAAAAATCGCGCCACAATGGGGCGTATATGACATCCCGTAAGGCATGGTGACGTCACGGCGACGTCGTTGTGAAGTCACACTGTGATTTTGTGACCGTCGATGTGACGTCACGTGACATCATAGTGACTAGAATGCGAGGTCGTTATGGCCGTTTTAGAGGTCGTTTGTGACGTCACATTGTGACCACTCTGTGAAAATAAAATTTCAAATTAATAGCTTAAAGGCAATTTTAATTTGAAATTTGATTTTCATTTGAAATACTGTATGCAAAGCGAATGTTTCTCTCTGGAAAAATTTCCAAGTATTAATATATTTTCAATCGATGCTGGATTTAATTAAGTTTCGTGTTTGCTCCAAGACGGTGGCTCACGATAAATATTCCATCTTGTGCTGCGTTTGTAGCCTTGCCAACATGTAATAGGGAGAAATTTTCCAGGCTGGGTATCGTTCCATGTGGTTTAGTCGGTAGAATGTCAGTGCGCTATACTGATGACCCAGGATCGAGTCCCGGCGTGGATATTTTTCACTATGTTGGCCTTTGCGTCTTTTAAGCAATTTATTTGAAATTTGATTTTCATTTGAAATATTGTATGCAAGGAGAATGTTTCTTTCTGGAAAATTTTCCAAGTATTAATACTGTGATGATTCTTGTCATAAACACTACGATAATTTCAAAGTAAAGTTTTGTTTGAAATACAAAATCTTATCTTTTTACCGTACTTTTTAGCAAGATATCGCTATTTTGGAGTCCTATTCTTCTAAAATATTTTTTATTTTCCATTTAAAAAACAATGCTTGTCAACTGACATCTTTTTTTATTAAGTTCTAAGCTTGATCTTGAATTCAAGCTTAATATTAAGAATGTGTAAGCTTTTTTATGTGTTGTGATTTGTCATTGCTTTATTAAATACGAACATGGAGTCTAACGGACATTAATACAACTGTTATTTATAGAACGACATGATAAGCCCTATTTATTTAAATTTTTTATTCCCGTATATATTGTATTTTGTGAATATGAGCTAATTAGATTTGGTATGTTTTATAGGAAAAGACTGATCTGGGAAATAGAAACAACAAGTAAGATATATCATGCGTTAATCATAGATTATAAAACACTTTCCAACTCTTAATATTTTAACAAGACATCGGGGGAAATAACGTAAATAAGATAACTAAGTAAACATAAAAACGCGTAAAACATTTGAAAGACTGATTTACGCAGTTACCATCCACAGCCAAATATGTTTTCCAATTCTTTTAAAAAGTCCTGTATTTGATCTGTAGATTGATATATATATATACTATATAATGGGAAAATTTAGTTTATCAAGGAAACGCATAACAGGTTGAAATTCTCTTTCAGCAATTTATACTAATATATGGAAACATACTTAAATAATTTTGTACTACCCTGTAATTTACCTAGAACCTTTATTACACGCCACTATTTAGTTAAAATTTAATTCAAACTAAAACACTCTTAAAACTGCTGAAATCACATTTCCAGAAATTCTAATTTATAGACGGCAACGTATCCAATTCTTTGCGTGACCCTGTATATCATTTTATCTATATACTACAAACATTTCTTAGTAAATTAAATACAGTGCAGCGTAAAAATACATAACTTATTTAAAAACCACCTTTAAGCAATACCCAGTGACCCTTACGAATACTTTTGTATAGTCCTGCATATGAATTATAGCATATATATATACACCATATACTATGCATAAATGTAGTGAATCATAAAAGCGCATATCATAATTAAAAATGCATTTCCAGCAATCATCGCTAATGAACAGTACTCCGGATACAATATAGTATCTGAAATATTTTGTGTGTCCCTGTAAATGCTATATACACTTCGTATTATGCATGAAATAAATCATAGTATGTGAACCTCAACGACGTATATCAATTTCATTACATATCAAATAGATTAACACAAATAAAGTACGCTGCAAACAATTCCCTCCACCCCTATATATTATGTATTGGAATTCCTTTTTTAGTCCTGTAAATGAACAATAACTAGCATCGCATATTCTACGGAACGCACATTTTAGTGCGCTTCATAAATGCATATCAATTTTATTCTGTTTGAAAGCGTGTAAAATCATTAAAAATCATTTGAAAGGTTTTTTTCCCCCACAGGCCGTAATGTAATGGAATACAATTGACTGTCCCTGTAAATGAACTAAACATGCTACAAACTTCATTACAAATAGGGACCTTGCTATGGTAAACGTCAATAACATCCAAAAATTTCAGGTCAATCCGAGTATATTTACGCGAGTTAGAGCGCGGACAGACGGCCAGACAAGCCGAAGTCATAAACACTTTTCAACTTTATCGAGCATGAAAAACACTTTATTTCAATGCTTAAATATTATATTTTATTTTTTAATGCCAATAAAATAAATGTATCGACAAATTATAATAGATGAATTAAATGCATTTAACAATTTCTCAAAAATCTTTCCATCGCCATATCGCTTTGAAAAGAACTCCAGATCAGTCTCATTGCATATAACATACAACTATTTAACTCATGATAATAATCTATCAAACAGGAATAAAAAATTTAAATTAAATAAGACATACCTTTTAAGTTCCATAAATATTTTAATAATATCCGTATTTTATCCTAAATTGTCAGGCATATTTCTGTTAGTTTAAAAAAACTAACTTCCTGCGTCAGAAATTATCCTTATTTTATTCTGCGATTTAATCGAGCGCAGACGATATTGAGCAAGCAGGTGCTCCTACTGTATTATTGTATTTTTTTTTTCTTTTGTACACAACAGATTTAGAGTTTAAATGCGCAATAATTTTATCTTTATGAGAGTATCACTAATGAAAATTTTCTATTTGAATGAAACACCTGCCTTTTTTCTTTCTTTTTTTTAAAGTAAAGTTTGTTTTACACGTAATAAATAAATACGTATCTTCTTAATAAATGAAAAGTGAGTATACAGGATAAAAAAAAAATTTCTTTGTCAATCTATCATTTTTTTTTTTTCATATTCATTTTCTGTAGAATAAAACAGTTTGTAAAATAACTTTTTTTAAAGTCATATCTCTAAAACACGAATTTGAAAAAAGAATAATTATATCATGGATTTTGTATAAAATTTGTATACATATTTTTTCGGAAAATGCTAATTTTATTTAAAAAGTCTGAAAGAAGTAGAATTTTTTAAAAAATAGTTATTTAAAATAGTTAAACACTAACAGGAAAAAATATAACTTGAATGCAAATTCTAAAGCAAGAAATGCATATATGACTAAACTCTGAGTATTCTTTCTACGTGCTCATTAAAAGCTACAGACTTAACTGTAATAGAAAATTTTAGTTTGGAACCACAGAAGGGTTTCGAATACCACTGGTCGACAAAAAATAAATAAATAAATAAATAAATAAATAAAATAAAATAAAACAATTTCCTCCCTGCAAACTAAATATGTAAAGTGTACAGATTTAATATTCCTAATTCTAAATATGCTATCCAAATTGCTCCAATACGTACAATTTTTCCGAGAAACACTTTTATAATAATAACAATCAGTGAAGGATTAAATTGCAATGGTAGATAAAATTGAAATCATAATAAAGTATACTTTCATTGTCTTAAATAACAAATTGATAAAATATAGCATGAAAATCTAGTTTGTTGATACTTCTACAGTGCATTTTCCTTTTTCTGCCCCCCCCCCCACCCCACCCTCCTTTCGTGTCCGAATTTACTATTTCCTATCCACTAATATATTTTCATTCCTTTTGTCACTGTAACTCGGGAATGTAATATTTCTGTTCATTTTCAAAGATTTTTTATGTTCATATTTTTGTCACACTATGACTTACAATATGGTGATTTTTTTCGTCACATATGTGACGTGACGTACGTTGCATGCAGTGTCATAACAGTGGCGTCACAATTCTTTTTAATTGCCAGAAAATATAATTTTCCATAAATAACATGTTTTGAATATTTTTTGTAATTTTTTAAAGTTTTCTAAGAAGTTCACATCTCAGTCACAATGTGACATCACTGAGTGGTGGCATTTTGGTCACAGATGTGACGTGACCACAGTGACTCACAGTGATGTCACAACGACGTCACCGTGACCATGCATGCTATGATGGATTCTTTGCCAAACTTTCATATGAAAGGCGAAGGGATCAGACCATATTCGTTTATGGCAGTTGATGACTTGAACTATTATAATATAGATGAAATGATGGCAATAGAATAATATTTGGCGACTTATCACCTGTGCCTGGCTAACATTAAAGTACCAAAATGGCACCTAGAGTATAAAAAGCGAAGTGGTCCGCCCGGAATTGTTGATGACTTAGGCTATTGTTATAGAGATTGTTTTAAAATATCTGGAGATAAAGACTGTATACTTAATTCATTTCATTTTAGCTTCTTTTCAAATGTTTAACAGATCCTCTTTAATCAAAAACGAAAACAACCATTGGATGTCATAACAGCAACTGATACGCCCTTGAATTTTTGCAATCAAAGGGAATTGAATGGAAACCCGTTTACAGGGAGATCTGCACAGCTTTTTTCAGTATAATTCAATCTTATCTAATATTTTAAAAACCCATCAGATTAGCGTGTTTGTAGATTCTGCGGTGTCTGAACGAGGGTTGGCGAGCGTAGCTTGCAAGGGGCAGAGCCCCCTAGTATGTATATAAATATAGATAGTGCAAAAAAAATTTCGTTTTAAGACTTAAAACACGCGCTTTTATTATATATATAAAACGACGTCATCCGCATCCGCTGAGGAATTCTTTATTTACGATCTAGTCTTAAACAACATCTACAGAAAAATACGCATATGGCGTCCCTGCAGCGCAATAATACACACATACAAAAAAAAAACAAAAAAAAAAAAAACAGATGCCGTCATTTAACAAACTCGACAGAAAAAAAAAAATCGGCTATCTAATGATTCATATGCCTTCATTTGTTTGTAATATTGATATACATACTTAAAATTAAATTTGGTTTACAATAGCTCCATGTTTTATCAGAAATCATTCATTTATATTTTTTTCAAAATAGCACGTATTTCAATTACATTTTTTAAAAGTTGTTATGGGAAAATGGCAACAAAAAGATATAATTACTATTTTCCAACTATTTTCCTTTTACTTTCTACTGAAATGGAGTATTTGAGTCGCCAAAATTAAACAAATGGCTCTAAAATCTTCAAAAAAAAAAAAAAAAAAAAAATTCAAAAATAAATTAAGATGCAGTTTTATAAAAAAAAATCGATTTAAAAGTACCCCCTTTTTCCTCCAATACGACGGTCTAAAAATTGAAAATATGCGATGCTTAAAAGTTTTAAAAATTGCAATAAAGTATTTAATTGTACAATGATACATCTGCTTTGTTTTACGGCTGGTTTGTACAACGGAAAGTTATTTTTTTAGAGACGACATTTTAATAGCTCTGAGAAAGAAATAGCATACCGGGGGCTAATAAACATAACTTACATATACTAAACATACACATATACTATTATTACACATATACTATTATACATTACATATACTATTACTAAACATACTTATTTCCATAAATTTGTAAAGCTATTTAGATTTCGGTTGTGAAGCTGTTTTAGTATATGATAAATTCTCTAATACGAGTATGTATCTGAAAATCGAAACCAAATGTTATTGTAAGATTTTTTTCAAAAAAAAAAAAAAAAAAAAAAAAAAAGACTTTTATGTTCATGAAGGAAAACTACTACATGAGTGAACATTATTACGCAAAAGAAAAGTAAACAGGTGGGTAACGCTATCGTGTGCGGTCACAGATCGCACAGAGGGTTCCGTTTAAGGCAGTGTTTCTCAACCTTTTTTCCTTCACGGCGCACTTAAACATAGAATTAAATTTGTGCGGCACACTAAAATTATGATGACTTAAAAAAGGGAAGGATTATTTATCATATCACATAAGAAATGATTATATATAATTTTTAATTTATTTACTATTGCAAACAACTGAGTCGATTAAATGAAAAGAAAATTATTTTAAATAAAATTCGTATAACCTTTCTTTTAAATATACAGTAGAGCGCTAATTATCCGAACAAGTCAGGACCGACCCTAGTTCGGATAAGCAAAAGTTCGGATAATTGGACAGACAATCTAAGGGATGTTTCTGACTATACTAAAACGTCCACACTTTATGCAGGCTTAGGACTGACAGCACCAATTTGTGCTAGCGTGTTTAAAATCTGTTTTATTTTTGTTTACATTTTTATCATTTAACATTTTCCTTTGCTCTTGTTATCATTTTCTGAATTACAGAGATTATAATTTAAAAGATAAAAAGCTTTCGATTGTTGCTTCCGTTCTTTTCAATGGTGCCATATCTCGAATTCTTCTTAAATACGTTTGTTGAATAGGATCAGAATTCTTCTGCCGTTCGAGCCATTTCATAGGTGTTTCTGAACATCAAAGGCTTCGTTATGGGATGGACCTCGGCCATTTTCACAGCATTCGTTTTCATTTCTTCAATTTCTTCAATTTATTTTTCATTTTAAATCTCATCCACGATCTCATCATCATTAAAAAATTTTGTGATAGAAATAGGTTGTTCGGATATATAGAAGTTCGGTTATTATTTTTTTTGAGAGAAATAGGCTGTTCGGATAATTGGAAGTTCGGTTAATTAGAGTTCGGATAATCGGCGCTCTGCTGTACGTCTCTGTCATATGCATTAACATTTATAGGCTGATGAAACACTGTTTTAAGCACCTTTTTAACACTAGTTTCGGTATCATCCAGCACACCGTCATTAGTGCAAAGAATCATGGAATTTTTCCATATATATGGAGGAGAAGCGGATTCGAGGTATAGTATTATTGATCAATAGCAGTGCAGAAAATTACAGGGAACAGTCAATAGGAAATTGTATAGGGAAAGGAACTGATAATGTGGAAAATGTGGAAAAGTATCTTAATTTTTCAGTAATTTGTCACATTAGAATTTAAAAAGATATCTTAATTAAAAATTAGAATACTTTCTATGTAAGATAAAATCTTCAGATAGGCCTACTCTTCAATCGGTTTTCATCAATCTTTTCTGCTGTATTTTAAATTGTAACCTTTTTCTTCCAGGAGACATGATTTTTTTTCTGAAAGAATTTTTCTCATGAGACGTAAGACCATTTTTAGGGTTTCCTCGTATATTGTTATACTGACAAGGAAGGTCTCCATACGGGCATATTCAGAAAAAAACTGAAAAAATTACAGAGTGTTCTTCTCATGTGGATATATACGTTTATAAAAAAATTTTTGGCGGAACCCCGGTAGAACATTCATAAAAAAAATGAAAATTTCGTTTATTTGGCGATTTATCATCGGTTGGCGATGAAATGAAATTTCGAAAAATACTTTTATATTTCGACTGCTCTTTAAGTTGGGTTGGGTTGGGTTGATTGTTGACGGCCAATTATCTACACGAGGGATATAGGCCCTAGGGGGAGTGCCTTCCGTGGAGGTCTTTCTAAGGGAACCTAATCCGTATTAACGCATGGAAATCCACGGTCCGAAGAAAACCACGAAAACTCCGAACGATTAGGCCGACGGGCGCGATTGGGTTCGAAGCCAGCACCTCCCGTCTACCAGCTTCGAGAGCAGAACCTCTCAGCCACGACTGCTCTTTAAGATAAAAATGTTTCATATTGAACTTATTTTAATAAATTTAATGTAAATAACTTTAGTTTTGTCAGTTTTAGTTTGATTTAACTATAGTTTTGTCAAATATATATATATATATATATATATATAATGAAAATTAGATATCAAATTTTATGAATTAAAATAAAATTAAAATAAATTAAAATTATTTCAATATCTCAAAATTAAGACCAATTGAGAAAGACCGATTCAGTTTTGTTGCCATGGAAACGACGAATTCTTTGATATTGAAATGAATAACTGATAAATGAATCTTGCCTTTATTTGGAATACGCTTAAATATATGAAAGTATTTTTTATGTATGAAATTGTTTTTAAAGTAATAAAATTAAATAACAAGCAACATAAATATATGTTATGCGAAAAAATGTATTTATTAAACTCTCTCGTTGTTTATGTTTAAATTCATTAAATACTTTTGACACGGAATCTAAAACTCAATTAACAAACAATTTTCAGTTGCATTAAAATCGTTTGCTTTTGGCAAGGAAAAGTTCTGCTCGCCAAATCGCGTGACGCTGTCGTCTTTTCGCGCTAAATACTCGAAAGTATTTTATTTTTTTACAGACTTTCTACTGTAATTCCGTCGCTAAATTCGACTGATCCTTTATTACACACATAAGTAGTTTAATTGGTATTTTTTTCAAAATATTCAGAGTATGCCCAGTAAGGAGACCTTCCTTGTGAGTAACAGAAGAAAAAGCTCCCAAATAAAGCAAATTTGTGACACTAAACCTCATTTCAAAGTAAATGGTACATAATAAGAAATGTCGGACATTACAAATTCAGAAATAAAAAGGAATTTAACAAATTACAACGACCATTTGGAAAATGATTTTTTCAAAGACTAAAATTTAAGACATAAAAAATGGCACGAAGTTGGTCATACATTACGTACGCCACGAATTAAACATTAATAGTGTTATTACACGTAAAAATTCCAAGCGACAAAAATCGCCTGCGACTCGTATTTGGCGTGAAATATTTATATGTATTCATTCCTGTCCTATTTATCCCTTTTTAACACTTTCCAACAAAGTTGAAAAGTGTTTATGCATTCGGTTTGTCTGTCCGTCTGTCCGTCTGTACGCGCTCTAACTCTAGTAAATATACTCGGATCGTTCTGAAATTTTTAGATGTTAGTGACCTCTACCATAGCACGAACCCTATTGCAAATGAAGTTTGTAGCACGTTTAGTTCATTTACAGGGGCAGTCAAAAGTTATCCGTTACATTACGGCCTATGGGAAAGAATCGTTTGAAATGGTTTTTAATGATATTACACGCTTTCAAACACAATAAAAGTGACATGCATTTATCAAGTACACTAAAATATGCATTCCGCAGAATATGCGCTGCAACGAATAAATATTATTCATTTACAGGGCCACACAAAAGAATTCCGTTACATAATGATATACGGGTGGAGGGAATTTTTTTTCGGCGTATTTTAATTATGTTAAATTATTTCATGTATAATGGAATTGATATACGTCGCTGAGGTTTATTATAACTTATTTCATGTACAATACGAAGTGCATAGCATTTACCGGGACACACGAAAGATTTCAGATACTATATTGTATCCGAAGTATTGTACGGTAGCGATGTTTGCTGGAAATGCATTTTTAATTATGTTATGCGCTTTTATGTTCACTATATTTGTGCATTGTATATGATGTGTATAAATGCTGTAATTCATATACAGGCCTACACAAAAGATTTCGCAATGGTTACTGGGTATGATTGCAAATTGCTTAAAGGTGGTTTTTAAATGAGTTATGCATTTTTACGCCTTACTGCATTTTGTTTACTAAGAAATGTTTGTAGATAAAATTATAAAACATAGATAAAATTATATACAGCGTCACGCAAAGAATTGGATACATGGCCGTCTATAACTGATAATTTCTGAAAATGTGATTCCAGTAGTCTTAAGAGTGTTTTACTTTGAATTAAACTTTAGCTAAATAGTGGCGTGTAATAAAGGTACTAGGTTAACTACAGGGTTGTACAAAAGTATACAAGTATGTTTCCATATATTAGTATAAATTGCTGAAAGAGAAATTTCAACCAGTTATTCGTTTTCTTGCTAAACTAAATTTCTCCATTATATAGCATATATATCAACCTACAGATCAAATACAGAGCTGTTCAAAAGAATTGGAATACATATTTGATATGGATGGTAACTGCTGAAATCAGTTTTTCAAAAGTTTTATGCGTTTTCTAAAATGTTTACTTAGTTCTTTTATATACATTATTTTCCTAAATAACGAAGTTTTGTTAAAGCATAAAGGAAGTGTTGGAAAGTGTTTCATAATCTATGCTTAACGCATGATTTTTCTTACTTGTTTTATTTTTAATTGGCTTATTCCATTTTTCTTTTGCAGGTAAAAATCTTACAAATTAAAATTAACTCTTTGGCAGAAATTGTTATTCATTTTCATTCATTTTCATTAGTTATTATCTACCTGAAACTTACGTATTATCCAAGCATTTCACTGGCTGTTCGGGAAAAGGCTTTACCATCGTCAGATTTCCAAGAAATCTGACAACCCATTTTAAATGAAATTTCATTCTTAAACTTCTAAACATCCCACAATATTATTACTTTTTACACCGTCGTAGAGAGAAGAAAAATGTACTTTTAAATGCAATTTGTTTGAAAGCTGTATCTCAATGTGTTTCTGAGTTATTAATTTTCTCTTGTAGTTTTTATTACTTTTTTGTCATAGTGGCAACAAAAGTATCCATCTCTGTTGAAAGTAAAGGCAAATTACAAATTACTGTATAGACCAATGAGAAAACGAATAAAATACGGATTCAACCAATAAAAACCTTCAGATATGCTTTTGATTTCCTACCCTGACGAGAACAATAACCATTTTTCCAGATGGTTAAAAAAAAAAAGGTGCAATTTGGCTTAAAAGTTTCAGGGCACACTTGATGTCTTTTCGCGGCGCACTTCTGTGCCGCGGCACACAGGTTGAGAACTACTGGTTTAAGGACTCTCAGTAGTCTTACTTTTTACCTAGCGGTGCAATTTAGCTACATGTCACATTTAATTTTTTTTCTCAGTCTCTATAAAACATAAATGCATAAAATGTTTAATACAGACAACCTAATATTTCTTCTATTTAAAATAATTTTTTTAATATTTTATATTGAAATTTTATTTTATTGTTTTATGTTTAATTTTGATAAAAAAAATTAAATTTTTTTTTGACTTGCATGCACTGCGAGCAAGACTATAGCAAAACTATTGGTTCAAGAGCCCCCCCCCCCCAAAAAAAAATATATTGATAATGATGTTAAACTAATGTATATTGAACATATACTTCATTTGTACGCAATTTATTTATTTATTTTACTTGAAATTTAAATTTAATTTACAAAATTTTGAAAAAAAGAACAGATTATTTTATTGAAAAAAAAAAACATTATTTTATTGAAAAATTGCCAATTTTAAATAATCAATGCAATTATAATACTAAATTTGGAGTATGAGTTATTCTTTACCTTAAAATGAAGATATTTACAAAGTTTCATGCAAATTTAGTATTATAATTGCATGAATTTCACAAACTAATGCTTTATTAGTTTGTGAAAAGTGTTGCGCGCAAGCATAAAATTTAAGAAACAATTTTAAATTCTTTATCAAAGTTTAATATAAAAAAAAAAATAAAATTTCAATATAGAATAGTAAAAAAAATTATTTTAAATAGAAGAATATTACGTTGTCTATATTAAAAAAATTTATGCATTTATGTTTTATAGAGATTGAGAACAAAAAAATTAAATACGACATGTTGCTAAATTGCACCACCAGGTAAAAAGTAAGACACCTGAGACACCTTAATATCTCTTTTAAAACACATTATCTTTAAATTAATAAATCAAAATTGTTGATTTATAATTATTAAATCCTTGCGTAAATAGCAGCATCATTACATTTAATTGTAAAATAATTAGAAAAATATGTTTAAAATCAAACTAATGTTACTCAAGAAAAATTATTTAAATAAAATTAAAAATCCGAATACTTTTAAATTCAACAATTTCAAAAATTTAGCGCAAGTATAAATAAAATATAAAATTTTTCAAAGCAAAAAACCGTTTAAAACATATTTAAATCGCTCAAATTATTCACATGATAAAAAAAAAAAAAAAAATCACAAATCCATGTTAATTTTGACTTTCCAAACACTCACTAAATGGCGCCAAAAAATGTTAACATTTATTAAAATTCGAAATAAAAAAGTAAAAACCCTTTTAATTCCTGAATAATTCTTCTAACGATAAAATGAAAAAAGTTACCCTATTTACTTCCAAAAAAAAAAAAAAAAAAAAAAAAAAAGGACATTAGATAAGATCAATAAACAAAAAAATATATTGGCTCTAGAATGAAATTCCAGATTTCCTGTGTCTAAAAAATAATAATAATAATAATAATAATAATAATAATAAATAAAAAGTACCGCTGCGCAAAAAAATAAAATAGGCTTTTAAAATGGCCAAAAAAAAAGGAATTTTCTTTCAACTAAATGAATTTGAAAAAAAAGTGTAGCAATAATAAAAATCAAAATATTAAAATTCTGCCAGAGAGATTCGAACCCACAAACTTTCTGCGTGTAAGACGAATGCTATATTACTACAGAACGTACCGTAATTTCCGGCCTATAATTCGCGGCGGCTTATAATCCGCAGCCGCAATTTTTAGCCCTTATTAAAAAAATTTCAGCAGATAATCCGCGGATTATACGCCGGACTATACGAGAATTACTCATTGTTTTCAACATTCCAAAGTACTACTAATAAACCACCTCCCTATTTATTTAGTTGCTCTATTTAAATGATAATTGTAATAAAATAATTGAAAAAAAAAATAAAATAATTACAAGTTAAAAAATACAAATAATTTTTTCATTGAATCTTATATCTATAACATTGAATGTTTTGTGAATACAGATAATTCTGTAATAATTGCTGTTTTTAAACCATCTTCCATTTGTTAAATAACGTTCTGTTTAAATTCTGCAGTGTTAAATAACAGGTTTTCTCTTAGACATTATTATAACTTTCAACATGATATACCATCAAATACGTTTTGGTTTTTAATATAAAGTACAAGGACATAATTCTATTTTATTATCCTATCCATAGATGGCAGCAGTAAAACCATGAAACTACGATACGATAATGATTCATTCGATTTATGTGTGATGGATTCCCATTGTTTGCATCGTAATATCAATCATCGTAATCAGTAAAACTGCCGTAATTTTGGGAGGAGCTGCTATTTCATAAATGATTGAGATTGCAAGGTCAGCGCTAAATCACACAACGCTTAGGTATAAACAAACTGAAGGCTCCTCCCACTCTAGAAACGAGCGCCATCTACTGGCTAATCTTCTAAAAATAACATCGAGAAGCGTTTTTTTAATTAATTTTTTATTTCTTTTTTCTTTTTCACAACGAATAAAAAACATTCTTCATTGTATTCTTAAAATAATAATAACAATAAAAATTATAACATGTTCTTTCTGTGACAAAAAATAATAACAATAATAATAAATAAATAAAAAGAGAGTTTGGGGGCGGGTGGATATATTTTAATACCAAATATTTAATTTATATGCTTTAACATTGAAGTTATATTAAAATATATGAGTGTATCTTGACTTAGGACTAGCAGTTAATAGGACTAATTAGGACTAGCAGTTAATAATAGCATGTTTCATTTATTTGTTATTTATTTCTTTTATTTTTTTACTTTAAAGAAAATTTATTTCAGATTTACTAGTTTATGATGTCATGCAGTAAACTGAAAAATTTATGGCTAATCATAGAAAAATCTCATTTCTTTATTATTATTATTTAAGAATTTAAAGAAGAACTTTTTTAAATTCGTAATTTTTGCATCTTGTTAAGAAACAAGAGAAGCTTAATTTGAAAAAAACCCTCGGATCTTATTTTTCATAATAATATTTTGAATTTATACTAAATAAAAGAGAAAGGGAGACAAAAAAAAAAAATAACAATTACTTTTTATTAATTTTAGCTATTAATTACTTTCCAATATCTTTAGCTAAATCTTACTTAAATAAATAATAAATTTTTATAAATAAAAAAGACAAATTTATATAAAAGAATTCTCATAGCCATTCATAAGTTTTTAATAATTTAGTACAGAAAAATTATTTCTAATGTAAAAACAACAACAACAGAAAACGACACAATTAAATTTAAGTTCTTTTTGATAAATAACTATTTAAGAGTTCCTTACATAAAAAAAAAAAAAAAAAAAATCATACTCTTACACTTGGACTTAAAAGAAAATAGCAATAATTTTTTAAAAGTATATTTAAAAATTTCAATCCAAATTTTGCAATATTTAAAGAATGCTATAAATGAATTCCTTAATTTAATTCAATAAGTATAGTACAAGCTTTAAGTAAGATTTAGATGAAGATATTGGAAAATAACTAAGAGCTAAAATTATTAGAAAGTAATTCTTAATATTATTTTTTTCCTTTCCCTTTCTCTTTTATTATGTATAAATTCAAAATATTATTATGAAAAATAAGATTGTAAGGGGTTCTTCAAATTAAACTTTTCTTGTTTCTTAACAAGATGCAAAAATAATGAATTAAAAAAAACTTTTCTTTGAATTCTTAAATAATAATAATAATTAATTATGATTTTTCTATGAATAGCCGTATTTTTTTTAAAAATTTATATCATATACTAGTAAATCTAAAATAATTTTTTTAAAAGTAAAAACAATAAATGAAATAAATATCAAATAAATAAAACTTGCTAATACTAACAGATGCTTAACCTAAGACAAAGTGTAATTTTTTTTTCAGGTTTTCAGGAAAGAAAAGTATTCATGCATATAAATTGCAGTACACATACAGACATATACTTACATATAACTTCAATGTTAAAGCACAGAAATTTAATATTTGTCATTAAAATATATCCCCCGCCCCTTTCTCTTTTTTAAACTTTACTTTTCAATTTTATTTTAAAAGTATTTTATTAATCTGAACTTAAGATACTGAAAGTAATAAATTCATGAATTAAAAACTGGATTTTTTATTTTAATTCTTGATCCTTCGGATTTTAAAGTCTATTCTGTCATATAGTAGTGCTCAAATGATGAAAACATTTAGAAAAGAGTGCAAATTTTCAGCCAAGACCTGGTTTAAATCAAGATAAAGACGGATCTCTACTTCTGCCATGTATCGACATGAAATCATAAACATGACAGCCTGAAGTGAAACCATATTTTGTTGGAGAATTAAATTTCTTATACTATACTAATTGAATTAAGTTAATGATTCAATTTATAAGGTATGAAAAAGTATTAATTTATGTTAATTTAGATTATTGCTTTTAAAGTCCAAATCTAAGAGGATATCGCTTTTTTATGTAACACTCTCTTAGTTGATTATTTATTAAAAATAATTTAACTAAACAGTGTCCCCTCTACACTTAAAAAAAAAAAATTCTCTGTTAAATTATTAGAACTTATGAATGGCTATGAGAATTGTTTTGAATAAATTAAACTATCTTTATAAAAATGATTTACATGTTGGAGTAACAGTTAACTAAAATTATTAAAGTATTTTTTTCTCTTGATTTCTCTTTTATTAATTTAAATTCAGAATCTTATTATGAAAAATAAGATCCTCTGGGGTTCTTGAAATTAATTTTAGGTTTCCTTTTTTTTTCTTAATTAGATGGAAAATAATGAATTCATTCATAAACTCTTCATAATATTAAAAATAATAATAGTAATAATACAAGATGTTCTTTCTGTAACTACCCATAAAATTTTCATTTTATGATATGACATATTAAGCTAGTAAATTTGAAATAAAATTTCTCTAAAGTAAAAAAAAAAAAAGTACAGATAGACGTGTGTGTGTGTGTGTGTGGGGGGGGGGGGGGGATAATATGTTTGAATACCAAATAAATCTTGAATTATATTTAAATATATGTGTGTGCGTGTGTATACTGAAAATTTTAAGGCTACTCATTGAAAAATGGTATTTAGTTATTTTTTAAGAATTCAGGTAAGTTTTTTTTTAATGCATTATTCTTGCATCTTGTTAAAAAATAAGAAAAGTTTAAAGATTCTCTAGAATCTAGAATCTTATTTTTCATAATAAGATTTTAAATTTATGCTTAATAAAGAAGAAAAAGTAAAACAATAATATTGACAGTTACATTCTAGGGTTGGGTTGATATTTGACGGCCAATTATCTACACGAGGGATATAGGCCCGGGGGGAGTGCCCTCCGTGGGGGTCTTTCTAAGGGAACCTAATCCGTATTAACGCATGGAAGATCCACGGCTCGAAGAAAACCACGAAAACTCCGAACGATTAGGCCGACGGGCGCGATTGGGATCGAACCCAGCACCTCCCGTCTACCAGCTTCGAGAGCAGAACCTCTCGGCCACTCAGTTACATTCTAATAATTTGAGCTAGCAACTACTTTCCAATACCTTTAGGTAAATCTTACTTAAATATGTAAATGATTTTTCTTTCTTATATATAAAAATACTACAATTTATACACAAAACATTTCTCATAACCCTTCACAAGTTTTTAATAATTTGCAAATATAAATATTTTTAATGAAAAAAAAAGCTATCAATTATTTAAGTTAATTTTGATAACTATTTAAGAGTGTGTTAAAAATAAAAAAAAACAACTATAATATGCTCTTAAATATGGGCTTAAAAAAAACCTTTTGTTTTTAAAAATATATTTAAAAATTTTATCCAAATTTCGCTTTTACACCTTTTTTATAACCCTATAAATTGATTTATTAATTTAATTCAGTAAGTATTGCACAAGAAATTAATATTCCTTACGTTGAACGCAAGGCCTTGGCTGAAAATCTTTACTAGTCGATCTTCAGTCGATTTTAGCAGCTCTACTTGTGAGGAAAACAGCGTTTGTAGTGTGGAAGGAGTCTAAAATGATACGTCACCTTGTTTATACCATAGACTTCTACTAATATAACTTATACTCAAGCGTTGTGCGATTTAGCACTGACCACAGATTGCAATTTTTGAAAGAGATGAGAAACGCTTTGTTCTTCATAGAAACATGATGCCAAAAGGCTAAAAAAAATCATAATCGGAAGCCACGCCCACTAGCACGTACACGTCACATGTGAACCAATTACAAGCAACTCCGCGAACGGTCGATAGCAGACAATCGTTTGATACCTGTTTACATTTTTAATGGAGCTAAGAATAAGTAAGGAGCTAAGAACTTCTTTATAGTTCCATGACATTTTTATGTTATGACTGCCTGTAGAAACTGAATGGGCCCACCGTGTCTGAGTGGATAAGACACCACGCCGCTAATCCCTTGAGAGCGTAGGTGGGGGCGGGTTCGAATCCCGACGGTTCCGTTGCACACTCTTTGTGGAGCTCCCAGGATGTAATTCTCTGGTGTTGTAAATTTCCCTGTGCTATCTCTTCCCTGTATGTCGACGATGACTAATAAGCGGGCCCTGGTGTCAAGCACACAAGTCTGATGTATGTGTTCAATAAGACAAACAGAAACTGAATAATGTCTTCCCTGAACTTCTGCTTAAAAAAAATTTCAGCAGATAATCCGCACTTAAAAATTTTGAGGTTTTTCAACACATAATCCGCGGATTATAGGCCGGAAATTACGGTACATGCAGCGGTATATGCTGATATCAAGATTATGTTTGAAATCGAAAAAAAAAAAGTCGTGAGACGAAGGAAAATCTAAAAACAATAAAAATTACTAAAAACAACTACTAAAGAAAAATATAAAATCTCACACCAGATGTAACATAAAAAAGAGTTTTATATTATTTTATGACTGGAAATGTACATCACAAGTAAGTCTACTGTTATTTCTGTTAAATGCAGCAGCTTAGCTTCCGAGCTACTACTTCGTATCTAAAACATAATTATTTTTTTAGCTTTTTAATTTTAACCCACCGTCCCAAAAGTATAAGGTAAAGTATACTAGCGTAGCGTCTCGCTGTAACTCTGCTACCTATGGACATCGTAGTGACTGGATTCAACTATATCCAATCGAAGCTAGATTTGGTGAAGTATTGCAAGTTTCGCGAAGCATAAAAATGTTATATAGAAAACAATTTACTGAATTTTGGTCTCATTTTAATAAATAATGTCAGTTTCATTGCTTATTTATTTTTATAGGGCTACCGTAAACAATTTTCAGAATTTATTTGAAAAGTGTAAAAATCGACATCATAGCCATTTCAAAAGTGTAAAAATCCATAATAAATCATTTAAACATAAATAATAATTTTGTTTATAAATAATAATTATGGATAATTAAATATATATTAATTATTCATTTTAATTAATGCAACAATAATATTATTAATAATAAATTATAATAATATTATATTAATTAATTATATATTAATATTATACATTAATAATATTATTATTATTAAACTGCAATATAATAATATATTATTAATAATACATTTATTAATATATTATTATTATAATTATATTATTAATTCTGTAATTATTTTATATTTATTATTGTATATTATATTTTTTATAAAATATATATATTATTTATATATTATTATTATATAATTATATATTATTATATTTATTATCTAATAAATATATTAGTATAATAATATAATTAATATTAATATTGTGTAATATAACTAATATGTATTAATTTATTAACCTAATATAATATATTAATTAATATAATGTTAATAATTAATAATAAATAATATCAATAATATATTAATAATATTATTAACAGTTTTACGCAATATATTAATTATGGATTAATAATTATGATTAATCATTTAAACATAATAAATCATTTAAAATATAACCATGTAAAAATCGCCATCGTCAACATAGCAATTGGAAAAGTGTAAAAATCGCCATCATCGACCAAAACAAACAATCTAAACAAACTTTTCTATCGCCAGCGCGAGCGCTTGCGCTACGCCTTGAATGAAGCAACTTCAAATAACTAGCGCCAATTTCACAGCCAAGAGGTAAGGGGGAAAATCTCCATAGAGAGCAGAGCTACACCGAGACGCTAGTCTATAAGTTTACACCCTACGCCTTCAAATTATGTCATTTAGCGGCGTAAATGAAAGTTTATTTATTTTAAGGTCATTGTGTATGAACTGCTTTTAATAATACTTATAATTATTATCATCATATTATTAATAGTTTTACGCAATATATTAATTATGGATTAATAATTATGATTAATCATTTAAACATAATAAATCATTTAAAATGTAACCATGTAAAAATCGCCATCGTCAACATAGCAATTGGAAAAGTGTAAAAATCGCCATCATCGACCAAAACAAACAATCTAAACAAACTTTTCTATCGCCAGCGCGAGCGCTTGCGCTACGCCTTAAATGAAGCAACCTCAATTAACTAGCGCGAATTTCACAGCCAAGAGGTACGGGGGAAAATCTTCATAGAGAGGAGAGCTACACCGACATGCTAGTCTATAAGTTTACACCTTACCCCTCAAATTATGTCATTTAGCGTCATAAATGAAAGTTTATTTATTTTAAGGTCATTGTGTATGAACTGCTTTTAATAATACTTATAATTATTATCATCATATTATTAATTATTGAATAATTATTAATATGTTAAAATTACATATTCCACGATTATAAATTTTCAATAATGCAGAATAAAGTAACTGTATCATTTATTTTTATTATTTTATTTAGAGATTTTATTTTCTCTATGCATGTTTCGATCTTGTAATATATTACGTATATCATGCTCGATCTTCAAATAGAAATTGCATGCACCTTTAAAAAAGTAGGTAAATATTTTTGTGGTGAAATCATAAGAGGGGGGAGGGGTATAATTGCTTTATAGCAATTATAATATTTTTCTGTGAAAGAAATATATATATGCTTGCGCGTGTATCCACCAAATAGAAGCAATAATAAATATTATTCAGTGTAAAATGAATCTCACGTTTAGACAACACTGCATAGTCATGCATATGCGAAACACTTTAAACTTCATCGTATGCTTGGTATAATCGATGGTGACGGTTGTGGGCGTGTCTTCCCACTTATACAACTAAATTAACTTTATACGTAGATTTAAACATATTTTTACTTAACCAACATTTCAATTATCTGAGTACAGTATCATCGATTTTTTTAAAAGCATCATTATTATATTTTAATTTTGTGTGTGTGTGTTGTGGGCGTGTCTTTCCACTTATACAACTAAATTAATTTTATATGTAGATTTAAACACCTTTTTACTTAACCCTTTCCGGCACAGTGTGCCCAGTTCGGGATACCTAATTTTAATTCCAAACTTACGAACGGCACCAAGAACATTTTAGTACCATTTTGCTTTTACAATGAACATGTAAAGTAACATGTTTTTAATAATTAAAAAGTCGTTTTTAAATTACGGTGTCAGTCAGTCATTTGATCATTTTAAAATAAAAATTGTCTGTGCCGGAAAGGGTTTTAACCAACGTTTTAGTTATCTGAATACAATATCATCGATTTTTTAAAAGCATCATTATATATATATATATATATATATATATATATATATATATAAGTTTTTTGTGTGTTGTGGGCGTGTCTTCCCACAGTTACAGCTAAATTAACTTTATATGTAGATTTAAACATATATTGAAGGACTATTACGTCTTGAGACTAAAATCGCACAATAAATTAAAAATCTTTACTTAACCCTAGATCTACCGGGAATTTTATTCAAGTTTTAATAAAACGTTTAAAACTATATAACTTATTTATTTACCTTATTTTTGTCTGGTTTATATACTTAGTTTATTTTAAAGAAATTTCTGGTTTGAATGAATATTTTGTATGTACCTGTCGGGTCCAATGGACCCGTCTGGTAGACGGAGGGTTAAAGACGTATACTACATAAAAACACTTTTAAAACATTAAATAAAAATGTTAAAAGCTTAAAGAACAAACAAGTTTCGACCACCCTGTGGTCTTCATCAGGATCATATTCCAGTAGATGAGAGAAAGAAACTAATAAGTCCGTAAAAGTAAGAAAATAAACATACTTTGTTGAGGACGTCTCGAAACAGCATTATTCTAAAATATCTCTATAACTGCACGCAACCATCCAACCATAGAAGAGAAAAACTTGGAAAAACTAGATTATAAATGTCGTTAATGACGTCGAACTTCTTCAACTTTGAGTTACAATCCGCTTCAAATAGTCCAACCACAACTTATGAATGCCATAAGAAACACCTTCGTTACATACCTCATCATTCCTCAATTCAATTTCCATGGATTCCCTAAACATACCTTTCCCTGTTTCATAAACACTTTTCAACTTTGTTGGAAAGTGTTAGAAATCAAAAAATCCGACTGCGTAAAAAGAGAACTAATTAATTATTTCTCATCAATGTGAAAATATTTTTTATGTTACTTACCTATTTTTTTATTTACTTGTATTGATGACTTTTAAGTTGTGTTTAATTGTTTGTTCCCATCTATAAACACTGTTTTGATGAGGACTATAGATGTCTATGAAGGTTAGAGTTGCAGTAAAGCTAGAGATCCCACTTACACAACTTCCAGGTTGTGTAATATTTAAACAGAGCTTCTGACTGTAAAATAGTCAATGAAACATCGTCTTCATTTTGAAAGACCTATCCAACGATATGTCACTCAATAAGGTGCGTAAATTTTTTTTCGTCTCTAACGCCATTTTTTATTTTATGGGCCGCCACTTTGAATTTAGAAAATCAAAACCTAGCCTATAACTATCGGACGGTTAAGAAGAATCGATAGAGATCTCTTTCATTAAAATCCATCCAGCCGTTGGGCTGTTTCGAGGGTATAAAGAAATCCACATACCCAGATACGCGTGAAACACATAAACGTTCTTGGCAGTCGGGTAAAAAATGAGTGGGAGAGCAAATTTCAAGCATTCACGATTCTATATAATTTCATATTAAAATCAGCATATTTTCACGCGTTATGTTCTGAAGCAAAATAAAATCGAAATGTTTTATTTTTGTGTTTGTTATTTAAGAACAATCACCAGCAAGAGAATCTTTTGTAGATTACATTTATACATCATATTTACAAAGAAATATTTGATTAATACTTGAAAATCACTGGAAACCTAAGCTAATATTTTTATAATCAGAACATTTATTTTCTTCCGTTTTTGGAAGATCAAGAAAAATTACAGCTAGCATGCTGCGATCGAATTGTTATCATTCTGGTACACTGAAGAACAAAAATGTTTGAATAACAAGCCTCTAGCAAATCAGGTGACTATTGGTGTCGTTTCCGTCTACCCACTATACCCACTACCCCCTACATACTAAATGCCTCTCGCATTCACTGTTTTCCCCATATAAGAACTGGAAGTCAGCTTAGCCCCAAAATGCTCTGCCATCTATCGGTGACAACTGACATGATTTTAGATAAATAACGTAAACAAAAATTGTTTTGAGAATATTTAAATAGAAAATTTTAAAATAAATTAGCTTAAAAAGCAAAATTTGTTAAAAAAATTTTGTTATTTATTCCTAGAATTTCACTTTTTTTTTTCTCTTTTCGTATTTATTTTAATTGTTGTATTAAATGATATTTTTTCTATAAAATATTTGAAAAGAGAAATTATTTCATAATTTCTCTTCAATTTCAAATGATGAATGATAAAATAACGCACATAATTTATTTTATATGAATTTTAAATTATATGTTCTTTTTTTAAATTAATTAAAATATATAAATTAATAGCACTTACATTTACTTGTAAATAGATTTCCATCAAAAATAAAATAAACAAGGTTTATGAAGTGAAAATATTTATTAACACTATAAAATGTTACATGAATTTTAATCAATGGATCAAAAACTATGAGCAAGTTTAAAAAGGTTATTGCTAAACATAAAAATATTTGATTAAATTAAATTTTACTAAATAGTAAGACATGTATTTCTTTCAGGCAAAATATTAATAATAAACAAAGTTAATGTGGGGTGAATGTGTCAGTGAAGGACAATCTTAAGGAATTGCTTTAAAAATAATTTTTAATTAATAATTATAATTATTATATTCCTGTTTTTTTACATTATATTAATCTATCAACAATATTTAACTAACTTCATAGTTGTACTTCCCATTGTGAATTAAAATTTAATTCTAATAACATAATTACTTGACACTCCAGTACTAGTACCATACAGTTGCCTCAATAAATAGATTGCAATATTTTTCTGAACTTCCCTATTTAATATTTTCTGTCTAAAATAATTAAATCATTGATATTGTGATAATAATACTATAAATATTAATTACCTTTATCATAATAATGAAACTAGCAAGTCTTTTTTTTAAGTGTTTAAAAAACATTTAACTCACAGTTTCATTTCTTTTATATTTGAATTATTAATTATTATAAGTAATCATCAAGTACTTTCAGGAAATTTAAATAGTTGGAAATATGATTCTTTTCAATGATGCTCCAAGACACCTTTTTTTCATCTTTTTGACTACCCCCCCCCCCATACACACACACACACCAGGGCCGAAACTAGCCTTTTTTGCACCCGGGGCAAACATGGATTTTGGCGCACCCCCTCCCCCCTCCCTCTTCCACAAAGTATATTTACAAAGATAATTTTACTAATTTTATAATAGACGACTTATTTCAAAATTTAAAATATGTAATCATAAAATATGTAATACTGAACTACGTAATCTACAGTGGCGGATCCAAGGGGGAGGTCCCTCTGAACACCAGCAAAAATATTCTAAAGATCATTTTTAAAATGAAATATACATTAGAGTCCCGATTATCCGAGTCCTGCCTAACCGAGTTTCCGCTTTCACAGAGTTATTTTATTCTGATGGACTGATGGCTTCCATTATTATAAAACAGCCATTATAAATGAAGTGTTAGGTGAAGATGAAAGAGCAGTCGTAAAAAGTTAGAACTCTGATTTTCTGGTCAGAATGGGAAAAAAATGGGCATAATTTTTTTGCCATTTTTTTTCGTATTCTAACCAGATAATCAGAGTTCTAACTTTTTACGACTGCTCTTTCATCTTCACCTAACACTTCATTTATAATCGCTGTTCCATAATAATGAAAGCCACCAGTTCGTCAGAATAAAATGATCCATTCTAAAGGTAAAATCCTTCGTTTGGCGCCCGGGGCACATGCCCCCCCCCCCCTTAGTTTCGGCCCTGCCACACACACACATACACACGCATGTTGCCTAAATAAATTGATTACAATGTTTTTCTGAAATTCCCTATTTAATATTTTCTATCTAAAATAATTAAATTATTGATATTGTGATAATAATATTATAAATATTAGTGACATTTATTGTAATAATGAATTAGCAAGTCTTCGGGTCAGGACCTCAAACGTCAATTCTGCAGCTTTTTTTTGCTTTCTCCCTGTCTCTCTTTCTCTCTCTCTCTCTTTTTTTTTGCAGTGTTTAAAACAGTCAGCTCACAGTTTCATTTTTATTTGCATTATTAATTATTACGAGTAATATATGAAGTACTTTCAGGAAATTTAATAAATTGGAAATACGATTCTATGCACTGATGTTCCAAGACACTTTTTTCATCTTTTTTTCGGGTCAGGACCTCAAACATCAATTCTGCTCTCTCTCTCTCTCTCTTTTTTGCAGCGTTTAAAACAGTCAACTCACAGTTTCATCTCTTTCATATTTGCATTATTAATTATTACGAGTAATATATCAAATACTTTCAGGAAATTTAATAAATTGGAACTCTCCTCTCTCTCTCTCTCTCTCTCTCTCTTTTTTTTTTTTTTTTTTTTTTTTTTTTTTCTTGCAGTGTTTAAAACAGTCAACTCAGTTTCATTTCTTTCATATTTGCATTATTAATTATTACGAGTAATAGATCAAGTACTTTCAAGAAATTTAATAAGTTGGAAATACGATTCTGTGCACTGATGTTCCAAGACACTTTTTTCATATTTTTTACTATCCCCCTCCCCCCCCCCCCCCGATACACACACACGTTGCCTCAATAAATTGATAATAGTATTTTTTTAATTCCCTATTTTATATTTTCTATATAAAATAATTAATTTATTGATATTGTGATAATAATACTATATATATTGATTACATTTATTATGATAATAAAACTAGCAAGTCTTCCGGTCAAGGCCTCAAAACGTCAATTCTGCAGTTTTTTTTTTTTTTTTTAACATTTAATTTAGTTTCATTTATTTTATATTTGTATTATTAATTATTACAAGTAATAATCAAGTACTTTCGGGAATGAAATTATTGATATATTTCAATTATCATTATAATTTTGCTGGAAGAAATTTAAATAATTTTGAATGTTATTGTATTTTCATTTTCATACAGAAAAGGTTTAGCATAATTATTTGATAAAAAGAAATACTTTGATCTATCATTTTTATTATTAATAATAACAATATTATTTCAGATTCTTTCAGATTAAGGTACTCTTTTCCTTTTAAGACATTGTAAATTAATAAAAGTACATCTTATTAATAGCAACTGTACATTAATTTAATTTATTATTATTCAACGGAATGTTATTAGAAACATGCAAATAATAGTAGTAAAAATATCTATTTGTATTTTAAAAAATACAATGAAAAAAAGTTAAAAAGACTCGTTGACTGTCTTCTACAGGATTGGTGAAAAGAAATATTTTCCTTTATTCTGCTGGATGAACAGCAGTAAGGCACACAGCAATATGGCAATTTATAGAGAATATATTAACTTCATTAAAAGTAAACATTCTGTTTAAAAAAATCACAAATTACTGCAAAAAATAAAAAAAATAATAGCTTTCAAAGGCAGGTCTATGGGGCGATCCATGTAAATACAGCAATAACATACCCCAAACAGTAGCGCCATCTATCAACCTTGCTGACTTCCATTTTTGAGTCAAATGCGAGAGGCATGTAGTATGTAGGGGGTAGTGGTCTACCTGAAAGAGGCCCGCTTAGACAATTGCGAAATACTCCACAATGAGCGAAACTCTAAAAACCATAAAAATTTCTACAAACATCTGCTGAAGAAAAATACAAAATCTTACACCAGATGCTGTATAAAATAAAGTTGTATATTTTTTTATGACTTGATATCATGACATCAAATGCAGCAGTTTCCACGCTGCTGCGTGTCTAAAACATAACTATTTTTACAAACTCCTCGGTCCTCTCCTTCTCTGTTTACCTTTGATCCCTATGGAGGTTTTTCTCTAGCTGTGGAATTTGCTTTAGTAATTTGAGGTTGCTGCATTTAAGACGAAGCGCCAGCGCGGCGCTGGCGATGCAAAAGTTTGTTTAGAGCATAGAAGAACCAATAAATTGTTTGTAATTCTATGGTTTAGATTTTTTATTTTGATCGATAATGTCAATTTTTACACTTTTCAAATGGCTATGATGGCGGTGCCGATTTTTATATGGTCACATTTTGAATGTTTTATTAAGTTTAAATGATTAGTCTTAATTATTAATGCATAATTAATATACTGCATAAAACTATTATTAATATTATATTAATTAATATATTATATTTAATTTAAAATTAATATATATTAATTATATTACACAATATTAATAATATTATACTACTACTACTATCATTATTATTACTATTAATATATTTATTATTAATATATATATTAATAATAATATATCATAATAATTATATATTATTATAAATATATAATAGTATATAATTAATATATATTATTATATGTACTATTACTATATTATTATTAAAAAATATATTAATAGCAATAATTGTATTATTATTAGTATTATATTATATAAAATATAATATATAATTATATAATAATAATATATAGTTATTATTATATATTATTATATAATTCCAATAAGAAGTATAAAATAATTATAAAATTAATAATATAATAATAGTTAATAAGTATATTATTAATAATACAGGCTTCCTAATGTTATTAATAATATTATTATTGCATTAATTAACATGCATACTTATTAATAATAATTTTTTTACACAATTATTAATTATGTTTAAATGATTTACTATGATTTGTTATCGATTTTTACACTTTTCAAATGGCTATGATGGCGGTCTTCACATCGTCACATTTTAATTGATGGTGATTTTTACACTTTTCAAATAAATTTCGAAATTTTTTTACTGTACTCTTATAAAATAAATAAGAAATGATGTGTATTTAGCGCCCTTTAGTGGTGTAAATAAAAGTTTATTTATTTTAAGGCCTTGTGTGTGAACTTCTTTTAATAATACTTATAATTATTATTATCATATTATTAATTATATAATAATTGCTAATATGTAATTTTTACACAAAAAGTTGACTACTTGAGTCGCAGAGATTCGATGCTGGCAGTGATTACTATAATATTTTAGTGGTGTCGAGCATGCCACAGTTGGCCACCCCTGTGTTAAAACGATACTACATATTCATCGATTAAAAATTTTCAATAATACATAATAGAGTAGCTGCATCAATTAGTTTTATTATTTTATTTAGCGATTTTTTTTTTTCTCTATGCATGTTTTGATCGTGTTATATATCATATCTCTACTACTATTAATGTCCGTAAACGTCTGTCTGTATGTTGGTAACACTCGCCCGTGTCACCGGAACTACTTTTCTCACAGGCGACGCAGAAGGTCTTATAATATGTTGATTCGGGCCGCCATTTTCCGAGAAAAACGGACTTTGTGGTTCCGAGAAAATCCGGCCGTAATTACGGACGTCATTAGCTAATTAACAACTCATTATCGATGGAAAATCCTTTCAAAATTGAATCTGAGACTCGACATCATTAAATTTCCTACGCACCCCTCAATATACACCTTAAAATGAAGGTAAAGTAAATTCCGAACTGAATAGCATACAAGCTTAGACTTACGAGGCACGACTTTTATTGAACTTTTTAATTTAAACCAATACCCCCACATAATACACCTTAAATTAAAGGTATTAAAATTACCGAATTGAAAATCATGTTAACTAAGCTTTAGGAGGTCTTTCCAGAAAGTTATGGCCAAAAAAGCAAATTTCTGCAAAATTTTTCCTTCAAAAGACAATAAACTAGGTAATTTTTGCCCCTATAAGTAGGAAGTTCCGCCTTAGAAAAAGTTCTCATCAAACTGTTGGGCATCTCGAGCCCAGTTTGTCCCCATCTTTCTCTTCCCCCTCTCAGCGTGCCCATAAAGGGTTAACTTTTGCAACTTCTTCTGGTTTTGACTTAACTCAGCGGTGTTTCATATCAAACTGTTGGACATCACGAGCCCAGTTTGTCCCCTCTTGCTACTGTGTTTATGCATCTCCTGTGTCCATCCCCCCAATTCCCCCCCCCCCCCCCACTTTTCTGTATTTAGCTGTTACCCGCCTTGTGATATATCATAGGTAAGGTCTGTGAAGGCTGATTCAAATTATGCATCTCGGTTTCATCCTCTCCCTTTTCACCCCCCTAGGGGGCATTTTTCTAAATTTCTTAAAATATTGGTTAGGACCGCCACCCTCCCGACCCATGTATCTACAGAAAGTTCTTTTTATTTTAGGCAAACGGGGAGGGGCGCTGGTTTTCTTTTTTAAAAATTAGCTTTTATGACCTTTTCAGATACCGTTTCTTGAGGGAGTCCTCAGATATATGCTACTTATTAAATATAAAAATGTCAAATTTTTAGTTACCACTATTTCCGAATAGTAATTTTAGCAAGTTTCTTAATTTCTAGCTTAAGACCGCCACCAACTCGAGTAACATATCCATTGATAGGTTTTTTAACACAGTTTCGTTCAGATACGCTTTTGTTATGAATAGTGTGCGTTCCCTGCTGGTGGAATGCGGAACTAACAGAATTCTTGGTTAATAACGCCACCATTACAACTCATGTATATACGGAAAGGTTGCATGAAGGAGTTTCCTTCAGATACGCTTTTGGTACGAATAGAGTGCACTCCATGGCGGCGGAATGCGGAACTAACGTAACGCAATTTTGTTAAAATTAGGAAAAATAACAAGTAGATGTGTCTTGAAACTTTAAGATAGTTCATAACACATTGAGATATATGCTACTTATTAAATATAAAAATGTCAAAAGTTTAGTTACCACTATTTCCGAATAGTAATTTGTGCAAATATCTTAAATTCTTGCTTAAGACCGCCACCACCTCGAGTAACATATCTACTGGTAGGTTGTTAAACGGACTTTCCTTTCGACACAGTTTTGTTAGGAATAGAGAGCGCTCCCTGGTGGTGGAATGTGGAACTAATAGAATTCTTGGTTAAGACCGCCACCATCCCGGCCCATGTATCTACGGAAAGGTTGCGTGAAGGCGTTTCGTTGAGATATGGCTTTGTTAAGAATACAGTGCGCTCCCTGGTGGTGGAATACGGAACTAACATAACGCGATTTTGTTAAAATTAGGCAATCTAACAAGGCGATCTGTTTAACATATCTACTGATATGTTGTTTAATGGACTTTCCTTCCGATACAGTTTTGTTATGAATAGAGTGCGCTCCCTGGTGGTAGAATGTGGAACTAACATAACGCGATTTAATTTATTTTAGGAAATATAACAAGGCGATCTGCTTGCGACTTTAAGATAGTTCATAACACATTGAGATATATGCTACTTATTAAATATAAAAATGTCAAAAGTTTAGTTACCACTATTTCCGAATAGTAATTTGTGCAAATATCTTAAATTCTTGCTTAAGATCGCCACCACCTCGAGTAACATATCTACTGATAGGTTGTTTAACGGACTTTCCTTCCGCTCCAGTTTTGTTATTAATAGAGTGCGCTCCTTGGTGGTAGAATGTGGAACTAACATAACGCGATTTTGTTAAATTTAGGAAATAGGACAAGGCGATCTGCTTGACACTTTAAGATAGTTAATAACACATTGAGATATATGCTACTTACTAAATATAAAAATGTCACAAGTTTTGTTACCACCATTACCGAATAGTAATTTCTGAAAATATCTTAAATTCTTGTTTAAGACCGCTATCACCTCGAGTAACATATCTACTGATAGGTTGTTCAACGGACTTTCCTTCCGACACAGTTTTGTTATGAATAGAGTGCGCTCCCTGGTTGTGGAATGTGGAACTAACAGAGTTCTTGGTTAAGACCACCACCATCCCGACGCAAGTATCTACGGAAAGGGTGCGTGAAGGCGTTTCGTTCAGATATGTTTTTGTTAAGAATACAGTGCGCTCGCTGGCGGTGGAATACGGAACTAACATAACGCGATTTTGTTTAAATTAAGCAATCTAACAAGGCGATCTGTTTAACTTATCTACTGATAGGTTGTTTAACGGACTTTCCTTCAGATACAGTTTTGTTATGAATAGAGTGCGCTCCCTGGTGGTAGAATGTGGAACTAACATAACGCGGTTTAATTAATTTTAGGAAATATAACAAGGCGATCTGCTTGAAAAGTTAAGATAGTTCATAACACATTGAGATATATGCTTCTTATTAAATATAAAAATGTCAAAAGTTCAGTTACCAGTATTTCCGAATAGTAATTTGTGCAAATATCTTAAATTCTTGCTTAAGACCGCCAACATCTCGAGTAACATATCTACTGATCGGTTGTTTAACGGACTTTCCTTCCGACACACTTTTGTTATGAATAGAGTGCGCTCCCTGGTGGTGGAAAGTGGAACTAACAGAAATCTTGGTTAAGACCTCCACCATCCCGACCCATGTACCTACTGAAAGGTTGAGTGAACGCGTTTCGTTCAGATATCTTTTTGTTAAGAATACAGTGCGCTCCCAGGTGGTGGAATACGGAACTAACATAACGTGATTTTCTTAAAATTAGGCATTCGACTTTCGTTATAGCGAAAGACTTTTTAAAAATTTTTTGCAGTGCGTGCGCAGCACGCCTGCAATACGGTGCCGAAGTCATCGGGAACCCGGTTCGACTTTTGTTCGAGCGCGATACGCTTTTTTTAAAGAGTTTGCAGTGCGTGCGTAGCACGCCTGCTATACGGTGCCGTAGGCAGCGGGGACCCGGGTCTAGGTTCGTTCGAGCGAGATTGCCTTTTGTAGAAGATTTTGCAGGCGTGCGCAGCACGTCTGCTATACGGTGCCGTAGGCAGCGGGTATCCGGTTCGAGGTTCTTTCGGTCGAGATTGCCATTTCTCACGATTTTGTAATTCGTTCGCAGCACGCCTGCTATACGGTGCCGTCGGCAGCGAGGACCAGGTTCGACTTTCGTTATAGCGAAAGGTTTTTTAAAAGAGTTTGCAGTGCGTGCGCAGCACGCCTGCTATACGGTGCCGTAGGCAGCGGGGACCCGGTTCGAGGTTCGTTCACTTCGAGATTTCATATTATTAGAGGTTCGTAAAAAGGAGGGGCTCCGATATGTTAGTGGCTCAATCAAAAGGAGGGGCCCGCTAGCGGGCGAAGCCAGCTAGTATATATATATAATGTTCGATCTTCAAATAGAAAAAGCTTGCTTTAAAAAAGTAGAAAAATATTTCTGTGGTTAAATCATAAGAGGAAGGGAGGGTATAATTGCTTTATAGCAATTATAATATTTATATGTAAAAAAATATATATGTTTGGGCGTATATCCACAAAAGTAGACGCAATAATAAATGTTATTCAATGAAAAATGAACTACCATATATACTCGCATATAAGTCGATCCCAAATTCGAGAGGAATAACAGACTGTATACCAGTACTTAAAAAAAGTTATCTTTATCTTATCTAGATACAGAATTTACTGATATTAAGTAAAGCGAACAGAGCTACAAGAAAATACTGGTATGGAACATATTTCTTTCTTGAATTTAGGGGTCGACTTATACGCGAGTATATACGGTACGTTTAATCCACTCTGCATAGTGATGCTTATGAGAAACAATTTAAATTTCATCGTATGCTTGGTATAATCAATGGTGACGGTTGTGGGCGTGTCTTCCCATTTATACAACTAAATAAACTTTATATGTAGATTTAAACATATTTTTACTTAACCAGCATTTTAATTATCTGAGTAGAGTACCATCGATTTTTTTTAAAAAACATCATTATTATGTATTTAAAAAAAAATGTGTTTTGTGTGTTGTGGGCGTGTCTTCTCACTTATACAACTAAATTAACTTTATGTGTAGATTTAAACATCTTTTTACTTAACCAACATTTTCGTTACCTGAATACAGTATCATCGATTTTTTAAAGCATCATTATTATATATTTAAAAAATATATTTTTTGTGTATTGTGGGCGTGTCTTCCCACTTGTACAACTAAATTAACTTTACATGTAGATTTAAACATATTTTTACTTATTAATATTTTAATTATCTGAGCACAGTATCATCGATTTTTTCAAAAACATCATTATTATATTTTAATTTTTTTTTTGTGTGTGTGTGTATTGTGGGCGTGTCTTACCACTTATACAACTAAATTAACTTTATATGTAGATTTAAACATATTTTTACTTAACCAACATTTTACTTATACAACTAAATTAACTTTAAATAAGCAATATGAATATTAAATTCACAATATATATCTTTACTTAATAGGTGCTATAATACACAAATGTTAAAATATTTTAAAAACAATCAAGACGTTAAAATATTATAGATGTAAATATAGATGTAAAAATGTCAGATGATGTTAAAATCCGAGCGCTTTCGACTAAAACATTAGTCGTCATCAGGGAAAAAACACTGCTGGCTGAAAGACAACTGCTGGTTAAATACAGAGGGTGAAACCAAACTACCACAAACAGGAAGGTGGGAAGGAAAGAAATAGAGGAGTAGCTAACCTGAAAAAGAGAGGAGTGGGAGAGGGAGGGAAAGGGAGGAGGGAAATGGTTATGCAAAACCAAATTCACCAGGTACACTTAGTATGTTAAACCAAATCCTTGGTATATAATAGGACAGAACGTCATTACAGGTACGCTTGCCTCTTGACAAAATTTTCAAAGACTCTCTGATTATACAAATACTAGCAAACCCCGCGGCTTTGCTCGCGTAATATTTGAAATATGTCAAGTGATATTTATATGTCTAATTTTTATTAAAAGGTACTAACTAAATTTTTATTTTATTAAAAGGTAATATTTCATTTTATTAAAAGTTTTTTTTTTTTTTTTTTTTTTTTTTTTATAAAAAGGTACTTATTACTTTTAATAATACAGTCGGACCTCTATTTAACGAACCTCTATTTTGCGAACTTTTCTTTAGAACCAAGAACATTTTGCGAATTTCTTCGTGAAATAACCTCCAAATAGCGAAGTGCATTCTCTATTTAACGAACTTTTTCTTGTGATCAAAAACTTTTTTTTCTCCCCATTTCTCAAAATATTTCTGGACATTTCAAACTTATTCTTTCTTTTAACACATTTTATGATGTTCAATGGTCTTGAACTGGTTTTACCAGGCGCCTTCTTTGTCAGCAGTGAGAATTCGGTAAGTAAGGATGACGAAAACGATAATCTCTTAGAGTAACTTTAAATAAAATGTGGATACAGTGAGAAAATTATTATTTAAGAATTATTATTATTAATTATTATTATTAAGAAATTAACCATGATGTGCTGATTGATGATTGTATTTCACTTAATTCTGAAACTGAGACCTCGGAAACTCTATCTGATTTGGATATTTTCGATAGTGTGAAAAATAAAAACAATACAACAATGAATTGCGATGAAGACGAATATGATGATGATAGAAATGATCATTATGCAGAAATTAACAAAGCTTAGTATGATGAAATGCTAAAATCATTTGAAACAATCCGACGCAGATTATAGTTAGAAGAAAATACGCATGAAGGGCTTTTTGGTGCATTGCAAAGATGCAAGACGTATTATGAGAGAAAGCCCTTTTTTAAATAAAAATTCTGGCAAAATTAACAGAGTTCTTCCGAAATTAAATTTAAGGACCCATATGTTAATGTATGGTTAAAATTATTTGGTATAATCATAATAAGTACGATAATGTCATTAAAATTCGTTAATTTTAACGTAAAACTATTTACTTTAAACAGAAAATACAGTATATTCCCAGATAATGTTTTGTTTTCCTTGCAGATTTTGAAAATTTAGGCACATAGAAAAAATGAATTGATGATGGATATTGGTGAGTAAATTAAATAAAACAAATCGATATAATTTATTAAAAAAATGTGATTAATTACTTTTAGTAAAAATATTTAGTGTTTATGAATTTAAAATCTGTTTTATGTAGTTTAAAGTATTTTAAAAGGTGAATCTCTATTTAACGAATTTTCCATATAACGAAATTTTTTCCGGGATTTAGCGACTTCGTTAAATAGAGGTTCGACTGTACTTCAAAAATTACTATTTAAAACACAGTTTGATTAAACATCATTATTACACTGCATTAGGCAGAAATGAGACTTAAATTAATAAAACAAAATAAATGATAATTTAGAAAATACTTTGAAATATTTATGCTCAAATAATACGCTCATTTCAGTATTCATTTGAAGTTTTGAATTTTTTAGAAACCATCTTCTTACATCTTAAAATTAACTATCATGTCAAATTCCAAGTCCTACCACCTCTCTCAACATAAAGGGCAATGTTGAAATAGGAACTGTCACCATTAATTTGCAAACATTAATTTTGAAATCGGTTTGTTAGTTCCTAATATTCAGGCCCGTAGCTAGACCATACTTCCAGGTAGGGCAAAGATTTTTCCAGGGGTGGCAGATTATTTCTTCATTTTTTTTCTATCTCTTATTCGTAGTTCTTCAAAAATATGCATGGCAATTTTAGGGAATTTTTTTTTTCATTTAAAATATAAGATATTTCTAAAGACAGTACGAAATTTTTAAAGTTTTTTCAGAGACATAATAAAAATGTATTAAAGTTAAGTAAGATATTTGGCATAACCAGGGCCGTAGGAATCGTTGGGGGGGGGGGGGGATGCTGAGCAACATCAAGGGCCCAGTAGTAAGTTATTGTATCTTTGAGTCGAATAATGTCTTTTAACTTTTATAATTATTTTTAATAACAATTTAATTTGTTTTATCCAAATTCATTTTTTGTCAAAGATCTTGGCCAGATTTAGAAAACAGATATGCGCGTTTTTTCATTATCCACTATTCTTTATAAAGGTGCCCAGAGGGAAGAGCTTTTGAAAGCTTAAATTCTATTTCAAAAATATAATGGTATTTTAGTCTCTTTTTTTTTTTTTTGGTGTGTGTGTGTATGGGGGGGGGGGGGGAGTTCTATAAATGGGAGAAAAAGATCCAAACCAAACGTTGAGTGAAAATGACCAAAAGTTCAAAACCTCGTTAATACTATTACTTCCTTCAACCAAAACAGATATGCACTTTCTTTCTACAGCCACCGTTCTTTTTAAAGGTGCCCAGATGAAAGAAATTTTGTAGGCTATAAATTCTTTTTGAATTGCCTTTTTTAGGGCCTTCTATAAAAGTGAGGAAAAGTTGGAACCCAAGATTCAAAACATTTAGGCCAAATTTCTTATTCAAACGTTTAAAAAATATGCTTTTTAATCTCATTGGGGCCCCCAATAAGTTTCAAAACTTTCTTAATGCCATTACTTCCTTCAAAAAATTTATGCTTTCTTTCTATATTCACCGTTCTTTTAAGGTGATGAAAAAAATTTTGCAGACTCTAAATTTTTTTTTAATTGTGTTTTTGGGGGGCCCCTATAAAAATAAAGAAATGTTGGAAGTCAAGATTCAAAACTTTTAGGCCCCATATTTGTTATTCAAATGTTTAAAAAATATGCTTTTTAATCTCAATGGGGTTCCAATGAGCTTCAAAACTTCCTTAATACAATTATTTCCTTCAACCAAAACAGATAATGTGCTTCCTTTCTAGCCACCATTTTTTTAAGGTGCCCAGATGAAAGAAATTTTGCATGCTCTAAATTTTTTTAATCGTCTTTTTTTTTTGGGGGGGGGGGGGGAGGAGGGGCTATGAAAAGAAGGAAAAGTTGGAACCCAGGATTCAAAACGTGTAGCTGTCACTTTTTTATTCAAATGTTTAAAAAATGTACTTTTTAATCTCGTTGGGGGTCCCAATCAGGTTCAAAACCTCCTTAATACTATTACTTTCTTCAACCAAAACAGACATGGGCTTCTTTCTACAGCCACCATTCTTTTTAAAGGTGCCCAGATGAAAGAAATTTTGCAAGTTCTAAATACTTTTTAAAATGTCTTTTTTAGAGTTCTTATTAAATGGAGGAAAAGTTGGAACCCAAGATTCAAAACTTTTAAACCTCATTATTGTTATTCAAATGTTTAAAAAAAAATGTGCTTTTTAATCTCGTTGGGGTCCCAATAAGCAGGCATTTGTGTGCCATGCCTTTGCCACCCATCCCCTTATGTTTAACCTGTTTTTTTTTTTTTTTAACGTTTCATCTCTCTTCTCTCGATAAATTACTAATGTTAATTATACATAAATTATATTCTGTAATTATTTAAATCTGCTAGCTGAGCATCGCTTGCTTTGCCAGTTGGTTTTTCAAAAAAATAACCAATTTTTGTTGGAGGGGGGGGGGGATTCCCGCTTGGGGGCCTCACTGCCTTCAACAGCGTAAACCCGTTCGTAATATATCAATCTGATTCTTGAATTATTGTAATTTTTCTTTCCATAAAAATGATAGTCTCCAGGTAAAAGTTAAATTTTCCAGCATCTTCGTTCATCTTGCTACAGGAGCCAATTTGTTATTTTCCCACCTTCATCTTAATCATGGCAGCAGCAAAATCTACTGGATAATTCTTCGGTTCAGAAAAACTTGCCAAAAGGTCTTCGCAAAACGCTAAAAAAGAGGTATTTATACCTTTTTATTTATTACCTATGCGATTTATCGCATAAAAAATTGGACAAAAATTCAAAAATCGCAGAGACCAAAATTTGACTATATCGAACCAAAAGATTGAATGTGGAATTTTAAAAAATTCTCTAAAAATCACATAAAAGGTTTGTAAAAAAATCAGAAATTGCAAACGATAAACTTTCTATATTGAACTAAAGGACTTAAACCTGGTTCCTTTTAGGAATGTACAAAAAAAAAAAAAAAAAAAAAAAAAAACCACGGCGGAAGGCGAATAAACACACAGGGCAAAATTTACTATATTGGGATAAAAGATTGAAATCGGATTTCTTTTACATTCTCAAAAATAAATAAATAAATAAAATTTAAATAAAATAAATAAATAAATCAGTGGCCTGGAGGTTTTTTCCGTTCAAACACACACATGCACACGCACAAAAATGCTTTAATTTGCCCATTTTTCGCAAAAATATAGAAAGTCACTAACCTAACGTAAAAATTACCCAACATCCTTCAATATAAAGATGCAGTTTCATCAAGTCAAATCCCAATAGTGTTCCGTCAACTGTGTTGCATTGTACTTTTCATAATTAGAAACTGAACGTACGCATTAATATTTTTTCCTTCATAACACGAAAAAGTCGCGAATCAAAGATCAAAATTTTTAGAAATTTTCAAAAGACGAAAATTTCTTCAAATATGAGAAAAATCTCTTCTAATCACAGGAGCTTAAAAACGGGAAACGCGTTTAAAATCGCAGAAAAAGTTTGCAAAAAATTCAAAAATTGCAGAGGACAAAATTTTGTACTTGTGGCTAAAAGATCGAAACCTGACTCCTTTTACTAATGTAAAAAAATCCCGTCGGAACGCGAAAGAAAGTTAAAAATTACATAAAAGACTTCGTGAAATATTCAAAAATCGCAGATGACTACTTTACTATATTCGGCTAAAATGGAAAGATAGATTGAAAATGGATTCCTTTTATGAATGTGGGGGGGAAAAAGCACGAAACTCGAAAAAACACTAAAAATAGCATAAAAAATTAAATTTAAAAATTTAATTTAAAAAAAACCTATTTCGATGTGCATAATTTAAGACATACAGGTATCCTTCCTGTCGAATCTTGTCGTGAACAGAAAAACATCTGGTCAGACCAAAAAAGAAAAAGAAAAAAAAAATGGACAGAGCACTACCCCCTACATACTAAGTATGTAGGGGGTAGTGGACAGAGAGACTCTGTCTTTATTACTATCAAGTAAGAAACCCATCTTCGTTGCTCACAGAAAGTACTGTCTATCCGAAGCCTTTCTTTTTCAATTTCTATCCGGAACACTTGAGTGACAATTTTAAATTGGAGAAAACTGAAAAATATGAAAACGACATCCAAAAGGTAATTTTTTTGGAATTAGTAAATCTCTAAATATATATATATTTTTAATAAAAGGCACCGTTCAAAGCAGAGAAAAGTTATTATAAGTGAGTATTTTCTGCTTAAAAAAATCTGTCTGGGCCATGCGGATGGCATTGTCAAACGGAAAAAAAAAAAAAAAAACAGAGAATACGAAAAGACTTCCATATTTTTTTATTTATGTGCAATATTTGGGGAGGGGGCGGGGGGTGAAGGTTCATTTGCAAAGGGAATTTAGTTTGAAACTTTTTTTATTTTTGCAAAATTTTGTTCACTGCTATTTTTGAATTTTTCGAGAATTTTTAGCTGTGTTTCTGGTAATTTTTTTAACATTCGTAAGTAAAAAATCCGGTTTCAATCTTTTAGCACAATATAATAATTTTTGCTCGCTATGAACTTCGAAATATCTTTATGAATTTTTGGCATCCTTTCGCATTTTGCGGTGATTTTTTTACTTTTTTTCTTAATGGGGGAATTCTCAGTTAAATTTTGCTAGTACTTTGATTAAATTCATGTTGTAAGAATATCAAATCTGTTCTTGTAACACCATGAACAAAATGTTGAACATTTTAATTTAATCCGGGTCGAAATAAAAATTTATAATAATTCAAGGTTTGTTTGATTCGAGATCTGAGCCGGCATAGCCCCAATGGGTGTACACACATTGCCGAAAGCAGGTCAACCCAACTCTAAATTCGTTTAATTTGAGTTTCGTTTTGAAAAATCAACTAGTGAAGCTCCGCTGGTGTTGTTATAAAATAGAACTCGGATAGCAAGATTAAATATAAATATTTCTCCAAAATCTTAGAGGGGGGGGGGGGGGAGACATGAAAAAAAAGTTTGTGGGAGCCCTCAAAAGACCTTCCGACGGCCCTGGGCATAACGTAAATAAAATGTTTTTTTTTTTTTTTTAAATTAGGAATTGGAATCGAATACCGTTTTTCACTTTTTAATAAATGCATTACACTTTGAGTTGTAATTGCTTTCTATCTTATGATGTTCTGTATCAGGCTGTCGCCTTGCAAAAATTGGCTTATATTGGCAACTTTGACGATCACTTTGGAAACTGATTTGCTTTTAAGAAAAAGTGCAGAACAGTTTCATTAAACAATGCATTCAGTTTCTTCGTTTCTTAATAAAAGCATCTGTAACATTTTTTAATTTAAGAATAAAAATGGCTTTATGAATGTGTCAGTAAGTAATAAATTTGGATTTGTAAAATCGTAAGTAACCTGACATATTGTATTGTTTAAATTTGAAATAATGATTGGTTTATTTTAGAAGCGACAATTTTTTAAAAATTTCAGTGGAATGGGAGACACTTGAAGGGTTGGGTTGGGTTGATTTTTGACGGCCAATTATCTACACGAGGGATATAGGCCCGGGGGGAATGCCTTCCGTGGGGGTCTTTCTAAGGGAACCTAGTCCGTATTAACGCATGGAAGATCCACGGCTCGAAGAAAACCACGAAAACTCCGAACGATTAGGCCGACGAGCGCGATTGGGATCGAACCCAGCACCTCCCGTCTACCAGCTTCGAGAGCAGAACCTCTCGGCCACTGGTGGGGCCGGGAGACACTCGAAGAGATGAAGGGACAGACCTTCCATTATGTATTTTGTATTTTCACATGGGGGGGGGGGGGGAGAGTGTCCTTTGGAGTTTGTTGTAATCGGACCAAGTTTCCACGAAAGAAGCATTTAACTGTCATGTACAGCAAATTGAAGTTAAGGAAATAGTATTGTGGGCTGCTTCAAGATTAGCTTCAGAAGCTTTTGGGTTTCAACCCCGCCTCCTAACGATAAATTATATATGGTGACAATTGTATAAAGAAAGCAAGCTTTAGGAATTTAAGGTAAACCCGATTTGTTGTTGAAGCGGTATGGGATAATTTCTACAAAGCGAAAAAGCGAGGCACGCACAATGGAGCAATTTTCGACAGGTCTGTTAAAGAGGGAGAGAAAAAAAGCTTTATAGACGAAATTTTGCTATTTTTGTTTCCAGTCTAGAAAGGAAATTTAGGGATAGAGGGCTGGCATGGAAAAAGGAAAATTTGATGTTGTATTACATAAATTTTTTTAAGGGGAAATACTAAATGAAAAAATGATCAGATGTTGAGCTTCATTCTAGGTTGGACAAGAAGTGGGCGAAAACTGGAAATTTAATGTTTTTATCGGAATGCGCTAGGTCGGGCTTTGCCCGACCTGGCCCCCACCTGGCTACGGCCCTGCTAATATTCCACAGAAACGTAATTTAGAAAGCTTTTAAAGGCTTTTTTTAGAACGTTTGTTGTTCCTGTGAACCCCAGGTGGTAGAATCATGGGCATAAAATATAGCCTGTGCAGGATCAGAGACTGTTATCATTGATTCGCAACTATTACTTTTATAATCGGTTTATATTCCCTGAAATTGCATAGAAATCGTAATTTAGGGCTTTTTTAGAATGCTTTTCGCACCTCCCCTTCGCTTCACCCCATCTTAATTCGATTTTATTTTCGACAGTCCTTCGAGGGGAATTTAATTTTATAAGTAACTACCATGCCATATTTAAAGTTTCTAGCCTTTTCAGTATCACAGAAATCGCAATTTAAAAAGTTTTTAGCTCCTGGAATCCTCTGGTGGTAGTGGCACAATCATAAAATATAGCTTATGTTTGAGCAGGTTCTATCACCAACAATTTGTCATCATTATTTTTTTAATCGGTTTTTTATTTGATAAGAATGCATCAAAATTGTAATTTATAACGCTATTCGCTCGCTTCATCGTTTTAAATTTGGAATTTTCTTTCGACTGTTCTTAGAAAGCAGTTGCATCTTGTACGTAAATACCACGCCATACTTCAAAGTGTTAGACCCCCCAGTTGTGCAAAAAACGCAAATTAGAACATGTTTTGCTTTTGCAACCCTCAGATAGTAGTGACAGCAACATAAAATATAACCTATTTTATAGAAGGGACTGTCACCATTGATTTGCAGCCATACTTTTGAAATAGCTTTGGTATTTCCTGAGATTGAGTAGAAATCGCAATTTAGAACGTTTCTAGAACGCTTTTCGCGCATTTTCAACCCTTTTTAAATTTCAATTTTTTCGAAAGTGTTCTTAAAGATTATTTATATCTAACAAATATGTACTTTGCCTAATTTTAAGTTGCTAGCCCCTACCGATCACAAAAATCGAAATTTAGAATGCTTTTTTGCTCCTGCAACGTCTAGGTGATAGTGATACCGACATAAAATAGCGTCTGTGTTAGAGCAGAGGCTGTCAGCATTGATTTCCTACCATTACTTTTGAAATCAGTTTGATTCTTCCTGAGATATTGCTGACAAATCGGTATTTAAAACGTTTTCAGAACGCTTTTAGTGCATTTTGCTCCTGCATCTCCTCTGCGGTAGTGGAAACAGATATAAAATATAGCCTATCTTGGAGCAAGATCTGTCATCATCATTTTTACACCATTATATTTGAAATCGGTTCAGTATTTCCTGAGATTGCATAGAAATCGCAATTTAGAACGTTTTATACAACGCTTTTTGCGCATTTTGACCCCCTTTTAAATTTCAATTTTTTTAGGAAATGTCCTTAGAGATAATTGAGATTGTATGACTAACTACCATTCCAAATTTTACGATTCTAGGCCCTTCCGTAAGGCAAAAACCGCAATTTAGAACGTTTTTCTCCAGCACCCCCTTTGGCGTAGTGGCACCGACATAAAATATAGCCTATCTTGGAGCAAGCGTTGTCACCATCATTTTGACATCAATATTTTTTAAATCGGTTTGGTATTTCCTGAGATTATGTAGAAACTACCCTTTAGAACGTTTTTTAGAACGCTTTTTGTGCATTTTCACCCCTTTTAAATTTCGAATTGTTTAAGAACTGTTCTTAGACATCATTTATATCTCATAAGTAACTAACATTCCAAATTTCATATTTCTAGGCCCTTTAGTAACGCAAAAATAGTATTTTTAGAACGTTTTTTGCTCCTGCACCGCCTTTGGGGTAGTGGAACCGACATAAAATATAGCCTATCTTGGAGCAAGCGTTGTCACCATCATTTTGACACCAATATTTTTTTAAATCAGTTTGATATTTCCTGAGATTATGTAGAAACTGCCCTTTAGAACGTTTTTTAGAACGCTTTTTGTGCATTTTCATCCCTTTTAAATTTCGAATTGTTTAAGAACTGTTCTTAGACATCATTTATATCTTATAAGTAAGTAATATTCCAAATTTCATATTTCTAGGCCCTTCAGTAACGCAAAAATAGTATTTTTAGAACGTTTTTTGTTCCTGCACCCCCTTTGGGGTAGTGGCACCGACATAAAATATAGCCTATGATCTAAGTTGGACTAACACCATCATTTTGATACCATTACTTTTGAAATCGGTTCGGTAGCACCACAGATTACCTCTAACAAACAAAAAATTTATACTTCTTTATAATATTAGTATAGACTAGCAAACCTCGCGGCTGTGCTCGCGTAGTAGTTGAAATACGCCAAGTGATATTTGCATGACTATTTTTTATTAGAAGAACACTTTTTGAAATAATTCATAAATTACAAATTAAGCCACAGTTTGACTAAACTTCATTGTAAAAGTGCAATAGACAGAAATGAGATTTTAATTAATCAGAAGAACTATAACTAATCCCAAATAAATGATGATTTAGAAAGTATTTTTAGACTTTTATGCTAATTTCATACACTCATTTCAGTATTCATTTGAAGATTTGAATTTTTTAGAAACCATCTTAACGCATTTACATCTTGAAATTAACCATCATGTCAAATTCCAAGCTTCTTGTCTAACAGTCTAACACCTCTCTGGTGTTAGTGGCACCAACATAAAATGCGGAAACAGAGTTGAAACAGAATGTCTCGAAAAATGTTGAAACAGAGGCTGTCACCATTAATTTGCCAACATTAACATTGAAATCGGTTGTTATTTCCTAATATTCTATAGAAAACAGAATTTAGATGTTTTTAAAAGCTTTCTTGTTGTTCCTGCCAACCAGGTGGCAATGACACCGGCATAAAATATAGTCCGTACAGGATCAGGGACTATCACTCTTGATTCGTAATCAATAACTTCTGTAATATGTTAATTATTTCTTGAGATTCCATAGAAATCGTAATTTAGGACTCGTTTAGAATGCTTTTCGCTCCTTCCCTTCGCTTCACCCCTTTTTAATTTCGAATTTCTTTTCGATTGTTCTTACAGAACCTTTATATTTTATAAGTAACTAACGTGCTATATTTCAAGTTTCTAGCCTCTTTAGTACAGCAGAAATCGCAATTTAGAAAGATTTTGCTCCGGCAACCCTCGACATAAAATACAGCTTATGTTTGAGCAGGTTCATCGTTCATCACCATCAATTTGCAATTATTCTGTTTGAAATCTGTTTCATATGTTCTTAGAGGGCACTTGTATCTTATAAATAACTGCCCTGCCTAATTTCAGGATTCTAGGCTCTTCAGTAACACGAAAATCGCAATTTAGAACGTTTTTTGCTTCTGCAACCTCTAGGTGGTAGTGACACTGACATGAAATAGAGCCTATGTTGCAGCAAGAGCTGTCATCATCAATTTCCAACCCTTACTTTTGAAATAGGTTGGGTACTTTCTGAAATTGCGTAGAAATCGCCATTTAGAACGTTTTTTAGAACTCTTTTCGCGGATTTTCACCCCTTTTAAATTTCGAATTTTTTAAGAAATGTTCTTAGAGATCATTTATATCTTATAAGTAAGTACCATTCCAAATTCCATGTATCTGGGACCTTCAGAAACACAAAAATCGCAATTTCGAACGTTTTTTTTGCTCCTGCACCCCCTTTAGGGGTAGTGGCATCGACATAAAATGTAACCTATATTGGAGCAAGTGTTGTCACCATCATTTTGACACCATTATTTTTGAAATCGGTTTGGTATTTCTTGAGATTGCGTAAAAATCACCATTTAGAACGTTTTTTAGAACTCTTTTCGCGCATCCCCCCCCCCCCCTTTTAAATTTCGATTTTTTAAAGAAATGTTCTTAGAGAAAATTTATATCTTATAATTAACTACTATTCCAAATTCCATGTATCTGGCCCCTTCAGTAATACAAAAGTCGCAATTTCGAACGTTTTTTGCTCCTGAACCCCCTTTAGGGTTAATAGCACCGACATAAAATGTAGCCCATGTTAGAGCAAGGGTTGTTCCCATCATTTTGACACCATTATTTTTGAAATCGGTTTGGTACTTCCTGAAATTGCGTTAAAATCGCCATTTAGAACGTTTTTTAGAACGCTTTTCGCGCATTCCCCCCCCCCCCTTTTAATTTAGATTTTTTTAAGAAATGTCCTTAGAGATCATTAGTATCTTATAAGTAACTACCGTTCCAAATTTCATGTTTCTAGGCCTTTCAGTAACACAAAAATCGCATTTTTAGAACGTTTTTTGCTCCTGCACCCGCTTTTGGCCAGTGGCACGGACATAAGATATAGCCTATGTTCTAAGTTGGACTAACACCGTCATTTTGATACCATTACTTTTGGAATCTGTTCGGTAGTTCCAGAGTTTACCTCCTACAAATAAACAATTTTTTCTTCTTTATAATATTAAAGTAAACAAGTTGGAAATTGCTCGTCAAACGTGGCAAATGAGGTGCGTTCGTACTATAACTAGTTTTATAATTATTTTTTGCACCCCATATTGTACTGAATGTATAATTTTTTGCACTTCATAAAGTGCATAGTCTGATACATCATTAAAATGCACTTCCAATATTTTTTTCCCATTCCCCGTAATGTAACGGAACACTTTTGACTGTCCCTGTAATTAAACTATACATCCGATTTTCCTAAAATTTGAAATAGCTCAACAAAATTTTGCAACAATTATATCTTTAAAATTTCAGACCATTCGGAAGGCTGTAATATCATTAAAATGCACTTGCAATAATTTTTCCCATTGGCCGTAATGTAAAGAAAAACTTTTGACTGTCCCTGTAATTAAACTATGCATCCGATTTTCCTAAAATTTGAAAGGGCTCGACAAAATTTTGCAACAGTTATATCTTTAAAATTTCAGATCATTCGGAAGGCTCTAATATCATTAAAATCCACTTGCAATAATTTTTCCCATTGGCCGTAATGTAAAAAAAAAACTTTTGACTGTCCCTGTAATTAAACTATGCATCCGATTTTTTCTAAAATTTGAAAGGGCTCGACAAAATTTTGCAACAGTTATATCTTTAAAATTTCAGATCTTTCGGAAGGCTCTCATATCATTAAAATGCACTTGCAATAATTTTCCCCATTGGCCGTAATGTAAAGAAAAACTTTTGACTGTCCCTGTAATTAAACTATACATCCGATTTTCCTAAAATTTGAAAGGGCTCGACAAAATTTTGCAACAGTTATATCTTTAAAATTTCAAATCATTCGGAAGGCTGTAATATCATTAAAATGCACTTGCAATAATTTTTCCCATTGGCCGTAATGTAAAGAAAAACTTTTGACTGTCCCTGTAATTAAACTATACATCCGATTTTCATAAAATTTGAAATGGCTCGACAAAATTTTGCAACAATCATATATTTGAAATTTCAGACCATTCGGTTGGGTAGTTTTTGCTCTGTTACATGCGGACAGACGGACGGACAGACGGACAGACGGACGGACTGAACGACGACTATAGGTGCTACGTATTTATATAATTACGAACGCACCTAAAAAGTATTGATAAGTATAGATTAGTATAGATAGATTATAATGTGATGCATGTGCAATGATTTAGACTTCTTTAAATAGGATATCAATATCTGTATCTTGACTTCACCGGATAGAGCTGTGGATAGTTTACCCTTTTTAGGTGCGTTCGTAATTATATAAATACGTAGCACCTATAGTCGTCGTTCAGTCCGTCCGTCTGTCCGTCCGTCTGTCCGTCCGTCTGTCCGCATGTAACAGAGCAAAAACTACCCAACTGAATGGTCTGAAATTTCAAATATATGATTGTTGCAAAATTTTGTCGAGCCATTTCAAATTTTATGAAAATCGGATGTATAGTTTAATTACAGGGACAGTCAAATTTTTTCTTTACATTACGGCCAATGGGAAAAATTATTGCAAGTGCATTTTAATGATATTAGAGCCTTCCGAATGATCTGAAATTTTAAAGATATAACTGTTGCAAAATTTTGTCGAGCCATTTCAAATTTTAGGAAAATCATATGTATAATTTAATTACAGGGACAGTCAAAAGTTTTTCTTTACATTACGGCCAATGGGAAAAATTATTGCAAGTGCATTTTAATGATATTACAGCCTTCCGAATGGTCTGAAATTTTAAATATATAATTGTTGCAAAATTTTGTTGAGCTATTTCAAATTTTAGGAAAATCGGATGTATAGTTTAATGACAGGGACAGTCAAAAGTGTTTCGTTACATTACGGGGAATGGGAAAAATTATTGGAAGTGCATTTTAATGATGTATCAGACTATGCGCTTTATGAAGTGCAAAAAATTATACATTCAGTACAATATGAGGTGCAAAAAATAATTATAAAACTAGTTATAGTACGAACGCACCTCATTTGCCACGTTTGACGAGCAATTTCCAACTTGTTTATACCTGTCATATGCTCTTTAATCCTTTCAAATAATTTGAGAGTGGCCATGCCTACATAAGTATACGTTTTTGAACGCCTATTAACTCATTGGTTGTATAAAATTAAAAAGTTTCAATTTTCTAACTTTAATACATTTTATAATACTAGTAAATCTGCAGATCAGGAGCCTCAACGTCAGCTCTACAATTCATTGTGTTTAGCACCCTTTGAGTAATATTAATCTTTCTACAAAAAACGAAATTTAAAGTTTTGAAATTACATAAACATTTATAAAACGAAAAAATATTTCGAAGGTTTCTGATATTAGAAGCGTTAAATTAAGCCCATTGTTATGTAATGGTATTCTGAAAATCTCATGAGCTACTTATTCTGGTAATTTTTAGATAATAAAGTAGATTTCTTCAGGGGCCCCCCTGAACCCCTTCGTAGTGTAATCTAATTTACATTTGTAATTATCAATTAATTGTGTTAATGTCCTTTAGTAAATTCTACCAATAGACGGAAACGTACATGAATTCTTTTCTACAGCCCTGTATATTACGTGAAGATTTTTACGCGTCGTCTATAACATTTAAATTTAATGCAGACAAAAAACCCTCTTAAAACTGCTCATATCACATTTCCGTCGATTAGTATGCATAGTGTGCACCATATATCCAGTTTCTGCGGAGTCCTGTATATGGTTCTATTTAAATTCTGCAAACATTTGTTAGTATACTAAATGTAATTGGTCTGGGAAATACATAACTCAAAAAAAAAAAACACTGAAGCAATTCGCGTTCATTTTCATTTATACTTACGAATTCATTTGTGTATCCCTGTACATGGTCTATACAATATTTAAGCACTACTTATTAATCGCAAATTTACTTAACGTCAAAACGCACACCATAATCGAAAATGCTCTTCAGCAATCATCCCTAATAGACCAGAACTGTATCCGAAATTTTCTATGTGACCCTATAAATGAACGATAAATACGATACAAATCATATTCAAGCTTCTTGTAGTCAACCACAGTAATGTAATTTAATTTCATAATGTTTGAATTAGTGCAACACAATTAACACACTGACGACAGGCAATTTAATTAAATCTGGGTTTAAAAACAGTAGAAGCTCCTCCCTCTTCTGAAAGTGTCTCGGAAATTGGTTTCTGAGATATGTTTTTCATGTTTATGCAGCAGTAAATATCTTTCAATGTACGGATGTAATATATAATGTCTTACAATCTATAAAAAATATGGACAACACAATATAAATGTCTTTTCTGTAAGGTAGAAGTCACTCCCTTAGCCAATGATGTATTCTGAATAAAAACGAGAATTCTCGTTTCCCGTCGCTAATGTGTTAAAATAAGCTGTGAAGAGTTTTTTTTCCCCCGTAGACCACATTTTAATCGACCACTTTTGCGTGACCCTGAAAAAAACATATGCTTTGCACCCCATATACTACAAAAAAGTTTCAAAAATACATATCAATTTTATTATTTTGTAACAGAGTAACATCATTAAAAAACGCCACAAAAGGATTTTCTTCAAAGATTGTAATATTATGAATACTTTTGAGTTCCCTGTACACATGCTGTAAGTGCTACACATAACATATTTTATAGTAACCAGGTTCTAGTGCACCTTAATAAAGTATATAAATTTCATTACGTTTAAAATTGTGTAACATTATTAAAATACACCACAGGCGATTTTTCCCAAAGACTATAATGTAACGGAATAGTTTTGAGTGCCCCTGTAATTAAGCTATGAATGCTACACTCTTCATTTTTAATACCAAACATACTTTGGCAAACCTCAATAACGTATATCAATTACATGTAATCCCGACTATATTTACGCGAGTTAGAGCACGTAGACAAACACGGCAGGCGACAGATAGAAAAACTGAAGTCATAAATACTTTTCATCCATGTTGGAAAGTGTTAAAAAGGATTTACATGCCTTTAACTGTACTTTTTTTTTTCACTTATAGCATGGTTAAACATTAGTTTAAACATCCTAATCCATGCGATAGCAATAACATATTAAAAGCCCCCCCAAAATATGCATATCTGGAGATCTATAAATCTACTGGAAAATAATTCATTATCGTGTCCACTGTTAATTGCATAAATTGCATCGGTTTGGCGCGATAAAATATTTTTTGTGATAGCCCTTTAATAGTACCTGCAACAAAATTAACGTAATTTACTAACTTCATTCATATTTGACGCAATGATAGGCTACGAATAACAGTCGCTAGGCAACAAAGAAAAGGAAAAAAAAAAGAAATATGTATCATGTAAAACAAGAAAATTAATTTAAAAATTCTTTATATTATTGGAATACATGTATAAATGTCCTCAAAACATTATACACGTAAATAAAAAAAAAATCTGATAGATATATTGATAAAACTTCAATATAATAGGAATAATTTAAAACCCTTATTTGGAATTTTAGTATTCATAATTTGACATTTAAATCCATTAATCAAACGTGCCATTTTCTTTCAACTAATCGAAATTTGAAAATCGTCTGACTTGCCGTAGAAAAGCATTATAAAGAAAAATAAAATCTTCCATATTTTCTGAACGAATGAACCAAATTTAACCAAAAACTATACAGCTACGTCCGGGTACCTCACGAATATGCCCAATTAATTTCAAGCTGATCGGGTGCTTTTTGCGGCAGTTATCGCGGAACAGACAGACAGACAGACAAACGGAAATCAAAACTTTTCGTGTCTCCACAGTAAGCCTTCACTGACGTTTCGGCAATAAATCCATTAATCAAACGTGCCATTTTCTTTCAACTAATCGAAATTTGAAAATCGTCTGACTTGCCGTAGAAAAGCATTATAAAGAAAAATAAAATCTTCCATATTTTCTGAACGAATGAACCAAATTTAACCAAAAACTATACAGCTACGTCCGGGTATCTCACGAATATGCCCAATTAATTTCAAGCTGATCGGGTGCTTTTTACGGCAGTTATCGCGGAACAGACAGACAGACAGACAGACAGACAGACAAACGGAAATCAAAACTTTTCGTGTCTCCACAGTAAGCCTTCACTGACGTTTCGGCAACTAAGTGTAGCTAAACAATAATAAAAAAATACATTCCGAGTGAAAATGAAAAAAAGTTTTACACACATATGCTTAGTAAATTTTTATTTATAAACTTAAAGGCTCTCTGCTTTAGAGGTTTATATATTGTGAATTTATATACAGAGTAAGTCAAAATGAATATAGCGATTATAAACGGCTATAACTATTTAATGGAAAAGAATTTATTGATAAGTTTAACACAGAATGTAGACGGAACTTCGAAATTTTGTATACATACGTCATAGATGTTCTATGTGACTTCTCTTGTTCACACGAACAACATCTAGGCGGTAGTCTATTTCACGCCAAACATTCTGAAGCATTTCTTCAGGCAACAACGCAAGCGCATTCACAAATGTGTACTTTGAGTTCCTCAATTGTTTTGGGCATGGGTCTTTCACATAACACCACAGAAAAAAAAAATCGGCCATTTTTACCGTCATAATTGGCCATTTTTACTAATGAGACGACCGCAATGAACAGGTTTCTTGTCGTTGCAAAGTTTCAAATCGCGCATGCGCTGGCTTCCGCTTCACTGCACTTGCCTTACGTAAAGAAATTTTGAAGTCCAGTCTACCTTCTGTGTTAAACTTATTGATAAATTCTTTTCCATTAAATAGTTATAGCCGTTTGTAATCACTATATTAATTTTGACTTACCCTGTATATTTGCAACTGTCAGAGTTTGTGCTATTTTTTATGCGAAAAATTGAAACCTCGAAATACTTATGTCTTCTGTGCCCTAAAATCAGTGTACTTTAAAAAAAATAATAATAATATTAAAAATTATATAGTTTAAGTATTTATAATTTATAAACATTTTCATGTTTTAAATAAGAATGCAGTATATACAACTTTATTCTGTATTACGTTCTTCAAATGAATATTTCAAAATGTAAAGAAAATTCATCGGCAATTGTCAAACTTCAAAACTCATTATTATTTACATTTTGCTCATTCACTACGAAAGGATTTAAATAAAATTCAGTTTTTAAATGTAAAACAACAGACACAGAAATGAAATTGCTTTTCTTATGTTACTCGTTTGACCGTTGTTATTGTAATAAAACTTTTTAAAGTTGACTGCATACTCACCAGTTGCCTCAAACAATTAAAAATATATTAATTTTATTAATTAAAAATATGTTACAAAATAAATAAACATTCCTAAATATTAAAAAGTAACTCTAAACAAAAACACCTTAACTATTAACAGTATGGCACGTCTTGATGCAATATTTAAAACGCCGTATCTTTCAAAATCCGAATTTTCTTCAGAGTGTAATAACGACGTATACAGAAGGCGCAACTTAAATGGCGGATTTGTCAAATCTACCGGTGCCGCAATGTCCAATCTCTCTCTAATGTAGGATCTCTAGTCTTTATTGCGATTTCCGCAATAGCTCTATCTCAAGAACTAATGCTTGGATTTTCAACAAACTTCATATTCAGGTATACCTTGATATGAATTAGTGTTGTTTATGTTTTGGTGCAAAACGCTCAACAGGTGGCGCTGCTATGCCGCATTTTTCAGAATTTCCATTATAGCTCCATCTCAATAACTAATGCACGAATTTTCATCAAACTTCAGATTCAGGTATACCTTGATAACAATTAGTGCTGTTTATGTTTTGGTGTAAATCGCTCAACAAGTGGCGCTGCTATGTTACATTTTTTAGGAATTTTCGCTATAGCTTTCTCTTAAGAACTATTGCACGAATTTTCATCAGACTTCAAATTCAGATATACTTAAATATGAATTGGTGCTAAATTGATGTAACTTCTTGTACTACTTAAATGATTAATTGACGTGATTTAGTTTACGTACTATTTAGTTTTGTGATGGCCACAACATACTAGTCGTAAAAGTGTGATCTTAACACGTTAATGTATGTGCACTGATATTTCACGTTTCGAGTCACGAATTAATAATAGGACACTTTTTTAGTATCGAGGACTTGACGAGGTAAAGAAAATTCCCTAGGAGAGATAAGGCTATTCTTATATACAAGCAGTTTTCTAAAATATTAATACAATTTATTTAATATATAAAAACCTTTTATCTATTTTTACACAAACCTTTTATCTATTTTTGCACACAGACAAAAGTAAATTTCATGTAAAAAGCAGTAATAATATATGCATAAATAAAATATTTATAAATATATAAATACATGTATAAATAGGCATACAATTTCATTGCTGTTTATATCATTCACAACCAATTTCACTTTATGAAGCTTAAATTTCGCCAAGTTTTGTAAATAAACGCCAAGTATAATAATTTTATAGGTGTGCGAATGATAATAATAATAAAAAAAACTAGTCGGATGTGGCAATACCAAAACATTCTCTTATCTCATACATGTTAATATTTCCTGTAAAATAAAGCATATCAGTGCCACCTGTTAAGTGATTTACGCCAAAATCTAATAAGCAACAACTTATGTCAAGTTGTAGCTGAATCTGGAGTTTGATGAAAATCCGTACATTAGTTTTTGAGGTAGAACTATCGCGGAAATCATAAAATAATCTACATAGCGCGCTACCTGTTGGTCAATTTACTCCAAAAAATAATCAGGACCAATTTATATAGGGAATAACTGAATCTAAAGTTTGATGAAAATTCATGCATTAGTGCTTGAGATACAATTCTTTCGGAAATCGTGATAAATGCAGCCAGCAGCGCCATCTGTTGGGCGATTTACACTAAAAACTAAACAGTACTAATTTATATCAGGGACTAACTGAATATGAAGTTTGGTGAAAATTCGTGAATTAGTTCTTGAGATAGAACTATTGCGATACTCATGAATAATACCGCAAAGCAGCGCCACCTGTTGGGTGATGTACACTAAAAAGTAATCAGCACCAAACTATATTAAGGTCTAACGGAATCTGAAGTTTAAAAAAAATCCGTGCATTAGTTCTTGCGATAGAGCTATTGCGGAAATCGGGAAAAATGCAATATAGCAGCGCCACCTGTTGGTGATTTACACCAAAAACTAATCAGCACCAGTTTATATCAGGGATTAACTGAATCTAAAGTTTTATTAAATTCCGTTGATTAGTTCTTGAGATAGAGCGCCCGCAAAACTTGTGTTACACACACACACACACACACACACACAGGCAGACGGACAGACATTTTGTAAAAAAATATTTTTCGGGTTCTCTGACCCCTAAAACGTGTAAATCTGTCGAAAATCGGAATTCGAAAATTTTCACGAGTCCAATACTTTCTTCTTGTAAAGATAGAAAAAAGCAAAAAAAAAAAAAAAAAAAAAAGAAAGTAAAAGGCAAAAAAAAAAAAAAAAAAAAATGTATTTTGGGCATATTTTAAGTATTTCAGTTAATTTTGGAAGACATTGTAAATCTCCTAGTTCAGTGTAATAGTAGTATGTAGCATAAAAGGAAATTGAGATATATTTAGTTAAATTGAACGTACGCTGTCTGGCGAAAAAGAATGTCAAAACCCCAATTTTTAAAAATTTTATGAAGATATTGAAAGGATTTCATGTTTTTTTCATCATTCTGTATTACGATTGAACTAAAAATATATTTATTTATCCAATATTGTGCATTTAAAAGAAAAAGCTCTCCTAACGTAGGCAGTTACCAGAAAGGGGTCACTCTTTTTAAAACACTATGATCTTAAATGAAGTTAATTTACATAATAACCCTTTCAGAGGCAAGCAATTACGTTTCTACATATAATGTCGAACTCACACCGGAATTTACGAAAAAAAATTAATTCAAAATAAGAAAAAGCAAGTTTCCAATTGTTTTACGTTTTCATTAAAATTCTTTCTAGTTTAACCCTTTTCACATGAGAGGTGACTCTCGCTCCCCTCTACTGTTGCCAAGTGTCATGCGTAAATCAGGACTCCAAATTCTCTGGACACCACTTATTTCTTATAGTTTATTTCGCCATCTAACTCAAATAATTCTGCCATTAGATAAGACTAAGAAAATTTCTCTAAAATGCTGGTGTCCACAGCATTTGGAGCTCGAATTTACGCAAGTCACCTGGCAGCATGAGAGTTGCCATCGAAATACTCAAAGTCAGAGGACACGAGTTGTGACGTCATCACTAATCGACCGTCTTCTCACTCGTGTTAGAATTCACACCGGAAAATTTTGAATAGCAATTTTCTGTTATTTTATTTGTGGAATATTTATCATCGTATAAAACAATACTAACTAGTTCAACTTACTGGTGAGAATTCGGAATGCCAAAATAAAAATTCAGCAAGATGCGGAATGCTACAGTGTTGCCGCATCTGGCTGATTTTTTATTGGGGGATTCCAAATTCTCACCAGTAAGTTTAAATAGTTATTATTGTTCTATAAGATAATAAATATTCCACAAATAAAATAACAGAAAATTGCTATTCAAAATTTTCCGGTGTGAATTCCAACACGAGTGAGAAGTCGGTCGATTAGTGTTGACGTCACAACACGTGTCCTCAGGCCTTGAATATTTCGATGGCATTGGCACTAGTAGTGAGTGAGAGTCACTTTTCTAGTGCAAAGGGTTAATACTATTTCCCACTTACAAAAAATTACGCATTACGAATATCTATGATTAATCACACTGGATCAAATGGTCTGACAACTTAATGGATTAAGTCATTCCTGACGTGCAAAGGCAAAGATTGACCAAAGAGAATTGGAATATTTTGTGGCATCATAATAAATTGCATCTGAACACATTTACTGTCGAGTGGGCAGTATTACAAGATGAGAAAAGCCAGATTAAATTACCACAATAAAATATAATAATAAATATTTATACAGAACTTGTACAGAATTAATTATTGTTACTATTATTATTAGTTCCGTGTCGCAACCAACACTATTCTTACAGGGTCCTTCCATACAAAGTGAGCAAATCAGCTGTGGCTGACATGTCACAGATTTGGATGAAAATCAGCATATAAATACATCATATTTATTTATGAGTAAATGGAAAATAATAGATTTCAGGATTGTTTATTTAAGTATTGAAATTTGCATTAACCCTCTCGCTGCGTAATTGTTTTATTAAAATAGCTTCAAAATAATTAAAATAGCTTCTTTTGTCACCGGTTTTTCAAAACAAAAATTTTTGTCTAATTTAATCGGGAAAATACTCCCATTAAATAACGCAAAAATTTACAAAAAAAAAAAAAAAAAAAAAAAAAAAAGAAATAAAAAACTGCTGAGAATAATTAACGAGGATTAATTAGATGAAAAAATGCATCTCCGAGAAAATATCGGGTTGCGCAGCAAGCGGGTTAAAATCGAGTTTTGTCTACATGCTTGAAATTTCAATTTTTATTATTAGCTTTAGCAATGGAAAGACTGTATTAAAAATTATTTATAATTAAGAGTGAATAATAAGAAACAGATTGGCGCAAGTTAGTAATTATATTTTTATTCCGTAATGATAAAAAAATATTGAAAAATGTTGAGGGGAAAATGCAATATTTCTATAACTCGTTTGAATATAAAGAAAAGCTCTTAAAATTAAAAAAATATTTGACATTACAGCTAAAAGTATATATTTTAAATATCGAAACCTTCATTCTTGCTTTTTATGCCTTAATGAAAAAAAAATAGTAAAAAATGTTGAGAGGAAAATGCAATATTTCTATCACTTGTGCGAACGTGAAGGAAAACTCTTAAAAATGTAAAATTATTTGACATTTTAGATCAGAGGTTCCCAACTGGGAGTACGCGTACCCCCTGGGGGTACGTGGCGAGCATGCTGGGGATACATGAAAATGATATCTTTAATGTCCGAAATCACAAAAATGTTTAAATATAAACACATAACGAAAATTATAGCTTTAGATTACAAAGTTAGTCTCATGTGTAAATCCACTATGTTACACTCAAATGAGGGATACTCACTATACCTAATAATTCATTGATAATGCAATCTCAGAAGCTCCGCCCACTGCTAAGCATATTGCATGAGTACTTATATATTTACCTCCATCTTCGTGAAAACTTCAGTTAATCATTATGCAATATTTTTTTCTGTTTCCATTTTGATTATTTGTGTATCATGGTGCAAAGTTGTTATCAATAAGGTAGATCAATAAGATCTCGTCCTCATAATATAGTAATAATTTCTTTTAATGCTACATTAATTTTTCTTCATGCTTGGTTATTATGAAAAGCAATGTTAACTTCAAAATGCAAGATAAAAAATAAATAAAATGTTATAGTCCAAGAGCCGACAGCACAAAAACCTATGTTATCAAGCACAAGAAAAAAACTTTTATTTTATGGAAGAGTAGAAGTAGGGGAATCTAATGATTCATGTCTGCCGGAAGTGAAGTGGTGCATAAGCCGAAAATTAGTAAAACCAGTGGTTGACTCGTAGGTTTATCATTGTGTTTGTTCTTCAACTATCCTCCATGTTTTCATACCTTTATTTGTAGGACAAACATAATGATAAACCTTCGAGTCAACCACTGGTTTTATTAATTTTCGGCTTATGCACCACTTCACTTCCGGCAGACATGGATCATTAGATTCCCCTACTTCTACTCTTCCATAAAATAAAGATTTTTTTTTTCTTGTGCTTGATAACATAGGTTTTTGTGCTGTCGGCTCTTGGACTATTAGGAATGTAAATGTAATTTGTATCCATTTATTATATGGTTGCGATAAGAAGATTACTAATGAAAAAAAGCATGTTTGGGTAATCGAGTTGAGTTGGGGTTGGGAGGGGGGAAGGGAGCGTGTTTGTGAGAGATGGGGGGACTCCGAAACGAAAAGCCTAAGAAAGGGGTAGGTGAAAGAAAAAAGGTTGGGAAGCGCTGTTATAGAAAGATGTGTATATTTTAAAGATAGAAATTTTATTCTTGCTTTCAGTTTATTTTTGCCTAAAGAATATTTTAAAATAGAGAAGTAAAAATTATTGAGTCGAACAAAAAAATTCTAATTTAATCCTGAATCTATGTAGATGGCAGCACTAAATTTAATTTTCTTGAAATCGTTCGAAATATTGTAAAAATATCGTGCAAATTTGAAGTGGAATATATTGGGTCGTTCGGAAAGTCGTGTCCGTTTGGGAAAATCAATTCGTCCCGGAAAATTCTGCCCGGTAATTATTAGACATTAGATATCGGAATCAGTCTCTGATAATTAAATGATAGAATTTTCCGGTACGAATTGATTATCCCAAAACGGACATGACTTTCCGAACGACCCAATAAGAAATATTACCTTTTTGAGCCCAATTATGTTATGTTAGGAATCAAAAGGCAATCTTGATTTTTTTAAAAGCATATCATGGGCTTATTGATCTTTATATTTATTAATGTCTGACTTTTCCTTTATTTAATTTTTGGAACATATATAAGAGGGAAAATTGTGATTTTGCAATGTTTTTAAGTTTCTGATTTATGAAAAGGAAGGAAATAAATGGCATCTTACAAACTTGAGTAATTTTATCTTAATATGTAACACTATATCAGGCATCAATATCACAGATGTTTTTGTATCCTTTGATTTTTATAACGTTTTTAATTTTTTTTTAAATTGACAAATTTACAGTTTTTACAACTAATTTAAGATTAATCATGGCGTTACCAAATTATTATTACTAAATAAATAGGAAGATAATTTTCCAGAGGTTACAACATTATAAAATGATTAAATTTATGTTAAATAGTTTTGAAGATACGGAACTTCAAACTTGCAACTTTGAGCAACTGCACACATGCCGTTCTATGCCACAAGTTTTTTAAATGTTCAGAATTGCCAAAATATTTTATTTTTTTGTCGGGGTATGTTGCAATGCTCTATTTGAATATGAATTGAATCTGTGTACCAAGTACCAAATTTTATTAAAATCGATTACTATGTGGCCACGACTTTTTAAAATTTTTTGCTAATTTTGTGGGAAATGACTCTATAGGAATCGGTACTAGCGTCTAAATCGCGCCCCTCACAACGGCTCTTATCACAAATGCACCCGAGAAGTTCCCTAGCACGGCGCGCTGGCTCATACGATGCTTTGTTTACTTTCAGCTTAAAGGCGAGCTTTGCATATCCTGTCTTCATAGTTTTTAGAAATAAAAAAATCAGAAAGCAGCTAACAAATATCATACATGTACAAGTTAAATGAGCTTTATTTAAAACCGGATTTAAATTGCTTGAAATCATCATTTATTACTTTCTTCTATCTTTACAAGAAGAAAGTATTGGATTCGTGAAAAATTTCGACTTCCGGTTTTCGACGGATTTATACGTTTTAGAATGCCCAGAACACGATTTGATGGTTTTTAGAAAATGTCTGTCTGTGAGTCCGTCTGTCACTCTGCCACCCTGTCACTCTGTGAGTCTATATGTGACAAAAATTTTGTGGGCGCTCTATCTCGAGAAGTAATGCACGGAATTTCACAAAACTTTATATTCAGTTAGACCTTGATATGAAGTAGACCTGATTAGTTTTTGGTGAAAATCGCCCAACAGGTGGCGCTACTATGCGGCATTTTAACGATTTCTGCAATAGCTATATCTCAAGAACTACTGCACGGATTTTCATAAAACTTCAGATTCAGTTTGTCCAGGATATACTTTGGTGCTGATTACTTTTTTGTGAAAATCGCCCAACAGGTGGCGCTGTTATGCTGCATTATTCATGACTGTCGCAATAGCTCTAACTCAAGAAAAGTGCACGAATTTTCATCAAACTTCAGATTCTGTTAGTCCCTGATATAAATTAAATTAGTGCTGTTTAATTTTTGGTGTAAATCGCACAACAGGTGGCGCTGCTGCGCTGCATTTTTCACGATTCCCGCAAGAGCTGTATCTCAAGAACTATTGCACGGATTTTCATCAAACTTCAGATTTAGTTAGTCCTTGACATGAATTGACGTATAAATTAGTGCTGTTTAATTGTTGGTGTAAATCGCTCAACAGGTGGCGCGACTATGCTGTATTTTTTGCGATTTCCGCAATAGCTTTATCTCAAGAACTAACGCTTGGATTTTCAACAAACTTCAGATTCAGGTATACCTTGATATCATTTAGTGCTGTTTATGCTTTGATGTAAATCGCTCAACAGGTGGCGCTGCTATGCTACATTTTTCAGAATTTCCGCTATAGCTCTATCTCAAGAACTAATGCACGAATTTTTATCAAACTTCAAATTAAGATATACTTTGATATGAATTGGTGCTAAATTGGATGTAATTTCTTGTACTATTTAAACGATTTAATTGACGTGATTTATATAGAAGAAAGTTTTGTGATGGCCACAACATACTAGTTTTTATTATTATTTTTTTTAATCTGAATAAAATCAGTTTTTTTTTTTGATTAATTTTTACTGGAGACGAGATTTTTTATTTATTAATGTTCAATAAAGAGAAATTAAAACTAGTCGGATGTACCAATCCCAAAACTTTCTTCTATCTCATACATGTTAATACTTCAAAATTCGCTATCACACTGCCAAAATTAAATGGCAATCTATGCATCTTATGAGGATTCTAACGATATGAAATTCCGTGCATTAGTTCTTGAGATATGACTATCGCTGAAATCGTCTAAATTCAGTAAAATGCTGCCTAGCAGCGCCACCTATTGGGTGATTTATACCAAATCCTAATCAGCAACAATTTATGTCAACGTCTGACTGAATCTGAAGTTTGGAGAAAATCCGTACATTAGTTTTTGAGATAGAGCAATAGCGAAAATCGTGAAAATTTCTGCATAGCAGCGCCACCTATTGGGTGATTAACACCAAAACCTAATTAACAACAACTTGTGTCATCATACAACTAAATCTGAATTTAGATGAAAATTGGTCCATTAGTTCTATTGATAGAGCTATTGAGGCAATCGTGGAAAAGGCAGCAGAGAAGCGCCACCTGTTGGGTGATTTACACCAACACCAAATCAGTAGCAAGTCATATCAAGGACTAACTTAATCTGAAGTTTGATGAAAATCCGTGCGTTAGTTCTTAAGATAGAGCTATTGGGGAAATCGTGTAAATCCTGCAAAATTCATCATAACAGCGCCACCTGTTGGGCGATTTACATCAAAACGTAATCATCATCAATTCATATCAAGGACTAACTAAATCTAAAGTTTGATCAAAATCCGTGCATTAGTTCTTGAGATAGAGCTATTGCGAAAATCGTGAAAAATGCAGCATTGCAGCGCCACCTGTTGAGCGATTTACACCAAAAACTAATCAGCATCAATTTGTATTAGGCACTAACTGAATATCAATTTTTATTAAATTCCGTGCATTAGTTCTTGAGATAGAGTGCCCACAAAATTTGTGTCACATACACACAGACAGACAGACAGACAAACAGACAGACAGACAGACTCACAGAGTCACAGACAGACATTTTGTAAAAACATGTTTTTTGGAATCTCTGACCCCTAAAACGTGTAAATCCGTCGAAAACCGGAATTCGAAAATTTTCATGAATCCAATACTTTCTTGTAAAGATAGAAGAAAGTAAAAAAGAAGTCTATAAAATTTTTAATTGAGATATTTTGCTCATTCTGTCGTGTAAACTGATGCAGACGATATTCTATTTTCCTTTGCCTACGTTCGGAACACTTTTTTTTTTTAAATGTACAATATTGTATAAATACATAGTTTAAACTTCAAAATATGCTACTAATGAGCCGATCGACTGAATACTTCCACGAATTTGTGCTAAGGCATATCGGATGTTTAATTTTCTAGAATCTAGGACCAATGTCTTTCAAATGATATATGAACTGTGATGATCGCCGCCTCCTGAATACTAGGCCTGAGCGCTGATACAAAAATGGCGGCTGCCAAAGGTGGTTTCTTTTCAGCGTGTGTACGGTCCCTTAAATATTCGTACCAATAATTTTCTTCAGTTTTTTCCCGCTTTATTTTTTCGAGATTAAACAAGTCACAGAAATCTTTTATAAAATACTGGTATCTATATTTTAGGAACCGTACCTACGTTAAAAAAAAAACCCGTTTTCGGCAGCCGCCATTTTTGTGTCAGCGCTCAAGCATAGTATTCAGGAGGCGGTGGTGATAATGCTGAATTACGTAGATCAATCGCCATCCGGTTCAAAACAATTTATTTTAACCGAAGGGGGGAAAAAATAACACTTGCATTGTTGACGACAGAAAAGATCTGAGCAAAGAGGTTCATTCTCAAAATTACTATTTTTTTTAACAAACTACGTCATTTTAACAAAAAAGAAAAAAAAAAAAAAAGCTATTTAACAAATTACAACGACCATTTGGAAAATGATTTTTCCAAAGACTAAAATTTAAGACATAAAAAATAGCACAGAGTTGATCATACATTACGTACGCCATGAATTAAACATTAATAGTGTTATTACACGTAAAAATTGCAAGCGACAGAAATCGCCTGCGACCCGTCAGATTTCATGAAACTTACGTATTATCCAAGCATTTCATTGGCTGTTCGGGAAAAGGCTTTTCCATCGTCAGAATTCTGAAGAGCAATTTTAAATGAAATTTCATTCTTAAACTTCTAAACATCCCATAATATTACTTTCTACACCATCGTATAGAGAAAAAAATGTACTTTTAAATGCAATTCGTTTGAAAGCTGTATCTCAATTTGTTTCTGAGTTATTAATTTTTTTTTGTAGTTTTTATTACTTTTTTTGTCATAGGGGCAACAGAAGTACCTATTTTTGTTGAAAGTAAAGGCTAGTGTATAGACCAATCAGAAAACATATAAAATGATGAGAAAACCTTGGAACAGATATCATAAGTTCCCACGGCCGCCATCTTGGAATTTTTCTTGGCGTGAAAACCCCTTTTCCGACAAGTAGTAAATGTCGCCAAGCACCGGCTTATACGCATGTTTCGCTTAACTAAAATAAAGTGTAAATAATAAACAAAACTCGCTAAAGTGGCAATCAGTAATCTTGTATGAGCGCTTCGCGCACATTAACCGAAAGAAAACATCACTGCATTCAGCACTTCTCGCGGTGTAGCATTCTCAAAATTCAGCAGTTCTCGCTTTCTAGCAATCTCAAAATGTAAAAAACTCTTAAAGCCGCAAAATATACATAAAATTATCAACATACCTTAACAGACATCTGCTTTCTTGAAAGCTCCAGCACAAAATCTCTCTCATAACATCATTTTCCAAAATAGGCTTATGAATACGCATTGGCACACTATAAACAAACCTACTTTTCTTCTCAAAATTTACTCATATTACTTAATTACTTCAGCAAAAGCGTTTAAACGGATTACAGAAACCATAGTCAGTGAAATACATCCAATTTTAACATAAAAATAAAAAGATAAAACGATACAGCACGATATCAAATACATCCACAAAATCCACCACTTCTCACGGGTTGCCAGAACACAACACGTCAGAACACACACGTCACACGGGGTTCTACATATCGAGGTTGCCACATCCACAAACACCGCCAACAAAAAATCGCCAAACAATTCAAAACAACGGCTGAGGGAACATAAGGCATCTAAGCCAAAACCTTCAGATATGCTTTTGATTTCCTACCCTGACGGGGACAATAACCATTTTTCCAAATGGTTAACAAGATTACAGACAACTTAAGCATAATGAATGAGGTAACATTTTATAAAAATTATGTCTTTTAGAAAAGAAAAAAATAGTTCTATACATAAATTAATACATCTAATTTCTATACATAAAAAAAAAAAAATCTGCCTTTTAAGTATTGATGTGAGATACAATATCCTAAAAATAAAAGTATGGATAAATATTCTTTTTTAAAAAGTGCTTCTTTTCCTAGTTAGTTGATCTCTTTATTTTTGTGAGAATCTAACTAGACTGATGTGCCAATCCCAAAACTTTATTCTATCTCATATTTGTTAATAATTCAAAATTCGCTATCACACTGCTAAAATTAAATGACAATCTATGTCCATCACGAGTATTGTAAAGGTGTGTAGGTTCGTTGAATTGGATGCATTTAATAAGAAGATATAAGTATCGCATTGTTTCAAACAAATCATTGAATTTTGGAACCCGATCTCTTTGATGCCGCAACCAAAATTCCAACCCAAAGTATATAAAATCAACACCTGTTGTTCAATATACACCCAAGTCTAATAAGGATCTATTTACGTGAAAATGTAACAGGCTGTATTGCGTGCATTAGTTTTTGAGATATAGCTTTTGCGAAAATCGTGAAAAATTCAGCATAGCAGCGCCACCTGTTGTGAGATTTACACGAAAAGCTAATCAGTAACAGGTCATATCAACGTCTAACTGAATATGAAGTTTGATGAAAATCCGTGCATTAGTTCTTGAGATAGAGCTATTAATTACTCAGAAATCGTACGGAAAGCAGCACAGCAGTGCCGCCTGTTGGGCGATATACACCAAAAACTAATCAAGCTAGTTTATATCAAGGTCTAACTGAAAAATTTTTTATTAAATTCCGTACATCAATTCTTGATATAGTTATTGCTGAAATCGTGAAAAAAAATCAGCATAGCAACGCCACCTGTTGGGCGATATACACCAAACACTAATTAGCACCAGTTTATATCAAGGTCTAACTGAATCTATAGGTTTGTGAAATTTCGTGCATTAGTTATTGATATAGAGTGCCCACAAAATTTTTGTCAATCTACACTTAAAGTTACTAAAACTTTTTCATCTCTTATACGCAACTCGTTAGTCGCTTATTCTCTGATCTCTAATGCCATATATTTAAGATGTGATTTCTTACCTTTACCTAAGAAAGCCATTTTAAAAAATAATATTCATTCTTTCCTTTAAATACTGAAACAACCAGAGATTTGATAAGTAAAAAAATAATGAAATTACCGTAATTTCCGGAGTATAGCCCACAGATCAAACAATTCAGTTTGGATCCAGAAATTTTATTCACTATTTGAAGACCAATATTTACCGTGATCTAAAAAGTTACATTTTATTTAAAAAATTTTCTGGGTCGAAACACGATTGTTTGATCCGCGGGCTATACGCCGGAAATTACGGTAACAAAAATCGTATTCATAACATCAAAAGGACAACATTTTTATTCAGAAATATTCCTCTACATACATCTATTTATTTTATTCAGAATCAATAAATAAAAATTTAATCCCACTACTATCAAATCTATTTAAAATTATTTTGCTCCCCACGCCAATAACAACACACACACACACACAAAAAAAAAAAAAAAAAAAAGCATCTAAATTTAACTTATTTTCGCAGATAAAAAAGAAAAACCTTATTTTCTCTTTAAATAGGGACTTTCTCAGTAGCATAGGGAATTTGGCGGGTGCTTTTGCGATAAGAGCCGTTGTGAGGGGTACGGTTTAGACGCTAATGGAATTGGCGGGTCCCACACAGTGGTGGGCTTCAAATAGTTTAACAACCGGTTCGCTGCACGAATGATTTTTGACGTACAAAAATCAAAGAAAAATTTAGCATCACACATAGATTATGAAGCATTTTTCAATATTATAATAAAATTGATAAAAATATTTGACCTTGTGGTATATTGAAATAAAAATTTCTGACACATGTTTTCTTGTAAAAGTACATAGTTTATTTAAAACGCATTCGACAGTCGTGAAACCCTGATCAAGATTTCTATCAGAAAATGCATCAAAACAGCATAATACAAAAAGGATATCACAAAAATAACAGAAATTTAAGTTTAAGAATTAACTCATGTTCATGATCTAAAGCTGCAAACAGTTAGATACTAAAATCACTAACTGTAGGAAGAACTCGAGGTATTGCTAAGTCACTAATCTCACGAGAATACCACCTCACTGAATATCAAGCATTCCTATTTACATCCTTGTTTTGGTGATAAATGTTTGTAACTTCTTCAAAGTTAATTTTAATAAATAGGTTATTGTGAGTGGTAAATGACTGATTTCTGGATTTTTTTTTAAATCCGTGTTTTATGCTATGTTTTGATACCAAAGCCACAAATTTCACCGAGCTATTCGTCAATGTCGTCTTCTATAATTAATACCAGATGACTCTAAAATTATTTTTGTAATAACAATAATGCGCACGTGGAGAAGATTTATTCTTGAAATTTTGTATCAGTGATAAAATTTGGCTCAGTTTAAAAACATATGTTTTTATGCATTTTTGTTGCATATGCAACATCTTTTCAAAACCTTTCATACAATAAATGCCCATGGATAACAATTGCCGATGAAATGCATCAGCACACTATGCATTTTCAGACTAAAACCAGAAAAAATAAATTAGAATTATTTGAGATATCCTGTACTGAAAATAACTTTATATGTATTATGTTGAAAAGTATTAAAAAGATATGCTAAAAGGTAGTGTATTATTTCAGATAGTTAATAAATAAAACAATAACATATGTAGAAAAAACGATATTATAGTACAGAAAAGAATTTTAGAAGTAGCTTCTATTATTTGAGATATTTACATATATAGCTTCTTGATAAACCTCCTAACTTTCAATTTTCTTTGTCTTTACTCAAACATTATCTGATGTGTGCTTCTTTCTTTACATACCTTCACTATAAAAGTAGGAACTCATTCTTTAAGAGGTATGCCAATTAGACTAATCGTCATTATGTTTGATACATTAGAAATAGCTTACTTCTGTTCTCTGACCATATGATGTTTATCTTTGAAAACCCCTTTACATTTCTGCTGAACTTGCAGTAATTGTTCTGGCAATATTTTCAGACTTTTGAATACTTTCAAAAACTGTATAGTTTTAGAATTTTTTTAAAAATATGGTAAAAAAAATCCTCGATAATCGTTAATATTAATGTAAATGCCATTAAATATAAACAATACAGCTCTTCAGCTGTTTTCAATAGAAGAATTGCTTCTCCAGTATTCCAGTAATCTGACGAGAAAAAAAAAATATAGTTCATTACTACATTCAAATTGACTACAACTTGGTTTTAAATGTTCAGAATTCAGTAGTATATAATTTTTTTAATTTGATACGTTGTTAAAAAACATGTCCCCCGAGCTTATTAAAACATTTATTATCCTTAGCAAATTTGATATTTTTTCAATTTTCTGAAGTAATAAAAACCTCACCGTTTTTCTTTTGTACGGGCTTTTTTCTTTCGAAGGCTTTCAAACATTTTAATCCTTACCGGCGCGGAGTAATTCTGTTTATAAACTGATGAAATAATGGACTGACACCGCAATTTATAAACGAATTTATTAGAAAATACGAACTTGCTTATTTTCATGTACATTATAATAGGAAAATTTTAGTTAAATATTCTTGGTGCCGTTTGTCAGTTTTGGAATTAAAATTAGGTGCCCCTTTTTAAGGACACCGCGCCGGAAAGGGCTAATAAATTTTATCACAAGTTTTCATTCTTTATGATGCTTATACTTCTTGTTCGCAGTGCTTTTGAAAGACAAACAATTTCAATTAAAACATGCAAACATCAAGGAAATATCAGCTTTAAAATATGCAGGGCATCACTTCTTATCGCTGACCAAGAGCTAATTCATAAATTGTTAAATTTAACTTACGTCTAATTTCAAAAATATTTCAACTGTTGGAAATTTGGAATATTCAACTATTCATCTTCAGAAAACACTTTTTTACTTTATGAAAAAGTTACAAAATTTAAATTTTTATGCAGTGTACAAATTTTTGCACGACTTTTCGAGTTATGATATTTGTTAGATCACGGAAAATATTTTTCTAAATGTAACTTATAGGAAAGGTATCTTATAAAAACTTAAAATTTGTTACTTTTACGAAAATAACTACTTTGATGTAAAAGACTTTTAAGATATGAAGAACAATAAAATTTTTTTTTAAAAATGCAGTTTGAACTATACCATTAAATCTAAAAATTTAGCTATTGATCTGTGATAACAGGGACCATTCCGTATATTTTCAAAAGAAGCAGCCAAAACAATGTACCTTTTATTCGAATGTAAGAAGTTATTGTAGTGTTGAGTAAGCACTATATAACAGAGTTAGCTTAGGCTGCCAGTTTGGATCCCGAAATTCTTCAAAACTTCCAAATTTCATTTTTTAAAAGTTAAATGTTTAAATGCTCCTTACAGGACTGATGAAGAAAAAAAAAATATTTTTTGCAAATGAAACATTATTTTATTAAATGAACAAAATCAAAACATGTCATAGTTTTACGTTTAGAAAAGGCTGTTGAGCAGTAAACATTTAAATAAAATAATTAATGTAAATGTAAGTTTCATTTAACAACCGGTTCGTCGAACTTAATACAAATTAAGAAAGTAGTTAAAGTAGCGTTGAATAAGCGCTAGAGTTACCCTAGTGCTGCCGATTTGGATCCTTTAAATCTTCATATCCTCATTTTTTTAAAGTTAAATTTGCTCCTTACTGGACCGATGAAGAAAAATATATTTTCCAAATGCAACATTATTTTATTAAATGAAACAAATCAGAACATGTCACAATTTTATGTTTAAAAAACGCTGTTGTGCAGATAAACATTGAAAGAAAGTAAATTAATGTAAATGAAAGTTTCTTTTAACCGGTTCGCCGAACTCAATCCAAATTAATTAACAACCGGTTCTACCGAACCGGCTGAATCCCACCATTGGTCCCACACCGACAGAGAGACATATTTCTGTTTCATATACGCAGCAGTCAGCTGCTGCATGTAGCAAGAAGGATAAACAAAAGTATATCAAAGTGAAATCATAATATATTTATATATACAACTTGATTTTGTAATAAATGTGGTGTGAGATTTGTTTTTTCCTCATTATGAGTGTAATGTAATTTTGGTTTTTCCCCCCCCCCCCCTTTATAACATTTAGAAAACGGGCCCGGTTACTTTAATTTGTTGCTTCTTTGCAGGAAGGTTTCCACCCCCCCCCCTTTTCAGTAAAGGAGATAAACGGTGGTGGTTCTTGGGTACAAGTGATTAACACATCTGGTTCGGTTTTCAGAGTCTGGTTCTGCTTCTAGGAGAATTTTTTCCCCGAATGCAATCCGAACAAATCATCTGTAGTCGGGAAATGATATTTGTTTACCCTGTGGGAAGAGTACTTTTAGACAGATATTCAGATTATATTTTCTCACGGTGAATATGTAATTAAATGGAGGTACTACTGGAAAAGAATGTTGGAGTAGTATACTGGAAATGCATACTTTCATCAAAGAACCGAATTATCCTCCTTTTCAGTAAAGGAGATAAACGTTAGTGGTCCTTGGGTACAAGTGATTAACACATCTGGTTGCGATTTTCAGAATCTGGTTTTGCTTCTTGCATAGCTGCCAACTCTTACGCTTTTTTCGTACCACTAAAATTTAATAGTAAAATTTGATTTCTTTAATCAAAATCTTCGATTGAATATTGAAAATAATTTGATTAAATTTTAGCGGTATTAGAAAAGCGTAAAAGTTGGCAGCTATGTTCTTCGAGAATTTTTCCCCCGAACAAATGCAATCCGAACCAATCGTCTGTAGCTTGGAAACGATATTTGTTTACACTGTGGAAGAGCACTTGTAGATTGATATTCAGATTATATTATCTCATGGTAAATAGGTAATTAATTAAATTGAGGTACTACTGGAAAAGAATATTGGAGTAGTTACTGGAAATACATACTTTCATTAAAGAACCGAATTATTTTCAATCTATATTAAATGAAATTAAAATTTTAACTAAAAATTCTAAATACACAGAATGAATATTGAAAATTGATTGAATCACATGATAGCTGTAGGCGGAGTTTCAACTGTCACTCATGCCGTTACATAATAATCCGGAACATGCGAGAAAACCATTGTTTTTTAGTGTGGAATAAATTTTATCTCGGAGATGGAGCTTTCTTCGATGTACTCCCCTGGAATTTTTAAAAGATTAATCTTAGTCTTATTTAAATCTTAAATATTTTTAATTGTTGTGTTTAAGTTTCTGTTGATAAAAACAAGAAAAGGCATCAAGACTTTTATACTGAATAACTTCAACATGACACCAGAATCCTGAAATATTTTCCAGCCCCTGGTATGCTATTTCTTTCTCCCAGCTATTAAAGTGTCGTCTATAAAAAATAATGTTCCGCTGTACAAGCCAGCCGTAAAACAAAGCAGATGTATCATTGTACGATTAAATACTTTACTGCAATTATTTAAACGTCTAAGCATCGCACGTTTTCAATTTTTATACCGTCATATAGGGAATTTTTTTTTAAATTCAATTTGTTTGAAAACTGCATCTCAATTCATTTTTGAGATATTAATTATTTTGTAGTTTTTAGCGCCATTTGTTTAATTTTGGCAACTCAAGTACATCATTTCTGTAGAAAGGAGAGGGAAAATAATTGGAAAATAATGTTAAATATATCTTTTTGTTGCCATTTTCCCTTAATAAAGAACTGAAAAAAATGTAATTAAAATACGTGCTGTTTTGAGAAAATATAAATGAATGATTTCTGATAAAACATGGAGCTATTATAAACTAAATTTCATTTTATGTTGTATCCATATTAATATTACAAACAAATGAAAGCATAGGAATCATTAGATAGCCGATTTTTTTGTCGAGTTTCTTAAATGACGACATCTTTTTTTGGATGTGTGTATTATTCAACGATAGTGACGTCCTGTGCATACTTTACTGTAGATGTTGTTTAAGACTGGATCGTAAATGTGGAATTCTTCAGCGGGTGCGAATGAGGTCATTTTATATAAAATAAAAGCGTGTGTTTTAACTCTTAAAATTAAAATATGTTTTGTATTATCTATATTTATATACATATATATTTTTTTTCATCGTGGGCGACACTAAATTCTGAAAAAGCAGAATTCCTGTTTTCTAGTAGTTTATCTACTTTCGATTCATGATAATTTTTTTGTTTAATGAGTGTAAAAACTTCCATTTTCTTATTTGCATTTTATTTTAAAGTTAGGAATTTTATATAAATGTAATTTGAAATTTGAATAAGTTTAAAAAATAACAGTATAGTGCATAGATTTCATTTCACTAAAATTTTCTTAAAGCATTTATGCATTTAATATTTTTAAATATTTTTTATGTGCATAATTTCTTAATGTAAAATATCAAGTAATAATTTCATTGTATTACGTTTATATTCTTTGAGCAATTTATGATCGTATATGGAAGGATGCTTTCGTTATTTCCATTCTCGATAAACTCCATTACCTAAAATGTTTTAAACATATAAGTGAAATTTTCTCGGACCATATTACTCTATTCTGAACTAGAATATAGACTGTATGAGATAATGTAATTATTTTATTGGTGTTCTAATATAAAATAAAAAAGAAAAGTGCCCAGTTAAACTGATGGTATTGAGCTCACAGTCTTTTCACACTAATTGTATATTATACTCTTAATTCAAAGAACAATGCCTTTCGAAAAATAAATTAAGGGGAGGATTAGCCTCCCCCTTGTTTCACATCTTTATACTTAACAAAAGAGCCTCCAAATGTCATCAGGGAAGCGCCTTATCAGTATAAACCGGTATACGAAATTTGAAGCAAATCGGATAGAAAAAAAAACATTTATCTAAATTAGGGGGTATTCCCCACCCCCCGATCTCCCCTTTATTCTTAAACAATGAACCTCCAAATTTAATCAGGGAAGCGCCTTATCAGAGGTAACCGGTATATCAAAATTGAAACAAATATGATAATTCTGCATGAAAAACCCATAAATCTAAGTTAAGGAGGGATTAGCCCCCCCCTACTCCCTTTACACTTAACCAATGAACCCCCAAAACTAATCAGAGAAGCACCTTATGAGAATGAACCTAGAAAATTTTTTTGAAGCAAATCGGATATTTCTATCAAGAGTTATCGCGTTACGTACGTACGTACATACATACAGAACCTGCGGGCACATCAGCTCTCAGGCTTTGATAGCCTGTGAGCTAAAAAATGGTATTTTTTTAATAAAAAATATGTATTTTTCGACATATTTTGAAAATTTTCTCTTAATTTTGAAATATTGTAAAACTGCTAAATCAGTGCACAGGTACGTGTAATAGTAGTTTGTAGTTCAAAAGACATTTGAAATATATTTAGTTAAATTTATAGTACGCTGTCAGGCGTAAGCATAAAATTTTGTCAAAAAAGGCAGAAACCCTAATTTTTTAAAATGTTATGAAGATATTTTTAAGATTTTATCTTTTTTCATCATTCTGTATTAAAACTGAATTAAAAATATATGATTTTTAATTAACTTTTCAACTACTTTTCAGCAGTAAGTTAGAGATGCCAAGCTGGGCATCGTCCTTGTGGTTTAGTGGTAGAGCACTGGAGATCTATTCCAGGGGCCCGGGTTCGATTCCCGGCTTGGACATTTTTCACTAAGTTGGTTTACGGCTTGTTAGCAATGTGATAATTCACATCTTTAATATTAAAAATATATGTTTGTTTATTCAATATTGTACATAAAAAAAGCTTTCCGAACGTAGGTAGATACTTTAACCCCTCAACCCCTTGGGGACGAGCGTCTTTTACAGAATGTTTAATCTTTAATCACCGGTTTTTTAAAACAGAAATTTTTGCCTAATTGAATCGGGAAAATGCTTGGATTAAATCAGGCAAAATTTAGAATAAAAATTTACTGGTGAGAATAATCCCCGATTCTGACCACCTTACCCGGCACGAATACCGGTCGCTCGTTCCCAAGGGGTTAACACATTCACGCCGGCATGCATCGTCGGTGGGTCACGCTTGACTGTCCTATCGGGCGGCGTGCATCACCGGTGGGTCACGCTTGGCTACCGCATCAGGCGGCGTGCATCACCGGTGGGTCACACTCCACTGTTAAGTAGAAGGCGTTCACTACCGGTGGGTCACACTCGACTATGCCATAGACGGCGTGCACTATTGGTGAGTCACGCTTGAATATTCGAAAATTAAGTAATAAAAACAATTCAATATTATAAAATTAATACATTCACGACGGGAAACGAGAATTTTTGTTTTCATTCAAAAAATATAATTGACTAAGGGCGTGGCTTCTACCTTACAGAAAATGCATTTAGATCATGTTATCCATATTTATTTAGATTGTAAGACATTTTATATTAAATTCGTACATATGTAGTCAATAAAATCATGTCTCTAAGTAATTTGCTTACTTCTTACAAAATTTCAGACATTCACAATCAACTCTGCTTGTTATATTCGAGCTCAATTTAAAAAATATGAGAGGGGCGTGTTATTACATACAGTGTCTAAATAAGCGGAAGTACCAAGGGCGGATCTGGAGAGTCCTCAAGGGGGGGGCGATTTTAGAAATTTGGAAACTCCAATCTGATGCGCGGGTCGGGGCTAATTTTTTCACTGCGGGTCGTGTTACTTCTACTTTTTGCTGTGGGTCGGGTTTGGGTCCGGTTCACTTCTATTTTTTGCTGCTGGTTGGATTAGCTTATACTTTTTTGCTGTGGGTCGCGTTTGGGTCTGTTTGATTTCTATTTTTTGCTGTGGGTCGGGTTAACTTCTACTTTTTTGCTATGGGCCGGGTTAACTTCTACTTTTTAGATGCGGGTCGGGTTTGGGCCCGGTTGACTTCTACTTTTCTGCTACAGGTCGGGTTGACTAATACTTTTTAGCTGCACCTAGCGCGTTGGGTTTGGGGCAGATTGATATACATTATATCCGGTTTGGGTCAGTTTCGGATTGGGTTTTCACTACTGCGACTTCAGGGATGTAGTGGAGGGTATACGGGGGTATACGCCGTATACCCTCTGGATTTTTTTAAGGAACACCGTATAACCTCTGTTTCTCAAAAAAGCTATAGTATATACACTCTAGGGTATACGCTCTGCCTTGAGCGTATACCCTCTGCTTAGAACGTATACCCTCTGTTTTTTTACGACTACACCACTGTGCGACTTGCGAGAAGGGTTCGGGTTGACCCGTTTTTTTTTTAAAGAAAGTCTAAGTACTTTTGAAGATAAAAACTATATGCAGTAAAATCTTCATAACAGACACGTCAAAATAATTAATTAGGAATACTTTTTAATCTCCAGAATTATGTAAAAAATACTAATTTGGTATAAGACTGCTTGTCTCTTTATATCTAAGGAGAGTTGTAATTCAGTAAAGAATGCTTTGAAACTTATTTATTGACATACCGGGTGTCCTTAAATGGATTTTAAAATTTAGTACTTTTCGAATGGTGACGGCTATTTAAAAAAAATCTTGCAGGAGAGTTATGTAAGATGTCATGAGATTTTTTACTGTGATTCATGATTTTACTGTATAATAGCACCGATAGATGGCGCTGTAAACAATGGTCGCTAAGCCTACCTCCTCCGGGAACCGATTTAGCACCTCTTGCTTCCAGCACCATCTTCGTTGCTATTTTAAACTAAAATCAAGAATCGCAGTTAAAAAAATTATCAGGGATAGAATAAAAAAGAAGAAAAAAATCTGAAATTCAAAGAAAATGTTCTGAAAGGTTACAGCAGATGGGGGGATTCCCTTCTGGCACTAATTATTTTTGTTGCAGGTTGGGTTAGCTGTTTTGGATTCGGATCGATTTCAGGCTGAGTGTAGATTCCTGCAAGCTGGGTTTGGGTTAACTTGTTTTTTTTTTTCAAAAATTAGTTCAGTATATTATTTCAAGTTGAAAATTATTCCTATAATAATAAACGTATGTAAGTGTGTTGTCTTCTAAAGAGACCACTGCATTTGTCCCACGACTCTTTGATGAAATTCGCTAGTCTTCGACCCTTTGATGAATTTTGCGTTTCTTCTGCAACCCTTTGACGAAATTAGTGTAATTTTGCAGACCTTTGGTAAAATTCGCGTTTTTTTCCGTGACCCTTCTACAAAATTCGCGTTTTTTCAGCGATCCTTTGACTAAATTCGCGTTTTTAAAGCGATTCTTTGACTAAATTCATTTTTTCCCCACCATTCTATGAAGGAATTCGTCTTTTCTCCACGATCCTTTGACGAAATTCGCGGGGTTTTTTTCGCGGCTATTTGAAAAAATTTGCGTTTACTCCGCGATCCTTTAACGAAATTCGAGCTCTTTTCCGCTGCCTTTTGAAGAAATTCGCGTTTTCTGTGATCATTTGAAGAATTTCGCATGTTTTCCGTGGCTCCCTGACCAAATTCGCGTTTTTTCTGTGATCATTCGGCGAAATTGAAGTTATTTTCTGCGAACAATTGACGAAATAGTTTTTTTATGGAGACCATTTATCAAAATTTGCGACTTTTTGTATGTCCGAATTTTCGGATAGGTGAATTTTCTAAATTTTTGGAGCCGAATGCCTTAACCCTGGAGCTGCGTATTATTATTATTATTATCATTATTATTATTATTTTTTATCAAAATAGGTTAAAAAATTTCGCGTATTTTTTATTACACATTTCAAATCTGCACACATTTTAGGGTAAAATATGTCCCAAAATCTTTGTGAAACAGGTTTTTTTTTGTAATAGAATTAGATCATAAAAAAAGATTTGCTGCGGAAATTGCGGGTTGCGCAAATTTTGCCACTTTTACGTTGGCCGTGGAAATCGCGGGTTGCGCAGCGAGAGGGTTAAATTTTCGGAAAATTTGGAACATAATCACCCCTGTTCCCGACTTCTATAACCCTCCTGCAAATATTTTTTTAATATCTGTCACCATTTGCAATTTATTGAATTTTAAAATCAGTCAGTCCATTTTAGGACACCCAGTATATTCAGCATTTATGGGATGATGGCTAAAATTAAGCATTTAAAAAAAAAAGTTAAGCTGGCTTCGATATGTCAGTTAGCAACTGAAGTTATCAGGCCCAAGCACAGGTCCAACCCACATAAAAAAATATAACTATTCGCCCCGCCCGTTATAAAAGCTAAAAAATCAACTCCAGCCCTGCCTGCATTTTGCAATTAAAGTTATTCATAAAGTACACTTGCTTATGCTCATATTTTATTTTCAGATTATGTTCGAAATTCATGAATACAGAAAAACAACAATATTAATTACTATAACGATGACTATTTAGGCAATTATGTACGTAAACACTACGTAAAAATATGACTTAGACAATTACATTCAAATAAAAATCCAGTAAGATAATCAGTTTAGAATAAAAGAAACGGTTGATAAAAAAAAATCATAATTTTAAAGCTCTACAAAGTAAAAAAGAAAAATTTTTAAAAATGCATCTCCGTAACTTATCAAATCAAATTAAATTTCTAAAGATTTCTCTAAACAAATGTACAAAACAAATACAGTTTTTACGAATGACAAATAAGTAAGATTGCAGATCAACTTGGGATCGGGAGGAAGAATTTAGAGGAGTGCACAGGTCGTGGTCGGGTCAATAATGCTTATCATACGGGCTGAAACGGACCAAATGTATTAGCTTTTATTCCGGGCCGAGCCCCGACCTGGAAATTTTGGCCAGTGCAGGCCTCTAGGAAAAATGAAGTCCAGGCCAGACTCGATCTGGAGGAAAAAGAAGTCTGGCCCGACCCGAATCTGCAGAAAAAATTAAGATCCGGGCACGACCCGACTCTAACAGAGAAAAGACCTGACCCAGCCCGAGTCTCGTGGATTTAAACTGGCGCAACCAGGGTCGGGTCGGACCAACTTGGGCTCGGGAGGAAGAATTTATAGGAGTGCACCGGTCGTGGTCGGGCCAATAATGCTTATCATATGGGCTGACTTGGACCGAATGTTTAGCTTTTATTCCGGGCCGAGCCCCGACCTGGAAATTTGGCCAGTGCAGACCTCTAGGAAAAATGAAATCCAGGTCAGGATCGATCAGGAGGAAAAAGAAGTCTGGCCCGACCCGAATCTGCAGAAAAAATTAAGATCAGGGCACGACCTGGTTCTAAAAGAGAAAAGACCTGACCCAGCCCGAGTCTCGTGGATTTAAACTGGCACAACCCGGGTCGGGTCGGACCAACTTGGGCTCGGGAGGAAGAATTTATAGGAGTGCACGGGTCGTGGTCGGGCCAATAATGCTTATCATATGGGCTGACATGGACCGAATGTTTAGCTTTTATTCCGGGCCGAGCCCCGACCTGGAAATTTGGCCAGTGCAGACCTCTAGGAAAAATGAAATCCAGGTTAGGGTCAATCTGGAGGAAAAAGAAGTCTGGCCCGACCCGAATCTGCAGAAAAAATTAAGATCAGGGCACGACCTGGTTCTAAAAGAGAAAAGACCTGACCCAGCCCGAGTCTCGTGGATTTAAACTGGCGCGACCCGGGTCGGGTCGGACCAAGTTGGGCTCGGGAAGAAGAATTTAGAGGTATGCACGGGTCGTGGTCGGGCAAATAATGCTTATCATACGGGCTGACACGGACCGAATGTTTAGCTTTTATTCCGGGCCGAGCCCCGACCTGGAAATTTTGGCCAGTGCAGACCTCTAGGAAAAATGAAGTCCAGGGCAGGCTCGATCTCGAGGAAAAAGAAGTCTGACTCGACACGAATCTGCAAAAAAATTAAGATCAGGGCTCGACCCGACTCTAAAAGAGAAAAGACCTGATCCAGCCCGAGTCTCGTGAATTTAAACTGGCGCGAGAAGAATTTAGAGGAGTGCACGGGTCATGGTCGGTCCAATAATGCTTATCATACGGGCTGACATGGACCGAATGCTTAGCTTTTATTCCGGGTCGAACCCCGAACTGTAACTTTTGGCCATTGCAGACCTTTAGTAAAAATGAAGTCCAGGCCAGGCTCAATCTGGAGGAAAAAGAAGTCTGGTCCGACCCGAATCTGCAGAAAAAATTAAGATCAGTGCACGACCCGACTCTAAAAGAGAAAAGACCTGACCCAGTCTGAGTCCCGTGGATTTAAAGTGGCGCGACCCGGGTCGGGTCGCGCCGGGCTCGAGCTCCGCCCCAAGTCATTTCCCGTGAGGATGCATAATGTCGCTTTACAAACCCTTTATTAGCCCAAGGGGGGGGCGATCGCCCCTTCGCCCCCCCCTTAGATCCGCCATTGGGAAGTACTGCGCCGCCAGATGAAGTAAAACATGAATTCGAGCGCCGCCTTACAGCGAAAAACGTGAATATTAACGCCGGCGTGAACGTGTTAAATCATAGCTGTCACGCTTTTTGTACGAGAAAAATTTAATAGAAATATTGGTCTTATTTAATCGGCTGAACAGGTGAGCAGCATTGAGGTGTTTCCTATCTGATAACAGCTTAACACCCAGAGTAGGAATTGAAGTATCTTATGTTTTATGAGCCATTGGGAAAAATTTAATTGTAGTTTAAAACTACTTGAGAAATAAAATAAGAAATTAAAAGAGGAATTAAAAAGTTAAGAATTTAAAAGAAATAAGTTTAATAATAAGTTAAGACTTAAAATAAATAAATGGAAAATATTTTAAAAGAATATATAAAATGGTCTAACTGTAGCTATAAAAAGATTTCAGCGATTAAGAAAGCTAAAATTTATTATTAAATTTTTGTGGTACAAAAAAATTCTTTTAAATTTGTGTTTTTTATTCTTATATTAAAGATTAGAAAACAGAAATTTTAAGTTAGATTTTTAAATATATTTAGTTGTATATTTTCGTAATTATTTTTTTTTAAAGGATTAATATTTCTATATAAATATAGTGGTTGCTAAGAACTTAATTTATTTATTAAAAGTTAAATAACAAGTGATGTAGATATGCATCACTATGTATTTAAGGGTTAAATGAGCCATTCTTTTAAAAACACTATGCATTTTAAATCAAGTTAATTCATCTACTGAATTTACATTTTCATTAAAATTCTTTGTAGTTTAATACTATTTTCCACTTGCAAATTACACATTATCTATGATTAATCATACTGGATCAAACGGCCTTAGCAACTTAATTGATTAGATCATTCCTGATGTGCAAAGACAAAGGCTGACCGAAGAGAATTAGTTCATTGATAATAACATGCATCTGAACTTATTTATTGTCAAGGGAGTAAGTGTTAAAGATGCGAAAAGCCAGATTAAATTACCACGATCAAAGCTAACAAATAAATATTTATAGAGAACTTGTGAAAAATTAATATTTACTAATAATATTATTATTAAAGATCGACCGAAGTATGTTTTTAAGGCCGAAACAGAAACCGAATTTCGGTAATCTTCCTATTTTCGGCCGAAAACGAAAACTAAAATGGCCAAAAAAACTTTTTTTAGTATTTAATACATGCATAACTGTACATAATTATTAATTAGTTATATGTGTTTATGAAATATACAGAATTATGAATTAATTATAAATGTGGGCCAACTTAGCTCTCTGTGCCTTTGACAAAAAACTTTTTATTTTCATATAAAATAAAATATAATTCATTCATCAATTACTCAGAATGATTTTCTAATTATAGGAATTTGATCTAATTAAAAAATATTTTAGGTGTACATACCTCGATTTATCTTTTATAATGATTTTTGTAAATGCTCTTCTGTTATACTAGAACTTTCTCAAAGAGTATTCGAAACACTTCTGCGGTTTCAATCTACACACTTTCTATTACTATTAAGTCGAGCTCGTTTAACGGGCTCGTGAAAAGTGTCTTCAAAGTTTAGTCCTATAGGCACTGCTTGCTTTATAATTTACACTCACGTCTTGAGTTAGTCACAACTGATAATTATAAACAGTGAAGTTCATAGCAATAAATAAAGAGCGTCTCATTTGAGCTGATACAGCTCAAATCAATGAGCAATGGTGAAAAATTCCGAAAGAAGAAACATGAATTGAAGTTTTATACATTTTGGTGCAAATCGCTCAACAGGTGATGCTGCTATGCTGCATTTTTCAGCATTTCTTCTATAGCTCTATCTCAATAAAGAATGCACGAATTTTCATCCAACTTCAATTTCAGATATACTTTGACATGAATTAGTGCTAAATTGATGTAATTTCTTGTACTATTTAAATGATTTAATGGACGTGATTTATATAAAAGAAAGCTTTGTGACGGCCACAACATACTAGTTTTTAAATACTACTTGGAGTGTATAAATTCAATAGATCATATACAGGGCTGCACAACAAGTTCTCAATTACATTTCCTTTTATTCACGGAAATTTTCATCTGTGCAATGCGTTTAACTGAGCTAAGTTTTAGTATACTATGTAGTATACATACAAATCTAAAGAACATATACAGGGCTGCACACAAAAAAACTTTCATGTATTTTTCCGACTTTTTATGGTAATAGCAGAAATTGAATTGTCAAATGCGTTGTTCTTTTTTTAAACTGTTGATTTAGACATCATCTTTCACTTAATAAACTGTGAAGTTTTGTTATAGAATTTTGAACGTGTTGGAAAATGTTACATAATTTATGCTGAACGCAAGATTTTTCGTTCTTGTTTTTTTAAATTGAAGGTATAAGAGTACATACAAATAAATCTGTAAAAAGTATATCCGAGAAATTCAATGTTACGGCATTCCTAAAAGCATTACCAAAGACGGATTTGCGAAATATTCAGGTAATACTTTGTAAAGAAGCCTATATTTTTATATTTTTCTTACTGAAGCTTTAAATAAAAGTTCTGTCGTCCTATAGTATTTTTCTTTCTATTTTTGTTTTAAAAGAAGAATTTATTGATATTTTGCATAATGTAATATGAGAAAAATGGAGTCTAAAAGTTTTTTTTCAAAGTTTTGCGGGGAATCCAAATATTATCTTAAATAAATCACAGAAAACGCAATGACAAAAGAAAAGCCCACTGTTTTGTTATATATCGCTATCTTTTTTTACACTTGCTGAATCAATAATATTATGAGGTAAACAAAACAAATGTATTGGAGGTATAAACATACCTGTAGCTTGAGAAAGAGATTTTGTCTGAAAAAGGTATAAATATTACGTGTAATAAATAAAAGTATAAAAGAAATATATATATATTTCTAAATATTGCTTATTTCCGGATTAAATTTTGTGGGAGTATTTTATGTATTGCATATTCTTATTGATATATTAGTTGATGCAAAAGTCACAAAAGAACGGAAAATCCAACAATTCGAAAAGTATAGACAGTAGAACGATATAGTTTTCACATAAGTACAGTGATAGATAGGGGATTTTGATAGTAAAAACTATTTATTGTCAGATTAGCTGTTTTTTCTGGATTAAAATTTGTGGGAGCATTTTTATGTTTTGCATTTCCTTATTGATATATTAGTTGATCCAAAAGTAACAAAAGAACGAAAAATCCAACAATTCGAAAAGTATAGAGAGTAGAATGATACAGGTTTCACTTAAGTACAGTGATAGATACGGGATTTTGATAGTAAAAAATATTTATTGCCAGATTAGCTGTTATTAGGGTTCCGTACTTAAAAAGTAAAAACGGAACCATTATAAGATCACACCTGTGTCTGTCTGTCACAGCCATTTTACTCGTAAACTATGGAACGTGGAAAACCGTTATTGGGGGAAGTAATAAATACTATTGACCCACGTATTTACAATGTTAAACATCCACAAATATATTTCAGAAAAATGTAGAGGGGCTAATTAAGTTACTTGAAAACAAAAAATCTTTTCTTTGTATAACTTGTGGGGTATCGTGTGAAAGATGTCATAACGCTGAACTCAAAAATACATTTATTTTAATTTTAAGCATTATATTTTCAGAGATATCGTCGAAAATGTAGTGCAAAAATTTGTACTCTCCCCCCCTCTATTTCTGAATCTACTGAAACTAAAATTATAAAAAAATAAAAGGAAGTAGACGTTAGTTTAAATCTACAAAGCGTCGGTACAAAGCAAAAAGCCTACTGCACGTACTTATGTCTACACGTGTCCGTCAGTCTTGCTCTGTGATTAAATTGATCTGTCACTTGTAATTCGCTGAGTGTGCGTGTTTCGAGTGTTTCTGGAATGTAGTTCTGCTTAGTCAGGCGCAATCGAACCTGTGCTGATAGTATGTTTGATTCGCTTGCATAAAAACTGCTGAGCGCCTGCGTAATGTTAGACTGAGTTTTTAATCGCACTATAGATAAATAACTGGTATATATAGAGAGCGTATACGCTTATAAAACCAGTCTGCCTGCTAGCGATGTCCAAGTGTAAGCGCTGGGTTTTTACATCTTTTGATCTCTCTACCGAGCCTGCGTTTGATAGTAATGTACAGGAGTATCTTGTATATGGTAGAGAGACTTGCCCGGATACGGGTCGCGAACATCTCCAAGGCTTTGTTTGTTTTAAGAATAGAAGGAACCTCTGCACAGTTAAGCGCTGGATTACTGGTGCTCATTTTGAAAGAGCTAAAGGAACTGTGGCAGAGGCTTCGTCTTATTGTAAAAAAGATGGTGATTTCACCGAATTTAGCTCTTTACCAGCAGATACAAGAAAAGTTAATGCGTTTAGAGACGTACTTGATAAGGCTGAGCGCGGTGAGATCACCAGTTTTAAGGCCGATTATCCGGGGCTCTATATCCGCTACAAGACGTGTTTACACTCTTGTCAGCTTTTTGACAACGACCCGCTTCCAAATTCCTGTGGAGTCTGGATTTGCGGTCCGCCCCGGATCGGTAAGGATTACGCTGTGAGGCATTTTAGTTTCTTGTTTATTAAAAGTTTGAAAAAATGGTGGGATGGATACGTCAACCAAGACTATTTTCTGATAGCTGACGTAGACACCTCCCACTGTGTCTGGCTTGCCAGTTTTTTGAAAATTTGGGCTGATATGTACCCCTTCAGCGCGGAAATTAAAGGGGGTACTATTCTTATAAGGCCCAAGCGTATAATTATAACTTCTAATTTTCAAATGCAAGAATGCTTCACAGGCATTACGTTAGATGCACTTCGGGCTAGGTTTAATATTTACGATTTCTTCGGTCCTGAACCGACATACACAGAGAGACTCACACCGCAGCCAAACAACACTTTACTAGACATGTTGTTAAAGCACGAAGGTCTAAATCTGAATGCGAGTGCCACCGCACACAACGAAGAGGTGGAGGCGGGTGTGGTGGTGGAGCAGAAAGAGAGTACAGAACACCAAGCGAGTACTTCTAAGTGGCCTGTTGCGTGTGAGTCTCGTCCTGCAGTCGTCCGCTTGAGATCTCCTGTTCCTGGCTGTTCCCATTGGCCCGTATCTGAGGGTCCATGGGAGAATGATGACAGCGAGGACGACTTTTTGCCTAGCCCGAAGCGAACCAAATAGCTTGGAGATGTTCGCCCAGTGCTTGCACGTAAATATACCAGTTATTATACAAAGCCTGCTTTTTTTCTAGAAAAAAATAATTTAATCGAAACACAGAGCTCGCTTTGTGGACATAAGTACCTTACGGACATGGTACACAATGGTAAAAAGCGAAATCACAGAGCAAGATCGTTCTCTAAATTAAGGGGAGGGGCAATTGCCCCCCTTTCCCCCCTTTTATACTTAACCAATGAACTTCCTAATGAAATGAAGGAAGCCATATCCTAATAAACTGGTATATCAAATTTGAAGCAAATCGAATAATTCTGTATGAAAAACCCATTTATCTAAATTAAGGGGGCACTAGCCCCTGTCCCTCCTTTATACTTAACCAACAAATCTCCGAATCTAATCAAGGCAGCTCCTTAACATAATAAACCGGTATACGAAATTTGGAGCAAATCGAATAACTCTGCATGAAAAACCCATTTATCTAAATTAAGGGGGCGGGTCTAGCCCCCCCTTTCCTCCCTTTATACTTAACTAATGAACCTCCAAATCTAATCAGGGAAGCTCCTTAATATAATAAACCGGTATACCAAATTTGGAGCAAATCGAATAAATTTTGCATTAAAAACCCATTTATCTAAATTACGGGGGGGGGGAGATAGCCCCCCTTTCCTCCCTTTATATGTAACTAATGAACGTCCAAATCTAATCAAGGCAGCTCCTTAACATAATAAACCAGTATACCAAATTTGAGCTAATCGAATAATTCTAGATGAAAAACGCATTTATCTAAATTAAGGGGACAGGCAATTGCCCCCCTTTCCCCCCTTTATACATAATAATGATCTTCCAAATGTAATCAGGGAAGCTGCTTAATATAATAAACGGGTATACCAAATTTATTGCAAATCGCATATTTCTGCATGAAAAACCCATTTATCTAAATTACGGGGGGGGGGGGATGGCTCCCCTTTCCTCCCTTTATATGTAACTAATGAACGTCCAAATCTAATCAAGGCAGCTCCTTAACTTAATAAACTGGTATACCAAATTTGGAGCAAATCGAATATTTCTGCATGAAAAACCCATTTATGTAAATTAAGGGGGGGACTGGCCCCCTTTCCCCCCTTTATCCTTAACCAATGAACCCCCAAAACTAATCAGGGAAGCACCTTATCAGAATGAACCTAGAAAAGAAAATTTGAAGCAAATCGGATATTTCTATCAAGAGTTATCGCGTTACGTACATACAGAACCGGCGGTAACATAAGCTCTCAGGCTTTGATAGCCTGTGAGCTAAAAATATCACCCTGATCGGATAATAAGTGGTCATTTTTCAATTGGCCTAACTCTTTCTAGGCTCTTTGCAATAAGACTGAAAAATATCAGGCTAATTGGAAAAAGGGAGATGGTCTCTCCAATTAGTCCGGCTCTTTGCAAAGAGCCTAGGCTGTTTGCAAAGAGCCGGATTTCTCAATTAGCCTACGATATATATAAAAAATGTAACGAAACATAGTTCTAAATGTGTTTTTTCTAGATTAGATTTTGGGAAATATCTATATGTATTGAAAATTTTTACTGATATACATTCATGAGTTGGCAATGTTACACAATTTTATCAAAGATTTCAATAATATTTTGACAAAAAGTGTGCATTTATATATTTTTCTCACTTAAATTTTAATATAATCTGATCATGGAGTCTGTGATATATCTAAGCGAAGAAGAATATATTTACGTTAAATAAATGACAGCTAAATGGAATATAATAATAATAATAAAAAGAAAACCCCCTATTTTGTCACACCCTCTTTCTTTTCCGCCGTGGAATTAATAGCAAGATTATGATACAAACAAAAGAAATGTATTGGAGATATAAATATATGGCAAAACAAATGGTAAAATTCCTTTGCACATGGGTGAATTATAACCCAGAGAGAAACATGGGCTAATTTTTTTTACATTATTCAAATTTTTTTCTTAATAATTCCAAATTTCGCTTTTTTCACTGAGAATCAACAGACATTTTTCATAGAAAATGTAACATTTTTTTCTTCATTGTTGCAAAAATTTCAAAAGCCGTAATAATAATTCATCTCTTTTTAGTTGAAAGACTTTCACGTGAAATATTAAATTTAACCTGTTTTTTTTTTTTTTTTTTCTAGAATTTAAAAGGTGAATATGGGGTCATAGTGGAAATAAAAATGATATTTTCCGAATAAGTTTTTGTTTTGGTCAAGTTTATGTTTTAGTAAAAAGTTTCAAATGGATAGCTATTTTTACGCCAGTTGCGAACTTTGTGAGGAATTACATAACTTAAATTTTAAAATGTATTTTTTTTTTCGAGATGAGAACTATTTATACCCCAAGTTAAACTTGGGTAATGAATTTCAGATGTGTTTACATCACACCTTGGGAGAGAATAAGGTTGGTTGGGTTTATGACGGCCAATTATCAACACGAGGGATATAGGCCCTAAGGGGTGAGGGAGTGCCCTGTGGGGGTCTTTCTAAGGGAACCTAACCCGTATTAACGCTTGGAAATCCAAGGTTCGCAGAAAACTACGAAAACTCCGAAACGATTAGGCGGACGGGCGCGATTGGGTTCGAACCCAGCACTTCCCGTCTACCAGCTTCGAGAGCAGAACCTCTCGGCCACTGGTGGGGCGAGAGAATAAGGTAACAAAATTTAAGTAAAACTTTTATTTTTTATTTTTTACTGTATCACAGCTATAATATTGTTAAATATTAACAGTAAGGATTCAATACAATTTATTTTTGCATTCATAGCGTTCCAGAGTGGGAAATAGTGTATCTAAATTTAAGTGAAGTTAATTTTTTATGTTTTAATTATAAATTTTTTATGTTCAGATTGGAAGTTTTTGTCCAAACTACAACAACCTGCATTACTACAGTGGTGAAATATTTTGAATTATACATTGGTAAACTGCATCACACATTGTGATGCAATACCGCATACATCAAAGCCTGATGATGATACCCTCTATTAATTTTGAAATGAGTTCTTCTGAATGCAGTAGTTATTAAAAAACTTGACATATTAAACAAAAACTTAATTTGGAGAACAACAACAAAAAAAAAAAAAATCATTTCCTACGTTGTTTAAGCCCGAGAAGGGACAGATATTAAGATATTTCATTCAATTAGTTCTATATTTAATGTTAAATTTTTGTAATAAATTAGTTAAGTCAATTGAAGATTAAAAAATAAAAATAAAATTCATACAATATGATACTTAAAACACCCTAAAAAATTAGATTCCGTTCAAATGAAATCGAAATATATCTTAGACTTCTTCCATTTTTAATTGAAAATATTTGTATAGCAAATTTTGTATTATGTTTATGACAATTGTACATAAAATGATAAGATGCATGCAAAATACAAAACAGTAAAAAAGTCTAAGATTTATTTCGATTTCATTTGAACGGAATCTAATTTTTTAGGGTGTTTTAAGTATCATATTGTATGAATTTTATTTTTATTTTTTAATCTTCAATTGGCTTAACTAATTTGTTACAAAAATTTAACATTAAATGTAGAACGAATTGAATGAAATATCTTAATATCTGTTCCTTCTTGGGCTTAAACAATGTAGGAAATATATATATATATATATATATATATATATATATATATATATATATCAGTGGCGTGGCGTCCGGTCATCGCTGGATGCGGCGATGACCAAGCAATATTTTAAAACTCTTAATAAGCTTTTAAAACTCTACGATCCAGTTTTAGCAGAACATTTGGAGTTCATGTATAAGTGAAGGTAAGATTTAAAGTTTCTTTTTTGAACATTCAACCATTGAATTTTAGAGTTAATAATTTTTCACCACAAACTTAAATAATTGCGATGACCATCGAAAATTTTCACGCCACGCCACTGATAATATATATATATATATATATAACCAATAATTAAACATAACCTACCACCATCAAAAACCGTAATATTATGAATTAAAGCTGTAAGTATATAAAAAAAAAAAGATTAAATTATTTATAAGAATTATTATGGAAGAAAAATAAGAAAGTGGACACCGACAAATAATGGAAATGCTTATATATTGAATTACGTTTTCAAGGGCACAGAATTCAATGATATAAGCAAAATGGTTGTTTTCTGTGGGAAAAATAAGCTAAAGCTAAAAGTTATTTTCCCCTGTGCCCTAACAACCATTAAAATCAAGTGAATTGATTAAAAATGAAAACAGAATAGAAACAAATAATATGAAATGGATAAAACAATAAAACCTATTTAAATATTTATAGGATATAAAATGAAATAATAAACACCATACCGATTAATATTTTAGAATAAATCCACATGCACATGGCACCCATATCGTAAAGATTAAGGTTAATAAAACAGTTAAGAAATCACAGTAATTGATACCATAGGATGCAGTTAATACATATTGAAATAAATGTTAAAAAACTTTTAATAAAATATAAAATAATATAAATAGAAAGTAATTACATAATTAAAATGCACTATTAAATTAATTAAAAACCGTAAAACAATATCGTCAAAATTCCCTAAAAATTCGCTAAAAATTCCCCCTGGTGTAGTAAATTATAACTGAAATGTAGCTGTAATAAGTAAATCTAGAACTTATCGAAAAAAAAAACACAAATTGTGGTGCTGCCATCTAGTATTACTTTTATGATTTAATTGTCAAAAGACTTGCTTCAGTTGTAAGCAATTGAATGTAACAATTGTTTTATTAACAGCAAAACCAAACATATCCTTATATATAGATAATTATAAACTGAATATAAACCACACAATGTATTTAAAAAAAACTATTGTTAATAAAATTTAAAAAGCATACAAAATATTCTATTAGCAAATTTATTTAAACTACACTAAGAATTTAAATAATTGTAGAACATCGATAATATATAGCATATAGCTATATGCTATAAAACAAAATAAATTCATTAATAATTAATATAAATAATTATTAAAAATATAAAAATCTTTAATAAAAACTATTATATATAAGATAATTATAAAATGAACAGGAAATAAAAAACATATGGTAGTATAAAGAAGGTGAACTGATACTTAAATTCCAATTACCTAAAAAGCACATATATAGTGTGTGGATTATTTTATACATCCATAAAAATCCTAAAAGTATGAATGTGGGACATTCAAAAACAATAAACCGATAATAAATTATATAACACTAAGTGAAAATAAATAAATATTAAAATATTAATAAGAATAGAGGAATAATAATAAATATAATTACCCAATTTTAATCCATACAGTATAACTTTATTTATATTAAATATACTTATATGTATATTAATCACTATAAAAATGGCACACTATTAACTTCTTAGATCTTAAAATTACAATCAAAGACAATAAAACAATCACAGATTTATATGACAAACGTAAAGAATTTAAATTCAATGTTAATACATTTACAAATTTTAAATCTTGTCTGCATCATTCTGTATTTCGGAATATAATACTTAATCATTTATATAGAATAAAATGTTTATGTTCTTCTCCTCTAATTAACAATAATATTAAAAAACTAATTTATGATGCATTAAATCATGGTTTTCCAAAAAAATTCATATATTCATTAATATACAATTAGTACTTTTCTTACATGATCTATTAAAACAAATTAATACATGCGTAAACAAAATTACAAAAAAATTATAAAATAAAAAAAATATCTATAAAAAATTAAAAATTGTAAAAGAATATAAAAAAAATATTATAGGTTGGTTGGGTGGGTAGATGTTAGAGTACGGAGGAGGGTGGTGTTGTCTGGATAATACGCAATGGTTAATTATATATATATATAAAAAAATGGGAGCTCTTGTATTATTACTATATTTTTGTTACGTATTTTATATGGATGTTGATTTGATATTTTATATGTAATTGGAGAATTTCATTAATATTATAATTAGCCTAATTATTGATTAATCTAATTTACAATTATTTGTTATTAAATTTTAAATTTACTAATGACAATATCATATTAATTACTAATAGTATGCCATTCTTATAGTGAATAATATACATATAAGTATGTATAATATAAATATAGTTATACTGTATGCATTAAAATTGGGTAATTATTTTTATTATTATTACTCTATTCTTTTTAATATTTATTATCGGTTTAATGTTTTTGAATGTCCCACATTCATACTTTATGGTTTTTTATGGATGTCTGAAGATAATCCACACTCTATATTTGTGCTTTTTAAGTAATGGGTATTTAAGTATCATTTAACCTTCTATTTACTTCCACATGTTTTTTATTTCCTGTTCATTTTATAAATATCTGATATATAATTCATAAAAAATAATTTTTATATTTAATAATTATTTATATTAATTATTACTGAATTTTATTTTGTTTTATAGCATATAGCTATATGCTATATATTATCAATGTTCTAGAATTATTTAATTCTTAGTTTAGTTTAAATAAGTTAGCTAATAGAATATATTGTATGCTTTTAAATTTTATTTACAATAGTTTTTAAATACATTGTGTGGTTTATATTCGGTTTATAATTCTCTATATATAAGGATATGTTTGGTTTTGCTGTTTATACAGTTATTTACATTCAAATGCTTACAATTATTTATACAGTTATTTACATTCAAATGCTTACAAATATTTATCTTGCGTTAGTTGTTTAATAGAAGTAATACTAGATGGCAGCACTAAATTTGTCTCTTTAAGATAGCTCTAATTGTTAATTTTTCTAGCTCCATTTCAGTTATAATTTAATACACAAGGGGGTATTTTTAGCTAAATTTTGACGATATTGTTAAACTGTTATTAATTAATTTAATAGTGCATTTTAAATAATGTAATTAATATCTATTTATTTTATATTAGATTAAATGTGTTTAACAAGGTATTTCAAATTTTATTTCAAAATGTATTAACTGCATCCTTTGGTATCATTTACTGTGATTTCTTAACTGTTTTATTCACCTTAATCTTTTTGATATACTGGCAGCCATGTGCGCGTGGATTTTTGTAAAATACTGAAATATTAATCGGTATGGTGTTTATTATTTATATTTTATATCCTATAAATATTTAAATACGTTTTATTGATTCTTCCATTTCATATTATTTGTTTCTATTCTGCTTTCATTTTTAATCAATTCACTTGATTTTATGGTTGTTTGGGCACAGGGGAAAATAACTTTTAGCTTTAGCTTATTTTTCCCACAGAAAACAACCATTTTGCTTATATCATTGAATTCTGTGCCCTTGATAACGTAATTCAATGTATAAGCTTTTCAATTTTTGTCGGTGTCCACTTTTTTCTTTTTCTTCCATAATAATTCTTATATTAATTTTTTTTTTTTTTCTTTTTTAATACTTACAGCTTTAATTCATAATATTTGACGGTGGAAGGTTATGTTTAATTAATGGTTATATATATATATATATATATATATATATATATATTTAATTTGTTCTTCGAATTATGTTTTGTTTAATATATATATATAAACTTTTTAGGTGGGGGTGGTTTTGGGTTCCTGGGGTCATATAATGAAAAGTTACGAAGGAATTTTTCAAAAGTCGTACCATGGTAACGACTGCAATAGGTAGTATTTCTTACGAAATCTACCTAAAAATACCACAGAACATATTTCTAAATGTGTTTTTCCTATATTAGATTTTAGGGAATTGTATGTATCACACGTATAGTGTCATATGTATTGGATATGCTTACGTATATAGATTGGTGCTCAAGGATTTTGCATCTCTCATCATTTTTGACATTCAAATAATTTAATTTTGTGGGTAAAATATATGAATAAATATGCTAATCAATACATACAAGCAGCATGTAAAAGAAATTTAAGGTTAGATCTTTGTATAATATATTAACTTTAAGTAAATGACAGATAAATGGAATGTAAAAACAATAACAAAAAGAAAAATAACTTTTTTGTCAAAACTTCCTTTTCTTCGCTGTGGAATCAGTAGCAAGATTATGATACAGACAAAAGAAATGTATTGGAGATATAAATTTCTCTAGTTTTCGAAAGAGACTGTGTCTGGAAAGAGAATAAATAAAAGAAAAATGCAACGAAACATAGCTCAAAATGGGTTTTTCCTGGATTAGATTTTGGTAGATTATCTATACGTATTGGATATTCTTACTCATATACATTGGTGCTCAAGGAAATTAAATCTCTCATCGTTCTTGTCATTTAAATAGTTTACTTTTTAATTAAAATGAATAAGTAAACATGCTAATTAATCCATAAAAGCTGCATGTCAAAGAAATTTACTGTTACGCCATTGTTGAAAGAATTTTACACCAATTTACATAAATATGTAATAAATGGCTTGGATAACTTTATACGAGAAATTTAAAGTTATGATTTTTGCTAAAAGCATGTTACACAATTTTAACAAAGATTCCGATAATATTTTGAGAAAAAAGCTTGTATTTATAAATTTTCCTCACTTAAATTTTAAATAAGTGAGTACATAATATGATCCTGGAATCAGTATTGTATTTAAACGAAGAATATATTGATAGTTAGGAGAATGTAATGCGAGAAAAAGCGGTTTAAAGGTTTACATAAATTCATTTTTAGGGTACCGTACTTAAAAAATAAAAACGGAACCATTATAAGATCAGTCCTTTGTCTTTCTGTCTGTCACAGCCATTATACTTGTAAACAATGGAAAGTGGAAAGTTCAAAGTGGTGGATGTAATAAAGAATATTGACCCACATATTTACAGATTATTAAACATTCACAAATATATTTAGGAAAAATGTACATGGGCTAATTAAGTTATTTGAAAAAAAAAAATATTTCTTTGTATATCGTTTGGGGGTCTCCTGTGAAAGGTTTCGTAAAGCTGAAATAAAAAATACATTTCTTTTAATTTTAGGTATTATATTTTAGGAGATATCGTCGAAAATGTAGTCCAAAAATATGTCCCTCCCCCCATCTATTTCGAATCTACTGAAACCAGAATTATGAAAAAATTAGAGGTAGTAGACGTTACTTTAAACCTTGCAGGAAAATTATAGCGATTACCCTAGGTCTCATAGTTTTTGAGAAAAGCGCAATTTTCCGTTACACACAAATTTCGATTTACGGGCGTTCAGCAAAGGTGTTTAGGAGCGCTGGAGGTACCTATCGTAGAAAAGTATTATTGATATTGATTTTCGAAAAAAATCGTCGGTAATTAACCGAAATATTAACACTTAAATACACTGACGGTTTGGACATACATAATGACAAGGCCGGCCTACCCTATTAACTATTGGCTTTTAAAGCCTGGATAACAACTTTTAATGATTGTGTTTGTGTAATGCAATGCCCAGTAGCAGTATAAAAGCAATAAATGTCAAATTGTTAAAAACAGACTAATTTAATTAGAATTAATCACATAAATACTATTGGATTCGCGACTAGTCTGTATTGAGTGGATCCCTTTATGCGCCCCCCGTGTGTTTAAAAGTTAATTAAAAACGTACCTGGGAAAACGCGGCACGGACCAAGTCGGCGTTGCAACTCTGCGACCTCCTTTCGAAACGTGCTTAACACAATCCCAAATTTCAACTTTGAACAAAGGTTTTGTTTTAGCTACACTGTAAAAAGAAAAGAGTATTATTACGCTGAATTAAATTTCATGAAATGCCAAATGAAGTTTAAATGTGCACTACTTGTTTTATCTGTACCGAAATAAATTCATCTTAAACGGTTTAGGATAAGATTGAAAAAAGAGTTATATAGAATAGCAATATTTGATATTATTTTGTCTTCTTGTCTCTTTGAACTTTTATGTTATACCCATTCATAATTTTCTAGTATATGGAGGTATCCAATCCTACGCTGTATAGTTTTTTACAAAGTCTTATTCTTTTAGCAATGATTTTTTTAAATAATACAGTTAATAATTCACATATTTGTCGTACGGAACCCACTGAGCGCGAGTAATACTCGCACTTGACCGTTTATTTAAAACATAAAAATTTCAAGAAAAAGAAAAAAATAATTACATTAAATAAATAACGGATAAAGGCAATATGATAAAAAAGAGCAATTTAACAAATTACAACGACCATTTGAAAAATGATTTTTCCAAAGACTAAAATTTAAGACATAAAATATCGCACGGAGTTGATCATACATTACGCACGCCATGAATTAAAAATTAATAGTGTTATTACATGTAAAAATTGCAAGTGACAAAAACCACCTGCGACTCGTCAGATTTCCTGAAACTTACGTATTATCCACCTGGAACTTACGCATTATCCAAGCATTTCATTGGCTGTTCGGGAAAAGGTTTTTCCATCCTCAGATTTCCAAGAAATCTGACGACTCATTTTAAATGAGAATTCATTCTTAAACTTCTAAACATCCCATAATATTACTTTTACACCGTCGTATAGAGAAAAAAATGTACTTTTAAATGCAATTTGTTTGAAAACTGTATCTCAATTTGTTTCTACGTTATTATTTTTTTTTGTAGTTTTATTACTTTTTTGTCATAGTGGCAACATAAGTATCCATCTCTTTTGAAAGTAAAGGGAAAATTCAGATTACTGTATAGACCCATCAGAAAACGAATAAAATGTGGATTAAACCAATAAAACGCTTCAGATATGTTTTTGACTTCCTACCCTGACAGAGAACAATAACCATTTTTCCAAATGGTTAATAACAACAACTAATCGGGTGTGGCAATCCCAAAACATTCTCATACATGTTAATATTTCCTGAAAAATAAAGCATATCAGTGCCACCGGTTTGGTGATTTACACCAAAATCTAATCAGTAACAACTTATGTCACGTTGTAGCTGAATCTGAAGTTTGATGATAATCCGTGCATTAGTTTTTGAGGTAGAACTATTGCGAAAATCGTAAAAAAATCTACATAGCAGCGCCACCTGTTTGTCGATTTACTCCAAAAACTAATCAGGACCAATTTACACGAGGGACTAACTGAATCTGAAGTTTGACGAACATTCATGCATTAGTCCTTGACATACAGGTTTTGCGGAAATCGTTATAAATTCTGCCTAGCAGCGCCACCTGTTGGACGATTTACACTAAAAACTAAATAGCACTAATTTATATCAGGGAGTAAATGAGTCCGAAGTTTGGTGAAAATTCGGGTATTAGTTTTTGAGATAGAGCTATTGCGATAATCATGAATAATGCCACCTAGCAGTGCCACTTGTTGAGCGATTTACAGTAAAAAGTAATCAGCACCAAATTATATCAAGGACTAACGGAATGTGAAGTTTGAAAAAATTCCGTGCATTAGTTATTGAGATATAGCTATTTCGGAAATCGCGAAAACTGCAGCACAGCAGCGCCAGCTGTTAGGAGATTTACACCACAAAGTAATCAGCACCAGTTTATATCAGCGACTACCTGATTATAAATTTTTATTAAATTCCGTGTATTAGTTCTTGAGATAGAACGCCCACAACACTTATGCCACAGACAGACAGATATTTAGTAAAACCATGTTTTTCGGGATCTCTGACCCGTAAAACGTGTCAATCCGTCGAAAACAGGAATTCGAAAATTTTCCTGAATCCAATACTTTCTTCTTGTAAAGATAGAAGAAAGTAAAAAGAAAAACCTCTATTTTGTCACACCCTCTTTCTTTTCTGCTGCAGAATCAATACAAGATTATGATACAAAACTAGTATATTGTGGCCATCATAAAACTTCCTTCTATGTAGGGGAAGCTGGCCTAAAATGATCCTAGCGGGCAAAACGATCCACATAGGTTTTCTCCCAGACAGGTCACGCTATCTACAGGGTAACACATAAACTAGTCGTGTCAAGTGAAGAAGAAGCAATGGCGGTATTCAAACGATCGCAGTATAACACGTCTGAATAGAAATCTTTGAAAAAGTGGGTTTTATAATATTTGCTATAAGATAAGCACTAACTTTCATATTGATTTACATATACAGTTTTTCATGTACAGAAATATGACTTGGTTTACTTAATAGAGTATGTTTTTAGATGTGAATTGCACATGCTAAGTTTGTTATGTTTCTAGACGTCATCTAGTTATATGACCTAAAATGGACATTCATGTTGCCGGGTAAAATGATCCACTATGTGGATCGTTTTACTACTATTTTATTGGCTGAAGAAAATCCGATACTGCTTCCTAGTCATCGTGGGAGCCAAATGTGTGACTGCCCCAAACCTTTCTCTTTGAGTCCACTTGTTATCCTAGCGTCTCCAAAGAAAACGGAAGCAAGCACTTCGAGAAAAAGGAAATCGATGAAAAGTGTCATTTTAACGAGCAGTCCTTATAAGAATCAACTGTGCTTGGAAGCGAAAAATGGAGAACAGAAAGAGAAGATAAAAGAGGCTGCAGCTAAGAAAATCCAATTAAAATATTCTAAATCTAAAATCGAAATAGCCATAACAAGCAAAGAAAAGAGCATTAAGTCAAAGCAAAGACCTATTCACATCAGTGTTGCCAGTGGGCTCTTTTTTTAAATTCATTCTTGATTGGCACCACTTTTTTGAAACGGTAAAATTGCTCTTGTTTTCGCCTTAATTAATATGTCATTAAATACGGCGAATTTTACTATTTCAAAAAAGTGGTGCCAATCAAGAAATCTGAATTTAAAGAAAGTAGCCCACTGGCAACACTGGATATGTGGTTATGAAAATCAGAAGAAAAGGGTGTCTAAAAAACGATAGTGAAACAGTTTCAGAAGATGAACGAAAGTGTATTTATTGCGATGAACTGTTTGCCTCCTCTGAAGAAGGTGAAGGTTCGATCCAGTGTCACAAGTGTCGTAAGTGGGCGCAAAATGCATGCGCAGGGATAGATGAGAATGAGGATTATGTGTATCTTTGCGATATGTGCTTAAATATTCCTAGATTTCGGATGGGGCAGAAATAGGCGTTTCTTTTCGATCATAAATTTCAAATATTCCAATTCATTGTTTTTTCGAAATTATTTGTGACACTTTTTTATTTTAAAATTTACATTAAATCAATTATGTATGCTATTTGAATGTAAAGCTTATTTTATTTCATTATGTATTGTTATAATTACTTTTATATCCTTTATTTTGCCGATAAAAAAACAATTTACAATAATTTTTAAATGAAGGATCATTTTACCTTTGGGTGAGGGTAAAATGATCCTTTGGACACATTTTCAAAAATCTATTTTTTTCATTACTCAATTTGTGTTTAAAATATTATTAAAGTATGTTTCTGATGCAAAATATAGTGTAAAACATATTAGTATAGGACCAAAGATTTATTTAAACAGTTATGTCATTTTACACAAGTTTTCCTCTTAAGGGGATCATTTTAGGCCAACTTCCCCTAAGTCACATAAACAGCAATAATTGATATCAAGGTATACCTGAATCCGAAATTTGATGAAAATTCGTGCATTATTTCTTGAGATAGAGCTATAGTGGAGATTCTGAAAAATGCAGCATAGCAACGCCACTTGTTGAGCGATTTGCACCAAAACATAAACAGCACTAATTCATATCAAGGTATACCTGAATCTGAAGTTTGTTGAAAATCAGAGCATTAGTTCTTGAGATAGAGCTATTGAGGAAATTGCAAAAAATGCAGCATAGCAGCGCCACCTGTTGAGTGATTTACACCAAAATATATAAAACGTCAATTTATGTCAAGGACTAACTAAATCTGAAGTTTGATGAAAATCCGTGCATTAATTCTGGAGATTGAGCTATTGCGGAAATCGTGAAAAATGCTGCATAGCAGCTCCACCTGGTGAGCGATTTACACCAAAAATTAATCAGCACCAATTTACATCAGGACTTACTGAATATAATTTTTTATTAAATTCTGTGCAGAAAGAAGAAAGCAAAAAAGATATTTATTGGGGATGTAAACATATCTCTAGTTTTTGAGACAGACTTTGTCTGGAAAGAAAATAAATAATGCGCATAATAAATAAAAGAACAATACTACAAAACATATTTTTAAATGTATTTTTCCTAGATTAGATTTTGGGCGAAATGCCTTAATGTATTGAATATTATTACTGATACACATTAGTGCCCGAGGGTTTTGCACATTTCATTATTTCTGTCCTTTAAATAATTTAATTTTGTAGATTAAATATATCAGTAAATTGGGTAATCAATGCATACAAGCAACATGTAAAAGAAATTTAAGGTTAAGTTTTGTAGAATGGATCAGGGTTCGTACGTGTACTGTTATTTTCAAGGCCAAATATCAGCATTCTTTTATAGAAAAATAAATCTTGTTTAAACGGATGAAATTTCGCGTTATATACGGAGACATTTTTCTATAAGAAGATACTGGTACCGAAGAATTTCTCAGTCTGAAAATTCAAAGACCAGTACGAGCCCTGATATATTGACTTTAAATAAATGACAGATAAATGCAATGTAATAACAGTCTCAAAAAGAAACGTAACTGTTTTGTAAAGTCTTCTTCTTTTTCGCTGTGGAATCAATAGCAAGATTATGATAAAGACAAAAGAAATGTATTGGAGATATGAATATCTCTAGTTTTCGAAAGGGACTTCGTCTGGAAAAAGAATAAAATATACGCATAATAAATAAAATAAATATGCAGCGAAACATAGCTCTAAATGTGTTTTTCCTAGATTAGATTTTAGGATTAATTTAATTTAGATTAATTTAATTTTGTAGGTAAATTATACGAGTAAATATGCTAATCAATACATACAAGCAGCATGCAAAAGAAATTTAAGGTTAGGTCTTAGTAGAATATAGGTATATAGACAGATAAATGGAATGTAATAACAATAACAAAAAGAAAAATAACTTTTCTGTCAAAACTTCCTTTTTTCGCTGTGGAATCAATAGCAAGATTATGATATAAACAAAAGAAATGTATTAGAGATATAAACATATTTCTAGTTTTCGAAACAGACTTTGCATGGAGAAATGCATAATAAATAAAAGAAAAATGCAACGAAACGGATTTCTAAATGTGTTTTTCCTAGATTAGATTTTGAAAGCGACATCTTAATGTATTGAACATTATGACTGATATACATTGGTGCTCAAGGGTTTTGCATCTCTCATAATTTTTGTACTTAATTTTGTAGGTTGAATATATATGTAAATATGGTAATCAATACATACAAGCAGCATGTAAAAGAAATTTAAGGTTAGGTCTTTGTAGAATATATTAACTTTAAATAAATTACAGATAAATGCAATATAATAATAATAATAATAATAAAGAAAAAGAACCTTTTTGTTATATCTTTTTTTTTTGCTGTGGAATCAATAGCAAGATTAGGATACGAATAAAATAAATGTATTGGAGTCAGAAACACATCTCTAGTTTTCGAATGAGACTTTGACTTGGAAGAGAATAAATAATACGCTCGACAAACAAAAGAAAAATGCAACAAAATATAAGTTCTAAATGCGTTTCTCCTAGATTAGATTTTGGGAAAATATATCAATATATTGAATATTCTAACTGATATACATGGTGCTCAAGGGTTTTACATCTCTCCTCATTCTTGCCATTTAAATAGCTTAATTTTTAGTTAAAATCAATAAATAAATATGCTAGTCAGTACAAAAAAGTGGGATGCCAAAGATATTTACCGTTACGCCATTGTTGAAAGAATGTTGCACCAGTTCATTAACCCTTAACCGGAATCGCTAAATTGTTCCACATTACTGGAATCTTGGGTCCAAATGGCCCTTTAATTAAAATCCAAGTTATTTTCTAATATATATGAAATTACCACTTAGATGGGTTATAAGTGCATTGAAAAAGTTTCATGTACTATATAAATCAACCTTTATTCATATATATCTTGAAATTATACATTGTCATTGTCCGGTCAAAATGGACCCACGATTCCGGTTAAGGGTTAAACATGTTATAAATGACCTTCATAACTTAAACCGAGAAATTTCAAGTTATGGTTTTGCTGAAAGCATGTTACACAATTTTATCAAAGATTCCGATACCATTTTGAGACAAAAGCGTGCATTTACATATTTTTCTCACTTAAATTTTAAACAAATGAGTACGTAATTTGATCATGGAATCAGTATTATATTTAAAGGAAGAAAATAGTGATGGTTAGGAGAATGTAATGTGAGAAAAATCCATTTAAAGGGTTATGTAAAGGAATTTTTTGAAACATAAAAATATTAGGAAAAAATGTTACTTTAATGTTAATATATAGAAAAAATGTTACTTTAAATAAAAAACGGATAAATCCAATAAATAACAATAACAAAAAGAAAGAGCACTTTTTTGCCTCATCTTTTCTTTTCGCTGTGGAATTCAATAGCAAGATTATGATACTGAAAAAAATGTACTTGAGATATATCTCTAGTTTTGAAAAAGACTTTGTCTGGAAAGAGAAGAAACAACAAGTAAAAATTAAATTTAAAAAATAAAAAAAACCGACTGCGTAAAAAGCGAACTAATTATTTCTCATCAATGTGAAACTATTTTTTATATTACTTACCTATTTTTTTATTTACTTGTATTGATGACTTTTAAGTTGTGTTTAATTGTTAGTTCCTATCTATAAACACTGTTTTGATGAGGCCTGTAGATGTCTATGAAGATTAGAGTTGCAATAAAGCTAGAGATTCTACCTACACAACTTCTAGGCTGTGTAATATTTAAACGGAGCTTCTGACTGCAAAATAGTCAATGAAACATCATCTTCATTTTGAAAGACCTATCCAATGATAGGCCACTCAATAGGGTGCGTAAATTTTCTTTTTCGTCTCTACCGCCATTTTGTATTTTACGGCCGCCTTTTTGAATTTATAAAAACAAAACCTAGCATATAGCCATCGGACGGTTAAGACGAATCGATAGAGACAACATTCATTAAAATCCATACAGCCGTTGGGATGTTTCGAGTGTATAAAGAATTCCACATACCCAGATATGCGTGAAACGCATAAACCTTCTTGGCAGTTGGGTAATAAGTAAAAGAAAAATGTAGCTTAAAATGCGTTTTTCCTAAATTAGATTTTGGGAGAGTATCTTAATGTATTGAATATTATTATTGACATGCATTGGTGTTCAAGGGTTTTGCATCCCTGATCATTTTGTCCTTTAAATAATTTAATTTTGTATGTAATATATATCAGTAAATATGGTAATCCAAGCACAGAATCAGCATGTAAAAGAAATTTAATCCTAGGTCTTTGTAGAATATGTTTACTTTAAATAAATGACAGATAAATGGAATATTATAACAAAAAAAAAAAAAAAAAAAAAAAAAACTACTTGTAAACATTTTTACTTCAGCCAAGATAGGGTTCGTACGGGTCCTTGAATTTCCAGACCAAGAAATTCTTCGGTACCAGTATTTTCTGATAGAAAATCTCTCCTTATAAAAGGCGAATTTTCGCGCGTTTAAACTAGATTTATTTTTCTATAAAAAAATGCTGATATTTGGCTTTGAAAATAACGGTACCCGTACGAACCCTGCAAGACATAACTAGTTCGAATCCTGGACTGGACATTTTTTCACCCACTTGGAAATTCACAACTATTATGATTTATTTACGAATTGAATAATTGTTTTAAATATTAATCCAATAATTACATATATTATTAGAATCTGAAATGAATATTGGTGAATGCATTTCAATTTAGCGTTTCTTATACACTCATGTCCAAAATTAAGGTCACAATCATAAAATCTGTAAAAACTGATGAACTATACACTGTGTTGCCTCGAAATTTGGCACAGAGATTTATTATAATGAGAGAAAGAATATAGCAATATAACAATATGGAAAATATTTTAATTGTGAATTAAGAAACAGGGTAAATCAAAAAGTGTTAAATCATGAATCAGAGATAAAGCATTTATCTCGGGAAAAGTCTGTCTAATATGGAGTGTGACCGCAGTGCACTGCTATACAAGCCTCTCAACGAGCTCTCATACTGTTTCGGCGGGTGTCAATAAATGTTTGTGTCAACAAAGCCCATTCTTCCAAAAGCACGGCTTTTAACTCCTGGCGGATCCTGTGATGGGGGTTACGTTGTGCAATGGCTCTTCCTAGACCCTCCCAAACATGTTCAAAAGGAATGAGGTCCGGAGACTTCGAGGACCAATTCATACGGCGAATATCCTCATCTTCAAGAAAATCATCAACAATGTGAGCTCTGTATCGTCCATAAACATGAAGTTCGGGGCCTACAGAACCCCAGAACAATCACACATAAGCTCAAGGACCTCATCCCTAACGTCCGACGTCCAATCTTGTGTGTTCCCTTCACTGCATCCAACAGGAGGCCTGGTTGTTGTGGACCCGAAGACATCAGTCTTGGGCACAGCAATAATAGGGGCGTGTTCTTTTTAGTGACGAGTCGAGATTCCGCACGCATAGTGATTCTCATCGAATCTTCATACCTGGGGAACGTGGAGCTCGATATCATCCCTACTACGTAAAAGAAATCGACAGATTTGGTGGCAAAGGAATCCTTGTCTGGGGCGGCATAATGTTGGGCAATCGTGCACCACTGCACGTCTTCGATGCGTGTACTGTCAACGCACATCGCTATAGGGATGAGTTCTTTGAAGCCTATGTGAGGTTATTCCGGGGTGCTGTAGGCCCAAACTTCATGTTTATGGACGATAGTGCGAAGTCAAACAGAGCTCACATTGTTGATGATTTTCTTTAAGAAGAGAATATTCGCCATATGAATTGACCCCCGACGTCTCCGGACCTCATTCCTTTTGAACATGTTTGGGAAGGTCTAGGAAGAGCCATTGCACAACGTAACCCCCATCACAGGATCCGCCAGGAGTTAAAAACCGTGCTTTTGGAAGAATGGGCTTTGTTGCCACAAACATTTATTGACATATTCAGAAACAGTATGAGAGCTCGTTGAGAGGCTTGTATAGCAGTGCACTGCGATCACACTCCATATTAGACAGACTTTTCTCGAGATAAATGCTTTATCTCTGATTCATGATTTAACACTTTTTGATTTACCCTGTTTCTTAATTCACGATTAAAATCTTTTCCATATTGTTATGTTGCTATATTCTTTCTCGTATTGTAATACACATCTGTGCCAAATTTCGTGACAAGAGAGTGAATAGTTCATCCGTTTCAACAGATTTTAGGCTTGTGACCTTAATTTTGGACATGAGTGTAATACGGACTATGGAGGATATGAGAGTTTTTAGAAAGTTGTTAAGCAGTTCTATTCAACAAACAAATGTCTGTCAAAACAAAATTTGTTTGAATTGCTGGTTAAGCTTATTGATCTTAATTTCTGAAAAATAAGATCGAATATATATATATATATATACAGGGTATCCGGTCTCAACGGTGTCCAATGGCTAATTCCTAAACCGTTAGTCATAGACATATAGTTCCAATTAGAAAAATGCCTTAAATCAGGCAAAGAAATATTTTAAAAGCGATTTGAGTAAATAAAAACATTTCTTAAAAAATTACGAAATTTAAATTTTTATACGGACCCCCGGTCCTATAAGTTATATTTAGTACGATTTTCCTTTTACACTGACAAGTAATGCAAAAAAAGTCCCATTCATATAACCCTAAAATTGAGCGAGTTATGAAACTTTAAAAATGCATGACTTATGCCACTTTTCTGCTCTGAAAACAAATGAGTTCGGCTGGGCTTTGAGGGGTCACATACTAAGTTCTTAAAGTATTCGAAGATCTTATTTCATGTGTATCTGCGCTTTGAAAAAAATCGTACAAGTATTACGATTAAGTTAACATTTATTAAGTTTCAGATTAGCTGAAATAACACATGTTTTATTTTGTCAAGAATTGAGACTGTTTCTTTTATGATTTCTTTTAACAAAATTATGTTATTTTTATAAGTTTTTATGTTACTTCAACGATCTTATGTATGTTTTTCCAGTTCAAAATTTGTACTCGAACTTTAACCCACTTTCAAACATCCGATCGAGATTACATTTTACATACTGATGCAAATCCAATAACAATCTAATATTATTATGATTTTCAGTGGTTACCATTTATACTTATTTTACAGGATAACACAAAAAATTTCGGATAGATTACGGCCAAGAAGTTTAAGAAAAAGTTTTAGATTAGATAATAAAAGACTGAGGTTGTTGGGTTTTTTAACTTTTATGCATTTTTTTGCACTGAATCCGAAAATTACCTTAATTTTTAACCATCATGTCAGGATAATTCGCAAATCATAAATTGTCGAATTTAAAGATTAACAAAAATCGGATACTATAAAGTAGAAGAGATGGTTGTGTTTTTTAACTTCTGATAATTGATTTTTACGTGCTTTTTAGCTCTGTATCTGAAAATGACCTTCATTTTTAACTATCACATTAGAATTTTTTTGCAAATGTGTAAGTTAAAATATAGCGAAAATCTCATACTATAAAACATATGTAAAACTTTTTTTATTTTATTTTATTTATTTTATTCGATATTTTTGCTTATCTTGGGATTCTTACAGCTGGGTGGTGTGAGGAGATTAAATTTTAACTTTGAACTTTTTAGCTTTGAAATTTACAATTTGCGAAAAATCCTGATGTGATGGTTAAAAATGAAGGTCAATTTCGGATTCAGCGGTACAGAATACATAAGAATCAATTATCAAAAGTTAAAAAATATGAAATAAACGAACTTTTGCAGGCTAGTGTAATCTAATAATATTTAAAAATGCGTATCATTTTATAAAGAATTGAGGCTGTTAATTTAGCATAATTTTATTTAAAAAAATTCTGTTTTTTTCTTTCTTCTTAAATGTTTACTACAAATTGTATATTTTGCATTAATATGTCAGAATGACTAAAGATTTCAAATTTATTTTGCAATGTTAATTTTACTCTCAACCATTTTTTAATATATCTGACGAACTTTTATTTCGACTAAATTTGTGAATGACCCCCAATTTGCAGCAAAAAATATACTCCAACTTTAAACAGCTATTACTCGGTCAATTTTAATCGTAGACCAACGGGACTTTTTTTGTATTACTTGTCAGTGTAAAAGGAAAATTTCACTAAATATAACTTATAGGACCGGGGGACCGTATAAAAATTTAAATTTCGTAATTTTTTAAGAAATGTTTTTATTGACCCAAATCGCTTTTAAAATATTTCTTTACCTGATTTAAAACATTTTTGTAATTGGAACTGTATGTCTATGACTAACGGTTTTGGAATTAGCCATTGGACACCGTTGAGACCGGACACCCTGTATATTTAATGCATAAATTCTTTTAATGATTATACATTTTATCTTAAATATTTTCAAAATATAAATTTGTCTATACAACGAATATTTAAAAATTAGTTTACACAAATAGTTAAGAGGAAGTTCATGTGGAATTTTTTTTTACAATCAGCACTTTTTGAAAAAAAAAATCATTTTGTTTATTAGCCCCTACATTATTTTGTTCATATCTCAGGTTGTGAAAAGGGGACGGCACTATTTTTCGATTTTTACACTAATGATTTATAACGGAATCAAGTAAACATGATTGTGATTAATTGTTAATCTATAATCACTTAAAATGAATCTTTCCTAATTATTTTTTTATATCTGTAATCTTGATTAACGATTACAAAATGCAAACGTAATCTGTAATTGTTAATTTGATTTAATTTAGACCAACACTGTTATATATATATATGAAAGGATAAAAATCCTTTTAAAACTCAAAATTCAAATTAAATTTCAAAAATTTAAATTAAAATCTGAAGTCTCTTTATGTCTAACTTTAAATCTCATTCTAAAACCAGTTTCACCCCTTGTAACTTTGTTTGCCAGCATGTTATTAGTTTCAGATTTCATTTTTGGTCGATTCTTAAGATTAAAATTACTTGCCTAAGTGCTTCTGTAGACATTTATGGTTAAAACCTGGTACATCACAGTTACCGGGAATTGTGCAGGTCTTGACAACATATCAATCAAAAACTAATCAACCAATTAAAGAAATGTTCCTCCCAAGCTTTCAACTGTGTCCACTGCTAGAAAATATAACAAGCCCTAAGATATTAGCTACGCCAAAACAGGGAGATTTTGCATAGCTGAGAAACCTGCATTACCTACGGCCAGGGTTCTCGCTGCCGCTCGCCATTGCGCCAAATCGCGACAAAATTCTTCATTTGGCGAGTAAACCAACAGTCAAATTCGCCAAATTGCGAGTGCTCAATTTGCGTGTTTATGTGTGTGGTGTACCAATACAGTCGAGATTCTTAGGTGCGTTACTGAACGATTGATGTCGATTTACATGTTCCATCGCACCGTGCCATTTACATTGCTCTATTTATAGATATACTGACTCAACATCAATTTAGTTTTACAACAGGCAAAGACACAGAAAGGATTATGCGATAAGTATTTCTCTATTGTCAGTTAATCACAATCTATGCTCCAGCGTCGCGGCAGTAAAAACGTAAACAAAATTTCTCGCATTAAGCGCGAAATAGAGAAAATTTTTGCTGGAATGCGGTGTTTAAATTAGCCATACTATTTATTAAATGTATGCAAAGTTTCACTGACCGGTCAAATTTTTCCAATCGCTTATCTCATAGCCATTTTTAGTGTATATTTTCACAGCGGTAAATCAAATATTGCTGCATTTAATTTAAATTTAGACAGCTAAAAGAATGTCTGAAACATTTACACATTTAGGAGACATTTAGAATGTACTTATTTTTAATAGTTTCGGTAGCGGATACTCAAATTTCTATTGTATAAGCAATTACAAAAACTTAGGTTATTTTAGAACATATTGAAAAAGGTATACAATAAGCGGTTAAAGATAGATTTTTCAGTGTTTCAAGCCGAATAATTTTTCTGACATTTCTGTTCATTTCGCTACTGTTTTTTATTTCTTATTCGCCAAATCGCTAATGTTGGTCAAAAGACAGCGAGAACACTGCCTACGGCCATATAACTCCTGAAAACCTCAACGTAAATGGCTCGCGAGACCTCCGATCGGATTGTAAGATGGAGCAGCGAAATAAATGAGTTCGATCCAACAAGAGGTTCCGGAGTCAAATTATTATTAACTAGTTATGACACCCCCAAGATGCCATAACATACAGTAGAACCCCACTAATCCGAACTTATTGGGCTCTGTGTCATTTCGGATTACAAAAAAATCGGATTATCTGAAATTCTAATAAAAATAGAAAAGATAAAGATGCGTGCTATAAAAAATGTAAGTTATAAGTACTCAGTAGTATAGTAAACATCCTGTAATCTGGCATCCTAAGGTCCGACATGCTGTATAATCCGGCATGATATTCGGTAAAAACAGCATTCCTGTTTAATCACTCCCAGTGTTTATGATAATCCAATGGAATTTCAGATTGAGGAATTACGTAACAACCCATTACAAACGGTTCAAAATCACGAATCTATAAATAGCACAATTATGACGTCGACGAGGAGGGATGAAAAAAACATTTCTGTAGATAATCTTCGAAATCAAACTGTTGAAAGGAATCTGAATTAAATACTTTTTGCCTTTTATAAAAGATTTTTAAAGTGACTGGCAAACAAACGGATATTCGAGATTTTTTGAAGATGGCTTCTACGAGTAGGCCTACAGTGCACTTTTTCATTTTATATTCGTGTACATATGTTCTACTTTTACATTATTAATTTTTTTTCTGTTTTTTTTAATCTGCTCAAGTATGATTTTCGAAAATAAAATGGGTCCGGATTAACCGGAATTTCAGATGAGCAGGGTTCGGATTAGCGGGATTCTACTGTATATATCCCCCCCTCACTTAAATTTAAAATAAATAGGTTCCTCGAATCCGTATTTTATTTAAAGGAAGAATATATTGATATTTAGGGCAGTATACTTTGAGAAAAACGCTTTAAGGGGTTATATAAATGTTTGTCTTTAAAGCACAAAAACGTTAGGAAACAGAAGAAATATTGCTTTAAATAAATGGCAGATAAATCCAATCTAATAACAAAAGGACAGCTTGGCATTTTGCTGCATCTGCTATTTTTTTGCGCCTGTGGAATCAATAGCAAGAATTTGATCCAAAGAAAAGATATGTATTAGATATATCAACATCTCTCTAGTTTGACAAGAAGATTTTGTTCACAAAGAGAGTAAATAACACCTGTAAGAAATAAACGAAAAATGAAACAAAATATGGCAATAATTTCTTTTTAAAATTAAATTACTGGAACTGTTCATGTATTATTATTCATATATATATAGGTGCTCAAAAAGCATGCGTCCTTTTTTATTCTTTAAATTTAAATAGACACAACATTATAATAGATCTTTATTCATTCTGACATATTAATGCAAAGTATACAATTTGTAATAAACATATAAGAAGGAAAAAACAGAGTTTTTGTTAAATAAAATGATGAAAATTAACAGTTTTAGCTTTTGATAATTGATTCTCATGTGTTCTGCACCGCAGAATCTGAAATTTACCTTCATTTTTTACCATCACGTAAAGATTTTTTGAAAGTCGTAAATTTTAAACTTAAAAAAAGAAAAATATAGCGAAAATTTGATACTATAAAATAGATGTCATTGTTGTGTTTTTAACTTTTCATATTTTTATGTGGGCGATTCTCAAAAGGTGGGCACTGGACACAAGTCATAACTTTAAGCCTTTCAAACATAACTTTAATTATCATTGACTTTATTTTTTTTTTACACTGAATTTTTAATTCTATTCAGAGACAGAAAATGACATAATTTATTGTAAAAGCTTTGTATAAATATCTAAAAATTTTATTATTATATGCTAAAGAGGCCAATTTCGGACATTCATAACGTTAACTGCTTAAATGTACCACCAAGAAAAAGAGTTTTAACTTTTTCCAGGTGGTTCTAATGGTAAACAACGAATGCATAAAGGAAACGGATGATTTTTTGATAATTTTGTTAAGAGATGGCAGGCTGATTTATTGCTTTTTTGAAGATAGAAGGACTTTTCTATAAAGAATTTTTCTGTATTTTGTTATGTCCGAAAGTAACGTACGTAACAAAGCATTTGATTTTATTATTATTATTACTGGATAACAAAAAGTTAATTATACATATATATATGTATACAGACACATTTACTACATTCTTTGTCTTAAGATATTTTTAAATACTAAGATCAACGCCCAAAATCTGTAACGTACGTGCGAAAAAATGTCCAAAATTTGTAACGTACACAACTGCTAATTACATGCTTTAATAATTAATTTTCCAGAATAGTTGCTGTCTTTTAATGTTTGTGTATAATTTTGTATACATACTATTAAAAATATTTATATATTATATTTATAGAGAAAAAAAATGGCCTTAAATTTGAAAAGTTTAAAAATTACATATAGTTAACGTTTAATGATTCCACCTATTGAGAATCTCCCATGTGTTTTTTACCGCTGAATCTTTAAATGACCTTCATATTTAACAACAACGTCAGGAATTTTCGCAAATTGTAAATTTCAAAGTTGAAATTGAACCTCCTCCCCCACCTCATCGGACCCCTCAGCTGTTTAGCTGTAAGAATCCCAGTATAAGCCAAAAAATTGAATAAATTATTGCATTAAATAAAATAAAATTACTTAATAAAATGCTTTAACTTTGACATTTACGACTTGCAAAATATTTCTGACGTGATGGTTAACAATAAAGGTCATTTTCAGATCCAGTTCTAAAAAGTGCATACAAAAACAATTATTAAAAGTTAAAAAATACAGTCATCTCCTCTATTTCATAGTATCCGATTTTTGTTATTTTTTAACTTTGACAATTTATAATTTGCGAAAAAACCTAACACGGTGATTAAAAATTAAGGAAATGTTCGCATTCAGTTAAAAAAAATACATAAAAGTTAAAAAACACAACCATCGCAGTCTTGTGCTATCTAATCTAAAACTTTTTCTTAATATTCTTGGCTGTAATTTATCCAAATTTTTTTGTGTTATCCTGTAAAATAAGTATAAATGGTAACCACCGAAAATCATAATATTAGATTGTCATTGCATTTACGGCAGTATGTGAAATTTAATCTCGATCGGATATTTGAAATTGAGTTAAAGTTCGAGTGCAAATTTTGAACTGGAAAAACATACATACGATCGTTGAAGTTAAATAAAAACTTATAAAAATAACATAATTTTTGTTAAAAGAAATCATGAAAAGAAACAGTGTCATATCCTTACAAAATAAAACATATGTTAAAATACAATTATTTTAGTCTATCTGAAACTTAATAAAAGCTAACTCAATCGTAATGCTTGTACGATTTTTTTTTCAAAGCGCAGATACACGTGAAATAAGTTCTTCGAACACTTTAAGTACTTGGTATATGACCCCTCAAAGCATGGCGGAACTCATCTGTGTTCGGATGCAGTAAAGTGGTATAAGTCATGCATTTTTAAAATTTCATAATTCGGCCGATTTTAGTGTTTTATGAACCGGACTTTTTTTTTTGTCTTACTTGTCAGTGTAATAGGAAAATTTCACTAAATATAACTTATAGGACCGGGGGACCGTATAAAAATTTAAATTTCGTAATTTTTTAAGAAATGTTTTTCTTGACCCAAATCGATTTAAAAATAACTCTACACCTTATTTAAACAATTTTTGTAATTAAAAGTATGCATCTAGGACCAACGGTTGCGAAAATAAAGGTCGGTCAGTTTACACGTGGACCACTGTATAGTATCAGTCTGAAAAAGCAGCACGTTCGAAAAAGAAAAAAAATGTGAAAGCTTATGAAAGTATTTTAGATGCATTTACATGGGATTTTTTGAATACGGTTAATAAAATTGTAGTACAGTTCCAAGTAAAAAAATTAGAATGATAAAAAAAAAAAAAAAAAAAAGGAATTGTGAAAAAAGGTTTTTTTATGCATCGCTTATGCAAAAAGTAATACAGGATAAAACTTAATATTGTAAGAATCTACATAGTTTGTAGAATCTTTAAGCATAAAAATTAAAGGAAATAATACAAAAATTAAAATAATTATTCAAACTTTGGAAAAATCAAATATTGGAATAACCATTTACCTGGTTCAAAACGTTAGAATAATACATTGTAAATAATGCGTGTTAAAAAAAAGGAAAAACAGTTATTTTTTAATATTTTGTTGCATCACCTTTACATTTTATAACAGTACAAACTCGCTTTGCCAAGTTAGCTACAAGTGGTTCACAATGTTTTCGGCCGCCTAGACATGACCATGGCGACTTAATGCGAGAAAGAAGCTCAACTTTGTTTTTTTGGCGCAACATCTTGCAGTCTTTTCTTCATTATCCCTCACAAATTCTCTATTGGATTTAAATCCAGCGAATTAGCTGGCTAGAGAAGTGCGTAAAGTTGGTGTTGGTTAAGTCACTTCTTGGTGGACACTGACCTGTGTGAAGGTGCTAGATCATGTTGGAAAATAAAATTGTCAACACTTAGATCTTCCGACGATGGTATGATGGACTCCACAAGGATTTCGTGATATATCTCAGAATTAATCCTTTCGTTAACGATACATAGCTTTCCAGGACTATCTGCAGTCATGCAAGCCCATACCATTACACTGGCTACAAATGTCACTGATCGTTTCATGCAGCCCTTGTCATATGCTCTTTGCTTCATTCGCCTTACACGAACACCTTAATCACAATATGTTATGCAAAACACACTCTTATCACTAAATAATATCTTTTTTCCGTCATCCAGGCCCCAGAAAAGTCTTCTTTTGCACCACTTCACTCTCTTCCTTTTCTGTTTAATAGTCATGAGGGGCTTTATCTTTGGTACAAAAGATTGAAATCCAAGTTTATGGAGAAGTCTCAGTGTTGTAGATTTACTCACATTAACACCGTGTTCTTTTCACTTTCGATGCAAATGTCTTACATTTCTAAAACGGTTTTTTAGCAATGCTCTTTAGCTTTCTATCATTTCTCAGATTAATTTTTGGCTTTCATTTGCTATTCAGATGCTTGTTTTCAAAATGCCCGTCGTTAAAATACTGCTTTATTGATCTACTACACTTGGTTGAGAACATTTTATGTAACTGGAGATATATTGCTGATTTCGAACTTCTTTATGCAAATTAATAATACGATGCTTTGTACGAACGACCCATGTTTCACACAAAATGAAAACAATGATGATGCAAAGCGTTTTTATAACTTAGAAAGAAGTACCACAGAAGATAATTTTATGTTTAATTTATGTAACCTTCTGAACGAATCAGAAAAATTCATAAGTATTCTAATTTTTTGAATCGTCTATTTTGCTATTCTAATATTTTGATATTGAAAATAATTTTACAAAAATACAATATTCCCTTAAAATTTAATCTTTTACAGTTTTAATTTTCTTTAATAACATGCAAATTTATAAAAACATCAACCGTTGTTTTTTTTTTTTTATTGTACTACACTGAAATAAAGCTAAATGCAATTCCAAATACTAATGAAATGAATTATTCTAATTTTTTGAATCGAAGCTGTATATATTATTATTTAGTATATGTTTTAAATGAGATGATATATGGTTCTGGAATCCTATATATCAGTGGCGCACTAGTATTTGCGAAAAACTCTCTCTCACCACTGTTTGCGCTTGCGGAAAGTAATATTCGGCCTTTTTCAATAAAGAAAAATTTTATAATAATCTGACAATAAGGTCATGATAGAGTTTATGATGAGTTGAATATTTCTATTAGGAAAACGTGGTAGCTCTTCGGACCGCAAGTCTGCTGCTTTATTTAGTTTAAACGAAGTTTATAGTGAGCTCCAGGACACACACACACACATATATATATATATATAAGAAAAACTACTTTAATCATTTATGTTAAGAACGCACCAGAATTCATAAACAATTTTGTTTTAAAATAAATTAATTCAATTTTCTTCCGTAAAACATGAATGAAAAATTTTATTCAAAGAGTCTGGTCCCCATTTTGATTAAAATTAAGTGGTATATCTTATACTATCGCCCTTGAAAGGGTTAAAGGTTTATGAAATAATTTCTTTTTAAAACATAACAAGGAAAAAAATAATGCGCCATGCATAGATTATGCACAGACTTTCGAACATTTCCAGAACTCTGTAACAAAACTTCACTGTTTAATAAGATAAAAGAAGATATCTAAATAAACAATTTAGAAAACGTGGTACGTGTTTTAAAATTTAAACATTTTTTGCATATTACTTTGTGTGTATAAATTTTATAGGTTACGTACAGGGATACACAAAGGATATAGAGTACATTGCCGTTTAAAGACGGAAATTTCTGAATGGGAATTTTAAACTGTGCTATAAATTTCATTGAACTATGCTTTAGCATATGATGTACTATAAATACCAATGTATAGATCATTTACAGGAATGAAAAAAAAAAAATGTTATTCGAACTGTTGATATACAGTATTCTGAATGTGTTGGAAAGTGTTTAATAATCTATGCTGGACGCGTGATTTTTTTCTTTCTTGTTAAATCTGGTAAATACATTGCTTTCTGAGGATTATAACGATCAAGCATGCTTTTCGGAATCGTGGGTATATTTTCGATCGTGGTTATATCATATTTTTCTAATTTAAGAAATGTCTCTCCTTGTTTATAGCTTAGATCAGGGACGGCAAACCTGTTGCACGCGAAAGAACAATTTTGGCACGGTGTTGCTTGTGGCTCTAAATCAGTATACGCTAATATTGACAAAAGACACGAACTTATGATGAAAATATGATTACTAAAGAAGATCTGATCTTGTCTAAATTCGATTAATTGGAAGTTAAAGAATTTTAATTGTGGCTTTTTAAAGTACCGTAAATTACCGCATTAGTAAAAATACCAATGGTAAAATTGTAGTAACTTGGAAATTAATTTCAAACCTATTTAAAGAAAATGGCGTTTGCCCTTTTAATAATTTTTTCTTCTATTTATGTTCGCAAGGTCATTATTTTCGCAAATCAATTATACGAAAAATCAAATAAAAAGCATCTGTCAGATAAATCCAGTTCAGTTTACATTCTGTTGAAATTAACTAAGTATAAACCTGATATTAATTATTCTTCATCCAAAATGCAATAACAAAATTAATCACATATATTTTTTTAAATAATTTCTAAAATATAATTGTTTTTACAATTATTATAATGTAATACCTACATGTATGTTGCAAATATTTTTAAAATCTTAATATGTAATTCATGATTTTTCAATCCACTGAACTTTTTCAATAGTTGGCACGTCAAGGTCATATAAAATATTTTTTTTGGGAAAAATAGCACGCGACTATAAAAAGGTTCGCTAACCCTGGCTTAGATTATGAATCGATGTAAAAAAAATAACATTCCACCTAGATAATTATACCACCCAGATAACATTCCACCTAGATAAAAGTTTTTGGTCGATGGCATAATTAAGTAGCACCCTAAATAATTAAATGTGAACATTACTGTTAATGCTGTTAATTTATCCCCTTTATCTGTAAAGAATATTTATTGAACATGAAAATGTTTATTTAAGAGTTGATAACATCCTAAAAACCGCTTTAAGAAAATTGATGAATAAACTATATAAAAAAAAAAAATACTTTAGGAGTTGTTTCCGAAAATCGGTGGCAGTGAAAGAAACTGTGATTGTATACATGTTTCTTTAAATCTCAAAGATATATATTCTGATGTTCAACAAAAGGTTGAAATTTCAGTGAATGATGAAAGTAATGAAAGGCTATTCTAGCTTATTTATTTTGTTCTTCGGAATTCACAGAACTGGTAAAAGAATGGCGAAGCAAATATTTGAATGAAAGAGTAATAACCTCAGTAAAGACTGAATAAAAATTTCGCATCCAAATTCAAAATTCCGAACTTTTCATGCATGTATGGATAACAATAATTTTACAGCTGTGGCTGAAAGAACCGAGTTTGGATTTAAGAACAGACGTGGCTAAAGTAAGTGGAATTTATATGGATAGTAAATGAAATAAATGCCTTAGAGCAGAACGTACGTCTAATGAAATAAATAACAGTAGATTAAGCATCATTCAAGAAAAATAACATTACACATGGATAATGTTGCACAAGAAAAGATCGATTGTATTACCCTGCTTTGTCCAGCCTCGACCAGGAGGTTCCAATTAGTGACAGAATAAGAATAGGAATTAATGAATGATTAATATAGTGAAAGACAGTTTCAGCTATTTGTTTCTTTTCTCCAGTGTTTATTCAACTGTTAAACGAATGGCTAAGCAAAGATATGAACTAAAATGTAATAACCTGTGTAAAGGACTGAGTAAAAATATCGTGCCCGAATAGACATATCTCAACTTTTCATGCATGTACGGATAAAATTAATTGTGCAATTGTGGCAGAAATAAGCGAGTTGGATTTAAGGTCAGCCTTGGAAGGATGCCTTACAGCAGAACGTACAGTCGTGGAAAAAAAAAAGTAAACACCCCCTACTAACTCTGCAACAAATTAGAAGAATAAAATTGTAGAAGAAAGTTACTGGTGCCAAACGATTGGAAATAAAGTCTACTTTTCAAATGATGTGTATAAAACTTGCTTAGGGGGGCATCTACCTATCAAAATGAACCCAAACTTAGTTTTTTTCAGTAGCAATACCCAAGTTTAACAACATAAATAGATTCTACATCCTTCAATTAGCCTAAATGTAAATTTTCATGAAATTCGTACGACTAGTTTCCGATAAATTAATTATTTTAAAATGAGCCTATTTTAGGGGCTGTATCCAAATTGAAGTTCGGTAATCGATTGTTGAAATGTTACAGAATGACTATGTCTCTTCTATTCATGTATTACTTCTGTCCAATAGGACCCTTTCACTCGCTTAATATGTTTCGACTCTTGCCAGCCCAAATGTTTCCTTAAAATAACTAAAATATATATTTTTCAAAATATGCTTTTTTGGACATCATAGACGGCCCCTTAAATCATCATTTTGACGTTTTTTTACTTATAATTCGAAAACTACTTGAAAAAAAAACTGAATATTAAAGACGTAAATTATCACTTGGCTAACTAAGCGTAAACCAACAGAATGAAACATGTCCAAGCCAGGAATCGAACACGGCTCCTGGAATAGCGCTCCAGTGTTCTACCACTAAGCCACGAGGACGATGCCCGGCTTGGCATCCCTCACTCACATAACTCGGCAAGACTGCTACCGTAGCTGCAAGATGGAATAGTCTTCATTAGCACACAATCTAGTGGCGAAAACATGAGAGGCAATTGAACCCAGCATCGGTGAATATACAATTTTAATTAATTTTTGAACTACTTTTCAGCAGTGAAATTACGCTTGAAATTATTGAATATTAAATACGTGAATAATTACATTGCTAACAAGCCGTAAACCAACTTAGTGAAAAATGTCCAAGCCGGGAATCGAACCCGGGCCCCTGGAATAGCGTTCCAGTGCTCTACCACTAATCCACGAGGTTGATGCCCAGCTTGGCATCTCTCACTCACATAAGTCGGTAAGTCTACTAGCGCAGTTATTAGATGGAATAGTCTTCATGAGCACACAATCTTGCGGCGTAACATGAGACGCAAATGAACTCAGCATTGGTGAATATACAGTTTAATTAATTTGACTTGATTTATTACAATTTAATTAATTTGACTTGAATCAACTACTTGAAAAGTAGTTGAAAAATGAAGTAAAATATATATTCACCGATGTTGGGTTCATCTGCGTCTCATGTTACGCCGCAAGATTGTGTGCTCGTGAAGACTATTCCATCTAATAACTGCGGTAGCAGTCTTGCTGACTTATGTGAGTGAGAGATGCCAAGCTGAGCATCATCCTCGTGGCTTAGTGGTAGAGCAATGGAGCGCTATTCCAGGAGCCGTGTTCGATTCCCGGTTTGGGCATTTTTCACTCTGGTTTACACTTAGTTAGCAAACTGATAAATCACGTCTTCAATATTCAATAATTTCACTGCTGAAAAGTAGTTGAAAAATTAATAAAAAAAAAATGAAATTGAGAATTCACAAAGCAGGACATAATAAACATAAATCTATCAAAAAATTGTAGGTTGCAATTCAAATTTTTTTTCGAATATTAATTTCATAATTCATATTATAAAATTTTTAGAATCACAAATTCAAGGTATTTATGTTTGGATTTTTTAGTATTGTAATTAAACAACAACAACAACAACAAAAAAATATATATCACATTAGGATTATAATTTCAGGAGGTATTAATACAAATATGAAAATGTAATTTAACATTAGAAACTCTCAATTTTGAATGTTTATTACTCAAAAACTTATCATCCAAATGACTTGAAATTTAATTTCTAGGCATAGTTTGAACCGAAGATGTAAAATATAGTGTCAAAATTACGTGTTGCCATTGAAAAAAGGCGAAGTTAGGTCAGGTTTTAATTTGTAGATGCCTACCTAAGCAAATTTTATATGCATCATTTAAAAGTGAACTTTATTTCCAATCGTTTGGTACCTGTAATTTTTTTCTATTATAATTAGTTGCAGAGTTAGTAGGGGGCGTTTATTTTTTTTTCCCACGACTGTACCTTTAATGAAATAAATAACAGTAGATTAACAGTAGGTCCGGGACACATTTTCGAATAATTTTTATTTATTGAGTTAAAATTCTGAAATTTTTTGTGATGGTTAACCAGATCATTAGTAAACAAAATCACATGATAAAACTCTTCATATTTTTTTTAAATTTTAAAATTTATAATTTATTAAAAAAGTGGGGTTGTTTGAAATCGTTATAACTCGAAATATTATTAATAAAATTTCAATTTTTTTTCATTTAAATAAACAGAAATATATAAATTTTAATTTGGATTCAGTATTTTTAAAAATATTAATTAAAAAAAATTAAAAATATTTAACGAAAAAATTAAAAAAAAAATGGTGCAACTTTAAAAAAATAAATAAATCATATTTTCAAAAGTAAATATATATATTTTTTAATTTGTTGAATCAAAATTAAAGTAAAACAATTGAAAAGGACATGTTCCAAGTTTGAACCCTTTATCTTAACGGTTCTTGACTTATAAGAATTCAAATACGAGAAATGTTGCAAAAACCCATCATGAAGAAAAAATCCCTGCCGGCTCGGGCCTACAGGCGGAGGTAGATTTCGAAGTTAAGTACTAAATTCACGAACAAAACTAAAATCAAGATTAGAGATAAACCCAGTTCCTCCACTAAGAATGAACTCTAACAATATCTAAAGCTTCTAAACATTTTGTGAAAATTCTAATATACACGAATACATACACGCATGTATATGGAATAGGTTTTAAAAATAGCTAAAGCAAATTCAGATAACCTCAAAGTGTTAAAATAAGTTAATATTTCCATAATCGTGTTTTTATCATGTTTTAATACGTTTTCTCAAACTCGTATGACGTTACCTATTCACCAACTGAGGTCCATTTTATTTCCAATATGACGCAATATTTTTTTTTATTTTTTTTTTAATTCGTCAAACTATTTATTTCATTTTGAGTTTTCATGCGGAAATCTTGCACTAGAAAACTCATGACGTAATATTCAATTTGTTTTCAATTCGTCAAACTATTTATTTAATTTAATTTTTCACGTGAACTTGCAATAGAAAAGCAATTGTTGTAGTGAGAATTTTATTGCTTTTTTTTTTTTAAATTGTTGGCAACTGTTATAACGAAAAATATTTATTTTTTCCTGTCATTGTTGTGTAAGAGCTGGTTTTATCAGAATCTTGTTAAGACGGTATTCAAAATTTTGAACCCTCCCCATTTCCATTCCCTTGGACCGATTTTGCCCATTTTCAATCCCCGCCGAGATATTAGCCATCTTAAAGTTGTTGGCGAGTTTGAAGACGATCCGTGTATAATTGCGACTTTTATCGTGCGGACAAAATTTAGTACATACATACATATATATATATAAACTTTTTAGGTGTGGGTGGTTTTGGGTTCCTGGGGTCGTATAATGAAAAGTTATGAAGGAATTTTTCAAAAGTCGCACCGCGGTAACGACTGCAATAGGTAGTATTTCTTACGAAATCTACCTAAAACGCATTTTTACAAGAAGTCGTTTCCATGACAGCCAGTGCTTGAAAGCTAGATTTTGAAAACAAACCAAAACGAAAAAATTAATATTTCTTGTTCTAATTCACGATTTAAAAGTCATTTTTAAGCAGGGGAAAAAAAAAGAGAAATTTTTAATGAAATAAAATGCTTTTGCAAAATTTGAAGATTTTTGTGTCCCGGACCCCCTTAAGAAAAAATAACATGCACACGGATAATGTTGGCTGATAATGTAGCTGGATTGCATTATTATCCTGCAGTATTTCAGCATCGATTAAGAGGATTCATATAGGGATAATTTAACCCTTAGAGGGCCATCAGGTTGCTAAGAGTGAATATTAGTATGGAACTGTTTATTTTAGTTTGTCTAGACGTAAAATAAGTAAAAATCATAAGAAAAATGAACAAAAATATGTAGTTGTTTTGGAATTTTATGGAAAATATTTTTCCCAATCGATTATAAAGGTAACACAAATTATAGTTAGGCTTATTATGCAATATCTTTTACTTATTGTTTTATTATAGCAAAATGTTAACTAAAATAATACAAAATTATGAAATAAATTACTATACAAAATGATGTGCTAATTATGATATTCTGCGAAGCAAAGATGAATATTGCACATAGTACATATATTATGTGTCCTATTTTCTATGCGGCGTTTAGCACAATTTGGACATCTTTTACGTAATTGCGTTCAGCATGCGTTCTATTTTGACATTCTGTATAAAAAAATGCAGATAAGGTTATAATTAAATACGACAATCACCAATTTTAAAATGGGGAAAAATGTTTCCGTTAGGGGTGAAAGGGCTAAATAAATGATTAAATGAATAAAAGACAAATTCCAGTTGGTTTGTTTCTTTTCTTCGGAGTTAATTCCACTGTTAGGCGGATCCTGAAGCAAAGATTTCAACAAAAGAGTAACAACATGAGAAAAAGACAGAATCAAAATATCGTACCCGAATCGAAATATCTGAACCTTTCATGCATACACGGATAAATATAATTTCGCAATTGTGGCAAAAAGTAGCGAGGTTCGATTAAAGAACAAAGTTACAAGTAAATTTATAGTGATTTTATAAGGAATGAAAAAGAGAATATTCTTTACAAAGAAACGAACGTATAAGAAAACAAATAGCAGTAGATTAACCATTATTCGAGAAAAAATAACATGACACATGGATAATGTTAGACTATAAAAGCTGAATTACATTATCCTATAGTGTTCAGCTTCGACAAAGAAAATTCAATTAGTGACAGAATATGGATATGGTTAAATAAATGATTGATATAGTGAAAGACAATACCTGATTATTTGTTTCTTTTCTTTGGACTTCAAACAACAGTTAAAAGAATTATGAAACAAATATTTGAATGAAAGAGTAATAATCAGAATAAAGGAATGAATCAAAATATCGCATCCAAATCATCGAAATATCTGAAATTTTCGAGCATGCATGGATAAAAATAATTTGGCAATTTTATCAGAAACAAGCGAGTTTGGATTTAAGAACAGACATAGCTAAAGTAATTGGATTTTATGTGGATGGTAAATGGAATGGGTGGATGGTATGCTTTAATAGAATGAAAGACAGTTTCAATTGATTTGTTTCTTTTTTTTTGGAGTTCAATCAACCGTTAAACGAAATATGATAGTGGCAGAAAGAACCGAGTTTGGATATAGGAACAGACAATTAGAGTAATTAGAATTCTATATGGATGGCAAATAGAAGAGATGCTTTACAGCAAAACGTAGTGAAATAAATAACAGTAGATTAAGCATTATTCGAGAAAATAAAAAAGGTTGCTCAACAAAATTTGGATTGTAGTATCCTGCAGTGTTCAGCGTTCATCAAAAATATTTAATTAGTGACAGAATAAAAATAGGATTAAATAAATGATTAATGAAATGGAAGACAATCTCAGCTGATTTGTTTCTTTTCGCCTGAATTCATTCAACAATTAAGGGTGTTCTCAAATCCAAAGAGGCAACTTTATGACATAACTTTTAATTTATTTTTGTTCAGAAATGCATGAAACTAGCGAGTGTTGTTGGTCAGAAACTATGTAATCGAACTGTTTTTTCCGTTTTTTTGCAAACGCAATAGATCTTTCAGAAAATAGTGTCAAAGTGGGCGTTTTGAACCGAATTTTCGCGCGAAAGAAGAATAACCACTCGGGGAAGGGTGTAAAGCATCTTTGTCACATGATCAAAATCGCTTATAACTCAATTTATAATTAATTTATTAAAAAAATTGAAAACACAGCTCTATTGCAAATCGTATCCATAATCAGGCCTTTCAATTTTATATTTTTCCGTTAAAAAATAAATTTGTAAATGTGTCAAAGCGTTTTGTGCTTGTTGAGAAGAGCAGATGAGAACAAACGAATGATGAAGCAAAGATTTGAATGACAGAGTTACAATCTGATTAACCCCTTCGGGACGAGCGTGTTTTACAGAATTTTTAATCTTTAATCACCGGTTTTTTAAAATAGAAATTTTTGCCTAACTGAATTGGGAAAATGCTAGGATTTAATAAGGCAAAATTTACAATAAAAATTTACTGGTGAGAAAAATACCCGATTTTGAGCACCTTACGCGGCACGAATACCGGTCGTCTCCAAGGGGTTAAAGGACTTAATCGAAATATCTGAACATTTCTTGGATGTACAGGAAAAAAATCGCAATTGTGGCAGGAAGAAACGAGTTTGAACATAAGAGCAGACATAGCTAGAGTAATTAGAGTTCTATATGGATAGTAAATGTACGTAAACTTTAAATGACAGATGTTTGTTAACCTAGAAAAATATAGTAAACCACGCACGAAAATAGTCAATAACCGCTTCCGAGTTACCTACGATTCCAAAACGCGTTCTTTATATTTGGAAAGCTCAGAAACCAATATATCTTTGACATTTAACTCCTTTATGTTCTAAATTAGGAACCCATGAAAATTTCATCTTCTAAAGCATTTTTCGTGATTTTTTGAAACTGCATTAGAAGATTTACACAATCACTTAATAAATTTTAGAAGGATTTTGCCAATTAAAATTAATTCATTAAATTTGAATTTATTGGGATTTTGCGTAATATTTACAACTCCATTCAAATCTTTTATTTGAAATATTTTTTTTAGTATTTTGTAGAATTAGGAAGTGTACAAATATAATGTTCTTACAATAGAAAGATAGAAATATTTCCGAACTGAAACTCCCCCCCCCCCCCAATCTTTTAAACGTGCAGAAAGCTGAAAAGATGCAAAGACAAAAGAAATCATTCCTTTAAAAACCTTTTAGTTTTGTGCAACCCATAATTCTTATGGAACAAGATAAAACAAAGTATCTATAACTCATTCTAAACTGTATTACTGCTAATCGATGTAACTTTTATAATAAGTTATTTTAACGGTATTTTAAAGTACTAAAGAAGCATGTGTAAAATCACAGTTCCTTTCGCTGCTCCCGATTCACGGAAACGGTTCCTAAAGTATTATTTATAGTTTATTCATCAATTTTCTCAAAACTGTATATTGGTTTTTAGGATGTTATCAAATCTTAAAATAAACATTTTCATCTTCAACAAACATTCTTTACAGACAAAGGCGATAAATTAACAGCATTAACAGGCATGTTAACATTTAATTATTTTGTTACTCTTGCATGTATAAATTCAGTTAGGAAGCTGAAAATGTCTAATTGAAAATGGATAGACTTCGAAAAACTGATACTCCGGTTAGAGAAAACTGATTATGTATTAAATTTTAAACCATTCGGTTGGGTAGTGTTTGCGCTGATATATACGGACAGACAGACGGACGGACCAGATGATGACTATAGGTGCGACGTATTTATATAATTACGAACGCACCTATAAACTACAACAATAGCAAATGCGAGTTTCAGTTAAACTATATAAACTAATATTTGAAAACTGGAACTTGTAGATGAGGATTTTCAGTAATCTAATAATTCTTAAACCTCCAAAATATTACATTTCATACAAAATGTGTTTTCAAGTTTTTACAATCTACTAAAAACCAACTTTTCAAAAGTAAAAAAAAGCCAAGCTAAAAAAAAAAAAAAAAGAAAAAAGATGAAACTTGTGGCTAAAAAATGGTGTGATATCATATTTCAAAGCTTATATTATGGTACTTTTTTAACATTTTCCACTAAAAAATTTACAATTTGTAAGTCGAGTGACTTCGTATATGTTGATAGAAATCCTTTTCTCCTGTACTAAATACATCATAACGTGTTTCTGAAAATTCAAATGTTTTAAAATTATGCATCATGGGCTTGGCGGCCATCTTTCCATATTTTACACACATTTCTAAGCACTCAAGTCTGTAAAGGGTAATAACTTTGCATTAATAACGATTTAGAACTTCTGATTTTAACTACGGACAAATAAATTAAAAAATACTTATTTTGAGAAAAAAAAGTTCATTGTTACTGCTTTTAAATGATTAATTACTCTAAAAAAGTAATCATAAGAGGAATAGCGAAGATATGTCACCATTACCTTAACACACAAATTTCCAAGAACACAATTCCGTGAAGGAAAAGCATAAAATGTGTGCTTTGGTAACAATGTCGAACTTTGGTTTTCAACTGCAAACAGCTGATAAATTGAAAAAGACTAATATTTTGAGAAAAGAAATATTTTTTTATTGCCTTTAAGTGATTAATTATTTTATGAAATAAATCATAAGATGAATCCTTTAGTTAGGTCACTATTATTTTAAGACTCAAAGTTCTCCGAATACAAGTTCGTAACGGAAAAGCTTATAATGTCTGCTTAAGTAACAATTTTGAATTTCGGATTTTAACTACGGATTAGGGTACATAGAAATTTGTGTAAAATATGGAAAGATGGCCGCCAAGCCCATGATGCATAATTTTAAAACATTTGAATTTTCAGAAACACGTTATGATGCATTTAGTACAGGAGAAAAGGATTTCTATCAACATATACGAAGTCACTCGACTTACAAATTGTAAATTTTTTAGTGGAAAATGTTAAAAAAGTACCATAATATAAGCTTGGAAATATGATATCACACTATATTTTAGCCACAAGTTTCATCTTTTTAGGTGCGTTCGTAATTATATAAATACGTAGCACCTATAGTCGTCGTTCAGTCCGTCTGTCCGTCTGTCCGTCTGTCCGTCCGTCCGCATATAACAGAGCAAAAACTACCCAACAGAATGGTCTGAAATTTCAAATGTATGATTGGTGCAAAATTTTGTCGAGCCATTTCAAATTTTATAAAAATCGGATGTATAGTTTAATTACAGGGACAGTCAAAAGTTTTTCTTTACATTACGGCCAATGGGAAAAATTATTGCAAGTGCATTTTAATGGTGTTACAGCCTTCCGAATCGTCTGAAATTTTAAATATATAATTGTTGCAAAATTTTGTCGAGCTATTTCCAATTTTATGAAAATCGGATGTATAGTTTAATTACAGGGACAGTCAAAAGTTTTCCATTACATTACGGCCAATGGGAAAAAGTTATTGCAAGTTCATTTTAATGATGTTACAGCCTTCCGAATCGTCTGAAATTTTAAATATATAATTGTTGCAAACTTTTGTCGAGCTATTTCCAATTTTATGAAAATCGGATGTATAGTTTAATTACAGGGACAGTCAAAGGTTTTTCTTTACATTACGGCCAATGGGAAAAATTATTGCAAGTGCATTTTAATGGTGTTACAGCCTTCCGAATCGTCTGAAATTTTAAATATATAATTGTTGCAAAATTTTGTCGAGCTATTTCCAATTTTATGAAAATCGGATGTATAGTTTAATTACAGGGACAGTCAAAAGTTTTCCATTACATTACGGCCAATGGGAAAAAGTTATTGCAAGTTCATTTTAATGATGTTACAGCCTTCCGAATCGTCTGAAATTTTAAATATATAATTGTTGCAAACTTTTGTCGAGCTATTTCCAATTTTATGAAAATCGGATGTATAGTTTAATTACAGGGACAGTCAAAGGTTTTTCGTTACATTACGGCCAATGGGAAAAAATTATTGCAAGTGCATTTTAATGATGTTACAGAATACGAATGGTCTGAAATTTTAAATATATAATTGATGTAAAATTTTGTCTAGCCATTTCAAATTTTATGAAAATCGGATGTATAGTTTAATGACAGGGACAGTCAAAAGTTTTCCGTTGCATTACGGGGAATGGGAAAAGAAAATATTGCAAGTGCATTTTAATGATGTTACAGACTATGCACTTATGAAGTGCAAAAAAATATACATTCAGTACAATATGGGGTGCAAAAAATAATTATAAAACTAGTTATAGTACGAACGCACCTCATTTGCCACGTTTGACGAGCAATTTCCAACTTGTTTCTTTTCTTTTCATTTTTTTTTTTTTTTTTTTTTTTTTTTTTTTTTTTTTTTTTTTTTTTTTTACTTTTGAAAAGTTGGTTTTTAGTAGATATCATTTCTTTTTTTTTAAAACAAATTACATATAATTTAAATAATCTACTTACTTAAATTAAAATCTAACAAAAACATAGCTGTGAAAAAAGGGAGCCAAGTTCTGTAAAGACAATGGCAAGAAAAGAAGTGATATCTAAGTGGGTGCCAAGTTCAAATAAAATTCACTCAAACTTACCTACAGAAGTATTATAGCATTTTTTAAATTGTTTAGAAATAAAAATTATTGATAGCATATTAATAATAAATCTAGCACTTGGCAAGTTTTTACCTACGAGTCATTTATATTTATTAATGACATTATTATATCAAAACATGTTATTTCATGTTTGGAAGCCTTCATTTGAGTGAGCTCCTTTCTTTTGAAAGGTGGTAGGATAAAATATATCCCACTTAATTTTAACTGCAAAATGCCCCATTGACAACTAGAATTCAGGACTAAAAAGTTTAATTTTATTAAATACGTTAAAAGAAGCTTTTACCCATTTTGAAATAAATTTGTTTTTAAATTCTGGTGTGATTCAATCATTTCAGCATGTCACGAATAAAAGCTCTTTACCCCTGAAGTGTTAAAGGGGTGCAGTCTCTAGAGGGATGACCAAGAACAAGCGTAAGGGTATCTGTCTCTTTCTGAGGCCTTTTAGTCTGTTTGCATTGAGGTTTCTGGAGGGTGGGTGCTAGAGTAATAACCAAAGACGAGCGGGAGTGTATCTGTGTATTTATTGGTTTATTAAATCTTTAACATTTGTTTATAATAATAACTATATTAATTTTTTTTATAATGGCAATGTTGTTAATATTAACATCATCATTTTATTAAGACATGAAATTGATGGGTATAACATTTATCAAAAACTTGCCAAGTTCTAGATTTATTATTAATATGCTATCAATAATTTTTATTTCTAAACAATTTTAAAAATGCTATAATACTTCTGTAGGTAAGTTTGAGTGAATTTTATTTGAACTTGGCACCCACTTAGATATCACTTCTTTTCTTGCCATTGTCTTTACAGAACTTGGCTCCCTTTTTTCACAGCTATGTTTTTGTTAGATATCATTACTTTTTGTAAAGTTACAATATATTTAGACATTTTACTTAATGCTTTTTAATGTGTTTACATGTGACTATTTTATTCACCAAGCAACATTCAATTTTAATTTAAATTTCCAACAACAAACTATTTAGCTGTCAATTTGCGGCTGAAATCTATATTTTAACACTGCTACATTGAATGCATGTTTTGAAACGAAATGTATTGATTCTAAATTTTTATTGTTTCTGAAACAACAATTCCTATTAAATTCCTATATTAAATTTTCCTATTAAATTTTCCAATTAAATATCCTATAGCTGGGCCTGCTTTTTTGTACTGAAAGTGAAAAATAAAGTTATGTGCTTATGCCACACTGGTGCCGGCAAAGAGGCACTGCAGAGGAAGCACATTGCCTCTCCCTGGATTTTCAAATTTAACTAATTAAATATCCTTTTCTCTGATGATTTTCAAAATAACAAGTGGGTAAGTGTGATCACAGATCGCACAGAGGGTTTCGTTTAATATTCCTTTGAAAACACTTTATCCTTTTGAAAAATCTGTTAGTTCCACATTTCGCAACCAGGGCCGCACTCTATTCTAAACAAACCTCTATCCGAGCGAAACTCCGTTTTACATACTATCCGTAGATATATTAGTCAAGGGGATTGAACCCATAGCGCCCGAGATAAGACGGCGCCCCTAGCGGTAAAAGTGGAACTAAAATATGTAAGGCTATGGTGCATAATATGAAAGAATGGTCAAAGGGGTGTCGGCAAAAGTTGGAAAAGTGCTCCCCGGGTGAAAAGGACGGAAGTTAGAAAAATTTCTTAAAATACACAAGTTAGAGCCCGGAGGAGTAAATAATATAAGACTTTTTCAAAATTTTATGATTTGTCGTGTGGTCTAAGGTATTCAGCTATACGTATGAGAAAAGTCATGTCTCCAACTTAATTAGGGGCTCCCTTAGAAAGAATTGCTTAAAATACATATGTGGTAGCTCAAAGAGTTAAGCATAAGAATTTTTCAAGATTTTATGATTTGTCACCTGGCCTCAGGTGTTCTGCTATAAGTATGCAAAATTTCAAATCTGCAGTTTAATAAGGGGCTCAGTTAGAAAGAATTGCTTAAAATACGCATGTGGAAGCCCAAAGAGTTAAATGTACGACTTTTTCAAAATTTTATGATTTGTTATTTGATGTGTGTTTAGTTATAAGTATGCAAATTTTCACGCCTCCAACATAATTAGGGGCTCACTTAGAAAATATCGTTTAAAATACACATGTGAGAGCCCAAAGGGTTAAATGTACGACGTTTTCAAAATTTTATGATTTGTCGTTTGATGTGAGGTGTTCAGCTATAAGTATGCAAAATTTCTCGCCTCCAACATAATTAGAGGTTCTCTTTGAAAGAATTGTTTAAAATACACATGGGGGAGCCCAAAGGGTTAAATGTACGACTTTTTCAAAATTTTATGATTTCTCGTTTGATGTGAGGTGTTCAGCTATATGTATACTAAATTCCACGCCTTCAACCTAATTAGGGGCTCACTTAGAAAGAATTGATTAAAACACACATGTGGGAGCCCAAAGGGTTAAATGTACGACTTTTTCAAAATTTTATGATTTGTCGTTTGATGTGAGGTGTTCAGCTATAAGTCTGTGAGATTTCACGACTCCAACCTAATTAGGGGCTCACTTAGAAAGAATTGTTTAAAATACACATGTAGGAGCCAAAGGGTTAAATGTACGACTTTCTCAAAATTTTATGATTTGTCGTATGATGTGTGGTGTTGAGCCATAAGTATGCAAAATTTAAAGTATCCAACATGTATAGTTTCTGAGAACGGGCTCTGTGACGGACAGAATATCTCAATTTGTTGATTTTCTGTAAGCAAGTAAACCCAGATAAACCCCCAGTAAGTAGATAGGTTTACAATAGAAGTCTATGGGAATTTGGCGAAATATTAGAGATATCGCCAAGGTGGCGTCACTTTTGGCGACTAATTTTGGTCGCCAAATTTGGCGATATATCGCCATGTTGGCGAGAAACTTGGCGGTATTTGGCGACAGAACAGAGTCCCCTCCTACGGCAAATTAAAATTTCGCCTAATAGACGTAATGTTAAAGTAAAAATGGGCACCCCCAGGTGGGTAATTCATCGATTTTTATAATTTTTTTTTTTTTTTTCCTTAGTTTTGTTGTGTAAACAAACTTCGCACCGAATTTGAAGTCTGTAGCTGCTGTAGATATACGAGATCTTTTTGATGAGTGAGTCAGTCAGTCAGTCAGTCAGTGGTAAAATTATCGATTATCAGACATTTTCAAATGTCATTATCTCGGAAACTAATTATGCGTTATTTATAAAATTTTGGATTTTAGGTAATTAGGGTGGCCTTACTACACATTTCGTATAACAAGTACGTAGGTCTCATAGATTTTCAGTAGTAGAGCATTGAAATTTGACGAAAACAGCTCGAAATGGTTCGTGTAAATAACACACGGCTATGTCAGGCGAACTTGGCTGACACACTGCCGTGTGTCTAGATGAGTTTTATTAGAACCTTTGTAAGTAGAAAGGAAACCCAATATGTGTACATTTTGTTTACATATCATTCATTTCTTAGAGTAATTAAGGATTTAAAAGCAATGAAAGCTAACTTCTATACTCAAAGTATCAATCTTCTTCAATTTATATGGTATTTTAATTTTTATGAAGAATGAAAATTTTGTAAAAAAAATGATAGAGTCGAAATAACATATAGACATACTAGTTGGTCTTTTAGTTAGATATTTGTTTATTGCTAGATATTTAGTGAGATATTTGTTTAAAGATAACTTTTTATTTTATTTTTTGCAAAATTGTTTTATCTTTGCAAATATCTATGGCTAATCCGAGAATGAAGGACGACATACAAAACAGTGCAGATATTTTTAGAAACGATTCTTAATGAACCTTTACATATTTTAGATAATTAGTATGCCAAATTCAGGCTTCTACCCCGAACGGTATCACAAAAATTGGAATTTTAGAACTTTTTTTTTGAACCTTTTTAAACTTCGAACTTAATAGGAAATTATTTCTGAGAGCATTAATGTTTCAAAAGTTACAACCATGTTAAATTTCAAGGTCATGCTTTGACAATTCTACTTAAATCGTTATTTAGAACGTTTTCTGCTTGTTTAATCTCTTTAAAGATAGACTTCATTTTTCGAAACAGTTCTTAACACTCTCGCTGTGTAAGTAATTCTTCGCGATGAGCGTCTTTTACAAAATTTTTAATCGTTTATCACCAGCTCTATAAAGCAGAAATTTTTGACTATCGTAATCGGGGAAAATGTTCTGATTAAATCAGGCAAAGTTTTCTTTAAAAGATAACTAGTGGGAATAACCAAATAGTATTAATTTGACGGGAAAATGCATGCCCGAGCATAGCTCAGGCTGCGGATCGAGAGGGTTAACGAGCGCTTAGATCTTAAAATTAACAGCTTGCCAAAATTCAGGTTTCAATCTTTAAGGATATCAAGGTAAACCCAATTTTAGAACTTTTTTGCTCCAGCGCCGTTAAAAATTTCGATTTTTTTAGGAACTGTTCATGGTGAATATTTACGTCTTAAACGTTACAACTATGTCAAATTTCGATTTCCTTAATGCTAAAAATTCCAAATAAATCATAATTTAGAACATTTTTAGAAAGCTTTTTTACTCGTTTCACCCTTTTAAATTTCGATTTTTTTAGAAATAGCATTTAGCGAGCACTTACATCTTAAAAGTAATCACCATATCAAATTTTAAGTTTCTCCCCTCAACAGTTTCATAGAAATCTTAATTTATGAATGACTTTTGCTCTTGCAACCTCTTAAATTTCGAATTTTTTAGAAATTGCTTAGGACGAGCATTTTCGTTTTAGTAGCCGTAATCATGTTACATTTCAAGTTCACGCTCTAGCAATTCCATTCAAACCGGAATTTAGAAAATTTTTAAAAAGCTTTCCACTCATTTCAACCTTTTAAAATTCGATTTATTTAGAAACAGTTTTTAATGAGCATTTACATCTTGTAAGTGACCACCATGCCAGGTTTAAGGATTCTATCCCGAACAGTATCACAGATTAAAAAATACAAGAATTTTTTTGCTCTTGTACACTTATAAATTTCTAATGTATTAGGAAACGCAAAGCATTTACGACTTAGAAAATGACATCTGTGTCAAATTTTATGTTCCTAGCCCAAACAATCTCATTAAAATCATAATGCAAACCGTTCTTAAAACGTTTTCCGCTCGGTTCACCTCTTAACATTTCGATTTTTTACTAACAGTTCTTAGCGTGCATTTACATGTTTAAACAAATCGCCATGCCGAAATTCAGACCACTATCCCGAACGATATTACAGAAATCGAACGATATTGCATATTCAGCAATTGTTGCAGACTAACAATTGCAAATAAATCATAATTTAGAACGTTCATAGAACGCTTTTATGTCGTTTCGAACTTTTAATTTCTACCTTTTCTAGAAATTATTCTTATCGAGTATTTAAAATAACCACTATGTGCCAAATTGTCGGTTTCTATTCCGAACGGTATCACAGAAATTTCAATTTTAGGAAATTCTTTTCTTTTCTATTCTTTTCAATTTCGAATTTAATAGATTATTTTCGCCTCTGTCTAGCAGTTTGATCCCTGTTAAATGTATGCTAAACATTACATCATGTTACTTTTATTCATAATTTAATTAACTATCTCAATCCTTCGCCAAGTAGGAAGATTCTGATAGAGAAATCATGAACTCGTTACTTTTATGTTAGCGGGCGCAGGTGATAAATCGCCTATTATTGTTTCCTTCTCATGCATTCGTATTGCCTTAATTTTATTTAAACTTTAATCCTTTCACTTATTTTATATAAAATGCATAACTTTAATTTAAAATACAAACGTTTAAGATACATGCCTTTCATTATTTAATTTTAAAAAAAGGAAAAGAAAAGAAAAAAACTTGAGAACAGGAATTCTGCTTTTTCAGAATTTAGTGTCGCCCCCAGCATTTCCATTACTGCATTTTCTTCCGACAGACTGATGGCTTCTATTATTATGAAACAGCCATTATAAATGAAGTGTTAGGTGAAGATGAAAGAGCAGCCGTAAAAAGTTAGAACTCTGATTTTCTGGTCAGAATGGGGGGTGGGGGGTGGGGAGGGATGGCCATAATTTTTTTTTTTACGGCTGCTCTTTAATCTTCACCTAACACTTCATTTATAATGGCTGTTTCATAATAATAGAAGCCACCAGTCCATCAGAAAAAAATAACTCGGTTAAGCGGGACTCTACTGCAGTACAAAACATATTTCAATTTTAAGACTTAAAGCACACGTTTTATTTTATGCAAAATGACGTCATTCGCATCCGCTTAAGAATTCCACTTTTACGATCTACTCTTAAACATCTACAGTAAAGCATGCATAGCACATCACTATCGCGAAATAATGCACAAATGCAGCAAAAAGATTCCGTCATTCAAGAAAATCGAAAAAAAACAAATAAAAAAAAACGGCTTTCTAATGATTCATAGATACTTACAATTAAATGTAGTATATAATAGCTCCATTGTTTTAACAGAAATCATTCGTTTATATTTTTTTCAAAATAGCACTTTCTACAGAAATGAAGTACTTCCGTTGCCAATATTAAGCAAATGGCTCCAAAAACTAAAAAAAAAAATCAATATTTCAAAAATAAATGAAGATACAGTTTTCAAACAAAATGCATTTAAAAGAACTTTTTTTTTCCAATACGACGGTATAAAAATTGAAAATGTGCGATGCTTAGAAGTTTAAAAAATTGCTAAAGAGTATTTAATCGTAATGCTTTGTTTTACGGCTAGCTTCTGTAAGATAACGTTATTTTTTGGACACAAAATAAGCTGGGAGAAAGAAATAGCATACCGTACCCGAGGCTAATTATAAAAGAAATGCCAATTTCATTATCAAAGCATTGTTTTCAATTTACCACGCAAAAAATAAAAACTGCTACTGGCGAGGTAAAAAATACCATTGGCGAGTTTTAAACCTGGCTAACATAAAAGTACCAAGAACTTCTTCCGATCATGTCAGCATTGTGTAGCTTTTTCGTTGTTATGTGTTTCATCTTTCTTGAGAAAACCGCTCAACTCTCGTAGGCATTTATGCTTCATGTTCGTTTGAGCACAGCTATCTCAAACGCACCGTGGTTGGCGCAATACATTTTTTGGGGGTACTTACTTTGGGGGTACCAACGCAGCTTATATATTTTATATATATATATGTATACATATATAAGTGTGTGTGTGTGTATATTCATATTCATTAATATTTAATAAAGTTAACGATTAAATTATATTTAATTTTTCGCCTACTCAGGACAATATCATATTAATTTCTAATAGTATACTATCTTTAATGAGAATAAAATGCACAATGAGTGTATTTGTTATACCTAATGCTATGAGAGTATGGATTTTAATTTGGTAATTTTTTTTCCTGTATCCTTATTAATCTTGTTTCATTTTTAACTTAATTGGTGTTCAATGGTTTATTTCCCGGTTTTCTGTGTGTAGTAGTCCCAAATTCATATTCTTCAGCTTTTTTACCTGTTACCTCTTACCTGTTAGACCTAGCTGGCGAAAATAGCATGTTGGTTTTATTTATTAAGAAACTGTTTATTTGGTATAAAAACACACTTTTATTATAAAATACACAAAACTATGGCACAGATGTCATATTGGCGCGATTGTTTTCTGACACCAATTTGGCGAAAACATCAACAGCATAAACAATAACGTCGGGGTTAACATATCAAGAAAAATAACGATACTTTGGCGCCAATTGAGTTCCCGTTTCGTACATGACATTGGCGTCAGAAAAAGATCGCGCCATTATGGGGCGTATATGACATCTGTGCCAAAACTTTTATTAGAAACACACACAAATTATTTTATTATAAAATGCACAAAGTTTGATTTAATGTAAAACACACGCAATCTCTTCTATTGGATTGTCATATGAAGGATAATATCATCAAAATTTCTGGGTTGCTATGGAATAAAATTGCCATTTTGGCACTAAAAGGATACCCCAATGCGTCTGAGACATCGTCTTTGCCTCCGTTTGCTCATATGTTGAAATAAGTTCAATAATAGGGAGATTTGGCACAGATGTCGATGTTTGGCCAATTTTTCGAAAACATCGACATAATAAACAACAACATCCGGGTTACCATATCAAGCAAAATAACGACACTTTGGCGCCATTTAAGTACCCGTTGCGTATATGACATTGGCGTCAGAAACAAATCGCGCCAATATGCGTATATGACCTCTGTTTTTTTTTTTTTTTTTTTTTTTTTTTTTTTTTTACCTGAAAACCTTTTCATATTCAGCTCAATTCATTTTCAAAAGTTTTGTTTACATTAGGAATGAAACCTAAAATGCCGATAACTTTGAATGCATACTTCTTAAAAAGGTACCATTTCTCTATAAAATCATTTTTATTTTAAAAATCTTTCTAAAAATTAACTTTTATGCAGTTTTATTCGAAAAAATAATCTTGATGGAAAATATTCATCTACCAGATTGAAGTTGAAGTGGATTTGTGCTATTATAATGTGGATAGTACGCGCTCGTTGGCGGGTTTATCACTGTTTGGCACAATTTGATAATTTTAGAATGAATTAACAGTTTTTTGCATATTAAGGATAGAAATTTTATTTTTTTTAACTAAATTTTATAAAAGCACGTAGATCGAGTAATTACCAGTCCGAAAATGCATTCCATACTTTTTTCTGTCCATTATTTAAGTCTGTAGCTTAATTGAATTAATATATGTTTGACGAAGGATTTTTTGATCATTTTCAGTATCTCGACGTTTTTAAAAAAATCCTGTATCTCTGTTTATAATTATTTTATTGAGACCAAATTGAAGCTTTTCTTCAGTAGATTCTTCTAGTCTTAATTTTATTTCTCTGCGATACTTGCTTTCTTAAATATCTGAAATTTTAAAATGCCACGTTTGGCCGATTTAACATGGACATGTTGTCTTCAGTATAATAAGCAGTTACGCTGTTCTGGCTTTTGTTTCTTGGCGTTTGTTTGTTTGGCGGGGTTAGCATTTTTTTTATAGCTTGGCTTGGCAGAACGACCGTCCTGCTGGATATGCGTCCAAAATATTGTGTTGTAACATATGCTTAGAGCGTTCATACTTCTAGACTTACATAACCTGACACCTTATAAAAAATGGCGTGTATCGTTTCAAGAGTAAATAAAAATGGACAAGGTACATTTTCTATGTGTATGGCTTTCAGTCGTCAGCGATACATGTAAATTTTCAAAGTGCATTTTGCCTAACACTTCAAAGAAAGCCGTCTACATTTCTTTTACAAAAGCGGGGGAATCATTTATAGAAAGATTTCATAACTGTATTTTGAAAGGGGATTAGAGCAAGAAAATAAGCTTTATAAATCAAATCAATGGAAGTTTTGTTTTGGATACAAAAACAAATATGCAACTGAAATACTATTTTGTTTAATCCTTTATGCTTCGACTGTACTCTAAAGTACCATTAAAATAACTTGTTATAAAATCCATTTAATACATAGATTAGTAGTAATACAGTTTAGAATGTGTTATAGACACTTTACTTTATATTATTCCAAAAGCAGTATTGGTTGCACAAAGCAAAAATATTCTTAAAAGGATGATTTCATTTGCCTTTGAATGTTTTCAGCTTTCTTGACGTTGAAAGATTGGGGGTGGGGGTGGGGTTCAATTCGGAAATATTGCTATATTTCTATTGTAAGAGCAGTAAATTTGTACATTTTCTAATTCTATAAAATACTAAAAAAAATTTTTAAATAAAAGATTTGAGTGGTGTTATTAATTTTGCACAAAATCCCATAAATACCAATTTAATTAACTCATTTTAATTGGCATAATCCTTCTGAAATTTATTAAATGGCTGTATAAATGTTCGAATGTTGTTTAAAGAATTAGCGAAAAATGCTTTAGAAGATGGAATTTTCATGAATTCACAATTTGGGACATAAAGGGGTTAATATGCTTCAAAACCTATTAGAAAAAGTTTTAGAAAATCAGTGGAAAAAAAACAGCAACTTTGTTTTTATAAATTTTGTTTTAAATCTCTAAAATATATCAGTTTCTGCGGTTTCTGTTCATAAAGAAGGTTTTTGCGGAATCGTTAGTAATTCAGAAGAGGGAATGTTATATTTTCGGTCATGGTTATATTATATTTCCGCAGATTAAAAAAAAAAAAATGCTATTTTCGATCATGGTTATATTATGTTTCTGTAGGCTAAAAAAACATTTGTCTCGTTTTCTAGAGTGTACGTATGAAAATGAATTTGCAATTGTGGAAAGTTGCGAATTTGGATTTAAGGACAAAAGAAAGCAAAATAATTGAGATTATTTACCGATGGTAAATGCAGAAGATGGATTTATATTTATTTGCTTTACAGAGAAACTTACATCTAAAGAAATAACTGACATTAGATTAAGTATTAGTCAAGAAAAATAACATTACAGTTGATTAATTCTGGTGAATAACAGACTGGATTTTATTGTCCTGAGATATTCGACATCAAACTAATAGGATTCAATTAGCGACCCAAATAAGAATAGACTTATTAAATGATGAAGACAATTAAAATTTGCATTATATTTATTTTACTCCATGCTTTATACACCACATGGCCAAAGGTGACCGGTCACTTGCGATTTTAGACGTTTTGTTAACTATCTTGAACGATTATTATCAGACTTTTCAAACTATGTTTTTGAGACTTTCACAAAAGTTGCTCTATACATTTAGCTAACACATGCAAATTATATTTTGATTACGTTCGAGCATGCGCAGTGAATCATTATTCAGTAAATCTGCTCATTTTTCATACAATTTTAATTATTTTTTCATTCTGATTGCGGGGTATAGTGTACAATGTGGTTTGTCATATTTTTTGAAAAGAACTATTTTTTATATATTAAGAAATCTGCAAATTATAAGCAAAAAACTTAGCGAAATTTGGGACTCTTTTTTATAAAAACTTTAATTTCTATACGAGTATACATCCTATCCTCATAAAAATGAACACAGTATATTACAATAAGCCACTTATTAATAATCTAGAGTTTGAACGCTTTTGATACATTAGTTTTTACAGGGTTATCCAAAAGATATTCGTTTTTTTTTCAATTTGTTGACGATCCCCTATGGGGTTTCGGGAAAAAATCTTCTCGGAAATATATGACCTGTACTATTTTGTTTACACACCTGCAGTTTCAGGTTAATTCTTCATATATTTTTCTAGATATTTAACAAAACGTCTAAAATTGCAAGTGATTGGCCATATAGTGTACAACTAGTAAATGAAGGAAAAATTAAAGATTGGAACGAAGCAGGAACCAGAGTTGTTTTGCCTCTGAAATTTTAATGAATATGCGAATGAAAATGAACTTGCAATTGTGTCAAGAGAGAAGTGAATTTCGATTTAGGAATAGCCATAAATAAAATAATTGGGAATATTTTACCGATGGTAATTGGAGAAGATGCTTTACAAAAAAAACTTGCATCTACAGAAATAAATGACATTAGATTAAATATTAGCCAAGAAAACTAACATTACAGTTGGTTAATTCTGGTGAATAACAGACTGGATTTTATTGTTCTGAGATATTCGACATTGAACTGAAGAATTCAATTAGTGATAAAAATAAGAATAGGCTTAAGTAAATGATGAAAACGATGGAAGAGCACGAAAACTCTCAGTAGATTTATAATTTTTATCTGGGCTTTATGCGACTACTAAAAAAAATGAAAAGTAAAGATTAGAATGAAGAGGAACGAGAGTTTTTTTTGCATCTGAATTAAAATATCTAAAAGTTTTATGCATTACATAAAATGAATGTGCGATTGTGTCAAGAGAGTAGGGGATTTAGATGTAGAATTAGCCATAAATAAAATAATTGCGATTTTTCAAATATTGTAAATGGAGATGTTTTAGAGAAAACTTGCATCTAATGTAATAAATAACTCTAGATTAAGTATTAGTCAAGAAAAATAACATTACATTTGATTAATTATGGTGAATAAAACGTTGGATAGTATTATATTGAGGTATTCGACACAAAGTGACAAAATTAAAAATAGGCTTAAGTTAATGTTGAACATGATGGAAGACAATGAAAATTACAGTCGATTTAGGGTAATTACGCGAGAGATAAAACACAGTTTGAGTTGGACCAGTCAAATATTTTGTTAATGCGGCGTCCCACTGATGGCGCAATTATCTCAGCCAGACACTTAAAGATATTCTGTATGGCGCGAAACTTTTTGTTTCTGAAAAACAATATTTTTTCAGTTAAAAATCATTATTGCTTTCTGTAAGTAAAGGCATGTAGTTGCGTATAAAGATACTTTTTAGTAGTTTTTAAAGTAGTCAGAGGATGCTAGAAATGTGTTAAAGAAAACTGCAAGCAATTCCGATCATTTTTAAAGAAGCTGCACCAAGGGCCCCAAGAAGGCGATTAATATTCAAAACTGGTGGTAGCTTAAGTTTGATTTTTTTTTCTGTCATTCATGAAGTAGCGGCGGACATAAGAAGTTGTTAGAAAAAAAGGCTTCTGAATCGAACCATTTTTAAGGGACTGCCTATAGGGGGCCCAACAGGGGACAAGTGATAGTTACAAACAGGGCTCTAACATGAAAGTATGTTACATTGTCTTAGTACTTAACGCTTTAGATCTATAAGTAGTCAAAACTAAGCATAGGGTATGAATTTTTCGTTAGAATAATACTTTAAAGAAATACACAAAAATTGGGTAAATGCTTCAAAAAAGGCCCTAGTGCCCCAATAAAAATATGAGGGTGTTGGTCCTGGAAGAAGAACCCAAGACTAAACTTTAAAATTATGCACTGAGAAGGTGAGAAAATCTGGGAGTGAAAAATGCATGGCGCACAAAAACTTCAAGGGACCTGGTTCGGGCCCTATGGGACCATACGGGGCCCCAGGGTCTTAATTAGAATGTAGAAACGTAAGAATAACTAAATGGAAAAAGGGCTCCAAAAATGAAGATCGGATTAAAAGTGGACAATTTATTAACAATTTATGGTGCAAAAACTTCAAGGTGCCCTGTACCGGGCTCCAAGGGGCCAGGGACATAACTGGCATTTAGTTGGGCATAAAGATATTTTTAGTAGCTTTTAAAGTAATCGGAGGACGCTACAACTAAGTTAAAGAAAATTGCAAGCAATTCGGATCATTTTTGAAGAAGTTGCACCAAGGGTCTCAAGAACGATATTAATATTCAAAATTGGTGGCAACAGTAAAAAAATTTTTTTGTTGCTCATGTAGTAGCTGGAGGATCTAAGAAGTTGTTAGAAAAAAAAGCTTCTGAATCGGACCATTTTTAAGGGAGTTATAATAGTGGGCCCAAAAGGGGCCAACTGATAGTTTAAAACAGGGCCTTAACATGAAAACATGTTAAAATGTCTTAGTACTTAGAGATTTAGATCTTTAATTAGTGAAAATTAAGCATAGGGAATAATATGAATTATTCGTTAAAACATTATTTTAAAGAAACGCACAAAAATGGGTTAAATGTTTAAAAAAGGGCCCTAGGGCCCCAATAAAAATATGAGGATATTGGTCTGGGAAGAAGAGTATTGGTCTGGGAGTCTAAGACTCAATTTTTAAATTATGCACTGAGAAGATGAGAAAAATAGGGGATTAAAAATTATTGGTGCACAAAAAGTCCAAGGTGCCGTGAACCTGCCCTACGCACCCCAGTGGGGCCCAGGGTCTTAACTGGAATGTAGAAACGTGAGAATAACTAAATGGAAAAGGGATACCAAAAATGAAAATCAGATTAAAAGGAAACAATTTATTAACAATTTATTTGCACAAAAACTTCAAGGGGCCCTGTATCGGTCGGGCCCCAAGATGCTGGGGTCTTAACTGAAAAGTAGAAAGGCAAAAATCACTAAATGGGGATAGGTCCCTCAAAACGATGAAGATTGTATGGAAAGGGGGCAAGTTACTAAGTATTTAGTGCATAAAAACTTAAAGGGGCCCAGGGGCCCCGGCCCTTAAAAAGTTACAAATCTGAGCCTCAGGTACATCAGGATCTGTCTTGGGATATTCAAACTTAAATTTTCAGACTTCTACGTGCAGTAGATATTGCTAGCTATCGCACACACACACACAGAACGATTTGTTCTTTTATTAGTATAAGATATATAATTTACTCATATATATCGGCAGAAAAAAGGCGGCAAAGTGAAAATTTCGGAGGAGAGGATATTTATATGATAAGATTATTTACTGTAACTACAAATTAGGGACTTCGTTACAGAAAAAAAAAATCCAAATAATTTTAATAAATTTGTTACTTTTAAAATTTAACATCATTTTTAAATTTACAATATTTTTAATTTTAAATTTTCTATTAATTTACATTTTTTATTTAATTATAAATTTATGTAACTTGTAATTATTCAAATTATAAATTTTACCTTTTTTTAAAGATTTTATAATTAATAATTCTTATAATTATCAAACTCTGTAAGCTCTAGTTATTATGTGCTTGGAGATAAGGAAATAAATTTGTCACGAGTTGGAGAGGAGCGCGTTCGAACGGAATCGCGAAGCGATTACAGAGGAGGGTGGGCTGCGGTGGTGAGCATAGTGAGCTGGGTGCAGAGCCCACATAGGGAATGAAAAAATAATGATTCGAATGAAGCTGAAACCAGAGTTGTTTTGCGCCTGAATCAAAATATCTGAAATTTTTATGCACATACGAATGAAAGTTAATTTAAATACTTCAAAAGAGTGTTGAATTTTGATTTATAAATAGCCAGAAAAAAAAAATAATAATTGCGATTCCTTATGGACGGCAAATGGAGAGTAAATACCTCACAGAAAAAACTCCCGTTTATTGCAGTAAATAACACTAGATTAACTCTTAAATGCCTGATTTTTCAAAAATCATTGTAATAATGTTTTTCGGCTTTCATTTTTTAAATAAATCATGGGAAAAATACTTAAAAAAATCATATATTTTTTAAAAGTATAGTTTACGGCTAAAAAACAGTTTGTTATTAATCGACAATACTGGTGTTTAATAGAAAAAATAATTTCCCTTGATAAAATTCTACAATATTAAACACACAAGAATTTTAGGAACTATAAGAAATAAATTTTACTTGCTCACTGCAGGTCAAAATAGGGTATTTAGCAAGCTTCCAAACAAAACAAAAAGAACAAGTAGCAACAATTGAAAAGATAAATCGATCTTTATTCTTAAACAGCACAAGTGTTGCCATCTGCATGTTGAAAATCGATTTAATAATATATTCAGAATGTATTTTATTGGCATCATTAGGCATTATACTTTCAATATTATTTTAATAGTATTTTAGAGCCTAAATTGGGTATGTTGCCGAAAAGCAACACCAGGAATTTAAGGGGTAAGCATTAGTCAAGAAAAATAACATTACAGTTGGATAATTATGGCGAATAAAACATTGGATTGTATTATCTTGAGATATTTTACACTGAACTAATAGGATTCAATTTAGTGACAGAAATAAGAAGAGGTTTAAGCAAACTATGAAGATTATAAAAGTGAATGAAAATTACCTGTAGATTCATATTTTTTCTCCGGGCTTTGTACAATGAATAAAAAGTACAGATTCAAATGAAGCAGTAACGAGAATTGTTTATTGTTTTATTACTGAATCAAAATACAGTGAAGCTTCCCTTTAACGGAGTTTTCTACTTAACGAAATTTTCTGCTGAACCTTGACTTTGGACACCATTAACATGTAAATTAATCTCCTTATTACGAAAAATACATTCTATATAACGAAGTTTATTTCACTTCCGTGCGTGTACAATATTCAAACGGAAAGGTTACTGTTGCGATGGATGTAGGGATTTATTTCAGCGGATTGTATGAAAATAAAATTATTTATTTATTAGCCCCCGGTACGGTATGCTATTTCTTTCTCCCAGCTTATTTTGTCTCCAAAAAATAACGTTACCTTACAGATGCTAGCAATAAACAAAGCAGCTGTATCATTGTTCAATTAAATACTCTATAGAAATTTTTAAAATTTCTAAGCATCGCACATTTTCAATGTTTATACCGTCGTATTGAAAAAAAAATACTTTTAAATGCAATTTGTTTGAAAACTGTATCTCAAATTGTTTTTGAAAAATTAATTTTTTTGTAGTTTTTGGAACCATTTGCTTAATATTGGTAACGGAAGTACTCGATTTATGTAGAAAGTAAAGGGAAAATAGTTAAAAAATACCAGTTATATCTTTTTGTTGCCATTTTCTCATAACAACCGAAAGAAAATGTAATTAAAATGCATGCTATTTTGAAAAAATATAAACGAATAATTTCTGTGAAAACAGGGAGCTATTATAAACTATATTTAATTTTAAGTTATCTATATTAATGTTACAAACAAATGAAGGCCTATGAATCATTATATAGCCCTTTTTTTGTCGAGTTTCTTGAATAACGGCATCCTTTTTGCTGCATTTGTGTATTATTTCGCGATACTGACGTCCTATGCCTACTTTACTGTAGATGTTTAAGAGTGGATCGTAAATGTGGAATTCTTAAGCGGATGCGAATGGCGTCATTTTACATAAAAGCGTGTGCTGTAAGTCTTAAAATTGAAGCATGTTTTGTACTATTTATATATACATATATATATATATATTTTTTTTTCATCGGGGACGACACTAAATTCTGAAAAAGCAGAATTCCTGTTTTCTAGGTCAATCAAATAAGAAGAAATGCTAAAATCCTTCAATACAAATAAACTCATTAAACGAAACGCAATTTTTCACCTTGATTCAAACAAAAAATAGACGCTTTCAGTGTGACGTCAGTCATGACGTTTTGATTGGAAACTGACTCCAAACAAACGGTTGCTATGCGTCATTTCTTTTTAAATATAAATCGCAGAAAATGTTACCACTACATATTAAATATTAAAGCACTTAGATGTGTGATATAGATATAAGATATAGTTATAATATACAAACAAAATAGAAAATATAACGTAACAACCGTTTGTTTGGAGTCAGTTTCCAACCAAAACGTCATAACTGACGTCACGACTGAAATCATCTATATATAACTACCCATGAAAAGTGGCGTATGAGAACAGAATGATGTCATAAAATAAATGGAACTGCAGTTAATATTAGTATATATTTTCTCTAATTAAATTGAATCCAAGAAACTGCTACTTCTACTTTCAACTCTAATAATTATTGGCTCTCTCATTTTCAAAACAAAGTGACATGGGCCCATCGAGGCTGAGTGGTTAAGGCACCCCGCCGCTAATCGCTTGAGAGCGTATGTCGGCTGCAGGTTCAACTCCCGCTGGCTCCGTTGCACACTCTTTGTGGAGCTCCCGGCTGTATTTTTCTGGTATCGTAAATTTCCTTGTGCTATCTCGTCCTTGTATATTGACGATGACTTATAAACGGGCTTTGATGTTAAGCACACAAGTCAATAAATAATTAGTGTTCAATAAATAAATAAAGAAAGTGACGTATTCATATAAAAGACAACGTTTAGTTATTAAAATATTCTCTGATGATGAGCTTTGAAAGTACTAAGAAGTTTTAAATAAAATGTATATTTTTAACTTTTAACATCTTTTTTCAATATTTTAGTCGCCTTTTAAGTAAGACAGTGAACTTTTTAAAGTTCACATTATATATTTTACTAGAAAGATAGCCCGTCAAAAATGACGGAAAATGATATACAAACATATATACAACACATGTGCAAGAATATGAGTAGTTTTCCTCGCTTGTTCCGCAGTGATAGATGAAAATAACGCAGTTTAAAATGTGGAAATATGTTGACAAATTTTCTTCGTCACCAAGAAAGTTTTCTCTATTTCGCCAAGGCCCCTATACTGGAAAAATACCAAGAATTTATTTTCTGTATCCGGCTATGTAAAGCACATTAAAATTGGGCAGTTAGAATCTCAGATACAACAGCGACGTCTAGTGGCGATTATTGTATTAGTAGTATCGGGATGAAGGAAGATGTAAAGACGTACATTTTCGTATAGTACATTTTAAATTTTGAACCAAGGATTTTGAAAAAAAACCCTCTAATGTGCGGAGTTTAAATTAAATAGCGGTGAGCTCGATTATGAAAGATTAATGAATTTTCAATGGGAATTTCGCCAAATTAGCCAGCCACCGCCAAGTTGGCTTCATATAGGGCAACTTATTTTTGTCGCCAAATTTGGCGATATGTTGCCCAGTTGGTCAAAATTTGGCGCTATTCTTGCAACCCTTCCATTAGTGATTTTCAACAATTACTCATTGTTGAAGCTGGTACCCATTTTTCCATAGGAAGCCTAATCCTGACGTGGGCGCGATGAATGAGGTTGTCCAACCGGAATTGTGAGGGACACACAGAGACTTGGATTTTATATAAATAGATAGATAGATGCCTTCAATACAATAAAAAGGATATTCCAGTTTCACAAAAATGTTACAGATGAACTGTTCGGTTACTTACAAAAGTGGGAATTTTTTTACGAACAGTGTACTTTTTATAAGAAACCCGTACAAAGAAGTATTACAGATTTTTTTTAAAGTTAAGGATTTCGAATATCAAGAAAAAAGAGAAAACTTACGCTACGCTTCAGTTTTTGTTTACCTCTCTTTATTATGCGCTTTTTTAGACATTATTCTAATTAAATTTTTCTCATATGTCTATTGATTCATTAAGAAAAGTTACTGTCCGAATAAAATACATTTTTTCAATATTTCCATTTTATGTGTATTTTATTATACAAATTTTATGAATTTGAGTTGATTTCTGTTTAACGAATTTTCTTCATAACGAAATGTTTAAGTGTAACGATGAGACTTCCTTAAATGGAAGTTTTCACTGTATCTGTATAATGCATGAACGGATGACTGCGAATTTGCAGTTGCATCAAGAGTGTAGCGATAGCCATAAATAAAAGAATTGCGATTCTTTACGGATGGTAAATGCAGTAGATGCTTTTCAGAAAAACACACGTCTAATGTAATAAATAACACTAGATTAAGCGTTAGTCAAGCAAAATAACATTACAATTGGTTAATTCTGGTGAATAAAAGACCGAATTGTATTATAGTGAGGCATTCGGCATTGAACCAAGATAATTCAATTAGTGACGAAAATAAGAATAGACTTAAGTAATTAATGAAGATAATGAAAGAGAGTTCCAGTTGATTTATTTACTTTTCTTCGGGTCTCATACAACTGATAAAATAATGATGTAGTTTTGTGAAATAAATTAAATGAATTCCACATATAAGTGATTAAAATGAATTATATATAAAACAATTTTTTTTGGGATAAACTTTTACTGTAATGTGCTAAAAATTAAAAACAAAATGTTTATGGACCATTGGTTGAAATAAATACGCTTTTTAAAGGAATAAATAACATTGAGAGTGATGTTTCTATCAGTTTGATTAGAAAAAATAAAATAAAATGGATGCATAATTTTAAATACAGCTTCCTGCCAAGGAAAAAAGAATCGATCCACGTGCTCATGAGGATTGAACCCCATTCACACCTACGCGGAACTGAGAGAGAGCGCATTTACCAATCATTTTACGGTTCAATCGAATCACAACAGCTTATTTTTGAAGCAATCAATGGAATTTATGTGATCACATGGTGTTTGTCTCTTGAGGGATGGCGGAGGCAAATTGCAAATACAGAGAAGCTTCCCTGTGTGACCACCTCCATTAAGCGACCACCACCCTGAACGACCATTTTTTCACGGAACGAAATTCATTCTCATAGGCTCAATACTAATTTTATCTCCATTCAGAGACCGTCCCAGTTGAACTCCCTCCATGAGCGACCCATTTCCTTGAAGAAAATTCCGTTATTTTCTGGTCGCTTGAAGAAGGTTTTACTAGAAAAATAATTCAGGAGAGCGCATTATTCACCAGACTTCTAAACTTTAGATTTTTTTATCCAGGTAACTTTTAAGTGTTAAAACCCCTTTGTGTCTTTTTAGGCAATGATTTTAACTTTGATGACAAATTAAGAATGATGGTCAATAAACTCCCCTGCCCTATTCTGTCGGGAAACTCGCAAAGAAACAGATGATTAATGAAATCGTCATTATTTCTTTCCGTCCATAAAAAAAAATAGCACTTATTTGCTGAACTTCGAAAGGACTGGGAAGTAAAAGTTATGAAAAATAAAATCGTAAAATCAAAGTAAACGTCAATGTATTCATTTTTTAAACTCTACAATAATTAACTTATGTAATTAACTTTTGATTTGATACTTAAATTTTTATATTTTTTCCTAATGTGAAAAATAAATTTTAGTAACATTAATTGTTACCTTTTTCAACAATTAAAATCTAGATTTAAACATGACCTCCATTAAGAGACCACCTCTCGGAGCGACCCATTTTTATTGGAACGGAACGTGGTCGCTTTTGGGAGGTTTTACTGTATTTGTTTTACAGGATATTGTATTGAAACAGGAAATATGTCACACTAGCAAAAATCAGTTGAACTGTATTGCAGGAAACTTTATAGACTTTATATAGACGTAACATATAGACTTTAAAAATTGATAATTATTTCAAAAACATGCTAGGTGTTACTAATTGGATGTTGCGTCTCTCAGCAATTATTTAATTTTCATAATTTTTACATAATGCACTATTTTGCTTTATATTTCGTCAAGAGTTTGAAGCAATCATCTACACATTGCCCCCTCCCTATCAAGTTATTTGCGAATACTAAACCTGGAAACACAATTTATGAACTGCAGTAGACTTTTATGTATTTTTAACACAATAAATGGTATTTATGTATTATTCGGGACAGATAGATAGATCGCCAAAAATGGTTGTCAATCGCCAGTTTTATTTATCGTTGTTAATTGTCCCTCATGTTCAAAATGGTAATTTAATGCACATTTAATAAATACATAAGGTTGTTAAAAATGATAAATAATATAAAAGAAATAATAGAATAATAGAAAACAGTCATTTAGTATACATTTATTAAATACATAATATCAAATAGACGGCTTTTACCAATAAACGATATTAACTGCGGTAGTTTTAATTACAGTGGTTTGAGTGCCCACCAGAATGGATGTAGTATAAATATAATGTAACTAGCCGCCCTTGGCGACCACTTTGGCCTCCTCTAAATGTATGCTAAGCATTGCATAACTTTACTTTTATTCATAATTTAATCTTTTTTGGTCAATCCTTCGCCAAATCGGAAGATTTTGATACAGAAATCATGAACTCGGTCTTTTTATGTTAGCCGGGCGCAGGTGATAAATCGCCAAACATTGTTCCCGTCGAATTTTTTTGTATTTCATTTAAAATATAATACTTTCACACATTTTATTTGAAAAACATAAATTTAATTTAAAACTGAAAACTTTAAATTTTATGATTATCAATCATTTCTTTAGAAAGAAAAAAGTAATAAATAATACCATAAACCTTGATATTTAATTTCAACATCAAAGCTTTGTTTTAATTTGCCACGCGAAAAAATGTTTATGACAGTCGCATGAAATGGACTATTATAATACTGATACATGGCGTTGGAACAATATTTGGCGATTTATCACCTGCGCCCGCCTAACATTAAATTACCAAATTGGCCGCCTGGCATATAAGAAGCGAAGCGGTCAACCCGGAACTACTGATGACAGTCACATGACTTAGGCTATTATTATAGAGACATAAATAACATTAAATTACCAAATTGGCCGCCTGGCATATAAGAAGCGAAGCGGTCAACGCTGAACTATTGATGACAGTCACATGACTTAGGCTATTATTATAGAGATATAAATATACTGTATCAATGATTATAAGATATTATATCTCTATATATGCTATATCATATTATATAGTTATACGTGTATAAATACTTTCGTCACTGTCTTTAACATATTAATTATGCAGTTAAAATGAAGAAAGCAAAATATAAATAAACTAGAAAACAGGAATTCTGTTTTTTCAGAATTTAGTGTCGCGCCCGATGAAAAAAAAAATATATACATGTATATATAAATAGTACAAAACATATTTCAATTTTAACCCCTTGGGGACGAGCGACCGGTATTAATGCCACTTAAATTGCTCAGAATTGGGGATTATTCTCACTAGTAAAATTATATTGTAAATTTTGCTTTACTTAATCTGAGCATTTTCCCGAAATTAGGCACAAATTTCTGTTTTAAAAATCCGGTGACTAAAGATTAAAAATTCTGTAAAAGACGTTCGTCCCGAAGGGGTTAAGACTTAAAGCACATGCTTTTATTTTATGTAAAATGACGTCATTCGCATCCGCTTAAGAATTAAACATTTACGATCCACTCTTAAACATCTACAGTAAAGCATGCATAGGACGTCACTATCGCAAAATAATACACAAATGCAGCAGAAAGGTAGCTCATTAAAGAAACTCGACAAAAAAAAAAGGCTATCTAATGATTCGCAGGCCTTCATGTGTTTGTAACATTAATACAGATATATAAAATTAAACATAGTTTATAATAGCTCCATGTTTTAACAGAAATTATTCGTTTATATTTTTTTCAAAATAGCACGTATTTTAATTACATATTCTTTCGGTTGTTACGAGAAAATGCCAACAAAAATATATAATTACTATTTTGGAAGTGTTTTTCCTTTACTTTCTACAGAAATGGAGTACTTCTGTTGCCAATATTAAGCAAATGGCTCTAAAAGTTACGAAAAAAATTAATATCTCAAAAAGCAGTTTTCAAACAAATTGCATTTAAAAGTATTTTTTCTTCCAATACGACGGTATTAAAAATTGAAAATGTCCGATGCTTAGAAGTTTAAAAAATTGCTATAGAGTGTTTAATAGTACAATGATGCATCTGCTTTGTTTTATGGCTGGCTTATACAACGTAACGTTATTTTTTAGAGACGACACAAAATAAGCTGGGAAAAAGAAATAGCATACCGGGGGCTAATAAGTAAATAAACAACAACAAAAAAATAAATAAAATAAATAAATAAATAATAAATAAATAAAATAAGGGTTACTGTACTGAATATTTTCGGGGCCATTGTTGACGTAGTGAATATGACCTGCCCCGGATAATATGTAAGTACCTAAGAAACTGATTGGTAAATAATTCATACGAGTAGTAATTATTCCATCTGAGTGAAAATGTGTCCAGGCTGGACTCTAACCCCGAAACTCTGGCTTCAATTGTAAGTGCCAATTGAGCTAACTGGACGACAGCCCGACCAACACAATATTAGCTCAGAACAACCAATTGATAATGACACCTGGGATGTTATTTGGAGCAGCTCGACAGAATAAACCATAAGTAAACGAACAAAAATAAACTATGGTTGAGAAATTACATTTTTATTAACCCCCGGTACGGTATGCTATGTCTTTATCCCAGCTTATTTTGTGTCCAAAAATAACGTTACCTTATAGAAGCCAGCCGTAAAACAAAGCAGCACGATTAAATACTCTTTAGCAATTTTTTAAACTTCTAAGCATCGCACATTTTCGATTTTTATACCGTCATATTGGAAAAAAAAGTGCTTTTAAATGCAATTTGTTTGAAAACTGCATCCATTTAGTTTTGAAATATTAATTTTTTTGTAGTTTTTGGCACCATTTGTTTAATTTTGGCAACTCAAGTACTCCAATTCTGTAGAAAGTAAAAGGAAAATAGCAATTATATATTTTTGTTGCCATTTTCTCATAACAACCGAAAGAAAGTGTAATTAAATTACGTGTTATTTTGAAAAAATATAAACTAATAATTTCTCTTAAAACAGGGAGCTATTATAAACTATATTTAATTTTAAGTATCTATAGACGCTTTCAGTGTGACGTCAATCATGACGTTTTGGGTGGAAACTGACTCCAAACAAACGGTTGCTGTGCGTCATTTCTTCTTAAATATAAATCGCGGAAAATGTTACCAGTGCATATCAAGTATTAAAACTCTTAGATGTGAGATATAGATATAAGATATAGCTTCAACACACAAACAAAATAGAAATGCAACATAGCAACCATTTGTTTGGAGTCAGTTTCCAACCAAAACGTCATGACTGACGTAACGACTGAAATCGTCTATGTTAATGTTACAAACAAATGAATGCCTATGAATCATTAGACAGCCGTTTTGTTGTCGAGCTTCTTGAATGGCGGCATCTTTTTGCTGCATTTGTGTATTACTTTACGATAGTGACATCCTATGCATACTTCACTGTAGATGGTTAAGAGTGGATCGTAAATGTTCAATTCTTAAGCGGATGCGAATGACGTCATTTTACATAAAATAAAAGTGTGTGATTCAAGTCTTAAAATTGAAATATGTTTTGTACTATTTATATATACATATATTTTTTTTTCATCGGGAGCAAGACTAAATTCTGAAAAAGCAGAATTCCTGTTGTCTAGTTTTTAACTTTTATCGGTGCTGTGTCACTTCTCACGTAACATCGGTACTTTGTCGCATGGCACGTGTGAGGTGACAAGATTAAGCAATTCGAGACCAACATCTCTTACAGGTATTTTATTCGGTTGGCACCACTTTTTTAAAGCGAACACTACTTTCACTTGTACTTTGATAACATGTGCATGTGAAAATATAAAAAGCTAGCGCCTCATTAAAGGTTAGCGCAATTAGCTGATTAGTAAATGAATTATTTACCAGTGTTTACCAATTATTATAAATTATTTAAGAATATTACTTATTTTTATGGCGATATTAATATATTTTTTTTACCTTTATTTCAAAAACACACCAGTTTTTCAACATCTTATTGTATTTTAATAGCATCTCTGCTAAAAAAAATAGATGCATTCAGAAGACTATTTTTATAGCTTATGTCAAAAACAAAACTATTTTTCATATCAGAGACTCTTCTAGTTAGGACTTTAAATTAAAGAAATGAAGCTTCTATAAGGATAAAGTACTTTTGGGTATTAAATATATCAGGTTATATACTGTATTGCATAACTTTTTCCCTTTTTAAAAAATAATATATTAGCTGAAGCATTTCATCTAATTTCATGACAAGCGCAGAAAAATTGTGAAAATGAGTTATCTAGATTTATTTATTTTTTAAAGGAGATAAGATGTATAGGTAATAGGATCTATATTCACATAAAACACCGTATGAAATAAACCTGACAAATGTAATTTTCAATGCAGTTTAAGTGTGTTGTATGGCATTGGCGAATGGGAGAGGAATATAAAAATGCCACTGCTTATTTTATCCAAGGCGGCATATCAAGTCTAAGCCGATATTTATCAATGTAAGAAAATATAAGAACACTTTTTCTGAAAATTTATTGAAAGAAGGTGAATTGTGTTTGTTCTTCGAACGGAGATAAATATGCAGGGTGTCCTATAAATCGGTTCACATTCAAATGTTCATAAATAACCGGTCAAGTGCGAGTATTATTTTGCACAATAAATATATGAATTAGTAACTGGACATTGCACTACACAAATGCATTATTAAAAGGTGTTATCTAAGCTTCAAAAGTTGATGGCCTATAGAGTACTCCACACGTGTCTTTATGTATTTCCAAATCGTCCGTGTCTTTAAGGTTTGATATCGCGGCTAATTACCGACAATGTGATTCTAAAATCATTATCAACAATCCTTTTGCACTTCTGCAACGATAGGTACCTCCAGCGCTCCTCAACTCTTTTGCTGAACGCCTGCAAATCGGAATATGTGTGTCACGGAAAAATGCGATTTTCTCAAAAACTATGTGACCTAGGGTAATCACTAATCGCTAAAGTTTTTCTGCAAGGCTTAAATCAACTTCTACCGACCCTAATTTTCTCATAATTTTAATTTCTGTAGATTTGGAAATAGAGCGGGGAGGGGGGACATATATTTGCATTACATTGTCCACGATATATCTAAAAATATAATACCTAAAATTAAAACAAATGTATTTTTGAGTTTTGCGTTACGAAAGCTTTCACACGATATACAAAGGTCGTTTTTTACCCGACTGAAAAGAAGGGGGTTATGTGTTTCACGCGTATTTGTGTATGTGGATTTCTTTATACCCTCGAAACATCTCAACGGCTGGATGGATTTTAATGAATGAGGCCTCGACCGATTCGTCTTAACCGCCCGATGGTTATAGGATAGGTTTTGTTTTTATAAATTCAAAATGGCGGCCATAAACTACAAAATGGCGGTAGAGACGAAAAATTTGTTTACGAACCCTATTGAGTGGCATATCATTGGATAGGTCTTTCAAAATGAAGACGATGTTTCATTGTCTATTTTGCAGTCAGAAGCTCCGTTTAAATATGACACAACCTGGAAGACGTGTACTTTGGATCTCTACCTTTACTGTAACTCTAACCTTCATAATAGACATCTATAGGCCTCATCAAAACAGTGTTGGTAGATAGGAACTAATAATTAAACACAACTTAAAAGTCATCAATACAAGTAAATAAAAAAAAAAGGTAAATAATATAAAAAATAGTTTCATATTGATGAGAAATAATTAGTTCGCTTTTTACGCAGTCGAGTTTTTTTGATTTTTTAAATCTACCCTATATATATAAAATCCTAATGAAACGAATTTATGAAACGAACATATGAAACGGCTGAAATGTAACGATTCTTTGAATCGACTGATTAAACAACTGATTATGTTTCACGGTGATTTATCCTAAAATATGGAATACTTTGCGATGAAATTAACACCAAAAATCAATATTGATCCGCAGATTTCAAAACTGGTATTAGAATTTTAAAATTCGAATTAGTTTTCGAAATATTAATTTTTTTCTAATTTTATATACATTTTTCTAACGATGGCAACTCAAATTTTAATCAAAGAGATATTTTTTTTTTCAGATTTTACAAAAGGTTACTATTTTAAACTAATTTGGCGAGAAGTTTGGCTTCCCTTAAATGTATGCTAAGAAATGTATCACGATACTTTTATTCATAATTCAATTTGTATTTCATTATCATTTTATTTAATACAAACAGAAACATTTAAAATAAATGGCTTTCACTTCTTTATTTTTTTTTAAACGAAATGAAAAGAAAAATATTAGGCACAGATGTCATATACGCACCAGGGTACCTAATTGGCGCCAAAATGGCATTATTTTGGTTGACATGGTAACCCGGCTATTGTTGTTTATTTAATAATAAATGTTCATTTACTTTATTTTCTTTTTTTAAATTACATAAATTGTTTTGTTCTATAGTTAATTATTTTTTTGGTTATTTTCCTTTAAAAATAAAAAAATAATAGAAAATAATTAAAAAATACGGTACTACTTAGTTATTCCATCGACCCATGTCGCCAAATTATATAAATCGCCAAACCACTCGCCAAATTATACAAGTTGACAAAATTTTTATTTTAAATAACGAAAGAACAAAGAAAATAGTACAGCATTAATAAATATACAAATAAAACGTCGAAATAAAAATCACTTGATGACGTAAAGACGTGTAACTTGCTTAAAGTCAAGTGAATGTGACATTTATCAACCATTATTGGCATTTAATCTTATAGTTTGGTGATAGATTTTTGTTCGATGGGATAACTAAGTAGTACCAAAAATACATATGTAACTGGCATTCGAAAACGAGGATTTCGACAAATTTTCGTAAAAAAATCACACCAAACCGGGTGCGTATATGGCATCTGGCCAAATATTAAATGATGTAACAAACGATGACATTTAATTTCAACTTCAAAGCAATGCTTTAATTTACCACTCGAAAAAAAAAATGCTAACTGGCGAGTTGAAAAATAGTTATTGGCGAATTTGCACCCGGTTAGCGTAACAGTACCAAGAATTCTTTGCGACAATGCTTTTATGTAGTATTATTCGAAAAAAAAAATTGATTTTTTTTTTAATCGAAAAGGAAAACTTTCGGCACAGATGCCACATACGGCCCCATATTGGCGCTATTTTTTTCTGACGCCAATGTCATACACGCAACGGGTACTTAACTGGCGCCATATTATCGTTATTTTGCTTGATTTGATAAGCCGGATGTTGTTGTTTATGCTGTTGATCTTTTCCCCAAATTAGCGTCGGAAAAAAATCGCGCCAATATGGGGCCGTATATGATATCTGGGCCAAACTTTCATATGAAAAGCGAAGGGATCAGAGCGTATTTTTTTAATGGCAGTTACATGACATGGACTATTGTAATATAGATGAAATGAAGGCAATAGAATAATATTTGGCGACTTATCACCTGTACCTGGCTAATATTAAAGTACCAAAATGGCACCAGGAATATAAAAAGCGAAGTGGTTTGCCCGGAACTCTTGATGATAGTCACATGACTTAGGCTATTGTTATAGAAATTGTTTTAAAATACCGGGAGACAAATATTCTGTGCATTTAATTCCTTTTATTTTTAGCTTCTTTTCAAACTTTTAACTGATCCTCTTTAATCAAACACGAAAACAACAATTGGGTGTCTTAACAGCAACTGATTCGGCCTTAAATTTTTGAAATCAAAGGAAATTGAATGGAAACCCGTTTACAGGGATATCTGCACAGCTTTTTTCAGTATAATTCAATCTTCTATAATATTTTTTAAACCGATTAGATTAGCGTGTTTTTAGATTCTGCGGTGTCTGAACGGGGGTTGGCGAGCGTAGCTTGCAGGGGGCAGAGCCCCCTAGTTTAATATATTTATTCAAGTAATTTAATTAACCCCTCTACATTTTTCCTAAATATATTTGTGAATGGTTAATAATTTAAGTATTGCGCAGCAGCGCAATGCTTATTTATTTCCAGTATCACTTCTCAATGTTAATTTAACATAGAAAAGCCTATGGAGCCCATAACTTTTTAATTTTTTTCTTCCCACCTTTTTGTCCCTGATGCCACGCACTTTTTTCTTTACTAATTCTAATAATATTATAAATTTAAAGTGTGAAAATGTTTGCCTGACGTGAGGGTCAAAACGGATGATAAAATGCCTTTACATATGGGTAAATTATAACCCAGAGGGTAACATGGGCTAATTTTTATTTACATTTTTCAAATATTTTTCTTAATAATTACAAATTTCGCTTTTTCCATTGAGAATTAACGCACATTTTTCCAGTAAAATTTAACATTTTTTTTTTTTCATTGTTGCTAATAATTGAAAAGCCGTCTAATTTGTCTATTTTTAGTTGAATGATTTTCACGTGAAAAATTACTGAAATAGACTATTTAAGAATTAAAAAGAAGTTGAATACGGCGTCATAGTAGAAATAAAACTGACATTTTGAAACAGATTTTTTTACATTCAGATTGAAAGTTTTTGCCCAAAGTACAGCAACTTGCATTACTACACTTGTGAAACATTTTGAATTATACATAGGTAAATTGCATTGCAAATTGTGATACGATACCGCGTGAATGAAAGCCTGATGGTGGCATAGATTAACTTACAAGATGAGACATTTATGGCAAAATCTGTAATGGCAACAGTACTAGCGTCAGTACCGACAAGGGGGGGGGGGTGGAATTAACAAGCCTCCGAAATTTGCCTATGTTGAAGAAATATGTTTACGCTCTATGTTTTGAATATCTATTCTTTCTTAAACGAAGCAGAGGCACCGAGAAAGGCAGACGATATATTTATGCTTTATTTATTTAGCTGCTTTTTTTGTTATCATACCTGTATCGCTCATCTTTAACTTACAAAACGATAATTAGAGTAATAATATAAAAGAAAAGCCCTAGAAAATTCTGTTAAGAATGTAAATATCTAAGTTTCTGAGATTAAACTATACAAAAAATCAAATTCAGGTATTGTGTTAATTTATTCACATCGAATAAAATTTTATTGGGTGTCATGTCAGTACCTCTATGTATTTTTAACTTTTAGATTCATATAATTCTAAAAATTTGTGGAAAGGAATTTTTCCCTATCTGTAACTTTATTATTATTATTTCTTATATGCTAATATTATAAATATTATTGAATTGATTGTACGTTATTTACATTAAAAACCACATTTTTACATTTATCTGCAAGAAAGTGAAAAAGGGTAAATTTTAAAAGATTATTGTAACGATTGTTTAATACATTAAATTTCATAAATTAATAAAACATCGGCTATAAAAATTTTCCTACCAAATGGGAATAATTATGAAGTATTCTGGGACTTGTAGAGTGCAATATTTCGTATATTTTTATATTACACCATTGTTTTTAATATATAGCATTCAAGACGAAATTTTTACCTTGTTTTTTGTTGCACATAAATCGTTCATTCATCATGTAAAAAACTAGTATGTTGTGGCCATCACAAAATGTTCTTCTATCTCATACATGTCAATACTTCAAAATTCAGTATCTCAGTGCCGAATTAAATGGCAATCTATGTTCATCATGAGAATTCTAAAAATATGAAATTCAGTGCATTAGTTCTGGAGGTATGACTGTCACTGAAATCGTGTAAATCCAGCAAAATGCAGCATAGCAGCGCCACCTATTGGCTTATTTACACCAGAACCTAATTATCACCAACTTATGTCAACGTCTAACTGAATATGAAGTTTGAGGAAAATTCGTGCATTAGTTCTTGAGATAGAGGTATTTCGCAAATCATGACAAATGCAGCATAGATGCGCCACCTGTTGAGCGATTTGCAACAACACATAATCAGCAGCAATATTAATCAAGTTATACTTAATTCTGAAGTTTGATGAAAATTCGTGCATTAGTTCTGGAGATAGAGCTATTCAGGAAATAGTTCAAAATGTAGCACAGCAGCGCCACCTATTGGGCGATTTACACCAACACATAGTCAGCATCATTTCATATGAAGGACTAACTAAATCCGATGTTTGATGAAAATGTGTGCATTATTTCTTGAGATAGAGCTACTGCGAAAATAGTGCAAATCCTGCAAAATACAGCATAGCAGCGCCACCTGTTGGGCGATTTACACCAAAACGTAAACAGATCTATTCATGTCAAGGACTAACGGAATCTGAAGTTTTATAAAAATTCGTGCATTAGTTCTTGAGATAGAGCTTTTGCGGAAATCCTGCAAAATGCTACATAGCAGCGCCACCTGCAGGGCAATTTACACCAAAAACTAATCAGCACCAATTTATATCAGGGACTACCTGAATATAAATTTTTATTAAATTCCGCGCATTAGTTCTTGCGATAGAGCGCCCACAAAATTTGTGGCACATACAGACAGACAGACAGACAGAGACAGACAGACGGACAGACAGACAGACTCACAGACTCACAGACAGACATTTTATAAAAACATGTTTTTTGGAATCTCTGACTCATAAAACGTGTAAATCCGTCGAAAACTGGAATTCGGAAATTTTCATGAAACCAATACTTTCTTCTTTTAAAGATAGAAGAAAGTAAAAAAGCATATATCCGTGCATGAACATAGAATAGATATTAAATATATAAAATAGAATATCTATTCTATGTTCGTGTATCGGTGTAAGATTCTATTGAAAACGTAAAGATGCAACATTAAAAAAAGAAAGATCACAATAAGGTAGATACTCAATAATAAAAATATTACAAGGATGGGGAGTTTCTTCCCCATTGTCACTAAAGGCTCGCAATCGCATTACCATTACGCTCTATGGGAGTGTCCGATCTTGTATGTTAATCTATGGATGATGGTACCCTTCATTAATTTTTAAATGTGTTCGTCTGAATGGAGTAGTTATTAAAAAACTGGACATATTAAACAAAAACCTAATTTGAAGAACAAATTAAAAAAACAAAATTTATTTCCTATACTGTTTAAGCCCGAGAAGGGACAGATATTAAGGTATTCAATTCGTTCTACATTTAATGTTAAATTTTTGTAACAAATTAGTTAAACCAATTGAACATTAAAAAATAAAAATAAAATTCATACAACATGATACTTTAAACACCCTAAAAACTTAGATTCCGTTCAAATAAAATCGAAATAAATCTTAGACTTTTTTAATGTTTTGTATTTTGCATGTATCTTATCATTTTATGTACAATCATCATAAAAATAATACAAAAATCTGCAATACAAATATTTACAACTGAAAAATGGAAAACGTCTAAAATTTATTTCGATTTTATTTGAACGGAATCTAAGTTTTTAGGGTGTTTAAAGTATCATGTTGTATGAATTTTATTTTATTTCTTAATGTTCAATTGGTTTAACTTATTTGTTAGAAAATTTGAACTTTAAATGTAGAACGAATTGAATGAAATATCTTAATATCTGTCCCTTCTCGGGCTTAAACAATGTAGGAAATAAATTTTGTTTTTTGAATTTGTTCTTCAAATTAGGTTTATGTTTAATCTATAAATATGGGGGTCGATAGCCATTATTAATTCAGCCAATTTGAACTTTCCACGTTCCATAATTTACGAGTAAAATGGCTGTGACAGACGGACAGACAGACAAAGGAGTGATTATAATGGTTCCGTTGTTTTTTTTTAGTACGGGACCTTAAAAAATAGAATAAACAATGAAATAAAAATAAAAACAATAATTGTCATATCGCAGTGCGGTTTCCACAATAAGATTTAGTTAGTCAGATTTGTTTAGTGTAAATGGAAAAAAATCGTTCAAAGAGATTCAAAAGTCAGTTCAGATTTCAAAAATTCAAGAAAATTTAAGGAATTGCCGTATCGGAATGCAGTTTATAAAAATAGACTTCTAAAAAAAAGTGTAATACGTCATTGCAAAAGAGAAATAAAACAGTTCGAAGTGAACCATAAATCCTTTCACATTTCAATAATTAAATATATTTTTTAAAAAACGAGTTTTCGTATCGGAGCATGGTTCTCTAAACCTTCTCAAAGAGTCAGAGTTGTTTTGTGGAAATAGAAAAATATAGTTCAAACCGATCTAAAAATCAGTTCATACAGCAAGAAATTTTGAACGTTTAAATATTGTCATATCGGAGTGAGTACAATTTATAAAAACAGACTTCTAAAAAAAAAAAAAAAAAAGTGGAAATCGTCATTGCAAAAGAGAATGAAAACAGTTCGAGGAGAACCATTAATCCATTTCTTTTTTTAAAGCGAGTTTTCGTATCGGAGAGTGGTTTGTACTATAAACCTTCTCAAATAGTCAGATTTGTTTTATGGAAATAGAAAAATATAGTTCAAAGATATTCAAAAGTAAATTCATACTGCAAAAAGATTTGAAAAATTAACTAATTGTCGTATCGGAGGGCGTTTTGTACCATTGTACTTCTAAAACAAAAGAAAAGAAAAATGGATATTGTCTTTGGGAAAAAACAAAAACGAAATAGTTCAAAGTGAACCATAAATTCGATCACAATTCAAACAATCATTAAACAAAAATAAAACAAAAACAAATTGTCGTACCGGAGCGCGGATTGCAACATAAAACTTCTCAAATAGTCAGATTTATTTTCTAGAAATAGCAAAATATAGTTTTAGGAAATCAGTTTTTCAAAATATCATTGTATTTTTTAATATCATCTGAGTTGAAAAAGATGGACGTATTCAGAGGAACATTTTTATAGCTTAAGTCTAGAAAAACCTATTTTTCATATCAGAGACTCTTATAGTTAGGACAGTAACTTAAAGAAAACAAGCTTAAATAAGGATAAAGAACTTTTGAAATATTAAATATATTAGGTTATGTATTGTGTTGCATAACTTTTTTCCTTTTTCAAAAACACTATATTAGGTGAAGCATTTCATCCAATTCCATTACACGCGCAGAAAAATTGTGAAAATAAGTTATTTAGATTTATTTATTTCAAAGGAGATAAAATTTATAGGTAATAGGATTTATATTCACACAAAACACCGTATGAAATAAACCGAATAAATGTAATTCTCTATGCAATTTACGTAAGTTATAAAGCATTTGTGAATAAGAGAGGAATATAAAAATGCTACTGCTTATTTTATTCAAGGCGACATATCAAGTCTAAGCAGATATTTATCAATGTAAGAGAATATATGAATTTGTTTTCTGAAAATTTATTGTGAGAAGGTGAATTTTGTTTATTCTTCGAACAGAGATAAATTTGCAGAGTGCCCCATAAATCCGCTTACATTTCAAAAATCTCTCTATTCTAAAAAAAAGTAACTAACGCTGTCACCGACGCCGCCGTCGGTTTTGAATTTTTTGTGACTGGAAGTCTTTCTTCGTTAATATTAAGAAAAATATTGCATACAAAAATATGAAAATCGGTGGTATTATAGAGAACTGTTTGATAAAGACGCTGATGTAAACAGTTTTCAAATCGAAGAATTATTTTAAGAGATATTTAATGTTAAACTTGGGCAAAATCGTTCCATTAAAAAAGTTTTATAGGAGCAAAAACAGTACATGGGAATTTAATCATTTTTAGATCATATTATACATTGAGAATTTCTCGGTGTGCAGACTGCATTTGTTTCTTTAATTTGACTCTTTTTTTTAAGGTTTTATTTTTATTTTAAATTCAAATCTTCAGCATTTCGAGAGATATTTTTCACATATTTTAGTAAATGGTATTAATTTAAACTGTTGCCAACTGTATAAACAGCGCAAACAATGATGTTTGTTTCAAATAAAAAAATTTATTTACACGTGTGTATTATAAACAGAAAATATAAAAAGCGTCAACTCATTGAAAATTTCGTCATAAAAACTATATTTACAAGTGAATTTTAAAAGATAAAGAATATTGTAAAATAATAAATTCATTAACATGCGTTGGAAGTCTTAAATAGGATAAATTACGTCACTTTACACTTATTACGTAAAATGAACAAAAAATAATATTGCAAAACAGTTTAAATTTAAAAATTGCGCTAGAGATTTATTTGATTATTTTGAGATGATTTTTTCGACTATTTTTGTTAGGACAGCGCAAATAATATTTCATTTCTAACAAAAGTATTTTCACGTGAATATTAAAAAGAGAAAAAAAAAGTTTGGTGAAAATTACGTCTATTAAAAACGATATATTTAAAATGTCTTATTTAAAAAAAAAAAAAATCTTTTCGCTTTGTTACAAAATACCAGGAAATAAAGACTCTGTTTACGTAATTCATTTTATATTAGCTTATTTTGAAATGTTTAATTGATTTTATTTAATCAAAGACGGAAACAGCCATTGTATCTTTTAATAGCAGCTGATTTGGCCTTAAAATTCCCCAATCAAAGAGAAATAAATAGAAATCCGTTTATAGGGAGATCGCCACTGTTTTTTAAATTATAATTCAATCTTCCGAAATCTTTTTAAAGCCGGTCCAATTAGCATGCTTTTTAGAGAATGAGGTGTCTGAACGGGGGTTGGCGAGCGTAGCTCGTAGGGGTCACACCCCCCTAGTTCATTAAAGTAAAATAAAATATGTAAATAAAAAAGAATTGTCTTATCGGAGTACGTTTCGCACAAATTGTCAAAGACTTGGATTTCATTAGTGGAAATAGAAAAAAAAAATAGTTCAAAGAGATCCAAACGTCTCTATTTAGGTGCGTTCGTAATTATATAAATACGCAGCACCTATAAATGGTCGTGTGGTCCGTCCGCGTAGTACAGCGCAAAAGTTACCCAACCGAATGGTTTCAAATTTAATATAAAGAATCGTTGCAGAATTGTGCCGAGTCAATTCAAATTTTATGAAAACCGAATCAAAACTTAAAAAGATATTAATAAAAGTTTTATTCATACTATTAAATTCTATCATACATAATTTATTCAATGATACCCCATGATAGGTAATGATTCTAGGTTGCCATGATGGTTATTTTACTAAATACTGTCATACGTAATCAATTCAATGATATCCCGTGCTAGGTAATGATTCTAGGTCGTCATGGTGATAACGTCCGATTATTTCCGTATTACTGCATTTAGTCTATAGAATCGTAATAAATTTCGTGTTCATGCACTTTCTCATGAGAGTGCAACAGCTATTGCTCCAAGATCTGAATATTTATGAAACTAGTTATAGTAGGAACACACCTCATTTGCCACGTTTGACGAACAATTTCCGACTTATTTAATGTCTTATTATATTGTAATATCATATCTGCTATAAAAATCGGTACTTTCAGAGAAACGTTTTTATAGTTTATGTCTAGAAAAACTGTTTTTCATATCAGACACATTTATATTTAGGACTTTAAGTTAAAGAAAACAAGCTTCAATAAGGATAAAGCACTTTTGAGTATTAAATATATTAGATTACATAACTTTTTTATCTTTTCAATAACAATGTATTAGGTGAAGCATTTCATCCAATTCCATTAAAAGTACAGAAAAATTGTGAAAATAAGTTATCTAGATTTATTTATTTTTGAAAGTAGACAAGATTTATAGGTAATAGGATCTATATTCACACAAAACACTATATGAAATTAACCTGACAAATGTAATTTTCTATGCAATTTACGTGAGTTGTATAGCATTTGTGAATAGGAGAGGAATATAATAATGCTGTTGCTTATTTTATCCCAGGCGACATATCAAGTCTAAGCAGATATTTATCAATGTAAGAGAATATATGAATTTGTTTTCTGAAAATTTATTGTAAGAAGGGAAATTTTGTTTATTCTTCGAAGAGACATAAATTTTCAGATTGCCCCCTAAATCAGATCACATTTCAAAAATTCATTAAAATATAATAAAATAAGTAAATAAACAAGTAAGAAAAATCATGCCTTAAGCGTAGATTATGAAACACTTTCCAACACTTCCTGAATGCTTTCACAAAACTTCGTTATTTAAGGAAATAAGGTATATAAGAGAACTAATTAAATTATTTTAGAAAACGCATAAGACATTTGAAAAACTGATTTCAGAAGTTACCGTCCATAGCAAAAATGTATTCGAGTTCTTTAGAACAGCCCTGTATTTGATCTGTAGGTTGCTATATATACTATATAATGGGGAAATTTAGTTTAGCAAGAAAATACATTAACAGGTTGAAATTTCTTTATTACACGCCACTATTTAGCTAAAGTTTAATTCAAAGTAAAACACTCTTTCTTAAAACTACTGGAATCACATTTCCAGAAATTATCTTTTATAGACGGCCATGTATCCAATTTTTTGCGCGACCCTGTATATCATTTTATGTATGTTCTACGAACATTTCTTAGTAAAGTAAATGCAGTTCAGCGTAAAAATACATAACTCATTTAAAAACCACCTTTAAGCAATTTGCAATCATATCCAGTAACCATTTCGAATTCTTTTGTGTAGCCCTGTATATGAATTACAGCATTTATACACACCATATACAATGAACAAATATAGTGAAACATAAAAGCACATAACATAATTAAAAATGCATTTCCAGCAATCATCGCTACTGTACAGTACTTCGGATACAATATACCCAGCAAAGAGGAAATTGCTGGCCAGCAGCAAGATCATGAGCTGGCAATGATGGAGAAGTGCTGGCTAATGGTGTACTACTGCATGACCACTGCTGGACAGCTTCAGTCAACTTTGCTGTTGGAAATCATCAGATAAAATTCTGGAGGGCTTCCGTTTTATCTCATGCGCTGGCCCACCACTACATGGAAGTGCACGAACTTTTGCAGTATTATTGCTGGGAACCCTTACGCTAGGTGGCGTTGCGAATATCGAAGACATTGAGTATTCGAACAAAAATCTAAAATGAATATCTTAACACAATTTAAGCTGTGAAGCTATCTTTTTTTGAAACTGTAAATAATACACGGAAAAAACCGTTTTGTTGAAACAACTAAATTTTGGTTAATATAGCTCCAACCAAATATTTTGGTTGGAATGACAAAGTTTTGGTTGAACTAACCAAATGATTTATTGAATTAACAAAATCATTTGGTTAATCTAACTAAAATTTGATCAATCCAAACAAAATATTTGGTTGGAGCTATATTAACCAAAATTTAGTTGTTTCAACAAAACGGTTTTTTCCGTGTATAGCACCACTGCCACCAACAAAATAAATAAGTAAATGAATAAATAAGTAAATTCTTTATTTCAACGCACTTTTTTTTTCTCCTTAAATCTGGTTTTACTAAGTTACAAAGGATTTCAGTTTTCATAATTTACACAGTTCAAAATCAATAATAAAAAAAAGCGTATAAAATATATAGGGGATTTCTATACAATACAATAATTTCTATACCAGATTAATGATTGGGGACGTAAATCACAAAAGAAACAAACTTGAAATAGTGTGATGAGAGCTTGAAAACAACGAGCTGTCGTAGCGTACTCTGAAAGAACTTGTTCACGTGCAATCACGAAAATCAAACAGCATCGAGCGCGGTTAGTACTTGGGGGGGTTAACCACATGGAAACCGCTGCAAGTTCAAATATTTCTGTTATAGACACTTCTACAGATATTTCTATATCTCTTGGTGAAAATAGCTTATAAAAAAAAGATCCTTAATTCTATAATACTTTTTTTATAGAATTCTATAAGAAATTTTTGTAAGGGAAAGTGCTGGGCCAGCAAAGGAATTGCAGTGGGATATGTGCTAGCACTGCAGGAAATGTGCTGGATTGAAGTAATGTGATGGCATACCAATGCTGGCCTGCTGTTGGCCATCACTGATGGGCCAGCTGCATTCCGCACGGACACTTTTGTACTGGTTTAAGTAATGGCACCATTGCACTTTACCGCAGATGACTGTGCTGGCTGCCATCTTTTTTCCAGCTGATGGCCCAGTGTTTCTTTCGTTGCTGTGTAGTATCTGAAATCTTTTGTGTGTCTCTGTAAATGCTATGCACTCCGTATTATACATGAAATAAGTTATAGTAAACCTCATCAACGTATATCAATTTGATTATACATGAAATAATTTAACATAATTAAAATATGCCAGTAAAAATTCCCTCCACCCTATATCATTATGTAACGGAATTCTCTTGTATGGCTTTGTAAATGAATAATAACTATTCCTTACACCGTATATTCTATAGAATGCATATTTTTGTGCACTTGATAAATGCATATCAATTTTATTATTTTTGAAATCATTTAACATCATTAAAAATCATTTTAAACGATTTTTTCCCATAGGCCGTCATGTAACGGAAAACTTTCGACTGTCCCTGTAAATGAACTAAGCATACAAACTTTATTTGAAATAGGGTTTGTGCTATGGTAGAGGTTACTAACATCCAAAAATTTCAGCATAATCCGAGTATATTTACGGGAGTTACAGCGCGGACGGACGGACAGATGGACAAACGGCCAGACGGGCAGACATCATAAACACTTTTCAACTTTGTTGGAAAGTGTTAATGAACGAACAATTGACGAAATTGACGAACAATTTCCGACTTATTCAACGTCTTATTATATTGTAATATCATTTTTGCTATAAAAAAAATGATATTTTCAGAGGAACGTTTTTATAGTTTATGTTTAGGAAAACCTATTATTCACATCAGACACTCTTATAGTTAGGACTGCAAGCTAAAGAAAACAAGCTTCAATAAGGATAAAGTGCTTTTGAGTATTAAATATATTAGGTTACATATTGTGTTGCATAACTTTTTCTCTTTTCAAAAACTATATATTAGGTGAAGCATTTCATCCGATTCCATTACAAGTGCAAAAAAATTGTGAAAATAAGTTATCTAGATTAGGATTAGGTGATAGGATTTATATTCACACGAAACCCCGTATGAAACAAACCTAACAAATGTAAATTTCTATGCGGTTTTCGTGAGTTGTATGGCATTGGCGAATAGAAGAGGAATATATAAATGCTACTGCTTATTTTATCAAGAATGACCTATCAAGTCTAAGCAGATATTTGTCATTGTAACAGATTATACGAACTGGTTTTCTGAAAATGTATTGTAAGAAGGTGAATTTTGTTTATTCTTGGAACGGAGATAAATGTGCAGGGTGTCCCATAAATCCGTTCCCATTTGAAAAATTCATTAAAATAAAATAGAATAAATAAATAAATAAAAAATTGTCATATCGGAGTGCGATTTGCGCAACTTGTCAAAGATTTGCCAAAAAGTTGGATTTGGTTTGTGGAAATAGAAAAAAAATAGTTCAAAGAGATCCAAAAGTCTCTTTTTAATCTTGTTAGGTGCATTCGTAATCTCTATAATAATAGCCTAAGTCATGTGACTGTCATCAATAGTTCCGGGCTGACTGCTTCGCTTTTTATATGCCAGGTGACCATTTTTTAAATTTTTTTATTTTTCGCGTGGTAAATTAAAACAATGCTTTGATATTGAAATTAAATGTCATGGTTTTTGGTATTATTTATTATTTTTCTTTTCTTTTTCTTTTTCTTAAAAAAGGGAAAGAAAAAGTGAAAGCCATGAATTTCAAATTAAAGTTATGTATTTTAAATAAAATGAGTGAAATTATTATATTTTAGATGAATTTAATAAAATATGAAAAAATGAGATTGGAAAGCCAATGTTTGATGATTTATCACTTGCGCCTGGCTAGCATAAAAAGGTACTACTTGGTTATACCGTCGACCCATTTCGCCAAATTATATAAATCGCCAAACCACTCACCAAATTATACAAATTGACATAATTTTTACTTTAAATAGCGAAAGAACAAATAAATTAGTATAACATTAATAAAAATACAAATAAAACGTCAAAATAAAAATAGCTTGATGACATAAACACGTGTAACTTGCTTAAAAACAAGCGAATATGACATTTACGATCAACCATTATTGATATTTAATCTTATAGTTTGGCGATATATTTTTGTTCGATGGGATAACCAAGTAGTACCCATAAATATACGGAGTTCTTGATTTCTCTACTAGAAACTTCTGATTTGGCGAAGTATTGAGAAAGTAAATTAAATTTTGGATAAAAGTAGCTCGGTACAATGCTTAGCACACATCTAACGGAGACCAAACTGGTCGCCAAGGGCGGCTAGTTATATAAATACGTAGCGCCTATAGTCGTCGTCTGGTCCGTCCGTCTGTCTGTATGTCCATCTGTAACAGCGTAAAACCTACCCAATCGAATGGTTTGAAATTCAATACATAGAATCGTTGCAGAGTTGTGTCGATTCCTTTCAAATTTTACGAAAATCGAACTAAAACTTCCAAAGATATTAATAAAAGTTGTCTTCGTTCTATTAAATCCTATCCTACGTCATTCATTCAATGATATCCCACGATAAGTTTAATGATTCTATATTTCCATGGTCATAACGTCCTATTGAAGATGGAGCACGATTATTTGCGTAATACTGACATTAATATTCAGAATCGTCATAAATTTTGTATTCATGCATTTTTGCCTAAGAGTGCAACAGCTAGTGCACCAAGATCTGAATGTTTATAAAAAGTTATAGAACGAACGCACCCCATTTGCCACGTTTAACGTACAATTTCCGACTTATTAATCTTATTTTTATTCTATCAGTACACATATACTCCCTTTTTAATCCTCCAATGGAAATCACGCATGCAGTCATCTCCAAACAACCATATATTGTAATGTATGATAATAAATTGGTAATATAAATAATAAAATATTAAATACAGACGTTAAACTAAAGATTTAAAAATATTTAAAAAAAATATAAGGTAGCAAAGCTTGGGTTTGTAGACATGTATTTGAGACATAGTTAAGTTTTATTTGGACAAAAAATGTTGTTTGTTAAACGCAGGAAAAGGCAGTGCCTAGTGCCTGGTCCATAGATAAGAAGTCAGAACACAATTCCAAAGGAATTTTCAAAGAAAATACGGACATGCCCCAGACCCTCAATTCGTGAGTGGCAGAAGAAGGTCATGGACTATAGATAGTTTACTGCATAAAAAAATATTTATCTGTGAAAAAAAGTACATTATCGATTGAAATAATTCTAAACAATTTAAAGTAACAGCAAAAATGTCTGTTCCATAGAAATGCAAATTGCTAACTTTTTCTTCTTTCTCTGAAATTTCTCTTAAATAATTCAACATGCAAAATTTCATACTTAAAAATGTACTTCTATGCAACAAAACATATATTTAATTTCGTTGTTCGTAAATTTCAATTGTTATACAAAATGTTTCAATTGCGGTTCGAAAATAAATGATAAACAGTTTCGTTGTGAAAAATAGTCCTGGCAAGGATTAGAACTAATGAAGGAAACTGTCGAATCATGCACGCTGCCAACCTCACTAATATGCCAAAGAAGGAAATTTAACCGATTATAAACTGCAACGTAAATTTTGAGACTTATTTTCTGTAGAATCCCTGTGTATTGCTCGTTATGTTTTCATATATTTCTATACCAACATAACTCTGTCGATACACAAACGTATACCCCATCCTGTGTCCTCGAAATCGGAACTTCCTCCTGTAAGTTTCCAACGCAGTCCATTCGCACGGCCTCCAAAGAGTTGGGATTCCCACGACAATGATACCCCAATAGTGTTGCCAGGTGTTCCGCGTAAATCGAGACTCCAAATGCTCTGGACACCATTATTTTAAAGTAATTTTCTTCTCTTTATCTAATGGCAGAATTATATGCGATTAAAGATGACGAAATAAACTGTAAGAAATTAGAGGTGTCCAGAGCATTTGGAAAACTGTACACCGCCTAACTGTCCCCCATGGTTTATGAAGGGTCGAAGTAGTAAAGATGAGTTTGGAGCACCCGATAAACCCTTAATTAAAAAAAGAATTTATACACACAGTTAATTGAAAAAACTAGGGCTGCGATTGTCCTCAAACATGATTTGTCGTACAGTATGGACACGGTATTCTTATGAAAAATTAATAGAATTTATTATTTGTTTAATTGCATCTGTTTTATGATTAAATTACACCACACAACATTATTATTATATGTTTTGAGTTGCAATTACTGCATTTATAATTATTTCATGATATCGTTTCCTACATTTCTAGAAGAACAATCCTTGGATAGATTACTCATCTTTTTTGACGATCCAAAACGTTTCCACTTAACTTTTCACATATCTTTCTAAATCATATTGTGAAATTTTGAAACTAAAGTATAGCTTGCTTAGCTTATATTTAATTCAAAATCAGCACGAATCACAGATCATGTACAGTTAAAAGCAAATAAATTTCAACTGAGGACACTTTATAGGAATGATAGGGCACCATGCAAAGATGGCATTTTATTAATAACAGCTGTAATTTAAAACAGCAATTTAAATCATTACATTTATTCATTATATGGTGTTTTGGTAAATTTTTAATTTAAATTAATATTCTTAAGTACATTTATAATAACTGCTCAGATATCTTTCTAAATTACATTCTGAAATTTCGATACTGAAGTATAGCTTACTTAGTTTATATTTAAATCAAAATCAGTACAAATACCAGATCGTGTACAGTTAAAAGCAAATAAATTTCAACCGAGGACACTTTATAGGATTTATTGGACACTATGCAAAGATGGCATTTTACTAATGATAGCTGTAATTTGAAACAGCCTTTTAATGCATAACATTTGTTCATTCTATCGTGTTTCAGTAAATTTTTAATTGAAATGAATATTCTTAAGTACCCTTCTAATAACTATTCTTAAGAGATTTACAAAAGTACTTTCATTTAGAACGAATAAATTTTCCAAATAGCGATGTCTTTATTAAACTCAGGTAATCAATCAATACGGTCCGTAAATGGAAATTCTGATTTTCATTGATCATCCTTTAAGCTTTTCTAAAGAGAAAATTATTCAGCTACATTGAAGGATTTCAGAATAAATTGCTGCTTCGATTTCAAATGAGGCCTTTATTATTCAGCTAACTACAACGTTGAAGGAAATCGAAATTTCAAATTATTTCAAGGAAGTATTTGTCATGGTAGCTTCATGAGTACACCGTTGAAGAAAAAAAAAACAAGTTAACTTTAAGATTACATATTATGAAGAAAAATAATTTAAATTTCTAAATATATATATATATATATAATTTTTTTTGCCATTTTACCTTAATTAGTTTAATTCAAATTCTTATAATATCTACCTTACACCCCTATCTTTTAATAATATCTTAACATATCAATTATGTTTTAATTCCATGCCTTTAATCAACGCATTCTTTTATTTCTTATTCTTAAAACCTTATTTTGTTAAAAGCAACACCTTCGTAAAAACCTACTAATTTATTTTATTCTTGCCTACTTTGAGACATTTGATATTTGTGTTTCTTAATAGCATTTTTTATTTTTATTAAAATTATTATTCTATAACCCAACATTCATTACGAGTAAATTCCGCGTATAAATTTTTCATTTCGTTTTTTCAACGCTGTAGAGAAAGAGTTCGACATTGCGTCATGAATTTCCAGCCTTACCCATCGTTTTCAACCAATAGCTAGGCGCGCCATCCCCTTGACCTCCCCCTAACTTCAATTTCGTTGGAGCTTCGAAAAGCAGCGTCATCATATCCTGGGTCGAACTGTTACTATAAAACCAGATTGCACTGCCTTGGAGCTCAGAAATTGTATGTTTTTTTTTTTCGTCTGCTAACAAAAACCTTGTCATCTGGTGGAGATATTTTTAAAATGGTGTAACTCTAATGTTTACTTTCGTTCTTTTGCGTCATACAGCGCCGATACGAATTCCGAACTGGATTACTCGTGGAAAATGTGAATACCAATAAAGTTGTTGATAAGGAGGCAGTCTCTTCTTGTGTGAACGGGAAAATGTCCCAATGTCGATTGTCATGTACGATTGCCGAATAAATATTCTAAGAATTAATTACTGGTTAGAAATGATATGTCAAATGTTCATCGTTGCAAATTACTATAATATCGAGAAGTATAATATATATATTTCTGTTTTTAAGACCTGGATTATAAATTATATTAAATTGTTTGTTTTATTCTTGAAGGAAAAGGAATGAAGATCTTCATTTAGAGATGTGCGGTATTTGACAAAATCGAATTGGATTGGTTAAATAAGAATAAATATAGCTATATGAAAAAATAAATATAATGAAAAGGAATCATGATTGATGAATGAAAAGGCCAATCCTCATGATGGGCATAGATTGTCATTTAATTTTGGCAGCGTGATAGCGAATTTTGAATTATTAACATGTATGAGATAGAAGAAAGTTTGGGATTGGTACATTCGACTAGTTTCTAACGTACAGATGGAATTATTTTCTAATCAATATTTCCCTCTCTACTTGGTATTCTAAAATTTTGAAAATTATGTATACAGCTGTGCATCCGTTGACAATACAGCATTTTATTATTTTTAGAACTCGAATATCAATTAATAAATTAATTTTGAATTTTTTCCGTTTGCTTTTCCAGGGGATAAGCCGTCAAATATTCCTTATGGTTACAACTGTATGTGAATACTGTGTGTAACTTTAAGATTGAAGACAAATAGGTTTCTTTTTCACATTTTTATATCACACAGCACACAAATGTTACAACAATCACAAACACTGAAAAACATATAGAATGAGGCGGTGACTTTGGGGTAATAACCCGCTGTTAGAACAAGTGCGTTCGTAAAACATCTTTTGGGGAATACTCCCGCTATAAGTAACAGAATAATTGGGGATAAGACCCGCTATAGCATAATGTGCCACAATGGCAGCTCAAGAACAACATACTATACTTGGGGATAAGACCCGCTCGAATACACAATGTGCCGCAATGGCAGCTAAAGAATAACTATATACTTGGGGATAAGACCCGCTCGAATACACAACGTGCCGCAATGGCAGCTAAGCAACAACTGAACTGGGTCACATGACCGCAAAGCTACGGAGCTCGTTCGGCATGCGCACAAGGTCCGAACATGCCGCCCCGCGTTGCAATGTGCGTAGCACATTCAAAATATTAAAAATACACTATAAATACAAGAACTAAATAAAATACCAATACCACAAAATAATATTACAATACAAATACAATAATAATAAGTAGCAACAATAAGGACTATACAATACAATAAAATTAAATTCTTTGTTACAAAATTTAAGCTATTTTCTAAAAATAGTTCTATATTGTTCTTAAGAAAAGTTGAATGTAAAATAACATGTAAATCTTAGCACCTTAAAATACATAAACAATGAGAAATAAGTATATACATTAGATTTCATTAAATTTCTGAAGAAATATTTTGTTACTAAGCTAACGAAAATCGCGATATAAACCTTATGAAAAATCCCTTTTCCTTTGATTTTTATTTAATCTCAAAAGGGCCGCAAAAATCGGCTCCTGTATGGTTAAACGTAAAATTTGGAGTTACTCTTTCCGATGGGAGGTCACCCATGATTTGTTTAGCAGTAACTGGGTTGTTCCTAAAACAGACAACGCAATCATGCACTACTTTTCGCGCTAAATTTTTTCCACTTACGGGCCAAAACCGCATTCGTACGTAATGGATTAAAGTTTGGGGACCAATATGAAAATACTTCCTGTGAAAATGCTCAAATATGAGTTTTGTGAGCTTATGGCCTTTCGGCAAAATGACTTGATGCTTCTTATCAAAGTTTAAATCTGAATTTTCCAACCTACCGCCAACTCTTAAGATATTATCTTGATCCAAAAAGGGGGATAAACATTTAATTTTACTGGAAGGGGGAACCCTTGATTCCCGTTTTAAACCCTTGATCTCTTCCTGAAATTCTGCATTTTGTACTAATCTAATTAGAGAAACTTCTGAATTTTTTATTTCTGGGGTTGTGAGGCTGCCTCTGCGCCGGTCTGCTAACTTGCATTTGCAATTGTGAAAAAACCTATAAACATATGCCAGTATGCGAAGAATACTATAGTATTTACCACTTATGTTGAGAAAAAAATTTACTTCTTCAGGATTCCTGAAAAGAGAAAGAGAAATATTAGAATTGAAATCACTACAGTTATTTTTATATTTTGATTTAGTCTCTGGAATGTAATCTGTTTCTGGCACAGAAATAGTTTCTTGCTCAGTCACTAAGTCATCAGCTGCTAGGAAGTTTGGTCCCCTAAACCACATTGGATTCTCTAGAAGGGAATTAACACTCGCACCTCTGGTCAAGAGATCGGCAGGGTTGTCCTTGCTGGAGCAGTGATACCAAGAGTTCGAATCTGAAAGTGCATTAATCTCTATGACACGGTTAGCCACAAACTGCTTCCATCGCTTTGATGATCCTTTGATCCAGAATAAGGTTATATTGGAATCCGTCCAATAGTACACTTTCGATGTGATTTTTTGATCTAGGATGGGTTTTACTTTATTGGTCAGTCTTGCACTTAGTAAGGCTCCGAGAAGTTCTAGCCAAGGCAGAGTTATCTCCTTTATCGGTGCAACACGACTCTTTGAAGTCACGAGATTGACTTCCACACCACTCTCTCTTTTTATTCTCAGATAAATTGCAGATCCATACGCTATTTTACTAGCATCAGAAAAGGCATGTATGTCTACAGCTATTACTTGATTCAAGCTACCAAGAATTTTCCTCGGAATTTTTAATTCTGCTAAATTTGGAAGTTCTTCGAGCCACTTTAACCATTTTTCGTGCACATTAGTTGGTAACTGTTCATCCCATGCTGTCTTCTTTAGCCATAGTTCTTGGAACAGGCATTTTATTCTAATGGTGAATGGCGTCAGCATGCCTAACGGATCGAAGATTTTACCAACTGCTTGCAATAGTAGACGTTTTGAGCTTTTTTGCGATGACAAGAATTCTATTAAACTTTTGACTTCGAATGTCAGACAATCTTCTTCTGTTTTCCAGGACATTCCTAATACCATTATTTTGTTAGCATTCAGGGAAACATCAAGAGCTTCTTGCAGCGTATCTTCGCCAGATATAAAATCGTCCACGTAAATATATTTATCGAGTAGGTGAACAGTTCTTGGGTGTAGGTTCGTAAACCGCTTGATGTGCTCCTTTATGGTAGCAGATAGGAGGAATGGAGAGGCATTGACTCCAAAAATAACACGTTTGAATCTGAAGACCTTGAAAGATTTTAAACCATCATCATACCACAGAAAACGGACAGAATCCCGATCTTTTTCAGCTAGTGAGATTTGAAGGAACGCCTTCTCGATATCAGAAGAAAAGGCAATTTCGTATAATCTGAAGTGGATTAAAATATCAAATAGAAGTGGATTTAAGTTGGTGCCGGGCCATAAACAATCATTAAGGGACAAATCATTGTTATCATGAGAGCTGGCATCGAAGACGATTCGGACCTTTGTAGTAAGTTTATCTTCTTTACAGACCGCATGATGGGGCAAATAATAAACTGCCCTGTCTAACACAGATTCATTTTCTTGCACCTGCTCTATAATTCCTTGCTTTAAATATTCCGTGATTATTTCAGAATATTGTCGAAAAAGCTCTGGGTTTCGATAAAATTTTCTTTTTAGACCTTCCAAACGCTGTTTCGCAACATTAAAATTATCATTTAAATCCTTCCAGTCCTTTTTCCACGGTAACTGAACTTCATAACGATCGCCTACAAATTTGACAGTTTTATCGAATATTTGTTGTGCTTGATCAGTTTCCAATATTTTCGGATCATCATGTTTAATGCCTATAGACTCAAGCTCGAAAAATTGTTTTAAATTATCATTTATTTCATCGAAATCTCTAACGAAATTGCACATAGTAATATTGTCTGTTTGCGTGTTCTCCTCTAGCGCCCCAGTTGGGATCCATCCAAAAACAGTGTCTTGCAGAAAAAGTTTATCATTTATCTTAACTGAATTATGCTTTAAAATTCTATAAAATAATTCAGCGCCAACCAATGCGTGAATTTTTCCCGGTTTGAAAAATGTGGGGTCTGCCAATTCCACAATATTCGGTAAATTAATGTCCGATACATTTAATTGCCTTGATGGAATTACATCCGTGATTTTGGGAACTATTAAGAAATCTATATTCTCCCTGAAAGAGCCATCTTCGTTTGTAATTACACTCGAAATTTTATTTTTTACATTATAAGTATAACCGTTTAATCCTGTAACGGGTACATTAATTATCCTTTTTTTAAATTTCAGCATGTCAGCGCAATCCTTAGTTAAAATATTGACATTGCTAGCATTATCCAAAATTACTCTAAACTTTCGTTTATTTCCGAAATTATCTTCTATAAACACAAAGCATGTACTCAATAAAATTGATTTTCTTTCTTTACTTATATTATTCAAGGTCTTTAAAGATTCGTCATTATTTACCGAAATGTTTTTCATTTCTCTATTTACCGCACCTGCAAGAGGGGAGGAAATTTGGGGGGAAGCCAATTCATTTTTGGATTTATTTTCTTTTTCTCGATGAAGCGATGAGCTGTGTCGCAATCCACAGGTATTACAATTATATTTTGAAATGCAAGAATTTACGAAATGAGAATTATTCAAACAATTAATACACAGTTTATTTTTCTTCACAAAATCGTATCGTTCAGAAACATTCATTTTTGGAAACTGAGAACATTTGTTCAAATTATGAAAAGCCAATTTACACAGAATACAAGTTTTTCCATTCGATTTATCATTCGAATTTAGCATGAAATTTTTTTGTTTGTTCGAAAGAGGAATGTTTTTGTTTAAGGGTTTTGAAGCAGAGTATCTATTTACGCTTTCTAACGTAGAACTGCGGTTTTCCAAAAATGACATTAATTCATTAAATTGCGGGTATTCTGATTTTTTAATCGAATATTCAAACAATTTTCGAGATTCCTTATCTACCTTTTGCAATATAATATTGATAAGGATAGCATCAGACAGATTGTTTTGTTCATATTGTAATACTTTTAAGGCCCTCAAATTTTTATTTACACAATCAATAAAGGATCTCAATTCTTTAGAAGACTCGTAATGTATTTTTTCATAATTAATTATGGCCGATAAATGAGTGTCAATGAGCAAACGTTGATTTTCGAATCTTTCAGTAAGTGCTGTAAACAATGACTGAAAGGAATCGTCTGGGCTCTCTAGTTGTTTTGCTTCATTTTTTAGCGATGCTCGCAAATAAAACAGCTTCTGAGCGTCATTTAACTGAGCATTATTGATAATTAAATTTGTAAATTGTACTTTAAAGATTGACCACTCTTCATATTTACCATTGAATGTTGGTAGTGGGATTTCAGGTAACTTAACTTTAATATTATTCAAACTTATAGATTCAATACTATCAGCATGCACATTTATTTCAGAAACTTTAAGATTTTTAAGAAATAGGTTGAGACTTACCTCAAGTTTCTCGAGACGATCTTCGAGTTCATCTAACTCGTTTTCGATTTCTGGTAAGTCCTTAATCTCAGGGATATCATAATATTTATCCCGTATTTCCGATACTTTTGCTTGAAGCTCAGGTAATTTTCGAATCTTTATTTCGAGCTCGGTACTCGAGTAATTAATTTCGTCTGTATTATCTTTTACGAAATTTTCTAATTTCGTTATAGCACCTTTTAGAGCACCTTTTGTTCTATTTAATTTTTCCATAGCAGCTATTTCGCTGCGAAATCGACGGACCACAACAATGTATGTGAATACTGTGTGTAACTTTAAGATTGAAGACAAATAGGTTTCTTTTTCACATTTTTATATCACACAGCACACAAATGTTACAACAATCACAAACACTGAAAAACATATAGAATGAGGCGGTGACTTTGGGGTAATAACCCGCTGTTAGAACAAGTGCGTTCGTAAAACATCTTTTGGGGAATACTCCCGCTATAAGCAACAGAATAATTGGGGATAAGACCCGCTATAGCATAATGTGCCACAATGGCAGCTCAAGAACAACATACTATACTTGGGGATAAGACCCGCTCGAATACACAATGTGCCGCAATGGCAGCTAAAGAATAACTATATACTTGGGGATAAGACCCGCTCGAATACACAACGTGCCGCAATGGCAGCTAAGCAACAACTGAACTGGGTCACATGACCGCAAAGCTACGGAGCTCGTTCGGCATGCGCACAAGGTCCGAACAACAACCGTATACGAGTTACAACTGCAAGGGATTTAGCAAATCGCCAAACCACGCTCGCCAAACTAGATTAACTTGCTCTGAAACTGAAACAACGAAATATTTTAAACACTAAAAAGTACAAAATATAAATAAATAATAAAGAAAGTAATATTATTTTTTAACTATGCTTTCATCATTTAATAATTTTATATTAATTAAATTATGAATACACGTTAAGAAAGCAATAATCTTGAATAGATAAGTTAAATACTGTTTTATTCTCCTGTTGTTTTATCTCACACAAAAAGAAAAAAAGATCAAAGCATTGAAATTTCCATAATGGGTACTCTAGTAAAATATTGTATCAGATTTTTTTTTATTTTTTTTATTTTTTAACAATATGAATTAGAGTTATGAAATTAGGTGTGATTTTTAAGATAAACATTCAATGCTTATAAAAGGGTCTTAAAAAAAATTATGCTTTTATAGTTATTTGTTGGAAATTTATAACTTTCAACAAAATGCCAAAACGGCATGTTCGACTGCCTGACTATTTCATTATTATTTTTTTATTTTATTTTAAAGAGTCTAATTTTATTAAAAATTAATCACTTGCCCCGAAATTTGAAAATGTTGTTAAGGAAACAGTCAGTATGAATCTTTCTATTCTAAAAAAAAAAGGTAACAAACGCTATCACCGCTATTGTCAATGAATTTTTTGTGACCGGATTTATTTCTTCGCTAATATTAAGAAAACTGCTGCATATAATAATATAAAAATTGGTATTATTATAGAGAAAAGTTTGATAAACACATAGAAGCAGATAGTTTTCAAATCGAAAAATTATTTAAAAAGATATTTAATGTTAAAGTTAGATGAAAACGTTTCATTAAAAAAGTTTTATAAAAGCAAAAACTATACATAGGAATTTAATCATTTTTTCTAAGGATATTCAATAGAAACTCGCGGGGGGCAGACTGTATTTATTTTTTTAATTTGACTCCTTTCTAGAGGGTTTTTTTCCATTTTAAATTCAAATTTTGAGCATTTCGAGAGATATTTTTTACAACTTTTAGAAAAGGGTATCTCTCTATTCTAAAAAAAAAGTAACTTACGCTGTCACCGCCGCCGCCGGTTCTGAATTTTTCGTGACTGGAGGTCTTTCTCCGTTAATATTAAAAAAATACTGCATACAAAAATATGAAAATCGGCAGTATTATAGAGAAATGTTTGAGAAACACGCTGATGCAGACAGTTTTCAAATCGAATCATTATTTTAAGAGCTATTTAATGCTAAAGTTGGACAAAATCGTTCCAATAAAAAAGTTTTATAGGAGCAAAACCTATACATGCGAATTAATTCATTTTTAGATCATTTTATGCGTTAGAATTTCCCGGTGTGCAGACTGCATTCCCTTTTTTAATTTGACTCATTTTTTGAGGTTTTATTTCAATTTTAAATTCAAATTTTTAGCATTTCGAGAGATATTTTTTGTCTATTTTAGAAAATGGTATTAATTTAAACTGTTGCCAACTGTATAAACAGCGCAAATAATAATGTTTGCTTCAAATTAAAAAAAAATATTTACACATGACTATTATTAACAGAAAAAAAACCTTTCAAATTAGAATTAAATAATTACGTATGAAAAGCAGGAACTGATTGAAAATTACTTCATAAAAACTATATTTACACGTGAATTTTAAAAGAGAAAGGATATTGTAAAATAATAAATTCATTAACATGCGTTAGAAGTCTTAAATAGGAGAAATTACGTCACATTACACTTATTATGTAAAATGAACGAAAAGTAATATTGCAAAACTGTTTAAATTTAAAAATTGCGCGAGACATTAATTTATATTAATAAGATTAATATTAATTTTATTGAACGCGTTTAGATTGCTTTCGAGCGACTATTTAGTAATTTAATAAAAATAAAAAAGATTACAAGCTGAAAATGAAGTGTCATCAACAAAAAATATGATTTGAAAGAGAAAAATATGTGAAGCAGAAAATAAAGAAATTGCTTAAATGGTTTAGTTAAGATTCGTTAACCTTCTGTGTCGTTTCCTTCAAAAGAAGGCATTGATATTTGTAAAATATATTTGCATTTTGTTGCAGATTTGCTTATTATATTAGCTTATTTTGAAATGTTTAATTGATTTTATTTAATCAAAGACCAAAACAGCCATTGTATATTTTAACAGCAGCTGATTTTTCCTTAAAATTCCCCACTCGAAGAGAAATGAATTGAAACCCGCTTATAGGGAGATCGCCACTTTTTTAAAAATTATAATTCAATCTTTCAAAATCTTTTTAAAGCCGATCAAATTAGCGTGCTTTTAGAGACTGCGGTGTCTGAACGGGGGTTGGCGAGCATAACTCGTAGGGGGCCGATCCCCCATGTTATTTTAAATTTTTGCTAAATTTAAAAATAGCGCAAAGAATAATGTTTCTTTCAAATAAAAAATTTATCGACTGTTATAAACAGAATTTTTTTTTTCAAATGAGAATTAAATGATTACGAATTAAAAGCAGGAAAATATTGATAATTACAGCATAAAAACTATTTATACGTGAATATTAAAAGAGAAAGAAAATTGAAAAATAATAAATTCATCAATATGCGTTCAAAGACGTAAATGGAGGAAATTAAGTCATATTTAAATTGATTAATACAGGATAAAAACTACTCGGAGACATTTCCGAAAATCAGAGGCAGCAAAAGAAAGTTTGTTTTTATAAATTCTTTATTAAATCTCGAAAGTATATTAGTTTATGGGGTATATAAAAATAAAGGAGGATTTTCGAAATCGTGGGTAAACCGGAAGATGCTGTTGTATATTTTCGTTTGTGGTTACAATATATTTTCTTAGAAATTTAGAAACATATTTGTATTTTTTGCATCGTAAGGTAGAGTATGCCTTTAAGGCATTTTAAATCTTGAGCAGATAACGATGGTTGATGGATATAATTCCAGTGTTTAATTAATTTTAAATTGATTTTATTTATACGTGATATAAAGAAAGTAGCAATAGCTTTGGGCATTTAGAATTCGGGAAGCACAAAAATTGGATTCAGATAATGAACGAGGAAAAGAAAACAGCTGACGGGCTTTATCCAGCGGTATCCGGTATTAGACCAAATTAGTAAAAGAATCGTAATTAAATGAGAAGTTTGGTGAAAGTAAACTTCTGGCTATTTCTACCCTCTGGGTGCATACAGTGATCGAATAGAAGATGCAGTTAACGTTTGAGTAAAAAGTAGGATACATGTTAAGGTTATATAACGAATGGAATAAAACTTCTTACTAGTTCTTAAGTCTAAATTGAACAGCGATGCATTATATCAATCGGTTAAACTTTAACCTTTAATAAATAAATTCAGTTCTAAGTAGTGAGGTGCAGAATGAATGATTTTATCATTTTAATGAACCATTCGGGCATGCGCAACAGCATAGCTGCCAATTTTTGCTTTTCAAAAATTTAATTTCTAGTAGAAATTTTGTATAAAAAAAAAATCTTGATTAGAATTCACTCAAGAAACCTATACAAATTCTTTTTATCTACAAACTTTCTGAAGATGGCAAATCAAAAAATTTACGAAAGTTGGGATTTATGATTTTATTTCTTTTATTATACTAAATTTCTCTTGGTATTTGATTAAAAATGTATGCAAAGTTTGGAAACTATGTTTTTTGCGCATGTCCGAATGCTCCATCCCTAGTTCCAAGTAACCACTATATTTAAATAAAAATATTCGCCTTGTGTAATTACAATGAAAAAATGTAAGGCTTTTTGATTGACTTCCTAGTTGCGAAGCAACTTTACAACCAAGCAACATGTAAGCGACTTGCGGAGACATAAGAAAACCAATAAAGAAGTTTAACTTTACAAAAATCTACATAAATGAAAGAATAAATAGAGAAATTTAAATTTATAAAAGATAAAATAGATGAATTAAATAAGAATAAGTAAAAAAAAGAAAACTATTAAAATTTTTAAAATAAAAGATTTCATTAGTTCCTGAACTGGCAAAAATGCTAGCAACTATACCAAACCACTCACAAAAAAAGAAGGAATGTTGTTTATTTATACAAATACGTCACTTTGTTTTGAAAATGAGAGAGCCAATAATTGCTAGAGTTGAAACTAGAAGTAGCAGTAGCAGTTTCATGGATTGAATTTAATTAGAGGTAATACATATTATTATTATTAATTGCAGTTCCATTTATTTTATCCATACAAAGTGATGTCATTAGTCGCCTTTTAAGTAAGATTGTGGGCTATTTTTATGTTCACATTATTTATTTTAAAGCCTCGCCGTTTCATGAGGTAATACGCCCCTACGCCGTATGCGTAGTTAAACATTTTAGAAAAAGCATAACACATTTGAAAACTAGATTTCAACAATTACTCTACAAAGCTGAAAAGGTACCGCAATTCATTTGTGTATACTCAACTCTGTATATGATCTAGAGATTAGTCTATATTTTACATATTATTCTAAAATTTAAAGACGCACAATACAATATTACCTACAAATTTTTGTGTACAACTACACATTAAGCTGAAATTAGATTTAGGCAAAAACATGCAACGAACCGACAGAGAAATTTCAGCTTATCGTAGCTAAAAAAAAAAAAAAAAAAAAAAAAAAAAAAAAAAAAAAAAAAAAAAAAAAACATGAATGAAAAAATGAATACAGAAATTAAAAATACAGTGGAAGTCCCTACTTAGCGAAATTTTCAGCTGAACCTTGAGTTTGAACACCATTAACAGGTAAATTAATCTCCATATTAAGAAGAATATGTTCTATATAACGAAGTTTGTTCCACTTTCGTGTTGTACAACATTCAAACGAAGAGGGTGCTGTTCCGATGGATGTAGGGATTTATTGCATGGAATTGTATGAAAAAGAAATTATTTATTTATATAATCATTTGCATTCAAAAGAAGAAGTGCTAAAAGCTTTCGATATAATAAGAAGGGGATTCCAGATTCACGAAAATGTTACAGATGAATTATTCGGATACTTAGAAAAATCCGAAAATTTGTATGAACAGTGTAAACGCTCTATCTCCCGAACAAATTGAGATAGAGACTTGAAATTTGGTGTGTATTTAGGAAGTAATAATGGAAAGAAGCCTATTGAATATACGTAACCTCGATTATCTGGAACTATTTTTTTCGGACTCTCGACGTATTCGTTCTGATAAAAGGTATGCAAAAATTTTCGAAATTGTTTATTTGAAGGAGTGAATATAAAAGACAATAAAAAAACATAAATTTTGCATAAAGAATGAATTCGATCGGATAATGAGTTGCCGAGATACTTGTAATCCTATTTTTCACACTCTTTGATTTTTCATGACCCTGTATTTCATTCAAATTTCAATTCAAAGATATATTTTAATTGGAAATGAGACGGTTAATACGACACAGAAATCACAGAAATCACCCACTCGTGGACAGCCAACCTTGCGGTATAGGAGCAAAATGTCTACGAGGGGAAAAAAACCCATATCCCCCATCCCACGAAGCCCCCAGACACCGGAGCTGGCCCAGAGACCTCAGCAGGATGGAAGACGCCTCTTTTTTGAAATTTCACTTAGGATGTAGTACAATCTTCTCACAAGAGATACCCAACGTTGCATAAGCTGGGCGAGCCCAAATTAAACAATGTTTTGAAACTTTAGATCTTTTATGTATGGATATTACAGATCATCAATCAGTTATTGTGAAAACTACTTGTGAGTAGAAAGAATATGATTTATTTAAAGTTTAATAGAAATAGCTTAAAAGCTTGAAATCTTGAAGCCTGAAATTTAAAATTTGAAATTAAAAAAAACTAATTCATCAAGGAGATTAGCATTAAATCTTAAAAAGTCATAGAAGTTTTGATAAATCTTAATAAATTCTTAATACAACTAAATAAGTAATCCAGTATAATTAAATCAATGCAAGAATTTGAAAATTTGAATAATATTTAAATTAGATATTAAACTTGCTGAATTTAATTATGTTCCTGAGTGATGACTGTGAGATGAAATCTCACATTTTTTTCCACCTATTCGCCGGTCTGCATCTGTGACGGTGTCGCGGCAGTGCTTTTGTTTTTTTTTTGTTTCTTTTCTTTTTTCTCCCGTCTCTCTCGCTGACAACCTTAGCGTAGACCTGTAAGTTGGCTTTCCCCCAGTGCTTGCATACGCACGCCATTCATTCATTATTCTTCCCTTCCTTTTTCTCTCCGTGTTTCATCCGAGGCTGTAAGTGTGCGCATGCTCAGTAGAAAACGGGCGCTTGCTATGATTTCAAACGAGTGACGTTTCGTTTCACGAACAAATTAGATTGCGTTACTTTTGGTTTCGCTTTCTCATTTGTTTTCCGAATACCGGTGGCTTTTGAATTTGGTCAATTGTTTTAAACCTCCCGCTTAATTACTTTTGCGGGCCCCGTAGCGATGTTTATATACTGTCTCCCTTAATTTTTTAGGCAGTTAAAGTTCTGACGGGATGACCGAAACAACGATGTCGATATCTGGTTGTAGTTGTGCCATTTTTTATCAACGAAGTTTTTGTTCTTCAGTTAAATATTCGATATTCTCTCGGGAATTTTTTTAATCTAAGTGCTGGTATTTTCAAGAACAATTTACGGGTGATCAAAATGGAAAATTATTCATCTTCATCTAAAAATATACTTAAATAAAGATTGATTTAATCTCAAGAAAGTGTAGTTCCTGTCTCTTCCTCAACACTGCTTGTTTCAAGTAAGATCTTTTCGATTTTCTCCTTTTAAAATGACCTAAAAGAACTAAGTGTAGGGTTATTGTCTCCATTTCTAAAAGAAGAATTTTTTACAACAAACTAATTCCAAAATACGATCACAACAATTTGTGAATATTCTAATATTCACGTCACAATTCTTGGTGCCGACTTTGGAGAAATTCTTGAAAAATGCACCCTGGAATTATGAGAGACGGAAATACGTATTTAATTAAAAAAAAAAATAATATGTTATAATGCTGTGATATTTTAATATTTTAGTCTGAAGCTGTTATTTTTTTTGAAGAGTTTATTTCAATATATTATTTTGTTGAACTTATATTTGTATTTGGGGAACAAATTGCTCATTTTTATGTACTTTGAAGAGATTTTTTTTCTGTTCTGAGAAGTAAATGGTAGGAAATATCTCCTTTTATTTTTGCAGAGCATGATTTTTCTTTCGATTGTATGAAGTGATAGAAGATATTTTTGTTCTCAGTATGCAAATATTTTTACAATGACCTATAATTTTAGATTGTTTGAAGGGGCATATGGCAAATATTAAGGCACAATTTATTAGAACTATTGATGTATTTATATATTGTTGAGATTAGTAATTTATTTGAATGCTGTTTGTTTGAATTATTGCATTATTTTTGAATTTTGTTGTATTTATTCATCATGACGTCAAAAATTAAACCTCTAAGAATAATAGTGACACCTTTTTCGGGTGATCCCGAACTTTTAGATTTTTTTGCTGAGCAAGTTAAGGCGACCATTTCTTATTCTAACTGGAGTAATGAACAGGCACTTATTTTCCTCAAATCTAAACTCTCTGATCAGGCATTAAAATTTTATGTTTCCTCTAATGCATGTAAAAAGGCAACTTCTCCTGAAGACTTGTTTGATATTTTTAGAAAACATTTTAAGACAGAGTCAGCTACCTCCATTGCTCTTAAATACAATAGTATAAAGTTTCTACCTTCAGAATCTATCCGGAATTTTGCTACAAGGTTAGATGATGTTGTTCGTAAACATTTTCCTCAGTTGCCTGATCCCTCCATTGAACAGATTCTAATATCAAAATTCACTGATCTCATCCCTAATAATTTAAAAGTTCACATTCTTACACAACACATAGATTCGTTTGACAAAATGATTGAAGCTGCTGCTTCATATCAAGAGATTCTTGATTCTGTTCAAGCACCTATAATTTCTAATTCGGTTCCACCTTCATACAGTATGTTACATAACTTACATGAACAACCTGATGATTCTCTGTCTCATAACAGTCATTCTGCGGACTCATCGGAGGTGTGTGACAAACCTCACTGAGCTACTTCAGGTGATAACTCATCTTGCGATACAGAGTCCAGGCACAATTCTTCCAGAAACATAAGACTTAGTCATCATTTCAAACATTCGTATAAACGAATTATTTGCCAGTGGTGCACAAGACCTGGACATTCAGCAAACAGATGTTTCAAATTGAAATCAAATTTAACTTCCAAATCAAAACAAGCATCTTTTAAAAAACGGCATCACAACTCCTCAGATGATAAACCACATTCATCCGACTCTCGACATTCTTCCTCTAAAGTTTCGACCTCCCGTCAGAACTACTCAAATAAAAATCCTCGTAGGTACTGACACGATTTGGGGAGAAGTGGGTGTGGAGCTGCTTCACCCCTGTGTCATTTTTCTCCACAGTATAACTCTCAAGCTGTCTCTTTCAATAATGTAAATTCTGATAAAGACCTTGCTGTTCCCGTTTTTCAATGTGAAAGAACATTCTATAATTCAAACATAACTCCTGAATGTTTTCAAGAGTTAACTCCAGACATAAATACTCAACTTCCGTCCTTTAATGATTTTTCTGCCTTAAGTCGTGAGCCTTTTCAAGTCCAGAATGATATTATTGTACCGCGGTCTCCATTGACTAAAATTAACTATCCGATTTCATCACAGAGACTTGTGAAATCAGTTGCTAGTCAAACAAATAAAGAAATTCCACTTTTTGAAAACTCTGCTATACAAACAACCTCATCTGAAAATGACATAATCTTTGTTGAGTCCATCGAATTTCTTCTCCATGCGGAAGTTGATCAACCTACCCTTCCAATTATTCAATTAACTATTAACAAGAATCCTGCAAATTTTCTTCTCGATTCAGGTGCAAGCATTTCTCTATTATCAAAATATTATTTTCAACGTATAAAACAGCATGTACATTATAGCAGAATTGCTTCAAATGTAAAAATTACCACGGTAAATTCTGCTGTTATTTGTTCTGGTTGTATAAACTTGTCATTTAAGATAGGGAAATTTTTCTACAAACATTCTTTTTTTCTCATTGATATTCCTGAAGATTCTAAGTTTGTTGGTATCCTTGGCTTTGATTTTTTGAAATCTCATAGAGTTGTTATTGATCTACATAATAGCCAAATTAAGATAAATAATAACCTACTTGACATCTTAGACTCTGTTTCTGCTCAAGAGGTTGATCAAACACAGGATTTACAAGTCAACACTTTAACTCAAAAGAGGTCTCTACCTGAATCTTCCAATAAAAATGTATCAGTGTCTGTTAATTCCAATAATAAAGTACATAGTTCTCTTCCTTCAAATAATTCTTGTTATTCAAGAAAGAAAGTCGTTATTCCACCTGACAGTACTGTATATGTACCTGCGGTGTATTCCTTTCATTCTTGTGATCAATTTTTGTTTGAACTAAAGGAGTATGAATTACCAACTTGTGCATATCAATCCATAATTTCTGCAGAACTTAGCTCGAAATCTAAAAATGCTAAAAACCTCAGTAGTTACTTTTATATTCCTATCACTAATAATGCTGAAGAACCCATTCACATTAATAAAGATTCAGTTTTGGGAACAATTCACGAGATAGATGAAATTCAAGAAGATTTTGATACTCAAAATATTAGTTCTCCCCATGAAATTAATTTAATTCAAGCTTCTACTGACATTTTAAAGTTAAGAAAATCAGAGTTTAAACTTAGTAATTTTAGCCTAAATCATCTACTTCCATATCAGAAAACAGAATTACAAAATTTATTAACAAAATATGATACGGTGTTTTCTTCTTCCTTGAAATCTTTGGGTCAAACGGACAGAGTTATACCTCATATCCAGTTTATCTCAGATGTTCCTGTTATGACCCTGCCCTTCCCTGTGCCACAATCTATCCAAGAAGAGGCAAAACAGCAATTGGACACGTTAGTTGATGCAGGAATTATTGAAAGAAGTATTTCCGAATGGGCATGTCCAATGCTTATGGTTAAAAAGAAAGCATCCTCTCCAAATGAAAAACCAAAATTTCGAATGGCACTTGATCTAAGATTAATTAATACCATGATTCGTAGTTCTTCTTATCCATTACCTAGAATTGATACTATTATTAACAATATTTCTAAATTTAAATACTTCACCACATTAGATTTTCCATCTGCATATCATCAGATAAATCTCCCAGAAGAATTTCGCAAGAAACTCTCTTTTACTACCGAATGGGGTACTTATAGTTTTTCTCGTTTAATGTTTGGCCTCAGATCCGCAGCCTCTTCATTTCAAATGTTAATTGATGCAATAATCGAAGAAAGTAAATTACAAGGTGTTTATGCATATCAGGATGACATTATTGTTGCTGGTGATTCATTTCAAGAAATGATTCACAAATTAGATGTTTTGTTTTCAATTTTACAGAAACATAACCTTACCTTGTCTCCTGCTAAATGCAAATTTCATCAAACAGCCATAGATTACCTTGGTTTTCATTTGCAGAATCATACTATCCAGCCAGTGTCTTCTAATATAACCAAAATTACATCTTTTCCAGCTCCAAAAACTAAGAAACACTTAAAAAGATTTATTGGTCTATGTGGTTTTTATCGCAGACTTATTCCCAAATATTCTAAACTTATGGATCCACTAATTAAACTTACCTCTCCAAAGGTTCCTTTTACATGGACGCCAGATCATAATAAAATTTTTACAGAAGTTCAAAACATTTTTTTCTCAAAACCTTTTCTCTCCTTGCCTGATTGGTCCAAACCATTTTACCTCAATACAGATGCAAGTGGTATAGCTATTTCCGGTGTCCTTCTACAAAAGCGAAATGGTCATCTACTACCTGTGAGTTATTTTAGTAAATCTTTATCTCCTTCAGAAAGAAAATATCCTGCTCTGAAGCTAGAATTGATGGCAATTGTGAAATCAATTAATGCATTTAAATGTTTTCTGTATAATAGACATTTTACGATTTTAAGTGACAGCAAACCTATTGAACATTATAAGTCTACTAGTTCACCAGTTGATCTGACTACGAGATGGTTGGTTGACCTTTACAATTATGATTTCACCTTTCAATATCTTAAAGGCGAGAGTAATGTGTTAGCAGATTATTTCTCTCGTGAAGATTTTACAAATAATTCTCAAGATCTTAACACTAACCCTGCTTTAATAAGAGATAAAAATATTCTTCCAGTCACTACAAAGTCACCAACTATTGAGTTGCATCACATAGATGATCAAAACCAACAATCTCAAGACCCAAAAATGGAAATTTCTGTGTCCACATTCCTCTGTGAACAGCGTAAGGATCCTAAAATAATGAAAATAATTGACTCCATAACTTCAGATAAACCTAATCCTAAGTTCAAAAATTATTTTATTCATCCTGATACAGGTTTACTTATGATAAAACGTAAATTCTTACAACCTGAAAATTCACCACATATTAAAATTATTGTGCCTCATATTTTAAAGTAAAAAATCTTGCATATTTGCCATATGCCTCACTTCGGTATTGGAAATACTTATAGAAGACTACTCAAAAAATTTTACTGGTCAGGAATTTATAAAGATACAAAAAATTTTGTTCTGTCCTGTGAGTTATGCGTTAGACATAAACCACGAAGAATACCTGCAGCACCATTACAAGAGATGTTCATCCCTTCTAAACCTGGTGAGCTCGTCTCAATGGATTTCCTAGGCCCTTTTTCGAATAAATTTTATGTGCTGACATTCCTGGATCATTTCTCAAAACATATAGAGTTATACCCGATCAAGATTGCTACTGCTCAGTCTGTTGTGAAATCCCTGACCAACTACATCACTACCTATGGTCGTCCGGCTTCTTTAATGTCTGATCTGGGCCCTCAATTTAATTCACAAGTATTTGATAATTTTACGGAGAGTCTCAAGATCAGTATTGTTCATTCATCCTCTGGGCATCCTCAAACACAAGGATCATCAGAGAGAATAAATACCAGCATTAAGTCATCAATTGCTACATTAGCTCAGGAGGGATATAATTTTCAACAGTCCCTAATGATACATAAAAGCTTATATAACGACACAATACATTCTTCAACTGGATACTCACCATCTTTTCTGCATTTTGGCAGATCTATATCCAATATTTTTGATCTTTTCGATTATCCTGATCTGGAAGCGTTATCATATCCGTACGATTACTATCAGCATATGTCAACAATGAAACATGTGTACCAGAAAGTTTATGGAAACATGAAAGAGGCTCAACAGTTACGTAATCAACGTCAACATAAACGTGCTCATCTACGAAAGTTCCAGTGTGGTGATATTGTTTACATTAGAACTAATGATGCATTTAAGCCAAGAAACATTGGTCCTTATGTTGTGATAAATGTAATTTCAGATGTGCTTCTTTCTGTTAGGGTTTTAGAAGATGAACTGGACAAGCCGTTCACAATAAATATTAATAGAGTAATACCTGTACAGAAACGCCAACAACACTTAGTGTTGCAAAGTCCTCATCCAATTACACCTCTACCCCACAGCTATAATTTACGAAAAAGACATTAATATTTGCATTTAAATATGTATTTTCATAAATATTAATAGTTAATTTTTTTGTATTTATTTTTAGGTTTATGAGTAGTTGCACCTGACAATGTGATGATGTTAAGGCAATAGTTTGTTCACCTAGTATTCTAAGTTCTAGTAAATTTCATTTAATTTTAGCAAAAACATTATGGTAATATCTGTTCTAGGTTATCTGTCTATTCCTTTTTATTTTTTTGGTACCATGTTTCTCATTTATAAATTGACATGATCAAGCTTATTACATAGAAATGTATAATAATGATTTTGATAGTATATTTTTAGTTTTTTTTCTTTTTTGGAGATCTCCACTTTTTTTTTATTTTCATACAGCAATATATATATATATGTACCATACCTAGGTTGATGAATTTTGAGTAATTATGTTAAATATTTTTGTTGAAGAGTAATTTATTGATGTTGACTTTTTTTTATTTTAGAGGTTATACGTGTTGTTTACTGTTGTTGATATTATTTTGATATACATTTTATCTAATATGTTAATGGTAGTGAGTAGCTATATAAATATCTTCAATGAGTAAACAAATTATACTAGTACTCTTGATTTATGAGATACTTTGATTGATGAAAACTTGAATAGCTGAAGATGTAAGTTATTCTATAATACTCTTGGTCGACCAATTTTACTTATTATAGTTGCAACTGTTATTTTATATTATTCGAATAATACATGTTTCATGATATCTCTTGACAGCAAAGTTGTTTGCTTTTTTTGGTGAAATATTAATGTTTAATATTTTTTTTGATATGAGATCTTTTTAAAGATATACTACGTGCACAATTATTTTTATGGCATGCCACATGTAAATAATTGGAATACTCATTCTAAATGTACATATTTATATTGTATATACTACATTGATGTAACATTTATGTATTCCTTTTCCTTCTCTTTTTCCTGTTTGATCACCACATTTTATTTTTAGGGCTTGTTAATTGGCTTTCAAAATTTTGATTTTCCCATCCTGATGCAAAAGGTCACCTTTTTACATCTGTCTGGCACATCAAAATTTTATTCGACGTTGGGGGGTATTGTGAGATGAAATCTCACATTTTTTTCCACCTATTCACCGGTCTGCATCTGTGACGGTGTCGCGGCAGTGCTTTTGTTTTTTTTGTTTCTTTTCTTTTTTCTCCCGTCTCTCTCGCTGACAACCTTAGCGTAGACCTGTAAGTTGGCTTTCCCCCAGTGCTTGCATACGCACGCCATTCATTCATTATTCTTCCCTTCCTTTTTCTCTCCGTGTTTCATCCGAGGCTGTAAGTGTGCGCATGCTCAGTAGAAAACGGGCGCTTGCTATGATTTCAAACGAGTGACGTTTCGTTTCACGAACAAATTAGATTGCGTTACTTTTGGTTTCGCTTTCTCATTTGTTTTCCGAATACCGGTGGCTTTTGAATTTGGTCAATTGTTTTAAACCTCTCGCTTAATTACTTTTGCGGGCCCCGTAGCGATGTTTATATACTGTCTCCCTTAATTTTTTTAGGCAGTTAAAGTTCTGACGGGATGACCGAAACAACGATGTCGATATCTGGTTGTAGTTGTGCCATTTTTTATCAACGAAGTTTTTGTTCTTCAGTTAAATATTCGATATTCTCTCGGGAATTTTTTTAATCTAAGTGCTGGTATTTTCAAGAACAATTTACGGGTGATCAAAATGGAAAATTATTCATCTTCATCTAAAAATATACTTAAATAAAGATTGATTTAATCTCAAGAAAGTGTAGTTCCTGTCTCTTCCTCAACACTGCTTGTTTCAAGTAAGATCTTTTCGATTTTCTCCTTTTAAAATGACCTAAAAGAACTAAGTGTAGGGTTATTGTCTCCATTTCTAAAAGAAGAATTTTTTACAACAAACTAATTCCAAAATACGATCACAACAATTTGTGAATATTCTAATATTCACGTCACAATGACCTGTTAAACAAATTTGAGATATAGATCATTGATTATTATTAATTTTAGAGTTCTAAATTCGAAAGTCTTTGTATTTCACAGTTCCATAAAGTTTGTTTCACAATTTTGAATCATTATATTTTACAGATCTAAGGATTATATTTCATAGTTCGTAGGCATTATTTTACAATCCAGAGCACTATAAATTTGAAGATTTCATTCACAGTTTGAGGATTTAGATCACAGTTTGAAGATTTAGTCATATATTTCACTATTTTGGATCAAAGATATTATATTTCTTTGTTCTTGGGCATTATTTTACTGAGCAAGGCACTACAGCTTTCTGTTTGAAGACATATTTTACAATTTGAAGACATAATTCGCAGTGCTTAATACGACACAGTAAACTGTTAGTTAATATGATTATAATTTTTCGAGTTACAAGGATGTTTCTTTTACGCAATTCGGTGCTACTCGATTATCCCGCCGACCAAAAATCTATCGCCAAACTATAAGATTAAATGCCAATAATGGCTTATCACGAATGTCAAGCATTTAATGCATCTCCATTCCTATAAGGAAGACCCTGTTCTGTCGCGAAGTGCCGCCAAATTTCTCGCCAATTTGGCGATATATCGTCAAATTTGGCGACCAAACTGAGTCGTCAAAAGTGACGCCAAATTGGCGGTATCTCTAATATTTCGCCAAATTCCCATAGACTTCCTTTGTAAACCAGTAGGGTTTAATTGCTTACAGAAAATCAACAAACTGAGATATTTTGATACAACAAAAAGTGATATTAGATTAAGGGCTTATATTAATTATATTTAAGGGAGTCCAAGTAAATTAAATTATGAATAAAAGTAATATGATACAATGATTAGCATGTATCACATGTTTTATTTTCATATTTTATATTATGTACATCCATGATGGGTATGTAATACGGTGGCGGCCAACGACTAGTTTTAACTTATCAAAGAGGTGAATATTCTGTTACAAATAATTTTTTTTAACATAATTCTGTAGGATTTTTTCTGTAGAATTCTCCACCTTTAGATTAAAAAGAGTCCTCAAGATTACCTCAATGTTAACCCATTCAGCACCATTGGTGCTTACTAGTATATGCATCTTTAAAACGTGTATAGAAAATTTAGTTTTGGTTTAAGTAATAAAGAAAATTAATATTTGCTAACTAGAGTGTTTTCGAAATTATGTAATTCAAGGTAACTTAAAAAAAAAGTGGTGCCAACCGCATAGATTTGTGTAAGAGAGGCCTATCCCGAAGGGCTTGAAAAAAGTGTTATGCGGTCTGCATTTTTATCTTCACAAAGTTTCTTGAGGAGAGTCTCACATTTAGCACTGAAACATTGGTAACATTGACGTATTTTATAATTCATTTTTGAATATATTATTAAAAGTTGGTGGAAACGCTTTGGACACTATATTTTCTTTCAATGGAAAAAACGATGCAAAAGAAGCATATCAAAACTCTTATTTTTATCAATTTTAATGAGCTATTGTTCTCCATCACAACAACATTTTCTCTGGTTTTCCTTCCCCAATAACTTTAGTTGTCTGCCACGTATTATCTTATTTTAAAACAAGCTATCTTGGCCGGCGTTGCCCGGGTACGTAAAAAAAACCATCACAATTGCGAAAAACCTCTGAAAATCACAATAAGATATTGCGAAAAAATTTTAAATCGCTGCACAAATTTCGAAAACAGAAAAAAAAATTATACATAGTGTTTGAAGATTGAAAGTTGATTTCTTTCACTGATCTGGAAAAATCGTAGGAAATCACTAAAATACACTAAAAATCTCATACAAAATTCTCGAAAAATTCGAAAATTGCTATACGAAATCCGAATAAACTTTATTGAAATGAGGGCAGAAAAAAACTTATTATAGTTCAAAAATGGACTGTCAAAAAATTGCAGCAGATCGCGAAGAAATGTAAAAATCGAATTAAAATCACAAAAAGTTCAAAAATCACGAAAGTCAAAATTTACTATAATTGGAAAAAAGTTTCAAATATAATTCCTTTGACTTGTGGGTACTCTTAAAATTTATGTTTGGGAAAGCATGCTAAGCATTGTTTGATGTTACTTTTATTCATAATTTAATTTACTTGGATTCCCTTAAATGTTATTAATATAATACCTTAAGTTAATATTAGTTTTTTTTTTTTTGCATTAAAATATCTCAATTTGTTGATTTTCTGTAAGCAAGTAATCCTTATTGGTTTAGAATGGAATTCTATGGGAATTTGGCGAAATATTAGAGATATTGCCAAGTTGGTGACAGAACTGTGTCCCCTATATGGTAACCCCCTTATAGGTATGAAGATGCATTAAATGCTGTTCAATAATAGCAGAAAAATTTGGCTAAAAATTGAAAAATCGCTGTACGAATTCTGAATAAACTTTTTTGAAAATTTACTATATTGGGTTAAAAGAAAGAAACCGTATTCTTTTCAATAATGTGGAAAAATCGCCTCGAAACTTAAAAAAGCGCTAAAAATCGCATAAAAAATTAAATAAAAAAATCTAATTAAAAAATCGAAAATCGGGCTTCGAGGTGCAAAACTTCATATATAGATGTACCTTTTCCCCAAATTTTGTTGTTCTACGTGCAGCGATCTCTTCAGAACACCGTCGACACACTCACCCACAAACTTCTTTCCTTATTATTATAGAATTAAAACGTACATGCCATAATGTAAATTTATTTACTGTTTAGGATAGGATGCTTGCACTAGAGCCAATGATACTTACTATTTACCCATTTCCTTTTTTTAATACCATTAAATAATTGTAAATTATGAAGTTGGTAGTACCTCGTTTAGTTATCTCAAATATTACTTAGGTTAAATATCGCTCACCCGCAACAAAAGTGACACACCTCGCAAAAATTCATTTCTGTGATAGGTGCATCTTGCTACAGGAAACGTTTCATAAGTGTCGTTACACGGAAAATTGCTTTATTACTCTACATGTCCATCTATGACTACAGAAGGGGGTGAATTGTGTGGGGAGGTAAAATGACTCAGCCCTTTAAACCTCATCTACGTCTTCATTCTTAAGGGTTTCATGCTTTTATACACATTTTTACTGCTGCATGAAGAGCTGCATGAAGAGCTATCATTTCATGTTGCAGTAAAATCATCTGAATCTTCTTTTGCGTCTCCTGTAAAATTTACTATTTTCGAGATGTGTCGTTTTTCTTGCGGGTGAGCGATATGTTCAAGACAAGTCAGATTTATATATACTTTTAAGTCGTTCCACATGTAAATGTTTCTTCGTTTGGCCCATAGCAGATAGACCGGGAGCCAGCAGAACAGAAAATCACCTCGAGTTCACGGATGAAAGGTCTAGGATTAGTTAAATCTTGATTCGCATATTAAAACGCAATCGGTCAGCCAAGTCATATCGTGGTGGAAAACACCGGAAAACCCGATTTTAGGGGCTGACTCGTAAGTTTACCATTGTGTTTTCCTGCACCAAAAGGTATGAAAACATGGAGGACTGGGAGCAGGAAAAGCATAATGGTAAACCTACGAGTCAGCCGCTAAAATCGGGTTTTCAACCAAGATAGGACTTGGCAGACCGATTGCGTTTTAATATGCGAATCCAGATTTAAATAATCCTAGAATTTCATCCGTGAACTTGATGAGGTGATTGTCTGTGCTGCCGGCACCCTGTCTAAGAGCGAATAGAAGTAGAATGTATTAAATAATCAATATATGTTTGAAAGAATTATAAATTTTTTTAAAAGGTTAAGTTAACAATTTGGAATCGCCCCGTAAAAAGTCTAATTGCCCCCCACCCCACGGTGGGTCATACGACCCACGTTGCGAACCACTGCTATAGATAGACAAACTTTTATATATAGACTAATCTTATATATTAGTTATAAACAAAACAGATTTTTAACGTGGATTTACATTGCAGATCTCAGAGGAAAATCAGAGGAATTCTTCAATTAATAATGTTTTCTCTGCACTTACTTTTTTATAAGACGTTTAGCATAATCGTCTGAAAAATGTACAGATTAAGGAAAATTTAAGCTGCAATGCGATTACATAAATGTGTCACGTATTTCACAGTGAAAACAAACAGGATTAAATTTTAATACTAATTTCTCAATCGTTGCGATTTTTTCTTATCGAAATTATTTTATAATAGAATTTGATAAAGAATTTTAATGTATTTTATTATAAGAATAAAAGTGAAATATTTGATTCTCACTTCTCATGTATTCAAAATTCTTTAGTTTATTGAGTAAGTGTAATGTCATTTATTTCGCTAAAAGTATTTTAAAAATGTAGAAATATTTCATAAGAGAATTATTAAGATATGAATATTTGTTGATAAATTAAGTTTCTGATAATCAAATTTTCATTTCTGTTATTTCATGCACTATTGAGTAAATTAGTGGTTCCCAGTTTTTTAGCCTAACGTACCACAAAATCAACGATTATACTTCCTTGTATCACAAGGTACGCAAAACTAGTGTAACGCAAGGCTAATGTAGAAAAACATGCGAAAATGGAAACCGCCTGAAGCAGAATGTTTCTTCAGTTTTTGTGCTTCCGTTTTAGCAGGTTTTACTGTATTTTTAAAAGATGTAAGATTTCATTATTAAATTGGTATTTACAAGGGAACCCCTTTTGGCGTAACTCGCACTTAGCATTGAGACCTGATACATTTTATAGCCCTATAGGCCAAAGTTGGAGAACTGGTAAAGTTTGCCTGCGAAAATCAGGGCCTGATTAATGCCTTCGGTGCCTCGGCTCTGGGCCCACCAATTTCAGGGGCCCACAAATTTGTGGGTATTTTCTCACAATTTAAGTTTTTCCACTGTTTGCATTTTATATTTTGGTCCCTGACGTAAAAACAAAGTTTTACTGTAATAAAAAACCTCCATATTTAATTTTTCTGTAAAGTCCTTTTCAATTTGAGAGTACCTATAATTTTCAAAACTTGCCGTATCCAGAAAATCAAATTTGGGGAAAATGCCAAAAACAGCATACTGTGTCTATTGGTTTCAATATAAACGAGGATTTTACAATGTCAGAATTACAGTTTAAAATGATTACTAGACTGTTAGGGAAAACACAAATTTTATGATTTTGGATAAGGCCAGTTTTGAAAAAGACGACCTCATTTATTCTGCAACATAAACTGTGGATCATAGATGTTTGTGAATTATACAAATGCTTATTTCAGAAAGTGGACGGTAATTCATTTTCTTGATTATTCTTGTAAGTTAAACTTTTTTTGTAAACTTGAAACTTTCACCCAAACAACTTTGTCAACTCATCAAATAAACGAACTTTTTTTTTGAAAGTGTCGCCGGGAATGGGGAGGTACGGGGGACCCAACTTTTTAACAGGCCCTGGGCCTAACCTCAGCTTGATCGGGCCTGATTAATGCCTTCGGTGCCTCGGCTCTGGGCCCACCAATTTCAGGGGCCCACAAATTTGTGGGTATTTTCTCACAATTTAAGTTTTTCCACTGTTTGCATTTTATATTTTGGTCCCTGACGTAAAAACAAAGTTTTACTGTAATAAAAAACCCCCATATTTAATTTTTCTGTAAAGTCCTTTTCAATTTGAGAGTACCTATAATTTTCAAAACTTGCCGTATCCAGAAAATCAAATTTGGGGAAAATGCCAAAAACAGCATACTGTGTCTATTGCTTTCAATATAAACGAGGATTTTACAATGTCAGAATTACAGTTTAAAATGATTACTAGACTGTTAGGGAAAACACAATTTTTATGATTTTGGATAAGGCCAGTTTTGAAAAAGACGACCTCATTTATTCTGCAACATAAACTGTGGATCATAGATGTTTGTGAATTATACAAATGCCTATTTCAGAAAATGGACGGTAATTCATTTTCTTGATTATTCTTGTAAGTTAAACTTTTTTTGTAAACTTGAAACTTTCACCCAAACAACTTTGTCAACTCATCAAATAAACGAACTTTTTTTTCTGAAAGTGTCGCCGGGAATGGGGAGGTACGGGGGACCCAACTTTTTAACAGGCCCTGGGCCTAACCTCAGCTTGATCGGGCTCTGGCGAAAATCGTATTATTACTTTCTTCTATCTTTACAAGAAGAAAGTATTGGATTCGTGAAAATTTTCGATTTCCGCTTTTCAATGAATTTATACGTTTTATGGGTCAGAGATGCCGAAAAAAATGTTTTTACAAAATGTCTGTCTGTGAGTCTATCACTCTGTCTGTATGTGACACAAATTTTGTAGGCACTCTATCTCAAGACCTAATGAACAGAATTAAATAAAACTTTAGATTCAGTTAGTCCCTGGTATAAATTGGTGCTGATTACCTTTTGGTGTAAATCTTCTACCAAGTGGCGCTGATATGCTGCATTTTTCATGATTTCTGCAATAGCTCTATCTCGAGAATTAATGCGGGGATTTTTACAAAACTTCAGGTTTAATCAGAAGTTGACATGAGATGTTGTTGGTTAGATTTTGATCTAAAAATCATCTAAATCACCTAATCGGTGGCGCTGCTATGCTACATTTTTCAGGAAGTATTAACATGTATGAGATAGAAGAAAGTTATGGGATTGCCACATCCGACTAGTATTTTTGTTGCGTTCATTTAATTTTAAAATAATGAATTTTTAATAATAAATTTCACGCTGAAAGCGAGTTGTCACACGATAAGGTGCTACAAATCCAAATTATTATTCCCACACAGCTGGACTACTATGTGCTCGGAACATCGCTAACCAATGACATTAATAGTTTTTTCCTTATTTCTCTAGGTTTTAAATTTGTAACACGGGGCCTTTTTCCAGATAACCATAAAATGTTGATTAATGAAAGCTGTTGAATTGAAAATTTTAAGTGAATCTGAGCTTTATATATGAAATAAAGTCACTTTCTTTAAAAATCCATCATCTTTATTCCTGCAATCAAAAGCCATTGTAAAATTGCATTTTCTTCCTGCATTAATACTAGTCTCATTACCACCAGTTGGAATATTTAACTATAGTCATTTCTAATCGTTAATCAAATTTAAATGAAATAGTGAGACTTAGACCATTACATTAATCAGAAAAAGAATATAAAATTTCAGTCATGTCAATGAATTTTACTGCTTGTTTCGACGTCTTAATTAAAAACTGTCAAAACTTTTCAAAAATTCTTTCTATAAAAAAATATATTCCATAAATCTTTTATTACATTCAGATCCCAAGTTCAAATTACGGATGAATTTCATTACTTCCAGAGGAGAACATTAATTTTAGTAATTTCGATCGATTTTAATGTCAAATTTCTGTTTCAAATGGCAGTTACGAGTCAAATGATCATAAAAATGAAACACATTCGATGAAATACGTATAATGGGCCATTTTATTATTATTTTGATTTAATTCTGAAATGTTTAGAGCAATGAGATAAAAAATCACAGTAAAAAAGAACTAAAAAGCATGCGTCAAGAATAGATTATGAAAGACTTTCCTACTATTCCAGGATACTTTAAAAACCTTCGCCTTTTAACCCTTTATCTACTGACGATATTTATAAGTACCATTAAAATAACTTGTTATAAAATTCCATTAATACATCGATTAGTTGTAATACAGTTTAGAATGAGTTACAGAGGCATTACTTTACCTTGTGCCAAAAGCATTATGGGTTACACAAACAAAAACATTTTTAAAATGATGGTTTCTTTTGCCTTTTCATCTTTTCAGCTTTCTTGGCGTTTGGGGTGGGGGAGGATTTTTCAATTCGGAAATATTTCTATTATAAGACCATTATATTTATACATTTCCCAATTCTATAAAATACTAAGAAAAATATTTAAAATTAGCAAACCCCGCGGCTTTGCTCGCGTAATATTTGAAATATGCCAAGTGATATTTATATGTCTAATTTTTATCAAAAGGTACTAACTAAATTTTTATTTTATTAAAAGGTAATATTTTATTTTATTAAAAGGTACTTATTACTTTTAGGAATAATTCAAAAATTACTATTTAAAACACAGTTTGACTAAACATAATTATTACACTGTATTAGGCAGAAATGAGACTTAAATTAATAAAATGAAATAAAACTAAATAAATGATAATTTAAAAAATATTTTGAAACTTTTATGCTCAATTAATACGCTCATTTCAGTATTCATTTGAAGTTTTGAATTTTTTAGAAACCATCTTCTTACATCTTAAAATTAACCATCATGTCGAATTCCAAGTCCTACCACCTCTCTCAACATAAAGGGCTATGTTGAAACAGGAACTGTCACCATTAATTTGCCAACATTAATTTTGAAATCGGTTTGTCATTTCCTAATATTCCACAGAAACGTAATTTAAAAAGCTTTTAAAGCCCTTTTTTAGAACGTTTGCTGTTCCTGTGAACCCCAGGTGGTAGAATCACTGGCATAAAATATAGCCCGTGTAGGATCAGAGACTGTTACCACTGATTCGCAACTATTACTTTTATAATCGGTTTATATTCCCTGAAATTGCATAGAATCGTAATTTAGAACTTTTTTAGAATGCTTTTCGCACCTCCCCTTCGCTTCACCCCTTTTTAATTAGAATTTATTTTCGACGTTCCTTCGAGGGCATTTATATTTTATAAGTAACTACCATGTCATATTTAAAGTTTCTAGCCTTTTCAGTATCACAGAAATCGCAATTTAGAAAGTTTTTTGCTCCTGCAATCCTCTGGTGGTAGTGGCATAGACATAAAATATAGCTTATGTTTGAGCAGAATCTGTCACCAACAATTTGTCATCATTATTTTTTTAATCGGTTTGGTAATTTATAAATTTGCTTAAAAATTGTAATTTATAACGCTTTTCACTCACTTCATTTTTTTAAAATTTGGAATTTCCTTTCGACTGTTCTTAGAACGCAGTTGCATCTTGTAAGTAAATACCATGCCATACTTCAAAGTGTTAGACCTCTCAGTTGTGCAAAAAATGCAAATTAGAACATGCTTTGCTTTTGCAACCCTTAGATGGTAGTGACAGCAACATAAAATATAACCTATGTTATAGCAGGGACTGTCACCATTGATTTACAACCATTACTTTTGAAATAGCTTTGGTATTTCCTTAGATTGAGTAGAAATCGCAATTTAGAACGTTTTTAGGACGCTTTTCGCGCATTTTCACCGCTTTTTAAATTTCCAATTTTTTCGAAACTGTTCTTAAAGATCATTTATGTCTAATAAATATGTACCTTGCCTAATTTTAACCCGTTAATAGTCGCGCGTTGGTCTTTTCCCCGCCCGAAATTCGTTATCTTCCTTTAACTCATTTCCCATTAAAGTTACGATAGCCAAATCCCGTGTAGCTGACCTTGAGTGTTCACACTCTTGTGTAGTAAAATTGCAAGTCATTCCTGCTATTTCTTAGCATTTTATCGCATTCTTAAGTTTCAATCGGTCTAAATGACCGCGTTGCGACCACTTGCGTTAGTTGAATTTTCCCCCCTCGTGTTCATCCTTTCCCATTTCCGCGAAATCTGTGGGGGAAAGTTTCTTCGAAGTCCGGACTCTCTGCCTGTTGTTATTTCGTCTTTCTTTCTATCTGCTATTTTACCCGTTCATAGAATACTTTTTTTACTTTTAGAATGTGACTTAAAATTGTTTTATTATATTAGTTGTGAAGTCAGTTCGCACAAAAAACTGATGGATGGTCACTTACATTTTTTTTTCATTGTCAAATATTGCGGGAATAAATTCTCAAATTTACAATCGTTTAAATATGGAAAAAAAGGGAAATTCATCATCACTATTTCAAAGAACTTGCTTCCCATTTATTACCGGAACATATAAATGAAAGAAAACAGACAATAACACTGCCAAACCATTAAAAAAGAGAGAAGAGAATTTTGTGGGAATCAGTAAAAAAATTGCCGTATCTCCAAAATCTGAAAAGTATCGTTTTTGTACAATAAAACAAATTCGAAAGATAGAACAATTTTCTCAGAAATGTAGTATGTATATCTGTGAAGAAAATACATATAATTTATTTGTACAATAAGAAAAATAATGAGAATGTTATAATGTAGGTTAGAAATTACGAAATAAAAATCTCTTTTGGATAATTCAGTGAATGTTCATACTATGATTTAAAAAAATATTTTAAGTATTTTTCTAAAATTTATCTATTTTTAAATTTTCATACTGTAAGTAAAAACACATTTTTTTTTTAAACAATGCCGCAGAAAATGTTTTTATTATTATTATTATTATTATTATTATTATTGAAATCCAATAGAGGCTTGGGGGCGGTATCTAACAAATTTAAATTTGTTGTCCTTCATCAATTGTTCAAACTATTTTTCAGAATAATGTTTTCAAGAATATGAGAAAAAATTCATTTAAATTAAATTATTGCTGCATATTTATAATTTCGGAGAAAATTTTCTTATTGTTTTTATTATTTTAATGAATGTTATTACAAAACAATAAATTATAATATTAATACCTTATTATGGAATGTACAATTGAATATTTATTTTAATTAAATAGTTGCTGTAAAATACATCCCTATTAAGATGAACCTTTCAATGATTCTATTAATTAAAATAATTTATCCATCTTAGGATTTAAATCTACAATTGCAAATGTATTTAAATTAAATATATAATTTCAATAACTTATTTATTATTTACTTTATATAAGCGAAGTTCGTATCCAGCGTTTTTATTCAAGGGCGCTGCTCCCACCCTGAAATAAGTACAAAAACTACAAATCGTCATTTTCATTTGAAAAATGGACTTAATCACAAAATCTCGAGAGCCCCCCCCCCCCCCCCTCCTCTCCCCCCTCATACACACAGAGACACCCCACAAAATAAATAAATAAAACGTAGTTACAACATTTACATTTATAATTTCGAAGTTAAGTATTTTTTACCTTTTTTTTATTATATATATATATATATATAATATGCTGGTAAATTAGTGTTATTGTATTTGGTTTTTGTGTTGCATGTCATAGGTTCCATTTTTATTTCCAGTTTAATTGTTCAATTTAATATCAGTGTAATATATTGATGCTAAATTTATTAATTTTATTTTATTAAATGGATATAGAGTGCCGGAGTATCATAAAAATCTACCTGACTCTGATTATGTCCATCCAAAAAAAAATAATAATAATAATAATAATAATAAATAAATAAATAAAATAACCCTATCACGAATTTAGATTCATATTCGTAAATGTTTTCCTACTAATTATTGATTCATAGTAACATCAGAAATTCAATCAAATCATTTACTATTTACTTTTAAGTATTTATGCAAAACGAAGAAAGAGTTATTAAAAACACTTATCTAGATGCCAACTGAATATATACTTAAGCGAAATAAATAATTGCTGTAAAAGGTTGTGAAATAAATAATTGCTGTAAAATGTTGTAAAATGAATAATTGCTGTAATCTTTTAAAATTCGGTCAATATTTTCACCCTATGTTATCCGTTTTCGATCATCTGATAACACCGGCAAGTTTCCCCTTCGTTTTCGGCCTGCTGGTAACGGCGGCAAATGGACCGAACGTGACTACTAACGTTCTAAAAAAAGTCGCGACTACTCTCGGGTTAAGTTGCTAGCCCCTACCGATCACAAAAATCGAAATTTAGAACGCTTTTTTGCTCCTGCAACGTCTTGGTGATAGTGATACCGACATAAAATAGCGTCTATGTTAGAGCAGAGGCTGTCAGCATCAATTTCCTACCATTACGTTTGAAATCATATTCATTCTTCCTGAGATATTGCCGACAAATCGGCATCTAGAACGTTTCTAGAACGCTTTTCGCTCATTTTGCTCCTGCATCTCCTCTGGGGTAGTGGAAACAGATATAAAATATAGCCTATCTTGGAGCAAGATCTGTCACCATCATTTTTACACCATTATATTTGAAATCGGTTCAGTACTTCCTGAGATTGCATAGAAATCGCAATTTAGAAAGTTTTTTATAGCGCTTTTTGCGCATTTTGACCCCCTTTTAAATTTCGATTTTTTTAGGAAATGTCCTTAGAGATCATTGATATCTTATAACTAACTACCATTCCAAATTTCACGATTCTAGGCTCTTCCGTAACGCAAAAGCCACAATTTAGAACGTTTTTTGCTCCTGCACCCCCTTTGGGGTAGTGGCACCGACATAAAACATCGCCTATGTTGGAGCAAGGGTTTTCACCATCATTTTGACGTTATTATTTTTTAGATCGGTTTAATATTTCCTGAGATTGTGTAGAAACCACCATTTGAACGTTTTTTAGAACGCTTTTCGCGCATTTTAAATTTCGAATTGTTTAAGAACTGTTCTTAGAAATCCTTTATATATAATAAGTAGCTAATATTTCAAATTTCATATTTCTAAACCCTTCGGTAACGCAAAAATTGGATTTTTAGAACGTTTTTTGCTCCTGCACCCCTTTTGGGTAGTGGCACCGACATAAAACATAGCCTATGTTGGAGAAAGGGTTGTCACCGTCATTTTGACACCTTTATTTTTACACCATTATTTTTTAAATCGGTTTGGTATTTCCTGAAATTGTGTAGAAACCACCATTTAGAACGTTTTTTAGAACGATTTTCGCGCATTTTCACCCTTTTCAAATTTCGAATTGCTTAAGAACTGTTCTTAGAAATCCTTTATATCTGATAAGTAGCTAATATTTCAAATTTCATATTTCTAGGCCCTTCAGTAACACATAAATCGCATTTTTAGAACGTTTTTTGCTCCTGCACCCCCTTTAGGGTTGTGGCAACGACATAAAATGTAGCCTATTTTGGCGCAAGCGTTGTCACCATCATTTTGACATCAATATTTTTTAAATCGGTTTAGATTTCCTGAGATTGTGTAGAAACTATCATTTAGAACGTTTTTTAGAACGCTTTTTGTGCATTTTCAACCCTTTTAAATTTCGAATTGTTTAAGAACTGTTCTTAGACGTCATTTATATCTTATAAGTAACTAATATTCAAAATTTCATATTTCTAAGCCCTTCAGTAACGCTAAAATCGCATTTTTAGAACGTTTTTTGCTCGTACACCCCCTCTGGGGTAGTTGCACCGACATAAGATATATCCTATGTTCTAAGTTGGACTAACACCATCATTTTGATACCATTACTTTTGGAATCGGTTCGGTAGTTCCAGAGCTTATCTCCGACAAATAAACAATTTTTTCCTCTTTATAATAGGAGTATAGATAGATATAGATATAGATAAAAGATTTGAGTGGGGTTAATAAATATTGCACAAAATCCGTATAAATTCAAATTTAATGAATCCTTCTAAAATTTATTAAATGATTATGCAAATCTTGTAATGTACTTTAAGGGGTCCGGGACACATTTTCAAATAATTTTTATTTATTGAGATAAAATTCTGAATTTTTTTGTGATGGTTACTCTTATCATTTGTAAATAAAATCACATAATAAAACTTCTCATAATTTTTTAGAAAAAATTTTCAATTTAAAATTTCTTAAAAAAGTGGTGTAAATTAAAATCGTTATAACTCGGAATATTATTTATAGAATTTCATTTTTCTTCATTTGAATAAATGAAAATATATAAGTTTTAATTTTGATTCAGCATTTTAAAAAATATTAATTTATAAAAAAATAAAAAATATTTAACGAAAAAATTAATAAAAAAGTGGTGCAACTTTTATTAAGAAAGTCATATTTTCAAAACTGAATATTTTTTTCAAATATGCTGAATTAAAATTAAAGTAAAATAATTGAAAAAGATATGTTCCAAGTTTGAACCCGTTATCTTTAATGGTTCTCGAGTTATAAGAAATTAAATACGAGAAGTGGTGAAAAACCTATCAAGAAGAAAAACGCATTTTTACAAGAAGTCGTTTCCATGATAGCCATCGCTTGAAAGCTAAATTTTGAAAACAAACCAAAACTAAAAAAAAAAATTTTTTTTGTTCTAATTCAAATGGAAATATGATTTAAATGTCATTTTAAGCAGGAAAAAACAGAGAAACTTTTAACGAAATAAAATATTTTTGCAAAATTTGAAGATTTTTGTGTCCCGGACCCCCTTAAACAATTACCAAATAATGCTATAGAAGATAAAATTTTCATAATTCATAAATCATAAGATAAAGGGTTAATAAGGTGGGAGAGGATGACTACGAAACTGTATGGCAAACGCATGGCAAATTTGAAAAGCCAATTTCGGGAATTTCCGTTAATTGTCGGAAAAGTATCTGAATTCTTTTGTGAATTCCTGTATATGATCTATAGATTTGTATGTATACCACATAGTACGCTAGTTCAGAATAGTTCACTTAGGGAACGCATACACTGTCAGAAAAACTCGTCAATTTACACTAAATTATTCGTCATTTTTAACAAATAAATTCCGTACTCTTAGAAAACATGTTTTATGCGAGAATCTTTCTTAAAAGTCTGAACAAAGAGGAAGAAAATCCGTTCATTTCTAGCACGTCTAAAACGCACTAAAATCCGACTTTATTTAGAAAATGAAAAATAAAAAATTCCATACATTAAGATTTCTAATGTAATTAAACAAGAAAGAAAAAGATAAAGTTAAAAAATGCTATAAAAAAGTGATAGAAAATCTTTATTAAGATTGACGATCGTTTCGTTGCACAAACGGCAACATTTTCAAAATCATTCAACGATAGAAAATATTTTCACATAATTTAAAAACAATAAACATAGTAAACAATGTCACGCGACATGATGCATAATGAAAAACATTGTAAACATAAAATTAATTTAAAAGATTAGATTAGCTATTGGTGAGCGTGGATTAATTTTCAAAACAATAACATGGTAAACAATGTCACGAGACAACATGCATAATGAAAAGCATTGCAAAATATAAAATAAAAATAAAATTATCTTGGCTATTTGCGAGCGTGGATTAATTTCTACTATTGTTCCTAAAACTACATAGTATCTCTTTCCAAATTTTAGATAATTCTATGGACACTGAATCATTGCAACTATTCTTGTTGCGTAAAAATATCTCTATTGATTCTCGGATTATGGATGATAAATAAAATCTTGATGTATAAATTAACTTGCTATTTTTAAAATCGATCTGTAAAGGTTCTTCGCTGTATAATCTGGCCAAAGCTGTGGTTCTTCTGTTGTATTTGATGTCTGCTATATGTTCTTTGATTCTAGTTTTAAGTTTTCTAGTTGTCATACCTATATAAAACTGCTTGGTTCCATCTTCTTTGGTGAAAGGTATTTCGTATATTCCCGATAAATGGTTTGACTCTACTATGGTTTACTGGTACTAATGGTTTTCTAACACTTTTTATAGCATTTTTTAACTTTATCTGTTTATAAGTGATTATTATACATGTGTTTATAAGAAAGAAAAAATCATGCGTCCAGCATAGATTATGAAACTTTTCCAACACATTCAAAATAACGATACAAAACTGCACCGTTTAATATAAGTTAAAATATTACGTCTAACCCAACCCTATGGAAACGTATAACACATTTCAAAACCCAAATTTTAGCTGTTTCCATCTACAAACGGAAAATCATCCGAATTCTTTGATAAGCCCTGTAGCTATATATAGTATTGTCCTATTGTATAGCATTCATCTTTTAGTGAAATTCAGTGATTTACATCAGTTTCAATACATTTGGAATGTGATTTAAATACACTGCAAACAATTTCTCTCCATTGACTATAATGTAACAGAATTCTTTTGAGTGCCCCCTTAACCCTCTCGCTGCGTAAGTAATTCTTCGCGATGAGCGTCTTTTACAGAATTTTTAATCTTTCATCACCGGTTCTTTAAAGCAGAAATTTGTGACTATCGTAATCGGAGAAAATGTCCCGATTAAATCAGACAAAGTTTTCGCTAAAAAATAACTGGTGGGAATAACCAAATAATATTAATTAGACGGAAAAATGCATGCCCGAGTATATCTCGTGTTGCGCAGCGAGAGGGTTCAATGAACTATTAATCCCACATACTTCATATACAATACCTAACATGGTTAGGTGACCCTAAAAAACATTTATCAATTGCATGAAAATCCGAGTCTTTTTACAAGAGTTAGAGCGTGGACAGATGGGTAGACGGCCAGACAAACCGAATGCATAAACACTTTTCAACTTTGTTGGAACGTGTATAAAGAAAAACTAGTTGGATATGCCAATCCTAAAACTTTCTTCTATCTCATACACGGTAATATTTCAAAAAGTAGTTACATATGTTAGAATTTTAATATTATCAGTTCAATACTATGCCAACTTTGATTTTCATTTTAAATTTCTGCTTCAGTCAGTAAAACGAGTTAATCTAGATCATGATATTTATTAAAATCAATAGTTTTTCCTTATTCTGTTGTCATCAGCTGTTTGCGAATAGCTGTCGTAGCAGGACGCGAGTTACTGTCGCTGCAGGGGACTCCGGTGGACAATGGAACTACGAAAAATCAAGAAAATTGCACAAAAATCGCTATCACAGCTCCCTTTTTTCCGCGGAATATTTCTAAATTCAAGGTGGACCTGCTGGCCATAGTTAAAAACATAAACAAAAAATTTGGTTCTATTGTATGCATATCCTTATACAGTTATCGATGGTACAATATTGAAAATAGCACAAAAATCGGTGTTACAGTGCCTCCATCCGGCAGAGTTTTATTCAAATTTAGGGAGAACTTGCTTGTCATAGCCAGAAACATACACAAAAAAATTTGTCAATTCTATGCATAACATCATACACTTTTCAATGGTACAATACTGAAAATTGCACAAAAAATTGCTATTACAGCGCCCTTACGGGCGGAATTTTTCGAAATTCAGGTAAGACCTTCTTGCTATGACCAAAACCTATACAAAAAATTTGATTCAATTCTATAGATAACTTCATACACTTTATGGTACAATATTGGATGGTACAATATTCAAAATGGCACAAAAATCGCTATTACAGCGCCCCCTTTTGGCGGATTTTTCCAAATTAATGTAGGACCTTCTTGCCATAGCCAAAAAAAAAAAAAAAATGTCCCAATTCTATGCATAACTTCATACACTTTCCGATGGTACAATATTGAAAATTGCACAAAAATCGATATTACAGCGCCTCCTTCTGGCAATATCTATTGAAGTGTCCCCTACCGGAGGAATTTTTCCAACTTCAGGGAGGACCTTCTTGCCATGACCAACAACCTACAAAAAAAAATTATTCAATTCTATGCATAACTTCATACACTTTCCAATGGTACAATATTGAAAATGGCACAAAAATCGCTATTACAGCGCCCCCTTTCGGCGAATTTTTTCCAAATTAATGAAGGATCTGCTTGCTATAGCCAGAAACTTTAAAAAAAATTAGGTTCAATTCTATGCATAACTTCATACACTTTTTGATGGTACAATGGCGACAGACAGACGAACAGACGGACAGACAGACATTATCTATAAACATGTTCTCTTTGAATCTCTGACCCCTAAAACGTGTAAATCCGTCGAAAACCGGAAGTCGAAAAAAAAATTCGATTAAAAGGTTTCGTATTTAAAAATGAATAACAATTACTTTTCTTATTCATTCAACAATACTCGCAATTTATTTTCTAAAAGTTGAATAAGTTGAGTAAAGTTGAATTTAGAAACTTGTTTATAAAAAAAAATTCGCATTTAAAATATATTTTAAATTTTATTTAAAAGATATTTTAATTTAAATATTAATTGGAAAAAATTCGATTGTACTCAAAAAAGAAAAAAAAATCGAATAAAAATATAATATTGTAACAAATATATCTTATATTAAAGATTATTCTGCTAGATGGCAGCACTAAACAAAAATCCCCAATTCTGTGATTAGCAGCTGCCAAATATTTTTCTCCCATCATCCCCTGCGATAAGTTTAAGATAAAAAATTAGTTTTTCAAGTGTTTTATCTGTTTTCTAAAATGTTTACTTAGTTATTTTATTTACTTTATTTCCCTAAATAACGAAGTTTTTTTAATGATTTTTGAAAGAGTTGGAAAGTGTTTCATAATCTATGCTTAATGCATAATTTTTTTTCTTGTTTTATTAATCTTAATGATTCTTGTCCGTAAGTAAAATTTACCTATAAAGCAGTTTATAGCTATTTATTTTAAATTGCATTTATAGGTTTAAAACAATGTTAATGATTTCCAAGTAAAATACACTGCTCAAAAAAAGTAAGGGAGCAAGCAAAAAAGTGAAGCGAACAGTGCAAGACAGCCATGTATGGGCATAAAATGGATAGTACACGTGTATCAATGCGCAATACAGAAAAAAAGACGCAAAAAAATTGCAAGGGAGCTTTTATTCTTTGAAAAGATGAAAAGAACATGAAAAGATGGTTTAGGGCAGGGGTGTCAAACTGTGGCCCGCCGGATACCACTAAAATTTTAAAGAAAGAGTCGACAAGTTTAATCGGAGAAATTCGACGATTAGATAAGGCAAAGATAACTGTAAAATTTTAGTGGTATCCGGCGGGCCACAGTTTGACACCCCTGGTTTAGGGCAACAATTTGGTTTCATGTAAATGATAACAAAAAAGTATTGTTTAGAAATGATGCAAGATTTTTAATATGGCGTGTGGTCTCCTCGATCTAAGACTGCTGCGCACCTGTTTTCCGTGGATGCGATGAGGTTATCGATAAGAGTTTGGGGAATACTGTTCCACCGCTCAAGAATTGCAATCTCCAAGTCCCGGACTGTAAAAGGAGGCCTCGGTTTCGCAACAATGCGTCGTCTGAGCGTGTCCCAAACATGCTCGATCGGATTTAGGTCAGGAGAGCATGCTGGTCATTCCATACGCTGTATTGTTTTAGCTTCAAGCATGTTTTCCACAAGACGAACTGTATGAAGTCTGGCATTATCATGCATGGAAAAAAATAAATCACTAATTGCTGCAACATAAATTATGACAAAAGGTCTCAGTATCTTGTCTGTATAACTTCGGACCGTCAAAGTGCCATTCCGAATGATATGAAGGCCCGTACGTCCACCTATGCTGATTCCAGCCAATAACATCAATCCACCTAATCTGTAATGTGATCTTTCACGAGCGAATGTGGGATTTTTTTGGGTGCCTCTTTCTCTCCATGCCAAAACACATCAGATGTCACATCCAGACTGAATCAGGACTCGTCTGTAAACAGAATTTGACTCAAACAATGTTGCCTCGAAACTTGATGTTCAGTTCCCCAACTCCTTTGGGCCGCACAGTGGCTTAAGGTCAATGGAATACAGACCATTGGCTTACTTGCATAGAGACCACCCCGATGAAGCCTATTTCGGACTGTTTGGCTGGACACCCTTCGTCCTGTGGCCAAGAACGAGTGTGTTTGCAGCTGAGTAACATTACCCGTTCCGTCTCGACGAGCTGTTAACAGGATATATTGGTCATCAGTTTCTGTGTTAGCACATTTTCGACCTTCCACTTGTCGATGACTACCATTCCATGTGTCTTGGAATCGATTCCACAGCCTTTCATTGACACTTTTTGCGACTCCAACAGCGTCCACTACATTTCGTTGTGTTTCCCCAAATTCAACTGTTCCGATAACACACCAAGCCATGGATTGTGGCAAATCATGTTGTTGTGACATTTTCAAGCCACCATTTTTCAAAACACAAGCTGAGCAATTGTTATTTATAACTGAGGCAGGGAAACAGACGTTTCTGCAAAATCCCGATTTCTGCACTTATCTCCTTTTTCTAGTTTTTGACGTTACAAACTTTAATTTGTATGTGAAGTTTTCTTTATCTGTTTTCTACAACACTTTAAATTATGGATGTTTTATTTTACGTTACTTATCGGTGTAAATGTTTGCGTAATTCCATTAAAACCATGTGCTCCCCTAATTGTTTTGAGCAGTGTATTTTTGCAATTGCAATTGTTGCAGTATAAATCATTAATAAAACTGTCATATTTTATATTTATCTTGACATTGCATAACTTTACACTATTTAGTAAATTGATTGTGAGAATTGCTCGGTTACCCATAATTAATTACTTGAAACAATACACCACCAGATTATCTAACGTCGGTTATTAAATATTATTGTAGACACATTGTGGAATGTAACCACATATCATTATCGATAGATAATTGCATCTCATCGTATGTCTGATTATTAAGTTCGCTTTAATTTAATCTATCATTAGATGATTAATGCGCCTTAAGTACTTTAATAACAGTCAGTATGTAATAACAATACCTTTAAGAGGTAATTTAATTACATAAGTGAAATATCCAAAATTACACGTAGTAGAACCTATCAAAAAATTAAATAATAAGTCAGAAATTGTACATCAAACGTGACAAATGAGGTGCGTTCGTACTATAACTAGTTTTATAAATATTCAGATCTTGATGCAATAGTTGTTGAACTCTTATGCAAAAATGCATAAATGCAAATTTATTACGATTATCTACACATTAAATTCAGTAATACGGAAATAATAGGACGTTATCACCATGGCAACGTAGAATCTTTAGCGATTATGGGATATCGTTGAATTAATGACGTGCAGCAAGACTATCTTGCTGCTGCTTTCATAGTAGAAGCACGTTTTCTTTGCGCCTGACGGAGAAAGACTCAGATTTTTCGAAAGGCCTAGCGCATTTAAAAGTTTTGGATGGTGTTTTAAGAAGATATTTTAGTTCTTATTGAATCATACAAGTTTCAACTTATTTTCTTCAATCTTAATTGAAGAGCTGAGTGGATGAACATGTTATGCTACATTTTCTAAAATATTTTTTTATCTTTTGGATGAAAGCATTATGAGATATTCTATCACATGGTGGAAGCTAAAATACTAAGATTCTATTTAGTCTTGAAGATTTAAGACATTATTCATTAATATTTAATATTTTAATATTTAATAATGTCAATAATATTAATAAATTTTAATATTAGAAAATTAAATATGAATAAGATTTTCTGAGAGTGTTTAGTACCCTACCTGTTAATATTTTAAACACATGGTATCAAACAGAAAATAAATCATTAAAATTTACAGCAAAAACTTTCACCTCAAATTTCTTGAAATGTAATTTTTGTTACTTAACATGCTCTTCCACTTTGCTCTTCAATTACATTCAGATAAAAGGTGCGTTTTGAACAGCACTATTACTTACCCATCATACACAGTATAGGATAAGTCTTGTAATCGTTTTAAAAATCGAAAAAAATTCTTTGACGGATTTACACACTTCAGACGCTGGGGATTCCGAAAAACATATTTTTAGAAAAAAATTTTTGCCGTCCGTTTGTCTGTGTGTCTGTAAACGCCTTATCTCCCGAAAAAATTGAGATAGAGACTTGAAATTAGGTGTGTATTTAGTATGTAATAATGGGAAGAAGCCTATTGAATATCAGTAATCTCGAATATCCGGAACTATTTTTTTCGGACTCTCGAAATATTCGTTCTGATAAAAGGTATATAAAAATTTTCGAAATTGTTTATTTGAAGGAGTGAATATAAAAAACAATAAAAAGACATAAATTTCGCATCATGAATGAACTCGATCGGATAATGAGTTACCGAGATATTTGTAATCCTGTTTTTCACACTCTTCGATTTTTCATGACCCTGTATTTCTTTCAAATTTCAAAGATTTATTTTAATTGGGAATAAAACGCTTAATCCGACGCAGTAAACTGTTAGTTAATAAGATTATCATTTTTGGAGTTATATGGAGTTTCATTTACGCAATTCGGTACTCACTGTTAAAAATCTGTGTTGCATAGTCACTCCATCGTTTTTATAGAATATCTGAAAGGAAGGAAAAGGAATCAAGAAAGGAATTATGCAATTTTATGAAAAATGAATGAAATTTACAGAAATTATTATTTATATACTCATGAATAGAACAACGCTTTTCAATCTCATATATGAAAATGAAAATTTGTCTGTCTGTCTGTAATGAAATACAACTCCACAGTTTGGTAGCGAGAATTGTGAAATTTTACGTACATGTGTATTCAAACACGGCCGAGGCAACTAAAGTAATCCAGAATCGAAATAACTTATAGTTAATTTTTAATTAATAAAAAATCACCTATTTAACAGCAATTTCCTTTCAAATGTAAACATTTTTCGTTATAGCAGTTATCAAAAATTAAAAATCTACACAAAATATAAATAATAATTTACAGAAATTATTATTTATATACTCATGAATAGAACAACTCTTTTCAATCTCATATATGAAAATGAAAATTTGTCTGTCTGTCTGTAATGAAATACAACTCCACAGTTTGGTAGCGAGAATTGTGAAATTTTACGTACATGTGTATTCAAACACGGCCGAGGCAACTAAAGTAATCCAGAATCGAAATAACTTATAGTTAATTTTTAATTAATAAAAAATCACCTATTTAACAGCAATTTCCTTTCAAATGTAAACATTTTTCGTTATAGCAGTTATCAAAAATTAAAAATCTACACAAAAATTCTTACCACAACAATTACTTTTCTATTGCAAGATTACCACGTGAAAAATTAAAATTAAATAAATAGTTTGACGAATTTTAAAAGAAGGAAAATTACGTCATAACATTTCTATTTTAAGACTTCCACGTGAAAATGAAAATGAAATAAATAGTTTGACGAAGTTAAATAAAGGGGAATATTACTTCCTATTGGAAATATAAAGGACGTGATGAATATAATATAACGTCATGTGAGTATAAATAAACGTATTGAAGCATGATAAAAACCCGATTATGGTAATATTGGCGTATTTTAACATTATTGCTCCAAGGATGAATTGAAATAAATTCATTTATAGCTATATTATTTTGCGTCTGTTATATAAATTTATACATTTTTATAATGTTTTTTCATTTGGTCTATGTGTGCAACACTTCGACTGCTTTTTTTTAATTGTTTGTTTCATGTTGTATGTTAAATTTTGGAATTGATTTTTCAGAAAACATTCTTCAAATTTCGGGCGACGCCGAGCGCTTTAGCTAGTTTCCTATAAAAGGTGCATATCTTAAACTATAATCGTTTCCTTCCGCATAACATTTTGTGCAGGGCTTAACACTTCACCGCATAACATGTGGTGTTTTCTATCGGAATAAGAATGCATGGCAATTATATCTACCTACAAATAAAAGTGACTTCGTAAATGTGCAGAGTAGAGCCTTAGCATGGGCAGCGTTCATGATATAAAATAAATAGAAAAATCCCTAACGTGATTTTTATACTCCTACACAATAGAAGACTAGAAACCTCAAACAAACTAGATCTCAAGCTAATTCTCGTTGACTAAAATCAGAAAATATTCTTTTCAGGTTATATATATAAATAAAAGAAGTAAAATAAACCAGCCAACTAACAATTATCCTACTGTCACAAAAGAAAATTCAACTGAAGGAAAATTCATTGTTCAGTCTCTTGAGTGCCGCCGTATCAACACGTCGCTGCCATTAATGCCAGATATAAATTTGCAAATATTTCTCTTCATTCTAATCAAAATATCATTAAATTGATTTGAAATAGAATAGAATACGTAATTTTTAAGGAGGATTTTTTTTTATATATATGAATAAATAAAATTTTGGATGTAAGACAGATTGAGCTTCAGCCAGCCCAAGCCCAAAAATTGATATAATAATTGAGTTCGTCCATCTGTATCTCCTACGTGTGCGACACATTACGTCACACATAAGTGTTTTGATAAAAAAATAATGCAAGAGATTGGAGATGGGAAAGAAAGAAAAAAGGCTAATTTAGGCTTCGGTTTTTCGGAAGCGCCATTGCACTGGGCTCCGGAGCCCTGTATTTATGAGCTCCGGTGAATTTCGACCAATATTTAAGTATTTACTGAAAACTGAGAAGTACCGGAACTAAGCTTCGGCGGGCTCCGGAGCAAATTAAGCCTTAACTGTGTTATTTTGATGTAACAGTAATTACATTTGGAAATATGGAGCGTCTGTACAATGCTATTTTGTATGTGATGGTAATTACATTCGGGAATATAAAGCGTGTTGTACAGTGCTATTTTGATGCGATGGTAATTCCATTCAGAAATATGGAACTTCTTGAACAATGTTATTTTGATGTGATGGTAGTTACATTCGGAAATATGGAGCTTCTTGTACAATACTAGTTTGTATGTGATGGTAATTCCATTCGGGAATATAGAGCGTGTTGCGAATTGCTACTTTTACGTGATTGTAATTCCATTTGGAAATATGGAGTGCATATTTCCAAATGGAGTGCATCTCTTGAACAGGGCTATTTTACTGTGATGGTAGTTATATTCAGAAGTATGCAACGTCTTGAACAATGTTGTTTTAATGCGATTGTAGTTGCATTCGGAAATGTGGAGTGTCTGGTACAAAGCTATTTTGATATGACGGTAACTACGATCGAAAATATACCGCATGTTGTTCAGTGGTATTTGGATATGATTGTAATCACTATCACGACTTCTCGTGATAACGGTATATTTCACAAAAATGAATTTTGATCTTGAGTTTAATCTTGAAAAATTTGTTACAATGTATTCATTATTGTTAAAGATATGAATACAATTACGGGTTCGGATTCAAATGAGATACTCACATCGGTGTTGAAATTAGAGGGGGTGACCCAGGAGGGGAGCTTCACAATGTCCTTTCTTGGCCTGGGAGATTAAAGATTTTATGCTTATTTATGTTCCAGGAGTGCAATCTCTCCCCACCCCCCTCTCACTGTAGATTAGAAAAATATCTGAATTCAAAGAGTCCCTACATTTTCGACTGAATAAACGGAATACGATTATAGTTTCGTATAAAAATACTATTTGTTGTTTATTTGTTGTAATATATTCTACCACCTCCTAAATTTTGTACCACGAGTTCTGAATCACCCAGTATACATGATGCTTACAAGAGTTCAAGGAAAAGATTAATTTTCAAATAGAATGAAAAATTGTAAAGATTAATTTTCAAATAGAATAAAAAAAAATTATTCAATATTCCTTGTTTAAAAAAACAGTAACATCTACTATGCATTATTCATAAAACTGGTTCATGTTAAATATATGGCCGACGCAATTAAAAAAAGAATTCACAATATCGTATGAACACAATTTCATGAAATTCTCTTTTAAAAATCGCGGATTATATGGAAATTGAATCTTCCCAGAAAAAAAAAAAAAAAAACAGTGGGCCATCAGCTGGAAAAAAGATGGTAGCCAGCAGTGCTATCAGCGGTAAAGTGCAAGGATGCCGTTACTTAAACCTGTCGAAAAGTGGCCAAGCCGAATGCAGCTGGCCCATCAGTGATGTCCACCACCAGGCCAGTATTGGTATGCCATCACATTACTTCAATCCGTCACTTTTCCTGCAGTGCTAGCACCTATCCCACTGCTATTCCTTTGCTGGCCCAGCACTTTCCCTTACAAAAATTTCTTATAGAATTCTATAAAAAAGGTATTATTTAATTATGGCTCTTTTTTCTATAAGCTAGTTTCATCAAGAGCTATAGAAGTGTCTGTAATAGAAATGTTTGAACTGCATATGGTCACCCTCCCAAGCACTGACCGCGCTCGATGCAGCTTGGTTTTCGTGATCGGGCATGAAGAAGTGCTTTCAGCGTACGCTACAATTGCTCGTAGTTTTCAAGCTCTCTTTAAACTATTTCAAGTTTGTTTCTTTTGTGATTTACGTTCCCAATCATTAAACAGGTATAAAAATTATTCTATTGTATAGAAATCCTATGTTACATAGCTGCCAACTTTTACGCTTTCTTCCTACCACTAAAATTTTACAGAAAATATTAACTGATTTAATCGTCGAAATCTCATGATAAAACAAGGCAAAAATGTCTATTACATTTTAGTGGTAGCAAAAAAGCGTAAAGGTTGGCAGCTATGTATGTATTTTATACGCTTTTTTTTATTATTGATTCTGAACTGCGTAAATTATGAAAACCGAAATCCCTTGTAGCCTAGTAAAACCAGACTTAAGGAGAAAAAAAAGTGCGTTAAAATAAAGAATTTATTTATTTATTCATTTACTTATTTATTTTGTTGGTGGCAGTGGTGCTATATTTTTTTACAGTTTAAAAAAAAATAGCTTCACAGCTCAAATTGTGTTAAGATATTCATTTCAGATTTGTGTTCAAATACTCAATGTCTTCGATATTCGCAGCGCCACCTAGCGTAAGGGTTCCCAGCAATAATACTGCAAAAGTTCGTGCACTTCCATGTAGTGGTGGGCCAGCGCATGAGATAAAATGGATGCCCACCAGAATTGTATCTGATGATTTCCAACAGCAAAGTTGACTGAAGCTGTCATGCAGTGGTAGACCATCAGCCAGCACTTCTCCATCATTGCCAGCACCTATCTTGCTACTGGCCAGCAATTTTCTCTTTGCTGGGTTGGTATATTCATTTTTGTTTTTTGGAAGAAGACATAAAAAAGAAATAACCACTACTGTTCATTTCCAAGTTCGAAGAAGATAAGCAGAATCAAGGAGAAAAAAAAAAAGTTCGTATTCTCAGATCAAAAAAATTTGTAATTCAAATGAAACTCCTGCTTCACTTCTTTTTTCGTAGGAACTTTAATTTGAATTTATAAAAAAAATACTTTTTTATTGATTGAAATTTCACTTAAAACTATCCCGTGAAAAATTGATTTTTTCAAGTAAATCTACAGTTAAAAATAATGTCTGCGTAAGAGTAAACAATCTCAAGCATGGATTGATTTGAAAGGGATTAAGGGGGTATTTGCTTTTGTTTGGTTGAAAAAATAGATTTTTTTGTTTTAGGTATATATAAATATTAAATAGACATACATACAATAAATACAATAATCTCAACTGGAGTGAAAAATTAGCCAGAGCCAGGAATCGAACCCGGGACTCAGCATTCCAGGCTATGGTCCTGGGGTTTTTTTTTCAAGGGTCAGGGGGCAGAAAATCTCGGTTAAGTTCGTTAATGGGCAATATCGGACCAGGGGGTGCAAAAAGGGAGGAGTTTTGTGAAAACAGAAGAAACCCCCACAATGTCTTAATTATAACACATATCAGATCAGTTTAAAGTTATTATTACTTCTAAGAAAAAGGTAAAAAAATTATGTATGTCAGATTTTTGATATCATTAAAAATGGGCTCAAGGGGCGAAAAAATAAGATTTTAAGAAGAAAAAAATTCATAACTTCGTCCATTCACAAGATAAAAAATACACTTAAATTTGTTACAAATCTTCTTAATATTATGTACAACTTTTATATTGACAAGTTTTTGCTAGGACCAACTCTTAAAGCAGAAACAATTAAACAAAAATAAGGGTTGAAGAAGAAATTATCCTATTAACATGATTCGGATAAGACCAGCTCTTACAGAATAATGAAATTGAAAACTAGTCAAAAGCGACCATATAAAAGTATTAAACTGGGTTCATCTCTAATCTTGATTTAGTTTTTGTTGATGAAATCTGTACTTAACTTTGAAACCCACCTGTGCTAATAGACAGAGCCGGTAGGGATTTTTTTACTTTTATACTTGTTTAATATTATCATGCTGAATCTTTAAAAAATTCAATCCTATTTTTGATTCAATTTTTTGAACGTTATTCAATTTCGATTACTTAGAAATAACAACGTTTTATCATAAATTACGCATAAATTTACAGAGAATTAGAGCGAAAGCTTCGGAAAAAAAGCTTTTTATCGTATGTGTAGACTGAGATATATTTTTCATTTAAAATTCATGACTTGAACGATGCTATATTTCCATTCAATGAGTGTAAACTTAAATCTATAAAAAATGAAATCGACGTAAATAAAAATTACTCTCGGGGTAAAATATGTCAGAATATTTAAAGTAAACTTGATATGTGAAGTTGAACAGCATAAATTTGAAAGTCAAATGATTCACAAACGACACGGACATTTGTTATTCGACTTGAGATGTACCTTTATTCAAATTGATTCAAAAGTGCTTACGTACGTAAGTTGCATTTTTTTTGCACAGCACCCTTAAAAAGTCGGAGATTTAAGCAAGTGAAATGGGGAATCTTGACTGTAATATGAATAATATTTTTCGTATGCCATACAATTCTTTCAATATTATTATTTAAAAGATTTTTAGTTAATACATATCCGTATTGATGAAGAGTTCCTCAAAATATATTTATTCAACTCACCGATATGTATTTAATTTTTACATTTTATGGAATACACGATTTATCTCACAAATTATGAATCAAGAAATTACTTTACTTCAATAAATTATCAGCGGTCCCAATGAAAATATAAATAAGAACATTAATGTTAAGATATTATGCATAATATAGCAAATACATTGAGATGATACGCAATCTTATATTACCTTTCCATGTCGAAAGAAACAATGCAAAAGTCGAAACAAAACAACACGCTTCAGTATTATCAAAAGCCATCCGTCCTATATTTCAGAAATGGCTCATTTAGAAATATTTTGAAATCTATTAGAAAGATTTTTAACATTTGAAATCGATGCCTAGTCAAAATCTATATCTGGTTTTAAACTCTTATTTTTTAAAACGAAACAAAAAGTCGCCAACAATTGATGCAATGTCAACTACTCCTACATTTGCTCCAAAATATGTATATATAACACTTAATAATTATCTAAGTATTTTACACTGCTTGACAATTGCTTAGGAAAAGACATTTTTTGAAATAAATAATCACAGGCAAGAAATGAAACTAAGTGCATATGTGACAGAGATGGAGTGTTATATCGATCATGTAAAATGATACAGATCGCACCACATGGGAAAGCGGGATAACAACAACAAAAAATAACTAACTAAAGAAAAAAAATGTATCCTTTGAAAATTTTTGGAGTCGCAAAAAAGGTCTTTCCAGGTAGAATGATGAGAGATATCAGTCTCTCAGTAAGGAATATGGCCTCTTAGGACACTTATGCGCATTTTATATCTATTATTGATACTGTGTACCAAACTATTACAGAGTCCTTTGACGGCGTGAGTGGAGCAAGATCACCTGATCAGAGATCCAGCTTAGACTTATTTCCACCGAGGGTATCTCCACCCGGAGGTCTCCCCGACACGCAGGGGCTCGCAGGCAGAAACCCAACCCAGCCAGAAGGGGAAGGCACCTATCTTTTACAAAGCAAATAATAATAAAAAAAAATAATAAACTTATTCAAGTTAAAATTAATTTTAAACTGTGGCCGAAGCCAGACTGCCAATAGTCCGACGAAGGGCAGCATAATCAGTAGTTCTGGAAAGTTGTAAACAATTTTAGGTTACCAATCGAAAAAGAATGTACGATTATATTCGGAGTTCAACGATAACAAGTTAAATTCAGTTGCATACAATAAATATTCTCTGTGTCAAAAGAATTTATAATTTCTGCACACGAATAATTTGCCAGTAGATTTATTAACAACAGATTGATATTTTAATCGTGCTGTAAGTACTTTTGAATGCTAAAAGATTTAATCTACACAATTTTTAGACTATAAATATACTAAATATTAGTGCAATAAGTTTATTCAATATTTGATTTCAATCTGTACAAGTTTAGACACAATTTTTGAATACTGGTAAATAGACACTATTTCTGAATACGAACATTATGAACACGATTTTTGAATGCGAACATTATTAACACAATTTTTTAATAGAAATATTATAAAACAATTTTGGAAGTAAATATAAAAACACACTCTTTGAGTGCTAACTTTTAACATATAATATATTAAATGCAAATAGTAAATCAAATAAAGAGTCCTTGAGAGATACTGAACCACTCCTCTCTCAAGACGTTTTTTATTCCTTGCACACGGTTCGGAAAAGGTGACTTCTTTCAGAAACACGCCAGCCAAGTGCATCTCATGCATGCTCCAAAGGATTTACGTCTGGAGAGTAAGCCGACCCTTTCATACTTTCAATATTTTCACTTTCTAGTGTATCCGATGCTTCAGCGGTCATGTGTGGACGCGCATTGTCGTCCATAAAGAGAAAGTCTCGATTTACCGCCCCCCAAAAAGACGAACTTGATTCAGAACACTATCTCTGCAATACCGTTTCGATATTATGGTAAACGTCATGGAAATACCGATCACATTCATGAACATTCCATGGTGCGTGACATGTTACCCTTTATCTTTACACTAACTTCGGGCCAAAATCACTACTCACAGTGAAGTAGGATTCGTCGGAGAACATCACTCTGGACCAGTGTTGCTGATCCTAACCAATATGTTCCTTACACCAACGCAATCTTTTTCGACGATGGCGTGGTCTAAGTGGGATGCATTTAACAAACTTTCGTGCACACAAACCAGTTTGATTTAATCGCCGAGAAATGGTTCTGGCAGATACACGTGTACCGGTAGCGGTTGCAAGGTCTGCAACTTTATGACTTGGAGTGAGATTTCTGTTCCTTTTTGACACTCGGGATACATATCGATCCTCTTGAGGTGTGGTACTCTTTTCACGAACAACGACCTACCTTCGACGAATCTACCTTTAACGAATCTACCTTCAGCGGCCTTTTTAATCGTGATATGACAATTTTTGACACTTCCATTGCTGTGGCCACAGTAGTGACACACTGACCTGCTTCGAACCGTCCAACAGCTCGTCAACGATCATGCACTCAAATAATGCCTTGCATACATTTTGTCTTTAACCCATTTATGCCTGAATTTTTGTTTTCTCAAATTTGTTGGTAAAAGCACTTTAAAATGTTGTAAAATGAACTGAAAAATTACGCTAACATATTTTTGTATTTATTTGGTAAAATGTAAACGTACTAAATATGGGCATATCCATATGTGGAAAAATGCAGAATTATATGTTTTGTCTAAATTTATATAAATTAAGCTTTTAAATTGTATATTACTAGGAGGCTCTGCCCCCTACGAGCTACGCTCGTCAACCCCCGTTGAGACACCGCAGACTCTAACAGCACGCTAATTTGATCGGCTTTAAAATGATCTCGGAAGATTGAATTATAAATTTGAATCTAACAATTATAATCTGACGTAATTTTCACCAAAGTTTTCTTTTTCTTTTTAAAATTCACGTAAAAATACTTTTGTTAGAAATGAAATATTATGATCATCTTAAAATATCAAATAAATGTCTCGCGCATTTTTTAAATTTAAACTCTTTTGCAATATTATTTTTTGTTCATTTTACGTAATAAGTGTAATGTGACGTAAATTCTCCTATTTAAGACTTCTAACGCATGTTAATGAATTTATTATTTTACAATATTTTTTCTCTTTTAAAATTCATGTGTAAATATATGACGTAATTTTCACGTAAGAAGATTATGACGTAATTTTCAATGAGTTCCTGCTTTTTATATTATCTGTTTATAATAGTCACGTGTAAAATAAGTTTTTAATTTGAAGCAAACATTATTGTTTGCGCTGTTTATACAGTTGGCAACAGTTTAAATTAATACAATTTTCTAAAATGTATAAATAATATCTCTCGAAATGCTGAAAATTTGAATGTAAAATGGAAATAAAACCTCAAAAAATGAGCCAAATTAAAGAACTAAATGTAGTCTACACACCGGGAAATTCTGACACATAAAATGATCTAAAAATGATTAAATTCCTATGTACAGTTTTTGCTCCTATAAAACTTTTTTAATGGAACGATTTTGTCCAACTTTACCATTAAATATCTCTTAAAATTATTCTTTGATTTGAAAACTGTCTGCATCAGCGTGTTTATCAAACATTTCTCTATAATACTACTGATTTTTATATTTTTGTATGCTACAGTTTTTTTAATATTAACGAAGAAAGACCATGCTTAAGCATTCAAATTGGATGACGATCTACCGGGAATATCTACGCAGATTTTCATTGGTCCATTTCCAAATCAAAACTTTTTTTTATATACTAGGGGGCTCAGCCCCCTACGAGCTACGCTCGCCAACCCCCGTCCAGACACCGCAGACTCTAAATGCACGCTAATTTGATCAGCTTTAAAAAGATTTCGAAAGATTGTATTATAATTTAAAAAACAGTGGCGATCTCCCTGTAAACGAATTTCTATTCATTTCTCTTTGATTGGGGAATTTTAACGCCAAATCCGTTGTGGTACTACTTGATTATCCTGTCGACCAATTTCGCCAAATTATATATATCGCCAAATTATACAAATTGACATAATTTTTATTTTAAATAACGAAAGAACAAATAAATTAGTACAACATTAATAAAAATACAAATAAAACGTCGAAATAAAAATAACTTGATGACGTAGACGCGTGTAACAACATTTCAAAATAAGCTAATATAAAAGGAATTAAGTAAACAGAGTCTTTGGCTCCTGGTATTTTTTAACAAAGCGAAAAGAAAGTTCTTTTAAATGAGACATTTTAAATTAATCGGTTTTAATCTGACGTAATTTTTACCAAGCTATTCTTTCTCTTTTAAATATTCACGTGAAAATACCTTTGTTAGAAATGAAATATTATTTGCGCTTTCCTAACAAAAATAGTTGAAAAGATCCTCTCAAGATATCAAATAAATGTCTAGCGCAATTTCTAAATTTAAACTGTTTTGCAATATTATTTTGTGTTCATTTTATGTAATAACTCTAATGTGACGTAAATATGACGTAATTTCTCCTATTTAAGACTTCTAACGCATGTTAATGAATTTATTATTTTACAATATCCTTTCTCTTTTAAAATTCACGTGTATACTTTTTATGACGTTATTTTTAATAAGTTCCTGCTTTTTGTACATAATTATTTAATTCTAATTCCAAACGATTTTTTCTGTTTATAATAGTCACGTGTAAATAAATTTTTAATTTGAAGCAAACATTATTGTTTGCGCTGTTTATACATTTGGAAACAGTGCAAATTAATACCATCTCTCTATTCTAAAAAAAAGTAACTACCGCTGTCACCGCCGCCGCCGCCGGTTTTCAATTTTTTGTGACCGGAGGTCTTTCTTCGTTAATATTAAGACAAATAATGCATACAAAAATATGAAAATCGGTAGTATTATACAGAAATGTTTATAAACACGCTGATGCAGACAGTTTTCAAATCGAAGAATTATTTTAAGAGATATTTAATGCTAAAGTTGGACAAAATCGTTCCACTAAAAAAGTTTTATAGTAGCAAAACCTATACATCGGAATTTAATTATTTTTAGTTCATTTTATATGTTATAATTTCCCGGTGTGCTGAATTGATTTATTTTTTTAATTTGACTCATTTTTCGAGGTTTTATATCTATTTTAAATTCAAATTTTCAGCATTTCGAGAGATATTTTTTACAGATTTTAGAAAGTGATATTAATTTAAACTGTTGCCAACTGTATAAACAGCGGAAACAATAATGTTTGCTTAAAAAAAATATTTATACGTGTAATAAATTAAAAATTTATTTACACGTGACTATTATAAACAGAAAAAAACATTTGGAATTAGACTTAAATAATTATGTACAAAAAGCAGGAACTTATTAAAAATTACGTCATAAAAACTATAATTACACGTGAATTTTAAGAGAGAAAGGAATTTGTAAAATAATAAATTTATTAACATGCGTTAGAAGTCTTAAATAGGAGAAATTACGTCATATTTACGTCACATTACAGTTATTACATAAAATGAACACAAAATAATATTGCAAAACCGTTTAAATTTAGAAATTGCGCTAGAGATTTATTTGATATTTTGAGCGGATACTTTTCAACTATTTTTCTTAGGAAAGCGCAAATAATATTTTATTTCTAACACAAGTATTTTCACGTGAATATTAAAAAGAGAAAGAATAGTTTGGTCAAAATTACGTCAGATTAAAAACGATTAATTTAAAATGTCTCATTTAAAAGAACTTTCTTTTCGCTTTGTTAAAAAATACCGGGAGACAAAGATTCTGTTTACTTAATTCCTTTTATATTAGCTTATTTTGAAATGTTGTTACTCGTGTCTACGTCATCACGTTATTTTTATTTCGACGTTTTATTTGTATTTTTATTAATGTTGTACTAATTTATTTGTTCTTTCGTTATTTAAAATAAAAATTGTCAATTTGTATAATTTGGCGAGTGGTTTGGCGATTTATATAATTTGGCGAAACTAGTCGACGGGATAATCAAGTAGTACCGCAGCGGATTTGGCGTTAAAATTTCCCCAATCAAAGAGAAATGAATAGAAATCCGTTTATAGGGAGATCGCCACTGTTTTTTAAATTATAATTCAATCTTTCGAAATCTTTTTAAAGCCGATCACATTAGCGTGCATTTAGAGTCTGCGGTGTCTGGACGGGGGTTGGCGAGCGTCGCTCGTAGGGGCCCGAGCCCCCTAGTTTTCTAAAATAATGTAAAAAATATCTCTCGAAATGCTGAAAATTTGAATTTAAAATAGAAATAAAACCTCAAAAAATGAGTCAAAATAAAAAAATTAATGCAATCTGCACTCCGGCAAATTCTAACGCATAAAATGATCTAAAAATGATTACACTTCCCTGTATAGTTTTTGCTGCTATAAAACTTTTTTAGTGGAACGATTTTGTCCAACTTTAACATTAAATATATCTTAAAATTATTCTTGGATTTGAAAACTATCTGCATCAGCGTGTTTATCAAACATTTCTGTATAATACTACCGATTTTCATATTTTTGTATGCATTATGTTTCTTAATATTAACGAAGAAAGACCTCCGGTCACAAAAAAAGCAAAACCGGCGGCGGCGACAGCGGTAGTTACTTTTTTTTGGAATAGAGAGATAGGAAGATATACTATAATTAGTATTTTCATGAACTATTAAAAAATATACTTATTTCTTTACAGAGACTACCATTATAAGTATTATTATTAATAAATTAAGAATAATCATATTTGAGGCTAAAACAATATTTGTTCAAAAATCATCTTGAGAAGGATAAAAAACTGTTCCCTAAATGGCTAATAGAAATATGTACCCATTCGCGCCTAGCGCCCTCTATTTTGTACATTACAAACATGCATAAAAAATAGGCTTGAATATAAAATTTCACAATTTAAAAAAATACGTATTTCACAGAAGTCTACAAGCTAAGATTATGACTTATTTATTTGGATCTTTGATACAAAAAATACAAATAAACTTAATTTTTACATTTCGCTACCTTGAAAAATGAAAACTCTATAAACACACACACACACACACACACAAAAAAAAATCCCTGCCGGCTTGGGCCTAAAGGCGGAGGTAGATTTCAATGTTAAGTACTACATTCACCAACAAATCTTAAATCAAGATTAGAGATAAACCCAGTTCCTTCACTAAGATGAGCTCTAAGGGAGCTAAACATTTTGTGAAAATTCTAATATACACGAATACACACACGCATGTATATGGAATAGGTTTAAAAATGGCTAAAGGAAATTCAGAGAACCTCAAAGTGTTAAAATATGTTAATATTTCCATAGTCGGGTTTTTATCCTGTTTTAATAAGTTTCTTCAGACTCACATGACGTTACCTATTCACCTGCTGAAGTCCATTATATTTCCAACATGACGCAATATATATATTTTTAATTCGTCAAACTATTTATTTCATTTTGAGTTTTCATGCGGAAATCTTGCTCTAGAAAACTTATGACGTAATATTCAATTTGTTTTCAATTCATCAAACTGTTTATTTAATTTAATTTTTCACGTGAAATCTTGCAATAGAAAAGCAATTGTTGTGGTGAGAATTTTATTACTTTTTTTTTAATTGTTGGCAACTGGTATAACGAAAAATATCTATTTTTTCCTGTCATCGTTGTGAAAGATCTGGTTTTTATCAGAATCATGTTAAGACGATATTCAAAATTTTGAGCCCTCCCTATTTCCATTCCCTTGGACCGATTTTACCCTTTTTCAATCCCCGCCGAGATATTAATCATCTCAAAGTTGTTGGCGAGTTTGAAGACGATCCGTGCATTATTGCGACTTTTATCGTGCGGACAAAATTTAGTACATACATACATACATATATATATATATGTATATATAAACCTTTTAGGTGGGGGTGGTTATGGGTTCCTGGGGTCCTATAATGAAAAGTTATGAAGGAATTTTTCAAATGTCGCACCATGGTAACGACTGCAATAGGTAGTATTTCTTACGAAATCTACCTAAAAGACCTTCATTTAAACAAATAATTATCAATCTTATGCTGTCATCTCTCGGTCACAGATAAAGAGATTTATAGACAACAACAATACCATACAATTTGCATGTTGTAAAAAAGAAGAATATTATAAAAAATTATTAAAATTCGAAACGTCCCAAAAATAGGACGCTAGGCATAAATGGGTTAATTATTGCCGTATCACGCGGAATTTCACAAAAATTGGTTCAACAACCTACATCGTTACTTTTATCAAACACCTAACTGCATGAATTTTCGAATGAATAAAGAGCTTCGGTATACTGCATTTTAGGCAGATAACAGGTCCTGCCATAATACAGTGCTAGACAATTAACTTTACTATGGTTGGTTGACTGTTGGGAACGCTACGTTGCAAAAACCAGTTGTTCCTTAACCTCTTTATTTGGAAAAAACATCAAAAAAGTACCTATTTTTTATTACAGAAATTGAATAATTATAAGGCTTCTAAATAAAATATGCAATTAGTTTTTTTAAAGCAAAAAAAAAAAAAAAAAAAAAAAAAAAAAAAAAAAAAAAAGATGTTATAGAACAAATTCACATTTGTAGAAAAAGCCATCATGCAAGAATTCTGTATCTTCATGTTTGTTTTACACCATACAAATGAATGCGAATAAGACCTTTCTTTTTCACATATTAGATCTTTATTTATCATCATCACACAAATTTTTACAAATAATATTTGAAATAATATACATACGTTAAATTTTGATTAATAATAATTTTTTTGAGTGTGATATATTTTGAAACATGCAATACAAAGTCCAGCATCACGATCAGCGCCAAAAACCAAACTCGAATGGTAATATTCAAAGACTTCGCACGAAAATGACTTAAAAAATTTTCTGGTTTCGAATTTTTTCCAACAATTAAATCTCCAGCCCGGAAATAGGACGAGCACGAGAAATAACGAACGACACCTCAGCCCGCGACATTGACGGGAGCGAGAATTAAGGGGTTAACAATTGTCCAGCAGTGTATAATTTACAGAAAACTAATCTTTTAAAATAATAATTGCTTTTAAATATATCATTGCTCGTTACATCTGTTTATTTTATTTTCTTCAAGTTTTTATCATTTTGTCACATAGCTCTCTGTGTGTAGCTCATATGAAACAGGTAAAAATTTTTACGATCTTACTTCAATTCAATCTATTTTACAATTTACTCCCATTACCTTTTGTTTGTTCTTCGGGATAAAATCATATAACTGTATAGTTTTTCAGCCTTTCTTTATAAAAATCCAAGATAAGCCCATTTATCTCAATTACTTCATTTCTAAATTCTTTTCCGTCTTCTAGAAAAGCATTGTTCTAGTTTTAAAAAAAGTTAAAATGTTCTTCGGAGGTTCACCAAAGAGAAAATTTCGAAAGAACTCCTATAAAATAGATAAATTTGCCGCATTTTAGTAAAATAAAAATTGTTGCTTTTAACATTTCTCAGAGTTAGTTTTTTTCTTAACTCAAAACTGCACGAATTTTTCTTTAGGAACTGTATTTTTATACTCATATTTAAGATTAGATACCACAAATTTGAAAGAGAATTCTGTTATTTATATAATAGCATACTTCTGTGGTTTTATACAAGAAAAAAAATTCTGAAAAGTGCCCTTTTTAGGTTCATTCGTAATCATATAAATACGTACCTTCTATAGTCGTCGACTGGTCCATCCGTCTCTGTCCATCTGTCCGCATATAACAGAGCAAAAACTACCCAACCGAATGGTTTTTTATTTAATATACATAATTGGAGTTAAATTTTGTCGAGTCATTCCAAATTTTATAAAAATCGAATCAAAACTTAAAAAGGTATTAATAAAAGTTTTCTTCATTCTATTCAATCCTGTCATACGAATTAATTTAAGGATATCCCATGATAAGTAATAATTCGAGGTTGTCGTGGTGATGTTGATCTATTTAGGATAGATTCATATTATTTCGGTATTACTGAATTTAATATATATAGAATCGTAATAAATTTTGTATTTATGCATTTTTGCATAAGAGTAAGAGTGCAACAGCTATTGCACCAAGATCTCAATATTTATAAAACTACTTATAGTACGAACGCACCTCATTTGACACGTTCACTTACAATTCCCGGCTTGTTTAGACCTGTGACGTAACATCTGTGACTTCCTTGACTAGCCTTCCCTTACCAGCTTTTACCGAGCTTTACATTTTCTTACTTGAGCTTTAAATATTTTTAAAACTTATTCCCTTTTTAAACATTTTATCTTATATTCAAGGCAGGAGTAGCACAGTTGAAGTTTATTCCAACAGAGCGAAAAATACCTAGGCCAGCAATCGAACCTCGATACTGCCAATGCTTTACCTGTTAAGCTATCCGGACGATACCTGGCTGACATAAATCACTCTTACTTGTTGTTCATGGTTGGACATGGCGCTGCAGTTCACAGTCAAGTCCAACAAGTAAGAGTGATTTATGTCAGCCAGGTATCGTCCGGGTACCTTAACAGGTAAAACATTGGCACGGCACGCCAAGTATCCAGGTTCGATTCCTGGTCTGGACATTTTTCGCTTTGTTGAAATAAACTTCAACTGTGCTACTTCAGCCTTGATTATAATTTAATCCAGTGGGAAAAAAATATTAATTCTCTTCATTATGACATTTCATCTTATATTTTCTCAGAAATTTTAGTCTTAAAGTTTTATTTATTCTCTCACTTACTTATTATAAAACATTTTAAAAAAAAAGTATTAATGTTGAATTCAAACTTAAAACCTTTACGTAATTTATAAATTACAGTTAGACTTTTTATTTCCTAACGGCTCACAAACTATAGACGTAAAGTTGTTGACAACGCAGAAGTCCCTCAAAGACTTTACACTATTAAGTACTGTGGTTTTATAAGCTTTAACATACTCTATGCTCTCACTTTACTTCTATATTTTTTAGTCTAAATTTCAGTTATATTACTCTTTTTCCCTAAATTTATTGTTTTACTTAAATTTTTCTCTCGCTTGTCTGCGTAATTCCAAGTGGGAGGAGCTTATTTGCTTCGACCAATCGGAAATTTATTGATTTTCTTCACTATACTTAAACCTCTGTAACAGCTACTATAACTGCATCTCTATTTTTTCTCATGGCTTTAGTACTGGCATGACTCATCATCTATAGACTGGGCATGCAGTTGTTCCCAACTAGGAACCCCTCAACTGTGATCACACTGTAAACCAGTAATTTTATAAGAAGAGTATTTCTATTTGAATATAGTGGTAGCAAGAAAATAAATTTATTTATTAAAGATTAAATTTTAATTGATTCATACACGAATCACGGTACAATAGGGTTAGTTTGTTCATTGGTCGCGGGCGATGCGGTTATTTATTTCACGCGAGGGCTAAACAGACCGGGACTTCCCTTTAAAGTGAAATCCGACGCACTGCAAACGTCCATGCCTAAGTTTGGATTCGAAATTTGCACTTTTTTGTCTAAAATGCACCCTTTTCTCTAACATAAGTTGTTGATAATTAAATTTTGGTGTAAATCACATAACCGGTGGCTCTGCTATGCTGCATTTACACGATTTCAACAATAGTCATATCTCAATAACTAATACACGGAATTTTATCGTTTCAGAATCCTCATGATGAGCATAGATTGCCATTTAATTTCGGGAGTGTGATAGCGAATTTTGAAGTATTAGCCTGTATGAGATAGAACAAAGTTTTGGGATTGGTACATCCGACTAGTTTTATATTATTTTTGCATCTTTATTAATGTAAAAAGTTATTTTATGTTTTGCCGCATTTTAATTTTAGAAATGTAAATTCAGCCAAATAACTCAGAATTTCCTCGGAATTTTTTATTTATAAGAATGGTATAAATAAAAATATTTTCGAAGTAAAATTTTGCAAAATATTTTTTAATTTTCAACTAAAAGCTCTTTTAAAGATGTTTTTACATTTTCCAACAGCCTCTAGTGTACAAAAATATAATTTTAAATTTTTTTGTGCATCTTCGAAATTTAAAGCATCTTTTTAGCACATGCATTCTCTTTCAGAAGAGATTCGTCATGTCATCGTTTTTTACGCTAATAATCGTTTTTTACGCCTCTTGCCTTAAATACACTCTATACTTGCCTTAAATAGCTAATACATTAAATTGTTTTTCAACGGCAAACATATTAAAATAATTACTAAAAGTAATTACTTCTTAATAATAAATATGTTTAATTTGGTTCAATTTTCAACTTTCGAATTCGAATAATACTTTATATAACGAATTTAACAACTAATTTTATTTCATTACGATTCTTTTGTTGCCACTTTACAAAAATAAAAATAAAAAATAAAGATAAAAAAAGAAAAAAACAAAAGCAATTTATCAAATTGCAACGACCATTTGGAAAATGATTTTTTCGAAGACTAAAATTTAAGACATAAAAAATCGCAAGGAGTTGATCATACATTACGTACTCCATTAATTAAACATTAATAGTGTTATTACACGTAAAAATTGCAAGCGACAAAAATCGCCTGCGACTCGTACGTAATATCCACCTGAAACTTGCGTATTATCCAAGCATTTCATTGGCTGTTCGGGAAAAGGCTTTTCCATCGTCAGATTTCTTGGAAATCTGACGACCCATTTTAAATGAAATTTCATTCTTAAACTTCTAAACATCCCACAATATTGCTTTTTACACCGTCTTATGGAGAAAAAAATGTATTTTTAAATGCAATTTGTTTGAAAGCTGTATCTCAATTTGTTTCTGAGTTATTAATTTTTTTTTGTAGTTTTTATTACTTTTTTGTCATAGTGACAACACTCTGTTGTCCTTCTCTGTTGAAAGTAAAGGAAAAATACAGATTACTGCATAGACCAATGAGAAAACGAATAAAATGCGGATTAAACCAATAAAAACCTTCAGATATGCTTTTGATTTCCCATCCTGACGAGAACAATAACCATTTTTCCAAATGGTTAAAATATAAAAATCATAATATAAGTCTTTTAAAATGCGCAAGTATCATCTGCGTAAATGATTTCACATAATAAGAATCAATTGTGCATTTGAATTCTTAACACTGAAAAATACTTTTATAATTGAACGTAACTAATTTAATTTTCACAAATGGAGGCCAGGCTTACAAATCTGCTTTTAAGTAATAAACCATTCTCAATTTATTACAGTTTTTTTCTCGCTTTTATTGTGTGAAATGCGTTAAAAATACGAAAAAATGTATGGGAATTATTAAAAGGTGTTATGTGTTTTTCTCGAACTTGTCGGCATTAATTACTTTTACAAAATTAAAAGAAAAAAAAAACTGATATATTCAGATTTTCAAAACAAAAATACGCATACATCCCTAAAACACATTTCCTGCTCAGTTTATTGCGGACTAAAATTGACGTTCTCAACAATTTTAAGCAATAAATTTTTATTGGTGTATCATTGTATTGTTTGATTCTATAATATGAAAGAAATGAATAATTCAATTGAATATTTTAGAAGCTATTTAGAAAGTTTTGTTTTTTCTCAGGAACTATGCAACAACTGTGTTTTATTTTTTCAAATCCAACAACAAATCAGTTACTACCGACTATCAAAAGAAAATCAGAAATTCATTTTAACGTTCGAAAAAAAAAAAAAAAAAAAAAAGGTATTTTGATTCATTGCCATTGCCACCGTTTGATTTATAAATTTCTTTGAAAAGTCCCCATTTTATGATACTTTTATTTTTCTTCATTTTAGTTGAAAAATAAATCTATTTCACCACTTCTTTCGATTTACTTTTAACATTTTTATTATTTCAAAGGTCATATATTTAAATACGAATATAAAAATATTTTTACACGAATAACAGCTTATTTTAAGAAAATATCACAAACTAGCAAACCCCGTGGCTTTGGTCGCGTAATATTTGAAATATGCTGAGTGATATTTATATGTCTAATTTTTATTGAAAGGTACTAACTAAATTTTTATTTTATTAAAAGGAAATATTTTATTTTATTAAAAGGTACTTATTACTTTTAGGAATACTTCAAAAATTGCTATTTAAAACACAGTTTGATTAAGCATCATTATTACACTGCATTAGGGAGACATGAGACTTAAATTAATAAAACGAAATAAAACTAAATAAATGATAATTTAGACAATATTTTGAAACTTTTATGCTCAATTAATACGCTCATTTCAGTATTCATTTGAAGTTTTGAATCTTTTAGAAACCATCTTCTTACATCTTAAAATTAACTATCATGTCAAATTCCAAGTCCTACCACCTCTCTCAACAAAAAGGGCTATGTTGAAATAGGAACTGTCACCATTCATTTGCCAACATTAATTTTGAAATCGGTTTGTTATTTCCTAATATTCCACAGAAACGTAATTTAGGAAGCTTTTAAAGGCCTTTATTAGAACGTTTGTTGTTCCTGTGAACCCCAGGTGGTAGAATCATCGGCATAAAATATAGCCTGTGTAGGACCAGAGACTGTTACCATTGTGTTCACAACTATTACTTTTATAATAGGTTTATATTCCCTGAAATTGCATAGAAATCGTAATTTAGGACTTTTTTAGAATGCTTTTCGCACCTCCCCTTCGCTTCCCCCCTTTTTAATTCGAATTTATTTTCGACAGTCCTTCGAGGACATTTATATTTTATAAGTAACTACTATGCCATATTTAAAGTTTCTAGCCTTTTCAGTATCACAGAATTCGCAATTTAGAAAGTTTTTAGCTCCTGCAACCCTCTCGTGGTAGTGGCACAGACATCAAATATAGCTTATGTTTGAGCAGGTTCTATCACCAACAATTTGTCATCATTCTTTTCTTAATCGCTTTGGTATTTGATAAGATTACATAAAAATTGTAATTTATAACGCTTTTCGCTCACTTCATCTTTTTAAATTTGGAATTTTCTTTCGACTGTTCTTAGAAAGCAGTTCCATCTTATACGTAAATACCATGCCATACTTAAAAGAGTTAGACACCTCAGTTGTGCAGAAAACTCAAATTAGAGCATGTTTTGCTTTTGCAACCCTCAGATGGTAGTGAAAGCAGCATAAAATACAACCTATGTTATAGCAGGGGCTGTCACCATTGATTTGCAACCATTACTTTTGAAATAGCTTTGGTATTTCCTGAGATTGAGTAGAAATCGCAATTTAGAACGTTTTTAGAACGCTTATCGCGCATTTTCACCCCTTTTTAAATTTCCAATTTTTTCGAAACTGTTCTTAAAGATCATTTATATCTAATAAATATGTACCTTGCCTAATTTTAAGTTGCTACCCTCTACCGATCACAGAAATCGAAATTTAGAACGCTTTTTTGCTCCTGCAACGTCTAGGTGATAGTGATACCGACATAAAAGAGCGTCTATGTTAGAGCAGAGGCTGTCAGCATCAATTTCCTACCATTACTTTTGAAATCAGTTTGATTCTTCCTGAGATATTGCTGACAAATCGGCATTTAGAACGTTTTTAGAACGCTTTTCGCGCATTTTGCTCCTGCATCTCCTCTGGGGTAGTGGAAACAGATATAAAATATAACCTATCTTGGAGCAAGATCTGTCACCATCATTTTTACACCATTATATTTGAAATCGGTTCAGTACTTCCTGAGATTACATAGAAATCGTAATTTAGAATGTCTTTTACAGCGCTTTTTGCGCATTTTGACCCCGTTTTAAATTTCGATTTTTTTAGGAAATGTCCTTAGAGATCATCGATATCTTATAACTAACTACCATTCCAAATTTCACGATTCTAGGCCCTTCCGTAATACCGGATTTTAGAAACCGGATTTTAGAACGCTTTTCTCCTGCACCCCATTTGGGGTAGTGGCACCGGCATAAAACATAGCCTATGTTGGAGCAAGGGTTTCCACCATCATTTTGACGCCATTATTTTTTAAATCGGTTTGGTATTTCATGAGATTGTGTGGAAACCACCATGTAGAACGTTTTTTAGAACGCTTTGAGCGCATTTTCACCCCTTTTAAATTTCGAATCGTTTAAGAACTGTTCTTAGACATCATTTATATCTTTTAAGTAACTAATATTCCAAATTTCATATTTCTAGGCCCTTCAGTAACGCAAAAATCGCATTTTTAGGACGCTTTTTGCTCCTGCACCCCCTTTAGGGTTGTGGCAACGACATAAAATATAGCCTATGTTCTAAGTTGGACTAACACCATCATTTTGGTACCATTACTCTTTAAATCGGTTCGGTAGCTCCAGAGATTACCTCTGACAAACAAACAAACTTTACCTCGTTATAATATTAGTATAGAAGTATAGATAAAGACAGTTATTAAGGGTTGATTTTTGACGGCCGATTATCTACTCGACGGACTTTAGGCCCTAGGGGGAATGCCCTCCGTGGGGGTCTTTTTAAGGGAACCTAACCCGTATTTACGCAAGATTAGAAGAACACCACGAAAACTCCGAACGGTTAGGTCGACGGGCGCGATTGGGTTCGAACCTAGCACCTCCCGTCCACCAGTTTCGAGAGCAGAACCTCTCCGCCACTGGTGGGGCCAAGGCAGTTATTAAAATAAATGTTGAAAAATTAATATCCATTAGTACTTTACACTAGACTAATTTTAACCCAATTATTCTAATTTGTAAATAAATCATATATCAGATGTAAATTTCCAACTGGGCGAAAAATGTCCGAAGCAGGATTCGAACTAGAGATCGCTTGGCTGAAGCCGTCAATGCTCTACCCTCTGAGCTATCCCGGAGGCCCCACCAGTGGCCGAGAGGCTCTGCTCTCGAAGCTGGTAGATGGGAGGTGCTGGGTTCGAACTCAACCGCGCCCGTCGGCCTAATCGTTCGGAGTTTTCAGTGGTTTCCTTTGAACCTTGGATTTCCTTGCGTAAATACGGTTTAGATTCCCTTAGAAAGACCACCACGGAGGGCACCCCCCCCTCCCTTGGGCCTAAATCCCTCGTGTTGATAATTGGCAGTCATAAACACAATGAACCAACCCGAGCTATCCTGGACGAATCTTCGAAAAGTTCCGCCAGATTCTCCCGGGATAGCTTAGATGGTAGAGCATTGGCGGCTTTAGCCAAGAGGTCCCTGGTTTGAATCCTGGTCCGGACATTTTTCGCCCAGTTTGAAATTTACATCTGATTAATACTTTAGCTTATCTGTTTTTACCAAATTTTCAGTATGATGTATAATTATGTTTTTTAATTGGAATTATTTTAAAGGAGAAAACGACAAAGGAAAAAAAAAAGAAATATACATTATACAGGGTGCCCATAAAATACAGCCCCAGTTATAAAAGTTAATAGTATCGACTGTAAGCGTTGTTGGGTGTTGGTTTAAGGACACAAGTAATGAGTCACCCAAACAGTTTTAGATAAGCGCATCCGCGTGTACTGCTTTGTTATTGATTTGCTTGCAGTGCCACATTAGCAAAATGCCGACTCCTGGCCAGACTTGAGACGTAGAATTGAAGAGGCCATTGTTTCCGTTACTCCAGTTCAAAGTGTGAGAAGAATTGGTCTTGAGTTTGGATGTGTGCCGTATAACTAAAGGTACGCATATTGAACATTTGTAAGGGAAAGAAAAAGCAATTTAACAAATTACAACGACCATTTGGAAAATGATTTTTTCAAAGACTGAAATTTAAGACATAAAAAAAAGCACGGAGTTGATCCTACATTACGTATGCCATGAAATAATCATTAATAGTGTTATAACACGTAAAAATTGTAAGCGACAGAAATCGCCTGCGACTCGTACGTGTTATCCACCTGAAACTTACGTATTATCCAAGCATTTCATTGGCTGTTCGGGAAAAGGCTTTTCCATCGTCAGATTTCCAAGAAATCTGACGACCCATTTTAAATGAAATTTCATTCTTAAACTTCTAAAAATCCCACACTATTACTTTTTACACCGTTGTATGGAGAAAAAAATGTACTTTTAAATGCAATTTGTTTGAAAGCTGCATCTCAATTTGTTTCTGAGTTATTAATTTTTTTTGTAGTTTTTATTACTTTTTTGTTATAGTGACAACACTCTGTTGTCCATCTCTGTTGAGAGTAAAGGGAAAATACAGATTACTGTATAGACCAATGAGAAAACGAATAAAATGCGGATTAAACCAATAAAAACCTTCAGATATGCTTTTGATTTCCCATCCTGACGAGGACAATAACCATTTTTCCAAATAGTTAAAAAAAAAAAACTTGGCTAGTTTTTAAATACACATTAAGCGAATTATCACATTGCTAACGAAGAGTATAGAGCCAACAATGTGAAAAATGTCCAAGCCGGGATTCGAAACCGGGACCCTTTTGGAATAGCGCTCCAAGTGCTCTACCATTTAAGCTACGAAGACGATGCCCAGCTTAGCATTTCCCACATATGTTGGCAAGGATGCAACTGCAGCACAAGATGGAATAGTCCCCATGAGCACATAGTCCTGCAGCGAAACATGAGCCCCTAATGAAGACTATTCCATCTAGTGCTGCAGTTGCAGCCTTGCCAACATATGTGGGAAATGCTAGGCAGTGCATCGTTTTCGTAGCTTAAATAGTAGAGCACTTGGAGCGCTATTCCAAGGGTTCCCAGCTTGGAAATTTTTCACATTGTTGGTTCTACGCTTCGTTGGCAATGTGATAAATCTCGTATTATATATTCAACAATTTTTCGAGCGTAATTTCACTGCTAGTAATTAATTGAAAAATTCATTAAAATTATATACGTTAGTTTAGCTTCGATGTGCTGTATGATTTGTTGTAAATAGTCTAAACTAAACTTTTATAATATACCATGGAAACTGGGACCATTCTGTTTTATTACTTTTTGCAATTTTTCGCGATTTGCACTATTCTGCTGACTTAATTTAAGAAGAAAGCATCAGTTGTTTTTATGATACTGTATAACAAATACGTGTTTCTCCACAATTTGAAAACACTCCTGTACAGTCGTGGAAAAAAAAGTAAACACCCCTTACTTGCAAAACACTATCATAGAAGAAAGTTACTGGTACCACACGATTGGTAATAAAGTTTACTTTTAAATGATGTATACAAATTTTGCTTAGGGGGCCATCTACATATTAAAACGAACCATAACTTTGTTTTTTTCAATAGCAGTACACAATTCTGACAGCATAAATGAACTTTACATCCTTCAATTAGCCTAAAAACAAATTTGTATGCAATTCGTAACGATAAGTTTCCGAGAAATTAATTATTTTAAAACGAGCGTATTTTAAGGGCTGTATTCAAATGGAAGTTCTGTACTGGATTGTTGACCGAGAGTGCCCCTTTATTGGTCAAGTCATCTTAAGCGCCACTCAGTCATTGAAGACTGCTAGATTACAGGATAGCATAAGAAATTTCAAAATATCTAGTCGCTTCTATCATAGACTTAAACCATCATTTTACCGTTTTTAAGCATAATTTGAAAACTACTTGGAAGAAAATTGTGAAATTTCGGATTTCCATAAAGCAGTACTTAATAAATCTAAATCCATCAAAAAATTGTACGTTATAATAACCTTAAACTTAAAATTTGTATGATTTTATATCTTTAAATCGATTTTGAATAAATTTATACTTTCTAATGAATATTCACGAAATTTTTTTTATATTTAGGGGTAAAAGCGCTCAAAAGAAGACATTTCTTGGTTTTTCACTTAGAGCCGTTTCATAATTTAAAAAAAAGTTCTCGTTGTCTGAATTCTTTGAAATCTCTATGCTTTATAAATAGAGGTCGACCGAAAATTCGGTTTCGTTTTCGTTTTTGGCCCAAAATATAAGTTTCGCCGAAAATTCGTTTTCGTCGAAAGTGCTGTCGAAAATACGGTCGGGCCGAAACTCTCTGTTTTCCAAAAATCTCGTTTTTTCCTTCTAAAATTTTCAACATTACTTGAGCATGCCTTGAGCTGTAACGGCTCAAATGAGACACTCTTTATTTATTGCTATGAACTTCACTGTTTATAATTACAAGCAATGATTGACTCAAGACGTGAGGTCACATTTTAAAGCAATCAATGCATATATGACTAAACTTTGAAGACGCTTTTTACGTTCTCATTAAAAACTGCAGATTAACAGTAATAGAAACAATTTAGTTTCAAACCGCAGAAGTGTTTCGAATACCCTTTGAGAAAGTTCTAGTATAACAGATGATCTTTTACAAAAATCATTATAGAAGATAAATCGAGGTGCGGATACCTAAATGATTTTTTAATTACATGAAATTAGTATAATTAGAAAATTTTTCTTTGTTGTAGATGAAATAATTTTTTATACACACTTTTTTATATGAAAATAAAAGTTTCGGTCAGAATCACAGAGAGCCAATTTGGGTTACACCTATAATTAATTAATAATTCTGTATATTTATATAAATACTAGCTGTACCCGGCCACGCTTTACTGTGGTTCAGTCTGGCTAAATGGAAAAGAGAGAATAAAGAAAGTGCACGTTTCTAATATGTTTAATTTCAATTCTTGTGGTATACAATATTTTTTGTTGTTACATTGTCTGTGCAGATATAGAGATTGCCTGGTTTGCTGATTGTAGAACAATATTATTGTCCGCATGAGAAGCAATCCATGTCTAGATCTAAACCGCAGAATTCTAAAGCTTGGCCCTAAGCTTTGTTGATGGAGATTGCAAACGCCAATCAAATTGGTAATTGCAATCTCTTAAATTAAAATGGCACATCCATTGGAATCAAAGGAATGCGAGGAATGAGGACATCTTCACCTTTGTAAGGTCTTGTCAAGATTGTTGCTTCTATGACGTTGCTCATTATTTGTTTTACTGCAAGCCGCTATTTGCAAAGCTTTGGCTGTTGGATATTTCACAACATCACAATTGGCACGTCGATTGTCAGTTGCAGTACATGCGGTGGCCCCTCTTGCGCCGAATGAATTAAGAAGAAAAGCGCCCAGTAAAAGTGATGGCATTGAGCTCAAAGACTATTCACAATAATTGTATATTATACTCTTATTTCAAAGAATAATACCCTTGAAATTTTTTTTGGACATTTTCGTTTTCATTTTAGGCCGAAAATAGGAAAATTACCGAAATTCAGTCTCAGTTTCGGTTTTGGTCGATCCTTAGCTATAAATATATCGGTTTTGTGGTGGACCGTGTAAAAAGTTCTTGAAAAAATATTGATATCTAGTTGTAAAAGAATATGTTTTCTTCTCGAATATTTATTCGCGCGTCGAGTCCTTTAAACATAACAACAACAAGAAAAGCTCTGTACGTCCGATCTCAGAAAATTTAATAAGTTATAAGTATAACTTACTAGCTAAAGTGACCCGGCGTTGCCCGGAATTTTAAGAATGTGTCCAATTTCAAAATTTAACATACAATACATATATATATATATATATATAAACAGTCGAAGTGTTGCATATATGAATCAAATGAAAACCCAATATTAAAAAATATATATAAATTTATATAACAGATGCAAAATAATACAGCTATAAATGAGCTTATTTTCATTCATCATTGGAGCAATAATGTTAAAATACGGATATATTTCCTTAATCGCGTTTTCATCATCCTTCAATACATTTTTTTTTTTAAATAATTATAATTTTTCACATGGAAATCATAAAACAGAAAAATTATGATGTAACATTAACTTTTGTTATTAATTCGTCAAACTATTTATTTTATTTTAATTTTTTCAAGTGGAAATCTTGCAGTAAAAAAGTTATGATGTAATATTCCTTTTTTTTTTTAATTAGTCAAACCATTTATTTAATTTCTTCACGTGGAAATCTTGCAATAGAAAAGCAATTGTTGCGGTACGAATTTTATTGTGGATTTTCAATTGTTGGCAACAGCTATAAAGGAAAATTGTTAAATTTGTGGGTTTTTATTAATTAAGAATTAACTATAAGTTTTAATTAATTTTTCAACTACTTTTCAGCAGTAAAATTACGCTTGAAATTATTGAATATTAAAGACGTGAATTATCACTACATTGGACATTTTTCACTCTGTTGGTTTACGCTTAGTTAGCATATTGATAATTCACGTCTTTAATATTTAATTTAACTATAAGTTATTCAGATTCCGGATTACTTTAGTTGCCTCGGCCGTGTTTGAATACACATGTACGTAACATTTCACAATTCTGGCTTCCAAACTGTGGATTTGTATAGCATTACAGACATACAAATTTTTATTTTTATATATTAGATTACCTATCGAATCCATCTTTCAAATTTCGTGTAAAAAATATGCATATTTAGTAGTGAAAATACCGGCTGCGAAATAGCCCGCGTTTGCGTTTTCATCGAAAATTTCTCAGTTATTATTTTTTTAAACACTGCTAATCATCCGAACGTTTCGAAATTTTGTTGATATAAATCTGGTCGGCCAAGATGCTATAAAGAGATTGAGACGAAATACCGACGTTTAGTTATCTTTACAGAAGAAAAACATTATCGATTAATAAATCTAAAGTTATTTTAAAATTGAATTGCAGTATATTGAATATATAGCAAAAATATTTATAAAACTTCAATTATGTGGCACTGAATCCAACAGACAAGATGTCAAACACCTGTCACTTTTAAATTTTAAACTTGTCTGGGGGATTTCAAACTCCGAGATCTGAAAACTACTTTTTTTCACGATAAACTGATGCAATGAAAATCGATATTTTTTTCTGCCCAGAAAATTTTCCTCAGTTTCGATTTAAAAACACTTTTTTGAAGAGGGACGCGTCACTTGGCATGTTTAATTTCAATCTACCGCATCCCCCAAAAGTTAAATTGAAGAAAGAATTGCAGATAAAAGTAAATGTCTCATGGGATATTTTAGATCTCTTTGGCTTCAGCTTTTTCATCGAAATATCTTGTATTTTCTATTTTAAACAAGAAAGAAAAATCATGTTGTGATGATGGAATTAACAAATCCTCACATATCATTATTTATTCCTCATTATAAAATTAAAATTCTCCTTTCACAATTATAAATTTAATCAAAACTTCCTTTCCTTTAAAAAAAATAATATCTATTTCTTCTTCTCTTTTGTACTTAATACATAACGTTCCCAAGTTATTCAAGCCGTTAAAAAACTTTTATGTTGTGGCTCTCACAAAACTTTCTTCTCTATAAATCATATCAATTAAATCATTTAAATAGTACAAGAAATAACATCAATTTAGCACCAATTCGTATCAAAGTATATCTAAATTTGAAGTTTGGTGAAAATTCGTGCATTAGTTCTTGAGATATAGCGCTATAGCGGAAATTCTAAAAAAATTTAGCATAACAGCTCCACCTGTCGAGCGATTTACACCAAAACATAAACAACAGTAATTCATATCAAGGTATACCTGAATCTGAAGTTCTTTGAAAATCCAAGCATTATTTCTTGAAATAGAGCTATTGCGAAAATCACAAAATACAGCATAGCAGGGCCACCTGTTGAGCGATTTATTCCAAAACGTATAAAATGTCAATTTATGCCAAGGACTAACTGATTCTGAAGTTTGATGAAAATCCGTGCATTAGTTGTTGAGATACACCTACTAGTGGAAATTCTGAAAAATACAGCATAGCAGCGCTATCTGTTGAGCGATTTACACCAAAACGTAAAAAACGCCAATTCATGCCAAGGACTAACTGAATCTGAAGTTTGATGAAAATCCGTGCATTAGTTCTGGAGATTGAGCTTTTGTGAAAGTCGTTAAAAATGCTGCATAGCAGCGTCACCTGTTGAGCGATTTACACCAAAAACTAATCAGCATCTATTTATATCAGGGACTAATTGAATCTAAAGTTTTATTAAATTCCGTGCATCAGTTCTTGCGATAGAGCGTCCACAAAATTTGTGTCATACACAGACAGACAGACCCACTGACTCATAGACTGAGGTTTTGTAAAAACATGTTTTTTGGTATCTTTGACCTCTAAAACGTGTAAATCCGACGAAAACCGGAAGTCAAAAATTTTACGAATCCAACACTTTCTTCTTGTAAAGACAGTAAAAATTATGTTGTGATGATGAAATTAACAAATCATCACATATCATTATTTATTCCCCATTTTAAAATTAAAGTTCTCCTTTCACAATTATAAATTTAATAATAACTTCTCTTTCTTTAAAAAAATACATCTATTTCTTCTTCTCTTTCGCACTTAGTACATAACATTCATTTTAACGTTCTCAAGTCCCTGTTAACAAAAGAAAAAAAAAGCAATTTAACAAATTACAACGACCATTTGGAAAATGATTTTTTCGAAGACTAAAATTTAAGACATAAAAAATCGCACGGAGTTCATCATACATTACGTACGCCATGAATTAAACATTAATCGTGTTATTACACGTAAAAATTGCAAGCGACAAAAATCGCCTGCGACTCGTCAGATTTCCTGATGTTACGTATTATCCACCTGAAACTTACGTATTATCCAAGCATTTCATTGGCTGTTAAGGAAAAGGCTTTTCCATCGTCAGATTTCCAAGAAATCTGACGACCCATTTTAAATGAAATTTCATTCTTAAACTTCTAAACATCCCACATTATTACTTTTTACACCGTCGTATAGAGAAAAAAAATGTACATTTAAATGCAATTTGTTTGAAAGCTGTATCTCAATTTGTTAATTTTTTTTGTAGTTTTTATTACTTTTTTGTCATAGTGGCAACAGAAAGTATTCATCTCTGTTGAAAGTAAAGGGATATACAGATTACTGTATAGACTAATCAGAAAACGAATGAAATGCGGATTCAACCAATAAAAAGCTTCAGATATGCTTTTGATTTCCTACCCAGACGAGGACAGTAACCATTTTTCCAAATGGTTAATAAACCTACTTTCTCATCCTAAAATCATCCTATGCGTTGAACATTTGAAAAACTGATTGCAGCGGTTACCGTCCATAGCCAAATATATATTCCAGTTCTTTTGAACTGCCCTGTATTTGATCTGTACGTTGATATATATTATATACTATGTAATGGGAAAATTTGGTTTAGCAAGAAAACGCATAACAGGTTGAAATTTATCTTTCAGCAATTTATACTAATAGATGGAAACATACAGATGGGTGACAAAATAATACGAACACCTGTGACACCAATGGCTTACGAATTGCAACTCTTCCATAAATGTTCGAAGTATGACGTTTCCTTTGGACAGTTCTTGCTGCAATGGGATTCTGGAGATGATTATTTATCTCTGATGTTATCTGGGATAAAAATTACCAGCGCTTTCGGACCGCTATGCGGGTCTACACTCTTTTATCACCCTCAGGAAGCTTTCTTTTCCGTCCACTGTTGTACTTCGCAGACGACACTATACCACATTTCGTGTACGCTGTCTTAACGGCTGACACAGTACTCCTTGCTCGCGCCAAATAATTGGCTGTTTCCGTCACGGAGCAACCAGCGCACCGCACTCGAACAATCATTCCTTTTTCGATTTCTGACAGGTCAGTCACTATCGAGTTTTCCAGAGCGTATGGTAAGCGCAAGACACCTATGACTGATGTTGAGCGACTGATATCTTACCTTTCATAAACACACCTTTCATAAACACTGAATTGAGTATAAAGTGACATGCACGTTCTTCTTCTTTGAAATGGACCATGCCTGTTTCATGGGTGTTCGTATTATTTTGTCACCCATCTGTACTTGAATACTTTTGTACAATCCTATACTACACGCCATTATTTATTTAAAATTTAATTGAAACTAAAACACACTTAAAGCTAATGAAATTACATTTCTAGAAATTAGCATTTATAGACTGTCATGTATCCAATTCTTTGCGTGACCCTGTATATCCTTTTACCTATATTCTACAAACATTTCTTAGTAAACTAAATGCAGTTCAGCGTAAAAATGCATAACTCAATTAAAAACCATCTTTAAGCAATTTTCGCTCATATCCAGTAACCCTTACGAATTCTTTTGTGTAACCCTGTATATGAATTTACCTTTTATACAAACCATATAGTATGCATAAATATAGTGAAATTTAAAAACGCATATAATAATTAAAAATACATTTCCATCAATCATCGCTAATGTGCAGTACTTCGTATACTATATAGTATCTGAAAACTTTTGTGTGTCCCTGCAAACGCTATGCACCGTATTATACATGAAATAAGTTATGGTAAACCTCAGCGACGTATAACAATTTCATTATACATAAAATAATTTAACATAATTAAAATACACTGCAAAGAATTCCCTCCACCCCTATATCGTTATGTAACGGAACTCTTTTGTATGGATCTGTAAATGAATAATAACTATTCTTTACACCTCATATTCTGCAGAATAGATATTTTTGTACAGTTCATTAACACATATTATTTTTATTATGTTTGAAAGCGAGTAACACCATTAAAAAATCATTTTGAACGATATTTTCCCATAGGCCGTAATGTAAGGGAAAATTTTGACTGTCCCTGTAAATGAACTAAATATGCTACAAACTTCATTCGAAATAGGGACCGTGCTATGGTAAATGTCAATAACATCCAAAAATTTCAGGGCAATCCGAGTATATTTAATGGAATTAGAGCGCGTACAGACGGCCAGACAAACTGAAGTTATAAACACTTTTCAACTTTGTTGGCAAGTGATAAAAAAGAACATTCTTTTGACCATTCTGTACTTGTGCTAAATAAAGGTATTGTAACCGAATTTTTTGGGGGAAAAATATGTATTGCAGTTAAAAAAATAGGCATGATTTTGACGATGAATGTTGAATGTTTATAAATGGGGGTTTTAAAAAAAACTATTTTTACTTTTATACTTATTAACTTTTTCCGTTATTTTCTCTTTTTGCGTTTCGCTCATGAATGTTTCTAACTAACCTTTTTCTCTAGTATTCGATTAAAGAAAATTATACAAAGGGGAAAAATGTCCTTTGAGAATGAACATGTTAAGTGGCTCTTAAAATAAAAGAAAGAAAAATTGATTCGTGAATGGCTAATGGCTTTCCTGTATTGAAAAGGTGATAAATGTGACCGAGTTAATATCAATCTTGTTTTATTTAAACTCAAATTAGGAAGTGCTTCATGCTTCTGATTTTTTTAAACAATGAATGCTGCTTTTTTAGTAGAAGTATTAAAGGGATGAATCTGTTAAGTATTGAAGGGTAAATCACTAAAAAAAGTAGTGAAACATTTCAGTACATCCTTTGTAGTAAATTTACATTGTTTTAATAGTACCGATAATGCGCCAATAATAGATTAATTAGAAATACATTTGACGCAGTACAATATTGCTTAAAATTGCCTTTACATTGAAATTGTTTGAAATTCGAAATTTCACTACTAAAAAATATGGCTTTGATACTGATTATACAGGGTGTCCATTCTCAACGGTGTCCAATGGCTAATTCCTAAACCGTTACTCATAGACATATAATCCCAATTACAAAAATGTTTTAATTGAGATAAAGTCATATTTTAAAAGCAATTCAATAGAAACAATTCTCTGGGTCAATAGAAACAATTCTTAAAAAGTTACGAAATTTAAATTTTTATATGGTCCCACGGTCCTATAAGTTATATTTAGTAATATTTTCCTATTACACCGACAAGTAAGACAAAAAAAGGCCCGTTCATATAACACTAAAATTGACCGAGTTATGAAACTTTAAAAATGCATGACTTATACCACTTTTCTACATCTGATCACAGATGAGTTTCGTCAAACTTTGAGGGGTCATATACTAAGTGATTAAAGTATTCGAAGAACTTATTTCATGTGCATCTGGGCTTTGAAAAAAATCGGACAAGCATTACGATATAGTTAACTTTTATTAAGTTTCTGATTGGCTAAAATAATTGTATTTTAACATATGTTTTATTTTGTAAGGATTTGAGACTATTTCGTTTCATTTCTTTAAACAGAAACTATGTTATTTTTCATTTAACTTAATTTTTCATTTAACGATCGTATGTATGTTTTTCCAGTTCAAGGTTTGTACTCTAACTTTAACTCACTTTGAAATATTCGATCGAGATTAAATTTTACATAAATCCAATGACAGTTTAATATTATGATTTTCAGTGGTTTACAGGACAACATAAAAAAATTCAGATAGATTACCATCAAGAAGTTTAAGAAAAAAGTTTTAGATTAGATAACACAAGACTGGCGATCGTTGTGTTTTTTTAACTTTTATGTATTTTTTACCACTGAATCCAAAAATTATCTTAATTTTTAACCATCATGTCAGGATTTTTTGCAAATCATAAATTGTCAAAGTTAAAAAATAACAAAAATTGGATACTATAAAATAGAGGAGATGGCTGTGTTTTTTAACTTTTCATAATTGATTTTTATGCACATTTTAGAACTGAAATAGAAAATGAGCTTCACTTTTAACCATCACGTTAGAATTTTTTTGCAAATCGTAAATGTCAAAGTTAAAATGTAGCAAAAATCTAATACTATAAAATGGATGTAAAACTATTTTAATTTAATTTAATTTAATTTAATTTAATTCAATAATTTATTCAAATATTTGGCTTCTACTGGGATTCTTACAGCTAAACAACTGAGGGGTCCGATGAGGTGGGGGAGGAGGTTCAATTTTAAATTCGAATTTTTTAGCTGTGAAATTTATAATTTGTGAAACATCATGACGTGATGGTTAAAAATGAAGATCATTTACGGATTCAGCGGTAAAAAATACATAAAATTAACTATCAAAAGTTAAAAGCACAACAATGACATCTATTTTTTCTTTTTTTAACTTTAAAATTTACGATTTGCATAAAAATTTTACGTGATAGTAAAAAAAAAAAAAAAAAAAAAAAAAAAAAAAAAAAAAAATTGAAGGTCAATTTCGGATTCAGCGGGACAGAATACATAAGAATCAATTATCAAAAGCTAAAATTGTTAATTTTCATCATTTTATTTTGTTCGGACCTTGTGCGCATGCCGAACGAGCCCCGTAGCTTTGCGGTCATGTGACCCAGTTCAGTTGTTGCTTAGCTGCCATTGCGGCACGTTGTGTATTCGAGCGGGTCTTATCCCCAAGTATAGAGTAGTTGTTCTTTAGCTGCCATTTCGGCACGTTGTGTATTCGAGCGGGTCTTATCCCCAAGTATAGAGTAGTTGTTCTTTAGCTGCCATTGTGGCACGTATGTTATAGCGGGTCTTATCCCCAATTATTCTGTTGCTTATAGCGGGAGTATTCCCCATAATATGTTTTACGAACGTCACTTGTTCTAACAGCGGGTTATTACCCCAAAGTCACCTCATCATTCTATATGTTTTTCAGTGTTTGTGATTGTTTGTAACATTTGTGTGCTGTGTGATATAAAAATGTGAAAAAGGAAACTATTTGTCTTCAATCTTAAAGTTACACACAGTATTCACATACATTTTTGTGGTCCGTCGAGCCGGAGCGAAATAGCTGCTATGGAAAAATTAAATAGAACAAAAGGTGCTCTAAAATGTGCTATAACGAAATTGGAAAATTTCGTAAAAGATAATACAGACGAAATTAATTACTCGAGTACCGAACTCGAAATAAAGATTCGAAAATTACCTGAGCTTCAAGCAAAAGTATCGGAAATACGGGATAAATATTATGATATCCCTGATATTAAGGACTTACCAGAAATCGAAAACGAGTTAGATGAACTCGAAGATCGTCTCGAGAAACTTGAGGTAAGTCTCAACATATTTCTTAAAAATCTTAAAGTTTCTGAAATAAATGTGCATGCTGATAGTATTGAATCTATAAGTTTGAATAATATTAAAGTTAAGTAACCTGAAATCCCACTACCAACATTCAATGGTAAATATGAAGAGTTGTCAATCTTTAAAGTACAATTTACAAATTTAATTATCAATAATGCCCAGTTAAATGACGCTCAGAAGCTGTTTTATTTGCGAGCATCGCTAAAAAATGAAGCAAAACAACTAGAGAGCCCAGACGATTCCTTTGAGTAATGTTTACAGCACTTACTGAAAAATTCGAAAATCAACGTTTGCTCATTGACACTCATTTATCAGCCATAATTAATTATGAAAAAATACATTACGAGTCTTCTAAAGAATTGAGAACCTTTATTGATTGTGTAAATAAAAATTTGAGGGCCTTAAAAGTATTACAATATGTACAAAACAATCTGTCTGATGCTATCCTTATCAATATTATATTGCAAAAGGTAGATAAGGAATCTCGAAAATTATTTGAATATTCGATTAAAAAATCAGAATACCCGCAATTTAATGAATTAATGTCATTTTTGGAAAACCGCAATTCTACGTTAGAAAGCGTAAATAGATACTCTGCTTCAAAACCCTTAAACAAAAACATTCCTCTTTCGAATAAACAAAAAAATTTCATGCTAAATTCGAATGATAAATCGAATGGAAAAACTTGTATTCTGTGTAAATTGGCTTTTCATAATTTGAACAAATGTTCTCAGTTTCGAAAAATGAATGTTTCTGAACGATACGATTTTGTGAAGAAAAATAAGCTGTGTACTAATTGTTTGAATAATTCTCATTTCGTAAATTCTTGCATTTCAAAATATAATTGTAATACCTGTGGATTGCGACACAGCTCATCGCTTCATCGAGATAAAAAAAATAAATCCAAAAATGAATTGGCTTCCCCCCAAATTTCCTCCCCTCTTGCAGGTGCGGTAAATAGAGAAACGGAAAACATTTCGATAAATAATGAATCTTTAAAGACCTTGAATAATATAAGTAAAGAAAGAAAATCAATTTTATTGAGTACATGCTTTGTTTTTATAGAAGATAATTTCGGAAACAAACGAAAGTTTAGAGTAATTTTGGATAATGCTAGCAATGTCAATATTTTAACTAAGGATTGCGCTGACATGCTGAAATTTAAAAAAAGGATAATTAATGTACCCGTTACAGGATTAAACGGTTATACTTATAATGTAAAAAATAAAATTTCGAGTGTAATTACAAACGAAGATGGCTCTTTCAGGGAGAATATAGATTTCTTAATTGTTCCCAAAATCACGGATGTAATTCCATCAAAGCAATTAAATGTATCGGACATTAATTTACCGAATATTGTGGAATTGGCAGACCCCACATTTTTCAAACCGGGAAAAATTCACGCACTGGTTGGCGCTGAATTATTTTATAGAATTTTAAAGCATAATTCAGTTAAGATAAATGATAAACTTTTTCTGCAAGACACTGTTTTTGGATGGATCCCAACTGGGGCGCTAGAGGAGAACACGCAAACAAACAATATTACTATGTGCAATTTCGTTAGAGATTTCGATGAAATAAATGATAATTTAAAACAATTTTGGGAGCTTGAGTCTATAGGCATTAAACATGATGATCCGAAAATATCGGAAACTGATCAAGCACAACAAATATTCGATAAAACTGTCAAATTTGTAGGCGATCGTTATGAAGTTCAGTTACCGTGGAAAAAAGACTGGAAGGATTTAAATGATAATTTTAATGTTGCGAAACAGCGTTTGGAAGGTCTAAAAAGAAAATTTTATCGAAACCCAGAGCTTTTTCGACAATATTCTGAAATAATCACGGAATATTTAAAGCAAGGAATTATAGAGCAGGTGCAAGAAAATGAACCTGTTTTAGACAGGGCAGTTTATTATTTGCCCCATCATGCGGTCTGTAAAGAAGATAAACTTACTACAAAGGTCCGAATCGTCTTCGATGCCAGCTCTCATGATAACAATGATTTGTCCCTTAATGATTGTTTATGGCCCGGCACCAACTTAAATCCACTTCTATTTGATATTTTAATCCACTTCAGATTATACGAAATTGCCTTTTCTTCTGATATCGAGAAGGCGTTCCTTCAAATCTCACTAGCCCCAAAAGATCGGGATACTGTCCGTTTTCTGTGGTATGATGATGGTTTAAAATCTTTCAAGGTCTTCAGATTCAAACGTGTTATTTTTGGAGTCAATGCCTCTCCATTCCTCCTATCTGCTACCATAAAGGAGCACATCAAGCGGTTTACGAACCTACACCCAAAAACTGTTCACCTACTCGATAAATATATTTATGTGGACGATTTTATATCTGGCGAAGATACGCTGCAAGAAGCTCTTGATGTTTCCCTGAATGCTAACAAAATAATGTCTGAAGCAGGAATGATTCTTCGAAAATGGATAACCAATGATGAAGCGTTACTGAAGTGCTGGCAAAAGGAAGGTTTAAATATTCAAACAGAACATGCTGCAATAAGCCTAGGAAGCAATCTAAGCAAGGTATTAGGAATGTCCTGGAAAACAGAAGAAGATTGTCTGACATTCGAAGTCAAAGGTTTAATAGAATTCTTGTCATCGCAAAAAAGCTCAAAACGTCTACTATTGCAAGCAGTTGGTAAAATCTTCGATCCGTTAGGCACGCTGACGCCATTCACCATTAGAATAAAATGCCTGTTCCAAGAACTATGGCTAAAGAAGACAGCATGGGATGAACAGTTACCAACTAATGTGCACGAAAAATGGTTAAAGTGGCTCGAAGAACTTCCAAATTTAGCAGAATTAAAAATTCCGAGGAAAATTCTTGGTTGCTTGAATCAAGTAATAGCTGTAGAAATACACGCCTTTTCTGATGCTAGTAAAATAGCGTATGGATCTGCAATTTATCTGAGAATAAAAAGAGAGAGTGGTGTGGAAGTCAATCTCGTGACTTCAAAGAGTCGTGTTGCACCGATAAAGGAGATAACTCTGCCTCGGCTAGAGCTTCTCGGAGCCTTACTACGTGCAAGACTGACCAATAAAGTAAAACCCATCCTAGATCAAAAAATCACATCGAAAGTGTACTATTGGACGGATTCCAAAATAACCTTATTCTGGATCAAAGGATCATCAAAGCGATGGAAGCAGTTTGTGGCAAACCGTGTCATAGAGATTAATGCACTTTCAGATTCGAACTCTTGGTATCACTGCTCTAGCAAGGACAATCCTGCCGATCTCTTGACCAGAGGTGCGAGTGTTAATTCTCTTGTAGAGAATCCAATGTGGTTTAGGGGACCAAAATTCCTAGCAGCTGATGACTTAGTGACTGAGCAAGAAACGATTTCTGTGCCAGAAACAGATTACTTTCCCGAGACTAAATCAAAATATAAAAATAACTGTAATGATTTCAATTCTAATATTTCGCTTTCTCTTTTCAGGAATCCTGAAGAAGTAAATTTTTTTCTCAACATAAGTGGTAAATACTATAGTATTCTTCGCATACTGGCATATGTTTATAGGTTTTTTCACAATTGCAAATGTAAGTTAGCAGCCCGGCGCAGAGGCAGCCTCACAACCCCAGAAATAAAAAATTCAGAAGTTTCTCTAATTAGATTAGTACGAAATGCAGAATTTCAGGAAGAGATTAAGGGTTTAAAACGGGAATCAAGGGTTCCCCTTTCCAGTAAAATTAAATGTTTATCCCCCTTTTTGGATCAAGATAATATCTTAAGAGTTGGCGGTAGGTTGGAAAATTCAGATTTAAACTTTGATAAGAAGCATCAAATCATTTTGCCGAAAGGCCATAAGCTCACAAAACTCATATTTGAGCATTTTCACAGGAAGTATTTTCATATTGGTCCCCAAACTTTAATCCATTACGTACGAATGCGGTTTTGGCCCGTAAGTGGAAAAAATTTAGCGCGAAAAGTAGTGCATGATTGCGTTGTCTGTTTTAGGAACAACCCAGTTACTGCTAAACAAATCATGGGTGACCTCCCATCGGAAAGAGTAACTCCAAATTTTACGTTTAACCATACAGGAGCCGATTTTTGCGGCCCTTTTGAGATTAAATATAAAAATCAAAGAAAAGGGATTTTTCATAAGGTTTATGTCGCGATTTTCGTTTGCTTAGTAACAAAGGCTATTCATTTAGAAATAGTAACGGATCTAACTTCTGATGCGTTTATCGCCGCACTTAAACGCTTTGTTTCAAGGCGAGGAAAATGCGCTTCTATTATGACAGACAATGCTACGAATTTTAGGGGTGCTAAATCAGAATTGCACAAACTTCATGAGTTAGTTCGTAGACCGGATGAAAAATTAGCTAATTACCTTACTTCAGAAGCTATTGAATGGAAGTTCATTCCTCCTAGATCGCCCAACTTCGGTGGTTTATGGGAGGCTGGTGTAAAATCTTTCAAGTATTATCTTAAACGAACATTAAAGGGTACTAGATTGACTATGGAAGAATTCCAAACAGTCACCACCCAAATCGAAGGGGTACTAAATTCGCGTCCCTTAACTCCGTTATCGACCGATATAAATGATTTTAATGCATTGACACCAGGCCATTTCCTAATTGGTCGGCCTATCGATGCCATTCCAGAACCTCAGTTGATTGATATCACAGAATCGAGATTATCTAGGTGGCAGAGAATCACTAAATTCGTCCAATTAATTTGGAGAAATTGGCAATTAAATTACTTGAGTCATCTCCAAAATCGTTCAAAATGGCAGGTAAAGGGGGAAAACATCAAACCAGGGGCGATGGTAGTCATAAAGGAGGACAATTTACCTCCCTGTAAGTGGATGCTAGGACGAATCTTAGAGGATATACCAGGAAAGGATGGTAATGTTAGGGTTGCAAAGGTTAAAACAGCCTCAAATATCTTTCTTAGATCCATATCTAGATTGTGTGTCTTGCCCGTTAATGAAACCTAATGTACATACCCTTTCTCATTGTCTACTTATTTTAAAGTGCACCTAAGATTTAGATGTTATTTTACATTCAACTTTTCTTAAGAACAATATAGAACTATTTTTAGAAAAGAGCTTAAATTTTGTAACAAAGAATTTAATTTTATTGTATTGTATAGTCCTTGTTATTGCAACTTATTATTATTGTATTTGTATTGTAATATTATTTTATGGTATTGGTATTTTATTTAGTTCTTGTATTTATAGTGTATTTTTAATATTTTGAATGTGCTACGCACATTGCAACGCGGGGCGGCATGTTCGGACCTTGTGCGCATGCCGAACGAGCTCCGTAGCTTTGCGGTCATGTGACCCAGTTCAGTTGTTGCTTAGCTGCCATTGCGGCACGTTGTGTATTCGAGCGGGTCTTATCCCCAAGTATAGAGGAATTGTTCTTTAGCTGCCATTGTGGCACGTATGTTATAGCGGGTCTTATCCCCAATTATTCTGTTGCTTATAGCGGGAGTATTCCCCATAATATGTTTTACGAACGTCACTTGTTCTAACAGCGGGTTATTACCCCAAAGTCACCTCATCATTCTATATGTTTTTCAGTGTTTGTGATTGTTTGTAACATTTGTGTGCTGTGTGATATAAAAATGTGAAAAAGGAAACTATTTGTCTTCAATCTTAAAGTTACACACAGTATTCACATACAATTTAACAAAAATTCTGTTTTTTTCCCCATCTTATATGTTTATTAAAATTGTATATTTTGCATTAATATATCAGAATGATTAATGATTTAAAATTTATAATGCAGTGTTAATTTTACTCTCAACCATTTTTTAAATATATCTGACGAAATTATATTTCTACTAAATTTGTGAATGACCCCTAATTTGCAGCAAAAAATATGCTCCAATTTTAAGCAGTTATTACTCGGTCAATTTTAATCGTACAATAACGGGGGTTTTTTTTGTCTTACTTGTCAATGCAACAGGAAATTTTTACTAAATATAACTTATAGGACCAGAGGACCATATAAAAATTTAAATTTCGTAATTTTTTAAGAATTGTTTTTATTGGCCCAAATTGCTTTTAAAACATTTTTGTAATTGAAGCTATAATGTCTATGACTAACTGTTTATGAATTAGCTATTGGACACCGTTGAGAGTGGATACCCTGTATATACATTGATGCTCTCGCTAACGAATGCCTCAGACAACGATGATATATATATTTTTTGTTCTTCTGAATCAGCTAACGAGCCCTGGAATAGGCTAACGTACATGTTGTTGGGTGCGTGTAATTACCGCTCCTCTATATGAGAGGTACAACATACGTACAGCGCGCATGTTCAAACTGTGATTCAACAGATGCGTTTATCCAAAATATCACAGACTTCTAATGTAAGTAGACTCCAAATCGGCAACCTTTTCTTGACTCCTACATCTCTGCCTTCCATCACGTGATGGAAGGCAGATTTAGCGCGCCAAACCGGTTTTTCTCCTCGGAATCTCTCTCCCGATTCGCGCCGAAACATCGTCTGTCAGCGTTTGTCTCTCAGAGTAAAGATAAGAAGTAGAGGCCAAATCCCATTGTTCTTTCAGACAGAACTTGTAGCGAACATGTTTCTGCTTTCATCGCCAATAGGTTGTCTTTTCTGGCGGTGATCTCCATATTGGCAACTGTCGGATTTGATTCATGCAAGAGAAACGCCGACGCGATAAAGTTTTAGCTGGAACCGGAGGGAAATTCTGAGGCGATTTTGGCAGGAGAAAAAAGTGGGTAGTGATCCCGGCTTCAAGAAAGGGTTGCTATTTCTGAACCCAGTTATATGAGAAGTCTATGGTTTGTCTTGAGTTGACCGCACTTTTGCTTTGCTAATAAAGGGATCACCGCCAAAATACGGCACCCTTTCGGCGATGAAAGCAAAAGATGTTGGAGTGAAAACCTTTCCGAAAGAACAATGGAATTGGGAGTCTACTTATAATAGAAGTCTGTGCAAAATATAGCAAACCTACATTCTAGAACTGGTGATGCCACAGAGTTCTAACATTAATAGTGAAGAAATGTGTAGCTTTCGCTTGAAGCCAAAAATGTAACCTTAAAACCGGTTACAATTCGGCTCAAAACATAGTGGGTCGCTTTGAAAACTGCTCCACATCCAATGAATCCTGCACTTGTTCCTCTGGTCTGACAAGGAAGGTCTCCATACGGGCATATTCAGAAAAATCTGAAAAAAATACAGAGCGTTCTTCTCATGTGTATATATGTGTTTACAAAGAAATTTTTGGCGGAACCTCGATAGAACGTTCGTAAAAAAATAAAGAAAATTTCGTTTATTTGGCGATTTATCATCGGTTGGCGATGAAATGAAATTTCGAAAAATGCTTTTTTATGTCGAATACGCTTTAAAATAAAAATGTTTCATATTGAACTTGTTTAAATAAATTTATTGTGAATAACTTTAGTTTTGTCAGTTTTAGTTTGATTTAACTATAGTTTTGTCATGTATATATATATGTTTATAATGAATGTTAAATATCAAATTTTATGAATTAAAACAAAATTAAAATAAATTAAAATTGCTTCAATATCTCAAAATTAAGTTCAATTGAGCACTATCGAGTCGATTCAATTTTGTTGCTATGGAAACGACAAATTCTTTGATATTGAAATGAATAACTGGTAAATGAATCTTGCCTTTATTTTGGAATACGCTTAAATATATGAAAGTATTTTTTATGTATGAAATTGTTTTTAAAGTAATAAAAGTAAATAAGAAGCAGCATAAATATGTAATACGAAAAAAATGTATTTATTAAACTCTCTCATTGTTTATGTTTAAATTCATTAAATACTTTTTTACACACATTCTAAAAATCAATTAACAAACAATTTTCGGCTACATTAAAATCGTTTGCTTTTGGCGAGGAAAAGTACTGCTCGCCAAATCGCGTGACACTTTCGTCTTTTCGCGTCAAATACTCGAAAGTATTTTATTTTGTTTACAGACTTTCTACTGTAATTCCGCCGCTAAATTTGACTGATCCTTTATTACATACATAAGTAGTTTAATTGGTATTTATTTTTCAAAATATTCTGCGTATGCCCAGTAAGGAGACCTTCCTTGTGAGTGATAACTGGCTTCATATTGCAAATAGTTTTGATCATATAGCGCATTTCTATTACACAAGGTGGCCATAATTAAACTGACAGTACTCAGAGTGTTCTGTAGCGCGATCTAATGGAGAGAATGGCTACCTAATTTGTAACTCTTTTTTTTTTTTTTCGCAGAATCCTTCGTCCACTTTCTTGTTTAATCTTCTCACAAAAGTTGGCGCCATTCTATCAATTAGATCGCGCTACAGAACACTCTTACAAGGAAGGTCTCCATACGGGCATACTCAGAAAAATCTGAAAAAGTGCTTCCGGCCAGTGCCGGGAGGAAGAGGTAGCTTTCATATTCCTTAATTTAAAAAAGCAACTTATATCATTCAAACACACGAAGTTCAATTTAGTGGAAACCGAATATAGGAGATTCAATACTAATTTTTATCAATATAATGAATGGGAATTTCGCGATATCAGTCAGCTTTATCCAAGCTGCTTTTCTTTAAAGTAACTTATATTGGCTGCCAAATTCGGCGATTTCTTAAAGTGCCTGCCATTTTAAGACAACATGGTGGATGAGGCTAACCAGTGAACTTGGTCGAGATCTTAGTAATTGCTGTGCACATGCTCACTCACATCGGAATCGGTTGATATATACGAGTGCTGTCGCATGCAAAAAATCAGATTTTTCAAAATGTCACCCACAATAGAAATTGAAACTGCTATATCTGAGCCATTTTTTAAGGTAAAGACAAACAAAAAATGCTCCTGAATACTTATATCAAGGTCAAATACTTAAGTAAGAAACCTTTTTCAATTTCTAATTTTTTTGCACCTCACTTTAAATATATATATATTTTTTTATTTAATGGCCGCCATTTTGAAACAAGATGGCTGATGAATCTGGCCAGCGAACTTGATTGAGGAATTGATGAATACTATCCACATGCCTTCTTACATCGAAATAGGCGAATACGTGTGTTATCGGGTGACAAATACAAGATCGTTTCAAAATGTTAGCCATGCTAGAAATTCAAAGTGCTATAATTCAAACATTTTTTAAGATATAAACAAAAGAACAAATTTTCAGAAACAAAAACTGCTCCGGAATCTTTGTATCGAGGCCAAATACATAAAAAAAATCTTTTTCATTTTCCAATTTTTTGATATCTCATTTTAAATTTTAAATTAAATTTAATTTTAAATGGCAACCCATTTGAAACAAGATGGCGAATGAAGCTGGCCAACGAACTCGGTCCAGACATTGGTATGTACTATATACAGACCAAGTTACATCCAAATCGGTTCATAAATACGCCTGTTATCGCGTGACAAAAATAAGGTCGTTTGAAAATGGCAGCCACAATCATACATCTCTCTATTCTAAAAAAAAGCAACTACCGCTGTCACCGCCGCCGCCGCCGGTTTTGAATTTTTTGTGACCTGAGGTCTTTCTTCGTTAATATTGAGAAAAATAATGCATACAAAAATATGAAAATCAGTGGTTTTATACAGAAATGTTTGATAAACACGCTAATGTAGGCAGTTTTCAAATCGAAGAATCATTTTAAGAGATATTTAATGCTAAATTTGGACAAAATCGTTCCACTAAAAAAGTTTTATAGCAGCGAAAACGATACATGGCAGTGTAATCATTTTTAGATCATTTTATGCGTTAGAATTTGCCGGAGTGCAGATTGTATTAATTTTTTTATTTTGACTCATTTTTTCAGGTTTTATTTCTATTTTAAATTCAAATTTTCAGCATTTCTAGAGATATTTTTTACAGATTTCAGAAAATTGTACTAATTTAAACTGTTGCCAACTGTATAAAAAGCGCAAGCAATAATGTTTGCTTCAAATTAAAAATTTATTTACACGTGACTATTATAAACAGGAAAAAAACTTTCAAATTAGAATTAAATAATTATGTATAAAAAGCAGGAACTTATTAAAAATTACGTCATAAAAAGTATACACGTGAATTTTAAAAGAGAAAGGATATTGTAAAATAATAAATTCATTAACATGCGTTAGAAGTCTTAGGAGAAATTACGTCATATTATAGTTATTACATAAAATAAACACTAAATAATATTGCAAAAAAGTTAAAATTTAGAAATTGCGCTAGACATTTATTTAATATTTTGAGAGGATATTTTCAACTATTTTTGTTGGGAAAGCGCAAATAATATTTCATTGCTAACAAAAGTATTTTCACGCGATTATTTAAAAGAGAAAGAATAGCTTGGTAAAAATTACGTCAGATTTAAAACGATTAATTTAAAATGTCTCATTTAAAAGAACTTTCTTTTCGCTTTGTTAAAAAATACCAGGAGACAAAGACTCTGTTTACTTAATTCTTTTTATATTAGCTTATTTTGAAATGTTGTTACACGTGTCTACGTCATCAAGTTATTTTTATTTCGACGTTTTGTTTGTATTTTTATTAATGTTGTACGAATTTATTTGTTCTTTCGTTATTTAAAATAAAAATTATGTCAATTTGTATAATTTGGCGAGTGGTTTGGCGATTTATATAATTTGGCGAAATGGGTCGACGGGATAATCAAGTAGTACCGCAGCGGATTTGGCGTTAAAATTCCCCAATCAAAGAGAAATGAATAGAAATTCGTTTATAGGGAGATCGCCACTGTTTTTTAAATTATAATTCAATCTTTCGAAATCTTTTTAAAGCCGATCAAATTAGCGTGCATTTAGAGCCTGCGGTGCCTGGATGGGGGTTAGCGAGCGTAGCTCGTAGGGGGCCGAGCCCCCTAGTAAAAGAAATAAAATGTAATTTAATAGATTACAACGACCATTTGGAATTTTTTTAATAATATCTCTATTCTAAAAAAAAATGTAACTACCGCTGTCACCGCCGCCGCCGCCGGTTTTGAATTTTTTGTGACCGGAGGTCTTTCTTCGTTAATATTAAGAACAATAATGCATACAAAAATATGAAAATCGGTAGTATTATAAAGAAATGATTGATAAACACGCTGATGCAGACAGTTTTCAAATCGAAGAATTATTTTAAGAGATATTTAATGCCAAAGTTGGACAAAATCGTTCCATTAAAAAAGTTTTATAGGAGCAAAAACTGTACACAGGAATTTAATCATTTTTAGATCATTTTATACGTTTGAAGTTCCCGATGTGCAGACTGTTTTCTTTTTTGTAATTTGGCTAATTTTTTGAGGTTTTATTTCTATTTTAAATTCAAATTTTCACGATTTCTAGAGATATTTTTTACAGATTTTAGAAAGTGATATTAATTTAAACTGTTGCCAACTGTATAAACAGCGAAAACAATAATGTTTGCTTCAAAAAAAAAAAATATATATATATATTTATACGTGTAATAAATTAAAATTTTATTTACACGTGACTATTATAAACAGAAAAAAACATTTGGAATTGGAAATAAATAATTATGTACAAAAAGCAGGAACTTATTAAAAATTACGTCATAAAAACTATAATTACACGTGAATTTTAAGAGAGAAAGGAATTTGTAAAATAATAAATTTATTAACATGCGTTAGAAGTCTTAAATAGGAGAAATTATGTCATATTTACGTTACATTACAGTTATTACATAAAATGAACACCAAATAATATTGCAAAACGGTTTAAATTTAGAAATTGCTCTAGACATTTATTTGATATTTTGAGAGGATACTTTTCAACTATTTTTGTTAGGAAAGCGTAAATAATATTTCATTTCTAACACAAGTAATTTCACGTGAATATTAAAAAGAGAAAGAATAGTTTGGTCAAAATTACGTCAGATCAAAAACGATTAATTTAAAATGTCTCATTTAAAAGAACTTTCTTTTCGCTTTGTTAAAAAATACCGGGAGACAAAGATTCTGTTTTCTTAATTCCTTTTATATTAGCTTATTTTGAAATGTTTATCTTATTTTACTTAATCAAAGACGAAAACAGCGATTGACATATGTATTTTTGGTACTACTTAGTTATCCCGTCAACCAAAAATCTATCATTCGCCAAACTATAAGATTAAATGTCAATAATGGTTGATCGTAAATGTGACATTAACTTGATTTTAAGCAAGTTACACGTACACATGTCTACGTCATCAAGTTATTTTTATTTCGACGTTTTATTTGTATTTTTATTAATGTTGCACTAATTTATTTGTTCTTTCGTTATTTAAAATAAAAATGATGTCAATTTGTATAATTTGGCGAGTGCTTTGGTGATTTATATAATTTGGCGAAATTGCTCGACGGGTTAATCAAGTAGTACCGCAGCGGATTTGGCCTTAAAATTCCCCAGTCAAAGAGAAATGAATTAGAAATCCGTTTATAGGGAGATCGCCACTGTTTTTTAAATTATAATTCAATCTTCCGAAATCTTTTTAAAGCCGATCAAATTAGCGTACTTTTAGAGTCTGCGGTGTCTGAACGGGGGTTGACGAGCGTAGCTCGTAGGGGGCAGAGCCCCCTAGTATAGTAAAAAATAAATAGATTAACCACTCAGTGTTATTCCCCCATTACTTCTTGATTCTGCAGCGGTTCGGTGGCAACATCCATTAGAGTGGCAGAAAAAGGGTGGAACTTGTGGTACTACAGTAGCAATACATAGTGGATATCCGAGTATTGCGATGTTTTCATTCTGTATGTTTTAAGTAAATATATGCATATGATTGCTTAGAATTGTCTGGAAAGACAGTGGAATACCCTATACGAATATTTACATCCATATTTGTACTTTTAAAACTATTTAGTACAACTTCGATGTAACGTTTAGTTCATTTCATATTTTTTTTTTATTTTCTAGTGTTTCTGTTTTTTATTAAAATGTCGAGAGCATACCAACTCCACATATTATTATGAAAATATACATTATTGTAAAAAGATATTATTCAGAAAATTATATGAAAAAGAAGGTTATGATTTGCTTTTTTTTTTAAGAAGAATTTAATATATTTATTTTTAAGCATTTAAAGCATTTTATGTTTGTAAAAAACTTTGAAATTGTCATATGCCAATAGTTAGTCGTTAGCCCAGTTTAATAAATAAATATTTACTAAGAATATTGACTTTAGTAAAGTAATTAATGTTTTCATCTACATTTGCTGAGTAATGCATGGCTAAAAAAAAAAAAAAAAAAAAAAAAAGAATGTGTATTATTAATGCAGGTATTTATTTATTTTTATTTTTTAAGGGAAAAATTCTTGCTATTTAATTCAAGTAAACAATAATCAAAAATTGATCGCATACTTACATATTTAAAAACATGCAAACAAATATTAACAAATATCTAATTTTAAAGAAAGTTTCGAAAGTTAAATGTTCTTTTTTAAGATCACTCAAGCAGTTAAAATGGATTTTTTTGCATTATTTCCACGCATTCCTCATTTTTTGCGGGGGGAGGATAGATCTATGGCCACAATAAAAATTCAAAATGCTATTACTGAGCCATTTTAGGTAGCTTTCTTTACAAAAAGCTACCTATTGCAGCCGTTCGGAGGAAAGCGATTTCAAAAAATTTTGGTATATTTTCATCGATCATGACCCCCAGACCCCGAAACCCCCCTCCGTTCAAAATTGATATATATATATATATATATATATATATATATATATCTGACCTATGTCACACTGTAACTCTCATATTTATGAACCGATTTGGATGTAATTCGGTGTGTACATAGTACATACCAATGTCTCGACCGAGATCGTTGGCCAGTTTCATCCGCCATTTTGTTTCAAAATGTCGGCCATTTAAAAAGTTTTAAAAAATTTTAAATTTTAAATGTGGTACCAAAAAATTAAAAATAGAAAAATATTTTTTTCTTATGTATTTGACCTTTATACAAAGACTCCGTAGCAGTTTTTGTTTCGTCTATATCTTAAAAAATGGCTGAGTTATAGCATTTTGAATTTCTAGCGAAGCTGACATTTTGAAACGTCCTGAAATTTGTCACGCGATAAAAGGCGTATTTATAAACCTATTTGGATGTAACTTCGTTTATACATAGTACAGACCAATGTCTCGACCGAGTTCGTTGGCGAGCTTCATCCGCCATTTTGTTTAAAAATGGCGGCCATTTAAAATTTTAAGAAAAATTTAAATTTGAAATGTGGTACCAAAAAATTGAAAATTGAAAAAATATTTTTTTCTTATGTGTTTGACCTTGATAAAAAGATTCAGGAGCAGTTTTTGTTTCGTCTATATCTTAAAAAATGGCTGAGTTATAGCATTTTGAATTTCTAGCGTGGCTGACATTTTGGAACGCCCTGATTTTTGCCACGTGATAACAGACGTATTTATGAACCGATTTGGATGTACCTTGGTGTGTACGTAGTACATACAAATAACTCAACCGAGTTCGTTGGCCAGCTTCATCCGCCATCTTGTTTCAAAATGGCGGCCATTTAAAAAAATTTAAATTTAAAATGAGATACCAAAAAATTGGAAAATGAAAAAGATTTTTTTCGTATGTGTTTGACCTTAATACAAAGATTCCGGAACAGGTTTTGTTTCGTCTATATCTACAAAAATGGCTGAGTTATAACATTTTGAATTTCTATTGTGGCTCACATTTTAAAACGACCTGATTTTTGTCACGCGATAACAGGCGTATTTATGAACTGATTTGAATGTAACTTGGTCTGTACATAGTACATACCAATGTCTCGACCGAGTTTGTTGGCCAGCTTCATTCTCCATCTTGTTTCAAAAGGGTTGCCATTTTTAAAAAAAAATGTAACTCAAAATTTAAAATGAGGTATTAAAAAATTGGAAAATGAAAAAGATTTTTTTATGTGTTTGTCCTTGATACAAAGATTCTGGAGCAGTCTTTGTTTCTGAAAATTTGTTCTTTTGCTTATATCTTAAAAAGTGGTTGAATTATAGCACTTTGAATTTCTATCATGGCTAACACTTTGAAATGATCTTGCATTTGTCACGCGATACCACACGTATTCGCCTATTTCGATGGAAGAAGGCATGTGGATAGTATACATCAATATCTCGACCAAGTTTGCTGGCCAGCTTCATCAGCCATCTTGTTTCAAAATGGCGGCCATTAAATTAAAAAAAAAATTATATTTAAAGTGAGGTGCAAAAAAATTAGAAATTGAAAAAGGTTTCTTTCTTAAGTATTTGACCTTGATATAAGGATTCAGGAGCATTTTTTGTTTGTCTTTATCTTAAAAAATGGCTCAGATATAGCAGTTTCAATTTCTAACGTGGGTGACATTTTAAAAAATCTGATTTTTTGCCTGCGATAGCACTCGTATATATCAACCGATTCCGATGTGAGTGAGCATGTGCACAGCAATTACTAAGGTCTCGACCAAGTTCACTGGTTAGCCTCATCCACCATGTTGTCTTAAAATGGCAGGCACTTTAAGAAATCGCCGAATTTGGCAGCCAAATATAAGTTACTTTAAATAAAAGCAGCTTGGATAAAGCCGACAAATTTCGGGAAATTCTCATTCATAATGATTTAGTATTGATAAAAATTAGTATTGAATCTCCTATATTCGGTTTCCACTTAATTGAGCTTCCTGTGTTTGAATAATATTAGTTGGCTTTTTTAAAATAAGGAATATGAATGCTACCTCTTCCTCCCGGCACTGGCCGGAAGGACTTTTTTTAGATATAGACGAAATAAAAACTGTTCCGGAATCTTTGTATTAAGGTCAAACACATACGAAAACTAGTTGGATGTGCCAATCCCAAAACTTTCTTCTATCTTATACATCTTAATATTTCAAAACCTAGTTACACATGTTAATACTTCAATATTATTAGTTCAATACTATACCAACTTTGATTTTCATCTTAAATTTCTGCTCAAGTCAATTAAACAGACTAAAAACGAGTTAATCTATATCATGATATTTGTTAAAATTATTAATTTTTCCTTATTCTGTCGTTATCAGCTGTTTGCGAATAGCCGGCATAGCAGGAAGCGAGTTCCCGCCGCTGCATGAGCCGCCGATGCACAATAGAACTGCGGAAAATCAAGAAAAGTATACAAAAATCGCTAGCACGGAGCCCCTTTACCGGGCAATATTTCCAAATTCAAGGAGAACCTGTTGGCCAAAGCCAAAAACAAGCACAAACATTTTGGTTCAATTGTATGCATAATTTTATACGCTGTTCGATGGTACAATAATGAAAATGGCACAGAGATCGGAATTATAGCGCCCCCTTCTTTCGGAATTTTTTCAAGTTCAGGGAGGACTTGTTTGCCATAGCCAGAAACATGCACAAAAAATTTGGTTCAATTATATGGATAACTTCATACACTTTTCGATGGTACAATAATGAAAATGGTACAGACATCGCAATTATAGTGCCCCCTTCCGGCAGAACTTTTCCAAATTCAGGAAGGACCTTCGTGACATGACCAAGAATAAACACATAAAATTTGGTTCAATTCTATGCATAACTTTTGGGCGGTACAATATTCAAAATGGCACAAAAATTGTACAAAAATCGCTATTACAGCGCCCTCTACGAGCGATTTTTTTACAAATTAAGGGAGGACCTCCTTGCCATAGCCAAGAACTTAATTTTTTTCTTTTTGGTTCAATTCTATGCATAACTTCATACACTTTTCGATGGTGCAATATTCAAAATCGCACAAAAATCGCTATTACAGCGCCCCTAACGGCGAATTTTTTGCAAATTCATAGAGGACCTGCTTGCCATATCCAAAAACTTAAAATAAAAATTTGGTTTAATTCTATGCATAACTTCATACACTTTTGGACGGTACAATATTCAAAATCGCACAAAAATCACTATTACAGCGCCCCCTACCGGCAAGTTTTTCCAAATTCAGGGAGGACCTGCTTGCCATAGCCAAAAACTTAAAATAAAAATTTGGTTTAATTCTATGCATAACTTCATACACTTTTGGACGGTACAATATTCAAAATCGCACAAAAAACGCATTTACAGCGCCCCCTACCGGCGAATTTTTTCCAAATTCAGGGAGGACCTGCTTGTCATATATCCAAAAACTTAAGCTAAAATTTTGGTTCAATTCTATGTATAACTCCATACACTTTTGGATGGTACAATATTCAAAATCGCACAAAAATTGTTATATCAGCGCCCTCTACCGGCGAATTTTTTCGAAATTCCGGGAGGACCTGCTTGCCATAGCCAAAAACTTATAATAAAATTTTGGTTTAATTCTATACATAACTTCATACACTGTTTGATGGTACAATGAAGACAGACAGACGGACAGACGGACGGACGGACAGACGGACACACAGACAGGCAGACATTTTCTATAAACATGTTTTTTGGAATCTCTGACCCCCTAAAACATGCAAATCCGTCGAAAACCGGAAGTCGAAAAAAATTTCGATTACAATACTTTCTTCTATTGAAGATAGAAGAAAGTAAAATTCTTTTTCATTTTCCAATTTTTTGGTATCTCATTTTAATTTTTTATTTTTTAAAATTTTTTTTAATGGCCGCCATTTTGAAACAAGATGGTGGATGAAGCTGGACAACGAACTCGGTCGAGATATTTGTATGTACTATGTACACACCAAGGTACATCCAAATCGGTTCATAAATACGCCTGTTATTAGATGACAAAAGTCCTTCCGGCCAGTGCCGGGAGGAAGAGGTAGCTTTCATAATCCTTATTTAAAAAAAGCCAAATTATATCATTCAAACACACGAAGCTCAATTTAGTGAAAACCTAATATAGGAGATTCAATACTAATTTTTATCAATAGAATGAATGAGAATTTCGCGAAATTAGTCAGCTTTATCCAAGCTGCTTTTCTTTAAAGTAACATATATTTGGCTGCCAAATTCGGCAATTTCTTAAAGTGCCTGTCATTTTAAGGCAACATGGTGGATGAGGCTAAGCAGTTAACTTGGTCGAGACCTTAGTAATTGCTGTGCACATGCTCACTCACATCGGAATCGGTTAATATATAGGAGTGCTGTCGCATGCAAAAAATCAGATTTTTCAAAATGTCACCCACAATAGAAATTGAAACTGCTATATCTGAGCCATTTTTTAAGGTAAAGACAAACAAAAAATTCTCCTGAATCCTTATATCAAGGTCAAATACTTAAGAAAGAAACCTTTTTCAATTTCTAATTTATTTGCACCTCACTTTAAATATATATATATATTTTAATTTAATGGTCGCCATTTTGAAACAAGATGGCTGATGAATCTGGCGAGCGAACTTGGTCGAGGTGTTGATGTATACTATCCACGTGCCTTCTTACATCGAAATAGGCGAATACGTGTGTTATCGCGTGACAAATACAAGATCGTTTCAAAATGTTAGCCATGCTAGAAATTCAAAGTGCTATAAAAAAACCATTTTTTAAGATATAAACAAAAGAACAAATTTTCAGAAACAAAAACTGCTCCGGAATCTTTGTATCAAGGCCAAACACATAAAAAAATCTTTTTCATTTTCCAATTGTTTAATACCTCATTTTGAATTTTAAATTTAATTTTTTTTAAATGGCAACCCTTTTGAAACAAGATGGCGAATGAAGCTGGCCAACGAACTCCGTCGAGACATTGGTATGTACTATATACAGATCAAGTTACATCCAAATAGGTTCATAATTACGCCTGTTATCGCGTGACAAAAATCAGGTCGTTTTAAAATGTCAGCCACAAGAGAAATTCAAAATGCTATTACTCAGCCATTTTTTTTAGATATAGACGAAAGAAAAACTGTTCCGGAATTTTCGTATTAAGGTCAAACACATACAAAAAAAATCTTTTTCACTTTCCAATTTTTTGGTATCTCATTTAAATTTTTTTATTTTTTAATTTTTTTAAATGGCCGCCATTTTGAAACAAGATGGCGGATGAAGTCGGCCAACGAACTCGGTCGAGATATTTGTATGTACTATGTACACACCAAGGTACATCCAAGTCGGTTCATAAATACGCCTGTTATTACGTGAGAAAATTCAGTACGTTTCAAAATGTCAGCCACACTAGAAATTCAAAATTCTATAACTCAGCCATTTTTTAAGATATAGACGAAACAAAAACTGCTCCCGAATCTTTTTATCAAGGTCAAACACATAAGAAGAAAATATTTTTTCAATTTTTAATTTTTTGGTACCACATTTCAAATTTAAATTTTTCTTAAAAATTTAAATGGCCACCATTTTTAAACAAGATGGCGGATGAAGCTGACCAACGAACCCGGTCGAGACATTGGTATGTACTATGTATAAATGAAGTTGCATCCAAATCGGTTCATAAATACGCCTTTTATCGCGTGACAAAATTCAGGACGTTTTAAAATGTCAGCCACGCTTGAAATTCAAAATTCTATAACTCAGCCATTTTTTAAGATATAGACGAAACAAAAACTGCTCCGAAATCTTTGTATAAAGGTCAAATACATAAGAAAAAATATTTTTCCATTTTCAATTTTTTGGTACCACATTTGAAATTTAAAATTTTTAAAAAATTTTTAAATGGCCGCCATTTTGAAACAAAATGGCGGATGAAGCTGGCCAACGAACTCGGTCGAGAGATTGGTATGTACTATGTATACACTGAATTACATCCAAATCGGTTCATAAATACGCCTTTTATCGCGTGACAAAATTCAGGACGTTTCAAAATGTCAGCCACGCTAGTAATTCAAAATGCTATAACTCAGCCATTTTTTAAGATATAGACGAAACAAAAACTGCTCCGGAATCTTTGTATAAAGGTCAAATACATAAGAAAAAAATATTTTTCCATTTTTAATTTTTTGGTACCACATTTCAAGTTTTAAAATTTTTTAAAAATTTTAAATGGCCGCCATTTTGAAACAAAACGGCGGATGAAGCTGGCCAACGAACTCGGTCGAGACATTGGTATGTACTATGTACACACCGAATTACATCGAAATCGGTTCATAATTACGGGAGTTACAGTGTGACATAGGTCAGATATATATATATATATATATATATATATATATATATATATATATATATATATATATATATATATATATCAATTTTGAACGGAGGGTGGTTTCGGGGTCTGGGGGTCATGATTGATGAAAATATACCAAAATTTTTTGAAATCGCTTTCCTCCGAACGGCTGCAATAGGTAGCTTTTTTGTAAAGAAAGCTACCTAAAAATCAGGACGTTTCTAAATGTCAGCAACGCTAGAAATTCAAAATGCTATAACTCAGCCATCTCTTAAGATATAGACAAAACAAAAACTGCTCCAGAATCTTTTTATCAAGGTCAAACACATAAGAAGAAAATATTTTTTCAATTTTTAATTTTTTGGTACCACATTTCAAATTTAAATTTTTCTTAAAAATTTAAATGGCCGCCATTTTTAAACAAGATGGCGGATGAAGCTGGCCAACGAACCCGGTCGAGACATTGGTATGTACTATGTATAAACGAAGTTACATCCAAATCGGTTCATAAATACGCCTTTTAGCGCGTGACAAAATTCAGGACGTTTCAAAATATCAGTCACGCTAGAAATTCAAAATGCTGCAACTCAGCCATTTTTTATGATATAGACAAACAAAAACTCCTCCGAAATCTTTGTATAAAGGTCAAATACATAAGAAAAAAATATTTTTCCATTTTTAATTTTTTGGTACCACATTTCAAATTTTAAATTTTTTTAAAAATTTTAAATGGCCGCCATTTTGAAACAAATCTGCGGATGAAGCTGGCCAAGGAACTCGGTCGAGACATTGGTATGTACTATGTACGCACCGAATTACATCGAAATCGGTTCATAAATACGCCTTTTATCGCGTGACAAAATTCAGGACGTTTCAAAATGCCAGCCACGCTAGAAATTCAAAATGCTATAACTATAACTCAGCCATTTTTTAAGATATAGACGAAACAAAAACTGCTCTTTTTATAAAGGTCAAATACATAAGAAAAAAAATATTTTTCCATTTTTAATTTTTTGGTACCACATGTCAAATTTTAAATTTTTTTAAAAATTTTAAATGGCCGCCATTTTGATACAAAACGGCAGATGAAGCTGGCCAACGAACTCGTTCGAGACATTGGTATGTACTATGTACACACCGAATTACATCGAAATCGGTTCATAATTACGAGAGTTAGAGTGTGACATAGGTCAGATATATATATATATATATATATATATAAATTTTGAACGGAGGGTAGTTTCGGGGACTGGGGGTCATGATTGATGAAAATATACCAAAATTTTTTGAAATCGCTTTCCTCCGAACGGCTGCAATAGGTAGCTTTTTGTAATGAAAGCTACCTAAAAATTACAGAATGTTCTTCTCATATGGATATATACCTTTATAAAAAATTTTTTCGCGTTACCCCGATACAGCGTCCGTAAAAAAATAACGAAATTTTCGTTTATTTGGCGATTTATAACCGGTTGCCAGTGAAAAAAAAAATACTCTTTTATGTAGGAAAAAACTTTTAGGTAGGTTTCGTAAGAAATACTACCTATTGCAGTCGTTACTATGGTGCGACTTTTGAAAAATTCCTTCATAACTTTTCATTATAGGACCCCAGGATCCCAAAACCACCCCCACCTAAAAAGTTTATATATATATATATATACCGGGTGTCCCAAAAAGGACTGACTGATTTTAAAATTCAATAACTTGCAAACGGTGACAGATATTTAAAAAATTCTTGCAGGAGGGTTATGCATAAGGTCAAAAGTTTTATTACAGTGATTTTTGATTTTAGTTCGAATTACAAACAATAGATGGCGCTGTAAGCAATAGTCGCTAAATACAGGCTCGATTTCTGGTCCTTTTTGTTGTTCCATGCTGAAAAAGGAGATGGAAATGTATTATCCGGGCCACGAAGTACCAAAAATCGAGCCTGAATTCAGCGTCTATTGATCTCAGCGCCATCTATTGTTTGTAATTCGAACTAAAATTGAAAATCACAGTAAAAAAACTTTTGACCTTATGCATAACCCTCCTGCAAGAATTTTTTAAATATCTGTCACCGTTTGCAAGTTATTGAATTTTAAAATCAGTCAGTCCTTTTTGGGACACCCGGTATATATATATGTATGTATGTATGTATGTATGTACTAAATTTTGTCCGCACGATAAAAGTCGCTATTATGCACGGATTGGCCTCAAACTCGCCAACAACTTTGATATGGCTAATATCTCGGCGGGGATTGAAAATGGGCGAAATCGGTCCAAGAGGGTGGAAATGGGAAGGGTTCAAAATTTTGAATACTGTCTTAACATGATTCTGATAAAACCAGCTCTTACACAACAATGGCAGAAAAAAAATAAAATTTTTTCGTTATAGCAGTTGCCAACAATTAAAAAAAATAATAATAAAATTCTCACCACAACAATTACTTTTCTAATGCAAAATTTTCACGTGTAAAATTAAATAGTTTGACAAATTGAAAACAAATTGAATATTACGTCATAAGTTTCCTAGAGCAAGATTTCAGCATGAAAACTCAAAATAAAATAAATAGTTTGACGAATTAAAAAAATATGTATATTGCGTCATATTGGAAATATAATGGACCTCAGCAGGTGAATATTTAACGCCATGTGAGTTTGAAGAAACGTATTAAAACATGATAAAAACCCGACTATGGAAATATTAACATATTTTAACACTTTAAGGTTCTCTGAATTTTTTGTAGCCATTTTTTAAACCTATTCCATATACATGTGTGTGTGTATTCGTGTATATTATAATTTTCACAAAAAGTTTAGCTCCATACTGCTCACTCTTTGTGAAGAAACTGGGTTTATCTCTAATCTTGATTTAAGTTTTGTTGGAGAATTTAGTACTTAACTTCGAAATCTACCTCTGCCTGTAGGCCCGAGCCGGCAGGGATTTTTTATTTTGAATTTGTTTATATAAGTTTAATTTAAATAACTTTAGTTTTGTGATTTTTAATTTTTTTAACTATAGTTTTGTCATGTTTTGTTTGTTTTAACTATAGTTTGAAATATATATTTATATATTTTTATAATAAAATTTAAATATCATATTTTAGGATTTAAAACAAAATTTAAATTGTTTTAAATTATTTCACTGTAAAAAATAAGGCAGATAGAACGTTGTCGATTTGATTTTGTTGCTATGGAAACGACTTCGTCTTCAATATGGAAATGTATTATGGCAATCAAATGTCAGCTGACTATAAATTAAAATGGATATTTGCAACTTGCAAAGCATAGAAAATATTTTTACAGTGTTAAAATTAAATAAGTACAGCAACAAGCAACATATATGTGTATAATAATATATAATAAAAATATCTAATAACCTCTTTCATTGATTAAGTTTAAATTCATTAAAAACCGTGCATTCTAAACTAGTTGGATGTGCCAATCCCAAAACTTTCTTCTATCTTATACATCTTAATATTTCAAAACCTAGTTACACATGTTAATACTGCAATATTATTAGTTCAATACTATACCAACTTTGATTTTCATCTTAAATTTCTGCTCAAGTCAATTAAACGAACTAAAAACGAGTTAATCTATATCATGATATTTGTTAAAATTATTAATTTTTCCTTATTCTTCTGTTATCAGCTGTTTGCAAATAGCCGGCTTTGTAGGACGCGAGTTCCCGCCGCTGCATGAGCCGCCGATGCACAATAGAACTACGAAAAATCAAGAAAAGTATACAAAAATCGCGAGCACGGAGCCCCTTTACCGCGCAATATTTCCAAATTCAAGGAGGACCTGTTGGCCAAAGCCAAAAACAAGCACAAACATTTTGGTTCAATTGTATGCATAATTTTACACGCTGTTCGATGGTACAATAATGAAAATGGCACAGAGATCGGAATTATAGCGCCCCCTTCTTTCGAAATTTTTTCAAGTTCAGGGGGGACTTGTTTGCCATAGCCAGAAACATGTGCAAAAAATTTGGTTCAGTTATATGGATAACTTCATACACTTTTCGATGGTACAATAATGAAAATGGTACAGATATCGCAATTATAGTGCCCCCTACCGGTAGAATTTTTCCAAATTCAGGGAGGACCTTCGTGACATGACCAAAAATAAACACATAAAATTTGGTTCAATTCTATGCATAACTTCATACACTTTTCGACAGTACAATATTCAAAATGGCACAAAAATTTTACAAAAATCGCTATTACAGCGCCCTCTACCAGCGATTTTTTTACAAATTAAGGGAGGACCTCCTTGCCATAGCCAAGAACTTAAAAAATTTTTTTGGTTCAATTCTATACGTAACTTCATACACTTTTCGATGGTACAATATTCAAAATCGCACAAAAATCGGTATTACAGCGCCCCCTAACGGCGAATTTTTTGCAAATTCAGGGAGGACCTGCTTGCCATATCCAAAAACTTAAAATAAAAATTTGGTTTAATTCTATGCATAACTTCATACACTTTTGGACGCTACAATATTCAAAATCTCACAAAAATCGCTATTACAGCGCCCCCTACCGGCTAATTTTTTCCAAATTCAGGGAGGACCTGCTTGCCATAGCCAAAAACTTAAAATAAAAATTTGGTTCAATTTTATGCATAACTTCATACACTTTTCGATGGTACAATATTCAAAATTGTATTTACAGCGCCCCCTACCGGCGAATTTTCTCCAAATTCAGGGAGGACCTGCTTGCATATCCGAAAACTTAAAATAAAAATTTGGTTCAATTCTATGCATAACTTCATATACTTTTCGATGGTACAATATTCAAAATCGCATAAAAATCGCATTTACAGGGCCCCCTACTGGCGAATTTTTTCCAAATTCAGGGAGGACCTTTTTGTCATATACAAAAATTTAAAATAAAAATTTGGTTCAATTCTATGCATAACTCCATACACTTTTGGATGGTACAATATTCAAAATCGCACAAAAATAGCTATTACAGCGCCCCCCTACCGGCGAATTTTTTCCAAATTCCGGGAGGACCTGCTTGCCATAGCCAAAAACTTATAATAAAATTTTGGTTTAATTCTATACATAACTTCATACACTTTTTGATGGTACAATGGCGACAGACAGACGGACAGACGGACACACAGACAGACAGACATTTTCTATAAACATGTTTTTTGAATCTCTGACCCCTAAAACATGCAAATCCGTCGAAAACCGGAAGTCGAAAAAAATTTCGATTACAATACTTTCTTGTATTAAAGATAGAAGAAAGTAAAAACAATAAACAATTTTCAGATGCATTAAAATCGTTTGCTTTTGGCGAGGAAAAATCCTGCTCGCCAAATCGCGTGCCACTTTTGTATTTCCGCGCCAAATATTCGAAAGTATTTTATTTTTTTACAGATTTTCTACTGAAATTTCGCCGTTAAATTTGACTGATCCCTTATTACATACATGAGTAGTTTCACTAGCATTTTTTTTCAACATATTCTGAGTATGCCCACTAAGGAGACCTTCCTTGTGAATACTGTCAGTTTAACCCTTTATGTACTGAATTATGAATTCATGAAAATTTTATCTTCTAAAGCATTTTTCGTGAATTGTTTAAATTACATTAGAATATTTACACAATCATTTAAAAAAATTTAGAAGGATTTTAGAAGGATTGAAGGATTTAGAGGGATTAATTTAATTTGAATTTGTAGGGATTTCGTGCACTATTTATAACCCTACTCAAACCTTTCATTTTAAATATTTTTCTCAGTATTTTGTAGGATTAGGAAATGTACAAATATAATGTTCATACAACAGAAATATAAAAACATTTTTGAATTCAAAAATTCGCACCCCCCCTCCCCCCCCTTCAACGCCAAGAAAGCTGAAAAGAGGTAAAGGCAAAAGAAATCATCCTTTTAAAAATGTTTTTGTTTTGTGTAACCAATAATGCTTTTGGCACAAGGTAAAGTAATGCCTCTGTAACTCATTCTAAACTGTATTCCAACTAATCGATTTATTAAATGAATTCTATAACAAGCTATTTTAATGGTACTTATAAGTACAGTCACTAAATTAAGGGTTAATTATGGCCACTTTGTACTTAATACCATAAACCTACTTTGGGCCGCTTTTTCCTGGTTCCACTCACATTTCCATCATTAAAAAATATTATATGTGATTTTTCAACGTCGAAATGGAGTTGTAAAAAAATAACATGAAACAATGAAGTAACTGTATGGTTTTAAAGAGGAAATTATTTATTTTATTTATTTTTCAACTATTTTTAAAGTTTTGGAACAAAGGAGTTTGTATAAAAGGCATTTCTAAGTAATTGGGGCCATTTTCGGACCAAAAAATGCCTGGTAGAACCCTGGTAGCCCCGAAATACTAGTTTTCATATTAGCTTTATGAAAACGTTAAACATTTCCTGTCAAAATAAAAAGTTAAAGGGAAAACTATGGCCACACATGGGTTACAGGTTACTGAAGGTAATATTTTGACACTTACCTTATTTGTAGCTCTTATCCCGATTGTTTCACTATAGAAAGTTTGGAGTGTTAATTTACACACGAGAACAGTTGTTTACAAACACATCCAGTGTTGCCACTAAAAAAATTAAATTACCCCCAAACTATTCAAATACCCTATAGTAGGGTATAAATTATTTTTCAAGGGCAAAAACTCCAAATTATCTTGTATTGTTTGTTCAATACAAAGAATAAACCTTTTTTTATGGGATCGACCAAAGTAACCCCGCAAGGACCAAAATAGCCCCAGTTGACGATACTCTGTGTGTGATACTCGCCTAGACGAATTCGATTACACGATTGGGACATGTTAACAAGCATTAGCATGGCGATAATGGAAGGCTTGCCAAGATGCTTGGCGAGTTGCTTTTATCCAGAATCGTCTCAAACTGTCAATTTTTATATCACGTGCTCACCGTTGGGAGGAAAATACTAAAGTTTTATTTTCAGTACCATTAGTTTCGCACAAAAATAGTCGCCTTATTTAATTGCAGTAATTTGTTATTAAACCAGCCGAATAATTCTATATCAAATTAGCGGTATTCAAAATAAACTTTTAGCACTTTCTAACCATCCTGCCCGTATATCCTGCCTTTCTCATATCGGCGCACTCGATGTGTACTAACATAAAACGCAACAGCCTTGTTCTTTAATTAGATGAGAAATTAGTTTTGGTTAGCAAACATTTCGGATAACAAATGTAATTCTCCAACGAATTATGTTCGTTAGTCGATGCATCACTGAAGAATGAAACGACAATATTAGGGGCTGTATATATAAGGTGCGTCTAAAAAGTTCAGTGGATGGAAGCATAAAACAAATAAAACAAAACAGGGAAACAAAGTACATTTAATCATCTTCAAAGTAACATCCGTTGGCCACAATACGCTTATGACATCGTTGATAAAGCTGCTGGAATGAGTCAACAAAGGCCTCTTTTGGGATCGATCGATACACAGATGTCACGCATCGTCGGATACACGTCCTTGCTGATCCCCAATCCCTCCAATATGTATCGTAAACGCAGTCGGCGATTGTTTAGGAGTGTCTGTCGCACCCGTTCGATGTTGTCTGCCGTCACACTTGTTGAGGATCGACTTGAACGTGGTTCGTCATCCACGGTTTCCTTTCCCTCCCGAAAACGTTTAAACCAGTCATACACGCATTTTTTGCTCACGCGTCTGTTTCGTACACATGGACCAACATTGCATGTGGCGGTTTTTTTAATTTGCGCAAAACGTGATGTTTCGATTTTGCTCCATTTCAATATGACGCGAGTTTTCAAACATACACCGTTCGAATTCCCACAGCAGACTATTCTGTCTTAGTTTCTTGTGCTTCATATTACGTGACGTGTCTCCGTTGTTCTCTATCTGCGCGTGCTCAGGGACGCATTTTTAACTCGCGTTGTTTATGAGATATCCATCCATTCACCGAACTTTCTAGACGCACCTTGTATATAACGCTATCAACTTTTAGTAATTTTGTACCCTCTCCCCTATCCCCTTACGATATCATACGTTATCATCCCACGAACCCTCCCCCACCACTCACTAATGATATCGTTACCAATGTGTAAAAAGTATTTTGATATCTGCAATTTTTTCTTTTGTTTGCAGTGATATACAGATATAGTTATATATATATTATTCGCTTTAATAGTACCGATATATATATATAATATATAGCGATATATATCGCTTTAATATGTACCGATATAATCTTATAATTCAAGAGCTGGCAGCAAAAAAACCTATGTTATCAAGTACAAGAAAAAAATCTTTATTTTATGGGAGAGTAGAAGTAGGGGAATCTAATGATCCATGTCTGCCGGAAGTGAAGTGGTGCATAAGCCAAAAAATAATACTACCAGTGGTTGGCTCGTAGGTTTATCATTGTGTTTTTCAGCTCCCAGTCCTCCATGTTTTCATATCTTTGTTTGTAGGACAAACACAATGATAAACCTACGAGTCAACCATTGATGGTATTCATTTTTGGCTTATGCACCACTTCACTTCCGGCAGACATGGATCATAAGAGACCCCTACATCTACTCTCCCGTAAAATAAAGTTTTTTCTTGTACTTGATAACATAGGTTTTTGTCCAGTCGGCTCTTTGACTATTACTTTATTGATTTAAATAAAGAGAAGTGAATAAAATATCACTATTATAAATGAAATCTTAAAAGAAGTAGCCACTATTTAAAAGTGTTTAGTAATAGCTTTTTGTTACACAGTGTATTCAACAATAATGTGTCCTCTTAAACTTGCCCCCGCACGGGTTGGCGGTGGTGGTGCTGGGGGGGGGGGAGGGCAGGAAGAATTTCTTACCAACAAAACAGGTCGACAACATTCTTTCACTTTTCTTTACTATCGTAAACTCAACAAGTATCATTTCAAATATACATCGGAAATAATTTCTCGAACCACAGATTTTATATGTCCACTAGAAAAGTAGCCCGTCAAAAATGACGGAAAATTAGATTAAAAAAAAAAAGCAATTTAACAAATTACAACGACCATTTGGAAAATGATTTTTTCGAAGACTAAAATTTAAGACATAAAAAATCGCCCGGAGTCGATCATTCATTACGTACGCTATGAATTAAACATTAACATTCCTGGACCCATCTTGAACAAATTTTAAAAGAAATTTCAGTTTTACAATTTTCTGTACTAGTAAATTTTTAAACTTCTACGGAGCTGGTCATACATTACGTACGCCATGGATTAAACATTAATATTCCTGGACCAATTTTAAATGAAATTTCATACATTATGTACGCCATGGATTACATCTTTCCGTACTGTAAATTTTTAAACTTCTACGGAGCTGGTCATATATTACGTACGCCATAGATTAAACATTAATATTCCTGGGCCCATTTAAAATGAAATTTCATTCTCAAACTTCTAAACATCCCACAATATTACTTTTTACACCGCCGTATAGAGGAAAAAAATGTACTTTTAAATGCAATTTGTTTGAAAGCTGTATCTCAATTTGTTTCTGAGTTATTAATTTATTTTTTTTTTGTAGTTTTTATTACTTTTTTGTCATAGCGGCAACAGAAGTATCTATCTCTGTTGAAAGTAAAGGGAAAATACAGATTACTGTATAGACCAGTGAGAAAACGAATAAAACGCAGGATTCAACTAATAAAACGCTTCAGATATGTTTTTGATTTACTACCATGACCGAGGACAATAACCATTTTTCCAAATGGTTAATAAAATAAAAGGAAAGGAAAGGAAAATGGATTAATGATTCATCAAATCAATTTTTTCAAAATAAATTAAACATACAAACCTGAAACAAACAAACTAGACTATGTATATTACATTAATACTCAGAAAATAGAGCACTTTTATGTTAGCTTGGCGATGTGATAAATCGCGAAATATTATTCCCATTGACATCAATTGCATTAATTTCACAAAATCACATTGCATTAATTCCACTTAAAATATAAACCTGTAACCCATTTCATTTCAAAAGCATAACTTTTATTTAAAATACAAACATTCAAAATACATATATTGCATACAATTAGAATACATGCTTTTCAATCATATCCTTATAACATAGCATTTTATTTCAACTTTAAAGCATTGTTTCTAAATCACACACGCGAAAAATTTTTTCGTTCAGTTAAGAAATACATATATACTTTAGTTGAAAATTCCCTTTCAACAATTTCCGCTAATAAGGAGAATGGTACGTGAATTCTTTTATGCAGCCCTGTATATGAGGTACAGAATTTATATACAACGAGTAAAAAAAAAAAAAAAAAACAGTTAAATTTAAAAGCGCATGCCGAAATTGAAAACGCACTTCAATTATTACTAAAAGAGAGTACTGTAATCGATTTCATTTGTGTGTGTCCCTGTAAATCGTGTGTGTCCCTGTAATCGTAATCATCTTGTAAGGAAATTCAATGACTTTTATCAGTTTCAATACATTTGAAATAGCTTAATGTCAATAAAATACTCTGCAAACGATTTTCTCCCATAAACCATAATGTAATGGAATTCTTTTGAGTGCTCCTGTAAATGAACTATCTATCGCAAATACCGGGTGACTGATTTTAAAATTCAATAACTTGAAAACGGTGACAGATATTTAAGAAATTCTGGCAGGGGTGTTATGTATAAGGTCAAAAGTTTTTTTTATAGTGATTTTAGATTTTTGATCGAATTACAAACAATAGATGGCGCTGTAAGAAATAGTCGCTAAATACAGGATCGATTTTTGGTCCTTTCTCTTGTTTCATGCGGAAAAAGGAGATGGAAATGTATTGAGCGTCCACGAAGTACCAAAAATCGAGCCTGAATTTAGCGTCTATCGATCGCAGCGCCATCTATTGTTTGTAATTCTAACTAAAATCGAAAATCACTGCAAAAAAACTTTTGACCTTATGCATAACCCTACTGCAAGAATTTCTTAAATATCTGTCACCGTTTGCAAGTTATTGAATTTTAAAATCAGTCAGTCCTTTTTAGGACACCCGGTACTTATATACAATACCAAACATGCCTATGTGAGCGACCCTAAATAAGGTTTATCAATTGCATGAAAATCCGAGTCTGTTTACGGGAGTTAGAGCGTGGATAGACAAACCGAATGCATAAAAACTTTTCAACTTTGTTCCAAAGTGTTAAAAAATAGGAATATTAAAAAAAAATAGCTCGGGAGCATCTAAAAATGAACAGCTTACATTTGGAAAAATAATTGATACATTTGGTTCAGTAGAAAGCTCGGGGCAGATAACTAAAAAAAGTCTTGTCTTTTAAATACGTAGATTATATTTTTCTGCCTTAAAAGTAATGTCATGTTCTGCAGATAAAGTACACTTTCATTAATAGAGTAGGAAATATGTATATGGTATCAAAATGACGTCATTTCTTTGTTTGGAAAATTTTAAGTACTGCTTTGATAGTTTAGGTGTCGATACTCAGGTAAATAGACTCAAACTTTTTAAGCTTGATTCCCCGATGAAATTTTATTTTCACGTGGAGTCGCATTAATTCTTTGTATTTAATAAGTTAAATTCAAAAACTTTATTCCAATATTTATTTAAGCTTTGAGTAGCATACGCAATAAAATTGAACAAATTCTAAAATTTGTGTTTGAAGATAATTATTCAAATATAAAAGATGTCAATCAATGCTGGATCTCCAATTAGGCGATGTTGTGACCCGATAAATATATCTCCTGGGCGTAAATCTCTCGATGCCGAACTTTATGGATTAGGACGGACGCTTAAACACTTGCAACCCCCAGGCGGAAAAGAAAATGGCGTATTTGATGCCTACAGATTACCACCAGACGTGTTAACGCCGAGGAGAAAGGTAAAAGATTACTTAAAATCACATGTGTTTGATTGCGAAAGTCAATCTTTTTGCCCACCCAGACCAATCACTCCAGCTTCAGAATCAACTCATGAACATGTGTTTCCTGTTACGCCGCCAAAAGCTATTCCAGCACGGCATAATAATATGAAGTCAACACTGTTTGATCCAGATCCTCCCCAAAAAACCAGGCCTGCTGTGATGAATAAAAATCCATTGACTGGCGAGCTGTGTAAATCATTTCATGATCCTGTTGCAGCAAAAGCAAGAAAAGTTAGAAATCCTATCACATTTGAAGGCGTACCACAGAAACCAATTCCTGCACGATGTATTCAACCACCCGGAGGCAAAAGTTCGTTTGTTCTTGAACACATCGAATAAATTCAAGGTATCAAGTTAATTCTTAAAAGGCAAGAATAAAGAATTTGCAGCTTTATAAAAATTAGATTGTATGTCATGGAAGAAAAATTGTTTAGTTGAATGTGGTGTGTAAGTTCAGTAAAATGAGTTTGATTTTTCTTTTAATAAATTAAAATGAAAAATGTATTTTCAGACTTCTGTAAGTTATTTAAATATGTTAGTTATTTTGGAACAGATGTCATATTCGCCGCATATTGGCGCGATTTTTTTCGGTTGCCAATTTTTCGAAAACATCAACAGCATAAACAACATAATCCGGGTTACCACATCACAGATGTCATATTCGCCCCATATTGGCGCGATTTTTTTCGGTTGCCAATTTGGCGAAAACATCAACAGCATAAACAACATAATCCGTGTTACCACATCAAGCACTTTAGCGCAAGTTAAGTACCTGTTGCCTATATGATATTGGCGACAGAAAAAAATCGCGCCAATATGGGGCGAATATGACATCTGTTCCAATAACGACACTTTGGCGCCAGTTAAGTACCCGTTGCGTATATGACATTGGCGTCAGGAAAAAATCGCGCCAATATGGGGCGAATATGACATCTGTGCCCGTTTTATTTGTATTTTTTATTAATGTTTTACTAATTTATTTGCTCTTTCGTTATTTAAAATAAAAATTATGTCAATATGTATTTTTTGGCGAGAGGTTTGGCGATTTATATAATTTTGCGAGGTTTGGCGATTTATATAATTGGGCGAAATTGGCCGACGGGATAACTAAGAAGGGTACAGATGTCATATTCGCCCCATATTGGCGCGATTTTTTTCTGACGCCAATGTCATATACGCAACATGTACTTAACTGGCGAAAAAATGTCGTTATTTTGCTTGATGTGGTAACCCGGATTATGTTGTTTATGCTGTTGATGTTTTCGCTAAATTGGCAACCGAAAAAAATCGCGCCAATATGGGGCGAATATGACATCTGTACCCTAAGAAGTACCATACTGGTAAAAAGAGAATAACAATAAATAAAGAAAAGTTTAATTAATAACTATAGAACAAAACAATTTATATAATTTAAAAAAATAAAATAAACAATTTATCTATAATAATAAGGAAAGAAGTTTGTGTGTGAGTGAGTGAGTGTGTCGACGGTGTTCTGAAGAGACCGCTGCACGTAGAGCTACAAAATTTGGAGAAAAGGCACGTCTATATATGAAGTTTTGCCCCTCGAAGCCCGATTTTCGATTATTTGATTAGATTTTTTTATGCGATTTTTTATGCGATTTTTAGCACTTTTTTAAGTTTCGAGGCGATTTTTTCCATATAAGTGAGAAGAATATGGTTTCTTTCTTTTAACCCAATGTAGTATTTCTCTAATAATTAAATTTCTCTAATACATTTATTTTCATGCGCGTGCATCTTACAATCTTATCGCTCCATGGATGAAGCAAACGATATTTTTTTTATAAGTTGAGAATTTATACCAGTTGCATGGCAACAAACGATATCCGATGCTGATATTTATATTTCTTCATGTTCTATTTGTTCGTCTTGTGAGTGTTTTATTAAATGTTGTGGTGTGACTCAAACTGGCTTATTTATTTAATATAAATGCGCAGACAAGCGCCAAACTGGTGACCCGTACTGGAGCACGTTAAAAGAACTCTGTAATAAGTGAGTAATATTTCATTTTATTTTGGAAAATGACAGAAATTAGCGCTGTTCGAATTCCACCATATAACTTTAATGATGTCGGTCTTTGGTTCGCCATGTGTGAACATTCATTTGAATTAGCTCATCCAAAGGCCATAACAGAAAGTCGAACTAAATTTAATTATATTTCGGCTAACTTACCTCCAAATGCCGCATCTGTTGTACGGGATTTAATTATCAAACCGTCCGATAATACACCATACGAGGATTTAAAAATGGAATTAATAAAACGGACAAGCGACTCGTCAAAATCTGAAATAAGGAAATTGTTAGCTGGTGAACAGCTCGGTGATAGTAAACCCAGTGATCTTTTAAGAGTAATGCAAAGAAGAGCTGAGTCCCACAATGTATCCGATGAATTGATGTTGGAATTATTTATTTCGCATTTACCGTCATATGTACAGAGCATTTTAGCATCTATCTCACCGTTGTCACTTGATAAAGCAGCCGAAGTTGCTGACCGAATTTTGGAATATAATCCCACCGCAATAAATGCTGTTTCAGTACCATCAAATGCTAATTCAGAAATTTTATGTGAAATAAAAAAACTGAATGATCGAATTAAACAACTGGAATTACGTAGGCCACGAAGCCCTTTTCGTCGGCGTTCCTTTGGGAGGAATCGTAGCATTTCAAAAGATTCCAGACAGCAATGTTGGTATCACGAAAAATTTGGCGAAAAGGCCAAGAAATGCTCCGAACCTTGTTCATTTTCAAAAAACACAGACGGCGAGGTGTAGCGGCGACAGCCACCTTGCATAAAATATCTCGTCGCCTCTTTTTAAAGGATCGAAAGACCAATATAAATTATTTATGCGACACAGGCTCCGACATCAGCATTATTCCAGCGTCATTTTCCCAGAAGAAAAATACCCCTTTTATGACCCTAACTGCTGCGAATACCTCAAGAATCAATGTATATGGAGAAAAGCTTTTGACACTTGATTTCAATCTCAGAAAAACTTTTCGTTTTCCCTTTTTAATAGGTGATGTAAGCACTCCAATTATCGGCGCAGATTTCCTATATCATTTTAATCTAATTCCAGATCTTCGTAATAAAAAGTTAGTGGATAATGTTACAAATTTAGCTACTCCCGGTCACATACATACAGCATCTGTTCATTCTATCAAAACTGTTTCGGGAAATAGTATTTATCATAAATTACTACTTAAATTTCCAGATATAACTAAACCTCCTCGTGCTGATCAACAAATAAAGCATTCAGTATTTCACCATATAGAAACTACCGGATCTCCTGTCCACGCCAAACCAAGAAGATTAGCTCCAGACAGATTAAAAACAGCCAAAGCCGAATTTCAGCAAATGCTTGATCTTGGTCACATTCGGCCATCCAAAAGCAATTACGCTTCACCACTTCATATGGTTCCTAAAAAAGATTCTACAGATTGGAGACCTGTCGGAGATTACCAAGCACTTAATGCACAAACAGTAAAAGATAATTATAGCATTCCAAATATTTTAGACTTTACTTCGAACCTTCATGGTACAAAAATATACTCCCACCTTGATCTTATAAAAGCTTACCACCAAATACCAATTCATCCAGATGATGTACATAAAAGTGCCATTATTACACCGTTTGGCTTATTTGAGAGTACAAGAATGCAATTCGGCCTTTGCAACGCATCTGCTACATTTCAACGGTTCATGGATCAAATTACACGAGATCTTCCATTTTTGTATGTTTTCATTGATGACATCTTGGTAGCATCTCGCACACCAGAAGAACATCTCGAGCATCTGAAAATCATATTTCAGCGCTTGCAAGAATACGGATTAAGCTTAAAACCATCAAAATGCATTTTCGGCGTATCATCCATAGATTTTCTAGGTTATAAGGTATCTGTAATATTTCTCTAATAATTAAATTTCTCTAATACATTTATTTTCATGCGCGTGCATCTTACAATCTTATCGCTCCATGGATGAAGCAAACGATATGTATGGCCCAATATGCAGAAAAATGTGAAAGAATGGGTCAATAGTTGTAGTGCTTGCCAACGTTCTAAAGTACACAGACACACGAAAACAAGTCTAGGTACCTTCGCATTACCCGATGCAAGATTTTCACACATTCACATAGATTTGATAGGTCCATTACCTCCATCAGATGGAAATATATACTGTTTAACAATAATAGATCGATTTACAAGATGGCCAGAGGTGATACCTTTAAAAGATATAACTGCAGAATCAGTTTGCCGTGCCATTTTTGACGGATGGATATCTAGATTTGGTTGCCCCATTATAATAACAACCGACCAAGGTAGACAATTTGAGTCAAATCTTTTCAAAGAACTGACAAGATTTCTGGGCACAAACCGCATACGAACGACAGCATTTCATCCTCAAGCAAATGGTTTAGTTGAACGCTTCCACAGAGTCTTAAAGAGCGCATTAAAGGCTCATGAGCATAGTAAGTGGACCGAGAGTTTACCTGCAGTTCTACTTGGTATACGAGCTGCTGTGAAACCTGATATAAAAGCTTCAAGTGCTGAGTTAGTTTATGGCATTTCACTCACATTACCAGCTGAAATGTGTTCAGAAATCCCATCTTTGGTATCTTGTGACAATAATTTCATCCAACAATTGAAAGAGAGAATGAATAGTTTAAAACCTTCATATACATCTGCTCACGGACACTCAAAATTTTTTGTTCACCCTAAATTGAAGGATTGCACGCATGTGTTTCTCCGATTAGATAAAGTCCTTCCATCCTTATCTCAACCTTATTCTGGCCCTCATGAAGTTCTATCGAGAAATGACAAGCACATAACCATAATCATAAATGGAAAGAAAAGTTGTGTTTCACTTGATAGAGTTAAACCTGCATTTGTGTTCAGTGATTTACCAAGTAATACAGATAATCCTGAAACTAAAAGTTTTCCAGTAGATAGCCAGCCAGTAAAATCAGAAGAACCAACTACCAAATCAGGTAGACGAGTAAGATTTCCTAAAAGACTGATAACTGAAATAAACTATACTTCATACAATTGATTTTTTTTATAAATATATGTATTGTGTTATTTACATGCATCTTGTATTTTCACATTGTTTCTTTTGTTGTATCGTTCCTTCGTCACTGGGGGGATACTCATGTAGTATTTCTCTAATAATTAAATTTCTCTAATACATTTATTTTCATGCGCGTGCATCTTACAATCTTATCGCTCCATGGATGAAGCAAACGATATTTTTTTTATAAGTTGAGAATTTATACCAGTTGCATGGCAACAAACGATATCCGATGCTGATATTTATATTTCTTCATGTTCTATTTGTTCGTCTTGTGAGTGTTTTATTAAATGTTGTGGTGTGACTCAAACTGGCTTATTTATTTAATATAAATGCGCAGACAAGCGCCAAACCAATATAGTAAATTTTGTTCCCTTTTCAAAAAAGTTTATTCGGAATTCATGCAGCGATTTTTGAATTTTTAGCGAATTTTTTATGCAAATATTGAACAGCATTTAATGCATTTCCATACCTATATGGAGGTTACTGTACAGGGACACAGTTCTGTCGCCAAATGCCGCCAAGTTTATCGCCAACTTGGCGGTATATTGCCAAATTTGGCGACTGAAATGAGTCGCCAAAAGTGACGCCAACTTGGCGATATCTCTAATATTTCGCCAAATTGCCATAGACTTCCATTGTAAACCAATATGGATTACTTGCTTACAGAAAATCAACAAATTGAGATATTTTAATGCAACAAAAACTAATATTTATAATAAAACACTCATACTACAATATATATTAAAACACGCATACACAGATAAATAACGCTTGCATTCAACAGTTAAAGATATATATAAATATTATACAGACATACAAGCAATAAATATAATAAACCCAACTGCAGTGAGAAATTAGCCAGAGCCAGGAATCGAACCCGGGACCAAAAACTAATATTAACTTAAGGGATTATATTAATTCGATTTTCCCACATTAGGAAAAAGAATGCGGTTTCTTTCTTTTAACCCAATATAGTAAATTTTGTTCTCTTTTCATAAAAGTTTATTCGGAATTCGTGCAGCGATTTTGGAATTTTTAGCGAATTTTTTATGCGATTATTCAACAGCATGTAATGCATGTCCATACATATAAGGAGGGTTACCGTAGGGGGGGATCCAGTTTTGTCGCCAAATAACGCCAAGTTTGCCGCCAACTTGGCGATGTATCGCCAAATTTGGCGACCAAAATGAGTCGCCAAAAGTGACGCCAACTTGGCGATATCTCTAATATTTCGCCAAATTCCGATAGACTTAAACTGCAAAACAATTGGGTTTACTTGCTTACAGAAAATCAACAAATTGAGATATTTTAATGCAACAAAAACTAATATTAACTTAAGGGATTATGTTAATTATATTTAAGGGAGTCCAAGTAAATTAATTATGAATAAAAGTAACATGATCTAATGCTTAGCATGATTTCCAAAACATAAATTTTAAGAGAGCCCACAGGTCAAAGGAATTAGATTTGAAACCTTTATCCAATTATAGTAAATTTTGACTTTCGCGATTCTTGAACTTTTTGTGATTTTTAATGCGATTTTTACATTTCTTCGCGATCTGCTGCAATTTTTTGACATTCCATTTTTGACCTAAAGTACATTCTGCCCTCATTTCAATAAAGTTTATTCGGATTTCATATAGCAATTTTCGAATTTTAAGGGAATTTTGTATGTGATTTTGGTAGAGATGCCATATTCGCCCCATATTGGCGCGATTTTTTTCGTTTGCCAATTTGGCGAAAACCTCAACAGCATAAACAACATAATCCGGGTTACCACATCAAGCAAAATAACGACACTTTGGCGCAAGTTAAGTACCTGTTGCCTATATGATATTGGCGACAGAAAAAAATCGCGCCAATATGGGGCGAATATGACATCTGTACCGTGATTTTTAGTGTATTTTAGCGATTTGCTAATATTTTTCCACATTAGTGAGAGGAATCAACTTGCAATCTTCGAACATAATATATTTATATTTTTTCTCTTTTCAGAGTTTGAGATGCGATTAAAAATTTTTTCGCGATATCTTATTGTGATTTTCAGAGTTTTTTCGTAATTCCTGCTGTTTTTTGACATACCCGCGCAACGCCGGGCAAGTTCGCTAGTTAATAAATAAAGGTACTTGTTAGTTATCCCGTCGACCAAATTACTGTCGCCAAATTGTAAGATTAAATGCCAATAATGGTTGTCATTAATTAATTGTAAGATTAAATTCTAATAATGGCCAATAAAATCATCAATTCGACGTTTAATTTGTATTTTTATTAATCTTTTACTAATTTATTTGTTCTTTCATTATTTAAAATAAAAATTATGTCAATTTGTATAATTTGGCGAGTGGTTTGGCGATTTATATAATTTGGCGAAAATAGTCGACGGGATAACTAACAGGTACCTAAATAAACAACAACATCCGAGTTACCATATCAAGCAAAATAACGACACTTGGGAGTCAGTTAAGTACTCCGGTGCGTATATGACATTGGCGTCAGAAAAAAAGTGGGTACTTCTTAGTTATCCCGTCGACCAAATTACTGTCGCCAAATTGTAAGATTAAATGCCAATAATGGTGGCCATTAATTATTTAATTGTAATATTAAATGCCAATAATGGTTGCCATTAATTATTTAATTGTAATATTAAATGCCAATAATGGCCAATAAAACTATTAATTCGACGTTTTATTTGTATTTTTATTAATGTTTTACTAAATTATTTGTTCTTTCGTTATTTAAAATAAAAATTATGTCAATGTGTATAATTTGGCGAGTGGTTTGGCGATTTATATAATTTGGCGAAATTGGTCGACGGGATAACTAAGAAGTACCGAAGAAACATATGTATTAGAAGCACCAGGGTTGACGAAATCTTTATTTTGGCGAGAACACATCGTTTTTAATACTTTTTAAACCAAGCGAAAATAACATGTTAGTCCTATTTTATTATGAAATTTTATTGCCTTTTAGGCAAAGATGTCATGTACGTACCACATTGATGCGATTTTTTTCTGACGCCAATTTGGCGAAAATCTCGTTTTCGAATGCCAGTTACATATATATTTCGGTACTTCTTAGTTATCCCGTCGACCAAATTATTGTCGCCAAATTGTAAGATTAACCCCTTGGGGACGAGCGGCACGTATACGTGCCGCATGAAGCGCTCGGAATCCTTGTTTTTCATCACCAGTAAAATTTTACTGTAAAATTTGCCTTATTTAATCAGCGCATTTTCTCGATTCAAGAAGAGACAAATTTCTGTTTTTAAAAAACGGTGACAAAAGATTAAAAATTTCGTAAAAGGCTCCCGTCCCGAAGTGGTTAAATGCCAATAATGGTTGCCATTAATTAATTAATTGTAAAATTAAATGTCAATAATGGCCAATAAAACCATTAATTCGACGTTTTATTTGTATTTTTTATTAATGTTTTACTAATTTATTTGCTCTTTCGTTATTTAAAATAAAAATTATGTCAATGTGTATAATTTGGCGAGTGGTTTGGCGATTTATATAATTTGGCGAAATTGGTCGACGGGATAACTAAGAAGTACCATATTTTCAAAAAGAAATAACAATACATAAAGAAAAGTGACGGAGTTAGGCTTAACGGAGTTGCCAGAACACGTCACTCGTCGGTCGTTGGGGTTGCCTTATCGATAAACGCCAACAAAATATCGCCGAGAAATCCAAGATGGCGGTCATGGGAATATATAACATCTTAGCGGCACCAAGTTTTCATACGAAGCAAAAATGGCCGGGCAAAAAAACTCCATTTTGGCGCCAAGTAGGGACCCCGGAGCGTCTGAGACAGCTGTATTAATTAAAATTATACGAAATAGCAGCATAATATTTTGTTTACTAGAACATAGCCCGTAATAATGACGTGTTTGCTTATACATAAAAAAAGGTACTACTTAGTTATCCCGTCGACCAAAAATCTATCGCCAAACTACAAGATTAAATGCCAAAAATGTTGATGGTAAATGTCACATTCACTTGACTTTAAGCAAGTTACACGTGTTTACATCATCAAGTGATTTTTATTTCGACATTTTATTTATACATTTTTATTAATGTTATACTAATTTATTTGTTCTTTCGTTATTTAAAATAAAAATTATGTCAATTTGTATAATTTGGCGAGTGGTTTGGCGCTTTATATAATTTGGCGAAATTGGTCGACGGGATAACTAAGTAGTGCCAAAAAAACTGAAAGACTAAAATTCTTAATAAATTTGTTAGCCAATGATAAAATTTCGTGTATACTGTCAAATATAATAGCTTGACGTGTTTACTGTGAAGTGAATGTGACATTTACGATCATCCATTGTTAGCATTTAAACTTATAGTTTGGCGATAGTTTTTGGTCGTTGGAATAATCAAGTAGTACCCAGTAAACATTAACTCGTGATGCCACTTGAAATAATATATTTTTTAGGAATAACAATGGAGTCATTCACGGCTGTGAAAAAAAAAAATAAAACAACCCGAATATAAAAATTCTAACAATATTGCGCTTAATACACACATTCGCTTGCTTTAAATTGGCATTTTGTTACTGTTGCAACGTATATAGAGTAATATTTCGTTGCCAGATACAACATTAAGAAACTTTAAATGCATTTAGTTCATTCAGATTGGTATATTGCTAATAAGCTCCATCATCTATATTTTAATCGCAAGCATTCCTCATTAAACATCTCTCTATTCTAAAAAAAAGTAACTACCGCTGTCACCGCCGCCGCCGCCGGTTTTGAATTTTTTGTGACTGGAGGTCTTTCTTCGTTAATATTAAGAAAAATAATGCATACAAAAATATAAAAATCGGTGGTTTTATACAGAAATGTTTGATAAACACGCTGAAGCAGACAGTTTTCAAATCGAAGAATTATTTTAAGAGATATTTAATGCTAAAGTTGAACAAAATCGTTCCACTAAAAAAGTTTTATAGCAGCAAAAACTATACATGGCAGTGTAATCATTTTTAGATCATTTTATGCGTTAGAATTTGTCGGAGTGCAGATTGTAGAAAAATTATATAATGCGAGGAAAGAAAGAATTTATTAAGTTACGTTTTAACAGCAAAATTACAGTACGAACATCTACTCACTCGTCTCGCCGGTAACTGCGAAAAGTAAACATAGTGAGAAAAATACATCGGCACAGCGCCGTCTATGGGAGATAAGGAAAAATACAATTTTATTTTAACACTCTCCCTAAAATTGGACTATTCCTGAAATATGAATAGTTCAGTCTTAAACAAGTCCAATATTTGCACATAGTTCTTTTAAACGTAAATGTCCCATAGGCTTTGTCATCATATCTGCTACTTGATTTACAGTGTCCACATACTCTATCAAGATCTTTTTCTCTTCCACTAACTCTCTTATATGATGATATCTAATATCTATATGCTTGGTGCGTCTATGGTTAGTTGGATTACTAGCTAACCGAATTGCACTTTGGTTATCAACGAGTAGACGTCCTTGTATTCCAGGTTGAAATTCACTTATTAAATTGGTCAACCAGACCAACTCTTTGGATGCTGTTGATGCAGTCATGTACTCAGATTCTGTCGTAGAAAGGGCCACACATCCTTGTCTTTGGCTACCCCAAGTAATTGCACCATCACCTAAGGTGGAAATGTATCCTGTTGTGGATCTTCTTGTTTGCACATCCCCAGCATAGTCAGCATCAGAAAACACATTGATATAACCCTCTGTTGAGCCACTGTAGTGGATTCCCATGTTTATTGTACCTTTCAGATACCTCAAAATATGTTTAATGAATTTCCATGATCCAACAGTAGGTGTTGACATCCACTGTGCAGCTTTTCCAACTGCGTATGCCAAATCTGTTCTTGAAACAACAACTAAATACATTAATCTTCCAATAGCTGATGCAACTGGATGTTCAGAATCTAATTCATTTTCACGATACAGAATATCTAAAGAACTTTTATCTGCTGGCACTTTAGCAGGTTTACAGTCACCCATTTCAAACATTGACAGTGTTCTTTTAGCATAAGCTGCCTGATGAATTCTTATGTTGTCTTTCATTAATTCAATTTGAAAACCAAGGAATTGTCTGACATTTTCACAAATCGTGATTTCAAATTCAGTTTGTAACTGGCTAAGAAGTGTTTGAATATCTTCCTTATCAGTGGCAGCAATCAGTCCGTCGTCAACATATACAGCAATAATGACTAAATTTTCACCAACATACCTCAGATATGCACAAGGGTCATAACTACTAGCTCTAAATCCAACGCTTGTTAAAAATTCAGTTAGTCTTTGATTCCAGCATCTAGGCGCCTGTTTTAGACCATATAGACTTCGAATCAATCTGCAAACACGTCCAGATCTATCATTATAACCTTCTGGTTGCTCCATGTATATCAGTTCATCAAGTGTTCCATTTAAAAATGCAGACTTGCAATCAAATTGTGCTATTTTTAATTTCTTAAAATAAATAAACCAAAATAGAAAACGTACAGTATCATACCTTATAACCGGACTAAAAGTCTCTTCATAGTTTACTCCATATTGTTGCTCAAATCCTCTAATCACCAAACGTGCTTTAAAGCGTTCAATTTCATCATTTTCATTTGTTTTGACACGAAAAACCCATTTGGCAGTCAATGGTTGCATCGTGTTATCACGTTTCACAAGTTCCCAAGTGCCGTTCTTTTGATGGGAATGCATCTCATCTTCCATAGCTTCAATCCATTTTTGTTTCTCAGGTACTTCCATAGCTTCCTGGTATGACTGAGGTTCAATTACCTTTTGACAAAGATGGGAATAGCGTATAGGTGGTTGTATCGTTGAACGATCTCTCAACTGGTATCTTACTGGTTCTTGTTCCAATTGGTTATCTTTGTCTTCCTTCTCTACCAATTCCACCTCTTGCTCTCCCTGACTCCAATCTATCAATGTATTTGGCACTGAAACTTCATGAAATTCAACATCTCTACTTATTTCTATTCGATTTTCACCTGTATACACTCTATAATTTCCAGTGACTTCTTCATAGCCCACAAAAATTCCCCGTATACTTGTTTTACCAAACTTCTTCTCAACACGTCGTTGCTTCGGAATTTGGACAATACATTGACTTCCAAAAATTCTCAAGTGCTTTAATGAATATTCCCTTCCATACCATGCTTCATAAGGTGTTTTACTTTTATCACGACTCTTACCAGTACGATTTAAGATATATGCAGAACAGTTCACTGCTTCAGCCCAGAAGCGTTTTGACAATCCCTTTGTCAACAGCATTGTTCTCGCCATTTCTATCAATATTCCATTCTCACGTTCAGCACGTCCATTCTGTTGAGGTGTATACGCAGCTGATCTTCCAATTTCAATTCCATTTTTCACTAGGCAATCTATGAAATCTTGATCTGTATACTCTCCTCCATTATCTGACATAACTGTCTTGACTGTATTTCCAGTTTGAGTTTTAACATATGCTAAGAACTGTTGCAATTTATCTTTCACTTCACTTTTATGTTGCATAAAATATACTTTACGGTACTGAGTGTAATCATCTTTGAATGTAACAAAATATTTAGAACCTTGAAAAGATGCTTCTTGCATTGGACCACAGACGTCACTGACAATTAGTTCACCAGCTTTACTGACTTTTGTCATTTCTCTAAAATTTGTTCTCTGAAACTTTCCAATTGCACAACCATCACAATATTCAGTCTCATCAGTTTGAGATATTTCAATTCCTTTCGTTTTCAGCAATTCTTTTGTATGATTTTTACTCTGATGACCAAATCTTTCATGCCATATTTGAAGAGAATTTTCTTTGTGATTTCTTACCATAAGGCTACTTTCTTCATTTTCCAAAACATCTATATCTAGAAAGTACATATCTCCATATCGATATCCTTCAACAATAAGTTTATTATTTTTCGTAAATTTCCATTTATTTCCTTCAATGGTTTGTATGAAACCTTTCTCTGCTGCTGATTTTACAGAAAATAAATTTGCCTTCATTTCAGGAACATACATCACATCACAAAAATGATGTTCTTTTCCATCTAGATTTGAACGAATTTTGATATTACCAATACCTTTGGCTAAAATTTTTCTGCCATCACCAACTTCAAACATAACCTTTTCTTCTAATTCTTTATATGTTTTAAAATATTCAGGTTTCCAACACACATGTTGAGTACATCCAGAATCAATTATCCACTTTGACCTTCCTGATTCATCTGACTGAAATGTATTTACAAAGGCAAAACCGTTACTATCTTCTTTTTTCTTATCAGAATATCTATTATTTTGTTGATTCTTTATACAATTACGCCTCAGATGTGGCCCTCCACAAGTCCAACATCGTAATTTTGGTTTCCTTTTGTCATACTTGCCTTTTTCATTATTGAAATGAACATTTTCTACACTTCTGGTTTTGGAAAAGTTCTTATTTGGCTGTCGTTTTTCCATTACCAATGCTGATTTACGATTTATATTCACATCAACAATACCTAATCTAGTTTCTTCAATCATCAGTCTAGATGTTAATTTCGACAATGTACGATCATCCAAAGGTGTTGAGACCCAAGCACTATGAAAATGACGATACTGCGAAGGTAATGTATTCAAAATGGTTGTTATCACTAGTGAATCTGATAGTGGTTCTCCAAGTTCACGTAATCGTCGAGCAAAAGATTCGATTTTGCTAATATGTGTAGCTATATCATCACCAGCAACATAGCGATACCCTCGGAATTTAGTTTGAAGTAAATAAACAGAGTCCGCTGATCTTTGCTCATACACATCTAATAATTTAACCCACATTTCTCTAGCATTTTCACAGTTCATAATTAAAGCTAATGGCTTCTTATCCACCATTGTCGCAAAAATCTCTTTTGCCGTTTTGTTTGCTTTTTTCCATTTTTTCATTTCAGAATCGTAATTATCGCTACCAGCTGTTGGTTGTATATGCGTTCCATGAATCAGTTCTAACGCATCTCGAGCATCTAAAATCGCCCGTACTTGGAATTTCCACTGTGTCCAATTATTTGAGTCCACAAGCTTTCCTATTTTCACTCTGTCACTTTCCATTTTTGTCAGGAAAATCGAAAACAGAGTCCAGAAAACAGTTCAAAGAAGCGCTTACTTCGTTAGGCTTAGCGATCGCCGTAGAACTCAAAAAATCAAAACGCAAACACAAGTTAAATTAAAACTATCAAATTCTTTCCAACAGAAAATCTTATACGCAGTCCGCAGTGGAAGCGTGCTGGGCCGATAACCTGTAGAAAAATTATATAATGCGAGGAAAGAAAGAATTTATTAAGTTACGTTTTAACAGCAAAATTACAGTACGAACATCTACTCACTCGTCTCGCCGGTAACTGCGAAAAGTAAACATAGTGAGAAAAATACATCGGCACAGCGCCGTCTATGGGAGATAAGGAAAAATACAATTTTATTTTAACACAGATTGCATTAATTTTTTTATTTTGACTCATTTTTTGAGGTTTCATTTCTATTTTAAATTCAAATTTTCAGCATTTCTAGAGATAATTTTTACAGATTTCAGAAAGTGATATTAATTTAAACTGTTGCCAACTGTATAAACAGAGGAAGCAATAATGTTTGCTTCAAAAAAAAAAAATTTATACGTGTAAATAAATTAAAAATTTATTTACACGTGACTATTATAAACAGAAAAAAAAACATTTGGAATTAGAATTAAATAATTATGTGCAAAACGCAGGAACTTATTAAAAATTACGTCATAAAAACTATAATTACACGTGAATTTTAAGTGAGAAAGGAATTTGTAAAATAATAAATTTATTAACATGCGTTAGAAGTATTAAATAGGAGAAATTACGTCATATTTACGTCACATTACAGTTATTACATAAAATGAACGCAAAATAATATTGCAAAACGGTTTAAATTTAAATATTGCGCTAGACATTTATTTGATATTTTGAGAGGATACTTTTCAACTGGTATTTTCAAGTGAATATTTAACAGAGGAAGAATAGCTTGGTAAAAATTACGTCAGATTAAAAACGATTAATTTAAAATGTCTCATTTAAAAGAACTTTCTTTTCGCTTTGTTAAAAAATACCAGGATACAAAGACTCTGTTTACTTAATTCCTTTTATATTAGCTTATTTCGAAATGTTGTTACATGTGTCTACGTCATCAAGTTATTTTTATTTCGACGTTTTATTTGTATTTTTATTAATGCTGTACTAATTTATTTGTTCTTTCGTTATTTAAAATAAAAAATTATGTCAATTTGTATAATTTGGCGAGTGGTTTGGCGATTTATATAATTTGGCGAAATGGGTCGACGGGATAATCAAGTAGTACCGCAGCGGATTTGGCGTTAAAATCCCCCAATCAAAGAGAAATGAATAGAAATCCGTTTATAGGGAGATCGCCACTGTTTTTTAAATTATAATTCAATCTTTCGAAATCTTTTTAAAGCCGATCAAATTAGCTTGCATTTAGAGTCTGCGGTGTCTGGACGGGGGTTGGCGAGCGTAGCTCGTAGGGGGCCGAGCCCCCTAGTTGTTTTTGAAATCGTGAAATGATTGCAAAAAACAGCAAAATGTTTTTAGTTCTGCATGTTTTATTCCCCACCAGCAGCCGAGAGGTTCTGCTCTCAAAGCTGGTAGACGTGGTGTGCTGGGTTCGAACCCAATCGCACCCGTCGGTCTAATCGTTAGTTGTCCGTGGTTTTCTTCGAACCTTAGATTTCCTTGCGTGAATGCGGGTTAGGTCCCCTTAGAAAGGCCCCCCAAGGAGGGCTTCCCCCCACCGGGCCCATATCCCAAGTGTAGATAATTGGCCTCCCTAAAACCACCCAAACTTGTATGTTTTATATTGCCACTGAGCAAAATTATTGTATCCATGGTCAATATTTTAATGAAACTCATAGGAATGAATCGCATATTGTATACTATCGCTGATTGGTGGATGATACAAATTTAAACAAGGGCTCTGCGGCTGAGTGGTCAAAGCACCTATCAGCTAATCGCTTGTGCGTAAGAGTTTGTGGGTTCGATTCCTGCTGGTTCCATTGCACACACACTTTGTGTGGAACTCCCAGGGTGTATTTCTCTTGTGTTGCAATATTTCCTTGTGCTATCTTGTCTCCGACTTATAAGCGGGCTTTATGTCAAGCACACAAGTCGTATGTTTGTTATTCAGTTAAATAAATAAACAATTTTCAACACAAGATATATGGAAAAACCTGCATATTTCGATGTAGCTCATCACTTAAGTTATTTTTGTTTTTCAGAATATTTCTAACAAGTTGGAAATTGCTCGTCAAACGTGGCAAATGAAGTGCGTTCGTACTATAACTAGTTTTATAAATATTTTTTGCACTGCATAGTGTACTGAATGTATATTTTAGTGCACTTCATAAGTGCATTTCAATTTCATTCTGTTCGAAATGCTGTAACATCTTTAAAATGCACTTGAAATATTTTTTCCCATTCGCCGTCATGTAACGGAAAACTTTTGACTATCCCTGTCATTAAACTATACATCCGATTTTCATAAAATTTTAAATGACTCGACAAAATTTTGCAACAATTATATATTTAAAATTTCAGACCATTCGGTTGGGTAGTTTTTGCTCTGTTACATGCGGACGGACAGACAGACGGACTGAACGACGACTATAGGTGCTAGGTATTTATATAATTACGAACGCACCTAAAAAGACTAATCTTATGCAAGTTTATTGAAAAAATTAAATCTCTGAAAGTTAAAATAAAATGGCTGATTTTAACGGAAGATTATCGGGATCCGGATAAGTTCACTCCGAAAGTATTATACACATAGTGCTATTAAATGTATAATAATATTTTTACAGTGTGATGTTCAAATTTCGCGAGTAATATTTTGTTATGAATATTAAACGTTGCCCGGGTACGTCAAAAAACAGCAGGAATTACGAAAAAGCTCTGAAAATCGCAATAAGATATCGCGAAAAATTTTTAAATCGCTTCTCAAATTTTGAAAAGAGAAAAAAAAATTACATATTGCGTTTGAAGATTGAAAGTTGATACCTTTCACTAATGAAAAAAATAGTAGCAAATCGCTAAAATACACTAAAAATCACATACAAAATTCCCCAAAAATTCGAAAATGCTATACGAAATCCGAATAAACTTTATTGAAATGAGGGCAGAATGTACTTTAGGTCAAAAATGGAATGTCAAAAAATTGCAGCAGATTGCGAAGAAACGTAAAAATCGCATTAAAAATCACAAAAAGTTCAAAAATCACGAAAGTCAAAATTTACTGTAATTGGATAAAAGTTTCAAATCTAATTCCTTTGACATGTGGGCTCTCTTAAAATTTATGTTTTGAAAATCATGCTAAGCATTAGATCATGTTACTTTTATTCGTAATTAATTTACTTGGACTCCCTTAAATATAATTAACATAATCCCTTAAGTTAATATTAGTTTTTGTTGCATTAAAATATCTCAATTTGTTGATTTTCTGTAAGCAAGTAAGCTCTATTGTTTTACAGTGGAAGTCTATGGGAATTTGGCGAAATACTAACGATATCGCCACGTTGGCGTCATTTTTGGCGACTCATTTTGGTCGCCAAATTTGGCAATATATCGCCAAGTTGACTACAAACTTGGCGTTATTTGGGGACAGAACTGGATCCCCCTACGGTAATCCCCTTTATAGGTATGGAATTGCATTACATGCTGTTCTATAACCGCATAAAAAATTCGCTAAAAATTCAAAAATCGCTGTACGAATTCCGGATAAACTTTTTTGAAAAGAGAACAAAATTTACTATGTTGGGTTAAAAGAAAGGAACTGTATTCTTTTTCCTAATGTGGAAAAATCGAATTAATATAATCCCTTATGTTAATATTAGTTTTTGTTGCATTAAAATATCTCAATTTGTTGATTTTCTGTAAGCAAGTAATCCATATTGGTTTAAAATAGAAGTCTATGGGAATTTGGCGAAATATTAGAGATATCGCCAAGTTGGCGTCATTTTTGGCGACTCATTTTGGTCGCCAAATTTGGCAATATACCGCCAAGTTGGCTACAAACTTGGCGTTATTTGGCGACAGAACTGGATCCCCCTACGGTAATCCCCTTTATAGATATGGAATTGCATTACATGCTGTTCTATAACCGCATAAAAAATTCGCTAAAAATTCAAAAATCGCTGTACGAATTCCGGATAAACTTTTTTGAAAAGAGAACAAAATTTACTATGTTGGGTTAAAGGAAAGGAACTGTATTCTTTTTCCTAATGTGGAAAAATCGAATTAATATCATCCCTTATGTTAATATTAGTTTTTATTGCATTAAAATATCTCAATTTGTTGATTTTCTGTAAGCAAGTAATCCATATTGGTTTACAATAGAAGTCTATGGGAATTTGGCGAAATATTAGAGATATCGCCAAGTTGGCGTCACTTTTGGCGACTCATTTTGGTCGCCAAATTTGGCGATATACTGCCAAGTTGGCGAGAAACTTGGCGGCATTTGGCGACGGAACTGTGTCCCTGTACGGTAACCTCCTTATAGGTATGGAAATGCATTAAATGCTGTTCAATAACTGCATAAAAAATTCGCTAAAAATTCAAAAATTGCTGCACGAATTCCAAATAAACTTTTTTGAAAAGGGAACAAAATTTACTATATTGGGTTAAAAGGAAGAAACCATATTCTTCTCACTTATATAGAAAAAATCGCCTCAAAACTTAAAAAAGTGCTAAAAATCGCATAAAAAATTAAATAAAAAAAAATCTAATCAAAAAATCGAAAATTGGACTTCGAGGTGCAAAACTTCATATATAGACGTACCTTTTCCCGAAATTTTGTAGCTCTACGTGCAGCGGCCCCTTGAGAACACCGTCGACACACTCACTCACTCACACACAAACTTCTTTCTTTATTATTATAGAAGATTCCGTAATCGGGTTTACAGACAAAATTAGCATCAAACACAAGCAATGTTGCCTACAATGTGATTTTAAGTGTATGAGACCAGTTATGTAACTATGGAGGCATATGACCCATAGAATTCAAGTGTAAATAATCTAAACAAGGTTCATATCTGGACTATAATTAACGATGTAATAGCAAAATGAAATTAAATGAGTACAATGAAACGTATTAGTAGATTCAAATTAATAATTGTTTGCCTACTTTCACTATTAAAATTATCGATTTATTTTTTTACATTCAATTTTAATTATTATTTCAGCAACAACGTAACATCAATGTATTAGAGAGGGAAAAGGGAAAAAAAAGTAAAATTGTGCTTACATAATTTATTTGTTAACCCTTTCGGGACCGGTGGCTTTTACACAAATTTTATTCTGTTGGCACCACTTTTTTAAAAGAAGTTACCCTTACTTAAATAATCATGAAAATGCTCTAATTAAAGAAATCAAATATTACTTTTCATTTTTACTGGTGCAAGAAAAAAATTTTGTATGCACCTATGGTCCCGAATGGGTTAAGAGACCTGTTTTTTCGACTACAATCTACAGAAAAAGTGTCGAAAAAGTATAGTCTTTATGTAACTACATTTGACACATGATGCAACGAAGCCAATTGCACTTCTTCTTTTTTGGAGAAGTTTTCTAAACATTGCAAAGAACGTCTGCGTTACGCGTAATCCAATTTTTCAATATTATCATCTTGACTTGCATCTTTCTTGCCCTTCTTACTTTTTATTTTTCCCCTTTTTCTCCTTTGGTTTGAGTAAACTTGATAACATACGTAACATGGTTAGTCTGTGCAGAAAGAAAAGGAAAAGTTAATAAACTTAATCATCCCGTACAAAAGAAACTGCGGCATGTATACCGGAATTGCAGTGCAGCATGTATCCCATTTTGCATGGTGCAGACGTCGGCCATCACAGTTACCTGCCATCGCTAAGGGGAATGGCGTAACCCTACACACAGTACTCTATACAAACTCTACACTTAGTTTTGACTTCGAAATCATGCATGCATTTAGTAATTAGTGTACGAAATGTATTTAAACATAACGTGTTTAAAAGTTTGGACAGTGAAATCATGCTCTTACGTCAAAATAAGGATTGTACTTCTACAAGTAGACATCGAAGTGGGATTCACGCTATATACTGTTTAAAATAACCTCATTGCGCACCTATACTGTGCGTTTGACAACCATCTATCGATAATTACAAGAAATACAAGGGGTGCGGCATCTATCCCGGATGCGGAGACTCTCCCGCAGTTACCCTATCACTAAAAGTTTTGTCTGTTAAGGACGAATTCTTTTAGTTGATAATTTAAAGTAGGATTTGATAAAGAACGATATGAATACTATATTATCCACAAAATAGTTAAAATAGAATATGTACATCATGTGCTAGCGCTGCATTTAAAATCAAATGCTTGGCGATAATTTTTTCTTTATGGAAAGTAAAAGATGGGATAATCGACGTTTTCAAACAGAAATTTGGAATGATTACAAAATACTATTAGAAACTTAGACTACTTTCTCGTTTCTCCCAATTAGCATGTGAAACTTTTTTTTTTCCTCTCTTTTCAATATTTTTTTTTTTTTTTTTTTTTTTTGTGTTCGAGCCCGCTCGCAGACTGCTGCTGCAAGGGGGAAAAAATCAAGCGTCAAGCATAGATTATGAAACACTTTTCAACACTTCCAGAATATTTAAACAAAACTTCGCCGTTTAATAAGATAAAAAGAAAAAGGAAAGTGCCCAGTTAAACTGATGGCATTAAGCTCACAGGCTATTCACACTAATTGTATATTATACTCTTATTTCGAAGAAAAATGCCCCTCAAAAAATAAATGAAGGGGATTATACCCCGTTTCCCCCCCTTTATACTTAACCGATGAACCTCTAAATCAAATGAAGGAAGCGCCATATCGGAATAAACTGGTATATCAAATTTGAAGAAAATCGAACAATTCAACATGAAAAACCCATTTATCTAAATTAAGGAGGGGATGGGCTAGCCCCTTTCCCCCCTTTATACTTAAGTAATGAACTTCCAAAACTAATCAGGGAAGCTCCTTAACATAATAAATAGGTATACCAAATTTGGAGCAAATCGAATATTTCTGCATGAAAAACCCATTTATTTAAATTAATGGGACTACTAACCTCCCTTTTTCCCCCTTTATCCTTAAACAATGAATCCTCAAAACTAATCAGGGAAGCGCCTTATCAAAATGAACTGGTATACCAAATTTGGAGCAAATCGAACAATTCTACATGAAATACCCATTTATATAAATTAAGGGGGGCTAGCCCCCTTTCCCCCATTTATACTTAAGTAATGAACTTCCAAATCTAATCAGGGAAGCTCCTTAACATAATAAACCGATATACCAAATGTGTAGCAAATCGAACATTTCTGCATGAAAAACCCATTTATCTAAATCAAGGGGGGGGGGGACCAACCCCCTTTTCCCCTTTATCCTTAACAATGAACCCCCAAAACTAATCAGGGAAGCGCCTTATCAAAATAAACCTAGAAATTTTTTTTGAAGCAAATCGGATATTTCTATCAAGAGTTATCGCGTTCCGTACATACGTATGTACATGCAGAACAGGCGGGCACATAAGCTCTCAGGCTTTGATAGCCTGTGAGCTAAAAAGGTGATTGTCAGATTTATTGCCACTACGCGGTGATTAGGCGGTCGCCTGCCCCGATACCAGGTATCAAACCCGTTTGTCTGGGACAACCCGTCTGGTAGGGGCTTTGGTTATCGGTTAGAAAGAAAGAAAAACAGTGAACATTTTAAAGTTCATATAATATATTTTACGTACTTAAATTCTTTTGTACAGCCCTGTATATCACCTACATATTTTTACATACAACTACACATTAAGCTGAAATTTGATTCAAATAAAAACAAGCTTAAAGCTACTGAAATCACACTTCATGGTATTACAATTCATAGGCGGTCATATATCCAGTTTTTAAATTGTTTGTTAAATTTTTGTGGTACAAGAAAGCGTAAGAGTTGGCAGCTATGTAAATGTACTCGAGTTTGAAAATACATAACCCAAATTAAAAAATCCCTGCCTACAGGCGGAGGTAGATTTCGAAGTTAAGTATACTAATTTCACAAACAAAAACCAAATCATGATTAGAGATAAACACACTTTAACAATTTTATCTGGCCGCTTTTGACGAGTTTTTATTCCATTTTTATATAATAACTGGTTTTATCACAATCATGTTAGGGCGGTATACAAAAAAATACTTTTCCATGCTCAACAACTCTAAATTTTCTGGCATAACTCCAGATTCATTTTTAATAGGAAAAACATGAAACTTGTTGACGTGATTTTTGAAGAGATTTATAAGCGACCCGTGTTTTTAATTTTCGTTCAATTAATTAAAACTTGATATATAAACAATTATTTTCCCAGTAAGACAATATTTTTCGTTTCTAACACAATCGCTTTGGGAAATTCCGTTCAAAATGCCCACTTTGACATCATTTTTTGAAATATATTCTGCCTCTGCCAAAAAATCGATCATTACGGTACATTATATAGTTTCTAAATAAGCGAATCTACAAATTGGATGCGTTTGAGAGCAAAAATGAATTTAAAAATGAGTCAGAAAATAAGCAGTTTTGATTTGAATACTCCTTTAATACGATGATTTTTCCAACACAATCCGCTTCGGGAAATTCGGTTCAAAAAGCCCCCTTTGACAGCATGTTTTAAAATATATTCTGCCTCTTTCAAAAAATTGACCATTACAGTACATTATATGGTTTCTGAGTAAGAAAACGTACCAATTGGGAAGCCTTTGAGAGTAAAAATGGATTGAAAAATGAGTCAGAAAATAATCTGTTTGGATTTGAATACACCCTTACGATGATTTTTTTTTTCTTTAACCGCTATGTATTTTTAATTTGTTTTTGCTGTAAGAATTGGTCCTATCCAAAACTTGTCTATATAGATGTTGTAGATAATATTAAGAAGATATATGTTATATTCATGGGGATTTTATATCTTTTGAATTGACGGAGTTATGGATTTTTTTCTTCTTCAAACGCCCTTTTTGTTTTCGTTTTTAATTTTTTTTGCGGTACGAATTGGTCCTATTAAAAACTTGTGAATATAACAGTTGTAGATAATGTTAAGGAGATTCATGATAAAATTAATTGGATTTGATATCTTGAGAATTGACGAAGTTATGAATTTTTTTCTTCTTCAAACGCCCTTTTTGTTTTCGTTTTTAATTTTTTTTGCGGTACGAATTGGTCCTATCAAAAACTTGTGAATATAAAAGTTGTAGATAATGTTAAGGAGATTAATAATAAAATTAATTGGATTTGATATCTTGAGAATTGACGAAGTTATGAATTTTTTTCTTCTTCAAACGCCCTTTTTGTTTTCGTTTTTAATTTTTTTTGCGGTACGAATTGGTCCTATCAAAAACTTGTGAATATAAAAGTTGTAGATAATGTTAAGAAGATTAATAATAAAATTAATTGGATTTGATATCTTGAGAATTGACGAAGTTATGAATTTTTTTCTCCCCAAAACCCTATTTTTTGCGCCCCTTGAGCCCATTTTTAACTTTATCAAAAATCTGTGATACATAAATTTTTGCCCTATTTTTAGAAGTAATAAAAACTTTCAACTGATTCGATATGTACAAAATTTAAGAAGTTATGGGGCTTTTTCGGTTTTCACAAAACCCCTCCCTATTTCCATCCCCTTGGTCCGATTTTGCTCATTAACGAACTTGACCGAGATTTTATGCCCTTTGATTTTATGTATCAGTTTGGAAGAGATCGGTGCAGAATTGTGGAAGTTATCATGTCCAGAAAAAAGTGATATATATAGACACATATATAAAGTTTTTTACTGAGGATGGTTTTGGGCTCTAGGGGTCATGATCGGCGTAGATCTGCAAAAATTTTTCAGAAATTCCAACATAGGAACGACGCCAATAGGTAATATTTCATGCGAAATCTACCGAAAAATACCGTTAAGCAATTCACTCTCATTCTCAGTAATGCTTGCAAATTCTTTTGTGTAGTTCTGTATAGTGTCTATAGAACTTATAAACGCCACGTAGCGTGCAAAAATTTAGTTAAGTTTGAAACGCATACCATAACTGAAAACGCACTTTTAGCAGTCAATTATTAGGCAAAAAATTCACTAATAGGCAATATTTCAATAATAGTATTGTGTTGGATATCTTTTATGTGTCCCTGAAAATGAATGATGGTCGCGATGGACAGTATAGTCTACCTCTACAGCAACCATCTGGCAGTAAGTCTGTAACAATCCCGACAAGGCCACTACGTAATAATTCAGTCATATTCCAATATAAAGTCAAAACAAGAAAGAAAAATCATCCGTTAAGCAAAGATTATGAAACACTTTCCAACGCTTCTTTAATGCTTTAACAAAACTTCGTTATTTAGGGAAATAAAGTAAATAAAATAACTAAGTAAATATTTTAGAAAACATATAAAACATTTGAAAAAATCATTTCAGCAGCTACCGTCCATAACCAAATATGTATTTCAATTCTTTTGAACGGCCCTGTATATGAGCTGTAGGTTTATATATATATATATATACTAGGGGGCTTTGCCCCCTACGAGCTACGCTCGTCAACCCCCGTTCAGACACCGCAGACTCTTACAGCACGCTAATTTGATCGGCTTTAAAAAGATTTCGGAAGATTGAATTATAATTTGAATCTGACAATTATAGTCTGACGTAATATTCACGTAAAAATACTTTTGTTAGAAATGAAATAATATGATCATCTTAAAATATCAAATGTATGTCTCGCGCAATTTTTAAATTTAAACTGTTTTGCAATATTATTTTTTGTAATAAGTGTAATGTGACGTAATTTCTCCTATTTAAGACTTCTAACGCATGTTAATGAATTTATTATTTTACAATATTCTTTCTCATTTTAATTTCAAGTGTAAATATAGTTTTTATGACGCAATTTTCAATGAGTTCCTGCTTTTTATATTTTCTGTTTATAATAGTCACGTGTCAAATACATATTTAATTTGAAGCAAACATTATTGTTTGCGCTGTTTATACAGTTGGCAACAGTTTAAATTAATACAATTTTCTAAAATACATAAAAGATATCTCTCGAAATGATGAAAATTTGAATTTAAAATAGAAATAAAACCTCAAAAAATGTGTCAAATTAAAAATCTAAATGCAGTCTGCAGTCTGCAGAGAAATTCTGACGCATAAAATGATCTAAAAATGATTAAATTCCTATGTACAGTTTTTGATCCTATAAAACTTTTTTAATGGAACGATTTTGTCCAACTTTGGCAGTAAATATCTCTTAAAATAATTCTTCGATTTGAAAACTGTCTGCATCACTGTGCTTATCAAACATCTCTCTATAATACTACCGATTTTCATATTTTTGTATGCAACAGTTTTTTTAATATTAACGAAGAATGGCCATGCTTAAGCATTCAAATTGGATGCCGATCTGCCGAGAATATCTACGCAGATTTTCATTGGTCCATTTCCAAATCAAAACTTTTTCCTTCTAAATATAAAAAAAAGTTTTGATTTGGAAATGGGCCAATGAAAATCTGCGTAGATATTCCGGGTAGATCCACATCCAATTTGAATGCTTAAGCATGGCCTTTCATCGTTAATATTAAAAAAAACTGTTGCATACAAAAATATGAAAATCGGTGGTAGTATAGAGAAATATTTGATAAACACGCTGATGCAGAGAGTTTTCAAATCGAGGAATTATTTTAAGAGATATTTAATGCTAAAGTTGGACAAAATCGTTCCATTAAAAAAATTTTATTGGTGCAAAAACTATACATGAGAATTTAATCATTTTTAGATCATTTTATACGTTATAAGTTCCCGGTGTGCAGATTATATTTATTTTTCTTATTTGACTCATTTTTTGAGGTTTTATTTCAATTTTAAACTCAAATTTCGAGAGATATTTTTTATACATTTTAGAAAATGTTATTAATCTAAACTGTTGCCTGTTGTATAAACAGCGGAAACAATAATGTTTACTTCAAATTAAAATTTTATTTTACATGTGACTATTATAAACAGAAAATATAAAAAGCAGGAACTGATTGAAAATTACGTCATAAAAATTATAATTACACGTGAATTTTAAAAGAGACAAAATATTGTAAAATAATAAATTCATAAACATGCGTTAGAAGTCTTAAATAGGAGAATTTACGTCACATTTACGTCACATTACACTTATTATATAAAATGAACAAAAAATAACATTGCAAAACAGTTCAAATTTAAAAATTGCTCGAGACATTTATTTGATATTTTAAGATGATCATAATATTTCATTTCTAACAACAGTATTTTTACGTGAATAGTAAAAAGAAAAAGAAAAGTTTGGTGAAAATTACATCAGATTATAATTCTCAGATTCAAATTATAATTCAATCTTTTCAAATCTTCTTTTTATAATCAAATCTTTTTAAAGCCGATTAAATTATCGTGCTGTTAGAGTCTCCGGTGTCTGAACGGGGGTTGACGAGCGTAGCTCGTAGGGTGCAGAGGCCCCTAGTTTTATATATAGAAGGATACTGTATAATGGAAAGTATAGTTTAGCAAGAAAACGCATAAGAGGATAAAATTTCTCTTTCAGAAATTTATACTAATAGACGGAAACGTACTTGAATACTTTTGTATAACCCTTATTACATGCCACTATTTAGCTAAAATTTAATTCAAACTAAAACACTCTTAGAACTAGTGGAATCACATTTCCAGAAATTATCATCCACGGACAGCCATCTATCTAATTCTTTGTGAGGACCTGTATATCATTTTATCTATATTCTACAAACACTTCTTAGTAAACTAAATGCAGTTGATCGTAAAAATGCATAACTCATTTTAAAACCACCTTTAAGTAATTTGCGGTCATACCCAGTAACCCTTACGAATTATTTTTTGTAGCCCTGAATATGAATTATAGCATTTATACACACAATATAGTATGCATAAATGTAGTGAAACATAAAAGCGCATATCATAATTAAAAATGCATTTCCAGCAATCATAGCTAATGTACTGTACTTCGAATACAATATAGTATCTGAAATCTTTTGTGCGTCCCTGTAAATGCTATGCACTTCGTATTATACAGGAAATAAGTTATAGAAAACCTCAGCGACGTATATCAATTTCATTATATATGAAATAGTTTAACATAATTAAAATACGCCGCAAACAATTCCCTCCACCCCTATATCATTATGCAACGGAATTCTATTGTGTGGCCCTGTAAATTAATAATGACTATTCTTTGCACCGCATATTGTACAGAATGCATATTTTAATGCAATTCATAAGTGCATATCAGTTTTATTAGGTTTGAAAGCGTGGAACATCATTAAAAATCTTTTGAAAGGATTTTTTCCCATTGGCCGTCGTGTTACGGAATACTTTGGACTGTCCCTGTAAATGAACTAAACATGCTACAAACTCCATTTAAAATAGGGAACGTGCTAGGATAAATGTAAATAACATCCAAAAATTTCAGGGCAATCCGAGTGTATTTACGAGAGTTAGAGCGCGGACAGATGGCCAGACGGACAGACCAACAAAAATAACACTTTTCAACTTTGTTGGAAAGTGTTAAAAACACTTTTATTCAAAAAAATCGGGCAGGGAAGTGATTGAGTTTCTTCCTCAAATTTGGCCTAAGACTACTTAGATAACAAGTGAAGCATTCGCGAATTTACTAACTAAGAAATATTAAAGATTCAACTCACATAAGTCTCTTCGATAGTTCATCTTCATAGCAACACTCTGAAATGACACCTTGAGCTGCAACTGAAATACAACTTTAATCGTCAATAAATATGGCTGACAACTCGTAGTTGTCAAACAGAAATTTACTTATTCAAGCTATGTATCAAAACTTCTTACCAACTGTGAAGGTTCAATCAGAAACCCAAATTTTACTTCACATGTCGTGAAACGCTTTTTCTAAATCATTCACGCAGGACTAAACCACCCTCAGAAACAAGACTTGACCCAAATCCGAAAACGCACACTTTCGCTTCGCATTATATACTCTACAGATTGAGCGACGAGCCTAATTTGCACAAAATAACAGCGAAAACAAGTAACCGTAGACTTCAAGAGACTCACTCATATCTTCGAAAATTAGAGTAAAATAGAATAGAGAGGTCTCTGCTGTGACACGCTGGTTAAATGATTGACTTCACGTCCACACTCAAAATACTAGAGACACTTTATATGCGAGTCGCTTGTCCATTGCAAACCTTAGTAATGTATATCAGTTTAATCATGTTTGAAACAGTTTAACGTTATTAAAATACGCTGCTAAAAGTTTTTCCTCCATAGATTATTATATAACCGATTTCTTTCGTGTGACTCTGTAAATGATTGTTAAATACGCATAATCTAGAGAAATTAAGTTTTAGGACATCTCATAAATTCATATAAATTTCATTACCTTTGTGACAGAGTAACAACACTAAATTACGCCGCACGCGATTTTTCTTCATAGACTATAATATAATGGAATACTTTTGAGTTTTCCTATACTCGTACTGTAAGCGTTAAGCATAACATATTCTGTAATAACCATCTTGAGGTGCACCTCAAAAATGTATATGAATGTAATTATGTTTAAAAATGCGTAACACTATTAAAATACACCCCAAATATTTTTACCCATAGATCATAATGCAATGGAATTGTTTTGAGTGCCCCTGTAAATAAAATATGGATGCTATACACTTCATTTTCAATAGCGAATATGCCATGGCAAACCTGAATAACGTATATTAATTACACTTCAATCCGAGTATATTTACGCGAATAAAAGCACGGGCAGTCGGCAGATGGCAGACAGACAAACGGAAGTCGTAAAAACTTTTCAACTATGTTGGAAAATGTTAGAAATCTTACTCAAGGACCATTACATGCACAACCTTATGGACTCATCACTTCTATGCACGTATGGATTACGTTACACACTAAGTTTAATCACAAATCCACTGACACCTATACGGTGACATACTAAGTTTAACCACAAATCCACTTACACCTATACGATGACACACTAAGTTTAACCACAAATCCACTGAAACCTATATGGTGTCATACTACGTTTAACCACAAATCCACTGACATCAATACGGTGACATAAAAAGTTTAACAACAAATTCACTGACACCTATACGGTGACACACTAAGTTTAATCACAAATCCACTGACACCTATACGATGACAAACTAAGTTTAACCACAAAGCCACTGAAACCTATATTGTGTCATACTACGTTTAACCACAAATCCACTGACACCAATGCTGTGACATACTAAGTTTAACTACAAATCCATGACACCTATATGGTGACACACTAAGTTTAACCACAAATCCACTGACACCTATACGATGACACACTAATTTTAACCACACAAATCCACTGACACCTATATGGTGTCATACTACGTTTATCCACAAATCCACTGATACCAATACGGTGACATACTACGTTTATCCACAAATCCACTGATACCAATACGGTGACATACTAAATTTAACTACAAATCCACTGACACCAATACGGTGACATACTAAGTTTAACTACAAATCCACTGACACCCATACAATAAACAACAAATGAACCTACAACAAATAAACGTACTTTTAGGGAGTCCCACACATATTATATCAAATATGTAAGAATGGCATGGAGTTGTTGGTAGGTGATTGAAATTTTGGTGTGGAGTGCAAAAGGATAAAGATCTGCATTAAACAGAAAAGAGTGATTTAAAAGAAAATTTCTGATCGATGACCGTTTTTATAATTCTAAGAATTAGCCGCCCTTGGCGACCAGTTTGGTCTCCCTTAAAATTTATGTTTGGGAAAGCATGCTAAAATATCTCAATTTGTTGATTTTCTGTAAGCAAGTAAACCCTATTGGTTTACAATGGAAGTCTATGGGAATTTGCCAAAATATCAGAGATATCGCCAAGGTGGCGGTACTTTTGGCGACAAACTTGGCGGTATTTGGCGACAGAACAGCCCCCCCCCCCCTATGGTAACCCTGCTTATAGGTATGGATATGCATTAAATACTGTTCAATAACCAATGAGATGCGTTTCATTCGAGCGTTGCCATTAAACAATTAACAAATAATCGCGATTTCTGTGCCACATTCGATAGGGTAATATATATATATATATATATATATATAGATGTTCAGAAGAAAAAAGTAACGGATCATCAGCAATTCCTTAATAAAAAGAAATGCATTTTAGAAGGATTACTGATTGTGACACTAAAAAGATATCTTAAATTTTATAAGAATTTTTAATGCATTTTAAAGATATTATTTATTTGAACATTCTGGTTATATAACAGTAATAAAAGATTTTTTCAAATCCCTCTTTCACGAACATCATAAAATGAAATGGTCCAAATAGAAAAATCTGGATCAACGAGTGTTTTTGTAAGGCTTAAATGAAACAAAATCTTCTAAGAAAGCTTAATGGAATAAAGGAGTGTTTCATTTGTAAGCCTTTGACGAAACTAGTTTTTAAATAAAATGTATTTTTAAAGGATTATAGGATTGATACTAAAAGTATTTCAAAATGTCATGAAAACTTGTGTGTCTTTTTTAAATAAAAAATGTATTTTTAAAACAAGAATCGATTGCTTTTCTAATATAAAATCAAATGTATAAGTTTCGCTTGTAAATTTTTTCTAAGATTTTTTAAGATAATTTTTTTTCTCTTGTTTCAAGACTGATCAGATAATTCAAAATTTATTAAACATTTTTGTACCGCTAACTAAAATTCTTCGAAATATGACCCTTGGGCATCAACACACCGCTGCCAGCGTTTTTTCCATTGTTCATAGGCCCCATAGAAGTCTTCGCACGAAAGGCTGTTAACGGACCTCGTCGAAGCTGCCTGGATCGCTGGAATCGTGTTGAATCGCTTCCCTTTCAGATTTTTCTTGACCCGGGGGAACAGAAAAAAGTTGCTGGGACCAAGGTCGGGGTTGTAAGGCGCTTGCAGCAGTATTGCCACGTTAAATATAGCTAAACCTGACGGAGCACTCCAGAGAAAATCTGACCTGACTCGTCGCGTCCGCCCAGACATCAGAAACGATTGGATTGTTCCCCACGACAATGAAGCCTCTCACACGTCGCTCGCCGCCGCCGAAGTTTTGGCTATCTTTAACATGGCAATACTGCCGTTAACTACATACACCCCGACCTCGCTCCCAGGACTTTTTTTTTGTTCCCTCGGATCAAAAAAGACCTGAAAGGGAAGCGATTTGTCAGGATTCCAGCGATCCAGGCAGCTTCGACGAGGTCCTTTAACAGCCTTGTGCGTCAAGACTTCCAGAGATCGTATGGATAATTGAAAAAAACGCTGGCAGCGCCCAAGTTGTGTCCAAGGGTCATATTTAGAAGAATTTTAGTTCACGGTACAAAAATGTCTAATAAATTTTGAATTATCAGACCAGTCTTGAAACTTTGTAAACACACCATGTATAAAACGCAAATGGGAATTTCGCTCCGACTTCATATAACTGGAGCTCTGCTGAATGGATTTTGATGGGAATTGGGTCATTTTCAAAATATGCATACATATGCTGTCCCACAGTAAAAAAAAAAAAAAAAAAAAAAAAAAAAAAAAAAAAAAAAAAAAAAAAAAAAAAAAAATTGTACTTATAATATATTATTTAAAACTGACTATAAATATTATATTTATTTATTTAATTACACTACACAACATATTTCTAAAACATAAAAATAATCACTTTCATATTTTTTCCCTAAAGATGCAGATTTTGGCATCCAGTAGAAGAAAAAAATAGCTGCCCCTCTTCTGTATTTTATAATTCTGTAATATTTTTTCACTTCATTTTTCACTTTAAAAGGAAAGTAATTGGGACATTTAATGAGATAAATCATCATTATTTTAAATTTCTGACATTATTCCAACAAAAAAAAATTTTTTTTAAAGAAAATCTACAAAACATTTTGTCCCTCATATTTTGTCAAGTCTGTTACCAAGCTACAATTTCATGAAATAAAGGTTGACAATTTCACCAAGAAATGGCAGCACATTTGCAACAAAAACACTTATACTAGTTAAGTATTTACTTGTAGCCATTTTCTTTTGCAGTTGAAAAACAACAGTGTAGTGGAGTAAAGAATTTTTTATAAAGGTGAGTATTTTTATTCAATGTCAAGTCTGTTACATAATTTTTTATGCTAAAAATATAAGTTTAGTACTTTCTTTTGCTTGAATATTATTATCTAGTTAATATATTAAAGATTTTGTTTTGTTTCTTAGTGTTAATAATTAGCATGTAGGTTTTGGAAGATATTTTGCTGTTAATGTCAAGTCTGTTACCAGTCAAGTCTGTTACCATGTTACTGGTAAATAGTGTATAAAATATAGTAAAATAGTGTATAAAAATTCTACCAAAAGCTAAAGTGCTTAATTAATAATATTTACAGACACATCTAACTTATACATTATCACTTATTTCATTTTTAATGTGAAATTTAAAAGTAATTTTTTTAAATGTTTTTCTAAATTGTATGCATTTATTGAAAATGACCCAATTGCACTGTTAGTTAGGTAATTTGCCAGGGAAAGTTTTAGTATATAACATATCGTTCTACGTTACTTAGTTATAAAATTATGGGAGAACGAAGAGGTTACATTTCCTCTTTGCTTTTATTAAAAAAATCAATAATAAAACCTTTATAAAATTTGTCTTTAAAGAACGGTAGTAAGCAGAAAAGAAACGATTCATAAGAAATTTCCGGATCAATTTATGCTTTCATAATGCTAAAGTATTTAAAAAGAAAAAAGTAACAGTTCATCTGCAATTCGTTGGTGAAAAGAAATACATTTTAGAAGGAATAGTGATTGTTGCAACTAAGAAGTTTTTCAGAATAGTATAAGAATTTTTAATGGATATAGGGATATTATTTATTTTAACATTATGGTTAAAGAAAAATAAAAAAAAAAGTTTTAAAGTTTATCATTGACGCACATCTTAAAAGGATATGGTCCAAATGGAAGAATCTGGACCAATCAGTGTTTTTGTAAGGCTTAAATGAAATAAAATATTCTAAGAAAGCTTAAAGGAATAAAGGAGAGTTTATTTGAGGCCTTTGGTCAACGGATTGCTGATACTAAAAGTGTTTCAAAATATCGTGAGAACTTAGTATCTTTTTAAAATGAAAAATGAATTTTTAGAACAAGAAACGGTTGTTTTCTAATTAAAAATCAAATATCTAGATTTCATAAAATACACAATATGAACTTCAAGAAGCTCACTGCTTTACTTAAAAGGCGACTAAAATAATAAAAGACATGTTAAAAGTTCAAAATATACGTTTTATTGTAAAACTTCTTAGTACTTTCGGCCTGCATTTTCCCCTAGGTCATCATCAGAGAATATTTTAATAACTAATCGCTGTTCATTTATACAAATACGTCACTTCGTTTTGAAATGGAAAAGCCAATAATTATTAGAGTTGAAAGTAGGAGTAGCAGTCCCTTGGATGGAATTTAAGTTGAGAAAATAATATGTAATAACTGCAGTTCCGTTTATTCAATTCCTACAATTAGTTCACACTCTCCCTATATTTATTTATTTATTTATTTATATATCTTGTTCAAATTTTCAATCGTTAATAAAATACTTATTATTCATCTTATCAAGTTGAAATAATTTTTTTAAAACTTGTACTGGATGACAATTGATGTTACTATAGTTTTTTTTTTCAAATATTAATTCATTAATTAAATTTTAATCAATTTTAGTTTTACATGGGAGACAAAATGGCGGCCATTTGTTATTGAACACATTTAATGCATCTTCATATCTATAAAGGGGGTTACCATAGGGGTGACCCTGTTCTGTCGCCAACGTGACGATATATCACCAAATTTGGGGACCAAAATGAGTCGCCAACTTGGCGATATCTCTAATATTTCGCCAAATTCCCATAGACTTCCATTGTAAACTTACTTGCTTATAGAAAATCAACAAATTGAGATATTTTAATGCAACAAAAACTAATATTATATTAATTTTTAAGGGATTATATTAAATTTTTCTTTGATGACCTAAGTAGGAATTGACTTTAAAAACAAAATTTTTATATTACTTGTTTTTTTACATCACTTTGTTCTTTCATTTTTAAATGCGTCATTTTTTCATGTCACTTTCATTTTTAAATGCATAGCTGGACAGTCGAAATAGCAGTGTTTCAGATTAAATTTACGTAGAGGAAAATATTCAACTGCCGTACCATTAATTTTAATACGTCACTTTGCTCAAGTTTTCAGGATATTTAACCATATATTGAGGATATTGTATGATAGAGCGTCGTTACATACTTGATTGTTTTTACACCGGATTTCTATGGATTTATTATGAAATACTGCTACCTAGACTTTCCAGCTTAATGCGCATGAACGCATTTAAAAATGAAAGTGACGCATGAGAACAAAGTGATGTAATAAAATAAATGGAACAGCAGTTAATATATATTTTTTTCTCTACTTAAGTTACTACTTAACTTACCAAAGGAGTGCTACTTCTACTTTCAACTCTAATAATTCTTGGCTTCCCCATTTCAAAACGAAGTGACGTATTTGTATAAATGAACACCAATTAGTTATTAAAAGATTCTCTGATGATGGCCTCGGTAACTCGGCAGGGCGAACGTACTAAGAAGTTTTATATAAAATGCATATATTTTTACCTTGTAACATCTATTTTATTATTTTACTCACCCTTTAAGCAAAACAGTTAGCTTTTTGAAGTTCATATTACATATTTTATGCTTCAATCAAGGTGAAATGTTGCATTTAGTCTTATGGTTTTATTTACCAATGTGTATATTTTCTTTATAAATACAAAGGGATAGACCCGGGTTTCACAGATTAGAGAACGGATAAAAATATTTTTTTTTTATTGACAACTATAAAACACTTTTTACATTTAATAAATATTTTTTGAATGTGCACTACCAAAGTCATATTTATATGAAAAATTTCAATTATTAGTTAAAATAGAATTTTGAAATTTATTAAAGATGATAGTTTTGTATTGGCCTCGCGCCAGGCATTAACAGCCGAAGAAATCGCCAAAGACCATTATTTACAATTAGTTTTTTTTATTCTGATCATTTCAGTGATTTAAGTGCATAGTTTGATTAAATGTCTTAAATTTGTGTTCTATTTATATTTTATTTTTTTATTTATTGACTGATGATTGTTTTGGTTTCGTTATGGAATATAAGCTGGAAACAAATGATGAGCTCGGGATAGACATAGACTTAAAAAAAAATCGTGCTTGAAAATTATTTTAAAAGCGATGAAAATTGAGTAAATGACGAATTATTTTTCAAACAAATTGCGATACAGTTTTGAAACAAATATTTATTTGAAAGTAAATTTTTTCTCTTATTTGACGATGTAAAAATTTAAAATGTGCGATATTTAGAAGTTAAAAATAATTGCAGTAAAAGTAAAATTTAATAGTCTGTTGTTTCCACCGTCAAAATGACGTCAGCTTTAAGGGCAGACACGTTTGTCCTTTATAACATAGATAATCCAAAATGACAATTTTTGAGGAAGGTTTTCCATTGCTCATAGTTCATGAGCACTATTCATGTAGATTTTATCTAAATCCTTTTTAACACTTTCCAACAAAGTTGAAAAGTGTTCATGCATTCGGTTTGTCTGTCTGTCTGCCTGTCAATGCTCTAACTCCCATAAATACACTCGGATTTTCATGCAATTGATAAATGTTATTGACGGTCACCAAAGCATGTTTGGTATTCTATATGAAGTATCTAGGATAAATCGTTCATTTACAGGGGCACTCAAAAGTATTCCATTACATTATGCTATATGGAGAAAAATCGTTTGCAGAGTATTTTAATGACATTGCGCTATTTTAAATGTATTGAAACTGATGTAAATCACTGAATTTCACTACGATCACGTTATAACAGGGCATTCATAGCATTTTTTATTCATTTACTGGTACACACAAAAGAAATCGGTTACAGTACTGTCTTTGAGTCACAATTGGTGGAGTGTACGGGTTAAAATTCGGTATGCGCTTTTAAATTTAATTACTTTTTTGCATGTTACACGTTATACATAAATTCTATATGTCATATACAGGGTTGCACAAAAGTATTCACGTATCAGGACGTCCTTATTAGAGAAAATTACTGAAGGGAAATTTTCAACTGAAGTACATGTATTTCATAAGTGAACTAATTTTTGGCATGCATGTAGTTAATAGGTACAGATCTATATATCCTATACAGGGCTGCTGAAAAAATTCGAATAATTTTCCGATTGTAGATGGAAAAAGCTTACATTGGATTTTGAAATGTGGTATGCGTTTCCCTAGGGTTGAAGGCGTAATATTTTAATTTTCTAAACGGTGCAGTTTTGTTACATTATTCTGATCGTGTTGGAAAGTGTTTTATAATCTATGTTTGACGCATGATTTTTTCTTTTTTGTTAATGCTTTCCAACGCAGTTGAAAAATGTTTACGTTTTAGGTTTGTATTTCCGGCTGCCCGCTCTCTAAATTTTGTAAATATGCTTGAATTTCCACTATATTAATATGTTACTGAGGCTTAGTATAGCATGTTCCCAATTGCAGATAAATTTTGCATCTGTCATAGTCGTAGTTCATTTGCATGGACACGCAAAATTATTCCGTTACATTACTGGATATTGCGGTGGCATTTTGATGATATTTCCGTACTTCAAACACAATTCAGTTAAAGAAAAATCCCTGCCGGCTCGGGCCTACAGGAGGAGGTAGATTTGGAAGTTAAGTACTAAATTCACCAGCAAAACTTAAATCAAGATTAGAGTTAAACCCAGTTACTTCACTAAGAATGAGCTCTAGGGAGCTAAACATTTTGTGAAAATTCTAATATACACGAATACACACACGCATGTATATGGATTAGGTTTAAAAATGGCTAAATCAAATTCAGAGAACCTCAAAGTGTTAAAATATGTTAATATTTCCATAGTCGGGTTTTTATCATGTTTTAATACGTTTCTTCAAACTCACATGACGTTACATATTCACCTGCCATTATATTTCCAATATGACGCAATTTTTTTTTTTTTTTTTTTTTTTTTTTTTTTTTTTTTTTTTTAAATTCGTCAAACTATTTATTTCATTTTGAATTTTCCTGCCGAAATCTTGCTCTAGAAAACTTATGACGTAATTGACGTAATATTCAATTTGTTTTCAATTCGTCAAACTGTTTATTTAATTTAATTTTTTACGTGAAAACCTTGCATTAGAAAAGCAATTGTTGTGGTGAGAATTTTATTGCTTTTTTTTAATTGTTGGCAACTGCTATAACGAAAAATAATTATTTTTTCCTGCCATTGTTGTGTAAAAGCTGGTTTTATCAGAATCATGTTAAGACGGTATTCAAAATTTTTAACCTTCCCCATTTCCATTCCCTTGGACCGATTTTGCTCATTTTCAATCCCCGCCGAGAAATTGGCCATCTTAAAAATGTTGGCGAGTTTGAAGACGTTCCGTGCATAATTGCGACTTTTATCGTGCGGACAAAATTTAGTACATACATACATACATACATATATATATATATATATATATATATATATATATATATCCGAAAACCAAACCAAAAATTCGAAACTACGGAACTGATCCAACAATAAATAAACTAAACCAAATGACAACAACAAAATAACTAAAAACAACTAACTTCAAAAACAACATACTTTAAAAACGGCAAACTTTAAAAACATTCAAACTAAAATCCATGATAAGAAATTGAATCCATTGACAGGCGCATGCACTTGCGACATGCAACTGCGGGGTTAAAACCAGTTTTTATGTGCACAACGCTCCCCAAACAACCTGTCAAGACCAAAAAGAAAAAACTAACAAACCGAATGAGCTGCCTAGACCCATCGAAAACCAACAACTGGACATGAAACCCCAAACAATCGTGCACGCAAACCCTGAACAGTCAAAGCCACAGTTACTCCTCTCTTCGCATCCACATTACCTCTAAATCTCTGCAATAAGTCTTACACTTTACGAAATTTCGTAGCAGATATATATATATATATATATATATATATATATATATAACCATTAATTAAACATAACCTTCCACCGTCAAATATTATGAATTAAAGCTGTAAGTATTAAAAAAAAAAAATTAATATAAGAATTATTCTGGAAGAAAAAGAAAAAAATGGACACCGACAAAAATTGAAAAGCTTATACATTGAATTACGTTATCAAGGGCACAGAATTCAATGATATAAGCAAAATGGTTGTTTTCTGTGGGAAAAATAAGCTAAAGCTAAGAGTTATTTTCCCCTGTGCCCAAACAACCATAAAATCAAGTGAATTGATTAAAAATGAAAGCAGAATAGAAACAAATAATATGAAATGGAAGAATCAATAAAACGTATTTAAATATTTATAGGATATAAAATATAAATAATTAAACACCATACCAATTAATATTTCAGTATTTTACAAAAATCCACGCGCACATGGCTGCCAGTATATCAAAAAGATTAAGGTGAATAAAACAGTTAAGAAATCCCAGTAAATGATACCAAAGGATGCAGTTAATACATTTTGAAATAAAATTTGAAATACCTTGTTAAACACATTTAATCTAATATAAAATAAATAGATATTAATTACATTATTTAAAATGCACTATTAAATTAATTAATAACAGTTTAACAATATCGTCAAAATTTAGCTAAAAATACCCCCTGGTGTATTAAATTATAACTGAAATGGAGCTAGAAAAATTAACAATTAGATCTATCTTAAAGAGACAAATTTAGTGCTGCCATCTAGTATTACTTCTATTAAACAACTAACGCAAGATAAATATTTGTAAGCATTTGAATGTAAATAACCGTATAAATAATTGTAAGCATTTGAATGTAAATAACTGTATAAACAGCAAAACCAAACATATCCTTATATATAGAGAATTATAAACCGAATATAAACCACACAATGTATTTAAAAACTATTGTAAATAAAATTTAAAAGCATACAATATATTCTATTAGCTAACTTATTTAAACTAAACTAAGAAATAAATAATTCTGGAACATTGATAATATATAGCATATAGCTATATGCTATAAAACAAAATAAAATTCAGTAATAATTAATATAAATAATTATTAAATATAAAAATTATTTTTTATGAATTATATATCAGATATTTATAAAATGAACAGGAAATAAAAAACATGTGGAAGTAAATAGAAGGTTAAATGATACTTAAATACCCATTACTTAAAAAGCACAAATATAGAGTGTGGATTATCTTCAGACATCCATAAAAAACCATAAAGTATGAATGTGGGACATTCAAAAACAGTAAACTGATAATAAATATTAAAAAGAATAGAGTAATAATAATAAAAATAATTACCCAATTTTAATGCATACAGTATAACTATATTTATATTATACATACTTATATGTATATTATTCACTATAAGAATGGCATACTATTAGTAATTAATATGATATTGTCCTGAGTAAATTTAAAATTTAAAAACAAATAATTGTAAATCAATAATTAGGCTAATTATAATATTAATGAAATTCTCCAATTACATATAAAATATCAAATCAACATCCATATAAAATATGTAACAAAAATATAGTAATAATACAAGAGCCCCCATTTTTTTTATATATATAATTAACCATTGCGTATTATCCAGACAACACCACCCTCCTCCGTACTCTAACATCTACCCAATATATATATATATATATATATATAAACTTTTTAGGTGGGTGTGGTTTTGGGTTCCTGAGGTCCTATGATGAAAAGTTATGAAGGAATTTTTCAAAAGTCGCACCATGGTAACGACTGCAATAGGTAGTATTTCTTACGAAATCTACCTAAAATAAGTTAAAACTGGTGTGAAACAATAAGAACTAAAAGATCTTCTTAAAACACCATCAAAAACCTTTAAATACGTAAAACTTTTGTTTTGGTTATACTCTTCTGTGATTGGTTGTTGTCTTCTGCTTCCTATTGGCTGTTGATTTCTACTTTCCTACTGGCTGTTTCGTCAGCTTGTTTCCTTTCCCCCACCTCTCACCCCAGTCTTGCTGCTGCTTTCATAGTAGAAGCACGTCTTCTTTGCGCCTGACGAAGAAAGACTCAGATCTTTCGAAAGGCGCAACGAATTTAAAAGTTTTTGATGGTGTTTTAAGAATTTATTTGAGTTCTCATAATTCATTTAATATGCATCGCTGAAGTGCATTACAGCATGCTTTTTAGGTCCTTCGTAATTGTATAAATACGAATAGCACCTATAGTCACGTTCGGTCCGTCCGTCTGTCTGTCTGTCCGTCCGCATATAACAGAGGAAAAACTACCCAACCGAATGCTCTTAAATTTTAAATATAGAATTGCTGTAAAATTTTGTTGAGTCATTTCAAATGTTATGAAAACCGGATGTAGGGTAAAGTGCTCATATTTCGTTCCCTTTCCTAATTTCGTCCCTCTTAACTTCTCCGCTTCTGCGAAAGTGGCGCAACTTATGACGCAAGGCACATGGGACGGAAGGTAAAAGGGGTCAGTATTGAAAGTTTCGTTCACCAAGACGTATATATAAATTAAAGACGCCAAATTTCCTATTTTTAGAATACGTGAGTTCTTATTACGCCGTTTGTAGAACGTTATTTACTGTACTGTAAGTATTTATTTCTTATTCATTGCATGTATTTTACCTAGGTAAGATACTGCCAGTAGCATACAGTGAGTTTTAGGACGCTCAGTTCATCTTACGGGAACTGAAGCTTCGCCATATTGGGGAGTAGCATGGTCCCAATTTCATCCCCCTTGCAGCTCTTATTTTCGTCCCCGGGACGAAATTAGGAATGGTTTTTCAGGACAATTTTTTCCTCATGTTTGGATGGCTAATGTTTCGTTATGTATACTGATAATTAGTACCTTTCTTTGTGCCTTACTTAAATGTAAATTAAATTACTTACTCATTTAGAAATAAAATGGGATTTAGTTATAAGTTAAGCCTCGCCGTATTGGATTTTTTTTTTTTTGGGGGGGGGGACGAAATTGGGACCATTTTTTTTCTTTTGCATTTTTTAGATACTTTTGAAAAATCAATTTTTTGCATTGTTAAAATTATTTTGTAGGATATTTGCCTATGTTTCTATGTGCGTGGGTAGTTAGTCTATCTAAAATCCGAATCTGGTAGGTTTTCACTGAAAATTACAATATTTAGGGCCTAAAAGTGACTGGGGGGGGGAACGAAATATGGGCACTTTACCCTATAGTTTAATTAGAGGGACCGTCAAAAGTTTTCCTTTACATGACGGCCAATCGGAAAATAATATTTCAAGTGCATTTTAATGATGTTACAGCCTTTCGAACACAGTGAAATGGATATGCACTTATGAAGTGAATTAAAATATACATTTAGTACAATATGCGGTGCAAAAAATATTTATAAAACTAGTTATAGTACGAACGTACCTCATTTTCTACATTTGGCGTGCAGTTTCCAACTTGTTTTATATATCAAGGAGTGCCTACCACTTATTATCCGTTGACAAAGACACACTAAAGAATTCGGAAAGAGGATAGCTATTAAAGGTAATTTCTGGAAGTGTGTTTTCAGCTGTGACATGCATTATTAAACATAGCTAAAATTTCGTGTATTACGCGGTGTGTATAAATTCTGCAGATTATATACAGGGCTGCACAAAAGAATTCGAAAGCATTTGTTGCCTATGGGTTTAAAATGCCTAAAGTGTATTTTTAGACGTGTTTTTGTAAATTATTCTTTAAGCCTATAAAATATATTGTTTTTTGAGTTTTCTAAAGATAAAGTACCCTTTTCGGAATCATGGATAATTCGGAAGAGATTATTGTATATAACCGTTTGTAGTTACATTATATTTTTATAGATGAAGAAGCATTTTTCTGTTTTTACTTTATGGGTAACTTAAATAATGTTTTTTAGCTCACATGCTATCAAAGCCTGAGAGCTAATGTGCCCGCAGGTTATGTACGTATGTATGTAACGCGATAACTCTTAATAGAAATATCCAATATGCTTCAAATTTTGGATATAGATTCATTCTGATAAGGCGCTTCCCTGCTTAGTTTTGGGGGTTCATTGGTTAAGTACAAAGGGGAAACGGGGGGCTAATCCCCCCTTAATTTAGATAAATGTTCATCAAATTTTCATCAAATTTGGTATGTCATTTAATTCTGATAAGGCGCTTCCCTGATTAGATTTGAAGTTTCATTGCTTAAGTCTAAAGGGGGGAACGAGGATGGGCTAATACTACTCTTAATTTACATAAATAGGTTTTTCTATCCGATTTACTTCAAATTTAGTATACCGTTTTATTTCGATAAGGCGCTTCTCTGATAACATTTGGAGGCTCATTGGTTAAGAATAAAGAGGGGAAACGGGGGGGGGGATAATCCTCCCTTAATTTATTTTTCGAGGGCAATATTCTTTGAAATAAGAGTATAATATACAATTAGTGTGAAAAGCCTGTGAGCTCAATGCCATCAATTTAACTGGGCATTTTTCTTTTTATTAATGTTACTTCACATTTTTTTTCGTTGTTGTTGTTGGGAAAAATGATACACAAATGAAATACAATTTCAACTTTGAATTTAGTAAAATGGATTCATTGTTCAAATAAAAAGGAAAAAAATCTAATTTTATTATTTTATGCCTGCGGGATAAAGAAATGTATATGTTAAGTAGATTTAAAGATAGTAAAAAGAATTTAACAAAAATATTTTGTTTTGTAGAATGGCATCAACGGATACACTAATTTCACTTTATCTCTCGTACTTTAAAAACGTACAATAAAAAGAAGATACTTTGTAAAGTTTCAGCTAGATAAAAATGCTTAATTTTCGCAAATAGATTCAAAAGTATGTTTCTTTGCATGTTTACCTTTATTCTTTTCCTCGCTAAATTCCTTTCCTATTAGATTTCTTAAAGAATTTTAAGATAAAAAAGATTTTTAAGATAACAAATTTAAAAATAAAATGGGGTTTATTTCATTTACTTTTCACTTTTTGTTTGAACGTAAAATAATAAATTAAATTTTACTGAATACCTTTTTTATAAGAAAATAAAATATCAATATACACTGAAACAGAAAAAGAAAAATGTTTTTAATATAGGAAATTATGATATAACCATGTACGAAATTATACAATAACCTCCCCTTCGACTTAACCATTATTCCTATATAAAACCATATGAGATGTAAATTTCCAACTGGGCGAAAAATGTCCGGACTAAGATTCGTACTAGGGACCTTTTGGCTGAAACCGCCAATGCTCTTCCATCTGAGCTCTCCCGGACGAATCTGGTGGATCTAATTCACCCAGTTAACCTTATTGATTATAGCATCTGGTCCGACACATGAATCAGCTCAACAAAAAATGCTTTCCTATTGAGCAGTTTTCTGTTGTTGTAAATGTTTTTCTCTGTTGTTTTGTATTTTCTGTTGAGCTTTTCTGAGGAGCGAAAAGCGTTCTAAAAATGTAATAAATTACGATTTCTATACAATCACAGGCAATATAAATCTATTATAAAAGTAATAGTTGCGAATCAATGGTGACAGTCTCTGATTCTATACAGCCAGTTTTATGCCGGTGACTCTACCACCTGGGGTTGGAAGGAACAACAGACGTTCTAAAATGGCCTTTAAAAACTTTCTAAATTACGTTTCTGTGGAATATTAGGAAATACCAAACCGATTTCAAAATTAATGTTGGCAAATTAATGGTAACAGTCCCTATTTCAACATAGTATTTATGTTGAGAGAGATGGTAGACTGTTAGACAAGAATCTTGGAATTTGACATGAGGGTTAATTTTAAGATGTAAGAAGATATTTTCTAAAAAATTCAAAACTTCAAATAAATACTGAAATGAGTGTATTAACAGAGCATAAAACTTTCAAAATATTTTCTAAATTATCATTTATTTAGTTTTAGTTCTTTTTATTAATTTAAGTCTCATTTCCGCCTAATTCAGCGTAATAAAGAAGTTTAGTCAAACTGTATTTTAAATAGTAATTTTTGAATTATTCCTAAAAGTATAATTTCTTTTAATAAAAATTAGACATATAAATATCACTTGGCCTATTTCAACTAATACGAGAGCAAAGTCGCGGGGTTTGCTAGTTTCTTTATCAAATCTTTTCTAAATAATTCTGTTATAGTACTGCCTATGAGCAACAATTGCTGGATGTGCTTTTTTCAGTTGTGGTATGCATTTTTAAATTTTAATAATATTTTACTATCAATTGTTTGGTATAAATTCAACAGATCTTATACAGGGTTTCACAAAAGAATTTAATTAAAAAGTAACCTCTGTCACAAACGAAAATCGAACTTAAAACACATTTATTATTATCGCCCCTTTTGTTGGCGACATATCAACAGATCGTCTCTAGCAATACCACACATAAATCGGCAAATATGACAAAATTTCCCTTGTTTTTCAACGATTTCTGTTTTCCCTTCATTCTGATCAAAATAGCATTACAAAAACTTGAATCGAATAAACAACTTTTAAGGGGGAAAAAGTTCTTTTTTTTTTTTTTTTTTTTTTTTTTTTTTATTCATCAATAAATACAATTTTCTAGTTTCAAAAAGAATGGTTCCGAGTCCGAAGATTAGAATAAAAATAGAGATCGGGCCCGGGCTTGGGTTGAGCCCGTCTCATCGCTATTATACATTACCTTTTGTTACAGTGTTCCGAATATGTTGGGAAATGTTTCCTAATTTATGCTTGACGCATGAGTTTTCTTTATTGTTTAAATTTATACCCATACTAATGTGTTTTTTCAACCTTATATAATTCATCTTTTATACGAGTTGTAAGAAAATAAATTGCTTATTAAAATACAAAAACTTTTTTAAACTATTAGAATCAATACGATAAAGATTTTCATCCGATTATTATGGAATTGGAATTGCCTTTTAGAATTGCAAGAAAATCCGATATGTACTTTACACATGCGTATATTGCGCCATTAAACTTTGCTCAGTCGTTGATTTCAATAAAGTTAACATAATAATGTAGTTTCTACAGGGAATGAATGAGTCTGTAATTAGGGAACCAATAAAGTTTTAAAGAAATTCAATAAAGCATTTATCTATACTATTATATTGTTTCTAGTCCGCTAAATTGAAACACGATAATTTGATAGTGTTATTTCTATTATGTTTTAAATTAGCTAATGTTTTGAAACGTTTTAGATTTAATGTAATAATTAGAAGAGAAAACAAATTCTATTCTGAATACAATGAAATTTTAAATCAAGATATTTATAAATTTTTTAGGCGGATAGTGGTTTCGTTCCTTGTAACAAATTTATATTTATTATATATACACCAAACTAAAAGATACCGTAAAACCTGTGGAAACGCAGCATAACAATAACGGAATCCTGTCTTAAACGGAATATTTTACTATCACAATGAATGGAATACCATACAATTATACCTGAAAAGACAGAAAAAAAGATGCTACAACGATGCAAGATTTTTCAAACGTAGACGGATAAATTCTTCTCATTAGTATATTCCGTACAGTGTGTCCCAGCTAAGATGTTACAAACTTCGAGAAGAGGTAAGTACACATAGACGACTAGGAATCATACCGGAATTCCGGAAACACCTTTTTGATACGGTAGAGTACATTGAATAGGCGCGGGAGTTTCGAGCGTGCTTGTTTCGAAGCTTCATTTCGCAATTAGCATTTTTAGACATAGAACACAAAATAGGAAAAAAAGGTGTTTACATTTGACGCGCACCGAAGTGGAGATTGCTTTGAAGCCTATAGCTACAATGGTTGTCACCTCGAATCATCCTTTATTTTATACACAGAAATAATTACACAAACCAGACATAACAATTTCGTCAATAAACAAGGACGAGATAGCACAAGAATATTCACAACACCGGAGAATTACAGCCAGGAGCTCGACAAAGAGTGTGCAACGGAGTCAGCGGAAGTCGAACCCACAGACCTCCTGCGCTCTCAAGCGATTAGCGGCATGGTGCCTTAACCACTCGGCTACGGAGGCTCCAAAAAGGTGCTTATTACTCTCTGATCATAAATATAAAAACTAGTCGGATGTACCAATCCCAAAACTTTCTTCTATCTCATACATGTTAATACTTGAAAATTCGCTATCACACTACCAAAATTAAACGGCAATCTATGCTCATCATGAGGATTCTAAATATATGAAATTCCGTGCATTAGTTCTTGAGATATGACTGTCTCCGAAATCGTGTAAATCCATCAAAATTCAGCCTAGCAGCGCCACCTATTGGGTGCTTTGCACCAAAACCTATGTTACACCAAAACACCAAGCAACCACTTATGTCAAAGTCTAACTGAATTTGAAGTTTGGAGAAAATCCGTTCATCAGTTTTTGAGATAGAGTTATTGCAAAAATCATGGAAATTCCAGCATAGCAGCGCCGCCTATTGGACGATTAACACAAAAACCTAATCAGCAACAACTTGTGTTAACATCTAACTAAATCTGAAGTTAGATGAAAATTCGTGCATTAGTTTTTGATATAAAGCTATTGCGGGAATTGTGCAAAATGCATCACAGCAGCGCCACCTGTTGAACGATATAAACCAACACGTAATCAGCATCAAGTCATATCAAGGACTAACTGAATCTGAAGTTTCACGAAAATCCGTGCATTAGCTCTTGAGATAGAGCCATTGTGGAAATCGTAAAAAATGCAGCATAGCAGCGCCACCTGTTGGGCGATTTACACCAACACGTAATCAGCTTCAAGTCATATCAAGGACTAACTGAATCTGAAGTTTCATGAAAATACGTTCATTGGTTCTTGAGATAGAGCCATTGCGGAAATCGTAAAAAATGCAGCATAGCAGCGCCACCTGTTCAGCGATTTACACCAACAAGTAATCAGCATCTAGTCATATCAAGGACTAACTGAATCTGAAGTTTCATGAAAATCCGTGCATTAGTTCTTGAGATAGAGCCATTGCGAAAATCGTAAAAAATGCAGCATAGCAGCGCCACCTTTTGAGCGATTTGCGCCAAAAACTAATCAGCATCAAGTTGTATCAGGGACTAACTGAATATAATTTTTTATTAAATTCCGTGCATTGGTTCTTGAGATAGAGCGCCCACAAAATTTGTGTCACACACAGACAGACAGACATTTTGTAAAAACATGTTTTTCGGGTTCTCTGACCCATAAAACGTCTAAATCCGTCGAAAACCGGAATTCGAAAATTTTCATGAATCCAAAACTTTCTTCTGGTAAAGAGAGAAGAAAGTAATAAAAGTAGCAAAAGGGAAGTACAACTCATATCAAAGTAGGTGTTGAAATTGACGACCCCCGTATGTGATGCACGCCTCACATCTTCGATGCATGGAAGTTCGAACACTCGCAAACATTTCAGTAGGCGTCTTGGGATTCCCCGGCAGTTGCAAAGATGCGTGCTATAAGGTCCTCTGCACTGTCAACGGGGGTTTCGTAGATAAGGGATTTCACATGCCCCCAGAACAAGTAATCCATGCACGATAGGTCTAGGGATCGGGTAGGCCGATTCACTGGACCACTGCGGCCGATCATTCGTTACCTAAATGTTGCATTCAAATGATTATGTACAGAAAGACTGATGTGGGTTGGGGCCAGGGCTTAATTTCTAAGAAAAAGGGTACCGGAGCCCTAATACTATGTCGTATCGGTTCTACAACTGTACCCCTAAACCCCACCCCTGCCAGTCCAATCTGCATATTTATATTTCGTACATTATTTGCAAAATTTAAAGCATTTTTTTTTCTTTAGCAAAATAAAAATTTTAAAAATATCTATCAGCATATATTTAGGTGTCAGCTATTCCGCTTTTTAGTTCTCACTCCTTCCGAATAGTTATCTTTTTCTAGATATATATATCGTTTTTCTAGTTTTAGTGTTAATTAATTGCACAATTCTGCGATTAAATATGATAAGGATTATGATTCGGAAATAGCGTTAACACAAAAAAGGGATAGTTCGTCGCTATGCATTTTTTCATTAAAATGCATAGCTACGAATTGCACTGGGCTCAGGAGCCCTGTGTTTATGAGCTTCGGTGAATTCCGACCAATATTTAAATATTTACTAAAAACAGAGAAGTACTAGAGCTGGGATTCGATGGGCTCCGGCGCAAATTAAGCCCTGGTGGGGGCTCCATTCAGTTGGTACCAAAAGAAAGAGTGCGCTTCAGTGGAAACGTGGGCGTTGGCCAATAAATTCTGGTAATACTTTTTCCAAAAATATCAAGTAGTCTGAACCTACCTGGCGATCAGGCAACAGGCATGACTCAACGAGGCGATTCCCTACAATGCCGGCCCATATGTTTACCATAAAACGTGTCTGTGCAGTCCGAGTACGTATTGCATGTGGGTTCGGCATTGCCCACGCATAGTTGTCATGAGTATTGAAAATACTCTCTCTCGTGAAATACGCCTCATCTGTGAACAACACGGAAGCTAGGAAACGGGGATCTGCAGCTCGTGTCTGTAAATACCACTGTGAAAAAGCCCGACGAGTAAGTGATATGGATGCATGTCATTGCTATTCAGAATTCTCCAGACGCTACTGAGTGAATTCCCGATTTCATTTACCTCGTCTACTTCTACAGGGAGTGCCCTCTACCAGGACTAGCACTGTTTCCTCGTTGGCTGGCGTACGTGTATTCCAATCACGTGTGTCCTTATGGAAAGAACCACTGTCACAAAATTGCTGGTAGAGGTGCACAAACATGATATGGGCACGAGTTCGCCTCAGCGGATACCTTTGGGCGCACAACTTCTGGGCTGCTCGACCATTAGAGTGCACGGCCCGGTATGCCAGAATCATATCTGCTTTCTCTAAATTCGTGTAGTCTACCATCCTACAGTCTGTCTGTCTGCATGCGAGATGCAGCTTCGTCTCAGCGTGACTGCTTCTTTTCTTATCGTAGAGTCCCTCTGGTGGGTTAGTTCAACTCTCCACCGAGAAATTTACATATTATCCGTTTAACACTCTCTCGAGAAACTTTGCGCCGAGAACCCTGACCCTGGTATTCACTGGCACCACTCTCGCAACTCCGGAGCCAAAGGATGAGCTTTGTGTGATTCAGCCTTTTCAATGCCCTTATTGCGTCAGGAAGGCGTTTCCGAACGGGCATTACTATGTGATTCCAAGTCGTCTGAGTGGACCCTACTTGCCCTCGCAGTTTGTAACATCTTAGCTAGGACGCCCTGTATAAAACCTTTTTCCCCGCAAAAAGACAGAGAGATAGAGTTCTGCACATGTCGGGTTATATCCGATTAAAATCTGAAAATTCTATTTAAAGTCAACCCGATATTTGACCTAAACCTGCCATACTTACATCCGAGCCCGAACCCAAACTGAACACGTATGAAAATAAAATCTTTATTTTAATGGAAATTTTGAAAATATAGGCAACAATTTTATTTTTTGTTTTGAAAAATTAACATATATATACTCATTAATATACAGTTTTCTTTTCATCTGAAAAAATTCTAATGAACACGAATTCGACCTGAAAAAGTTAAATCCCAATCCAAAATCGGCCCGAACCTTAAACAAATAACACAAATCAAAACACAAATCAAATCCGATCCGCAATGAAAAAAGAACGGAAACCTGACCCGGTAAAATCGGGTTACCTTACGCGATGCGAGATTATAGGCAGGAGGCAATTTCTAACATTTTGTAATATGATGCTTAATTATCTATTCACTTAGTTATGGATATTTTGAGACAGTCCTTATTAAACTTTTCTCCAGTAATTAATTCGAAATAAGTTGTTTATTTAAACTTACTAAAATTTACCAAGTCATTAAAAGTATAAAAGATTCAGGAAGTTCGTTTGTTATATTATCAGCAATAATTGTTACCTAAACTTTCAAGAAAATATGATAGGCCATTTATATTGTGCGTAGCGCATTATTTAAATCTATTCAATCTCTGCATCTCATAAAGTGAACCTTACAAACTAATACGTAAACTGATTGAAAGAGGTTAAAGTTGGAGTATCGATAAAAGCTTTAAAGAAATCCAATAAGCCATCTAGTCATTCTAATGTTGCGAAATCAGTTAAATCGAAACAAGGTAATTTGATCGTGTTTCCTCTATCACGTTTTAAATTGGCTTTTAGGTTTTGAACGGTTCGAATTTAATGTAATAATTGGTTTTCTAAATAAATTCCGTTTTCCGTGATACAGTAAATATCGCTTAATATTTATTATATTTATCAGGAATGTATCTTTATATACCGGGAGAGCCATAAGTTCGTTACAACTTTAAAAACTCATAAAAAGGTAAGCAATTATAATAAAGGAGTGCGGTTTACAAGAAAGGGCTCACAAGGTAATTGGATTTTTTTAGCAGAAAAAAAAATAGTTAAAAAATCACATGTAGAGGGTGCTGACCACCCGAAACACAATGAACAGGACAACAATACGCTCCATTCATTTCTTCTTCCAATAACAAATGCCCAACATGACCTCTAAAATATTCTACGGCACAACTCTTGTCCTGTTCATTGTGTTTCGGATCGTCAGCGCCCTCTACATGTGATTTTTTAACTAATTTGTTTTCCTGCTAAAAAAATCCGACTACCTTGTCTCTTTCTTGCAAACCGCACTCATTTACCATAATTTCTTCTTTTTTTATGAGTTTTTAAAGTTGTAACGAACTTTTGGCCCGCTGGTATTCGTGAACAACTTTGTTCCGGGATTAGATTTAAGCTTATAGCGAACCATTTATATTGCTAGCAAATTTTTGGAAGAAGAAAAATTTAAAAGTGGCTTCCAAAAAGTTTATTTACGCTGAAATTATTTATTTGTAATAAGGGTTCATGGAAAACTTGCGGCTTCATTTTCCCAAATTTTGGCATTTTATAAAGGTTTTTTAACAGACAATTTTAAAAGTTTAACTCTTTCAACGGAGTGGTTTCATGGTACGACCACTTTGTGTTAATCCCCAATGCCAAAGGATAAACCAGAAGGCCAAAGAATGCCCCAATGCACCAGAGGTTTTGAATGTATGTTATTTTATTTTTATAATTTACGTGAAGATAATTATTTATTTTCTGATCAATTCATTCATAAATTCTGGTGGAAATCAAATATTTCAAAATTTTACAAACACAATTACTTTGCTCCTAAAAGGTTTAACACATCTATTGGGTTGGCCAATACGCTAGGTTTTTATCAACCTTTCGCTATCAGTGTTAGAAAAAAAACACTTAGATAAATTTAAACCAAGTACAGTACAGCCCCGGTTATCCGCGGAATTGGGTGGCAAAGGCACCGCGGATAACCCGAAAAAAACTGAAAATGGGGTGCAAGCACGAAAAAAAGAAAATTCAACATAAAAACTATGTTTTAGTGTACAAAAAGCATAATAAAATGTTTAAAATGCATACATATGCACAGTACAGCAGAAACCTTTGATGTACGTCTAAATCACTAAAATAAAGAGCAGTAAACAAGAAACAATGCCATACACACTGTAAAAAAAGTGTCGGGTTACACCTTTTTAAAAAAATTAGTCACTTGTTTTTGTTTCTTGCTTTGGAAACACATTTTCTAACTCAAAAATGATGCTATTCTTGATATGATCCCCTGGAATTTATCATAATAGTCTTATTTAATTGTTAAATATTTTAATTGCTGTGTTTACGTTTTGTTAATAAAATCAAGAAAAGACATTAAGACGTTATGTTATATCTGATATTTTAAACATGGCAACCGAATCTAGATATATTCTTCTATTACTTTCGAATACATGAATTTTTCTGTTTATATTTATTAGTAGGGCTTGAATTTAAAATAAAAAAAAAATTGCACAGTGAATCATCTGCCCGCGGATAATCGGGGCTTTACTGTAACCGTTTAACACTAGAAGAGCCCGGAGCGTTATTTTGACCCCTTCCAAACGAATACATTTCGGTTCGGAGAAGAAATTCTTTTACAAAAGAAGTTTTAAACACACAAAAACATTTGCTCAATAAGGGTACGTAAATGTCGTTAAGTATATGTCAATGATTACTTCAGAAATAGGAAAACCCTTAAAACCTTGTGCAGTCACCACGCTCAGATCGCATTTAAGACACATATAAAGGGAGCTGACGCACATTCATCTTGTACTCAAAAATAACCGCCATATTTTAGTCCAAAGCTGCCTTTCGTCCAATCGTTGTCTTTGACACATTCGCCGTCGTATTCTTTCGTCCAATCGCTGTCTTCCATACAGGTTTTTCGTTTCATTAAATGGCGCATAATTTAGCCTATATTGTAGGACATCTAATCGCACCGCGAACATTGGCCTATGCTTCGGACTAGGGAAGTGTAAGAAGTGTTACGCGCCGGTTTTGACGAGAGTGGTATCATTGGAAAAATCTCGTCTTGAGGAGTAAAAATCTCAAATGAACTTCTCGTCGCATATCAGCAGTTTTCGAGATATCTGACAATTTATATCATGCAATTTGTTTATTTATTATGATGTATTTATGCTGTAACATTTGTTAAGCCGTTAAATTTATAATTTTTGCTCTTAAATGGCTTCCTGCACACTTCTACTATATAGAAGACGACAACCACCAGTAAACATAACAAATGTCCAGCATCAACAAACACACACACAACATAAGAAACAATACGTTTACAAGGCTACCATTGGGGATTATTTTTTAATTCATCTCGCGCCACTTTTTCAAATAAAAATGTTTAATACATACTTTAACAGCGATGACAGCGATGACCACTTCGGGAACTCAGCTTTCGCTTTAGAGTGTTAGTGCAATCCCGAGGGGTAGACCACATCCACTCCTCCCGACTCTCAACCAGAGTCTGAGAGGGAGCGTCGGGTCCCTGATCAAGCTGCTGAGATTTATTTCGGTTACTATGAGATTTACAATTACAATCACAATTGGTTACCCAATTTTTCTGGGCGAACCGAAGATTTCACATCGAAATATATGACTGTATGTAGTGATTACATGAGGATCATTTTACCTAATGTGATTGCATAATTGTTTACAATTTTCTTGGATATATATACGTCACAGTACATTTAACACACAATATTTAACATGACAATTAGAAACACATTACAACACAATATCAAACACCTACTATTTACATGACTGTGTGTAGTGATTACATGTGGATCATTTGAATGTGATTGCATAATTATTTACATTTTTTCATGGATTTACTGGGATTTCACAGTACATTAAACACACAATATTGAACATCACAATTAGAAACACATTACAGCACACCTACTATTTACAATTTGCGCATACAAGAGTTTGGAGAGATGCACAAGATAAAAATTCAAAAGTGATAGACATTTCTGGCACCCGCTAATAACCCGTTTCTCCCTCCATGTTACACCCTAGTGATGGAGTCGGACTAGAATGGCTGTGCAAGAGAAATGTACTACAAAATTTATTTTTTCGAAAATAATGGTGTGAATAGCATATAAAAATTGTCGCCCAATGCAGCCCCTGCATTTCAGCCATTAACTTCACTTTATTTTTTTTCCAAGTTTATTATTATATTTTTGCATATTTAATTTCTAAACATAAATAACACAATTAAGTTGACTGGAAGCCCTTTAACAGCAAAATTTATAAATTTAACGATATGAAAAATGTAACAGCATAAATACATTGCAATAAATAAACAAATTACGTGATATAAATTGTCGGGTATCTTGAAAACAGCTGATTTGCGACAAGTAGTTAATTTGTATTTTTTACTCCCCACGACGAGATCTTTCTACGCACTCAGAAATGGATACACAGATTTAACGAAATTTTCTTCGTTTTTGACAAAACCGTTTCCTGGGAAATGCTCCGAGTGAATATTTCGTCAAATTGAGAAAATTACTTTCTTCGCTTCTTTGAAAATACAAATTTCGTCAAAAGTGCTTGTTCGAAAAGTGCAATAAGAGGGTTTGTGGTGCTATTGAACAGTTTAGAAGCACCTGTATTCATTGACGGGGTGAAAAAATAATATCTTCGGGGTGATTCGAACTCATGACCTCCGATGTCAGAGTCCGTCACTCTAGCTATCACAAAATGGAAACTTTTTGAAAATCACTCAATATTCAAAGAGTTTACATGTTACAAATATTAGTAATTAAATAACTTCATTTTTAACAATTTCCAACACAGTTGAAAAGTGTTTATGACTTCGGTTTGTCTGTCTGTCTATCCGTGCTCTACTGGTGTAAATATATCCCGATTGCCATGAAATTGATTATGTTATTCGAGTTTGCTATAGCAGATTCGGTATTGAAAATGAAGTGTGTAGTAAGCATTATTGGTTCATTTACAGGGGCACTCAAAAATTATATTACATTACGGTCTATGGGAAGAAATCGTTTGTAGTGTATTTTAATGATATTACAGCATTTTAAACATATTGAAATGGATATACATTACTGAGGTATACTACAAGATTCTTGCGATAGCATAGCATAGGGTGTGCATAGAACTTGTTCATTTATAGGGACACACAAAAGAATTTGGCTATAGTAGAAAATGAGCAATAATTGAACTATTGAAGCCTACGAACATTAATTGTTGTAAGTGCGCTTTCAGTAGCGGTATGCGTTTTTAAATTTAAATATTTTTTAAACTAGCCGCCCTTGGCGAAAAATTTGGTCTCCCTTAAATGTATACTGAGCATTGTACCATGTAACTTTTATTCATAATTTAATTTACTTACTCAATCCTTCCTTAAATAGGAATATTCTGATAGAGAAGTCAAGAACACTATATGTTTATGTTAGCTGGGCGCAGGCGATAAATCGCCATAAATTGTTCCCGTCATATTTTTTAGAATTTTATTGATTGCATTTAAAATCGTAATCTATTCAATCTAATTAAATCTAATCGTAATCTATTCAATCATTTTATTTAAAATACAAAACTTTCACTGAAAACTGAAACATTTAAAATTCATTCATTTATTTCTTTAAAAAAAGAAAAAAAATATATAAATAGTACCATTAACCATGACATTTAATCTGGACATCAAAGTATTGTTTTAATTTACCACGCAAAAAATAAAAAATGCCAACTGGCGAGTTAAAAAATGCTATTGGTGAGATTTGCGACCGGCTAACATAAAAGTACCAAGAATTCTTTGCGATCATAGCAACTTCAATTCAAATTTTCTTTTAATCAACTTTTATTTAAATAAATAATTTTGATCTTTTAATCAAAATTGAAGCTTTGCATATTAAAAGTGAAAGGGTCAACCAGCAATTATTTATGACAGTCAAATTACTTCGACCATTATAATATAGATAAAATGATGGTGATTTATCACTTGTTCCTGGTTAACATTAAAGTACAAAAATGTTCGCCTGGCATATAAAAAGTGAAGCGGTCAGCCCAGAATTGTTGATGACAGTCTCATGAATTAGGCTATTATTATAGAGACTAGCCGCCCTTGGCGACCAGTTTGGTCGCTAAGCATTGTATCATGTTACTTTTATACATAATTTAATTTACTCGCTCAATCCTTCACCAAATCTGAAGATTCTGATACAGAAATCACGAATTCGGCATTTTTATTTTAGCCGGGCGCAGGTGATAAATCGCCAAACATTGTACCCGTCGTATTTTTTCGTATTTCATTAATTTCTTTTAAAATACAGGTACTTTCACTACTTTTATTAAAATGTTTAACTTTAATTTAAAACTAAAATATTTAAAATTTATTACTCTTAATTATTGCTTTTAAAAAAAAGGAAAAGTAATAAATAATACCCTAAAACATGACATTTAATTTCAACATCAAAGCTTTGTTTTAATTTACCACGCGAAAAATTGTTTATGACAGTTGAATGAAATGGACTATTATAATACTGATGACATGATGGCGATGGAACAATATTTGGCGATTTATCATCTGCGCTCGACTAACATTGAATTACCAAATTGGACGCCTAGCATACAAAAAGCGAAGTGGTCAACCCGGAACTGTTGATGACAGTCGCATGACTTAGGCTTTTATTACATAGATATTACTTGGTATGCCTTGGTATGGAAAAATCGGCGCGTAACGCTTCTTGTACTTCCCTAGTGAGTGAACTCAAAATAGTACTGCGGAATGCAACATGCTCCGCAATACTGAGGAAAATACGAGTCCAAAATGCACGTTTTACAATAAATTCAATAAAAATTTATCTTTTCGTAAGTACAAAATATGCTTATGCAAAAACCTATTTTCCCCTTATTCTTAGACGTATCTCTTAACCCGCACTTCTATAAAATGTGATTATTTTATGAGTGAAAAAAATTCCATGCCTCTTCTGAAATCCGCCTGAAAGTCTTTTCTAATGCAATTTAATCAGCATCCGTAAAAATTATGCAACGCCTTTCCTTTAATGGAATTTATCACCTAATAAACATCACTCCAAAGACAACGTCATTATGTTATCAGGAAATAATTCACATTAAGGCATCGCTTCGTCGTTAATAAATTGATAAAAGTCGGCTCTACGAAATCATATTTACATGTTTATTAGATGAAAGGTTTAAAATAAGGCTAATTGCATTTAAGAACAATCGTGTTAGAAAGCTTCATTGTAATTTTTGAAAATGTGTACATTAAAAAGGATTAAGTGCTTTTATTTTAATAGCTACACTTTATATAATGTAATACACATAGAATAAAAGCTTTGTGAAAATCACTTAACATTCAAAGAGTTAAAATGCTACAAATGTTAGTAATTAAATAACTTCACTTTTTAGGTAGATTTCGTATGAAATACTACCTATTGGGATCGTTCCTATGTTGGAATTTCTGAACAATTTTTGCAGATCTACACCGATCATGACCCCTAGAACCCAAAACCACCCACAGTAAAAAACTTTATATATATATTATAATAAATTATATTATAAACGGAATTTTAGTATATAGTATTTATGATAAAAGAAATTATTTTGATTTTGATACAATAAAAATATTAAACTTTAATAGTAACGTGCATGTTTCAATTTTTAGAAATATATATTTAATGGTTTAAATCGTATTGCAAATTTGTGTTCAAATGTTGATAAAATGGTTGGTGAGATTTTTAACTTTTACATAAACGCCAGTAAACAAAATTACCCAATACATTTTCTGAATGATTTAACTCTTAATTTTATCAAGGAAAAAAAGCTATCGAAGTAAAACATTGGAATTGTTCGATGATGGTGATATATCGATACGTGATTCCTATTGAAAATAGCTTAGCAGTGAGGATATTCACGGATTTCATTTGACGGCTTTGGGTTAGCTTGTGGTTTTCATTTTTTCAATTTCTATTTGTTTGATCTTGGCAAGTGAGGGGGAATGTTGTGCACGTAAAACATGTTTAACACCGCAGAGCAAGACATAGCCTTGCCACTTGTCTTCATATTTAGTTTTTTCTTAGTTGCTCTTGGTTTTGTTAATTATTGTTTTAGTTACAGTTTGTTACATGTTTTTTTCGTGTACTAAATTATATGAATTTGGATTTTTCAATATATATATATATATATATATATATATATATATATACATATGTATATCACTTTCTTCTGGACACGATAACTTCGACAATTCTGCACAAATCTCTTCCAAACTGATACATAAAATCAAAGGTCATAAAATATCGGTCAAGTTCGATAATGAGCAAAATCGGACCAAGGGGAAGGAAATAGGGAGGGGATTTGTGAAAACCGAAAAAACCCCATAACTTCTTAATTTTTGTACATATCAAATCAGTTTAAAGTTTTTATCACTTCTAAAAATAGGGCCAAAACTTTATGTATCACAGATTTTTGATAAACTTAAAAATGGGCTCAAGGGGTGCAAAAAATAGGGTTTTGGGGAGAAAAAAATTCATAACTTCGTCAATTCTCAAGATATCAAATCCAATTAATTTTATTATACATGTCCTTAATATTATCTACAACTTTTATAGCCACAAGTTTTTGACAGGACCAATTCGTACCGAAAAAAAAAAAAATTAAAAACGAAAACGAACAAGGGGGTTGAAGAAAATTTTTTTTCATAACTCCGTCAATTCACAAGATATAAAATCTCCATGAATTTATCATATATCCTCTTAATATTGTCTTCAACATTTATATAGACAAGTTTTTGATAGGACCAATTCTTACAGCAAAAAAAAAATTAAAAATACATAGCGGTTGAAGAAAAAAACTCATCTTATTAAGGGCGTATTCAAATCCAAACGGCTTATTTTCTTCCTCATTTTTAAATTCAAATTTCCTCTCAAACGCATACATTTGGTAGATTCCCTTATTCAGAAACCATATAATGTACAGTAATGATCGATTTTTTGATAGAGGCAGAATATATTTCAAAAAATGACGTCAAAGTGGGCATTTTGAACAGAATTTCAAGAAGCGATTGTGTTAGAAACGAAAAATATTGCCTTACTGAGAAAATAATTATTTATTAATCAAGTTTTAATTAACTGAAAGGAAAAAAAACACAGGTTGCTTTTAAAACTTTTCATAAATCACGTCAACAAGTTTCATATATTTTTTTATTAAAAATGAATCTGAAAATGTGCCAGAAAATTTCGAGTTGTTAAGCATGGAAAAGTATTTCTTTTAATACCGTCTTAACATGATTCTGATAAAACCAGCTGTTATATAACAATGAAATAAAAACTCGTAAAAAGCAGACAGATAAAACTGTTAAAGTGGATTTATATCTAATCATGATTTAATTTTTGTTGGTGAAATTAGTATACTTAACTTCAAAATCTACCTCTGCCTGTAGGCCGGGCCGGCAGGCATTTTTAAGTCTGAGGATAAGTGACTTGTAGCGTGAGTCTGAAACGTTTACGTCAAATCAACAGTTTTTTAAAGTTTAAATATTTTGAGATAAATGGGATTCATTGTTAGACCATGATGCGATTGCACAGACCAGCACCTCTTAGAGTTGGCGCGTGACCAACGAACAAGGCCAGTTCACCGAGGCTAACGGAAAAGAAAGGCTGCTTTTATTAACTCGTATCTTTTTTTACAGACCGCTGGAGTCATGGGATGCACGAATGCACCAATACAGATGTACGAAAAGAGTATCACCTCACTCTAGCGGTCTGTAAAAATAGAAATGTGGAATGTACCGCGGTAGCCTGTCTTTTCGTTAGCCTCGTAGTTCAAGGTGTGAAGTCTAGGTAAGGAAGTCACGAAACTGAGAGCACTCGGACGGAGACGACCAACAAAAATATATAGTTAGTGCCATTATATATACTTAATACGAAATAATAAGTTCACATAATTAAGATTTTGAAAAGAAAACATAAATGTTTAAAACTCAATAGACAAATTTTAGATCTAGGTTTAAGATGAAAGAGTTATACAACATTCTAAAGAATTATTTATAAATACGCACAAACTAGATCTTATTTTGCACATAGTTTATAAAATTGAAAACAGAAATTTTTATGCGTGTCTTGTTTTTATTTAATTTCATTTAAGTAAAACTTCTGGTTCATAAAATATTTATTTGACTGGAAAGAAATGGGGAGGTTATCAGCTGTATTTTTTGTTTGCAAATTAATAATTTAGAAAAAAGCAGTATTATATGTTCATAAAAAGTAAAAAAAAATCCAAAACACTTTTTTAACATGTATTTATGTGAAAGATTGTGAAAAAATTTATTTTACAGCAACGTAAATGAAATGACTTGCATATGGATAAATAAATAAAATATGCATGTATTTCAGACATACTTTTTAAAATATAGAATATGTATATTTCAGCACTATTAAAAATATCCTCTGAAGAACATTAATTTAGTTATCTTAAGTTTTAAAATGCAATAAAAAATTATAGAAAACCAAGATACAGTAATAGTCTGAATTTTACAAAAACAACTAAATCTTATAAAAATGAGAAATTAAAAATATGTTTAGAAAGAAATTTTACTTCGTTAGATTACCCTGTTAAAATTGTTTAGGGAGAAAATTAAAAGTAAACATAAGCTACATGCTGAACAAATGTAAAAAATAAAGTTTAATAGAATACACAATTCTTAACATTTAATTCTATGACGAAAGAAAAAAATCTGTAAGCAGCGTATTCGATCTATAAAATAAATAGAATATAGCATAAAACAAGTAATAAAAGAAATTTAGTTCGAAAAACATAAAACTATACAGCAGTTTATCGTTAGGCCTAAACACCCATACCAAGTTCTAGCACAAAGATAACAGATCAAAAAATAATAAATTTAAAAAATAAAAAAATCACCAATTTCTTAAAATAATGTCTTTAAATGATTACAAAGCTCTACAGTTGATAAATAAACGAAATAACCGACCAGTGTATTAAAATATACTTAAACTACTCCGATGTAGCAATCCCAAAACCTTCTTCTATCTCATACATGTTAATACTTCTTAAAAAATGCATTATAGCAGCGCCACCGGATAGGTGATTTACACCAAAATCTAGTCAGCAACAATTTATGTCAACTTCTAATTGAGTTTGAAGTTTGATGAAAATCCGTGCAACAGTTTTTGAGATAGAGCTATTGCGGAAATCGTGAAAAATGCAGCCTAGTAGCGCACCTGTTGGGTGATTTACACCAAAAACTAAAAAGCACTAATTTATATCAGGGACTAACTGAATCTGAAGTTTGATGCAAATTGGTGCATTAGTTCTTAAGATAGAGCTGCTGCAATAATCATTAATAATGCAGCATAGCAGCGCCACCTACTGTGCGATTTTCTCCAAAACGTTATCAGCACCCAAAATATATCAAGGACTAACAGAATCTGATTTTTTTGAAAATCCGTGCTATAGTTCTTTAAATATGGTTATTGTTGAAATCATGAATAATACAGCATAGCAGCGCCACCTTCTGGGAGATTTACACCAAAAACTTAGCACCAATTTATATCAGGGACTAACTGAATCTAAAGTTTTATTAAATTCCGTTCATTAGTTCTTGAAATAAAGCGCCCACAAAATTTGTGTCACACACAGACAGACAGACTCCAGACATACTCACAGACAAACATTTTGTAAAAACATGTTTTTCGGGATCTGTGACCCCTAAAACGTGTAAATCCGTCGAAAATGAGAATTCGAAAACTTTTAAGAATCCAATACTTTTTCTTGTAAAGATAGAAGAATTTAAAAATCATATTTCAAAGGTTCTATATATTTTCTTAACGTTTTACTACGAGGAAGTTGAGTAAAGGTGATCCAGTCCGTTTGACGTCATAAAACTCATGAACTGGCCTTGTATGTCGCTGGTCACGGTTGGCGGCTGAAATTCCAGGATTAGACAGAACTCGATTAGCATATTAAAGAGCACCAGGTCTGCCCCGTCTTCTGAGCTCCATATATAACAGGAGATCTGAGTCAACGGTCAGAAGCTTACAAGTCAAACGTAAAAAAAAAAAAAAAAAAAAAAATGCAATTTAACAAATTACAACGACCATTTTGAAGATGATTTTTTCCAAGACTAAAATTTAAGACATAAAAAAATCGCACAGAGTTGATCATACATTACGTTCGCCATGGATTACATTTTTCGGTAAATTTTTAAACTTCCACGGAGCTGGTCATACATTACGTACGCCATGGATTAAACATTAATATTCCTGGACCAATTTTAAATGAAATTTCATCTTAAACTTCTAAACATCCCACAATATTACTTTTTACACCGTCGTATAGAGAAAAAACTGCATTTTTAATTACAATTTTTTTTAAACACTAGCTCAATTTGTTTCTGAGTTATTAATTTTTTTGTAGTTTTTATTACTTTTTTGTCATAGTGGCAACAGATGTATCCATCTCTGTTGAAAGTAAAGGGAAAATACAGATTACTGTCAGAAAACGAATAAAATGCGGATTCAACTAATAAAAAGCTTCAGATATGTTTTTGATTTCCTACCCTGACGAAGACAATAACCATTTTTTCAAAATGTTAAAAATAGTCTGCGTTGTGCATATAAGATATTAGTGTTCCCATTTACTATTATCATAATTTATGCAACTCTAATTAAGCTATACTTATCAAAATTAATAAATGATTCCCTAATCATGTAAGAGAATGAGATAGACAGTATTTTTTGCCATGAATGCGAACTAAAATTATCGTCACTGTATCCTTCCGCGCTCACCGTTGGAAATCATGTCGGGAAATAGGAAGACAGATCTCCTGTTATATATGGAGCTCAGTGGACTTGGCAGAAAATATATTTACTACAATATTTTGCAATACAATCTATACTAATAAAGGAGAATTGTATTTTTCTATACTGTATATATATGGGCATAAATATGTAATAGCAAAAGTTAATAATGACATTTTTATAGCATACATTTAATATTGGTGTTTATACCTGGGGACAGGGACTGAAATGATTATTTACTTTGTTTAAAGCTTAAAATTAATTATTTATACATCATTATATGTCCATTTATCATTGGTAATTGTTATAAGAAATGTTACAATATATTACATTTATGAGTTTCTGTTTTTATTATGATTAATGAAGTATTATTTGCGGCGGACGCAAATTGTCACATTTTCAGATATTGACCCTTATAGTATTCTGAATGTGTTGGAAAGTGTTTCAAAATCTATGCTTTACGCATGATTTTTCGCTCTTGTTATGCTTTTTGGCTTGTTAAGTATAAAAGACTTTCTAAACAGGAAACAGTTTTAAAACAGTGTTTTAAGTAGGGGAAATAAAACAATAACTTCTTTAAATAATCTTAAAATATTTCATCGAAATAATATTTGGAACTATTACTTCGACTTCAGTAATCTCTTAAAGCTTTTACGTAATAATTAAATAAGGCAGGCTCGAAAACTTGGCACCACCTTTTCATTAATGAGACTTATTCTGCGCTGAACACATTCCATAAATGCAGAGCAGTACTATAAAAAGAACACTGTTCACGTATTTGTTAAACTTTGTTTTCAATAAGCTGATAAAAGTTATAACGGAATTACGTCTTTTGGATGTAATTCAGTAAAAGATAACAGCATTAAGTATACAATAAAGACAAACTTTAAATTTTATGTAAAATTTCTATTGGTGACTTGTAACTATGAATAAAGATGAAATGCATACTTGCCAACTTCCGACTTAACTTCCGTAAAGTGTGAGTTGATTTAAACCAGGTTAAACAGGTTTCTAACCGGAAAATATTTTAGATGTACAGCTCATATTCAAAATATTAGAATAGTTACTTCTTTTTACAAATTGAAAATATCGTTTGGTAATTTAATGACTTTTAGGGTTCAGGGTCACATATTTGGATGCCGGACCACAGCATATCTTGACAGCAATTCTGAAAGGAGAGGAGAATGTGGAGCAGAAACCTTTGAAAACGCAATCAATCTTCATGAAGATGAGGGAGGAAATAGGAGATGAGAGAAACTGCGAGATGGGATGTTAATTATTTTTCTGCTCCAAATTACAGATATTGTCAGAAGATTCAAATAGTCGGAACTTTGGAGCAGACAGTTCGTCTGAATCAGATTTTGAACCAGGGCCTTTAAAAGCAGATACTCCCAAACGCATATAGCTTTATCACACAGCATTCACCGCATTTAGAACTGGTATATCATATAGGTAAATTGCGTTAAGAGCTCCATCTGTGGTTCAGGATGCAGGAATTGTGACAATAGGGAGTAAGGATCTCGTTATAGATAAAGACAAAGTCAGGAGACAGAAAAAGAAACTTGGAAAGAAGATACAGGAGGAGGAAGATCTTGGAGGAAGAAAAATTACAAGCATATTTTTTGATAATATAAAAATAAAACTATCTTCATAGAAAAAAAGGGACAAGTAGCACCATCGAGAGAAAGACGAAACTGATATCACTGTGTTGTCCGAACGAAGACAGAAAAAGAAACTTGGAAAGAAGATACAGGAGGAGGAAGATCTTGGAGGAAGAAAAATTACAAGCATATTTTTTGATAATATAAAAATAAAACTATCTTCATAGAAAAAAAGGGACAAGTAGCACCATCGAGAGAAAGACGAAACTGATATCACTGTGTTGTCCGAACGTTGTTCGGAATATTTGGGTCTCTTGACACCTCCTTGTGGTCACTGTGGAGAAATAGCAAAATCACTATATAATTTTCTAAGTCAGAATAAAGTCTGCTTTGGAAAAAATCAAGACGATAACTGCAATATTTGATATGTGTTCTTCATACGAACGATCTTCTACTCTGACACCAATATCAACAGTCTAAACTAGATGGTAGAACCACTTGACCTAAGACCTTTACGAACTCAAATGGAGCTAGATTAATAGAGTACTCAAATCTTCAGCCTTTTGCATTTCTGATGTCCATGTAACAGGAATAAGCTCATAGAAAGTAACATGTACATCTTCGCACGCCATTAGTGATGTGTGCTTCGTATTTCTCTCGACGGTGCCACTTGTCCCCTTTTTTTCTATAAAGATCGTGTTATCTTTTCTACCATAAAAGAAAATAGTTGTAGTTTTTCATCCTCCAAGATATTTTATCTATAGAGTACGGAATAAGTTGCAAGTGTAGTTCGTTTACAAAGACAATCAAAAGTTACATTACAGTCAATGCGAAAAAATTGCTTTTAATGCATTTTAATTATGTTAAGTGTTCTTCATCAGAAACTATGTAATAAAATAATGTTTTCTATTTGTTTGGTAAAAGCAAAAGATCTTTCAGGAAATACTGTCAAAGTCGAATATTTTCCTTTTTTTTTTTTTTTTTTTTTCATTACTTTAAATTAAAGTTCTAACAATTAGGATTCCAAAAATGCTTTACTTTTGGTTCAGCGATAATAAGAAGCAAAGTTATAGCCCAAAATAGAAACCGGAAATGAACTTTCTGAAACCGGAAGTGACCGTTTAAAGAACCACAGAAAGGTAAACTATACATTTTAATGCACAAATACATAACATATAACATATACACAAATATATAAACCGCTACAAATAGGGTGGATTTCAAAATTGTAAACTTTATACATAATTTTTTGTGCTCTATCAAAATCTTAATTTGCGCTTTCTGGAAAACTGGTCTTTTCATTATGTACGTTTACGGGAAACATCATTTCTTAAAAAGTTTTTAAGATATCGAAATAAAATTTTGTGACAAGGTTCTGCTTATCTATAGGTATGTTATGAAGCAAAATATAGCTTGTAAGTTTGTATATATTAATTTAAGAGCCATTTTTATTGAAAAAATAGATTTTGTAAAAGAAAAATTCATGTTTTGTATACAAAATTCGGCATAAGTTAGTAAATTTAAGAGGTTTTGCAAATCTTTTGCTTCATAACACAGGTAAGTGGTTTGCTGATATAGTGTTGAAAAAAAAAGTGAAATATATTGAATAGATTTCGTTATAGAAGTTTTGGCATAAAGGCGTTTTTAGGTTATCTCGTAATTATATAAATACGTAGCACCTATAGTCGTCGTTCAGTCAGTCTGTCTGTCCGTCAGTCTGTCCGTACTCATATAACAGCGCAAAAACTACCCAACCGAATCGTTTGAAATTTAAAATATATAATTGTTGCATAATTTTATCGAGTCATTTCAAATTTTAGGAAAATCGGATGTATAGTTTAATGACAGGGACAGTCAAAAGTTTTCCGTTACATTACGGCCAATGAGAAAAAAATATTTCAAGAGCATTTTAATGAGGTTACAGCCTTCCGAATAATCTGAAATTTTAAATATATAATTGCTGCAAAATTTTGTCGAGTCATTTCAAATTTTATGAAAATCGGATGTATAGTTTAATGACAGAGACAGTCAAAAGTTTTCCGTTACATTAAGGCCAATGGGAAAAAATTATTGCAAGTGCATTTTAATGATGTTATAGCCTTTCAAACAGAATGAAATTGCTAGGTACTTATGGAGTGTACTAAAATATACATTCAGTACACTATGCGGTGCAAAAAATAATTATAAAACTAGTTATAGTACGAACGCACCCTATTTGCCACGTTGGACGAGCAATTTCCAACTTGTTTTACTAAAATTTAACTCAATATTGCCTAAATTTGAAAAGTTAATAAAAATTCCTTTAAAAATTGATATCAATTGATAGTTTTATTTCCTGATTTAACTAAAAAAAGTCCTTCCGGCCAGTGCCGGGAGGAAGAGGTAGCTTTCATAATCCTTATTTAAAAAAAGCCAAATTATATCATTCAAACACACGAAGCTCAATTTAGTGGAAACCGAATATAGGAGATTCAATACTAATTTTTATCAATATAATGAATGAGAATTTCGCGAAATTAGTCAGCTTTATCCAAGCTGCTTTTCTTTGAAGTAACATATATTTGGCTGCCAAATTCGGCAATTTCTTAAAGTGCCTGTCATTTTAAGACAACATGGTGGATGAGGCTAAGCAGTGAACTCGGTCGAGACCTTAGTAATTGCTGTGCACATGCTCACTCACATCGGAATCGGTTAATATATAGGAGTGCTGTCGCATGCAAAAAATCAGATTTTTCAAAATGTCACCCACAATAGAAATTGAAACTGCTATATCTGAGCCATTTTTTAAGGTAAAGACAAACAAAAAATGCTCCTGAATCCTTATATCAAGGTCAAATACTTAAGAAAGAAACCCTTTTCAATTTCTAATTTTTTTGCACCTAACTTTAAATATATATATATATATTTTAATTTAATGGTCGCCATTTTGAAACAAGATGGCTGATGAATCTGGCCAGCGAACTTGGTCGAGATATTGATATATACTATCCACATGCCTTCTTCCATCGAAATAGGCGAATACGTGTGTTATCGCGTGACAAATACAAGATCGTTTCAAAATGTTAGCCATGCTAGAAATTCAAAGTGCTATAAATCAACCATTTTTTAAGATATAAACAAAAGAACAAATTTTCAGAAACAAAAACTGCTCCGGAATATTTGTTTCAAGGTCAAACACATAAAAAAATCTTTTTCATTTTCCAATTGTTTAATACCTCATTTTGAATTTTAAATTTAATTTTTTTTAAAATCGCAACCCTTTTGAAACAAGATGGCGAATGAAGCTGGCCAACGAACTCGGTCGAGACATTGGTATGTACTATGTACAGACCAAGTTACATCCAAATAGGTTCATAATTACGCCTGTTGTCGCGTGACAAAAATCAGGTCGTTTTAAAATGTCAGCCACAAGATAAATTCAAAATGCTATTACTCAGCCATTTTTATTAGATATAGACGAAAGAAAAACTGTTCCGGAATCTTTGTATTAAGGTAAAACACATACAAAAAAAATCTTTTTCACTTTCCAATTTTTTTGGTATCTCATTTAAATTTTTTAATTTTTTAATTATTTAATGGCCGCCATTTTGAAACAAGATGGCGGATGAAGCCGGCCGACGAACTCGGTCGAGATATTTGTATGTACTATGTACACACCAAGGTACATCCAAGTCGGTTCATAAATACGCCTGTTATTACGTGAGAAAAATCAGGACGTTTCAAAATGTCAGCCACGCTAGAAATTCAAAATGCTATAACTCAGCCATTTCTTAAGATATAGACGAAACAAAAACTGCTCCCGAATCTTTTTATCAAGGTCAAACACATAAAAAGAAAATATTTTTTCAATTTTTAATTTTTCGGTACCACATTTCAAATTTAAATTTTTCTTAAAAATTTAAATGGCCACCATTTTTAAACAAGATGGCAGATGAAGCTGACCAACGAACCCGGTCGAGACATTGGTATGTACTATGTATAAACGAAGTTACATCCAAATCGGTTCATAAATACGCCTTTTATCGCGTGACAAAATTCAGGACGTTTCAAAATGTCAGCCACGCTAGAAATTCAAAATGCTATAACTCAGCCATTTTTTAAGATATAGACAAAACAAAAACTGCTCCAAAATCTTTGTATAAAGGTCAAATACATAAGAAAAAATATTTTTCCATTTTCAATTTTTTGGTACCACATTTCAATTTTTAAATTTTAAAAAGAATTTTAAATGGCCGCCATTTTGAAACAAAATGGCGGATGAAGCTGGCCAACGAACTCGGTAGAGAGATTGGTATGTACTATGTACACACTGAATTACATCCAAATCGGTTCATAAATACGCCTTTTATCGCGTGACAAAATTCAGGACGTTTCAAAATGTCAGCCACGCTAGAAATTCAAAATGCTATAACTCAGCCATTTTTTAAGATATAGACGAAACAAAAACTGCTTCGGAATCTTTGTATAAAGGTCAAATACATAAGAAAAAAATATTTTTCCATTTTTAATTTTTTGGTACCACATTTCAAGTTTTAAAATTTTTTAAAATTTTTAAATGGCCGCCATTTTGAAACAAAATGGCGGATGAAGCTGGCCAACGAACTCGGTCGAGACATTGGTATGTACTATGTACACACCAAATTTCATCGAAATCGGTTCATAATTACGGAGTTACAGTGTGACATAGGTCAGATATATATATATATATATATATATATAGATATATATATATATATATATATATATAGATATATATATATATATATATATATATATATATATATATATATATATATATATATATATATATCAATTTTGAACGGAGGGTGGTTTCGGGATCTGGGGGTCATGATCGATGAAAATATACCAAAATTTTTTGAAATCGCTTTCCTCCGAACGGCTGCAATAGGTAGCTTTTTTGTAAAGAAAGCTACCTAACACATGTGTTTGATAAAAAATTCATATTTTTCAAAAAAAAGTGCCCCGAAAGCAGGCATATACCTTAATCAAAATAATATTTGACCTACATATTTGTTTTTATAGCCCAAGGAATCTTCAACTAACTGGATTTAGGAAGATGCAGGCCGTTCAATACATGTATAAAATCTTGTTATTCGTAAAAAATCTTCCTTCACTGTTGCAAAAAATGTGTACACGACATTTTTTAAAAGTTCGATAATATTCATTTTAAGAATGTACATGTGTCTCCCAGGATTTAAAGCATTGTATGAAGATATACAAATCTGTATGTTTCAAGTACCTTTTATATTTTTGTTTGTCCTCCAGAGATTTAGTCACTCGTTTATGCTATCCGGTTAAGAAAATTTTCATCCAGAAGTATGTAAATAAATTTTATGCTCTAAACTTTTATCGTTCAGTTTTCGAAGATAGTTGCTTTTGAATAAATATTCAATCTTCTGAAAGTATTTCTGAATTTTACAATCTCCGTTAATCTCGTCTTTTTCTTTCTTCCAGGCATATGCGATATAATGAGTACTGTATTGTAACGTTTTCTAGAATATTGTAAAAGTTTTCTCTGTTAAGGGGACAGTTCCCCTTCAACCAGTCAAAAATGCTAGAAAACTGATTAAATTTCCATACCTTTTCACAAATTAACAAATAAAGCAAATTCAATGAAATTTTTTGAATTGTGAAGTATAGCTTTACTTGTTACAATAAACAAAGCAGATTGGTGAAAAAATATTTAAACTAGGACTTCCCTCAGAGGAATTAGTCTGAGCGATATTGCAAAGAACATAGATTTAATAATAACGTGTGGAAGCAAAGAAAATGAGATGTTATCTTTAATTGTCCATATACTGCGATAAATTGAAATGATGAAAATAAACGAATCGTATCTTATATATAAATCCGTATACACTGTTTAAAAAAGTGGGAAAGCAAACCCTGCAAGACAGTCATGCATGGATATACAATTGAAAGTACGCAATATATTAAAAGTAAAATTGAAAATGAAACACTAAATTATCTTATATCGGAATTTTAGCTGTATAAAATGCTGTCAAGAGCATAATCAGACGCTTCGCACCAATAACGAGTAACTTTAAATGACAAATATATGAAGTTTGAAAAGAATGGACTATACTTTATATGGTGTGTGCTCCCCCGGCATAGTTAATATTGCACAATATCTGTTTTCCACGGATGCAATGAGGTTGTCGATAAGGATTAAGGAATTCTCTCTTCAAAATCTGATATAGTATCAAAGTACCGAACACATCAACAGTGGCATGCAATACGTCGATAGAATGTGTTTTAGATATGCTCTATTGGATTTAAATGATGAGTGTATGCTGTCCATTAACATAAGCTGTATTGTTTTCTTTTCAAACATATTCTGCACAAGTTGAGTTGTATTTAGCACGTATTAAATAAATGAAATCGGCAATGATTGCAGCATAAAGTATGACACAAGATCTGAATATATCGTCTGCATAACCTTTGAGCTGTCAAAGTGTCATTTGAAGAAATTTACAAACCCATACATATTTTTTCAGCAAATCATGCAAGCTAAAACACGTCAATATGAATCCGATTATGAAATTTTACCAGAATAAGTTAATATATAAAAAATCTACTAATGACAATTGAGAATATGACCTTATGATAAAATGCCTAAAAAAATGAATCAGAAAAAAAAAATCATATCAAATATAAAACGGCAGCATTATGAAATATTTAAAGTTTTTATACCTAATAATTCCAAATTAATGGAAATTGAGAAAGCTTTCCGTTCATTTTATCTTTTAAAGTTTCAAATTTTTCAGAAACCATTCATAAAAAAAAAATTATATTTTAGAACTAACCCGAAGCAAAATTTCAAGTTTTTTGGGTTCAGCAGTAACACAGGAATAAAAAAAAATTCGAAACTTTTTTGTTTCTGCAGTGTTTTATGTAGCGACATTTTTAGAAATTGTTCTATTGTGAGAATTTACGTCATGATAACTACAGCCATGTCAATTTTCATGTTTATATTCCTAAGAATTCCATGTACTTCGTCACTTAGATCATCGTTAGATTTTTTTTTCGTTTAGATCTTTTCCGTCTTTCAATTTTTTAGAATTCATTCTACTACGAGCATTTACATCTTAGAAATTACTGTCATGCTAAAGTTCTAGTTTCTAATCCCAACAATATCCCAGAATTTTCAGTATTCCAAATAAGTCATAATTTAGAATCATTCTAGAAATTTTTACGTTTATCTGTCAAATTGAATTTTCGAACCTTTTCACAACGCGTATTTACATCTTAAAAGTAACCACCACACTGAATTTAAATTTATAACCCCAATCAATATCACAGAAATCGCAATTTTCGAACTTTTTTGCTCCTGCAGCGATGTAGTTTGTTGCACTGACATAAAATATAGTCTTTTTTCGGAGCAGATATGGCCACGAACATTTTTTTTAAGTTGGCTATGTAGTTTGAGAGATAACACCTCACAAACGCACAAACATTAATAATATAAACATTTTATAATATCATAACGCTTTATATTATTAGCATAGATGTACAGATACAGAAGTCATTTATCTGTTACAAACTAAAGTACCCGACGTTGCCTAGAATTTGAAGAATGTTTGTTCTGAAAAATCAATTTTAAAATTTAACATACAACATAAAACAAACATAAAAAAGCAGTCGAAGTGCAGTACATAAGAATCAAATGGAAACACAATATAAAAATGTATAAATGCATATAACAGACACAAAATAATACAGCTATAAATGAACTTAATCAATATATCATTGGAGCAATAATGTTAAAATACGCCAATATTTCCATAATCGGGTTTTTATCATGCTTCAATACGTTTTTTCACACTCATATGACGTTATACTATATCCACCACGTCCTTTATATTTCCAATACGACGTAATATTTTCCTTTTTCACGTGGAAACCTTGAAATAGAAAAGTTATGAAGTTATAGTCACTTTCATTTAAATTCGTCAAACTATTTATTTCATTTTCATTTTTCACACGAATATCTTGCAATAGAAAAGTTATGACGTTAATATTCACCTTTTTTTTTTTTTTTAAAGTTCGGCAAACTATTTATTTCATTTTCATTTTTCACGTGGAAATCTTGCAGTAGAAAATGAATTGTTGTAGTAAGAATTTTATTGTGTATTTTAATTGCTGGCAACTGCTATAACGAAAAATGTTTAAATTTGATAAGAAATTGCTGTTAAAATGGTGGTTTTTTATTAATTAAAAATTAACTATAAATTATTTCGATTCCGGATTACTTTTGTTGCCTCGGACGTGTTTACACATGTACGTATCTTTTCACAATTCTGGCTTCCAAACTGTGGATTTGTACAGAATTTCAAACAGACAGATAGACAAATTTTCATTTTTATATATTAGATTATATACAAACATAAATAACTTATCTAATACGTGTTAGCAGATGCATTTTTAAATAAATATATATATATATATAAACCAGTATAATACTTATTCTGTTTTATTTTCATAGTCATTTATATGATTTAACAAAAAATCTCACTTTCTTAACACCGAATGTCGTGCTTTTTTACAAAAATGCCAAAGTCCATGTAACAGCAAAGTACCATGAAAAGCATTAAATGCATGGTAATAAGGTATTTAGAATGCGACATTTACGATCAACCATTACTTGCATTCAATCTTATAGTTTGGAGATAGATTTTTGGTCGACGGGATAACTATGTAGTGCCAAATACTGTACTGCAATTTAACTTAATCTTCTCTATTCTACTATTTTAAGATTTTAAATCTAAACATCGCACATTTTCAATTTTTATACCGTCGTATTGGGGAGAAAAGGTACTTTTAAATGCAATTTGATTGAAAACTGTATCTCAATTTATTTTTGAAACATTAATTTTTTGTAGTTTTTACGCCATTTTTTGTAATTTTTACGCCATAATTTTAGCAATTCAAGTATTCCATTTCTGTAGAAAGTAGGGGGAAAATAGTTGGAAAATAGTAATTATACCTTTTTGTTGCCTTTTTCCGTTAACAACTTTAAAAATATATAATTAAAATATGTGCTATTTTGAAAAAATATAAGTAAATAATTTCTGATAAAATGTGGAGCTATTATAGACGACATCTCTTTTTTTGGATTTGTGTATTATTCAGCGATATCCTCAGCGATAGTCCTATGCGTACTTTACTGTAGAAGTTCTTTAAGATTGGATCATAAATGAAGAATTCTTCAGCGGATACGGATGACGTCATTCTGTACAAAATAAAAGCGTGTATTTTAAGTCTTAAAACTGAAATATGTTTTGTACTATCTATATTTATATATTTTGTTTGTCATCGCAGGTGACACTAAATTCTGAAAAAAACAGACTTCCCCTTTTCTAGTTTTTTTTTCAAATTTTGTGCAATTTCGGCCTCAAAAAGTGAGATTTGTTGCAAAAAGATATAAATAGCTAGGAAAACAAACTGGATGAACGTTTATGCTTATTTTTACAAGTAAATATGGCACAGATGTCATAAACGCACCGAGGTACCTAATTGGCGTCAAAGTGGCCTTACTTTGCCTGGCATGGTAACCAGTGGCGGCTCGTAACTGTCATATTTTGGGGCATTAAATGCATGGCGGGCAGTATTATTTCTTTCTTACCATTATTTTGTGAAAGAAATCATTACCTTGTTTAATGCTCGAATATTCCGCCGACAAATATGACAAAGATTTCTTTTAAAGCAATAGTGGTAAGAGAAGAATAAATTTGGCAGCTATGGATTTAGTGCCCCCCAAAATGCCAGTCACGAGCCACCACTGATGTAACCATACTTAACTCTATTATAAATTGTGTTGTTCTATAATTATATCATTTATTGATTGTTATTTCCTTTTAAAAATAATAGAAAATGTCTTGTTTATCACTTTATTTTGTTTTCATATTGAAATAAAAAAAATAACGTGCAATTATAACACGTTATATGTAACTGGTATTCGAAAACGACGTTTTCGTCAAACTGGCATAAAAAATCACGCCAAACCCGGTGCGTATATGGCATCTGTGACATAAATATAAACATTTTATTTATATATATAATATCATTGCTTTTTATTTACAATTTACTTTTGTTTGTATATAAAAATAGTTAAATGGCTTGTTTACAAAAAAAAAAAATTTATAAATCTTTAAAAAATTGCTTGAGTATATGAAATAATGAATAAGCTGCACGAAAATACGCATAAAAAGCTTATTTGACTCGCCAAACCCATTTTCTCTACCTCGCAAAGGCCCTTATACAGGAAAAGTACCAATTTCATTTTTAAAGACTAAAAAGAAATTAATATAAATGGAAATTGTTTTTTTTAATCATACTTTCATTAAAATTCACAAAAATTTAGAAAAGATATATGTTTTTAAATGCACTAAATAGTAGAAAATTCTTGAAAAAAAAAACCCTTAAATGCTCGGAGTTTAAATTTAATTCGGTAAGTTCCATTATGGAAGATAAAAGTATTTAAATGGAATTTTGCGAAATTAGCCAGTTATCTCCAAGTTGGATTCATATATAAAAACTTTCTTGTTGCCAAATTTCGCGATATTTCGTCATGCTGGCCAAAGTTTGGCGATATCGTGGTAACCCTGTCATTAGTACTTTTCAACAAATACTCATTGTTGAAGCTAATGCTGATTTCTCTACAGAAAATCAAACGTAACCATTAATTCACCCCCCCCCCTAACGTTGTCCCCTTAGTGATCGAATTTTAAAAAATCAATGTCCAATTCATGTATTGCCCCCAGGAATGCATAGGTAATCCAAATTTCAAAACTCTATGTCAACAAGAAGTGGGTGAAAAATGAATCATAAAATTTGAGTGCCACAGACAAATATAATTGTGAGTTAAAAGAAAGCATGTAAAAAACAAGTGAATAAGTGTGATCACAGATCGCACAGAGGGTTTCGTTTAATATTCCTTTCAAAACACTTTTTCCTTTTGAAAAATCGTTTAGTTCCACATTTCGCAACCAGGGGGCGCACTCTATTCTAAATAAACCTCTATCCGAACGAAACTCCGTTTTATATACTATCCGTAGATATATTACTCGAGGGGACTGGGCCGATAGCACCCGAGATAAATAGGCGCCCCTGGTGGTAAAAAGTGGAACTAAAATATGTAAGGCTATGATTTATAATATGAAAGAATGGTCAAATGGGTGTCGGCAAAAGTTGGAAAAGTGCTCCCCCGGTGAAAAGGGCGGAAGTTAGAAAAATTGTTTAAAATACACAAGTTAGTGCCCGGAGGAGTAAATAATATAAGACTTTTTGAAAATTTCATGATTTGCCGTGTGGTTTGAAGTATTCAGCTATACGTATGCAAAAATTCATGTCTCCAACTTAATTAGGGACACCCTTAGAAAGAATTGCTTAAAATACATATGTGGTAGCTCAAAGGGTTAACGTAAGACTTTTTCAAGATTTTATGATTTCTCGCCTGGCGTCAGGTGTTCTCCTATATATATGCAAAATTTCAAATCTCCAATTTAATAAGGGGCTCAGTTAGAAAGAATTGCTTAAAATACGCAAGTGGGGGCCGAAAAGGTTAAATGAACGATTTAAAAAAAAAATTATGATTTGTCGTATGATGTGTGGTGTTCAGCTATAAGTATGCAAAATGTCACGCCTCCAACCTAATTAGGGGTTCATTTAGAAAGAATTGTTTAAAATACACATGTGGGAGCCCAAAGGGTTAAATGTATGGTGTGATATTACTAATAATGTACCTTGATATGAAAGGTATAATTAAATTTGAAGTTCTTTTTAGTTACATGCGTTGTGTATGTTTGCAACAAAACCCTCTGTTCTTTGAGGTCAGCAATTGTAAAAATATAGAAATAAATGAAACTTCTTACTTGGATCGTGTCGTCTGTAAAATAAATGAAGAGGAGACTTGATAACAATATAAATTACATGTTTATTCCATCTTTTTAGAAGAGAAGAAAAAGCTTCCCGTTGGTCACCGTTCATAAATTTTGCCAGTAAAAGCATCTACTCCACTTGAAGATAGATATTTCTTTTAAAAATTAAAGTGCAGCATAAATAAAGAAATTATCAAGAAATAATTTAACCGGAGTTGTTAAAATCGTAGACATGGTTTTCGAAAAACTTTTCACCGGATTCCACATTCATCGGTAGACAGACCGATGGGAGCCCGCAGCCCCGCGATCTTTTTAAAACGAAACTATGTCATGACAGCAACACCAACAAAACAGATTCTGATTTAAAATTAACGGAATTTTTAATTTATAGTAAGAATACGGGGACTTCAAAAGTTACTGAAAGAAAAGATTTAAATCTATTAGAGAATTTAAAATATTAGGTAATGTCTTAATAAACAAATCCGAAAGAAAACATTTAAAAAGCTTATTTTTTATTTGCTCCTCGCACGGCGAATATACACACCTCCGAAAGATCAACATCCATCCAATGCATATGCCGTGAGAGGCTTGCTCCGATGACGTCATCACAATCGTACAAAGTTCAAAGGAGAAGCATCCCATGCCAGGGGCAGCCGAACGTCAGCAAACTTGCCGATGTGCGATCGAAACGAATCGCCCGCGCAAAAATAAATATGGATATAAGTTTAAGGAACATCGATGTATAAGGCCAAAAGAAATAAAAACAGTAACATAATTTAAACACGGTGAGATTTCATCTCACATATGGCTATTTCAAAATTTTATGGTTTGTCATTTGATGTGAGGTGTTCAGCTATAAGTATGACAGATGTCACGCCTCCAACACACTTAGGGGCTCACTTAGAAAGAATTGTTTAAAATACACATGTGAGAGCCCAAAGGGTTAAATGAACGACTTTTTAAAAATTTTATAGTTTGTCATTTGATGTGAGATGTTCAGCTATAAGTATGCAAAATTTCACGCCTCCAACCTAATTAGGGCTTACTTAGAAAGAATTGTTTAAAATGCACATGTGGGAGCCCAAAGGGTTAAATAAACGACTCTATCAAAATTTTATAGTTTGTCATTTGATGTGAGGTGTTCAGCTATAAGTATGCAAAATTTTACGCCTCCAACCTAATTAGGGCTCACTCAGAAAGAATTACTTAAAGTTCACATGTGGAAGCCCAAAGGGTTAAATGTACGACTTTTTCAAAATTTTATAGTTTGTCATTTGATGTGAAGTGTTCAGCTATAAGTATGCAAAATTTCACGGCTCCAACTTAATTAGGACTGAATTTGAAAGAATTGTTTAAAGTACACATGTGGAGCCTAAAGGGTTAAATGTACGATTTTTTTCAAAATTTTATGATTTGTCGTATGATATGTGGTGTTCAGCTATAAGTATACAAAATTTCAAATCTCCAACATGTATAGTTTCTGAGAACGGACTCTGTGACAGACGGACAGACAGAGGAGCGAGACGAATAGGGTTTTGTCAGATGACCGAAACCCTAAAAAATAAAGAAAATAAGAAGAAATGATGCTATAAAGCAAAATATTTTATTAAACATCATATAATTGTTTCTAATTTTCACACGCGAAATATAAAATACGCTTTTGGTGATTAAAAAATGCTATTGATTAAATATCGCAAAATCTCAGATCAAAGTTTTTATGCCTTTTTAGGTGCGTTCGTAATTATATAAATACGTAGCACCTATAGTCGTCGTTCAGTCCGTCCGTCTGTCCGTCCGTCTGTCCGTCTGTCCGTCTGTCCGTCCGTCTGTCCGTCCGTCTGTCCGCATGTAACAGAGCAAAAACTACCCAACCGAATAGTCTGAAATTTCAAATATGTGATTGTTGCAAAATTTTGTCGAGCCATTTCAAATTTTATGAAAATCGGATGTATAGTTTAATTACAGGGACAATCAAAAGTTTTTCTTTACATTACGGCCAATGGGAAAAATTATTGCAAGTGGATTTTAATGATATTAGAGCCTTCCGAATGATCTGAAATTTTAAAGATATAATTGTTGCAAAATTTTGTCGAGCCATTTCAAATTTTAGGAAAATCGGATGTATAGTTTAATTACAGGGACAGCCAAAAGTTTTTCTTTACATTACGGCCAATGGGAAAAATTATTGCAAGTGGATTTTAATGGTATTAGAGCCTTCCGAATGATCTGAAATTTTAAAGATATAATTGATGCAAAATTTTGTCGAGCCATTTCAAATTTTAGGAAAATCGGATGTATAGTTTAATTACAGGGACAGCCAAAAGTTTTTCTTTACATTACGGCCAATGGGAAAAATTATTGCAAGTGCATTTTAATGATATTACAGCCTTCCGAATGGTCTGAAATTTTAAAGATATAATTGTTGCAAAATTTTGTTGAGCTATTTCAAATTTTAGGAAAATCGGATGTATAGTTTAATTACAGGGACAGTCAAAAGTGTTCCGAAAAAAATATTGGAAGTGCATTTTAATGATGTATCAGACTATGCACGTTATGAAGTGCAAAAAATTATACATTCAGTACAATATGGGGTGCAAAAAATAATTTTAAAACTAGTTATAGTACGAACGCACCTCATTTGCCACGTTTGACGAGCAATTTCCAACTTGTTTTCTTTTAAATGGAAAAACATATTTCTTTTCCTGTTTGATTAAATTTAAATATGTTTTATGGCACTTCATTATTACTGCGTGCGTTTTTTAGGTGCGTTCGTAATTATATAAATACGTAGCACCCATAGTCGTCGTTCAGTCCGTCCGTCTGTCCGTCCGTCTGTCCGTCTGTCCGTCCGTCTGTCCGCATATAACAGAGCAAAAACTACCCAACCGAATGGTCTGAAATTTGAAATATAAGATTGTTGCAAAATTTTGTCGAGCCATTTCAAATTTTATGAAAATCGGATGTATAGTTTAATTACAGGGACAGTCAAAAGTTTTTCTTTACATTACGGCCAATGGGAAAAAAATATTGCAAGTGAATTTTAATGATGTTACAGCCTTCCGAATGGTCTGAAATTTTAAAGATATAATTGTTGCAAAATGTTTTCGAGCCATTTTAAATTTTAGGAAAATCAGATGTATAGTTTAATTACAGGGACAGTCAAAAGTTTTTCTTTACATTACGGCCAATGAGAAAAATTATTGCAAGTGCATTTTAATGATGTTACAGCCTTCCAAATGATCTGAAATTTTAAATATATTAAATAATTGTTAAAAAATTTTGTCGAGCCATTTCAAATTTTAGGAAAATCGGATGTATAGTTTAATTACAGGGACAGTCAAAAGTGTTCGGGGAATGGGAAAAAAAATATTGGGAGTGCATTTTAATGATGTTAAAGACTATGCACTTTATGAAGTGCAAAAAATTATACATTCCGTACAATATGGGGTGCAAAAAATAATTATAAAATTTGTTATAGTACGAACGCACCTCATTTGCCACGTTTGACGAGCAATTTCCAACTTGTTTATTATTATTTGCTCCATGTGTTCAAACCAGTTGTTTACGAAAACATCTACCGGTGAAAGTGACGCACACCAAATATCTGTGACGTATGCAGATAAAATGTGCTTTTTTATCAGTTTTTTAATATAATTTTTAAAGGATTTGGAAGTAATTGTTCATAGTAGGTGCATTCAGTAGGTGACTCTCATATGTACCTTTTGGTGCAATCAGAAACGAAATCCGACAAATATTTTTTGAGTTATGCTTGACGAAAGATTTTTATTAGGCTTTTTTTTAGTAGGACATGGCATTAATATCCATCGTAGCTGTTATGTGACCAGACAGTAATATTGCGCTGAGTATTAGATTTAGCTTAGCTCAGACAATTAATTAGGAAAACTTAATTAATTAACCTACTGTTAGGTAGCTTTCATTACAAAAAGCTACCTATTGCAGCCGTTCGGAGGAAAGCGATTTCAAAAAATTTTGGTATATTTTCATCGATCATGACCCCCAGACCCCGAAACCACCCTCCGTTCAAAAGTTGATATATATATATATATATATATATATATATATATATATATATATATATCCATATATATATATATATATCTGACCTTTGTCATACTGTAACTCTCAAATTTGTGAACCGATTTGGATGAAATTCGGTATGTACATAGTACATACCAATGTCTCGACCGAGTTCGTTGGCCAGCTTCATCCGCCATTTTGTTTCAAAATGGCGGCCATTTAAAAAATTTTAAAAAATGTTTAATTTGAAATGTGGTACCAAAGAATTGAAAATGGAAAAATATTTTTTTCTAATGTATTTGACCTTTATACAAAGATTTCGGAGCAGTTTTTGTTTCGTCTATATCTTAAAAAATGGCTGAGTTATAGCATTTTGAATTTCTAGCGTGGCTGACATTTTGAAACGTCCTGAAATTTGTCACGCGATAAAAGGCGTATTTATGAACCGATTTGGATGTAACTTCGTGTGTACATAGTACATACCAATGTCTCGACCGAGTTCGTTGGCCAGCTTCATCCGCCGTTTTGTTTCAAAATGGCGGCCATTTAAAATTTTTAAAAAAATTTAAATTTGAAATGTGGTACCAAAAAATTGAAAAGTGACAAAATATTTTTTTCTTATTTATTTGACCTTGATACAAAGATTCGGGAGCAGTTTTTGTTTCATCTATATCTTAAAAAATGGCTGAGTTATAGCATTTTGAATTTCTAGCGTGGCTGATATTTTGAAACGTCCTGATATTTGTCACGTGATAACAGGCGTATTTATGAATCGATTTGGATGTACCATGGTGTGTACATAGTACATACAAATATCTCGACCGAGTTCGTTGGCCAGCTTCATCCGCCATCTTGTTTCAAAATGGCGGCCATTTAAAAAAATTAAAAAAAATTAAAATTTAAAATGAGATACCAAAAAATTGGAAAATGAAAAAGATTTTTTTCGTATGTGTTTGACGTTAATACAAAGATTCCGGAACAGTTTCTGTTTTGTCCATATCTAACAAAATGGTTGAGTTATAACATTTTGAATTTCTATTCTGGCTGACATTTTAAAACGACCTGATTTTTGTCACGCGATAACAAGCATATTTATGAACCGATTTGGATGTTACTTGGTCTGTACATAGTACATACCAATGTCTCGACCGAGTTCGTTGGCGAGCTTCTTTCGCCATCTTGTTTCAAAAGGGTTGCCATTTAAAAAAAATTAAATTTAAAATTTAAAATGAGGTATTAAAAAATTGGAAAATGAAAAAGATTTTTTTATGTGTTTGGCGTTGATACAAAGATTCCGGAGCAGATTTTGTTTCTGAAAATTTGTTCTTTTGTTTATATCTTAAAAAATGGTTGGATTATAGCACTTTGAATTTCTAGTATGGCTAACATTTTGAAACGATCTTTATTTGTCACGCGATAACACACGTATTCGCCTATTTCCATGTAAGAAGGTATGTGGATAGTATACATCAACATCTCAGCCAAATATAAGTTACTTTAAATAAAAGCAGCTTGGATAAAGCTGACCAATTTCACGAAATTCTCATTCATAATGATTTAGTATTGATAAAAAATAGTATTGAATCTCCTATATTCGGTTTTCACAAAATTGAGCTTCTTGTGTTTGAATAATATAAGTTGGCATTTTTAAAATAAGGAATTTGAAAGCTACCTCTTCCTCCCGGCACTGGCCGGAAGGACTTTTTTTTTTTGTTTTCGTAATTGCCATATATCAGTGCGCGCATGATTTCGCAAAAACTATTAAAGATAATGGGTTGAACTTTCTGGAGTGCATTAATATTACACTTCTGCATAAAATGAGCTAAAATCTTAGAATTATCTTAAATAATAAAAATGTTATTACAGAAAATATGCGAGAAATTTTACAGATTTTATTTTTTTTAATTTTATTATTAATTATACATATATATATTATAAAGGACAAACATATCTGTGCGTAACGCATACGTCATTTTGCGAATGGCAACACTTTGAAATTTGAAGTAAAATTTTGGTTTTGCAATTTTCTCTACTGAAAATTTTTAAACTTCTAAACATCGCACATTTTAAATTTTTACACCGTCATATAAGGAAAAAAATGCTCTTTTAAATGCAATTTGTTTAAAAACTGTATCTCAATTTATTTTTGAGATATTAATTTTTTGTAGTTTTTAATACCATTTTTCTAATCGTGGCAACAATAGTACCATTTCTATTGAAAGTAAACGGAAAATAGTCGAAAATACGAGATACTGTATCTTTTTGTTGCCATTTTCACATAAAACCTGAAAAAAGGTTGAAATTAAAATATGGGCTATGTCAAGAATGGAGTTATGAATAAAGAGGAGGAGACATACAGTGTACTGTCTACGAGTTGCGAGTGAAGTAACTGAGGAGGTTGTCACAAGATGGCGGATGCTTTTTTTTAAATAGGATCTTAAGTTTCCGTTACCACCAGGGCAAACATCCCACCAGTAAAATTAAATAGAAAATTTCGTCTTATTTAAGCGTCTTATTCATGGAATTTTTATCTCACAAATGTCGTAAAAATTTCTATTTGTTTTAACTGGTGTCACTATGCCTGGTAAAACTCTCAGTTTGTTTCCCTGGTTGTCACAATATGGCGGAAACGCAGTGCCTAACTACCGCCAAAGTAAATTCCTACCAGTAAAAATGAAAGTCTGTTTCTACCTTTATTTATGACTGAAATTTTGTAACAATAAGGCGTTCAAATAAGTTGAAAATTTCCATTTAAATCTACTGGTGGAAGTTTCTACCGGCGGTTAACGACTGCTGCAATAGCGGTTACAGTTGAAGCTTCACTATTTTAAGCATATGTCAGTTCCTCTTTATTAATAGTTCCATGATGTCAAGAATATTGTCTTTTATTCCGTGATAATGACGTCATATACATACTTTTCTATAGTCGAAGTTTAAGGCGGGATTGTAAAAGTGGATTGTTTTCGCGTATGCAAATGACGTCATTTTATAAAAAAGCGTGTATTTTAATTCTTAAACCTGAATTATGTTTTGTAGAAGTGCGTCATTTTCACAGCCCAGCTGCTTTGAAATTCTTCAGAGGTGAAAATGCTTCAGTTTTGAAAGTAATGTAATCGAAATTACACATTGATAAAACGTAATGTTTTACAAAAATTTAGAGTGTCTTTATAAAAGAGAGGTGACATGCAAATAATAGCGATTTATATTAGAGAAATTGATGATGCTCGCCTGGATGGATTTGTTTCTCTGAGTTAGACAAGCAAACAAATAATTCGAGTAGAAACTATATTAATACATGGAAATTATTCCAGAGGGAAACATTCGCCTTGGATACAATATTTCAAATGAAAATCAAATTTCGAAGTAATTGCTTAATAGGCGTAAAGGCCAACATAGTGAAAAAGATTCCAAGCCGGGACTCGAACCCGGGCCATCAGTATAGCGCACTGAAGTTCTACCGACTAAACCACTTGGAACGATGCCCAGCAAGGAAAATTTCTCACTATTATATGTTGGCAAGGCTACAAACGCAGCACAAGATGGAATATTTACCGTGAGCCACCAACATGGGGCAAACACGGAATATAATTAAATCCATGCTATCGATGCTGGATTTAATTATATTCCGTGTTTGCCCCATGTTGGTGGCTCACGGGAAATATTCCATCTTGTGCTGCGTTTGTAGCCTTGCCAACATATAATAGTGAGAAATTTTCCTTGCTGGGCATCGTTCCAAGTTGTTTAGTCGGTAGAACGTCAGTGCGCTATACTGATGGCCCGGGTTCGAGTTCCGGCTTGGAATCTTTTTCACTATGTTGGCCTTTACGCCTATTAAGCAATTACTTTGAAATTTGATTTTCATTTGAAAATAATTCGAGGTTTAAAATAATATCATGTTCTTGAATGTTTTATCCAAAATTATCTCGAACAATAAAATGTTTGCTATTCTTTAGGACATTCTGCTATAATTTTATCAAAATGACATAATTTGCTTAATTTAATTTTTCCTAATTTTATATAATCTGTATATTTAAAACACAAGTCTGTTTTTTAGTCATCTGTCCAGATCTTTCTGCTGAACCAATTTTACTTATATTTATATATATTTAACTGAAAGTTGTTCATTTTTAATTGTGATCGCACTATCTGTTTTTATTTAAATATCCCCACTTTCATATTTTAATTTTAAAAGCATTTTATGAAATTTCTTCAAAATGGTGAAAATTAGATAGCTTTCATTTTTGCAGAAAAGAGAGAAATAATGAGGTATTTTTATCTTCATTCATACCATTTTCTGATAAAAATCCAAAATTGTTGATAAAATTGTTCTATAGGGTTTAGTGGCGCAAAATCCCATAGGAACATAATATCATATTAGGGGCATAACGGAAAATGACATACTGCTTTTGAGAACACGCATTTTTCCTCATAAATTTTCTATATTGTATTTCCTTCTGCGTGTGTACTGATACTAAGTTTCAGAGACTAGACGAAATGCTTATTTAAATGAAAATTAAGTCATATTTAAAAGAAAACGATCATTTTCGTAGATAAAACTAAATATTTTAACACAAATGCGTCTAAAAAACATAAATTACGGAAATTTTTACTCTCCGGAATTGAGATTATAATCTCAAGTAAAGAGTGCGTCTGTTCACATAAAAGATGTTGCTGACAATTGTGACTTCAAGTTTTGAAATAAAATGATTTTAAAATGATCAAACGAAATACAATTTTATTGAAAATGATGAATATGGATATGAGAAGTGCATATGCAAATTTTGAGAAGGTGACCATTTTGAGAAGGTTACCAAGCATAAGAGCCTCAATTGATAACCACATCCTAATAACTGATCTTTATTATATTTTACTGATTATGTATCTATCTATATTATAAAGAACAAACGTATCTGTGCGTAACGCTGACATCATTTTGTGAATGGCAACACTTCACGATCAAATTTCGATCTTGAAATTTTCGCTACTGCAATTTTTTAATCTTCTGACCATCGTACATTTTCAATTTTTGTCGCATAAAGAAAAAAAATTTCTTTCAAATGCAATTTGTTTTAAAACTGTATCTTAATTGAATGATTTATTATGTTTTCTAAAATAATTTTTAAGCATGGTTTTTTAAAAGTTTATCTTATCACGTTCCGGTTTCAATACATGATAATAATAAACATTTTGCACATAAAGCAACAAACATTGTTCAACATTTGTTTCTGACTATTTTTTACATAACGAAATTAATACTTCTTTTATAAACAAATAAAAAAATAAAATTAAAAAAACCCACCAATCTAATATATTTGCGAAAGACAAATTAACGAAATTAACACTTCTTTTATAAAGAAATAAAAGAATAATATTGAATAAACACAAATCTAACATATTTGTAATCGTACAATTTAAATTTTAGATCATTTAAATAGGATTTTTTTCTTCAAATGGAATTTGTTTGCAAAGTTCATCTCAGTTTACTGATTGCCTATGATTTTAGAAGCAATTTCAAAGCATGAAATATTTTTCAATTTATCTATATCGCGCGGAGCTTGATTACGAAAGATTAATCCGTTTGCCTTTAAAACAAAATAAAGAGTTCATCATTTTCTTACGGCTAATAACCATTAAAAAAAACTTCTCTATCAATAAATAAATAAAACACAAAGTCAACAGATATGTGCAAGCTCTGAAATTACCAGAATATAAAAGGATGCATAAAAAAGTAGCAAAATCTTGGACAAATAACTCTTAGCATGCGTCTAATAAGAAATTATCGCTTTTGATAAATTTCGAAAATTTATTTGATTGTATAATTCTAATTTTTATATGAAAAATGCTATTTTAATGTAAGTGGGCAATCTAAAAAAAATTAATGCATATAAAAAAAATATTAGTTTTCAATTTAAAAAGATGTTTTCACCTATATTCTTTTACCCGGGAAGCCCGGGTACGATCTCCTAGTTATAAATAAAGATAATTCAAAGATTTTAATTCATTATGTTAAGCGGAGTATTATCTTTAAATTAACATATCTTTAAAGTTAATAAATTAAAATGAATACGAGATATCATGCTCGCAGTGATATATAGTAATTATGAAAACAAAAAAACAGTAGGTTACCTAATTAAGTTTTCCTAATTAATTTAAATATTTTTCATCAATCTGTTTTACTTATGGTAACAAGTAAAGCTGTACTTAACAATCGGAAAAATTTCATTGAATTTTCTTTATTAGTTAGTTTGTGAAAAGATATGGAAATTGAATAAGTATTCTATCATTTTTGACCGGTTGAAGGGGAACTGTCTCCTGAACTTCGACATGCATATATCTTTACTGGCGTTTTTTGCTATGTTTTTAATTTATCTCAGTTATACAGTAGGGTAGACCGGGGCTTATTGGCCCCTTTTTTTTGCAATGTTATTTTTTTCTTTATAATATTTTTTTTTTTTTTAGTTTATATATTGAGCGTATCTTAAAGTATCACCATCACGTATGGCAAAATTTGAAAAATACCTCTATAATAGCCTAAGTCATATGGCTATCATCAACAGTTCCGGGCTGACCACTTCGCTTTTTATATGCCAGGCGGCCATTTTTGGTACTTGGCGCAGGTGATTAATCGCCAAATATTGTTTCATCGCTATCATTTCATCTATGTTATAACAGTTCAAGTCATGTGACTGTCATAAACAATTACGCTTTTCATATGGGAAGCCATTTTCAATCAAAATTATTTTTTCGGATAAAATTAACATAAAAGTTGCAATGATCGCAAAGAATTCTCGTTACTTTAATGTTAGCTGGGTAAAAATCTCGCCAATAGCATTTTTTAACTCGCCAGTTAGCATTTTTTATTTCTCGCGTGGTAAATTAAAATAATGCTTTGATGTTTAAATTAAATGTCATGGTTTATGGTATCAGTTTTTTTTTTTAATAAGTAAAAGCCATGAATTTTAAATTTTTCAGTTTTAAATTAAAGTTGTGTATTTTAAATAAAATGAGTGAAAGGATTATATTCTAAAGGAAATTAATAAAATGTGAAAAAATGCGACAGGAACAATGTTTGGCAGTTTATCCTCTGCGTCCGGCTAACATAAATATACCGAGTTCTTGGTTTTTCTATCAGAATCTTTCAATATGGCGAATTGTTGAATTAAAGGAGTAAATTAAGTTATGAATAAAAATAACATATACAATGCTTAGCAGACACCAAACTGGTCGTCAAGGGGGCTAGTTAATTAATAGTTCTTATATGAAGCTCAGGAGGACATTAAGTCACTGGACCATCTGGGCATGTAGGAGATGCTATGCAATTTTAGTAACAACTAGGGGGCTCGGCCCCCTACGAGCTACGCTCGCCAACCCCCGTCCAGACACCGCAGACTCTAAAATGCACGCTAATTTGATCAGCTTTAAAAAGATTTCGAAAGATTGAATTATAATTTAAAAAACAGTGGCGATCTCCCTATAAACGAATTTCTATTCATTTCTCTTTGATTGGGGAATTTTAACGCCAAATCCGCTGCGGTACTACTTGATTATCCTGTCGACCAATTTCGCCAAATAAATCGCCAAACCACTTGCCAAATTATACAAATTGATATAATTTTTATTTTAAATAACGAAAGAACAAATAAATTCGTACAACATTAATAAAAACACAAATAAAACGTCGAAATAAAAATAACTTGATGACGTATACACGTTTAAAATAATAAAACTTTGTAAAAAATCACCATGGTGATTTTTTACAAAGTTTTATTATTTTAATTGCTTCATATCGCCAGTTTTCGGTGCTGTTTCGCTGTATTCGACGTATACACGTGTAACAACATTTCAAAATAAGCTAATATAAAAGGAATTAAGTAAAGAGAGTCTTTGTCTCCTGGTATTTTTTAACAAAGCGAAAAGAAAGTTCTTTTAAATGAGACATTTTACATTAATTCTCAAAATATCAAATAAATGTCTAGCGCAATTTCTAAATTTAAACTTTTTTGCAATATTATATTGTGTTCATTTTATGTAATAACTATAATGTGACCTAAATATGACGTAATTTCTCCTAAGACTTCTAACGCATGTTAATGAATTTATTATTTTACAATATCTTATTACTTTTAAAATTCACGTGTATACTTTTTATGACGTAATTTTTAATAAGTTCCTGCTTTTTATACGTAATTATTTAATTCTAATTTGAAAGTTTTTTTCCTGTTTATAATAGTCACGTGTAAATAAATTTTTAATTTGAAGCAAACATTATTGCTTGCGCTTTTTATACAGTTGGCAGCAGTTTAAATTAGTACAATTTTCTGAAATCTGTAAAAAATATCTCTAGAAATGCTGAAAATTTGAATTTAAAATAGAAATAAAACCTGAAAAAATGAGTCAAAATAAAAAAATTAATGCAATCTGCACTCCGGCAAATTCTAATGCATAAAATGATCTAAAAATGATTACACTGCCATGTATAGTTTTTGCTGCTATAAAACTTTTTTAGTGGAACGGTTTTGTCCAACTTTAGCATTAAATAACTCTTAAAATAATTCTTCGATTTGAAAACTGTCTGCATCAGCGTGTTTATCAAACATTTCTGTATAAAACCACCGATTTTCATATTTTTGTATGCATTATTTTTGTTAATATTAACGAAGAAAGGCCTCCGGTCACAAACAAATCAAAACCGGCGGCGGCGGCGGCGGCGGTGACAGCGGTAGTTACTTTTTTTTAGAATAGAGAGATAGTAGAAATTAATCCATTCTCACAAATATCCAATTTCATTTTATTTTATGTTTGCCAGATTTTCATTATGCATGAGGTCTCGTGACATTATTTACCAAGTTATTGTTTTTAAAAATTTTTTGCGAAAATATTTCTATCAAGAATGATTTTGAAAATTTCGTCGTTTTTGCGATGAAGCGTTCGTCAACCTAAATAAATATTTTATCCCTTTTATAGCATTTTTTAGCTTAGTCTGTTTCTTAGATGTTATTATTTTTTTTAAATAAAAAAACTTGCAATTACGTCTTTTTAAAAGTTTAAAATATTCGCTAACAGATAGAAAATAATCCATACATAGGAAATATATAGCATTTAACTGTTGTAGTTTTGCACAACATAATATTTTAGCCGCATATCTGTATTTCTAGCCCATTCTATAAACTTTCACCATATTGTTTTTTGAAGGTGTTCTTATATCCAATTATTCAGTGAGTACAATAAAATCTTCCAATTCTTAAATATCCTCTTCGCTTTTGTAAACAAAATGTACGCTGCTTTCTTGGAAGCATTAGGTAATATTCTTTTGAAGAATCTGCATGCATACCCGAGAACATATACTATTGTACGAGTATAAAGACATACGAAAATGTATCCTTTAAGTGTCTCCTTTTTTATTATTTAACCTCGAACGATTTAGTTATTATATCTTTATCCAGAAGTATGCAAACATTATATTTTCGCTCTAAGCTTACATTGTTGTGAATTATTCTGAACAAATACTGTAAAATCTACAATTGTGTTTTGTAGGCAATATAACTTTTAGAATGCTTACGAATTGTCTCAAAAATATCGACTTGAAGTTTCAGTTTTCAAATATTTATAAATCTTAAACGTAAGATAGAATTTACTATCACAGTTATTAGTATGTTATGAACTTCAATAAATATTACTTTAATTTTTTTTTACATTGCTTAACCTTGGCATATTTTCTTACAAGGAGAGGGCCAACCTTGTTAATCACAGATTTTGATTATTTTAATATATGTTATAGGGTAGACACCCCTTAGTGTCATTTTCAATGGATTTTATCCAATGCCCCTTAGTTCTTGAAAAACCAGGGGGTCTAATATTAGTAGACAACTTAAATACTTACTTCGCAGCAAAACTGACAGGTTAGTCGTAGCTCAGTTGGCATGGCATATGCCGGCTGATCCGAGGGCCCGGGTTCGATACCTGAATGCGCTACATTTGTTTTTCTCATTTTTTGTTTTATAAACATAGTTGTAATTATAATTTAATAATTTCAATTAAAAATTTTAACACCAAACATTAATTATAATGTTAACAAACTTAAATTTATCATTTCTTATTAGTAAACAATTATATCTCATCCATTAAAGAGGTTTAAAAAGAAATTGGATCTATTATTGAATGATAAAAATTCCAAAATCGTGACAAATTCTGTTGTGGTGCCATCTAGTTATGATAAAAAAAAGGAATATTCAAATAAAATAAAAGCAGAAAAAAGATAAAGGGGAAAGCAAAATAATTGAAAGTGCAAGCATACTTATTACAAATTTAAAAATCTTTAATATGCAAAAAATCGGTTGTAATTTAATTCTGATGCTAATTTTTAATATGATTATGCTTGTTACTTTAAAAACAGAATAATAGTATTATCTCATTGACTTCCTTTGTTAAAGCAATGCGTAAATAATGTTTCTTTAAAATCACGAATTGACACAATTGCTCAATATCATTGCATCGATAAAGAATATATAAAATACATTTTAAAAGTGATTTTTTATAAAAAAAAAAAAATAACAGTTTTATGATGTTTTATTACAACTATTCAGTTAAAAGTAAAAAAATTAAATAGGTTTAAATTATAATTGATATACAATATTAAAAATTTTAATTGACAGTGAGATTATTAGGTTACACTTACAAGTAAATTTATAAAACAAAAAATGAGAAAAACAAATGTAGCGCACTGAGGTATCGAACCCCGGCCCGCCAATCAGCCGGTTAACACCATACCAACTGAGCTACGACTGACCTGTCACCCTTGCAGCAAAGTAAGTATTTAAGTTGTGTACTAATATTAGACACCCCGTTTTCTCAAGAACTAAGGAGCATTGGATAAAATCCGTTGAACCTGAGACTAAGGGACCTCTACCCAACAACATATATTAAAATAATCAAAATCTGTGATTAACAAGGTTGGCCTTCTCCTTGTTAGATTTAACAATATTAACTTCGCTCCGTTTTTAGCACGTTAAGCGCCACGTCAGTCACCGGTGACTGACACTGAACTTTCCGTTTAGAACGCGTCATTCCCCGATGACTGACGGTCTAAAATATGATATAAAACTAAAAATATACATATTGTTTTAAATAATTACTGAAAATTTATTTAAAATTTACTTACCTTTTATTTATTACACGATTACACTTTCTTAAAAATTACTTAAAATATTGTAAATTTTTTCAGCTTCAGTGTCAGTCACCGTGGTACCCAACGTGTTAATTTCAGTCAATCAGGGTAACTTTGAACCATGGGGTGTAACTTTGCACCACCTCCTATTTTTCAATATTTTTGACTCTAAAAGACTAAATAAATTCCAGAACTGTGCTCTGTTGGCAAGGTTCTAAACTGGGATTTCTACTCTTTATTTTAGAAAATAAATTAGCAACATTATGCGCAATTAATTGCATCATCTAACTATTTTTGTGAAGTACTGTTTTCAAGTTAATTTTGCATGCTGTTTTGAAGTTGCTGTAATCCAATTAAATTTTCATAGTAAGTAACAATATACTCATTTATCAGACATATTATTATCTAATTGTTGTAAATGTGTTAATATTTTGTGATTATTTATTTATTAATAGTTAATAAAGTGTAAAATAAGAAAGCACTAGCATTTTACCGCATTTTCAGGGTAACTTTGAGCCGGCTCAATGTTACACTGATGCTTATAATTTACTGATTATAAGTGCTACTGTCGAAAATTTCCCATATTTGCACGTATATTTTATATAAATGCCGAAAGTGTGCATTAGATATGACATGTAAATATTTTTACAAGTATGTGTAAAATACATAAAGTTCATTTAGAGGCCTGATTAGGGGCGGAGCTACTCAAATTTGACTTTTCATACGTTCGATGTTTATTATTCTTGTTTGAATAATACTAGTACTTGTATGTATTGCTGTAACTATGAATATATTATAGAGTTAAAACATTGAAAATTGTTTTTCACTGCATTTTTATGTTTTATATGAACAATAAACGGGTTTTTTAATTTCTAAATGTTCATGGTTCTCTTCTTCCACTTTTCTTATGCCTGATATTTGTTGTAATATCATAAATTATACAAATCTTGTGATATTGGGAAATGTAAATTCGCAGTCTTTACATATCTGAAAACATTTTTTTTTGGTGCTTAAAGTTGTCCTGACTACAATACTTTTTTTTTATAATTAATTTTTTTATATAAAAATTTATCATATGGTGCAAAGTTACCCTAAATGGCTGGGTAACTTTGAACCAGGCTAAAAATCCATTTTTTATTGCTTTTATCCTTATTATTCCTTAATTTTTTACAGTCAAACAATAATTTAGGATCATTTTTTCTCTTTTATGCCCCTAGTTGCAACAATATTCTTCAAATAAGAGTGTGGCATATGAAAATACAGAAAATGCGTATCAATGTTACCCCGATTGACTGTAATGAATTAATGTTTGTTTTATTTAAACAATGTATATAAGTTTTTCTCAGTCTTGCGTAATTTATTAGTCTCATATGTGTAATTCGCTTCTGTATTTTTACACAACATAATATTTTAGGCGCATATGCATATTTTTAGCCCATGTAAACAGACTGTCATCGTGTTGATTTTTGCAGTTCCTCATTTCTCCCAAGTATCTATTGAATGTAATAAAATCTTTCAATTCTTAAATGTCCTCATCGCTTTTGTAAACAAAATGTACACTGCTTTCTTTGAAGCGTTAGGTCTTAAATGTAAGATTGAATTTCCTACCACAGTTACTAGCATGTTTTTAACCGACTGCCAAGAAGGTTTATGTGTTTCACATGTATCTGAGTCTGTGGATTTCCTTATACCCTCGAAAGGTCCCAACGGCTGGATGGATTTTAATGAATGAGGTCTCCATCGATTCGTCTTAACCGTCCGATGGTTATAGGCTAGGATTTGTTTTTATAAATTCAAAATGGCGGCCTTAAAATACAAAATGGCGTTAGAGACGAAAAACATTTTTACGCGTCCTATTGAGTGGCATATTATTGAGCCGGAGATTTATTGCTGGAAAAAATTTCTGAGACCAGAAAAATCATTTTTTTTGATCTAGTTAATTTATGTTAACCCTTTCCGGTACACTGTGCCCGTGTCGGGATACCTAATTTTAATTCCAAACTTACGAATGGCACCAAGAATATTTTAGTAAAATTTTGCTTTTATAATAAATAGTTAAAATAACGTGCTTTTGATTTCTAGAAAAGTCGTTTTAAAATTCCGGTGTCAGTCAAACATTTCTTCATTTTACAACAAGAATTGTCCGAGCCGGAAAGGGTTAAATTTCAGATCATTAACTCTTTGCACTCTTATGTCCAATTTGATTGGACATCATTTTTCTTTGAAAAATTTGTTTTTGACACCAGCAATAATGGAAAATAAAATTTGCTTTATTTAATTACAACATTTTTGATATTGTGTACTTGAAGGAAACTTTTTAAAAAGTGGTATAAACCGAATAAAACTTGCGTAGGAGACGCCCGAGTCGAAAGGTTGAAATGGAATGTCAACTATGGTATGCCAACTGGGTTGGCAACTAAGTCTCCGCCGTTTTTTTTTTTTTGTTGTTGTTGTTGTTGTTTTTTTAAGTTTATTTTGCAATAAAAAATAACAAGTAATTAATCAACAATGTATGTCCCTTGTTATTTACAACTTCTTCCCAACGTTCAAAAAGATTTTCAACACCTTGTTGGTAGAAATACCCCGGTTTCGACTCGAAAAATTCATCTAACCAAGCTCTCAATTCTGCATTATTATTGAACGAATCTTCGCGCATAGCATTTGATAGAGATCGAAAGAGGTGGAAATCCATTGGCGCCAAATCGGGAGAGTACGGCGGGTGCGGCAGCACTTCCCAGCCATGCGTTTGAATGGCTTCCTTGGTCATATTTGCGATATGAGGGCGGACGTTGTGCATCAAAAGAACTCCATGCTGACAATTAGGTCTTTTCTCTTGAATAGCCGTGTTGAGTCGTTTCGATTTGTCGAACATAGAGTTCCGCGTTGACTGTTTGGTTCCGTTCAAGCAATTCGTAATGGATAATCCCTTCCCTTACCCACCGTGCGCACAACATAGTTTTACGTGGATGAAGATCTTGTTTAAGGCGCGGTGTTGGTAATTTACCGGGGCTAAGCCATGTCTTGCGCTGCTTCATATTAATGTACAGGCACCATTTTTCGTCGCCAGTAACGATTCGGTAAAGAAATCGTTGCTTGTGTCCATGAGTTGAGCTGTGACGAGCAAGCAAACCAGCGGAGATTGTGGCTCGTTGATTTTTGTTGTTGTCACTTAAAGCATGCGGAACCCACCCATGCTCCACGCATCTGAACCTTTTCCATCGAGTTAAGATGTTTCTCTGTAGCAGTGTGGGAGAATTTCATTTTCTCTGCGAGTTCCCCTGTTGTTTGACGGGAATTTTCGTGCAAAAGTTGATTTAATCGCTCTTCATTGAACTCAATTGGACGGCCAGAACGAGTTGCGTTTTTGATGTCAAAATTTCCATTTTTGAACTTCTCATACCAATCACGAGCGGTTCTTTCAGCTATGGCACCCTCACTGCACACAGCACAAATCTCGCGAGCAGCTTTTGCGGCCTCGCAACTTCGATTAAATGTAAGGAGGAAGATGCGTCGAAAACGCCCCCTTTTCTCAACTTGACACTCCTTTTAATAGATCTGTTTTTTAACACAAATCAACTCTATCCAGAAAACAAAGTATAGATTCCGGTAGAAAACTCCTATTTAAAAAAAACTGCGGGAACTTAGTTGCCAACCTAATATATCACACTAAGAAAAAAAAAAAATCAAAATTTAATGTATGTTATATTATTTCAAATATTATTTGTAAAAATTTGTTTGATGATGATTAGTAAAGATCTAAGATGAGAAAAATAAAGGTCTTATTCGCATTAATTTGTATGGTATAAAACAAACATTAAAACACAGAATTCTCGCATAATGGCTTTTCCACAAATGTGAATTTGTTCTATAACATCTGTTTATTTTTTACCTTAAAATAAAAAAAAACCTAATTGCATATTTTATACAGAAATCTTATAATTATTCAATTTCTGCAATAAAAAAATAGGTGTTTTATTGATGGTTTTTCCAACTATTAAGCGACCGTTAACCCTTTAAGACCCGATGGATTTGTAAACAAAACTTGTCATGCCTGTAGAAAGTAAAATATGGGCTGGAACCGCTACTTGTTGATAAAAAATGATACTTTACTCAATCTGCTAACCAGAACGATAATTCAATTTGAGTTTTTATTACATACGACTCAGAAGCAAGCATTTAAATGAATGTCTAACTCGCACGATCGTGCGGGTTGGGTCTTAAAGGGTTAAGTGGTTAAAGTTGTCTACAGACAAAACTATTGTTCAGAATGTTGTGAGTTTTTGTGGAGGACATAATAAATGTATGGGAATTTATTTGAGCGAAACAAATAGCTCAAAATTTCGACGCCAGAGGGCGTTTTTTAACGACTTTCACATTTAGCATACAGTTACGATAGTTTACAAATTTTATTACAACCATACATGATCCACATGACGGTCATCATTTTTGGATACCATCTTTAATCGTATGATAACATGTTCAACAGTTGACCTCAGTGTGTTCTGAGATAGGCTAAGAACATGTCGTGAAATGCTGTTTTAAGATCAGATAAAGTTAATAAATAAAATTTCTAAACTATCGTAAATGTATGCCAATTGTGTATTTCATGAAAAATCACGCTCTGTTTGTGAAATTTTGAACGAACTGTCTTTTTCGCTTAAACAAATTCCCATCCTATAATTACGTCTTTCCTAAAATTTCACAGCTTTACAAACAGTGCCGTCTGTAGACAATAGGGTCGTTTAATTATGGACAGCCTGTATATTAGTTTATGCATCTTAAATGTAATGGAATTTGCTATCACAGTTCTTATTACATGTTTTACTTTAATAAAGACTACAACTTAGGACTGTAACTTTTAAAATTTGTAACTTTCTTTAACCATGGTATACTTTTTTACGGATTTTTTGCTGCGTTTTTAATTAATGAATTAATGTTTGTTTTATTTAGACAATGTATATAAGTTTTTAACAATCTTATGTAATTTACTTGTCTCAGACTAAGAGATTTATGTTAGCATATTGGAGATTTCTTTTTTTACTTCGATTTTTATTAAGGGGGTCCGGGACACAAAAATCTTGAAAATTTCAAAAAAAATTTTTATTGGATTAAAAATTTCTCTGCCGTTTTCTGCTTAAAATGATGTTTAAATCATGTTTCTATCTTAATTAGAACAGGAAATATTAATTTTTTCGTTTTGGTTTGTTTTCAAAATCTGCCTTTCAAGCTATGGTTGTCAAGGAAACGAGTTCTTGTGAAATTGCGTTTTTCTTCATGATAGGTTTTTTCACCATTTCTCATATTTAAATTCTTATAACTCGAGAACCGTTAAAGATACACGGTTGAAACTCGGAAAATATCTTTTTCAATTATTTTACTTTACTTTTGAGCCAGCATATATGAAAAAAATATTTACTTTTGAAAATATGATATTTTTTTAAAAAGTTGCACCACTTTTTTTGTAATTTTTTCGTTAAATATTTTTAATTTTTTTAAAAATTGATATTTTTTTAAATGCTGGCTCTAAATTAAAATTTATATATTTCTGTTTATTTAAATGAAAAAACATTGAAATTCTATAAATAATATTTCGAGTTATAACGATTTTAAACTACCCCACTTTTGTAACAAAATTTAAAGTTTAAATTTTTTTTAAAAAAAATTATGAGAAGTTTTATCATGCGATTTTGTTTACAAATAATATTGTTAACCATCACAAAAAATTTCAAAATTTTAACTCAATAAATAAAAATTTTTTGAAACTGTGTCCCGGACCCACTTAATTTTCTTCATGATTATCCTTCTATCTATGTTTTTCAGATTGGGTAATGGTCTTGTGGGATTGACTGATGCCTTCTGCTTTCCTATTGGTTATTTCTTCAACTTGTCCCTTACTCTTCTATTTCTTTTCAGTCATACTCCTGCTTTCGAAGTTGTAGAATGCATTCTTCATGCCAGATGAAGAAAGACAAAGTTATTTCGAAAGGCCTAGCGCATTTCTTTATTTTGACGATGTTGTTAAGAAATTGTTCTAGCCTTGTAGTATTTATTGTACACCTGTATGTCGAGTACGGATCTTTGTTTAAAAAACTAATTTTTTTTTTAAACAACTTAGCTCGTAATTTCATCTTTTAAAAAGTTTAAAATATTCAAAATATTCACCAGTTGTTAACTATTAATTCATATATAGGGTGTTTCAAAAGTCTCTTGACATTTTCTTGAAAAGTGTTTTTCATAAAGAAAAACTTGTTAGTACAAAAGAAGTACAAGAAATAGTCAATGCATTTCCTTTTGGTTGCCCTGCAAGTCTAAGCACAGGCTCCACCTTCCTTGGGTGGCGCGAAAGACATCTCCAAGCATATGTGGTGTTATTTGTGCTACTGCATCAGTTGTTCGTTTTTAGCCCCTGGTACGGTATGCTATTTCTTTCTCCCAGCTTATTTTGTATCTCCAAAAAATAACGTTACCTTTTACAGAAGCTAGCAATAAACACAGCAGATGTGTCATTGTGCGATTAAACGCTCTATAGCAATTTTTTAAATTTCTAAGCATCGCACATTTTCAATTTTTATACCGTCGTATTGGGGAAAAAAAAAGTACCGTAATTTCCGGTGTATAGCCCGCGGATCAAACAATCGTGTTTCGACCCAGAATTTTTTAAAAATAAAATGTAACTCTTTAGATCACGGTAAATATTGGTCTTCAAATACTGAATAAAATTTCTGGGTCCAAACTGAATTGTTTGATCTGCGGGCTATACAAGGTAAAATTACGGTACTTTTAAATGCAATTTGTTTGAAAACTGTACCTCCATTGATTTTTTAAATATTAATTTTTTTGTACTTTTTAGCACCATTTGTTTCATTTTGGCAACTCAAGTACTCCATGTATGTAGAAAGTAAAGGGAAAATAGTTGAAAAATAGCAATTATATATTTTTGTTGCCATTTTCTCATAACAACCGAAAGAAAACGTAATTAAAATACGCGCTATTTTGAAAAAAAATATAAACGAATAATTTCTGTTAAAAGATGGAGCTATTATAAACTATATTTAATTTTAAGTACAGTTAACTCCCGACTATCCGGCCCTCCGTACTACCCGGCCTAGTAAAAAAAAAAAAATGAGGAAAGTTGCAAGCAGCCGAGACAGGCACGTTCTTGTCCGTAGGAAAGTGCTAACACACGACAAGAAGGAGCAAGAAAGGATTGCAGAATGCAGTAGCACAGACAGGCCGGAAGGGGGGGGGGGGGGTGGAGTTAAGGCTTGGTAACATGTTTCGTCAGTTGTGCAACGGATGTTAATAAGTGCGGACGTTATTTTCTGCTTTTCCTGGTTATTTTCGTATATTCTTTTGGTGTGCTTCGTGTTTATTTATTAAGGATTAGCGAAATAGGTGATAAACGAAAGAAGGTTGTAGTGACTTTGGAGGAGAAAATACGAGTCAGCAGGAGGGAAGCGTCACTGAAGAGGGCTAACAGGGTGGATCAGTCATCTATCAACTACTTTTTGAAAAACTAAAAACTAATTTTTGACTCTTTTATCTTATGCATAACATTTCATATTTGTGCAATCATTTCGTATTAAATAGTAAAAAAAAGATTTGCTCATTTGTTTTTTTACGAATTAGGCTTACGTTTTACGTTAATGTTTTGCTTATTTTGAAACTGTATGTACTGTACATATAAAATTTATCTTAAATTGTATTTACATGTGATTTTAATATAATGGGGGTTGTTGAAGGTTGAGTAAATATTTATAGAACTCAGGCCTATCCGGCTTTTTTGTTATCCGGTCTAACCTTCCGTCACATTAGGCCGAATAGCCGGGAGTTTACTGTATCTATAGACGCTTTCAGTGTGGCGTCAGTCATGACGTTTTGGTTGGAAACTGAAGCCAAACAAACGGTTGCTATGGATCATTTCGTTTTAAATATAAATCGTGGAAAATGTTACCAGTACATATCAAGCATTAAAACACTTAGATGTGAGATATAGATATAAGATATAGCTGCAACACACAAGCAAAATAGAAAATACAACATAGCAACCGTTTGTTTGGGGTCAGTTTCCAACATAAATGTCATGACTGACGTCACGACTGAAATCGTCTATATTAATGTTACAAACAAATGAAGGACTATGAATCATTAGATAGCCCTTTTTTGTCAAGTTTCTTTAATTACGGCATCTTTTTGCTGCATTTGTGTATTATTTCGCCATAATGACATCCTATGCATGCTTTACTGTAGATGTTTAAGAGTGGAACGTGAAAATGAAATTCTTAAGCGGATGCGAATGACGTCATTTTATATCAAATAAAAGCGTGTGTTTTAAGTGTTAAAATTGAAATAGGTTTTGTACTATTTATATATACATATATATTTTTTTTCATCGGGGGCAACACTAAATTCTGAAAAAGCAGAATTCCTGTTTCCTAGTTTTAGTTTTTCAATTGTGTGGATATTCACTGCGTGCACCACCTTCGACTTTATGAACCCCCACACAAAACTGTTTAGGGACGAAAGCTCAGCTCCCACATTCTGCGTGAATCACGACCTATCCCCCTATAGGGGAATTTTTCATCGAGGAATTCCTAGAATTTTGTGGAAAGGAGGGGGGGGGGGGTTCATGAAGTAGCACGTAAGCAGAGAAGATCCACACAATTGAACAACTAAAACAGTGAATAACCGATGCATCAGCACAAATAACACTGCGTATACTTACAGATGTCCTTCGCGCCACCCAAGAAAAGTGGAGCCTGCTTTAGACTTACAGGGAAACCACATCGAAATGCAATTGATTATACATTGTTCTTCTTAGTTATACTAACAAGTTTTTCATTACAAGCACTTTTCAGGAAAATGGCAAGAGCATAACAACAAGAAACATTACATTTCAAAGACAAGTAGTCAGTACTGAACTTTTAAACAATGTAATGTTTTAGCCACATGTATTTGTCTTCATAGCCAAAGCATGCTTCTACTGGCTTGATTTATGCAGATGCAGTCTTTTCAATATATGTATAAAATCCTCTTATTCACATAAAAATCGACCCAATTGTTGCAAAAAATGAAAATAAATAAAATAAAATAGTACTCGGCTTTCTTTGAAATGATCGATAATATTCATTTTAGGAATCTACATATGCCTACAAGGATTTGGAGTTTTGTATAAAGACGTGCAAATATGTATCTTTGACGTGCCTATTTCATTTTTGTTAGCCCTCGAGTCGTTTAGCCAATTTTTATATGCTGTCTGGTTAAGAATGTTTTCATTCTGAAGTATGTAAGTAAAATTTTATGCTCCAAACTTTTATCATTCAGGTTACGACGAGAGTTACTTTTAAATAAATATTGTAAAATTTTGAAAGTATATCTCATATTTTTAAAAATTTTTGGAATAAATTTAGGAATTGTCTCAACATTCTCTACAAAAGGTCGGATTGTTCCAGTATTGCTTTATGAATCTGAATTTAAAGAGAGAATTTATTACAGTAAGTCCTCGTTATAGATCTCTCATTTTGATATATCGCGTTTTACGAATCTACGGAACAGTAATGATATGAAACAAGTCGGAAATTGTATGTCAAACATGGCAAATGAGGTGCGTTCGTACTATAACTAGTTTTGTAAATATTCAGATCTTGGTACCAAAGCTGTTGTATTCTTATGCAAAAATGCACGAATACAAAACGTACTAGGATTCTGTATATTAGCCCTTAAATGCGTGATTTTTTATTCTGTTTCGAAAAACATATATTATGATTCTCTGAAAGGTTTATTACACAGGAAAAATAATGAAAAAAATCACAGATACATTTTTCATATAATAAGTCAATCTTTTCTTCTGTTGCACATTTACAATACAAGTGAAAACTACTGTTTTGTGTCTGTTTTACGCTAAAATAATGCTAATTGGTAAATACTTTAATAAGTATGTCTCCAAATACCTTATTTTATATAATTTTGTATTTTATGAAACTTAACCTTTAACCCTTTCATTCCCATGATAGAATACGTCCTAGAAATGACGCAGTTCAGAGAATCTGACTTTACACCAGAAAGTTTCAATGGTTAATTTCGCTTTACTTAAGTACGGAATGTCTGTTATTCATTAAAGCAAATATTGCTATTTTAATTTTCTGGTGGGAATTAGGTATATACGAATAAAAAAATCTATTAAATTCAAAACACTGATGTTTCATATATGCAAAGCTGCGCACTAAAGGGTTAAACTCAGTCATACGGAAATAGTAGGACTTCATCATTAATGGGACTCCATCAACATGACAACCTAGAATTATTGCCTATCATGGGATATCATTGAAGTAATGGCATTTGATAGGATTGAATAGAATGAAGAAAACTTTTGTTAATATCTTTTTTAAGTTTTGATTCGATTTTCATAAAATTTGAAATGACTCGACATAATTCTGCAGAGATTATTACACTAAATTCCCGACTATCCGGCTCGCGACTATTCGGTCTTCCGTACTATCCGGCCTAGTAAAATGTTGAAAGTTAGTTGGTTGCGTTTATGACGGCCAGTTATCAACACGAGAGATATAGGCCTTAACGGGGGAGGGCCCTCCATGGGGGTCTTTCTAAAGGAACTTAACCCGTATTTACGCATGGAAATCCACGGTTCGAAGAAAACCACGAAAACTCCGAACGACTCTACCAGCTTCGAGAGTAGAATGTTGAAAGTGCTACTAGCAGTTGCAAGTGCAATAGCGAAGCATTCGAAGCATAGTAATTGAAAGGTCTTGAAAAATTCATGGTGGACATAAACCCGTGGGGAAAACTGAAGTGGAAGATGAGAGCCACAAACTTCTTTCGTTGCTGAAAAATATGCCAGGCTCTGACGATGTCAACGCAGAGGACATTACAAAATGGATGGTACGCGTCGAAGTTAACGAATTAACTGACAACAATATTGTAGAAATGGTGTCAGAGGGAGAAGTAACAGAAGAAAAACAGGAGGAGGAAAATCTCAGGAAAAACCTCATCCCACATTCGGAAGTATTCAAGACGATTGAGGCAGCACTGCAGTACATTAGTCAACATGGGGAAGCGACGCCAACTGATATCATCTGCTTGCGTAAATGGAGGACATTACTTCACGGAAGAGGGCTAACAGAGAGAAGCAAAAAAAAACTAAACTTTTTTTAAAAACTAAAAACAGTAAATTTTGACTCTTTTATCTTATACATAACTTTGCATATTTGTGCAATCATTTATTAATAAACACTAAATAGATTTACTCATTTTTTTTTACGAATTAATTTTACGTTAATGTTTTGCTTATTCTAAAACTTTATGTACTGTATAATATGAAATTTATCTTAAAATGTGTGTAACATGTGTTTCTAATATCATGGCGAAGGGAGGAAAGGAGTAAACATTTATAGAACTCCGGCCTATCCGCTTTTCCGTTATCCGGCCTACTCTTCCGCCACTTTAGTCCGGATAGTCGGGAGTTTACTGTATATATATTAAATTCCAAACCATTGTGGGGAAGATGTTGCTCCGCATTCCCTGCCCTGGGCTTGGGGGTTACACCTAACCAAAAGCCAAAAGCGGGTTCCCAGGGTGGGTGCTTACTTTCTTACTTATATGCGGACAGACAGATGGACGGACCGGACTACGATTATAGGTGCTACTTATTTATATAATTACGAACGCACTTAAAAAGACTGTGCCAATGATTTTGAAGTAACTATCTATTTTGCGAACTACAAGCCATATTTAATATAATAATCGTTTCTTTTAAAAAGAAAAATGTAATTAAGGGATAAATTAATATTTTGGAAACAAAAACAAAACATTTATTTGTAGGTTATTGTCTTTTACTGTCTTACTTTTTTTACAAGCTTGGTTATATCGCGTCTTTTTTCAGGCATGTGCGATATAATGAATACTCTATTATAATGATTACTACTATATCATAAAGATTTTTCCTCTTAATTTTCACGTATTTATCTTTATTGGTGCTGCACATATATAACGTTATCACTTTAGAGGGGGAGTGGGGTCTGGTAGTTGATATCATAAGATATCTCTAGGGGGATGTCTTTTGCTATCGTTATCACTTTTGATTCAACCAAAATATTTTTTTTTTTTTTTTACTTTTCTTTACACCAAAATATTGGATTTTATATCAAAACTTTTTTAGTCCTATCGATTTTTATTAAAATACAAAGTTATAAAGCCATTAAATGATTATAAAAATCATTTCATTCTAAAATATGGAATATCCCAGTGTTCGGCATTCCTATTCTTGTACCCTATGTGCATATTATGCGTTGTTAGGGAAAACAGGCTTGGAAAGATGCATGTTGTGTTTACTAGAAAAAAATAGTAATGATTCAAATAATAAGTAATAATAAAAAAGAATCAATTTAACCAATATACGAGGGTGGTTCAATAGTTATTGTCCCTAATGTATATAAAATATTTGTACTGCGATGGTTGATGCGGAATATCGAAGCCTAATGTCTTAGATGCCTATATGCTCAATTTCAGAGCCGTAGCTGTTATATTCACATAGTTTTGGAGGGAGGAGTGAAAGGCTGATTTTTTGGTTATGAGGCTAGATTTGTGACAGTGGATGAGACGTAACTACTGTCGTTTTGACTCGGGATCATAGTGATGTAGCCACATCTCATCCACAGTCACAAATGTAGCCTCATAAGCTCAAACCAGCATTTCACCCTCACCCCACCCCCTTAAAAACTCCCCCCAAAATAGGTCTTTAAAACTTCAACCCTCCCTCCAAAAATATGTTAATATAGCAGCTACGGTTCTGAAATTGGGCATATAGGCATCTAATACATTAGGCTTCGATATCCCGCATCAACCATCGCAGTACAAATATTTTATATACATTAGGGACAAAAACTATTGAACCACTTACGTATTACTCATAGACAACGCAGTGAATTTCTTTGGTATGCTATCGAAACTCGTTTAATTAAATCTTAGAGTAAGATTAGCTTATTTATTTTCAGAAAATATTCAACAGGCAGAGAAAATACATATAGAAATCATAAAATATTTGGAAAAAAAATAATATTCGCTAGCACAATTTACGCAACACAATACTTTAACTACATATTTGTGTTTCCATTATACAAAGAAAATTCCATTATGTTGAATTTATGAGGGTTCTTCTTTTACTACGAGACATTTAATTCAGCTAAAAGATGTTGCTTTTTCTCCTCCGCATTTGTAAACAATATGCGAAGGAGTATTCTCAGAAGTTATCGGTGTTATTCATTTTATGAATTTATATCAATCTCTTACACTGTAAAAAATATCAGCTGTTTCTAAATCCAGAAAAATATAATATAACCACGAAAGAAAATATACAACTAGAAAACAGGAATTTTGCTTTTTCAGAATTTAGTGTCACCCCGCGATGGAAAAAAATGTGTATATAAATAGTACAAAACATATTTCAATTTTAAGACTTACAGCACACGCTTTTATTTTATGTAAAATGACGTCATTCGCATCCGCTTAAGAATTCCACATTGACGATCCACTCTTAAACATCCACAGTAAAGTAGGCATAGGACGTTACTATCGCGTAATAATACACAAATGCAGCAAAAAGATGACGTCATTAAAGAAACTCGACCAAAAAAAAAAAAAAAAGGGCTGTCTAATGATTCATAGGCCTTCATTTGCTTGTAACATATAGATTCTTTAAATTAAATATAGTTTATAATAGCTCCATATTTTAACAGGAATTATTCATTTATATATTTTTTTTAATAGCAGGTATTTTAATTAAACTTTCTTTCGGTTGTTATGGAAAAATGGCAACAAAAATATATAATTAATATTTTACAACTATTTTTCCTTTACTTTCTACAGAAATGGAATACTTCCGTTGCCAATATTAAGCAAATGGCTCCAAAAACTACAAAAAAATTAATATTTCAAAAACAAATAGAGATGCAGTTTTCAAACAAATTGCATTTAAAAGTATTTTTTTTCAATACGACGGTATATAAAAACTGAAAATGTGCGATGCTCAGAAGTTTTAAAAATTGCTATAGAGTATTTAACCGTACTGCTTTGTTTTACGGCTGGCTTCTGTTAGGTAACGTTATTTTTTGGAGATGACTCAAAATAAGCTCGGAGAAAGAAATAGCATACCTTAAAAGGGGCTAATAACTTATTTTTCGTCACCTATTGGGCGATTGGCACGAAAACCTAATGAGTAACAACTTGTGTCAACGTCTAACTGATTTTGAAGTTGTGTGAAAATTAGTGTGTCAGCTCTTGATATAGAGCTCTCGCGGAAATCGTGAAAAATACAGCATAGTAGTGCCACCTGTTGGGTGATTTACACCAAAACATAATCAGCGCCAATATGTATCAAGATATACCTGAATCTGAAATTTGATGAACATTCGTGCATTACTTCTTGAGATATAGTTATTACGGAAATCGTGAAAAATGCAGCACAGCAGCGCCACCTGTTGGGCGATGTACACTAAAAGTAATCAGCAGCAGTCTATATCAAGGTATACCTGAATCTAAAGCTTTGTGAAGTTCAGTGCGTTCGCTCTTGAGATAGAGTGCCCACAAAATTTTTGTCACATACAGACAGACAGACTCAGAGACAGACATTTTCTTTAAAACATCAAATCGTGCTCAGGACCTTCTAAAACGTGTAAATCCATCGAAAACCGGAATTCGAAAATTTTCACGAATCCAATACTTTCTTCTCATAAAGATAGAAGAAAGTAAAAAAAATACAGTAACATACTATATATTCTACTACTAGAATATATAGCAAGCAATATTTTTATTGACCCGAATTGCTTCTAAAATACTTCTTTGCCTAACTTAAAACATTTTTGCAATCCGAACGATATGTCTATGATTAAAGGTTTAGGAATTAGCCATTGGACACCGTTTAGAGAATGGATACACTGCATGTATTATCAGTGATGGAACAGTGGCGCAGCAGTTAGGCGATTGTCACCACTAAATGCTAGTAGTATTCATCGCCTTGAAAAATCTCAGAAATTTGACGAATAATACTAATAAAATTTTGCTGTGTGAATTGATTCTCTGATGCTACACTGTTCCATCCCAGTATTATTTACTTTCTCAGTACGAAATCCATCTCAAGCTTAAGATATTTTATATCGCTAATACAGTAGCCTCCCTCTTAACCAGCCTCCTCTTAACCGGAACTCCGCTTTAACCGGCCGACTTTTTTTCCCAACATAAGGCAAAAATCAGGGATGACGGTCTCGGGAACTCAGCTTACGCTTTCGAGTTGAAGTACAAACCCGAGGGGAAGGAGGCAAAATTCAGAAAGGAGAACGTCACTTCTAAATGGATACGTGTTGATCTTCACCAGTGTTGAATTTAGGGTGTAGCCCTTGGGGGGGGGGGGGACGTTCCCCCAGGAAAAATGAGATGTCTCCCCAGAAGACTTAAGATTTTGTGTTTTTAATCGTCAAAAGTGCAATCTCTCCCTCACGCCAGAACTCTATAATGTCTGATCTATCTGCAAACCGTTTTGTACAAGTATTTAAAAAGCTTGAGGAATGCGAACAGATCACCGTAGAAGATGTGTAAGAGTTGTTTGAGTCTGATAAAGATCTCAAGCATGAAACATTATTTGACGAGGATATGATTAGGACTGTAACTGGTGTTGTTCAATACGAAGACGATCCTGATGAAGATCCAGTTGAAGTTGACACTGCTGAAATTCCTCATACAGAAGGGGTGAAAGCATTAGAGTTGCCGCTACGCTATGTTAAGCAGAGGCTAACAGCTTCCTCAGTTAAACTTATGGTGTTAATGAGATGGAAAGAATATGCTGCAAAATGTCGAACATCTTGCCTTCCATAGAAGAAGGTTACTGATTTCTTTATGGTTGATTAGCTTAACTATACATAAAGTGGAACAATTTCAACTTCCTATAAAGAAAGGTGTGTGACACGATTTTCAACAATTTAATTTGTGTTAAATATTTTTCCTTATTTGTTATCAGTGATAATTAGGTAGATTTCGTAAGAAATACTACCTATTGCAGTCGTTACCATGGTGCGACTTTTGAAAAATTCCTTCATAACTTTTCATTATAGGACCCCAGGAACCCAAAACCACCCCCACCTAAAAAGTTTATATATATATATATATATATATATATATGTGTGTGTGTGTGTGTGTATGTATGTATGTACTAAATTTTGTCCGCACGATAAAAGTCGCAATTATGCACGAATCATCTTCAAACTCGCCAACAACTTTGAGATGGCTAATATCTCGGCGGGGATTGAAAATGGGCGAAATCGGTCCAAGAGGGTGGAAATGGGGAGGGTTCAAAATTTTGAATACTGTCTTAACATGATTCTGATAAAACCAGCTTACACAACAATGGCAGGAAGAAAATAAAAGTTTTTCGTTATAGCAGTTGCCAACAATTAAAAAAAACAAATAATAAAATTCTCACCACAACAATTACTTTTCTTTTGCAAAATTTTCACGTGTAAAATTAAATAGTTTGACAAATTGAAAACAAATTGAATATTACGTCATAAGTTTCCTAGAGCAAGATTTCAGCATGAAAACTCAAAATAAATAGTTTGACGAATTAAAAAAAATGTATATTGCGTCATATTGGAAATATAATGGACCTCAGCAGGTGAATATGTAACGCCATGTAAGTTTGAAGAAACGTATTAAAACATGATAAAAACCCGACTATGGAAATATTAACATATTTTAACACTTTAAGGTTCTCTGTATTTTTTGTAGCCATTTTTTAAACCTATTCCATATATATGTGTGTGTGTATTCGTGTATATTACAATTTTCACAAAAAGTTTAGCTCCCTACAGCTCGCTCTTTGTGAAGAAACTGGGTTTTATCTCTAATCTTGATTTAAGTTTTGTTGGAGAATTTAGTACTTAACATCGAAATCTACCTCCGCCTGTAGGCCCGAGCCGGCAGGGATTTTTTTTTTCTTTCAATTCAGTTAATTATAACTAGTATTCATTTCACAAAATATAGAAAATATGTACTTTTTAAAAACTAAACAAATTGAAAAACTAAATGCATCATACGAGTTTGATTAATTAAATTACGCAGATACTTATTTAATTTTTTTTTACTTCTCCGCTTTAACCGGTTTTCCTCTTAACTTCTAACCCTCGGTCCCGTTTAGGCCGGTTAAGTGGGAGGCTACTTTATATCTTTTTTTCCGTTTGAATTCTAATGTTGTAAATGATTCCACAAGTTTAAGAAAATAGTGGATGTAGCAGAAAAGCTGGTTTTACACTTTCCATTACACACGATTTATCTGTCTTTACTTAAGGCATAATATTTGCTCTTCCTAGCCATTTTTAAAGAAATCCATTTTTATAATTCCTTAAGGCAGATTTTCTTGCATTACATTTCCAAAATCACAATACATTCTTCATTTAAATGAAATACCACACATCCATTTCAGATATATTTAAATCAAAAAAGTTTTACAAATGTGTTTCGTTGACTTTTTCTTTTATTTATTATATGTATTATTTATTCTTTAAGTACGAAATCCCTCTCAAGTTTGAGATATATTTATATCTCTAACACATCTTCTTTTTTCCTTTTATATTCCAATCTTGTAAATGATTCCACAAGAAAGAAAATAGTGGATGAAGCAGAAAAGCTCGTTTTCCTTTAGCCATTACTCTGTATTTATCTGTATTTTGCTTAAGGCATAATATTTATTTTTCCTATCCATTTTTAATGGAATCCATTTCTATAACTCCTTAAGGCAATTTTTCTCGCATGATATTTTCAAAAACTCAATATATTCTTCATTTAAATAAAATACCACACATCAGTTTATTTAAAATGTAAAATTGTGAGTTGTTTAACACTTCCCAACTTAGTTGTTAGCACTTTCTAACATAGTCAAACATGTAGTCGAATCGTATTCCGAATACATCAAATTGTACAAATCCATCATAATCTGAAAATTCAGAATTTTCAAATATTCAATACTTTCTCAAGAATATAAATAAAAGTAAAAGCAATGAATAGTTCTTTAGTATAAATATGAACTTTAGGAAACATTTATTATATTCATTAGCAAACAATGTATCGCAAGATTTTTTTCGTAAGAAACCATTATTCCAACGAAGACGCTTCCCAAATTACCTACTGTCGAAAAATAACTTTTTCTTTTTCTGAAATGAAAAATTAGAAATGGCACTAAGAATACGTTTTCCAATTCTTGTAATGGATTTTCTTCCTTGCTTACTTATGAATCTTAGAAAGAAAAAATGCATCTATTATATTGCAAAAATATGTTTTCAAAGAAACATTAATGATACTATTTGTTTGCGGCTCATTGTTTTCTCATCATCGCTATAGGATGCTAAATGTTGCAACATATTGAAACAAACACCTTTGCATTTTATTACAAACTAGATTAAGAAATAAACACATATAAATTGAAACACAATAAGTGTGAAAGCACAGTCTGGTATTCGCAACAAAAAAATTAAAAAGGAATAATTTGACATCATATGTTTTAACAATATGTATAATAATTACTTAGAAACAGATTAAGCTAAATAATGCTATAAGAAGTGTTAAAATATCTTTATTTAGATTGACAGAAGTTTCATCGTACAAACGGCGACATTTTCAAAATCATTCATGATAGAAATAATTTCACAAAATTTTAAAAACAATAACTTGGTAAACAATGTCACGAGACCTCATGCATAATGAAAATCAGTGCAAACATAAAATAAAATGAAATTGGATATTTGTGAGCGTGGATTAATTTTTACTTTTATTACTAAAATTGCATAGCATCTCTTTCGAAATTTTCGGTAAATCAAAGGGCACTGAATCATTGCAAATATTCTCGTTGCGTAAAGATACCTCTATTAATTCCCGGATAATGGATGGCAAATAAAATCTTGATCAATAAATTATTCTGCTATTTTAAAAATTGATCTGTAAAGATTCTTTGCAGCATAATCTGGCCAAAGCTGTGCTTTTCCTGTTGTATTTGATATGTGCTATATGTTCTTTGATTCTAATTTTAAGTTTCCTGCTTGTCATACCTATATAAATATTAATCTTAATCAAATGTTTTATTTATCCTTTTATTGACCGAATTAAGTTTAAGGTTTATATTAAACTTTTTTACATGTGATAATTTATTTAGGTTTGGAAAATAACAAAATAATATTAATGTCAGGGTTTGCACGGGTTCAATTATTTTCCATGGGAAAAAATATCAATATTTTTTTATAGAAAATTAAATCCAGTTCAAACGCACGAAATTTCACATTATTTAAGGGGGTCCCAGACACAAAAATCTTCAAATTTTCTGAAAACATTTTATTGCATTAAAAATTTATCTGTCTTCATCTGCTTAAAATAACGTTTAAATCATGTTTCTATCTTAATTGGAACAGGAAATATTAATTCTTTCATGTTGGTTTGTTTTCAAAATCTAGCTTTCAAGCAATGGTTGTTTTTTAAATTATAATTCAATCTTCCGAAATCTTTTTAAAGCCGATCATATTATAGCATGCTTTTAGAGTCTGTGGTGTCTGAACGGGGGTTGGCGAGCGTAGCTCGTAGGGTGCAGAGTTCCTAGTATTTAAAAAAATGCTGAATCAAAGTTAAAACTAATATATTTCTGTTTATTTAAATGAAAAAAAAAATAAAATTCTACGAATAATATTTCCAGTTATAACGATTTTAAATTACATCATTTTTTTAATAAATTTTAAATTTAATTTTGCTTTAAAGTTAGGAGAAGTTTTATCATCTGATTTTGTTTATAAATGATATGGTTAACCATCACAAAAAAAATTAAAATTTTTAACTCAATAAATAACTAGTATGTTGTGGCCATCACAAAACTTTCTTCTATATAAATCACGGCAATTAAATCCTTTAAATAGTACAAGAAATTACATCAATTTAGCCCCAGTTCATAATCAAAGTATATCTGAATCTGAAGTTTGATGAAAATTCGTGATTTAGTTATTGAGATAGAGCTATAGTGGAAATTCTGAAAAATGCAGCATAGCAGCACCACCTGTTGCGCGATTTGCACCAAAACATAAACAGTACTAATTCATATCAAGGTATACCTGAATCTGAAGTTTGTTGAAAATCCAAGCATTAGTTCTCGAGATAGAGCTATTGCGGAAATTGCAAAAAATGTAGCATAGCAGAGCCACCTGTTTAGAGATTTACACCAAAATGTATAAAACGTCAATTTATGTCAAGGACTAACTGAATCTGAATTTTGCTAAAAACCCGTGCATTAGTTCTGGAGATTGAGCTATTTTAGAAATCTTGGAAAATGTTGCTTAGAAGCGCCACCTGTTGAGCGATTTACACCAAAAACTAATCACCACCCATTTATATCAGGGACTAAACTGTATATAAATTTTTATTAAATTCCGTGCATTAGTTCTTGAGATAGAGCGCCCATAAAATTTGTGTCACACGGAGATACATGAACAGACAGACAGACTCACAAACTCACAGACAGACATTTTCTTAAAACACGTTTTTCGGAATCTCTGATCCCTAAAACGTGTAAATCCGTCGAAAACCGAAAGTCGAAAACTTTCACGAATCCAATACTTTCTTCTTGTAGAGATAGAAGAAAGTAAAAATTATTTTAAAATGTGCCCGGACCCCCTTAAGGAGAGATTTTCTACACGAAAATACTGGTACGAAGAATTTCCTGGTCTGGCTATTCCAAGATCCGTACGAACCCTGTAAATATTCATGTAATCGCGTTTTATGAAAATTAGCATGTTTAACTGAGAATTGAAAGCATCCCGAGAACCTATATTCCGGGTTGAGAAACTTATTAATGCACATTAAAGGTTACTCGAAAACGTTTCTGAATATCAGTGGAAGGAAAATAAACTTTGTTTTTATAAATGCTTCCTTATACAGGGTCCGTCGAAAAAGTAATGAGACTGATTCCATAAAATTCGCTTATTTGAAGATAATTTTACAAATTTTACAGGCAATTTTCTTCAAACTACCCTCCTCTTACATTAAGGCTGTTCTGAAATCTAAAAGGGCAACTTTATGACATAACTTTAAATTTATTTTTGTTCGGCAATGTATGGAACTAACCGCTGTTGTGTTCAGAAACTATGCAATCGAGCTGGCTGAGTTTTTTTTTTTTTTTTTTTTTTTTTTTTTTTCAAAGGCAATAGGGCTTTCAAAAAATAGTATCAAATTGGGCTTTTTGAACCGAATTTCAGAGCGAAAGGAGAAAAAAACCACTCAAGAAAGGATTAAAAACGTATTTGTCACGTGATCGAAATTGCTTATAACTCAATAGGTAAGTTATTGATCAAAAAATGGGAAACACAGTTCGATTCCCAATCGCTTCCATGGTCAGGCTTTCCAATTTTATATCTGTCCGTTATAATATGAATTTGTAAATGTGTCAAAACGTTTTGCGCTTGTTAAGCAGAGCAGTTAAGAACAGCCTTAATACACCGTTGCCAATGGCTCTGCCACCCATTCATGCCCGCCTGTAAGTCTTCAACTTGAATGCTGTTCTGAACGCGCGTTACGTTTTTCTGCAAGTTCTCCAGATTGTTAAAACGATGACCTTTTAAGCTTGATTTTAATTGAGCAAATATAGAAAAAAATCCGGCAGTGACAGATCAAGGCTGTACGATGGTTGGGGCGGCGTTGCGACGCTGTGCTTTGCCAGGAACTAAGTCACTTTAAATGATGTGTTGGAACCAGTTTGGTACAAATTTTCCGCATTTGATGTTCTTCCACAATGATTTGACGCCCAATCGATTTTGTAAGTCCCAACGTCTTTGCAATCATTCAGATACTCATCTGACGATCAGAGTCCAAAAGCGCCTTAATTTTAGACACATTGTCTGCAGGGCCATCGCAAAGACTTTTAGTTGGTGGGGGTGAGGACCTTAAATCGCCATGTCAAATTTCAGTTTTTGCCAACTAGTTTTCCACAATTAGAAAACGTAATATAGTTCTTAGTTGTAAAAAGTTTAATAATATTCCCAATTAGATTTGTAATTTTTGCCAAGTCTATCAGAAATAGAATGTATTAAAGTTTTTATTAGAGTTTTACACAAATTCACCAACTAACAAGGGAACCACTTTTGGTGTTGCTCGCATGTAGAATCGAGACCTGGTGCGTTTTGTAGCCCTATACATAAAAGTTAGAGAACCGAAAAAATTTCTCTGTTAAAATAATATTTTATATACTTTTTTATACTTTTAATTTTTTGTTATTACATTTTTATTTGTTTATTTCACGCCAAAAGTGAGTTAAGTCGCCAAATAGGGCGCGACAATTTTTCCGCCCGCTTTATCCATAGAGTAAGTATACAGTACATATTACTAGCATATCAGATTGCGATATTTTTTTAAAAATAATTGATAGCATAAGAAAGAAATAATTAGGTTTTTATTTCTTTTTCTATGCAGACGATAAATATACAGGGTGATTCATAAAAGATGGGCAGAACTTTAAGGGGTTATAGTACACTTAAAGACAAATAATATTAAATAGGAGACTAAGGGTTCCAGACGTATTCCCAAGGAGATAGGGGGCATTAAAGTTTAGGGTCCGAAATTTCAAATGATTATAAAACATGGAAAAATTGGTCGATTCGTTTGCGGTTTTTGCAAAAAATTTTCTTTATGCCAGTATTTTCTTGAAATAAAATTTTAAAGTTCAATTTCAAAAAATGCCGATAGGGGGCGCTTTAGACTTTGGAGTAACAAACAACTATTTTTTAACGTTATTTTTTGTATTTCTTTAAATGATTTCGAAAGCTTAGACTTAAACTTAAATTTTGATCTAAAAATCTGAGTCCTAACGAGTAGTTAAGTAGCGTAAACTGAAATTTGAAATTTGAAACCCTTCTCCCCCCCAGAACAAAAATCAGTTATTCCCGATCTTTGTGTCGTAGATTAGGCTCTAACTACTGCCGCGTTTTGCTAAAATTATTCTTTATGTCAGTATTTTCTTGAAAATAAATTTTAAAGAAAATTTTCAAAAAATTCCGATAGAGGGCGCTTTAGACTTTGGAGTAACGAACAACTATTTTATACCGTTATTTTTTGTGTCTCATTAAATGCTTTCTAAAGCTTAGACTTAAATTTTCAGCCCAAAATCTGAATCGTTAGACGTGGTTAAGTTTCTGGGGAGAGGGGTTTGAAATTTCTACTCCTGAGCACAGTTCAGTTTACCATGTCCACACATTGTGTGCTGTGATACGAGGTAAAAAGACACAAATTAGGATTATGTTACCAAAGCATATTTATTAACATGTAATTACAATAAATGTTCAAAATTGTGACCACCAGAGGTTATGCACGCAGAACAACGGCGAAGAATGGAACGGCGAACATTCGCGAAAACATCAGGCTTTTCGAGCACTTCCCCTACAGCGGCGGAAAGTCTGGCGACCAGTTCCTCGGGGGATTCAATGGGTGTCTCATACATAAGAGCCTTCAATCGTCCCCAAAAAAAGAAATCGAGGGGTGAAAGATCTGGCGAGCGAGCAGGCCAAGCAACAGGACCACCTCGACCAATCCATCTGTTCGGAAATGTGATGTCCAGATAGTTGCGGACGTCTCGTACGTAATGGGCTGGCGCTCCATCGTGCTGGAACCACATGACCCGCCGGATGCGTGGAGGAACAACGTTTAACAGGTCTGGCAGCACATGTTGCAGAAATGTGAGGTATGTTTTACCGTTGAGGCGTTCAGGAAGAAGGTACGGTCCGATTAGGTGGTCTCCGAGGATTCCTGCCCAAACATTGATGGAAAAGCGTCTCTGATGAGCATGTGGATACGTAGCATGTGGATTGACATCCGCCCATACATGTGCATTGTGTGTGTTAAATGTACCTTCACGTGTGAAGGTACATTCATCGGTGAAAAGCACAGTTCGTCCAAAATGTGGATTTAGCGCGTTCTGCTGCAGAAACCAGCGGGCGAATTCAATACGATTTGGATAATCCCCTGGAGACAGTTTCTGGACTCGTTGCACATGAAACGGGAGCAAATGTTCATCCTTCAGTACCATCCAAGTCATGGACTGTGAGGTATCCACCTGCCTAGCCACTGTTCGTGTACTTGTACTTGGCTGCGTCGCTACTACATCCAGAATGGCTTCTGCAACAACTACTGATTCGTCCTTTTTTGCACGACCTGCATTCGACCGGGAAGCGAGAAATGATCCCGTCTCACACAACTGTCTGTGCAAGCGCTCGAAAGTTTTGCGGTTAGGCAACCGCCTGTTGGGAAATCGCTCTCCGTACATTCGTTGTGCCTCTGCACCATTTCCATCTGCCGCTCCGTAAATTAAATGCATCTCAGCCTTTTCCTTATTCGTGAAGGGCACCATCTTCCGATTCGTTACTACACCGACTTACACTTGACTCACCGTTCAGTGGTTTTTATGCCTGAATCGTGTCGAAATTTTGCATACGTGTTCTTCTTCTTCCCCATTTGACATTTGCATACTTTCTGTTTCCTTCTTCACCCGGTGACTAGCGTCAGGAATGGAGCTTTAACGTTTGCATGAGCGACGTTTCCAACTGTGCCAGTGCCTTTATGAGTGAATTGCGACTATGCAGTCCTTGACGAAAGTTGTATTTTTGCCTCGTATCACAGCACAGAATCGTTGGGCATGGTTAAGCAGTGCAAACTGAACTATGTTCAGAAGTTGAAATTTGAACCCCCTCCCCTCGCTACTGAACCACGCTCAGCGATTCAGATTTTGAGCTGAAAATTTAAGTTTAAGTCTAAGCTTTAGAAAGCATTTAATGAGACACAAAAAATAACGGTATAAAATAGTTGTTCGTTACTCCAAAGTCTAAAGCGCCCTCTATCGGAATTTTTTGAAATTTTTCTTTAAAATTTATTTTCAAGAAAATACTGACATAAAGAATAATTTTAGCAAAACGCGGCAGTAGTTAGAGCCTAATCTACGACACAAAGATCGGGAATAACTGATTTTTGTTCTGGGGGGAGAAGGGTTTCAAATTTCAAATTTCAGTTTATGCTACTTAACTACTCGTTAGGACTCAGATTTTTAGATCAAAATTTAAGTTTAAGTCTAAGCTTTCGAAATCATTTAAAGAAATACAAAAAATAACGTTAAAAAATAGTTGTTTGTTACTCCAAAGTCTAAAGCGCCCCCTATCGGCATTCTTTGAAATTGAACTTTAAAATTTTATTTCAAGAAAATACTGGCATAAAGAAAATTTTTTGCAAAAACCGCAAACGAATCGACCAATTTTTCCATGTTTTATAATCATTTGAAATTTCGGACCCTAAACTTTAATGCCCCCTATCTCCTTGGGAATACGTCTGGGACCCTTAGTCTCCTATTTAATATTATTTGTCTTTAAGTGTACTATAACCCCTTAAAGTTCTGCCCATCTTTTATGAATCACCCTGTATAAGTAATAAATATAATTCTATAAAAGCTTCGAAGGTCACTGAAAACTATTTTTTAGTGAAATTCAAAATAAGCAAACTATTTTCTTTTGAAATCGAATGGAATAAAGTTTCGAATGTTTAAAATGAAATGTTGCTGTATTAAATGGTCCTTTGGTAAAAGTAATCATAAAGTAAATTTATATTTTTACACAGTTTAGAAAAATTACTGTTGCTAAATATATCGGACATTAAAATTTCTAGCCATTACAAATTCAGCTATGACATTTGGCTAGGGTTGCCGGAAAGCTCTACTTTTGAAAATAAACGCCAACTGTTTCCCCGCCAAAAATATGAATATAATGTTGCAATTTTTCAAAATCAAATTCGTGGGTTTTTGAAGGAATTTTCGAACTTTTTTTAATATTTTATACTTATAACTAACTATTTTTTATTTTTAAATGCTTTTCTGTAAAAAAATTCAATGTTAATAATCCGATAAGTGGTCTCGAAAATTGCCATTTCCGAAAGTTATGCTGCTGTAAATTTCAAGAAATATTATTTTAACAGAAAAATTTTATCGATTCTCAAACTTCATAATATAGGGCTTTAAAATGCACCAGGTCTCAATGATAGGTGCGAGCAACACCAAAAGTGGTTCCCTTGTAAGTTTGTAAATTTGCTAAGTGTAACAGCATTCGCGAAAGTTTTTTAGGGGGGGGTCCCCTCTGACCCCCTTAGCGAGACCCCTGATAGTCTGAAGGTCTAGAACTTGATGGACGCCCAGCGCGAAGACTTTGCGCCACCTAAAGGACTTTGTCTCGGACAAAGAATCCTTCCTGTAGGCTTCTTGTAAAACGGCAAGCATCTCAGTAGTCGATTTGTTTAGTTTTACACAAAACTTTATGGTGCATCTCTGCTCGACACTCCGTTGCATTCTGAAAATCTAACGCCACTTTCAAACACGTGTCTGCTTCACGAGCTATCCGTGCGCACTGCAAAGGTTCAAAGCCAACTGACTTCCGTCAGACTCTGTAGCTGACAACACCCACTACACTTACCGACCGCAAACTCTGTCCCTTTGGCCTTCTGCTTGGCGCAAAAAATTCATTCTCAGTATTTCCTGGACAGACACTGTATCTCTAAAATATATTGGTTTCTGGGGTTTCTAAAGATAAAGAGCGCTTTTCGGAATCGTGAATAACTCGGAAGGGTTTATTTATATTTTCGTTCCTTGTTATTGTCGGCAGTGATGTAGTCGTAAAAAAAAAACAGAGGGTATACGTTCTAAGCAGAGGGTATACGCTCAAGGCTGGGAGGGTAAACCCTCCCGTATATATACTATAGCTTTCTTGAGAAACAGAGGGTATACGGTGTTCCTTAAAAAATCCAGAGGGTATATGGCGTATACCTCCGTATACCCTCCACTACATCCCTGATTGTCGGAAGTATTCGACCAATCAATCTCCAATCAATATGTTTCGTGAGAAAATCTTTCTTCTTTTCCATGCTCGTGAAATGTGTTTGTGAGGTATGCACGTGAAACCCCTTTGCTTGTGGGGTGTGCAACTATCAATATAGTGTTTCGTGTGAACTATATAATAATCTGGCTTATAATAGTCAACTACTTTAAACGCCACAAACTAAAATTCTAGAACCATATGAACTGTAGTATCAAAAGAGCCAACAGAGGTCGCCACCAAAGCAGTTTGTCAGACAAGATAAGATATGGCAACACTGCACAGGGCTAAATTGGAGAATTCACTCCAGACTCGATCTTCTCTTGAAATTATAAAAGATTTTTGATTAGACTAGCAATTTTGCTTTGTTTCTACAATTATAACTTTGCGAACGCTTTTAACTGCCCCAAGGACTTTCAGTTGTTGGCTGAACGTTGATCAAGCTAGACTTTTAGCTGATAAAAATCCGGTCTCTTTTGTCTACGAAAGCACTGTTTGCTTCGTATGAGACTGCAGCCAATATATACTTAAAAATAGCTTAAAATAGCTGTAACTTGAATATTCTATGTTTTATATTTATATTTAATTTGTTATATATATATATTTATTATTTTAGTCTAGAAAATGCAAATAAAGCAGAGTATGTAGGGGAGCTAGGGGATGTATGGGACAAGGGATGGATGGGACATTCTCAATATTTCAGGCAATAAACATTTATTTTAAATTGCTTCCTAACACCATATACCTCTCCCACAGTGTGCTTCAGAACTAAAAGTAGGACCACATTGCTGTTTTCATTTTCCTTCAAAGTTGCATTTTCTGAAATCTCTGCTTAAAGTAAATTTTTTTTACATTTGAAGATGTGAAATATCTTATACAATATAAAAAATTAAGCTATGTTGTAGTTATTTATTTTAAGGTTCAATATCAATAATTAAAATGAATGAATAGTAACCATTGTGACAAAATAATTTTTGAGGTAAAATGGCTGAGAAGGGATATTATGCATCATGGGGATGATTGGGACATTTCAAATGCGGATGAATGGGACATTCTCACTCCTCCCTAGAGATGTTGAAAATTTTATTTATTAATTAAATAGCATTATATAGGATGATAAATCAATAATTTACGTCAATTAAATGTTAAATAGTATTATATGAGTTGTTATTGTTTAAAATTTCTGAGTGTTACTTATTGTATTGTAATAATTATTAATGGATTATCAAAAAATTGGTACTAAAACTTAATCAAAATAGATAAAATTGATAAAAATAGTATATGTGTATTGATCGAATGGGGGAAATTATATTGAATTTTGAAATGTTGCACAAATAAATCCCCACCCCTAACATATTGGGTCAATCGGGAAGTCGGGTCGTGTTGGGAAAATCAATTCGTACCGGAAAATTCAATCATTTAATTATTAGACATTGATTCCGATATCTAATGTCTAATAATTATCGGGCAGAATTTTCCGGTACGAATTGATTTTCCCAACACGACATGACTTTCCGATCGACACAATAATTTCCGTTCTGCATGTTTCTACGATACATTTAATTAATATTTATTAATAAGTTATGATTGAAAATTATTAGCTATGCTATATTTAAAAGACATTTTGCACTTTCATTTCAAATCTAAAATGCCTCATAAGTGGAAAAAAAAAGAACAGGTTGATAATCGAAGTCCGCATTAAAAGTTAAAACTGCAATAAAAGAAGTTATTGAAAAAAAAAACATATCAATTCTTGCTGTAAAATCATATATTACAAATATAATTTTCATATAAGGTTATAATTATAAATTTTAATTTAGTAAAATTGAATACAGGGAGGAAAATCTTTGTGTCCCATTCATCCCTTTTGTGGGGATGATTGGGACAGGGAGGAACGTTTTTTTTTTATTTCATAATATTTTTATGAATAAATCATAATCTAGAATAAATATTGTTCATATATGTTGGCAAATACCTAATGTATGAAATGTGATATATAATATTGATAGTAACTTAAATAAAAAAATATAAAAAAATATTTTTGTGAAAATGTCCCATTCATCCTCCACCTCCCCTACCAAGAAATCATCTCTTTACTTGTCTTCTGCGCCATGAATGCGTAAAGAATTCAATTATTTTCTTTCATCGTTAAATAAAGTAATTTTCAGCTAATTATGCATCCGCACAACACTGCATTAAAAACAAGGATCGACTGCTACTGAACCAGCGTATGATTTCAAATACGGATAATTTTATTTCTTTCAACTGTTATTTATGAATAATAAATAATGTATCTGGGTCACTTTGCCAATGGCAATTAAAACTCACGGGTAACTCCTTCTGTTTTTCTACAGTTATAATACGCTGTACATATATAACGTTATCACTTTAAGGGGGAGGGTGTTCGGCACTTGATATCGTGATATATCTCTAGTGGGAGGGGGGGATTTGTCTTTTGATATCGTTATCATTTTTGATTTTAACAAAATTTAACCCTTAAATGCCGGGTGTTGCTTTTCGGCAACATACCCAATTTAGGCTCAAAAATACTATTAGAATAATATTGAAGCTCTAATGCCTAATGTTACCAATAAAATACATCCTGAAAATATTATTAAATCGATTTTCAACATGTAGATGGCAACACTTGTGCTGTTTAAGAATAAAGATAGATTTATCTTTTCAATTGTTGCTACTTGTTCTTTTTGTTTTGTTTGGAAGCTTGCGAAATACCCTATTTTGTTTTGCAGTGAGCAAGTCAAAGTTCTAGTTCCTGAAATTCTTGTGTGTTTAATATTATAGAATTTTATCAAGGAAAATTATTTTGTCAATTAAAGACCAGTATTGCCGATTAGTAACAAACTGTTTTTTAGCCGTGAACTATACTTAAAACAAAATACGATTTTTTGAAGTATTTTTCCCATGATTTATTTAAAAAATGAAAGCCGAAAAACATTATTACAATGATTTTTGAAAAATCAGGCATTTAAGGATTAATTTATCTGTCAACTTTTTCTTTATGTAGTCTGTTATAATTTTTTTAGTCTTTTATCTATTTTTTATGAAAATACAAAATTAATGTTAAAAGCATTAAATGGTTTTAAAATAATTTTCTTTCAAAATATCGAATGTCTCAACGTTGCTATTCTTCTGCCATATGCAAATATAATTTGTTATTAGAGAAACTAGGTTCGAAATTATATTTGTTATGTTTAATAAGTTGCAAAGAAATAAGGAAAAATAATAATAAGCAAAGAAAGTTGTCTGCTCGTTTTGTTTATAAAAAGGCTTGTTTAACACCGTGCAGGTAGTAAATGCAAAACGACAATATTATTGTTGTTCTCATTACATAACAAAAAGCTATTATTAAATACTTTTAAATAGTAGCTATTTATTTTAAGTGTTATTTAATATAAAGTTATTTAATATATAATAGTGATGTTTTAATAATTTCTTCTCATCATTTAAATCAGTAAAGTATGCTAATAATACAATGATATACAGATACATATGTACCTGTATATCATTGTGAAAGTATAAAAAGAAAAGGCAAGAAAAAATTTAAAAAGAATTTTCAGAAACTGATAACGATATCATTAGGGGGAGGGGGAGGGGGTCGAGGAATGATAACATATGCTATCGTAAGGTGGGGGGGGGGAGTCCATAATTTTCAACTAAATTGATAACTTTATATTTGTACAGTTCCTAATATGTTTTCCTAGATTAACCCGCGAGGAGGGGCGCCACAAAAAGTAACACGAGAACGGTCATGGGGTGACAGCACACCCTAAACATATTAAACGGCATAAATACGAAAAAATACTTTAGAATTCTGTCTGTTAGTGAAATTCATGATAATTACACTCTTTCTCGTGTAAAAATGACAACTGAAATGTTAAATTATAGTTAATTTTAAAAATTAATAAACAATAAATTAAAAGCACTCAACGACAGCAGACGAATATTTTCGAGCGTGGAGTGTCAAAAAACCCCGCGCCCGTCCTGCCGGGATAAGGAATATTTGTGTTTTTTTTTTTTTTTTTTTTTTTTTTTTTTTTTTTTTTTTTACAGTGTTTAACTCCTTAAGGCAATTTTTCTTGCATTACATTTCCAAAAACGCAATATATTCTTCATTTAAAGGAAATACCACACATCCATTTCAGAAATATTTAAATAAAAAAAGTTTTAGAGTTACGTTTCGTTGACTTTGTCTTTTATTTATTGTGTGCATTATTTATTCTCTTTCAGTTAAAAAAAAAAAAAAAAAAAATCTGTCAGGTTTGAGATACATTTATATCTCTAACACATTTTTTTCCCTCTTGTATTCGAATCTTGTAATTGATTCTACAAGATAAAAAAAAAAGTAGTGGATGCAGCAGAAAAGCGGGTTCTCCCTTTGCCAAAATATCGCATTGCATATCTGCATTTTCTCAAGGTATAATATTTGTTCTTTCTAGCCATTTTTAGGGTTCCATACTTATAAAGTAAAAACGGAGCCATTATAAGATCACACCTGTGTATGTCTGTCACAGCCATTTTACGCGTAAACTATGGAAGCTGGATAGTTCAAATTGAGGGAAGTAATAAAGACTATTGAACCACATATTTGCAGATTATTAAACATTTACAAATATATTTAGGGGAAAATGTAGTATTATATTTGCCTTATTAAGTTACTTGAAAAAAAAAATCTTTTCTTTGTATATTGTGTGGGATATCGTGTGGAAGCTTTCATAACTTTGAATTCGAAAATGCATTTCTTTTAATTTTAGGTATCATATTTTCAGAGATATCGTCGAAAATGTAATGCAAAAATATGCCACCTCCCCCCCCTCCCCTCCCCAAATCTATTTTCGAATCGAATGAAACTAAAATTGTGAAAAAATTAGAGTTAGTAGATGTTAATTTAAACCTTGAAGGAAAATTATAGCGATTACCCTAGGTCACATAGTTTTTGAGAAAATCGCATTTTTCTGTTACACACAAATTTCGCTTTGCGTGCATTCAGCAAAGGTGTCGAGGAGCGCTTTTGGTACTTATTGTATCAAAAGTAGAAAAGCATTGTTGATAATGATTTTCGAAAAAAATCGTCGGTAATTAGCACACATATTAACTCTTTAATACACGGACGGTTTGGACATTACATAATGACAGAGGAGGCGTACTCTATGTACCATCGGCTTTTAAAACCTAGATAATAACTTTTAATGATATATTTGTGTAATGCAATACCCAGTAGCATTTGCTTTTAAGCAAGTAGGATAAAAGAAACAAATGTCAAATTGTTAAAAACAGTAATTTAATTAAATTTAATCACATGCATACTATGGGATTCGCGTAGGGATTGCATTGAGCGGATCTCTCAATATTGATCCCGTGTCTTTAAAAGTTAATTAAAAACCTATCTGGAAAAACGCGGCACGGACAAAGGCGGAGTTGCAACTTTGCGAACTCCTTTCGAAGATTAGGAAACACTTTCCAACACTTTCAGAATGCTTTAACAAAACTTCGTTATTTAGAGGAATAAGGTATATAAGAGAACTAAGTAAACATTTTAGAAAACCGCATGAAACATTTAAAAAACAGATTTCTACAGTTACCATATATAGCCAAATATGTATTCCAGTTCTTTTGAACAGCCCTGTATTTGATCTGTAGGTTGATATATATACCAGATAATGGGAAAATTTAGTGTAGCAAGAAAACTCATAACAGGTTGAAATTTCTCTTTCAGTAATTTATACTAATAGATCAAAACATGCTTGTATACATTTGTACAACCCTGTAGTTAACCTAGTACCTTTATTACACGCCACTATTTAGCTAAAGTTTAATTCAAAGTAAAACACTTTTAAAACTACTGAAATCACATTTCCAGAAATTATCATTTATAGACGGTAAAGATAAGACATTTATCCAATTCTTTGCTTGTCCCTGTATATCCTTTTATCTATGTTCTACATACATTGCTTAGTAAACCAAATGCATCTCCACGTAAAAATGCATAACTCATTTAAAAACCACCTTTAAGCAATTTGCAATCATACCCAGTAACCATTACGAATTATTTTGTGTAGCCCTGTACATGAACTACAATATTTATGCACACCATATACTATGCATAAATATAGTGAAACATAAAAGCACATAACATACATAAAAATGCATTTCCAGCAATCATCGCTACTGTACAGTACTTCGGACACAATATAGTATCCGAAATCTTTTGTGTGTCCCTGTAAATGCTATGCACTTCGTATTATGCATGAAATAAGTTGTAGTAAACCTCAGCGACGTATATCAATCGCCCAAAAAACAATTCCCTCCGCCCCTATATCGTTTTGTAACGGAATTATTTTGTGTGGCCCTGTAAATGAATAATAACTATTCTTTGCATCGTATATTCTACAGAATGCATATTTTAGTGCACTTGATAAATGCATATGAATTTTATTATATTTGAAAGCATGTAACATCATTAAAAATCATTTTAAACGATTTTTTCCCATAGGCCGTAATGTAACGGAAAACTTTTGACTGCCCCTGTAAATGAACTAAACATGCTAGAAACTTTATTTGAAATAGGGATCGTGGTATGGTAGAGGTCACTAACATCCAAAAATTTCAGAACGATCCGACTATATTTACGAGAGTTAGAGCGCGGACAGACGGACAGACAAACCGAAGTCATAAATACTTCTCAACTTTGTTGGAAAGTGTTAAACAAGTCAGAAAAATCATGCGTACAGCATAGATTATGAAACACTTTCCAACACTCCCTGAAAGCTTTAACGAAACTTCGTTACTTAGGGAAATAAGGTAAATAAGATAACTAAGTAAAAATTTAAAATTCTGATTTCAGTAGTTACCGCCCATAGCCAAATATGTATTCCAATTCTTTTGTTAAAAAAGAGTTATGCAGAATAGTAATATCTGATATTTTTTAGCCTTCATATCTCTTTGAACTTTTATGGTAAACCCATTCATATTTTTCTAATATATACAGCCATATCCGACCCTACGTTGTAATTTTCTTTTAAAGTCTTATTATTCTTTTAAATAATACAGTTAATAATTCAGATATTTATTGTAAGGAACCCTCTGAGCGCGAGTAATACTCGCACTTGACCGTTTATTAAAGGAATATAATTCTATATCTTCTTAAAGGCAATTTTTCTTGCATGACATTTCTAAAAACTCAATATATTCCTCATTTAAAAATACCATACATCGGTTTATTGAAAAAATAAATGCATTTTTTAACACTTCCCAACTTATTTATTAGCACTTTCTAACATAATTAAATATGTAGTCAAATGTTATTCAGGATGCAAATGTAATCGTACAAATCCATGAAAAACTGAAAATTGAGAATTTAAGAATCCAATACTTCCTCAAGAATATAACTGAAAGTAAAGGCAATGAATAGTTCTTTAATATAAATAATCAACTTTAGAAATCATTTACTATACTCAATATTAAACAATGCATCTCAAGAATTTTTTTCGTAAGAAACCGTTATTCAAACGAAGAAGCTTCCCCAATTACCGACAGTTTGAAAATTGCTTTTTATTTTTCTGAAATTGATAATAAGAAAATGGTACTAAGAATATGTTTTCCCAATCCTTCTAATGGATTTTCTTTCTGAACACTTTGTTTGCTTATTAATCTTAGAAAGAAAAATGGCATCTGTTACATTGCAAACATATGTTGTGAAAAAAACATTAATGATACTATTTGTTTACTACTCATTGTTTTCTCATCATCATTATAGGGTTATGAATGTCTCTACATATTGAAACAAACACCTTAGCACTATTTTAGAAATTAGATTAAGAAATAAACACAAATAAATTAAAACAGAACAAGTATGGAAGAACATCCTTCTACAGTGAACTTGCGATTATCCATCACTTTATCAACCGTAACCTCGGTTAACCACCACCCGCTCACCTATCTATATTATAAAGGACAAACATATCTGTGCGCAACGCTGACGTCATTTTCCGAATGGCAACACTTCACGGTTATTCGTACATTTTAATTTTTTACATCGTCGAATAGGAAAAAAAACTACTTTCAAATGCAATTTGTTTGAAAACTGTATCTTAATTGATTGATTTATTGTGTTTTTTTTAATAATTTTCAATCATGAATTTTTGGTAATTTATCTCTATAACGTACCATCTCCATTACATCCATATAAATAAAAATGTAAATGTTTGTTTGTACAAAATCGATAATCTTCGAAAGTTTTTCGGCGATTGCTTTGAAATTCACAGATTGAGTTGCATTCGAATACGAGAGTCTTGTTACATACCTATTATAAACGTCGATCCCCCTCTCTCAATTTGCAACTCCCACAACACCGGGCGCTTTTTAAATTTTTCCCGACAACCATCCTGTGAAATATCATTAAAAAGTGCTTTGATTACTTTTTCATATTATGCAACTTCCTCCCTCTCCCCCGCACTTTCTTCTCGGGAGGCACATTTTTATATAGGGTAACTGTAGGATAGATGGCCATAGTTTTTAAAGATTTGAATAAAAATTCTTAGAATGCAAATACAAGAAACATTTATGCATATTTCAAATACTTATACATATACTCATAATATTTTATGCAAAAAATAATTAAATATTGAAAACAAAAAGTGTTTAACAACAAAAAGTGTTAAAGATTGAAATTAAAATCACAGATGGCCACCTCTCCTTAAAGCCGAGGAGAGATGACCATCCAATACAAGAAAAAAAAGTGAAGTTAAATAGCAAACAAGTGGGTAAGTGTGATCATAGATCGCACAAAGGGTTTCGTTGTTTCGTTTAATATTCCTTTCAAAGCGTCCAGTACATTTATCGCCATGGAACACCTTCTAAATTTTAGCAAACCCTTCCTAAACTATCGTAAAGCTTCAAACAGATTCGCCTTGTTATATTTCCTAATTGTGTTCGTGCCCCCCCCCCCCCACCCGAAATGCTACGATACATCACATGACGGGTATCTGCCAAATTTAGAAAAGTGCCCCGCTGGGGGGGGGGGGCGAAGTGGGGTAATGGTCACCATGATTTTTGACGCGACCTGATGTCTAAAATTTTTGTTATGTTTTATAAGCTATATTAAAGTTTCAAACAGATCGTCCAGCTATATTTCCTAATTTTGTTCGCGCCACTCCCTCACCCCCCTCGAAATGCGACACGCCATTCTTCTTTATACTTTTTTATCATGTGTTATAAAGTATCTTAAAGTTTAAAACAGATCGCATTGTTAGATTTCCCACTTTAAATGAAATCGCGATCTGTTAGTTCCACACTCCATAACCAGGGAGCGCACTCTATTCTTAACAAAAGCGTATCGGAACGGAACTCCTTTACACAACCTATCAGTAGATATGTTACTCGAGGGAGTGGCGGTCTTCAGCAAGAATTTAAGATGTTTGTTCAAATTACTATTCGGAAATAGTGGTAATTTAACTTTTGCATATTTATATTTAAGGAGTAGCATGTGTCTGAGGACTCCATAAAAAAAACGCACCTGAAACGTTATAAAACAAAAAGGTTAAAAAAAAAGAAATATTTTGCCCCTCCCCTCTCCCCACCTGCCCAAAATTTCACATGCCATTTTTTATAAACTTTTTCTTATGTGTTATAAACTATCTTAATGTTTCAAACAGATCGCCTTGTTAGATTTCCTATTTTAAATGAAACCGCGGTCTGTTAGTTCCACATTCCACCACGAGGGAACGCACTCTATTCTTAATAAAATTCTATCTGAACGTAACTCCGTTAAACAACCTATCAAAAGATATGCTAGTCGAGAGGGTGGCGGTATTAAAGAAGAATTTAAGATATTTGCTTAAATTACTATTCGAAAATAGTGGTACGTACACTTATAAAATTTTTTATATTGAATAAGTAATAGTTTTCTCATCACGCCATCAAAAAAACCGCCCTCAAAACAGTAGAAAACGCCCTTAATTTTGTTCGCGCCCCTTCCCCTCCCCCCTTTAACCGGAATGTGAAGCGCCATTCTTTTTTATAATCTTTTACTATTTGTTATAAATTATCTTAAAGTTTCAAACAGAACGCTTTGTTGGAATTCCTACTTTAAATGTAATCACGGTCTGTTAGTTCCACATTCCACCACCAGGGAGCGCACTCTATTCGTAACAAAAGTGTATCTGAACGAAACTCCTTTACACAACCTATCGGTAGATACATGGGTTGGGCGGGGTGGCGGTCTTAACCAAGAATGTAATATATTTGCTCAAATTACTATTCGAAAATAGTGGTATCAATACTTCTGACATAAGTAACATTTATGCTGTATTTTTAAAAATCGGACACCGTTCAGAAGAATACTGCAATGAAACATCACGTGACTGCCTTTTAAAATAAGTATATAATAGAAATAAATCAATTAGAGAAATTAGCGCTCCTCCCCCCCTACCCGAAATTTCACGTGCCATTTTTTACATGTTAACTTTTTCTTATGTGTTATAAACTATCTTAAAGTTTCAAACAGATCGCCTTGTTAAATTCCCTAATTTTAACAAAATCACGTTATGTTAGTTCCACATTCCACCACCAGGGAGCGCACTCTATTCTTAACAAAACTGTATCGGAAGGAAGCTCCGTTAAACAACCTATCAGTAGATATGTTACTCGAGGTGGCGTGGTCTTAATGAGAAATTAAGATAGTATTTGCTGAAATTATTATTCGGAAATAGTGGTAACTAAACTTTAGACAATTTTATATTAAATCAGCAACATATATCTTAGGACTCCTCAAAAAAGGCACCTAAAGCGGTCTGAAACGCTAACTTTTTAAATAGAAATCTAGCGCCCCCACCCCCTCGGAATTTCACGCGTCATTCTTTTTTACACTTTATTTTATTTGTTATAAAATATCTTAAAGTTTCAAACAGATCGACTTGTTAGATTTCCTAATTTCCTAATTTTAACAAAATCGCGTTACGTTAGTTCCACATTCCACCACCAGGGAGCGCACTCTATTCTTAACAAAAGCATACCTCAACGAAATTCCTTCACGCAATCTTTCCGTAGATATATGGGTGGGATGGTAGCGGTCTTAACCAAGAATTTAAAACATTTGCTGCGGTAACAAGCGCTAAGATTTTAAAAATAAATCTGGCTCCCCCGCCCACGTCCTCAAAATATCATACTCCATTCTTTTTTACACTTTTTCTTATGTGTTATAAACTATCTTAAAGTTTCAAACAGATCGAGTAGCGGTCTTAACCAATAATTTAAGATATTTCCTGAAATTACTATTCGAAAATAGTGGTATGAATACTTGTAAACTTTCTGATGATGAATGAGTTATACTTATCTTATAGCGCTGTTCAAAATCCCCACGCAAATTGTTAGATTTCCTAATTTAAATTATTTCGTGGTTAAAAAAGCACGCGTCTCCATTTTAATCGACGCATTTGATAGCAATAAACCGATTAATTAAATAATAATTAATTTTTCAGCTTGTAATTAAGATAGAACTTAGAAATGTTTGGTTTGTGTTTATGACGGCCAATTATCAACACGTGGGATATAGGCCCAAGGGGGGGAGTGCCCTTCGTGGGGGTCTTTTTAATGGAACCTAACCCGTATTTACGCGTGGGAATCCACGGCTTCGAAGAAAACCACGAAAACTCCGAAACGGTTAGGCCGACGGGCGCGATTGGGTTCGAACCCAGCACCTCCCGTCTACCAGCTTCGAGAGCAGAACCTCTCAGCCACTGGTGGGGCGACTTAGAAATGAGTATCAATAAAATCAGCGGGAAATTTCACTTCGGGATGCCAAAAAATTTCATCAAAAAATTTAATATTTAAAAAGTTAAAATTTCGCATTAAAATATCCTACTATGGAAAACCGCAGCGTCGTCATATCTGACACCTTCTTTCCCGCCGAAATGAAATCTTTTTTCCTTGTCTTTCCAATTAAAGAAATTAAATTTTTATCGATCGAATTTCAGTGGATATTTTAACTTATACACATCGCAGAAATGTGAACTTTATACTAAATGACAGTAGATGTTTTTCCGCGTCTGTCTATACCATTTACAAATTTCTCGGACCAATACTTTCTGATATGCGATTTCGCTTTAAAATGTCCGCTTCATTTTTCGGCTTAATTTCCTCCGTGGTAACCGTGCATCGGCTGATTTTACTGGCAACCCTTATGAGAAACTCCGATGATTTGGAGAAGGTGCGTTTGTACCTGTGTTAAAAAGGTTGATTGGCTAATTTTAGAAGTTAATTAGCCCGTAATTCGGTTAATTACCGACTTTTTCAAAATTTTATGATTTGTCGTTTGATGTGAGGTGTTCAGCTATAAGTACCCAAAATTTCAAGTCTCCAACATGTATAGTTTCTGAGAATGGGCTCTGTGACGGACAGACAGACAAAGGAGTGAGACGAATAGGGTTTCGTCAGATGAACGAAACCCTAAACAGTAACACATTTCACATTTCATATAGTTAATCATGAAAATTATACAGCAATTTCTAAAGACGCAGTTATAGGATGGAAAATGAGTGAATAAAACTCGGAGAAACAAAATTTGTATTATTTCAATAGTGTAGAACCTCTTTTATCCGAAACCCTTTTAACCGAAACTCTCGGTTACCGAAATCCATTTTTTAAATTCTTTTTTTACTATCACATTCATATGCGCAAAATCCATTTTGAACGTTTTTTTTTTTCTTTTAACTATCATATTCCTTGTGTGCAAGCGATCCTTTCCGAACTAAGAGTGCATATAAATGGGGCATTCTCACAATCTTTTGATATTTGGGTTGGGTTGATTTTTGACGGCCAATTATCTACACGAGGGATATGGGCCCAGGGGGAGTGCCCTCCGTGGGGGTCTTTCTAAGGGAACCTAATCCGTATTAACACATGGAAGATCCACGGCTCGAAGAAAACCACGAAAACTCCGAACGATTAGGCCGACGGGCGCGATTGGGATCGAACCCAGCACCTCCCGTCTACCAGCTTCGAGAGCAGAACCTCTCGGCCACTGGTGGGGCCCTTTTGATATTTGGGGGGAAAAAATCTGGCGAAATTAAACTTGCTAAAATAACATTTTAATCTGATAGACGAATGCCTTAATGATTCAAAATAAAGAAAAAATGGTTAGCAGCGAAAATTTTTTTATTTAACTGAGGTTTAAGTTAAACTTGCGAGTTTAATTTTCCTTACCATTTTACCACTAAATTTTTTTTTCTTCTAAATGTTTACTTATAATGAATTAGCATGGTACCCACAGGACATTCAAATAAGAAATAATGACAATGTAGTAATTTTAGTACAAAATTTTGGTATAACATTATCTTAAAGGGGTGTTAAAGAAGGGACGGTAATGTAAAAAAGGGGGATGGTATAGGAAAAAAGGGACGAAATGGGAAAAAAAAGGGACGGTAAGGATGGAACAGCAAGGAAAATTACCACCTATTTTAGGCAGATCTTGTTAAGACTAAGTGGTAGCCAAAATGTTCATTGATTTTTAGAAACAGTTATTAACATTGGATTAAATTACAGAAAAAATTAATTTACCTCGAAAAGTGCAGGAATAAACTTTGGGAACAGTGAGACTACCAATAAAGCCACGATGCTTGAAATTGATATTTAAATGCTAATTTAAATTCTACAGTAAATTTCCTGCCAAAGAATTTTAGACATTATTTCTCTAACATACTTCTGCATGAGAAAAAACTTGAAAAAAATTCTGTGGCTGCATCTGAAGTGATTTTCTGTATAATTTTATAAGAGGGATGGTAAAAAATCTAAAACCTAGGGACAGAGTTTAAAAAATAATAATAACCCTAAAAATGTGTGCAGGCTAATTTTTAGCTACTTATTTATATAAAACAATAGTTCCTGTTTCAGAAAAAAATTACATTGAATTATTTTCATTGAAACAATTTTATCCAGACAGCTCCAAACTTAAAAATCAGCATCAGGGACACGGGGCGGTATAGGAGTTTTCCAGGTGTTTGGACCCCCAACATAGTTCAAAATTTATTTATCTCGTTAATATTGTTGTGCAATCATGCAATGGGATGTTCCCAAGTATATGAAATAAAAAAAACACAAAAAAGGTGTATTAAAATAAAAATTATTATTCAGGGACATGAAAGTCAAAAGATTGTGAGAATGCCCCAAATATTTTCGATCTCCTTTCTGAGAGTCCCTTTGAATTAAACTTGAGCTCTTGCAAGCTGCGAAGTGGAACGAAGAAAACGAACAAATTAGCAATTCCGAAGATTTTGAATGTTTTGCAAAACATTTGGCATGGCTGTAGTAATAGAAAGACTGTGATATTGGTGAACTTATAATATTAAAAAACTCCATGATAGAGCTTCAAAGCAAAGGCAATCGAAACTGCGACAAACAAAACATTGTTTCAAATCCTTGTGATACATGTAAAAGGTACTTAATTTCAAAATTAAAATTCAGTTAATTTATTCTTGTTTCTATTTTGCTATTGCTTTATTTTTATTAAGCACTTGTCACCATAATAAGAAATATTGCATATATTTCTACTTATTCTTAAAATTGAAGCATTCTCGATTATCCGAAAATTTCGATTTTCCGAAAGAGGGTCGGTCCCAACTACTTCGGATAATCGAGGTTCTACTGTACTTCACTTTTCGTAAAATCTTACCACATGTTTGGCAAAGGTCTTGATAATTTGTACACGTTTCATGGAACCACTTCACGTACCTTATGTTGCAAGTAAGGATCGATCGAAACAGAAACCGAAACAGAATTTCGGTAATCTTCCTATTTCCAGCCGAAAACGAAAACGAAAATGTCAAAAAAAAGAAAAAAAAAAAAAAATTAACAGATTAATACATACATAAATACATATAATTTTTAATTAATTATATATATATAGAAGCACATTTCTAACAAACATATAAGCATACATATATATGTATGTGTATGTATAAGTTTCAAACAAAAACAAAAATAAAACATACCCCACCCCCTGCCTCCCAAAGAAGGTCTTGAAATGGCGCTCATGTTTGAAAACTTTATCTCCTGAGCCCAATTTGTTCTCCGTACTTCTGACGAAAACTTTTTATTTTCGTATAAAATTATAAAATGCAATTCATTCATCCACAAAGCAGAATGATTTTCAATAATACAAATTTTATATAATTAAAAAATGTTTTAGGTATACATATCTCAATTTATCTTTTATACTGATTTTTGTAAATGATCATCTGTTATAGTAGAACTTTCACAGAAAGCATTCGAAACACTTCTGCGGTTACAAACTAAAAATTTTCTATTACTAAGTCTACAGCTTTTTAATAAGCAGTTGAGCAAATTCAAAGATTAGTGATATATGCATTGCTTGCTTTATAATTTGCACTAACGTCTTAAGTCAGTCCTAACTGATAATTATAAACAGTGAAGTTCATAGCAATGAATAAAAATTGTCTCATTTTAGCCGATACAGCTGAAATCAATAAGTAATACTGAAAATTTCCGATGGAAAAAACGAGTTTTTGTGTAACACAGATAGTTTCCGTCAGGTTCGGTTTGGCCGAATTTTCCACAGCATTTCCGCTGAAAACGAATTTTGTGCCGAACACGAAACCTAATTTTCGGTCGATCTCTAGTTATTAATTAAAAGTATTGCTATAACTTACTTAAAAATAATAACACTCAACCCAGAAAAATTTAAAGAAATATATTTTTATTAAATAAACAAAGAATTTGTTACCTATCTTCCCGTCACTTCAGTTTAAAAAAATCAGGCTGTCGTAAGAACAGCTTGAAAAATATCAGTATAGTAAAAGGTGCACTAGCTACTAGCATCTCATTCCTGCCCCACCAGTGGCCGAGAGGTTCTGCTCTCGAAGCTGGTAGACTGGAAGTGCTGGGTTCGATCCCAATCGCGCCCGTCGGCCTAATCATTCGGAGTTTTCGCGGTTTTCTTCGAGCCGTGGATCCTCCATGCGTTAATACGGATTAGGTTCCCTTAGAAAGACCCCCACGGAGGGCACTCCCCCCGGGCCTATATCCCTCGTGTAGATAATCGGCCGTCAAAAATCAACCCAACCCAACCCAGCATCTCATTCCTAGATGGTTCCCTACGGAAGAGGGAAAAGTGGGATAGTTCACTTTTGGTTGGGGGTAGTATGCAAGATTGGTGTGGAGCCATCCAGATTTGTTTCAAATTTTGTTTTAAGCAAGTATTCTGTAAGTAAACCGTGGAGTTGTGGTACGCCGTTTGTCTCGAATTCAAGTAGATCATTAGTTCGAATGCAAGCGAGCGGAAACGTGAAAATGATATGTCTTTTCACTTTTTCATATTTAAATTGTAAAAAAAAAAAAATACGATTGAAAAAAATACAGTTTCTATTTTTTTTTTTTTAAATAATAAGTTCAAACATCATTTTAATTTTTAAAAAATCATTGAGAATTCATAATAATGATTCATAAATCATTTATTTTGTTTGTAAAAAATAGTTTAAAAGAAAAAATACAATTTCTATTTTTATAAATTTAAGTATGTTATTTTAACTTAAAAAGCGATTTTTTTTTTTTTTTTTTAAATGATTGAGCGCAGAAGTATCGTGTAGCTAGAACCAAAATATTATGCTGTAATTTGAAAAAATATAAATGAAAAACACAATTTTTTTTAATATTAATAATTCTGGCATAACAATACCAAAATGTTATGCTGTGATTTAAAAGTATAAAAAATAAATGAAAAGTACAAAATTATTTTTTTTAAATATATATTTTATTTTAATAATTATATGGCGTTAAAAAATAAACTTTATAAAATATTTTAATAAGTTCTTATATAATATTTTCTAAACTTTTTATTGAAAATTCTGTTAATTGAAACTCTCTAAAATTAAAACTGGTTTTCTTTTTTTAATGGAATTAAAAATCCATCTTCAAAACAATCCTGCAATGCTTGTTTAGATTTTTTTTATTTATTTATTTATTTATTTTTTTCCGTAAACGATCTGTTGCATTTAATGCAGATAATTGGCTCTGAAAAGAGCCGCTTTGTATTTTTGAACTCGAGATTTGAATTATTCATAATGTGATATGAACAACAAAAATCGGAATCAGATGCAAACAGATACAAAATTAATCAATTCTGTCAACAGATGGCTCCACTCGAATACTGCAAACCACCCCACCCCAATTAAAAATTGGACTATCCCACTTTTCGTTCTTCCGTAGGGAACCATCTAGGAATGAGACGCTAGTGTTAAGTGCGCAAGTATACGTATACATACAACTGCTAAATATACACTATTTTGCCATCCTCCATATTTTGGCCAGACCTTAATCTGATTGCCCAGAGCTTTCGAGGCGGTTGCTTCGATGGCAAAATGGTTTAATATGCTTTCGGCACTTGTTTTGCAACATGATTTGAGAAACTTCAGTATAAAAATTAAAAGAAATACATTAAATTTCTTTTTTGTTTGGATTTTTTATCAAATAAATTAATTCTAAATATTAACTTGCATTGTTTGATCTTTTATTAATTAAATATGCCCCGCCCTCCCGAAGAAAATTAAAGATAATCCCCATTATGGTGGGAGGTGGGGGGTGGTTCTAAGTTTTGACATATTCTTCTGCTGTTTTTTGAAAAAACATCTAAATCGAGTGAGGGAGAGATTATTTTATTTATATTATTACTATAAGAAATCATATCGGACAAAAAAAAAGAATGATAATGATAATAAAAATACATATATATATATATTTTTTTTTTGTTTTGTTTTGTTTTGTTTGAAAAAAGCAGTGTATCAGCTATGTGACTTACACTACAAAAACCCATGGAACTAGCCTTTATAATTTTTTAAGAAACCAAAAGTTCGCTATTGAAGAAATTGAATTAAATTTTCTTTCTTTCTTAAAAAAAAAAAAAAAAAAAAAAAAAAAAGACTTTTTTTTTTTAAGGTTCTGAAATAGTAAATGGTGGTTCATTTAATTCAAGAATTTGTGGTGAATAATTTATGAAATTTTTAAAAAAATATTTGAAGTTCCTAGTCTCAAATATTTCTTGAATTTATTATACTTTTTTTTTTTTTTTTTTTTTTTTTTTTTTTTAAGATTCGTATATATATATATATATTTCTTCTGAAAATCCGTATCTTTTTACTTTCTTCTATCTTTACAAGAAGAAAGTATTGGATTCATGAAAATTTTCGGATTCCGGTTTTCGACGGATTTACACGTTTTACGGGTCAGAGAACCCGAAAAACATGTTTTTACAAAATGTCTGTCTGTCTGTGTGTGTGTGTGACACAAATTTTGAGGGCGCTCTATCTCAATTACTAATGCACGAAATTTAATAAAAATTCATATTCAGTTAGTCCCTGTTACAAATAGATGCTAATTAGTTTTTGCAAATCGCTCAACAGATGGCGCTGCGATTTTTTACGATTTCCGCAATAGCCCTATATCAAGAACTAATACAAGGATTTTCATGAAACTTCAGATTCAGTTAGTCCTTGATATATCTTGATGCTGATTCCGTGTTGGTGTAAATCGCGCAACAGGTGTCGCTTCTGTGCTGCATTTTGCACGATTCCCGCAATAGCTCTATCTCAAAAACTAATGCACGAATTTTCATCTAACTTCAAATTTATTTAGATGTTAGCAAAAATTGTTGCTGATTAGGTTTTGGTGTTAATCGTCCAATAGGTTGAGCTGCTATGCTGGAATTTTCATGATTTTCGCAATAACTCTATCTCACAAACTAATGCACGGATTTTCCCCAAACTTCAGAGTCAGTTAGACTTTGACATAAGTGGTTGCTTGGTGGTTGTGGTGTAACATAGGTTTTGGTGTAAAGGATAGGTTTAGGTGGCGCTGCTAGGCTAAATTTTGCTGGATTTACACAATTTCAGAGATAGCCATATCTCAAGAACCAATGCACGGAATTTCATATCTTTAGAATCCTCATGATGGGTATAGATTGCCGTTTAATTTTGGCAGTGTGATAGCGAATTTTCAAGTATTAACATGTATGAGATAGAAGAAAGTTTTGGGATTAGTACATCCGACTAATTTTACAATATCTTGAAAAATCCATATTTCAAATTTGCCATATTTTAAAGAATAAATATTTATTTAAATCAAAAATGAATTTTGCAAGATTCCAGATTTATTTATTTTATTGCAAAATAATATCAATGCAGTTATAATATTCCATTCGATTAGTTTTTGAAAGAATAACTTCCAAGGCATTTATATATATGTGTGTTCTTTCACTTAAAATAAAAATTAATATGAATTAGATGATTATTTTTGAAGAATGATTTATTCAAATATTTTTCTGAGAAATGAATTTATATAGTGTTATGAAATAATTCTAATGAATTTGATGATTGATAAAATTGGTTCACAAGAACATATTTCATTTCTTTTCAAGAGGCTATGGTTTTTGATTATTTTTTTTTAATTATTAATGGCATTTTAAAAATAATTAATTTACTAATTTAAATATATGCATTACTGTTATTTTATAATATATACACTGCCGATTTAGCCAGAGCCTTTTGGCTTTTGTTTCTTGTTCCAGTTTGAGTAGTAACATTCTTTCTTTGGTGTTTTGCTGGTTTATATTAATTAACGTTTAATTATGGCGTGGAATTCAGGATCTGCCAAATACGTGCAAAATATGATCTGCTATATATAATTTGTGCGGTTATTTTCTGCATTAGGGCTGCTATTTTCATACGAGTGCTGTTATCTTTTTACCCGACTGAAAAGAAGGGTTATGTGTTTCACGCGTATCTGTGTATGTGGATTTCTTTATACCCTCGAAACATCCCAACGGCTGGATGGATTTTAATGAATGAGGTCTCTATCAATTCGCCTTAACGACCCGATGGTTATAGGCTAGGTTTTGTTTTTACCACCATTTTGAATAATGGTGGCCGTAAAATAACAAAATAGTAGTAGGGGCGAAAAAAAAATTTACGCACCCTATTGAGTGGCCTATCATTGGATAGGTCTTTCAAAATGAAGGCGATGTTTCATTGACTATTTTACAGTCAGAATCTCCGTTAAAATATTATACAACCAGGAAGTTGTGCATGTATTGTGGATCTTAGCTTTACTGCAATTCTAACTATCATAGACATCTATAGACCTCATCGAAACAGTGTTTATAGATAGGAACTAACAATTAAACACAACTTAAATGTCATCAATACAAGTAAATAAAAAGAATAGGTAAGTAATATAAACAAGTAATATAATATATATATACAGGGTGCGCCATAAATTCGTGCAAACTTTAAAAATCCATAATTAAAGAAATAATGGTCGGAAAAATTTTTGGTTTGCGCGAGTATGATCAGACGGATTTTGGATTTTTTTCCCATGAATAATAAACTAGTATGTTGTGGCCATCACAAAACTTTCTTCTATATAAATCACGTCAATTAAATCATTTAAATAGTAAAAGAAATTACATCAATTTAGAACCAATTCGTATGAAAGTCTACCTGAATTTGAAGTTTGATGAAAATTCGTGCATTACTTATTGAGATAGAGTTGTAGGGGAAATTTTGAAAAATGCAGCATAGCAGCGCCACCTGTTGAGCGATTTGTACCAAAACACAAACAGCACTAATTCATATTAAGGTACACCGGAATCTGAAGTTTGATGCAAATTGGTGCATTAGTTCTGGAACTAGAGCTATTGTGGAAATCACAAAAAATGCAGCACAGCAGCGCCACCTGTTGAGCGATTTACACGAAAAGGTACAAAACATCAATTCATGTCAAGGACTAACTGAATCTGAAGTTTGATAAAAATCCATGCATTAGTTCTGGACATTGAGCTATTGTGGAAATCGTGAAAAATGCTGCATAGCAGCGCCACCTGTTGAGTGATTTACACGAAAACATAAACAGCACTAATTCATATCCAGGTATACCTGAATCTGAAGTTTGTTGAAAGCCCAAGCATTAGTTCTTGAGATAGAGCTAATGCGGAAATCTCAAAAAATACAGCATAGCAGCGCCACCTGTTGAGCGATTTACACCACAAGGGGCAAAACGTCAATTCACGAAATTTTTGTAGTACATGCAGTAAATTAAAATGCTGGATAGCAGCGCCACCTGCTGAGCGATTTACACTAAAAACTAATCAACACCAATTTATATCAGGGACTAACTAAATATACATTTTTAGTAAATTCCTTGCACTAGTTCTTGAGATAGAGCGCCCACAAAATTTGTGCTACATACATACAGACAAACATACAGACAAACAGACAGACAGACAGAGTATCAGACAGACATTTTGCAAAAATACGTTTTTCGGAATCTCTGACATCTAAAACTTGTAAATCCGTCGACGAAAATTCGTGCATTAGTTCTTGAGACGCAGCTATAGAGGAAATTCTAAAAAATACAGCATAGCAGCGCCACCTGTTGAGAGATTTGCACCAAAATGTATAAAATTTCAATTCATGTCAAGGACTAACAGAATCTGAAGTTTGATTAAGATCCGTGCATTAGTTCTGGAGATTGAACTATTGCAGAAATCGTGAAAAATGCTGCACAGCAGCGCCACCTATTGAGCGATTTACACCAAAATGCATAAAACTTCAATTCATGTCAAGGACTAACTGAATCTGAAGTTTGATGAAAATCCGTGCATTAGTTCTGGAGATTGAGCTATTTGAGAAATCGTGGAAATAGCTGCACAACAGCGCCACCTATTGAGCTATTTACACCAAAATGCATAAAACTTCAACTCATGTCAAGGACTAACTGAATCTGAAGTTTGATGAAAATCCGTGCATTAGTTCTGGAGATTGAGCTATTTGAGAAATGGTGGAAAATGCTGCCCAACAGCGCCACCTATTGAGCGATTTACACCAAAATGCATAAAACTTCAATTCATGTCAAGGACTAACAGAATCTGATGTTTGATGAAAATCCGTGCATTAGTTCTGGAGATTGAGCTATTGCAGAAATCGTGAAAAATGCTGCATAGCAGCGCCACCTGTTGAGCGATTTACACCAAAAACTAATCAGCACCAATTTATATCAGGGTCTAACTGAATATCATTTTTTATTAAATTCCGTGCATTAGTTATTGAGATAGAGCGCCCACAAAATTTGTGTCACATACAGACAGACAGACGGACAGACAGACAGACAGACGGACAGACAGACAGACAGACAGACAGACTCACAGACAGACATTTTGTAAAAACATGTTTTTCGGAATCTCTGACCCCTAAAACGTGTAAATCCGTCGAAAACTGGAATTCGAAAATTTTCACGAAACCAATACTTTCTTCTTGTAAAGATAGAAGAAAGTAAAAATGATTCCAAGAATAACCAATAGAGGGTGCTCACATGCCATATTGAGACGTTTTATGCAAATCAGACAAACACAAACAGACATTGAAAGAAATCACAATAACATGACACTGTGCATTAACTTTTATGGTACTAAAAGATGCTCAACATGACCACCACCACAAGGTATTAGGCAAGTGAGGCGTGTCAATACGCCTGTAACAGCTGAGTGTAGCATGTCGGCATCGATGCCACCGACGGTCAGTCGAATGGCATCTTTCAGTTCCGCCAAAGTGGCTTGGGAGCACCGATAAACACGAGACTTTAAGTATCCCCACAACCAAAAATCTGCTGGGGTCAAGTCTGGAGATCGTGGGGCCATTCAAACTTACAACCTTGACTTATCACTCGGTCTTCAGTGAAAGTGTCTAACAGGAACGCCTTGACTTCACGTGCAAAGTGGGGCGGGGCACCATCCTGCATGAAGGTGACGGAAGGTAACGCATATCTTTCCTGCAATGCAGGCACAACTTGGTTACGCAAAAGCGTAAGATACCGTTCTGCAGTGACTGTACACGTTTTCCAGCCGGATTCAGGACAAGACTCTTCAAAAAAGAAAGGACCCAGAATGAAAGCCGCGGTGAAACCACACCAAACAGTCACACGAGGAGAATGCATTGGCTTGGTCTGATACTCCCGAGGGTTTGACGTCGCCCAGATACGACTGTTTTGCGTATTGACGTCGCCATGGAGTGAAAAATGTGTTTCATCCGTCCACATGACATTCAGCAACCATTGTGGGTCACGATCCATTTGTGCCAGTGCCCATGTAGCAAACTTTAGTCTTTTATCTGTATCTGCCGGTAATAACTGGTGAAGTGTCTGTATCTTGTACGGATACAGATCCAAGATTCCGTGCAGAATACGTCGAATCGACGATTCCGGAATTCCCGTTATTCTACCAGCTTCACGAGCACTGCTACTTCCCGTTGATGTCTCGGCTGCCATTTCTTCCATGGCATTTTTTACAGCATGGACGCGATCCGCGTTCAAGGATGGTCTGCCACTACGTGGACGATCCTCCAAACTCCCCGTTTCCTCAGAACGTCGTACTAAATTGAGTATTCCATTCAACGAAATAGGGCTTTTTTGCGCCTTTAGTCCTTTCTCCGTGCGAAACTTCCTCAATGCAATATTAGTGGATTCCCCATTCTTGTAGAACAGTTTGACCAGCAGCGCTCGATCTGGTAACGATAGCATGCTGCCGAGATCGAATGACGAATCCATTTCCATCCAGGTGTTTTATTGCTAGCCTGATTTGCATAAAACGTCTCAATATGGCATGTGAGCGCCCTCTATTGGTTATTCTTGCAGCTCACAGGCTATCAAAGCCTGAGAGCTAATGTGCCCGCCCGTTCTGTATGTATGTATGTACGTACGTATGTACGTAACGCGATAACTCTTGATAGAAACATCCCATTTGCTTCAAAATTTTTTCCTAGGTTCACTGTGATAAGGCGCTTCCCTGATTAGTTTTTGGAGTTCATTGGTTAAGGATAAAGGGGGAAAACGGGGTTAGTCCACCCCCACCCCCCCCCCTCCCTTAATTCAGATAAATGGGTTTTTCATGCAGAATGTTTCGATTTGCTCCGAATTTGATATACCGGTTTATTATGTTAAGGAACTTCCCTGATTAGTTTTGGGGGTTCATTGGTTAAGGGTAAAGGTGGAAAAACGGGGTTAGTCCACCCCCCTTAATTCAGATAAATGGGTTTTTCATGCAGAATCATTCAATTTGCCCCGAATTTGGTATACCGGTTTATTATGTTAAGGAACTTTGCTGATTAGTTTTGGGGGTTCATTGGTTAAGGATAAAGGGGGAAAAGGGGGGTTAGTCCACCCCCTTAATTCAGATAAATGGGTTTTTCATGCAGAATCATTCGATTTGCTCCGAATTTGGTATACCGGTTTATTATGTTAAGGAACTTCCCTGATTAGTTTTGGGAGTTCATTGGTTAAGGATAAAGGGGGAAAAACGGGGTTAGTCCACCCCTTTTAATTCAGATAAATGGGTTTTTCATGCAGAATGATTCAATTTGCTCCGAATTTGATATACCGGTTTATTATGTTAAGGAACTTCCCTGATTAGTTTTGGGAGTTCATTGGTTAAGGATAAAGGGGGAAAAACGGGGTTAGTCCACACCCCTTAATTCAGATAAATGTGTTTTTCATGCAGAATGATTCGATTTGCTCCGAATTTGGTATAGCGGTTTATTATGTTAAGGAACTTCCTTGTTTAGTTTTGGGGGTTCATTGGTTAAGGATAAAGGGGGAAAAGGGGGGTTAGTCCACCCCCCCCCCTTAATTCAGAAAAATGGGTTTTTCATGCAGAATCATTCGATTTGCTCCGAATTTGGTATACCGGTTTATTATGTTAAGGAACTTCGCTGATTAGTTTTGGGAGTTCATTGGTTAAGGATAAAGGGGGAAAAGGGGGGTTAGTCCCCCCCCCCTTAATTCAGAAAAATGGGTTTTCATGCAGAATCATTCGATTTGCTCCGAATTTGGTATAGCGGTTTATTATGTTAAGGAACTTCCTTGTTTAGTTTTGGGGGTTCATTGGTTAAGGATAAAGGGGGAAAAGGGGGGTTAGTCCACCCCCCCCCCTTAATTCAGAAAAATGGGTTTTTCATGCAGAATCATTCGATTTGCTCCGAATTTGGTATAGCGGTTTATTATGTTAAGGAACTTCCCTGGTTAGTTTTGGGAGTTCATTGGTTAAGGATAAAGGGGAAAAACGGGGTTAGTCCACCCCCCTTAATTCAGATAAATGTGTTTTTCATGCAGAATGTTTCGATTTGCTCCGAATTTGGTATACCGGTTTATTATGTTAAGGAACTTCCCTGATTAGTTTTGGGGTTCATTGGTTAAGGGTAAAGGAGGAAAAGGGAGGTTAGCCCGCCACTCTTAATTTAGATAAATGGGTTTTTCATGCAGAATGATTCGATTTGCTCCGAAGTTGGTATACCGGTTTATTATGTTAAAGAGCTTCCCTGATTCGTTTTGGCGATTAATTGGTTAAGGATAAAGTCGGATTAGTCCACCCCCTTAATTTAGATAAATGTTTTTTTTTTTTTTTTTTTTTTTTCAAGATTATTCGATTTGCTCCAAATTTGGTATACCGGTTTATTATGATAAGGAGCTTCCCTGATTAGATTTGGAGGTTCACTGGTTAAGTATAAAGGGGGAAACGGGGGCTAATTCCCCTTCACTTATTTTTTTGAGTGGCATTATTCTTTAAAATAAGAGTATAAGTGTGTGAATAGTCTGTGAGCTCAGTGCCATCAGTTTAGCTGGGCCCTTTTCTTTTTTCTTTTTCTTTTTTTGTGATGGTTAACCATATAATTTGCAAACAAAATCACATCCTAATATTTCTCATAAAGTTAAAAAAAAATTTAAATGATTAGTATTTTTTAAGGGATTTAATTTAAAATCTTTATAACTAGAGACATTATTCACCGGATTTCAAATTTTTTTCATTTAATTAAAGAGGAAAGTATAATTTTAGTTTTGTTTCAGGATTCTTTTAAATATTAATTTTAAAAATATTAAAATATTTATTTAAAAAATTATGTAACTTTAAAAAAAATCATATTTTCAAAAGTAATTTTTTTTTAATTTGCCGAAACAAATCGAATATAAAATAATCAAAAAAGACATGTTCCAAGTTTGTACCTTTTTTATTTACGATTCTTCACATATAATAATTTAAAGACAAAAAAAAAAAAAAAAAAAAAAAAAAAAAAAAATATCATGCAGAAAAACGCATTTAAAGTTTTAAACATTGATTGGCTCCTAATAAAGTGTTTAAATGCTTTTTAAAAAATTGCACTTGAAGAAGTAACTTACTTCTGCAGCTTAAACTTCCGATTCAGTTTAACTTTTCCCGTTTCCACCTCCTTTTTGTACTATTTAAATGCCCAAAAATAAATGTTAAACGCGTAATTTGAAACAATGCTTTTTCTAACAGCCGATTAAGAGTTTTTCATAATTTTAGCCCTCACAAATTGAGACTTTTTATCGTCCCGGCGTGGCCGTTAAAAAAGTTTGTAATCTGGGACCGGGCTTAACGTATTTTTTCATACCAAACCGGGTGTTGGTGTGATTTATGACGACCAATTATCTACACGAGGAATATGGGCCCGAAGGGTGGGAGCGCCTTCCGTGTAGGTCTTTCTAAGGGAACCTAACCCGTATTTACGCAAGGTTATCCAAGATTCGAAGAAAACCACTGAAAACTCCGAACGACTGGGCCTAAGGGCGCGATTGGGTTCGAACCCAGCACCTCCTGTCTACCAGCTTAGAGAGCAGAACCTCTCGGCCACTGGTTATACCTAACCGGGACTGGCTTCCTTATTACTAGGTCTCCCCTGGGCGCAATTTTCAGTCCCGGTTCCGAGACAAACCCGTATTAAAATCATTATCTCTGACTGACCTAACCCGTGCAAAAATAACTAAAATTTGACTCAGCCCAAAAACTTTTACAATAAATGTATACATTTTTAAATGGCCATTATTTTACAATAAAACTTTAAAATTCGTATTTTTAAAGGATAGTAGATTTTAAGGCAAAAAAATTAAAATACAGTAAAACTAGTGAAAAAGATCTGCCTATGACGGAATCTTTTCTTAAATGGAAAAACCTGTTGATCCATGGAAAATAAATATAATAATACCTAAGAAAAAATAGACTACTTTTACAACTCCTAAGAAGGGAACTTGTCTATAACGCTTTTTTTTTCTTTCTATGTGATTCCATCTTAAAAGAATTTACTGTATAGCATTTTTCATTGTCTCCAACACATGGAATACGGATTAACGATATAAAGGAGAAGTGACTCATTTACATATAAACAGAGACTCATTAATAAAACAAATAATCACAGCTACTGGCGCTTCTTTAAAAATACTAATTATAAACATGAAAAAAGAAAAGATATATAAGTATTTTTGGTCAGAACTCCTCCATACGAAGCAACTTTTAAACATATCGATGTAAAAAACTATGTAGAAATTCAGTCAGGCCGGGCCAGGCTACGATTTAAACTTTTTTCCAGGCAAGGCCAAACTTTTGTTCCTATGGGTCAGTTCGGACCGGACCTAGATATTTCGACCCGTGCAGACCACCAGCATACTTTGAAAACAGGCTAAACGTAAAATCTATACGCTGCCTATTTTATGTCCAAAGGAGAGGCACTGTCTTATATCGACTTTTAATAATGTACAATTTGTGGATGATCCCTATCTTGCATTCAAAATTAGTCAAAAACTGGTCGCTCAGAGGCATGGATAAATGGTGTAAGTCACGAATTTTGGATTTGATATCTCTGCGAATTTTGAAGGTATCCAGATGAATTTTTTCATGTTTAATTCAGGAATGGATAGGGAATAATTTCCTAATTGGGAATTTTACTGTACGGTGGCCGTATAAAAATTTAATTTTTATATTTTCTCATACACACCCCCCATGGAGTTGAAACTTAACTCATCAAATTTTGCACTTTTTTTTATGAAATTTTGCAATTGGAAGTATGTTCCTAGGGGCAATATTTAAGGAGATGGCCTATTGTTTCGATGTTTATGAATCACCCTGTATATAGCGAGAGTGTGAGCTAATAGTAGGAACTGAAAAAAAAAATAGTTTCACATTGATGAGAAATAATTAATTAGTTGGCTTTTTACGCAGTCGGGTTTTTTTTATTTTTCAAATTTTATTTTTTACTTGTTTCAAACTTTATTTAACTTACTAGAAAGGTAGCCCGTCAAAAATGACGGAAATTTAGATATAAAGATATATACAACTCATGTGCAAGAATATGAGTTTTCTCATTTGTTCCGCAGTGATAGATGAAAATAACACATTTTAAGAACGAAACACATTTATGAAAAACTGTGTACAGTAGAAGACCACTAATCTGCGCAATTCCAAGTTTTCTGCAGATTTTTGCGGTCATGTCTATTCAGTCTTTGTTTACATTTTTTTAAAATTCATATATTGGACAATTTAGATTATTAAGCCTTAAAAATAAATAAATTACACACTTGAAGTAAGGTAAAAACTATTAAATTATCGCATACGATTTCATAAAATGGTATTATATGGTATTATATGTGTGTGCTTCACGATCTTGGTTACGACTTTGGCGAAATTGGCTGCAACTTGTCATAATTCTAATAGTGTGGTCCTCTATAACAAAAAAGTAACCAGTTTTTAGTAAAATTTCTGATATAAAGTAGTTTTCAAAAACTTGTGTAAAATTGCAGGCCGTTCTCATGTTATGCCAGTCCTGGGAATAATATTTCTAACACTGAAAAGTTTCCATGTATATGTGGAATTTAGAAAAGCTTCTCCAAAAGAAAGGTCCTGAAATGACATTGTAATTCCTCTAACTTCAAAGTTTAATCGGGCCCTGATGTTGTTTACTGAAATCTAATAAATACAGTTATTTTGAATATTACAACAGAATTAAACAGCTAAACTTATTTAACTTAAACTCGCTGTTACTTCCCGATGTTATTTTTTAGTATTAAGAAAGAAAATTATTTAAATTTTTCAAATCATGCACATTTATAATTTTTTTCCCGTCTTTAATAACTAAATAATGAAAAAATATGCTTTTGTTCTGATCTCATAAATACGACAATAAAATAATGTAACTAAGAGACATTGCAAAATTAAATCTTTGTGATTTCAAACCATAAACAAATGATACCGCCACCATTTTACATACTATGACGTCATTAGAATATTGTCCATTGATTGTTGGAGAACTTACTTTGTGAATGATTACCTCAATAATTTAATATTTTTTACGGTTCACGATGAATGAATCACTTGTGTTTGTTTAGGTTTATGGAATGAGATATTAAGCCGTGAACCCAATTTCAATTAAAGTTATCCAAAGATATATGTATTTTTAATCGAAATTAAAAACAATGCTTTAATCTCGAATAAAAATGTTTTAGTTTGTATAATTGGTTATTTCTGTTAATTATTTATTTAGGTACTTTTCCATTATAGCGCATTTTTTAAAAAAAATCTTGGCGTAATTCGGGCATCAGAACGTGAGATATGTTGCCAAAATATACAGCTATGAAAACAAATCTAATGAACTTTTATTTTTGTTTATATATGCACTTATATACATAAAAAAATCGTTTCTAAATATATATAATATTTTTTTATATACAAATTACGGCACAGATTTCAGATATGAACCGGGATACCTATGGCGCTAAAATGGTGTTATTTTGCCGGCTATTGTTTTTTATTTATTAATAAATTGTTTAGGCACAGATGTCATATTCGCCCCATATTGGCGCGATTTTTTTCCGATGCCGATTTGGCGAAAACATCAACAGCATAAGCAACAACATCCGGGTTACCATATCAAGCAAAATAACGACACTTTGGCGCCGGTTAAGTACACATTGCGTATATGACATTGGCGTCAGAAAATAATCGCGCCAGTATGGGGCGAATATGACATCTGTGCCATTGTTTATTTACTTTTATTTTCTGTTTTTAAATTATATAAACTGTTTTGTTCTATAGTTATTATTCAAACTTTTATTTATTTATAGTTATTTCCTTTTCAAAATGATAGCAAATAATTTAAAAATATATAAGTAACTGGTATTCGAAAGCGAGATTTCTGCCGAATTGGCGTCAGAGAAAAATCACGCCAACCCCGATGCGTATATGACATCTGTGCAAAAAATACTTCTGTTTCTTTAAAAAATGGATAAATAGTTTTTTTTACATTAAATAAATTGTATACATATGCAAAAAATTGCTTGTGAGTATGAAGCAGTAAATAGGTTGTCAGAAAATACATTGGCAAACTTCTTTCTCGCCAAGAAACTTTTCTCCGAAGTATTGTACGTACATAAGTAATGATTGCTAGAAATGCATTTTTAATTATGATATGCGCTTTTATGTTTCACTACATTTATGCATACTATACCGTGTGTATAAATGCTACAGTTCATATGCAGGGCTACACAAAAGAATTCGTAAGGGTTCCTGTGTATGAGAATAAATTGCTTAAAGGTATTTTTTAAAGGAGTTACGCAGTTTTACGCTGAACTGCATTTAAATTGCTAAGAAATGTTTGTAGAATATAGATAAAATGATATACAGGGTTACGCAAAGAATTGGATACATAACCGTCTATGGATGATAAGAGTAGCTTAAATTAAATTTTAGCTAAATAGTGGCATGTAATAACGGTACTATTGCTATGGACGGTAACTGCTGAAATTATTATTATTTTTTTTAAATTATGAGTTTTCTAAAATGTTTACTTAGTTATCTTATTTACCTTATTTCCCTAAATAACGAAGTTTTGTTAAAGCATTCAGGATGTGTTGGAAAGTGTTTCATATTCTATGCTTAACGCATGATTTTTCTTTCTTCTTTAGTCTTATTTTGCATTTATTTTATTCTTAATTTTTAGTCTTATACTGCTTTATAGAATCTTTGGCACAGTTGTCATATATACCCCATATTGGAGCGATTTTTTCCGACGCCAATTTGGCGAAAACATCAACAGCATAAACAACAACATCCGGGTTACCATATCAAGCAAAATAACGACACTTGGATGAAAGTTAAGTACCCGTTGTGTATATGACATCTGTGCCGAAACTTTAATATTTAATGTTTAAACTCTTCTCTCCACTCACCTTGCATATAGTATAAACTATAACACAGATAGCGCAAAATAATAGACAGTTTGATACTTTTCCACTGTAGGGGCTTTGGCATTTTAAAAAAAAAGTTTGGTGTAATTTGGGCATCAGAAAGTGAGATTTGGGTACTTTTCCGTTATGCGGATACCATTGTCGCCAAGCGTAATAGTTGGCGCAAAATGAAAGTCACGTGAATTACGGCATTTGAAAAATAAAAGAAAAAATATTGTCGTACTAAAGTGAGCATTTAAAAAATATAACATTTGAAAATTCCAGACTTTTACGAACTATTTCATTAAATCACAAATATATACTTAAAATAATTGAACAAATAACTGTTATAAAATAAAGCAATAAAATAAAACTCATATTAAACTGCTGGCATAAAATTACAAATATCTTTTAGCATTTTGAAATAATTGGCGCTTTAGCATACATGGTACTTTTCCGTTATACGGACAGCATGCTAAAATGTATGCTAATGCGCCAATTATTTCAACCTTGATCGTAGATTTTTATTGTAAACCATGCGAAACATTGTGATTTGTTATTTATGAAACGTGAATCACGTGAATGATTATTGTTTAACATTAACCTTGGAAAGCTTTTTAATCTACTATTAATCGAATTAAAAATGCTTTTTTTTTTTTTATAAAGTTGTAGTTTACTTTTACTGCTGATGTTGAGATGGATTTTATCATTTGGCAATTACCAGATGATGAGAAAGTTGTGATAAAACTGTTTCAGGAATTTGGAATTCTGCATAATAAAAGATTGTGTTCAAAAAATCATGAAATGAAATTATGGATGAGTTCTGGAAATCCGAAATTGAGTTGTAGCTTACGATCATGCGAAGAAAGCGTAGAAATACGACAAAAAACTTGGTTTAAAGGATCGCGGGTGACTTTTCTTAATGCTTTGAGGTTTATATATTTATCGTGAAAAGAGTTGACATCGATTGAGTTTTGTGAGCTGCAACTTGATATGAACCACAACACAACAGTGGAATGGAATAGTTATTCGAGAGAAGTTTGTGCAAATGCTTTATGTTCTCGACCAAATAGAAAAATCGGTGGACCTAATAAAATTATAGAAGTAGATGAAAGTCATGTATTATTTATACAGATTGTTGGAAAGGATATAAAACAGATGAACTGCTAAGTGCTGGTTATGATCATTTCACAGTAAATCACAAATACAATTTTGTCGACCCTAATATTGGATGTCATACTCCAAATGTTGAAAGATTATGGGACATCGCAAAATGGCGCAACAAAAGACATCGGGAAGCTGTTCGTCATCATTTAGAGTCGTATCTCATAGATTTTATGTGGCTACGCCTTCATTCAAAAAATGAAATGTTTACTGCAATGCTGAAAGATATTTATAATTTTATGGCAGCAGTTTAATATGATTTTTTATTTTATTACTTTATAGCATAACAGTTATTTGTTCATTTATTTTAAGGGAACAGATGTCATATTCGCCCCATATTGGCGCGATTTTTTTCGGTTGCCAATTTGGCGAAAACATCAACAGCATAAACAACATAATCCGGGTTACCACATCAATCACTTTGGCCCAAGTCAAGTACCCGTTGCCTATATGATATTGGCGACAGAAAAAAATCGCGCCAATATGGGGCGAATATGACATCTGTACCATTTTAAGTATATATTTGTGATTTAATAAAATAGTTCGTAAAAGTTTGTAATTTTCAAATGTTATATTTTTAAAATGCCCACTTTACTATCGAGAATGTTTTTTCTTTTATTTTTCAAATGTTTCAATTCACCTTATTTTCATTTTGCGCCAACTATTGCGCTTGGCGACAATGCTGTCCGTATAATGGAAAAGTACCGCATACATTTTGGCATGGTGTCCGTATAACGGAAAAATATTGAGAATTGTTGTCAAATAATATAAACAGCTATGAAAACAAACTTGATGAGTGTTTTTTTTTTATATGTTTATTTTATATATATATTATTCATGTTTTTATGTACAAATTACATCTGTTTCTGTATAAAATTAGAGAAACGGCTTTTTTAATCGTATAAATAAATCGTATAAATATCGAAAAAAAAATGCATGTGTATATAAAATTAAACCGTGGATAGGTTCCGGGAAAATGTTGCCAAATTTCTTTTTTCGCCAAGGCACTTATACTGGAAAAGTACCTAAAGCACATTAAAATCGCGCAGTTAGGAGCTCATACAGTACAGCGTCGTCTATTGGCGGTTATTTTATTAGTAGCATCGGGTGGAAGATGTAAAGATGTACTTTAAATTCTCACTCATAGATTTTGAAAAAATATCTTAAAAGAGCGGAGTTTAAATTAAATTTTGGTGACCTCCTTTATGAAAGATTAATAGTTATAAATGGGAATTTCACCAAATCAGTCAGCTATTGCCAAATTGGCCAACATTTGGCGCTACTGTGGTAACCCTGCATTAGTGTTTTTCAACAATTACTCATTTCAATGAGGTGGTCCTACCGGAATCGTGAGGGACACACAGAGACTTGGATTTTATATAAATAGATATACATGAAACGCTTTTCAGTTGCGGGATAAAACACGCCGAAAATAAGCAGTGAAAATACACTCGGCATATATCACCAACCCGAAGTATTAATAAGCTGCAGTCGTACATTCACGGTCAGCCAGGGCGTAATTCCTTTTGTGTTTTCCTGTAGATAGTAAAAGGAGCCAGATTCTTCCTCAAATAGTTTGTTAGATGATGCTAGAGCGTCCCAATACCACCAGTGAATCAGTCCCCATGTTCGGGTCGTGTCACGTTTTAAAAATATACTTAAAGGTGTTAAATGATTAGAAGCGACATTGCGAAATGACGAAAAGCAGATCTCCCGGTGACATAGATTTTGAAAACTAGACAAAATACAGTAGAGCGCCGATTATCCGAACAAGTCGGGACCGACACTAGTTCGGATAAGCAAAAGTTCGGGTAAATGGACAGACAATTTAAGTTTATGTTTCTGACTATACTAAAACTTTTACACGTTATCTAAGCTTAGGACTGGCAGCACCAGTTAGTGATGGTGTGTTTAAAAATTGTGATTTTTTTTTTTTTTGTCTTTTTAAATTTTTTTTTGTTTGTTTATATTTTTATCACTATTTTTTTTTCTCTTTTTATCATGTTCTGAACTCCAAAGATTATAATTTAAGCAAAAAAGCTTTTGATTGTTGTTTGCTTTAACGAAGACATTCTTTTCGGTGCTACCATAACTTAATCTTAAATGCGTTAGTTGAATAGGATCAACGTTCTGCCGTTTGAGCCATTTTATAGCTGTTTCCAAACATTCAAACGTTATGTGATGGATATGGGTTATTTTAACATTCGTTTTTATTTTCTTCAATTTCTCTTTCCTCATGAATCTCATCATCATTTAAAATCTGATATCCAGGGTCATGTATTTCCCTATTTAACCACTCGTTAATTCCATTTTCTTCATAGCTTAGGATTCTTCCCATCTCCTTTATTGTTTTACATGCCTCATTTTCTGATCCACAATCACTTGTTTCTTTATTCAAAATTTTATTCCAAGCCAATGCATAATTAGGAGTTCGGTTAAAAAATTTTTTGGGAGAAATATACTGTTCGGACAACTGGAAGTTCGGTTAAAAAATTTTTTTAGAGAGAAATAGGCTGTTCGGATAGTTGGAAGTTAGGTTAATTGGAGTTCCGATAATCGGCGCTCTACTGTATATACAAATCTTTCCTCTCAAGTCAGCGTAAGCTGTATAAATATTAAAAGAACGCGGAAATAATTACGAATTCAAATATTTCTCTAATTTATTATACCATTTTTTTTTTTTTTTTTAAGATTCTTTTTTACCGACTTCAAAAAGGAGGAGGTTATCAATTCGACGCGTATGTATGTTTTTTTTGTTTTTTTTTTATGTATGTTCACCGATTGCTCCGGAACTTTTTGTCCGATTTATGTGATTTTTAATTTAATTGAAAGAGGATACTCTCGAATTGGTACCACTTCCGTTTCATCAAAATTGGTTGAGTAGTTTTTTAGTAATTCAACAAAAACCAATAAAATGAAGGATTTCACCCAAATTATCTTTCATTGTTGTAACCAGTTTCTCAATCATAAGCATAAAACTATGTATTCATATACGTTAGCGCCAAGTTGTCGCAAAACTTGACGCAGTTACTTTAATTATCGCCAAATTTGGCGACCAAAATAAGTCGCCATAAATGAAGCCAACTTGGCTGTAACTGACTAATTTGGCGATATTCCCATTCAAATTCAGTAATGGATCTTCCACAATCTGTTTCTTCGCATTTTCTAATCGACAGTCATATTTAAAATTCTCAATTGGCAATCGTATTCAAAATAGTAATTTAATATACATTAATTAAATATACACCATTATTTCAAATGCTAAATAACACAGAAGCAAACTAACTTAATACAAAACAATAATGTAGTATACAATAGTTTAGTTTAAACACATAACATCAGACGGGCGGCACATAATATATATATATATATATATATATTGGTACTTCTTAATTATCCCGTCGACCAAATTACTGTCACCATATTGTAAGATTAAATGCCAATAATGGTTTACCATTAATTAATTAATTGTAAGATTAAATGCCAATAATGGTTTACCATTAATTAATTAATTGTAAGATTAAATGCCAATAATGGCCAATAAAACCATTAATTCGACGTTTTATTTGTATTTTTATTAATGTTTTGCTAATTTAATTGTTCTTTCGTTATTTAAAATAAAAATTATGTCAATTTGTATAATTTGGCGAGTGGTTTGGCAAAGTTGATCGACGGGATAACTAAGAAGTACCATAATATTATATACATACCTATATTATATTATATTAAACAGTTATATGTATGACTGCTTTTTGATTGCCTTTAATATTTCCATTAGATAACATTAAAAATAATTTTCCTGTATAGGGGCCTTGGAGAGAAAATGAAAATTTCACGCATATTTTCTGACAACCTATTAACTGTCTCGGTACTACTTAGTTATCCCGTCGACCAATTTCGCCAGATTATATAAATCGCCAAACCACTCGCCAAATTATACAAATTGACATAATTTTTATTTTAAATAACGAAAGAACAAATAAATTACTATAACATTAATAAAAATACAAATAAAACGTCGCAATAAAAATCACTTGATGAAGTAAACACATGTATCTTGCTTAAAGTCAAGTGAATGTGACATTTACGATCAACCATTATTGGCAGTTAATCTTATAGTTTGGCGATAGATTTTTGGTCGACGGGATAACTAAGTAGTACCACTGTCTGATATACACAAGCAAGTTTTTCAATATTTATAAATTTATTTATTGTAAACAACCATTTGTCTACTTTTATATGCAAACAGAGGTTGAGCCAAGATCCCTATTCTGTTAAAGTACAAGATAAACAACATAGAAAGAAATAAAAGAAGTTACTCTAATTAGTATTACAGACGGCATTGTTATGGTGCGGTGTATATACATGGCACAGAACTTAAAGATCAGTAGGCCTAGGCATAAGCATAATGGCGAAAGCAAGTCAGTGAGTTACGCAGTCATGAAAACATTTGAATTGTATCAAGAAATGAGAGCAAGTAAATTTGAATCAGATTGCCCGATAAAAGCAAAAAATGTGCGATACTAACAACAAACATTGTTTAAAGAAAATGCGAATATCATGAGTTACTTCCGAAAGTTCTATAGGTTTTGCAGTACTATACTCACTAAAATACGTCAGTTACTATGCAGACCAATGACACTTTAATCAAGACTATTAAATGAGCATGACGATGAATTTCTAATCTTCCGTAATCGAGCCCACAGTTAAGGCTAGCGTAAAACAGAAAAAGGTACTTTTCAGTTAGCCGGGCGCCAGTGTTATGTATACATGTATATATACGCATGTATACATATACATATGTGGTTATATATGTATATGTGTGTATATATACAATATATGTATACACTATCAAATATGTCATACATTTTCTCAGCTGATGTTATGTATTAAATGTATTTAATTCAATAAATTTATTTATCTTTTGCGTCACGATATCGAGAACCATCCGTAAAACTTGTGTAAACGTTTATTTTGCGTCATAGTATCTAAACTAAGTAAATAGTATGCAAATAAATAGTGTGATGCAAAGAAAACATTTACACAAATTTTACCGATGGTTCTGGATATCGTGACGCAAAAGATAAATAAATTTATTGAATTAAATACATTTAATACATAACATCAGCTGAGAAAATGTATGACATATTTGATAGTGTATTGAAAAAAAAAATGTTTCAATTTCTAAATATAGTTCAGAAGACAAAACATAAGTATGTGTAAAGTAATTTTTTAACTAATCTAAGTCAGATCACGGCGTCACTTTAATTTTGATATCATATCTTTTAAAACTGATATTTTGAATGAAAAAATATCACTGATTAAAAATAAATACAACAAAAAAGAAAAATTAAATATATATAAATTCATTTTAATAGCACAGCGTCACTTAAAATTTGATATCAGAATTTTTAAGACCCATATTTCAGATTCATATAGCCATAAAGTAAAGTGCTGCGTCAAACTTTTAACCCGTGAAGGGTTTTTGTATTGATATCATTACTTTTTTGAGGTTTAGGATCAAAAGATTAAAAAAGTACACCTTCATAGATAAAATTGGATTAAATTTTCCTAGAAACAAAATAAACTTAATGAAATACCAAAATTTTAGAAAAAGTGCATGGAAAATAGAATACTTTTAATTCATATCTTGGTACGACTTGCAGATTCGCCCGGAGTCCACCTTGTTTCTTTGTTGATCATCGCCGATGTTAAATTTATTTATTTTATGTTATGTTTGTTGTTGTTTATATTATGTTTGTTGTTGTTGTTATTAAATTAAGCATAAAGTGATTATAAATGACCAACAAAGAAACAAGACAGCGGACTCCGGGTGAATTCGCAAGTAGTTCCCATATCTTTTTAAACTCATACTTTGAATTTATGAGAGATATGAATGATAAAGCATCAATGATTAAACTTTTATACATCTTTTTAAATTGAACATAATTTTTGCGCATGCGATTATAAAAAAAGAAAATGATGAAATATATATAGAGATTATAATTAATAGCATAGCGTCACGCAAAATTTGATATCATTATTTTTAAGTTCCATATTTAAAATTCTTAGAGAATAAGATAAAGTGCTGCATCACTAACTTTTAACCCATTAAGGGTTTTTGTATTGATACTACTACTTACAGGAATGGGGAATTTTCAGAAAATCTTACCAAACAAAGATTTATTTTATGAGCCAGCAAGATACAACGTACAGTTCAAAAACAATGAGAAAACACACAGCAAAAATAGTTTACACTGTTACTAAGAAATTGTTACTATAGTAGTCACTGTAACTAAGAAATTATTAATTGTTATTAAAAAATATATACAACAGAGGAAAGTTTAGTATAAGATAGAACTTAGCACTATCGAAGTAAATTTGAAAAATATAACCAACTATTAAAAAAATGTTTTTGCCAGACCTTATATAGCCTGCAGTATTTTCAAAGATTGCCTAAAAATCCACTCGCTCTGTGAGGAAAGGTACTCGCCAGTGGCAAGCAAAATGATATATTTCCCATTCCTGACTATTTAAAGTGTTTTCAACTGGTTTTAATTGCAAAAGAAGATCTTTAACATTATAAAGATTATAGTCTGATAATTTCAAAGAAATGTTAATAGTGTATTAATAATTTTAGTATAATGGCTGTGGTTATTGATAAAAGTTTCAAAACAAGTTATCTGACTGTTCTAGTAAAAGTTGTAAGGTGAGAGTAGTGTAAAATGATCATTGCATTCTTTTAACCAAGCATATACAGCATGGTAATTGTGAAAGTACTTTTGTATTTCAATGACATGTTTTGTAATTGTTTGTGGAGTTATATTGTCACCTAGAAGATTTAACCAATGAGTAGAGCAACCATATGCTTTAAGTTTATCAGTATCTCTTCATTCTTGCCTCATGTAGTTAAAATAAGATCCTTAAAACCCTGTTTTAAAATACTAGTATAATTTTTGCCAGCAACAAAAATTGTGACAAAAGGTGTTTTTGATGTGATGGTCTTTTCCACTTCAGCACAAATTGGCCATCAATGGTTGAAGTTCACAATAATTTTCAGAAACAGATAGGTGAAATTTGTGATATTTACTTTTGCTAAGCAACGTAGATTATAGAAAATTGCAGACAATGGATGCACATATTATTAGTGACATTTTAGATACCGTGTCCTTGCACCATTTAAAAAAAAAAAAAAAGCTAAACGTAACTAGAGATGAAAAAGCTGTATTTTATTTGGCGATAGATAACAGATTTTTAAATTGCCACTTTAAAAACTTTAATTGCCATGCGGCAGGGTTGGCCTTTTATGACTCATTCGAGACAAATTATTAATAATCTAAAATATTTCTATAGCAACAGTAAAAAAGTCTTAAAGATTCACTAGATGGAACCCGTCAAAACTTGATGGCACTAAACAAAAAAGTCTAACTCTTTAAAATGTTATTTACTGACATAACAACATCAATAAATCTCTCATTATTTGGTACTAATTTCATATAAAATACATTCATATCTACTACGATCATAAAATCCTTATTAGAATCGGGAGATAATAAACTATGTAGTGCATACAAATGCATTTTGCGTGCACTAATGTTAGATAATGACGAAAATGTATAGTACAATATATATCGGTATCATGCTGATCGATGGCAAAGCACTTTTAAGTAGGGATGGGCAATGTCTAGAATTAAATATCATGATAAATCAGCATCTTTATATCATATTCCGATATATCGATTTAGGAAAGTGCCCCCCGGGGAGGGGGGGGGAGCAAAGTGGTGGGCGGAGCACTGGAAGTGCATAAAATGATTAAGCAGTCACAGGCCTTTCCAACGATATGTCACATAACGGGTGTCGGCAAAATTTAGGAAAGTGCCCCCCATGGGGGAAAAGTGGTGAGCGGTGCACCGGAGGGCCATAAAATGATTAAGTGGTCACAGGCCTTTGCAACGATATGTCTTATGAGGGGTGATGGCAAAATATACAAAAAGACCCTCCCTCGGGGGGGGGGACAAGTGGGGAGTGGGATCCTGATGGTGCATAACATGAATAAGCAGTCACAGGCCTTTCCAATGATGTCACATGATGGGTGTCAGCAAAATTTAGAAAAGTGCCCCCCAGGGGTGTCAAAGTGGTGGGCGGGGCATCGGAAGGCCATAAAATGATTAAGCGGTCACTGGCCTTTGCAACGATATGTCACATGAGGGGTGACAGTAAAACTTAGAAAAAAGCCCTCCCGCAGGGGGGGTACAAGTGGGGAGAGGAATGCTGAAGGTGCATAACATGAATAAATGGTCACATGATGAGTGTCGGCAAAATTTAGGAAAGTGCCACCTTGGGGGGCAAAGTGGTGGGCGGAGCACCGGAAATGCATAAAATGATCAAGCGGTCACAGGTCTTTGCAAGATACGTCACATAAGGGGGGCGGGGGGGCAAAATTTAGAAAAGGCCCTCCCACGGGGGGGATAGGGACACTGGAGGGGCATAACATGAATAAGCGGCAACAGGCCATTCCAACGATATGTCACATGAGGGGTCTCGGTAAAATTTAGAAAAGTGCCCCCAGACGTGGAAGTGGGGGGTGGTCACCAGAGGTGCATAACATGAATAAGTGGTCACAGGCCTTTCCAATGATATGCCACATGAGGGGTCTCGGCCAAAGTTAGAAAAGTGGCCCTGAGGACCCAGCTATATAATTATTATTTCATTTGTCTAATTAAATCCACTGTTGCAAATAAAATGTTATATTTCATTTCTTTATCGTCCTGATTCACACATTGTTCAATAACAAAGAGCAAATATTTCATCAACATCGCTGAAATCTAAATACCATAATGAAATGAAAGACATGGTGTCTGAAGCATAAAACGCATATGCTCAGAGATTCAGCTTACACCGTCAATACCATAAATATATATATATATATATATATATGTATCATCTGATGTCAGTGATCACACAGAAAACTGCATGTACGATACTTATCACCCACCAAAACGAAATCACATACCATTAGTATCATGAACATGGAACCCGAGGAGTCGGTATTTAATATCACAATTTAGGCTGGCAGAAGTCGCACCGTTAATATCAAGAATACTGAAACCGAGGAATTGGTATTTTTAATACCACGGTTTAGACTTGAGAGGAGACACTCCGTTAGTATCATAATAATCGGAACAGACGATTCAGTATTTAATACCACGGTTTAGACTGGGTCGAAGCTGAAGAAGCGCTGCTTAATGTTGCGGTTTAATGAAGAACCACGATAATCACGGTTTACATCACGATTATGATATTCATGATATACCGTTTTGTAAGGTTTTTTAATATCGTTATCACAATTACCATTTTATATCAATTTTATCAATATATCGCCCAGCTCTACTTTTAAGTTATTTGCATTGAAGTACATACAGATTTTTACCACAGAAAACAGCGAATGCTTACATGCATAAATATATAAATACACTAATTTTTTTTTTATTACACAACATAAATCAAAACGTCTTTATATTTATTGATTGGCCCAGAAGCAGAATTTTCTGCGTCAGTCTGCAGCAAACAAAAATTTATCTGTGACCCAATAAGCCTACTATCATAAGAAATAACAGAAACACTTAAAGTAAGCAAAATTTCCATTTATAAAGAATATATATAATATAAGGATACAACAAATACCATAAATCTAGAGACTTAAAGCAAATTTCAGCTATTTTTTTAAGCCCAGCATTTATTTTTAAGTTGGTGGATTAATCTGCAGCGCCCGCTTCCGTGCTGCACTGTTTCTGCTACTGGGTTGATTGGAATATATATATATATATTTTAAACCCTCCGAGCATCTTGAAGGCGTTCCGGCATTTTCATAAAAATGCTTATAAAAATAATTTTAATTAAAATTTTCTTTTCCTGTCTGTTTCTAAAATACACTTCATGCTCCTTTATTTGATAGACATCTTGAAATACAATTCTGCTGAAAAAATTTTTGTCTACAACAGATTAAAGTTGTTTTGGGGAAACTGAAAAATATGCTCAAACCGCTCAGAGAGTTAAAATATTTCTTAATTTATTTCTGAGTAATATTTTACTGCTTCGGCCAGGTGTCATGAACTGTGCAAATACCGAATTTAAAAAAAAAAACTTGTGCACACATAAGTGCACTCGCATATTAGAGTATTAATTTTTTAAATATAAATCAGTGTTGATTTCAGGGGGTGACCCGGGGGGGGGGGGGAAACCCCCCCAAAAGATTTGAGATTTTGTGTTTTCAATGGTCAAAAAGTGCAATCCCTCCTGGAGAAAAGTGTCTGAATTCAACACTGATATAAACAATGATTAAAGAGATGACCTGTAATATGCAAAATGCTTAAAAACAAACAGTGCCGATTAATTTTCTTGTTTATACAGTACATACAGTGTTTAGTTTTGCTACTTTTTCGGCCAGATGTCATGCACTCTGCAAATACACAATTAAAAAAAAAAATCACTGGTGCACACATATGTGCACTCGCATATTAATGTATACATTTTAAAAATATAAACAATCAGTCAAGAAACAGTACAAAGTCTCTTAATTTTTAATCTGCATTACAACAATTCTTTAATTATGTTAGCTTACTTATCATAGAGTACTTTTCTAAATACACGACTTGATTAAAATATTTTGCATTACAGTTTAATTGCTTTAAACCTACAAACTGGTTAATTTATTTAATAGAAAACTTACCAATTGCTGAATAATGATCACCATCTTGCTGGGAAAAAAATAGTGTAACCAGTTTTGTGCTTCACACACTAATTGAGGAAGCATGTAAAACAATTTACTACACTAACTGAAAGATATCTGCATTAGAGTCCTGCATCAGGTCGGGTTACTTGCTTTTACCCGAACCGACTCTTGGTTCGGATCGGATCAATAGCAGATTTTTTGTTGCAGGCCGGGTTCACTTTCATTGTTTTGGTTTGGGTTTTGACTCTAATTGGTCGACCTGAATTTCAAATGATATCCAAAGTATTTTTTCAGGTTGAAGATCTATGTACAGGGGTGGGGAATTTCTAGAAAATCTTACCAGTCAAGGATTTATTTCACCAGCCAGTAAAATGCAATCTACAGTTGAAAATTTTTATGACAAAATTACGCAACTCAAAAATAGTTGGTTACTATTACTATAATGCATTTTCATATTTTTCTTCCCTATAAATTTAAAAAAAAATAAACAAGAGATGAAAGTTTAATATAAAATAGAACTTAGTACCATGTTTACATCGCAATAATTAGGAAAGTTGAAAAATATAGCTAACTAATAAAAAAAAAAGTTTTCGGCATATCTCTATAGTTTGCAGTTTTCAAAAACTACCTAAAAATTCACTCGCCCTGTTAGAAAATTCACTCGTCAATGGCGAGTAAAATGATGCATTTCCCTACCCCTGTCTATGTACAATAAGACCTCCATAATGGCTTTTCTTTCAAAAGGCAGACATTTCTATTTAGAAAACACTTTTTAATTCCTAAACTTTATATATTTGAACTTTTATATAAGTTTGAATAACAGGCACCTCTCAATTTAAACACATGTAACATGTGTACATAAACTATCAAAAATATGATACATGTGGTTTTTGTGTGTATCAAAAACAAAATATTGATAATATTTTTCCTATTTTGAAAATTATTTTTGCAGGTTCGGGTCGTGTTGACTTAAAATCAGACATGGTACAGGCTCAGCAAAAAAAAAAGCTGAACTTTCACAGCCTCACAGACTTTTTACGAAATTCGAAATTTTCCGTAACATTTTGAGGAAATTTTCATTTATTCTGCGATCCCTTGACAAAATTAGTCTTTTTCTGTGACCATTTGACGAATCTTACCACAGGAATCTTATTAATGCATGAATTTTGTCTATAATCACTGTAGATTATAAATGTATGTAGAGAAATTTCTAAATCGCTCGTGAAGAAAAAAATTCACAAGTTGGTTACAAGAAATTCTTCAGTTAGTCATGAAGAAAAAAAAAATATATTAATTTGCCCATCTACTGCTTAAAAAATCACAAAATTCATCAATCAGTCGCAGATGAAAAAGAAAAATCGACAGTCGGTTGTTAGGGGAAAAATCATAAAATTTGTCAATTGGTCACATAAAAAACACACAAAAATTGCCAATCGGTAGGAGAAAACATACGATTCATCCATAATTAATATCCAAGGTTTTTAGGTTAAGAAGGAATTTTTTTTCTTTTTCAGAACTGAATGGCTGAAATTTCAGAACAGAATCACCCCTTGCTCTTGAAAATAAAAGTGATGTTCTCAGAAAATCATTGGCAAAAAAATAATCCCCCCCCCCCCCCCTGAAATCATGCCATGTTGGACAGCGCTGATAAAATACATTAAATGTTTTCCCACCAACCAAAACACTGATAATTTTATTGTCAGTGTATGTGAATGAATTCTTACTTTGGAAAAAAGCTTTTTAAAATAGGATTACACATATTATGTATTTTGAAATTTATTCATTCTGACTTTTTGGGAATTAATCGTGAACTTTTCTTTTGATTTAGTAATCTTAATGGTCTTCAGATTTTCAAGTGGAAGCTGTTTAGGAATCTATTGGTATGTATCATATGATAGGGCATAGAGAATGTAACTTTGGTGGTTTTTAACACAAATCGCAACCGTCTGTCAACAAACATTGAAAAAACAATGATAACTTAGTTTAAAATATTTTTTGAGTTATGGGGATCCCACAATAAACAGTTTAATTAATTTGTAATTCTGACTTTGAATTTTAAATTTACTTTAGTGAAAGCATTGAAAAATCCATTTATTTGTTCCCATCAGAAACATTGTAATCTTTTCTAACTAAATAGTTTTAAGTTTTTTTAGTACCTTTTTTCGCGAAAAATCAATCGGCAAAATTAAGAACTTCATTTTGTTTAAATTTGTTAATATTTAAAGATATTTTAGTTAAAACATTGTGATTACACGTTCATTGTAAGATATCTGCTTTAAAAATTTATATTTGTCTCAGCCTTTCCAAGTATTAAAATTTTCAGGCTTAATTTAACATATAATTTTTTATTAATGATTCAATTGTTAAAATTATCATTTTAGTTACATTTTCTAAAGAGTCAAGAACATATTTTTTGTTACTCGATATGTAATCAAAACAAAAGTTTAAGTTACTGCTGGATATTAAAACATTCCTATCGTAATCGATATGTAAACAAAAGTTTTCAGAAATTTCTGTTGCCCTTTTCAGAAAAAGCTATTCAACTATGAAGCCATAAGGTATTGTAAAAATAATTATTGATGCTGGATAGTAAAACATTAATAGATATTTCAAGAGAAAATAAAAGGTTCGTAATATCTACAAAACGATAGCGTGATAGGTTAAATCGGCAGAAAATAAAAAAGGACACATTAAATCTAAGTAAATCAAAAGAAAAGTTAAAAATGGAATCATAAATCAGATTAAAAAAAACAAACAATAAATTAACAAAATACCTAATAAAGTGTAATCCAATAATTATGCAAAGCAATGAGAAATAGCAATGGTTGAGTTGAGTCACAAGTCGAAAACCTCGAGACACGATCAGAAACAAAAAATTAAAAATAATTTTTTTTGAAAATTGAAAAAGAATGATAAATAACAATTATATTGAATACATATAATTAAAAAAAATGTTCCCCTTTTTTAAAAATGAATCTAAATATTTTTTCAACAAAAAGCAGTAATATGGAATAATAATTTCTTCATAACAAAAGAGAAAGATAATATCAATCGAAATTTCATTTAATATATTTAATATTTTAAAACACATAATAATTAACATTTAAAATTTTAATATTTAAAAAAAAAAAGATTTACTGCCTACATTCAGATTGTTAACTCAACTTAGAATACCTAAAATGACTTTGCAAATCTTCTGATTTTATCAATACCCACAGCAGATGGATTAAGACTCCTCCTACATACGAAGTGACGTCAAACCTATTCAACAATCACAGACGAGAAAAGTAAAAAAAGCGATTTTTTAAAATAACGATTTAAAAAATAAAACGAGTTTTCCCAGAAAAAAGAAAAGTGTTATTCACCTCGTATCAATCAGATTTATGTTATATATCAATTTGAAAAAAATCATTAGAACCGATTTCGAGATTTTCAAATTAGGAACTTCCTCGATAATCATACCGACGTTTTCACTTTAAAAATGGCTATTTAGATCTCAAAATATACTGCACGTAGAAATGTAAAAATTTCAGTATACGATTAGACTGCAGATGTAAGACTGTTCTAGAAAATTCAGAACAATAGGAGCTGTATCTGCTGAGTTATTAAAAGGCGGCTTTTCGCGTTTTCTTGGATGTCGAGTTAGCTGTATATATGAGTTCCGCCATCTACGAATTCTACGATACGATACGATACGATTTTAACGATACGATATGATACGATTTTAGGCTTAAGGCTGCGTCACTCGGAATACTACCGTCTTCCATGATTTATGTACATTAATTTGATTTTTTGGAGTCGGTACCAGCCAAACGAAGTTAACACTAGAACGGCGGGAAATTTTGCTCAAGTTTTATAAAAATATTTCACATCAGAATTTTTATTTAGAACGATTTAACTTATTTATTTAAGTTATTTTTGTGCTGCATATATTAATCTTATATTATAAAAAAAAATTCTGGTTCGAATCGAAATGTATTCATTCGGCAAGGGTCAAAATGACCCCTCGCCGCCGTTCTAGTGTTAAGTATAATTATCCAACAGACACATATCCAAATATCTACGAGTTTTTTTTACGATTTGTTATTTAGTTAAAAAATTTGAGTTTTACCATTTTTGAAACATTTCATCTCATTTTATAAACGCGTATTTTCAAGTGAGATTAGTTGTAATTATGTGTGCTAAATTAAAGGTTATTGTAAAATTAATGCGTTTATACAGGCTATTATGTAAAAAAATCGTAGCCAAACACAGATTTTCAAATGCAGGATGGTGTCAGAGTTGATTGAGAATGGATTTTTTTTTACGGTTTTGCTACGGTTCTAAACGGTTTTGCTGAATCTTGTTACGATTTGTATTGGATAAACAATTTTAATTTTGAACTTGGCTTGGCTGGCACCGACTCCAAAAAATCAAATTAATGTACATAAATATAATAATACGCATGGTAAATACAATGCTCTTAATTTAATTTCTTATTAACTATTATGTAAAAAAATTATTTTTTACTTTGTAGTAGTTTTTGAAGTCGGTTTTATTTTTGGTAAAAAAGTTTATTTTACAATATCTTGAAAAATCCATATTTTAAATTTGCCATATTTTAAAGAATAAATATTTATTTAAATCAAGAATGAATTTTTTTTTTTTTTGGAAGATTCAAGATATATTTATTTTATTGTAAAATAACATCAATGTAGTTAAGATATTCCACTCGATTAGTTTTTTTACCGACTTCAAAAAGGAGGAGGTTATCAATTCGACGCGTATGTATGTTTTTTTTTTATGTATGTTCACCGATTGCTCCGGAACTTTTTGTCCGATTTATGTGATTTTTGTTTTAATTGAAAGAGGATACTCTCGAATTGGTACCACTTCCGTTTCATCGAAATTGGTTGAGTAGTTTTTTAGTAATTCAACAAAAACGAATAAAATGAAGGATTTCACCCAAATTATCTTTCATTGCTGTAACCGGTTTGTCAGTCATAAGCATAAAACTATGTATTCATATACGTTAGCGCCAAGTTGTCGCAAAACTTGGCGCAGTTACGTGAATTATCGCCAAACTTGGCGACCAAAATAAGTCACCATAAATGAAGCCAACTTGGCTTTGACTGACTAATTTGGCGATATCCCCATTCAAATTCAGTAATGGATCTTCCCCAATCTGTTTCTTCGCATTTTCTAATCGACAGTCATATTTAAAATTCTCAATTGGCAATCGCATTCAAAATAGTAATTTAATATACATTAATTAAGTATACACCATTATTTCAAATGCTGAATAATACAGAAGCAAACTAACTTAATACAAAACAATAATTTAGTATACAATAGTTTAGTTTAATTAAACACATAACATAAGACTGGCGGCACATAATATATATATATATATATATAATATTGGTAATTCTTAGTTATCCCGTCGACCAAATTACTGTCGCCATATTGTAAGATTAAATGCCAATAATGGTTTGCCATTAATTAATTCATTGTAAGATTAAATGCCAATAATGGCCAATAAAACCATTAATTCGACGTTTTATTTGTATTTTTATTAATGTTTTACTAATTTATTTGTTCTTTCGTTATTTAAAATAAAAATATGTCAATTTGTATAATTTGGCGAGTGATTTGGCGATTTACATAATTTGGCGAAATTGGTCGACGGGATAACTAAGAAGTACCATAATATTATATACATACCTATATTATATTATATTAAACAGTTATATGTAGGAATGCTTTTTATTACCTTTAATATTTCCACTAGATAACATTAATGATAACTTTCCTGTATAGGGGCCTTGGAGAGAAAATGAAAATTTCACGCATATTTTCTGACAACCTACTAACTGTCTCGGTACTACTTAGTTATCCCGTCGACCAATTTCGCCAAATTATATAAATCGCCAAAACTTTCGCCAAATTATACAAATTGACATAATTTTTATTTTAAATAACTAAAGAACAAATAAATTAGTATAACATTAATAAAAATACAAATAAAACGTCGAAATAAAAATCACTTGATGACGTAAACACATGTATCTTGCTTAAAGTCAAGTGAATGTGACATTTACGATCAACCATTATTGGCATTTAATCTTATAGTTTGGCGATAGATTTTTGGTCGACAGGATAACTAAGTAGTACCACTGTCTCACAAGCAAGTTTTTCAATATTTATAAATTTATTTATTGTAAACAACCATTTTTCTACTTTTATATGCAAACAGAAGTTGAGCCAAGATCCCTATGCTGTTAAAGTACAAGATAAACAACATAGAAAGAAATAAAAGGAGTTACTCTAATTAGTATTACAGGTGGCATTGTTATGGTGCGGTGTATTTACATGGCACAGAACTTAAACATCAGTAGGCATAAGCATAATGGCGAAAGCAAGTCAGTGGGTTACGCAGTCATGAAAACATTTGAATTCTATCAAGAAATGAGAGCAAGTAAATTTGAATCAGATTGCCCGATAAAAGCAAAAAGTGTGCGATACTAACAGCAAACATGGTTTAAAGGAAATGCGAATATCATAAGTTGCTTCCGAAAGTTCTATATGTTCTATATGTTTTGCAGTACTATACTCACTAAAATATGTCAGTTACTATGCAGACCAATGACACTTTAACCAAGACTATTAAATGAGCATGACGATGAATTTCTAATCTTCCGTAATCGAGCCCACAGTTAAGGCTATCGTGAAACAAAAAAAAAAAAATATCAGCAGCAATTGGTTTAATGTAAATGTGAGTATCATAAAATATTTAATTCGCAAAACGCTTCAATGCACCAAATCATATTAGCTCAGAAACAACAATTGGTAGTGGACGCAATAACGGTAGATTACTTAATAGTTTTAAAATCTCCAGTGCCCAACGTATTGCAAATGATGATGCAATAAGAAGCATAAATGCCTAAGTGAGTTAAGCTGATTTTGTCAAGAAAGATTACAAATAAAAATAAACAAAATGCCGTCATGATGCAATGAGTTCTCAATTTCTCTATCAGAATATTTAGATTTGGCGAAAGATTAAGCAAATAATTTAAATTATGAATAAAAGTACCATGCTGAAATGCTGAGCATGCATTTAAGCACATTGGCATTACGTATACATTATACATTACATATTAGCACTTGCATAATATATCCATATAAGAAAACATTAATGCCACCAAAAAATAAATTGTTTTTAAATTCTTGAAACGTCAAATGAATTATATATAAATTCTCTTTTGACACCATAGAAATTTCATCAATGACCAGCCATTTGAGGGAACGCCATTCAACACTTTCCCCTGTAGTCTTTTTACGATCTTTCTTTGATAAGTTATTCGGTTGTCATGTACCCTAACGGCTCCTGGTGCATGTAAACTCCGTCGATAGGTGTGAAGACCTCGAATTTACCTATGAATTATACCTCTGAGGTGCCTTGCCAGATGAAGGTCTCGTCATCTGATTAACCTTCTAAATTACGAGATCAAAATGAGTAGCAATGCGCAGGTGCTAAACAACAAGATATAAATATTAATTAACTGGCATAAAAAAGTTCATAATTAAGAAATAGGCACTGCCGATAGTAAAACGATCTAGGTATTCATCAGGTTTATTACCGCTACGTGGCGATTAGGTGGTCTCCTACGCCGATGCCAGGTATCAAACCCGTTCATCTAGGGCAACCCGGAAGATAAGGGCCTGGTCATCGGTTAGAAAATATGAAAAATAAGTCATTGGGTCTCTCTTCTTTATTTCATAGAGCATTTTTAGTAAGCCGAAGAACTTTTTATTGTCAGTTTCCAAAGTTCGATACTTTTTCATGCGAGCAGCATCTCTTGTCGTTCTACCCATGTCCAAATAGAGAAACAAAAATATCCTTCTATATATAAAAAAAAGTTTTGATTTGGAAATGGACCAATGAAAATCTGCGTAGATATTCCGAGTAGAACTCATCCAATTTAAATGCTTAAGCCAAGGCCTCCTTATCGAAATAACAGGCCTCGCAATCGCTAAGTTTCCTTTGTCCGCTGTACACGTGGTTAGAAACCACATGGTTTCCCGTGACTAGCGCCATCTAACGTAAGAAACAGAAATATTTTTAATTTGTTTTCCATTTGTCTTTTACCATTTTCTTTACGATGTGCTTTGTAGTTTGCAAATGATAGTTGTTAATCTTAAAATTTTCATATGTTCTAGACATTTTATTTAAAAAATGAACTTATTTTACTGTTAAACAAAAAATGTTTACTGCTGTATTCCGTTATGTAAATAAATGATGATAATAATAATAATAATAATAATCAGGAAAGAAAATTATGGTACTTTTCGGTTAGCCGGGCGCCAGTGTTATATATCCATATATATATATATACATATATATGCACATATATGTACATATATATATATATATATATATATACATATGCTTGTATATATATGTGTGTGTGTGTTTACATATGTACATATATGTGCATACATATGTATATATATATATGCATATATAACACTGGCGCCCGGCTAACCGAAAAGTACCAAAATTATTTTACCATGAATTTCTCAGTGATATTAGTTATTGAAGTAAATGGATAGCATCTAGATCCGGAAAATGTAAAATATTTCATTTTCACTTTTATATTTTCAAATATGTGATTTATTTTATTTCTGCTATTTCTTTTCTTTTCACAATTAATTTCACCTTACAGTATTAATTTAACATCGCTCCTTCAATTTGTTTCAATGCACAGTCTCATTTATTTATTTATTGGCCTATCATTTGTTTTATTTTTGAAGGTATGGGGGATCATTTCAGTTTAACATACTTTAGATGAAAGCTTCACTGTTTTTTTCATATAAAGTTTGTATGTATTAATCTATGGTAAGTTTCATAATTGGCTCCACAGCCAATTGGCATATCTTGGCGGGCATAGTTTGGTGCGTAATTAATTTCCTTGTTTTAACTCACATATGTTATGTAAGTTTTACTAAAAAGTATTTTAGGAAAGTTAAAACACGCATAGATACACAAAAAAACAGACTGAAGTCATAAACACTTAAAAAATTGAAAAAATAAAGTTTAATAATCACTTAAATTTATACATGTCCCTCAACTTTCCGCAAATACCGTATTCTTGTCATACTACGATTTTGGTGTTTGTAAATCTTAATTTGAGTATTCTTCCTTAATCAGACCTAGAGCCAATTAGCGTAGGTGTAGTTTGGCGCAAAATTAATTTTATTTTTAAACCGTATACTTGATACCACATTATTCCAGCATCGCGTTTTTGCAGTCAACTTTGACTGTGGAACAGATTACAGAACATTAGCTAATACTACATTATATAATAATAAATCGGTATTTTTCAAGTATAGGGGCCTTGGCGAGAGAAGAAAATTTGGCAATGTAATTTCTGGAAGCATATTCACAGTTTCACATAAAGAACCAATATTTTCCAATATTTGTACAATTTATTTAATATAAAAAAGGCATTTATCTATTTTATATACAAATATAAACAAATCGTACATAAAAAACAATAATAATATCTAGGAACTAAATGTATACATGTAAATTCGGCACAGATGTCATATTGGCGCGATTTTTTTCTGGTGCCAATGTCATATACGCACCGGATACAAAGTGTCGTTATTTTGCTTGATATGGTTATCCGGATATAGATGATATGGTAACGAGGTTTTCGCAAAATTGGCATCGGAAAAAAATCGCGCCAATATGGGGCGTATATGACATCTGTGCCGTAAATTCTTATAAAATAAGCTGACAGTTCATAAGGTTTGTTTTCATAACTGTTTATATCAATCCGCAACAAATCGCTCTTTCCGAAGCCCAAATTGTGCCAAGATTTAAGAAAAAATAACCCGCAAAGCCCTATATACTGAAAATGGTACTTGTTAGTTATCCCGTCGACCAAATTACTGTCGCCAAATTGTAAGATTAAATGCCAATAATGGTTTGCCATAAGTTAATTAATTTTAAGATTAAATGCCAATAATGGCCAATAAAACCAATATTTCGACGTTTTATTTGTATTTTTATTAATGTTATACTAATTTATTTGTTTTTTCGTTATTTAAAATAAAAAATTATGTCAATTTGTAGAACTTGACGAGTAGTTTGGCGATTTATATAATTTGGCGAAATTGGTCGACGGGATAACTAACAAGTACCCTGAAATAATATCAATAAATCTTATATTTAAATCTTCATTTTTGATATGTTTCATATTTTAAAGCCAGAACATAATTGTGCGAAATAATTTTTTTACGCCTTTATTTTACTGGAATTGGAAAAATAATTTATACAATTTTTCCAATAACACAACATTTTCAATTTCTTACTATGCATTTGTTTATGGAGTATAACCAGGAGTATACACCAGGTGGCGTAACTTACGGGACAAAGTCAGCTAATAAGTTGGCAATTATCGGGGACATTTTCACCCATAGACTTTCTCCGGATTGTCAAGTCTGTTTTATGATAAGGGCTTTTATGATAAATTTTATGATATAATAGTAAAGTCTTGGCTTAAGCATGGCCATAGCCTACTATGATGTATAACGGCCCGCGCATTTCGCCGAAAAAGTGAAGTCGGATGCAACTTCAAACCCTGAACCAAAACTTCACAACGTGCCCTTTGTTTACATTTATACCCTACCCAGATAGAAGCTTGTTTCTCATCGTGTGAGGTTTCAGAATCATTGATCGTATTTTCACGTAATAAATTAAATATTTATATTCTCCAATTTCCTTCGATTTAAAAGGCTATTTTACACAAATTGTAGCATTTTAGTGTTACACATACTTTTAAGATTAGCTAAATTATTTATTGTTTACCTTGATCGTTTGGTTCATTCATGAAAAATGCCGGTTCTGTTATTATTTTTTGAATGTCCCGTATTTATATAAAAATAGCTTGGTTTCATATACACGTTTTAAAATTAAAATTTGATTTTTATCAAACTACAGTTCTCATAACTGGCTTGAAGCAGCTATTTTTGATTAATTTACTGTTACCGGTAAAATATTTGTTTTTAATATCGCCCGAACCAAGAAGAAGAAGAAGAAAAAAAAAAGCCGATCTTCCTTAAACATTAAATATTCTTATTTTTAATCAGAGAAAGAAATGGTGATCACGGATTTAAATATCGTTGCAATATTCTATGTTATCCAAGCAATTTTGATTAAATCATGTAAGAGTATTTGTTACTTAATAAATTACATTTATTAATTATTACAAGGAATTTTATGAATATTTTAATATATTTAAAAAAATTTCCATCAGTTTTATTGTTTCAGCAGTGAAAATAGTAAATAAGTGGTACTTAGTTATCCCGTCGACCAAAAATCTATCGCCAAACGATAAGATTAAATGCCAATAATGCTTGATCGTAACTGTCACATTCACTTGACTGTAAGCAAGTTACACGTGTTTATGTCATCAAGTGATTTTTATTTCGACGTTTTATTTGTATATTTATTAATTTTATACTAATTTATTTGTTCTTTCGCTATTTAAAATAAAAATTATGTCAATTTGTATAATTTGGCGACATTGGTCGACGGCAGGGGTGTAGTGGAGGGTATACGGGGGTATACGCCGTATACCCTCTGGATTTTTTTAAGGAACACCGTATACCCTCTGTTTCTCAAGAAAGCTATAGTATATACACTCTAGGGTATACGCTCTGCCTTCAGCGTATACCCTCTGCTTAGAGCGTATAGCCTCTGTTCTTTTTACGACTACATCACTGGTCGACGGGATAACTAAGTGATACCAAATAAATTTGTGACATTGATGTTTTAGACTAAGCATGTGTTTTTTTATTTATATATTTTTATGTGTGTTGGTTTAACAGTTTTAAAGAGAAACACATTATATTAGTCACTTAAATAAATAGAACTTTACATTTACATTGATATGGACAGTTTATAATAACCCTTAACAGCTGTATTCGAATTAGCTGTCATTGCTAAGCTTGATTGGAATGTCAGCAGAACTGTAAACGTAACCATGGCGACATGACGTAATTTTGGTGTTTGTTTACATATCTACCCTTCACAGGTTGTTTCAGTTACGGTCAGAGTCAAATTTCAATTTTGGGAAGGGTATCAGAGTCCTCTGGCGAGCGACTTTATACATTAAACGCAAATCAGTCTGCCTGTAGTAGTATCTAAGTATGCCTTGAGCATGACCTTTCTTCGTTAATATTAAAAAATTTGTCGTATACAAAAATATGGAAATCTGTGGTATTATAAAGAAATATTTGATAAACACGCTGATGCAGACAGTTTTCAAATCGAAGAATTACTTTCAGAGATATTTAATGCTAAAGTTGGACAAAATCGTTCCATTAAAAAAGTTTTATTGGAGCAAAAACTATACATGAGAATTGAATCACTTTTAGATCATTTTATAGGTTATAAGTTCCCGGTGTGCAGATTGCATTTATTTTTTTTATTTGACTATTTTTTGAAGTTTTATTTCTATTTTAAATTCAAATATTCAGTATTTCGAGAGATATTTTTTACAAATTTAAAAAATGTTATTAATTTAAACTGTTGCCAACTTTATAAACAGCGCAAACAATAATGTTTACTTCAAATTAAAAATTTATTTACACGGGACTATTGTAAACAGAAAAAAAATTAAAATTAGAATTAAATGATTACATGTTAAAAGCAGGAAAATTGCGTCATAAGAACCATATTTACACTGGAATTTTAAAAGAGAAACAAAATGTTAAAATAAAAAAATCATTACTATGCGTTAAAACCTGTAAATGGAGGAAATTACGTCATATTTAAAATGGCCAAAAAATATGGCAAAACAATTTAAATTAAAAAATATATTTGCGCGAGATATTTTGAGATAATCTTTTCAACTATTAATTTGAATTGGAAGACATCGCAAATAATATTTCCTTCTAACAACAAAAGTATTTTCACGTGAATATTAATAAGAGAAATAAAACTTTGGTGTAAATTACGTCAGATTTAAAACGATACATTTAAAATGAATTATTTAAAAGAACTATCTTATAGCGCTGTTAAAAAATACCGGGAGACAATGACGCTGTTTACTTAATTCATTTTACATTAGCTTATTTTCGAATGTTTAACTAATTTTTTTAATTAAATACGAAAACAGCCATTGTATCCTTTAACAGCAGCAGATATGGTCTTAAAAATCCTCAATCCAAGAAAAACGAATGGAAACCCGTTTACAGAGAGATCGCTACTGTTTGTTTTTTTTTTTTTAAATTTTAATTCAATATTTTTAAAGCCGATCAAATTAGCGTGCTTTTTGGATTTTGGTGTCCCTGAACGGGGGTTGGCGAGCGTAGCTCGTAGGGGGCAGAGGCCCCTAGTTTAATTAAAAAATAAAGCTATTAAATCTGAAAAAAAATAAATGTAATATATATATATAAAGAATTTTCACAAAAAACCTGTGTTATTAATGTACACACAAATCTGGACAAAAGTATTTACTTATCAAAATAACATCTTTAAAAGTTTCTTTAAAAGTCCGTAATTTCCTCCAAAAGGATCATGCAAAAATTATAACTCGGAAAAAAAAAAAAAAAACTAAAAAGTGAAAAATAAACTTTTTTACCAAAAATAAAACCGACTTCAAAAACTACTACAAAGTAAAAAATAATTTTTTTGCATAATTGTTAATAAGAAATTAAATTAAGAGCATTGTATTTACCATGCGTATTATTATATTTATGTACATTAATTTGATTTTTTGGAGTCGGTGCCAGCCAAGCCAAGTTCAAAATTAAAATTGTTTATCCAAAACAAATCGTAACAAGATTCAGCAAAACCGTTTAGGAAAAAAATTCCATTCTCAATCAATTCTGACACCATCTTGCATTTGAAAATCTGTGTTTGGCTACGATTTTTTTACATAATAGCCTGTATAAACGCATTAATTTTAAAATAACCCTTAATTTAGCACACATAATTACAACTAATCTCACTTGAAAATACACGTTTATAAAATGAGATGAAATGTTTCAAAAATGGTAAAATTCAAATTTTTTAACTAAATAACAAATCGTAAAAAAAACTCGTAGATATTTGGATATGTGTCTGTTGGATAATTATACTTAACTTCGTTTGGCTGGCACCGACTCCAAAAAATCAAATTAATGTACATAAATATAATAATACGCATGGTAAATACAATGCTCTTAATTTAATTTCTTATTAACTATTATGTAAAAAAATTATTTTTTACTTTGTAGTAGTTTTTGAAGTCGGTTTTATTTTTGGTAAAAAAGTTTATTAAAAGAATAAGTTCTGAGCAAGTTATCTATACTCCTATTATAAAGAGGAAAAAATTGTTTATTTCTAGGAGGTAAGCTCTTGAACTACCGAACCGATTCCAAAAGTAATGGTATCAAAATGACGGTGTCAGTTCAACTTAGAACATAGGCTATATCTTATGTCGGTGCCACTACTCCAAAGGGGGTGTAGGAGCAAAACACGTTCTAAATATGCGATTTTTGCGTTACTTAAGGACCTAGAAATATGAAATTTGAAATATTAGCTACTTATTAGATATAAAGGATTTCTAAGAACAGTTCTTAAACAATTCGAAATTTGAAAGGGGGAGAAAATGCACAAAAAGCGTTCTAAAAAACGTTCTAAATTGTAGTTTCTACACAATCTCAGAAAATACTAACCGATTTAAAACATATTGGTGTCAAAATGATGGTGACAACGCTTGCTCCAAGATAGGCTATGTTTTATATCGGTGACACTACCCCAAAGGGGTGCAGGAACAAAAAACATTCTAAAAATGCGATTTATGTGGTACTGAAGGGCCTAGAAGTATGAAATTTGAAATATTAGTTACTTATTAGATATAAAGGATTTCTAGGAACAGTTCTTAAACAATTTGAATTTTGAAAGGGGTGAAAATGCGCGAAAATCGCTCTAAAAAACGTTCTAAATTGTGGTTTCTGCACAATCTCAGGAATTACCAAACCGATTTAAACAATAATGGTGTCAAAATGACGGTGACAACCCTTGCTCGAACATAGGCTATGTTTTATGTCGGTGCCACTACCCGAAAGGGGGTGCAAAAGCAAAAAACGTTCTAAAAATGCGATTTTTGCGTTACCGAAAGGCCGAGAAATATGAAATTTGAAATATTAGCTACTTATTAGATATAAAGGATTTCTATTAACAGTTCTTAAACAATTCGAAATTTAAAAGGGGTGAAAATGCGCGAAAAGCGTTCTAAAAAAGTCCTTCCGGCCAGTGCCTGGAGGAAGAAGTAGCTTTCATATTCCTTATTTTTAAAAAGCTAGCTTATATTATTCAAACGTACAAAGCTCAATTTAGTGGAAACCGATTATAGGAGATTCAATGCTAATTTTTATTAATACTAAATCATTATGAATGAGAATTTAGCGAAATTAGTCAGCTTTATCCAAGCTGCTTTTATTTAAAATGACTTATATTTCGTTGCCAAATTCTGCGATACATTGAAGTGCCTGCCATTTTAAGACAACAAGGTGGATGAGGCTAACCAGTGAACTTGGTCGAGACCTTAGTAATTCCTGTGCACATGCTCACTCACATCGGTATCGGTTGATATATACGAGTGCTGTCGCAGGCAAAAAATCAGATTTTTCAAAATGTCACCCGCATTAGAAATTCAAACTGCTATATCTGAGACATTTTTTAAGATAAATTCAAAACAAAAAATGCGCCAGAATCCTTATATCAAGGTCAAATACTTAAAAAGGAAACCTTTTTCAATTTCTAATTTTTTTGCACCTTACTTTAAATATATTTTTTTTATTTACTGGCCGCCATTTTGAAACAAGATTGCTGATAAAGCTGGCCAGCGAACTTGGGCAAGACCTTACTATATACTATCCACATGCCTTCTTACATCGAAATAGGTTAATAAATACAAGTGTTATCGCGTGACAAATATCAGATCGTTTCAAAATATCAGTCATGCTAGAAATTCAAAGTGCTATAATTCAACCATTTTTTAAGATATAGACGAAACAAAAACTGCTGCGGAATCTTTGTATCAAGGTCACACACATAAAAAAAATCTTTTTCATTTTCCAGTTTTTTTATACTTCATTTTAAATTTTAAATTTAAAATTGCTTTTTAATGGCAGCCCTTTTCAAACAAGATGGCGAATAAAGCTGGCCAACGAACTCGATCTAGACACTGGTATGTACTATGTACACACCAAGTTACATCCAAATCGGTTCATAAATACGCCTGTTATTAAGTGACAAAAATCAGGTCGTTTCAAAATGTCAGCCACAATAGAAATTCAAAATGCTATAACTCAGGCATTTTTCTAGATATAGACGAAACAAAATCTGTTCCGGAATCTTTGTATTAAGGTTAAACGCTTACAAAAAAATGTTTTTCATTTTCCAATTTCTTAGTACCTCATTTAAAATTTAAATTTTTTTAAATGGCCGTCATTTTGAAACAAGGTGGCGGATGAAGCTTGCGAACGAACTCGGTCGAGACATTGGTATGTACTATGTATACACCAAGGTACAATTAAATCGGTTCATAAATACGCCTGTTATCGCGTGACAAAAATCAGGTCATTTCAAAATGTCAGCCACGCTAGAAATTCAAAGTGCTATAACTCAGTCATTTTTAAAGATATAAACGAAACAAAAACTGCTCCGGAATCTTTGTATCAAGGTCAAACACATAAGAAAAAAATATTTTTTAATTTTCAATTTTTTGGTCCCACATTTCAAATTAAAAAATTTTTTTAAAAATTTAAATAGCCGCCATTTTGAAACAAGATGGCAGATGAAGCTGGCCAACGAATTCGGTCAAGTCATTGGTATGCACTATGTATACACCAAGTTACATCCAAATCGGTACATAAATACGCCTGTTATCGCGTGACAAAAATCAGGTCGTTTCAAAATGTCAGTCGTGCTAGAAATTCAAAGTGCTATAACTCAGCCATTCTTTAAGATATAAACGAAACAAAAACTGCTCCGAAATCTTTGTATCAAGGTGAAACACATAAGAAAAAAATATTTTTTAATTTTTAATTTTTTGGTACCACATTTCAAATTTTAAATTTTTTAAAAAATTTTAAATGGCCGCCATTTTGAAACAAGATGGCGGATGAAGCTGGCCAACGAACTCGGTCGAGACACTGGTATGTACTATGTATAAACGAAATTTCATCCAAATCGGTTCATAAATACGAGAGTTACAGTGTGACAAAGATCAGATCTATATATATATATATATATATATCAACTTTTGAACGGAGGGTGGTTTCGGTGTCTGGGGGTCATGATTGATGAAAATACACCAAAATTTTTTGAAATCGCTTTCCTCCGAACGGCTGGAATAGGTAGGTTTTTGTAATGAAAGCTACGTAAAACGTTCTAATGGTGGTTTCTACACAATCTCAGGAAATACCAAACCGATCTAAAAAAATAATGGCGTCAAAATGATGGTGGCAACCCTTGCTCTAACATAGGCGATGTTTTATGTCGGTGCCACTACCCTAAAGGGGCTGCAGGAGAAAAACGTTCTAAATTGCTGCTTTTGCGTTACGGAAGGGCCTAGAATCGTGAAATTTGGAATGGTAGTTAGTTATAAGATATCAATGATCTCTAAGGACATTTCCTAATAAAAATCGAAAATTAAAAGGGGGTCAAAATGCGCAAAAAGCGTTGTAAAAAACGTTCTAAATTGCGATTTCAATGCAATCTTAGGAAGTACTGAACCGATTTCAAATATAATGATGTAAAAATGATCGTGATAGATCTTGCTCCAAGATAGGCTATATTTTATATCTGTTTCCACTACCCCAGAGGAAATGCAGGAGCAAAATACGCGAAAAACGTTCTACAAACGTTCTAAATGCCGATTTGTTGGCAATACCTCAGGAAGAATGAACCTGATTTCAAACGTAATGGTAGGAAATTGATGCTGACAGCCTCTGCTCTAACATAGATGCTATTTTATGTCGGTATCACTATCACCAAAACGTTGCAGGAGTAAAAAAGCGCTCTAAATTTCGATTTTTGTGATCGGATGGGGCTAGCAACTTAAAATTAGGCAAGGTACATATTTATGAGATATAAATGATCTTTAAGAACAGTTTCGAAAAAATTGAAATTTAAAAAGGGGTGAAAATGCGCGAAAAGCGTCCTAAAAACGTTCTAAATTGCGATTTTTACTCAATCTAAGGAAATACCAAAGCTATTTCAAAAGTAATGGTTGCAAATAAATGGTGACAGTCCCTGCTATAACATAGGTTATATTTTATGTTGCTGCCACTACCATCTGAGGATTACATAAGCAAAACATGTTATGATTTGCGTTTTTTGCACAACTGAAGGGTCTAACACTTTGAAGTATGGAATGGTATTTACTTACAAGATGCAACTACTTTCTAAGAACAGTCGAAAGAAAATTCCAAATTTAAAAAGATGAAGTGAGTGGAAAGCGTTATAAATTACAATTTTTAAGCAAACTTATAAATTACCAAACCGATTAGAAAAATAATGATGACAAATTGTTAGTGATAGAACCTGCTCAAACATAGGCTATATTTTATGTCTGTTCCACTACCACCAGAGGGTTGCAAGAGCTAAAAACTTTCTAAATTTCGATTTCTGTGATACTGAAAAGGCTAGAAACTTTAAATATGACATGGTAGTTACTTATGAAATATAAATGCCCTCGAAGGAACGTCGAAAATAAATTCGAATTAAAAAGGGGTGAAGCGAAGGTGAGGTGCGAAAAGCCTTCTGAGAAAGTTCTAAATTACGATTCTATGCAATTTCAGGGAATATAAACCGATTATAAAAGTAATAGTTGCGAATCAATGGTAATAGTCTCTGATCCTACACAGGTTTTATGCCGGTGATTCTACCACCTGGGGTTCACAGGAACAACAAACGTTCTAAAAAAGGCCTTTAAAAGCTTTTTAAATTACGTTTCTGTGGAATATTAGAAAATAACAAACCGATTTCAAAATTAATGTTGGCAAATTAATGGTGACAGTTCCTGTTTCAACATAGCCCTTTATGTTGTGAGAGGTGGCAGGATTTGGAATTTGAAATGATGGTTAATTTTAAGATGTAATAAGATGGTTTCTAAAAAATTCAAAACTTCAAATGAATACTGATATGAGCGTATTAATTGAGCATAAAAGTTTCAAAATATTTTCTAAATTATCATTTATTTAGTTTTATTTCATTTTATTAATTTAAGTCTCATTTTTGCCTAATGCAGTGTAATAATGATGTTTAATCAATCTTTGTTTTAAATAGTAATTTTTTAATTATTCCTAAAAGTAATAAGTACCTTTTAATAAAGAAAAACTTTTAATAAAATAAAATATTACCTTTTATTGAAATAAAAATTTAGTTAGTAGCTTTTAATAAAAATTAGACATATAAATATCACTTGGCATATTTCAAATATTACGCGAGCAAAGTCGCGGGGTTTGCTAGTATATATATAGAATATATATGTTACGAAACAATTTAATGGGTGTAGTTGAAATATCACATCGTGCTTATTACGTATTACTGGAGTCATACCACATTTTAATCAGCCGTTGGTGATGTTGTAAGCAATCCTACCACTTAGCACAAGCATTGCTAGCGGAGGTATCAACTCTGAAAATATAGCAGCTGTAGAGCGATGATAATATTGGTATAGTCCAATCAAACATTATTTCATTATGAAAACAAAGCGGCTTGAGTGGCGAAAAAAGGCGTATGAAGAAATATGGGGGTTTTCCCAATTAAACACATGGAAACGTAGTCATGGAACAACTGTTTATTCCATCAGAACATACCAACACTGAACAATTCCCGCAGATGAGAAATCAGAGCATTTCACTCGAGCATAAACTAATTACTCATGCTAAATAGATGCTAATTTACGAAATGAATATTCCACATGGCTAAGGACACCAGGTAACAGGTTTTGTAAACAATCACAGCACAAAAATCTCTCGTTCTGAGTTCATGCTCTCGCTATTTATGAGAATGCGGAGGAATTCCGATTGAAATGACAACTTCAAGCTAAACCAACGAAAATCACGAACAAGCCTCGAAGTGAAACTGGGATCCGACACTCAGCCAATGGAGAGCGATCAAGAAACGTCACATATATATATATAAATACTTGTTATATATATATATATAAATTCTTTCACTTAAAATAAAAATTAATATGAAACTGATGATTATTTTTTAAGAATGATTCATTCAGATATTTTTATGAGAAAGGAATTTATATATTGCTCTGAAATAATTCTGATGAATGTGAAAATTGATAAAATTTGCTCTCAAGAACATATTTAATTTCTTTTTAAGAGGCTGTGACGCCTTGTTCTTCGTTAAGCGGGTAGCGTGAGCGATCTTCAGAGGCGATCACAAAATTAAATCAAAAAGATGATTTTGTTATTCAATAAAGGAAATAAATATGAAACTTCTAGTCCAATTCTGACTTTATTCACAACAATTGAAAATAAGTGAATGGGTGGGATCGTTAACAATTTTCGACAGATTGTTAGTCAAGCCTGAGTCCAAGTGAATTGATTTAAAGTTCATAGTCTTTCAATAATGTTTTTGTACAGACGAACTCTCAATTTCCTTCCTTATAGACCGGAAGCCGGCAGCACAGACAGCCACCTCATCGAGTTGGAGGCTGAAATTCCAGAATTAGTTAAACTCGATTCCCATATTAAAAAGCAATCGGTCTGCCAAGTCCTATCTTGGTGGAAAACACCTAAAAACCCGATTTTAGCGGTCGACTCGTAGGTTTACCATTGCGTTTTCCTGCATCCAAAGGTATGAAAACATGGCGGACTAGCAGCAGGAAAACACAAAGGTAAACCTACGAGTCAACCGGTAAAATCAGGTTTTTATGTGTTTTCCCCCCAGATAGGACTTGGCAGACCGATTGCGTTTTAATATGAGAATCGAGATTTAGCTAATTCTGGAATTTCAGCCCTCCAACTCGATGAGGTGGTTGTTTCATGGTTAGTACGCTTCCTTGAATTTTGCAGACCAGAAAAAATTTTTCGGCACCAGTATTATCGTATAGAAAATCTCTTCTTAAACAAAGGCGAAATTTTGCGCGTTTAATCTAGATTTCTTTTTCGATAAAAAAAAATAAATACTAGTAGTTTTCCAGGAGAAATAACGGTATCGGTACTAACCCGATCTAGTGGTCTATTATGATCTAGAGAACTGCAGGACTAACAAGCCTGCCTAACTCCCTTCTGTCCCGGTTCCGGAGGAAGATTCGCCTAACCTCGGATCAAGTTCTGAGCGATTTATTTAGATAGCTTTGAGAGAAATCCTCTCTCCCAAGTTCTCAAAACCTGCACCTCTGACTAAGAGATCTAAACTCTGATTGAAAATATCTCCTTAATCAAGGATGTTCATCTTCTCTCGATACTCTCATTAAGGCAATAGTTCTTTCTTAGCCGCTTTTGGGCCGATGAAGTCATCCTCAAGCTCTGTTATTATAGGCTCCTTATGGTCCGCCTCTCTTTGAGGGGTGTTAAGAATGCCTCCAGGGCGATACTTGCCAATTCTGTCAGTCGTTGCTGTGGCAACCCCCTTTTATTGTTTTTCTGATTTACTTTTCAATGTAGATGTAAAATTTGATTTGAACCGTGACTGTCGGTAAAAATGGAACTCTCAAATTGAGAGTAAAAATATATTAATATTACTGTTGAGTATGTATATACGTTTTTTAAGAAGGAAGTTGATTAATTGAAGTTGTTGTGTATGCATTTCTTCGTGTTATTATGAGAGAAACCTTTCGAATTTGATTTATATTAAAGCTATGAGTTTCGACAGTCGACACAAAGGAATATTATTATGTTAGTTTCGAACCTGCAATCTGAACGACTATGGTAGTTTCAAGGGGTGAATTTCGTTTTCTACTTAGATTATGGGAAAGGTTTAACTTCTGTTAGTTTGTTTCACTTTCGAAAGGATCAGATTGCTCTATCTCTCTGCTATTCATTTTCTTGTCTCTATAGTGTCATCTCAGATGCAGTGTTGCCAGTGGAGTATTTTTTCTTAACTGAGATTTCTTGATTGGCGCCACTTTTTTAAAACGGCAAAATTCCCCTTATTTTTGACTAAAATAACATGTTATTAAATAAGACGAAATTTACCATTTCAAAATAGTGGTACCAATCAAGAAATCTGAATTTAAAAAAAGTAGCCAACTGGTAACACTGCTCTGCGGATGAGTTAAGATGGATCTATTTCGTTTGATCCATTCCGGCAGAACATTGAACTCTAATACATTATCGTGCCTATGCAAGCTTTTATTCGAATATTTAAGAGGCTTTTCAGGGGAATCAGTTTTATTTGTTACAAGGCTATAGGTTTTGGTTAATTAAAAAAACTATTAATGGCACTTTAAAAATCATGAATTTACTAATTTAAATATATACAATACTGTTATTTTATACTATACCCACTGCCGATTTAGCCAGAGCCTTTTGGTTTTTGTTTCTTGTTCCAATTTGAGTAGTAACATTCTTTCTTTGGTGTTTTGCAGGTCTATATTAATTAATGTTCAATTATGGCGTGGAATTCAGGGTCCACCAAATACATGCAAAACGTAATCTGCTATATATAATTTGTGTGGTTAATTTTCTGCTATATGGTTAATCACACGAGTGCTGTTACTTATATTTTTTTTTTTTCAAAATTTATTTAATCTCTTTGGGACCATGGGTGTCTTAAAATTTCCCTTATTTAATTAAGTCATTTTCTTAATTAATAAACTAAATTTAATTATTTGACAAAAAGTGGTATCAACCGAATAAAATTCATGTACAAGATGCTGGTCCCGAACTGGTTAACTTACACTGGTCATCAAAATTAAAGGATAATGAGTAAAATTATGCTCATTAAGTTAGTGTTGCAACGAATGCCCAATGCTGAAATTATTTATGTTAATTAAATACTATTGAATACAAAATGCTACAGACGCGCATACGTTAGCGTCGGAGTTAGAGTAAAGTTTCGAGCTCGAAACTCTTGATATGACACTTTAAGGAATATTGAAATCTTGGGCGACCTCCATTTCTGTTTGATCTCCCTCGATTCCACCAATTATTCGCCACTTTTGTCCTTCACTTAAATTATGACTTTGAGCCATAACTAATTAATACTGATCACTCTCAGACACCACATTCACTTTAAACAGCACTACAGACCAGAATTCCAATATACGTCCATTGCGCAATTGCATATTTCCGACGCTAACGTATGCGCGGAAGTGCAATTTTGTATTCAATGGTATTTAATTAACATATATAATTGCGTTGGTTGCAACATTAACTTAGTGAGCATATTTTTTCGTATTATTCTTTAATTTTGATAACCAGTGCATATACACATATAATGCATTTCCTCCCGAATCTGATTCTGTTGAGCTAGTCTTAGTCAGTGGCGCAGCTAGAGCATTTCGTTTGGGGGGGTGTGAAGATCGAATTTACCGAATGTTCATTGTAATTTTTTTTTTTTTTTTTTTTGTATTTACAGTACAGGACCTATTACCCAGAATCCTCGGAACCGAAGGCTTTCTGGATTTTGGAATTTTCCAGATTTCGGGTCCTCTCAAATTTCACGTTTTTTTCGCGATCCTTTGACAAAATTTGCGTTTTTTTTTTCACGATCCTTTGACGAAATTTGTGAGGGTTTTTTCGCGATCATTTGACAAAATTTGAGTTTTTTCGCGATTCTTTGACAACATTTGCGTATTTTTTCTACGATCCTTTGACGAAATTAGCGTTTTTTCGCGATCATTTGACGAAATTAGCGTTTTTTTCCCGCGATTCTTTGACAAACTTTCAGATTTTTTTACGATCATTTGACAAAATTAGCGTTTTTTCGCGATCATGTGACGAAATTAGCGTTTTTTCCGCGATTCTTTGACAAAATTTGCGTTTTTTTCGGGAACCTTTGAAAAAATTCACGTTTTTTCCGCGATTCCTTGACAAAATTTGCATATTTTATATGATCATTTGACGAAATTAGCGTTTTTTCCGCAATTCTTTGACAAAATTAGCATATTTTTTCTACGATGATTTGACGAATTTACCGTTTTTTCACGATCATTTGACGAAATTAGCGTTTTTTCCGCGATTCTTTGACAAAATTTGCATACTTTTTCTATGATCATTTGACGAAATTAGCGTTTTTTCGCGATCCTTTGACAAAATTAGCGATTTTTCCGCGATTCTTTGACAAAATTTGCGTTTTATTTCAGGATCCTTTGACAAAATTCGCGTTCTTTCCGCGATTCTTTGACAAAATTTGCGTATTTTTTCTACGATCATTTGACGAAGTTAGCGTTTTTTCGCGATCATTTGACGAAATTCTTGTTTTTTTTCGCGATTCTTTGACAAAGTTTGTGTTTTATCGCGATCCTTTGACGATATTCGCGATTTTTTGAAAGACGTTCGCATTCTTTTACGAAATTCGCGTTTTTTCTGTGATTCTTTGACGAAATTCACGTTTCTCTGCAATTTTTTGACGAAATTAGCATTTTTTAACGATCCTTTGACGAAATTATCGGGTTTTTTTTTCGCGATCCTTTGTCAAAATTCGCATTTTTTTTCGCGATCCTTTGTCAAAATTCGCATTTTTTTCGCGACTCTTTGACGAAATTTGCATTTTTTTTTTCAGAATCCTGTGATGAAATTTGCGATTCTTTGGCGGAATTTGTGTTTTTTTTTTCGCGATTCCTTGACAAAATTCGCGTTTTTTCTGCAATTCTTTGGAGAAATTGGCTATTTCTTCTGCGAACGATTGACGTAATTGATTTTTTTTCGGCGCCCATTTGTCGAAAATCGCGATTTCTTTTTATGTCCGAATTTTCGGACTGAAGACCAATTTTTTTTTAATTTTCGGAAAATTCAGAACAGAATCAATCACCCCCGGTGAAATATCTGACGATTTTCTTTTTTTAACGAATCTTAATATAAATTAATTTTATACTAAAATTGGAGAGAAAAAATGATTTTTTCCTAATATCGGGGGGAGGGGAGGACGGCTTCGTGTTATCTGGCGGCTGAAATAACATATTTTAGTGGTTACACGTCGTAACACAATGGATTGAAAAAAAATTAGGAATCGGTAAAATTTTCAAAAAATTTCAAAATTTTAGTACAAATTTACAATTTTAGAAAATTTTCAAATAATTATTTTTTTCGGATTTCGGGTCTTTCCGGATTTTGGAATTCCGGATAATGGGTCCTATACTGTATTTGTATTTATTTGTATTTTGTATTTTTTCACATTGTTTTCTTTTGGGCGAGGGGGGGGGGAATAGACATTTATTTATTATTTCAGTAATATATAAATAAGCAGACCAAAAAAAGTTAACAAAAAACTAAATAATTTCAACCATTTAAAATTTTACAAACTGGAGGAGCGAGGGTAGTAGAAATTATGAATGGAGGGAGTGAAATAGATAACTGCTGATTTATTTATCGTATTGCACAATTACAAATAAAGCAGAGGAAAAAAGTAATTTTAAAGACTTTAACCCTTAACTGATCAGGTAAGGTGTTTTCCACCCCAGAGAAATTTCATTTATGAAGACATTTTTTTTGTGGTATTTAGATACGTGTATTTATATGTATATGTATGTACACTTACAGTACTTTTTCAGTTGTTTTTATTCAAGTAAATAATGCAAAATTCACATGAGATTTTCTTACTTTAATTCGTAAATTTTGTTGAGTGCACAAGACAAGAAATCAAATTTTGGGGTTGTATACACACCACCTCACCACGTTATATATATATATATATAAATCACCTCATCACTTAAGGTTTAAGCTTTTCGTGCTCGATACTTCAGTGAGGGGGGAGGGGGCAAAGGTAAAAGGAGTAATTTGGGGTGAGGTGTAAAAAGACAGATTTAGATTGATTATTTATTATTACAATAAAAATAAGTTTAACAGAAAATATTTTAAAAATAATTATTTTTTTCTTTTATTTATAACTCAAAGTTTGAAATTTGCAATACTTTTTAAATTTTAAGTTAGAAGTCTGTACGGGTAGAAATTTTCAGGCCCGGGCCAGGCCGACCCATAGAAAAAAAGTCAACCCGGCCCATTATAAAAGATAGGCCTGAACTCGGCCAGACCTGTCAAAAAAATTATTGGCCTGGCCCGGCGTTATAGCAGCTAAAAGTTCAGCCTGAGACCATTCTGGCCCGAAAAAAAAATGAAAATCTCGACCCGAGCCTGTCACGGCCCGAGTGAATTTTTACAAAACATTGATTTTTACGTCGATTTGGTTAAAAAATTGTCTGTACGAGGAATCTTGATCAAAAATGCTTAATCTTAGCCTTTTTTTTTTTTTTTTTTTTAATAGAAATGCCGTAGGTTGCGATATATTTTTTTTTTAAATAAATCTCTATTTGTTATATGCAAATGCTTCGACTATCATTATTTTTGTTAATCCATATTCCATGTATTGGAGACTTAAAAATCTAGAAAATGCTATACAGTGAAATCTTCTAAGATGGAATCGCACTGTAAAGTAAAAAAATGCATTACAGACAAGTTCCCTTCTTAATAGGTGTAAATGTATTATATATCCTTTTCTCACATATTATTATATTAATTTTGCATGGATCAACACCTTTTTCAGTTTAAAACAGGATTCCGCATAGGCAGGTTCTTTTTCACACGCATTGCTATATTTTAATTTAGCTTTATTTTGCTACCAGGCCACGCTCAGACAATGATTTTCATACAGGTTGGGTGAAAACCGGAACTGAAAATTTTGGCCCATGAAGACTTGGAAGAATGAAACCAGTCCCGGCTCTGTACAGAAAACATTAATTAGGCCTAGTCAGGCCTTATTTATGTTTTGCCAAAGCTGACGTTTGTAACAGATTTTTTTAAAACGTGGCAAAAGATCATTATGAGGTAGCAATTGATTATAATTTTATATGTGATACATTTATCAGAAAATTAAAAAAGTGTATTGGATTTCAAAGCACTTCATGCCTTATGCCTGCTGATTTCATGCTTCTGGATTAAAAAAATGTCTACTTAAATGTGTCAGAAAATTTACCATTCGTAAGAGGAGTAAAAATATTTTTAAGAACAAGTGGTTTTTTTTTGTTTGTTTGTTTGTTTGTTTTTTTTTTCATAAACGTGGCATTTAATTCGAAGTTAGAAATATTTTTAGTTATTTCAAATTTTAATCCGTGTATGGTATATTTGATAATTTTGATGATATGTGACAGAAAAATGCACAATATAAGAATAGGAGGATTTTTGGATTTTATTTTTTCTTTTCTTTTTTTATTTCTCTTTTTCCATAAATATTTATCTAAGTAAAAACGTAAGATAAAATAAGAAAATTAATAAAAATTAAATAAAAATATATGAGAGAATTGGTTGATTAGTAGTTTTTATTTTCTCTGGTAATTAGAATAAGGATAATTGTTGCAGATTACTTCAATGAGAAAATTTCAACTGTCTGCCCCCCAAAGCAGATCAAAGGACCAAAACAAACTACAGAAAACGACGGAAACATTTAGTAGGCAATGTTGCATAAAACCGGACAGAAGAATTTTTTTACTTGGAACTTTTTTACAGAACGTTTTTACTTGGATTTATAGAAAAAAGAGAAAGAAATAAAAGAAAAAAAATTCAAACCCTCCTATTCTTATATTGTGCATTTTTCTTTCACATATGATCAAAATTATCAAATACACACCATACACGGATTCAGATTTGAAATAACTAAACAGTTTTCTAACTTCGTATTAAAAGCCACGTTTATGAAAAAAAAACACTTGTTCTTAAAAAATAGTTTTACTTCTCTCAAGAATGTTAAATTTTCTGACACATTTAAGTAGACATTTTTTTATCCAGAAGTATGTAATCAGCAGGCATGACGCATGAGGTATGAAGTGCTTTGAAATCAAATAGCACTTTTAAATTTTCTAATAAATGTATTACATATTAAGTTATAATCAATCGCTATTTCATAATGATCTTTTGCCTATTGTCATGTTTAAAAAAAAATCTGTTCCAAACGTCAACTTTGGCACCATTTTCTGAAAGACCAGTTACCTTTATAGGAAAAAAGAGAAACGCTATTCGTTTACGAATAAGAAAGAATATCTGCAAATTTCGTGCATTTAAAAATGAAAATTTCTTCACGAAAGTGTAAAAAAAGATACAAGTTACGATTTCAGATCAGCTTTAAATAGTTTTTAAAAACCACAAAATGTGGCTAATCAAACCTGCACTTTATTTGTAGGATATTTTTTCTGTTGAATTTTTAAGCTGGAACTCGTAATATAGAAAGTTATCAGAATTGAAATAGTCAAATATCATGTTGAGCAATTGAGCATAAGTATACAAAAATTAAATATTATTTTAATTTGCAATAATAGAAAAAGAGTCTTGAACACAAAAAGAATTTTTTTAGAAGGAGAAGGGGAAGGGGAGAGAGAGTAGACAGTGTGGAAAATTATTTTGTGTTCTGCAAAATTACTTTGCTTGCATATTTTTGTGAGCTGTAGCGTTGATTCTGTTACACGAATTAGCCTGATTGAAGTCAAAGGACTTTTTTAAATCAATTTAAATTAACTTTGAGATCCCTTCATTTCAGAAAACAAAGAAAAAAATGGCTTTCAGTTTTTGCAGCAGGTTGGTTGGTTGGTTGTATTTATGTCGGCCAATTATCTGCACGTGGGAAATGGGCCCTAAGGGGGGGGGGGGGTGCCTTCCGTGGAGGTCTTTCTATGGAACCTAATCCGTATTAACGTTTTTGCAGCAGAATGTAAATGTATGTCTCAATACGCCAATTAGAAGAAAAATTAATGTTTTATCATCAATGCACTTGCTTTATATATCAATACAATACAACTGATGATTTTAAAACAAGTTCAAAAAACATAAATAAAAAAATATCTTTTCGAACTGAATGACAAGAACCAGTGTTGCAGTCGTAAAAAAAAAAAAAAAAAAAAAAAAAAAAAGGGTATACGCTAAAGTAATGAACATTCGTGGATACAGTATACGCCAATGCTTTATTTGAGAAGCAGAGGGTATACGGAGCTTCTTAAAAAAAAAAAAAATCCAGAGTGAGGGTATACGGCGTATATCTCCGTATACCCTCCACTACTACGTGACAAAAACAGATCCAGATCTTAAAACATATCGTCGGTTTATATTAAGTTACAAAGGAAAAAATCCAATATTTTATAGTTCTCTGTCTTATATTATTTTTCTTTAAAGCGGTTCTCGAGCTTCCTACTGAACAACGCAAAAATTTTTCTGACACATTTTCTGTCTCATTTTAAGCATATTGGCAGGCTTGATAGTTGAAGCGGAATACAATGGAAACTAGTTTTACATTTTTTTGATAAAATTACTTATCACGTTATAAGCAAATGTTGTCACATGACGACAAGTTTTTTGCCTTTCTCGAGCTGCCGTGTCTGAATTTAGGTTCAAAACGTTAACTTTGAAAATATTTCCTGAAAAATCTTTTGCGTTTACCAAAAAATGGAAAACGTCTTTCGACTACATAGTTTCTGAATAACAACACTTGCCAATTTCCGAACAAAAATGAATTCAGAAATGTCTCAGAAAGTAGCTCTTCTGATTTGAGAATACCCTTAAGGATTTTTTTCACGCATTTTTTTTTAAATAAGTTTTTCAAGAAACTTTTAGTTTTTCGAAGATACAATATTCCATTATATATAGTAGCTAATAGGGATGTAACGAATATTCGGTATCTATTCTGTATTCGGCCTTTTCGGCCATATTACCGAATATTCCGTTAGGCCGAATATCAAGATATTCGGCCAAACCGAATACTTAAAAAAAACTTTTAAAACATTTTTAAAAATCTTACACAATTTCTACTTTTAGCTGTCAAATTATAAAGATGTTCATAAAAATTAGAAACAGAATCATATTTAAGTAAAAGAGAATATTTTTACATTATTTGCTTTTTGTAAAGTATTACTTAAGAAAATTAACCATAATGGAGATTTTCATAGGAATTAACAATGTAAAAATGCAACTTCCTGAACCTTTTCTAGTAAATAATCGGTTTCTTGCTTTTTCACACAAAAGTGCGCTTCTAATCGAAACAGAAAAACTTTCAGGGTTGATAATACACATCAAGAAAGACAATTTTTGCTCAGAAAACCACAATCGAAATCCACTTATTCAGTTATAAATAAAGTGTATCTCATCTCATTCGAGGTCAAACTTGGATTTTCATTTGTTAACCCTAACGAAGATATCATAGCTATATTTTTTAACAAATTTGCTTTGATTTCTGTAAAATATAATATCATGATGAGGAGTGCTGGAAATTGCCATTTTTCATATTTAAACAACTATGAGGTAGACATTCCTTTATTCAGAATGCAATTTATAGTATTTATACTGTGTCACTGGCAAAATTCAATCATTTTCAATGATATCATCACATTTAATACAAACTAAATTAATATGAAACAAATCTTGCTAAAATATCTTCATTTACTGATAAAGTTGTGAACGAAAATTCAGTTTCGGCTTGTAGTTGCACACCCAGAATTTTTGACTAAATATATTGTAATTTTAATGAAATAAATGGAGTGAGGTGTTGTTTTTTGTTCAAAATTTTTTTGTCTTGACCATATTATCTCTGTTTTTTACAATTTTCTAGGAACAATGTGTATGTTTACAATCTCTGAAAATAATCGCCCATTCGAAACACTGATCTAAGATGCATTTAAAAACTTTCTTGCTAAATCAAAGACAGTAGAAAAGTTATTTTTGCTGAGTTGATTGTTTTGGAATTTAAATATATATATATTCACTTGGTTTAATTCACCAGAAGAAGCAATGAAATATCAAACTTTTTTAATTAATAAAATTTTAAAATTCTCTTCTTAAATAACACAAAGATTTTTTTCATGTATAAAGTTTACTTGTAAAAAGTTCTTGTTTATCAATATGTAAATTTCTGCATTAAATATTGTGTAAAATTATTTTAAAATTTAACATTTTAATGCCTTTAATCTTTGAAATATAAAAGTATTCGACAAGCCGAGTACTTGGTATTTGGCCGAATAGTTACTACTCAGCTGGCCGAATATTCGGTACTCGGCCTAACAGTTAATTCGGCTAACCGAATATTCGGTATACGGTTCGCTTGTAGGCCGAATATTCGGTAGAAAAGCTATTTTTGCTGAGTTGTTTGTTTTAGAATTAAAAAATATATATTCCCTTGGTGGTTTAATTCACCATAAGAAGCCATGAAATATGAAACTTTTTTAATTAATAAAATTTTTAAATATTCGACCAGCCGAATATTTGGTATTTGGCCGAATAGTTACTACTCGGCTAGCTGAATATTCGGTATCCGGTTCGCCTGTAGGCCGAATATTCGGTATTCGGTCAAAATCACTATTCGGTACATCCTTAGTAGCTGATGTAATTTTATTACACCGTTTTAATTTTCTTTGTTAAGAAAAGATTCCCTGTTCTCTTTTATTTTTTGCTTTGAAAAACAGACAATACAACAGAAAAAAATCTGGCGACATCCTGTCCACCGAAAAAACCGCGAAATATCAACCCCCGATAGCTTTCAGAGTCAAGCAAAACGAATTTTAACGAACAAGAAGTCTGGCCTTCTAATTTCATTTGCATTGGTCAAGGAGTGTACGCATTTACCCTCAAGGCACTCTTCTCCAGATTCCTTTCTTGAATGAAGCGAAGATATTTTCTACCCTTATCTTCTAGCTTACAGGGACACTGCATAGAAATAGGAAGAAGCTATACTTAATCTGGGATACTGTAACCTGAACCCCTCTCCCTCCCCTTCTTACACCCATGGAATAGTTAAAAGGTGAAATTGCAATCGACTCCCAGCGAAAAAAAAAAAAAAAAAAAAAAAAATACATAGTGCAAAGAGAAAGGAAGTTTCTAATTAGAAAATCTATATATTTAAAATATTTAATAATTTCAAATATGGTTTGACATTGTTTTCTGTTTTGCAATACATTTTGTAATATGTTTTTAAAAATTCTTAAAAAAAAAGAAAACAAATCAGAGCCAAATGATGCAATTTTTGAACGAAAGTGAAATTACCGAATGTATATGAGTTTACCGAAGTGGGGGGGTGTCGCACCCCCCCACACCCCCCCTGTAGCTACGTCCCTGGTCTTAGTTGTTTTTGTACACAGATTGGAATGTTTTAGCATTACAACAAATATTGCTTTTAATTGCTTAAAAATAATTTTGCTCACACCGGTAAATTTTAAAGATGTAATTTATTATTAAGAGAAATGAAATTTTGTTACTTCACTTCGCCTGTATAAATAAACCCAATCAAGTGAACAAGCTGTCCAGACAGCTTGAAAAATACAAAATATAACACTGCACGTCTTGTTATGCCAAGGAGCTCCGTGCTTACCTTTGTGACGAAGTTCGCTGGTCACACAATGCCTTGACATAATAAAAGTGATGCTTCCAATAAGACTCCTCCCACACTAGGAAAGTAGCTACTAAATTCACCTGGCGAAAGAGTGCAATATTTCAGCCAGGACCTTGCGTTCGACGTGAGGAAGATTGAAGAACTAAATTTGTTGTATTATACTTATTGAATTTAACTAATGAATTAATTTATAGGGTTTTAAAAAAGATGTAGTTGAGAAATTTGGGTTAAATTTTAAAATAATACCTCTTTTACTATTTTAATTAAATTGTTTAATATTATTATTTAATAAGCATATTACTTAAGTATTTGGTACTAAAACGTATCCTCCATCTCTCTTTCTATCTTTTTAGCTTTAAAAAAAATTATTTATTATTATATGCTTAATTTACTAGCTTATGATTGCCATATCATAAAATAAAAAATTTTCGGGTAGTCACAGAAAGAACATATCATAACTGTTATTATTATTATTTTAAAGAATACTGAGAAAAATGTTTTTAATTCATTGTTAAGAAGAAAAAAAGAAACGTAAAAGTAATTTTAACAACCCTCGAGGATCTTATTTTTGGTGGATTAACTAGCAGAGGACGTTCATTTCCAGTGTGGGAGGAGCCTAATTAAAACTCCTCTTTGTTTATACAAGAGTGTTCTGTGATTTAGCGCCGACCTGTTATGAATGCCAACACGAAGAGAATCGAAAATTTTCAAAAATAGACTTCCGACAAAAAACTTGTATTTCATGAAGAAGGTTATTTTCCTTAATATAAATACTAGGTGGAATTCAGTCGAGATCAAAGCAGCAGTACGCAATAAACAACTTTACAGGGGAGTGAAACTAAATGCATAGCTGCCAACTTGTACGGATTTTTGCTACCACTAAAATTTAACAGAAATTTCTGGCTTATTTAATTATCAAAAGTCACGGCAATTCGGCGATAGAATTAGGCAAAATTTTCTACTAAATTTTAGTGGTAGCAAAAATCCGTACAAGTTGGCAGCTATGTAAATGCATCTTCTCTCTTTTCACTGATCGGATGGACTTTCAGGTGAGGAGTTGTTTCAAAACCCTGACTTCATCGGAGACAGGTATGACATATCAGAATTTTCGAGGGGGAGGAGTTTTCTTTGAAGGGTAAACATTCCTTTTATTAACCCCTTGAGAAGTGTAAATCACTCAACAGGTGGTGCTATGCTGCATTTTTCACGATTTCCGCAATCGCTCTATCTCAAGAACTAATGCACAAATTTTCATCAAACTTCAGATTCAGCTAGTCCCTGATATGATTTGGTGCTGCTTACGTTTTGGTGTAAATCGTCAAACAGGTGGCGCTGCTTATGCTGCATTTTTCATGATTGACGCAATAGCTCTATCTCAAGAACAAATGCACAAATTTTCATCAAACTTCAGATTCAGTTAGTCCCTGATATGATCTGGGGCTGTTTACGTTTTGGTGTAAATCACCCAACAGGTGGCGCTGCTATGCTGAATATTTCATGATTTCCGCAATAGCTCTATCTCAAGAACTAATGTACGAATTTAAATCAAACTTCAGATTCAGGTATACCTTGATAAATATTGATGATGATTATGTTTTGGTGTAACTCACCCAACAGGTGGCGCTGCTATGCTGCATTTTCAGGATTTTCGCAATAGCTTTATCTGAAGAACTAAGGTACGAATTTTCATCTAATTTCAGATTCTGATAGACGTTGGCACAAGTCGTTGCTAATTAGGTTTTTGTATCAATAGCCCAATAGGTGGCGCTGCTATGGTAGATTTTTCACGATTTTTGCAAAAGCTCTATCTCAAAAACAAATGCAAGGATTTTCATCTAACTTCAAATTTCGTTAAATATTGTGATAAGGTTTTGGCAGTGGTGGAAAATTGGTGCAGAGGTGGAGCCTATTGACACCACTAGATTTTTATGGTATTATTCAGTTTAATAAAAACTCAGAAATTTGATCATTAGATAAGCGGCAAAATACTACTATAATTTAGTGGTGTCAATAGGCTCCACCTCTGCGCCAATTTTCCACCACTGGCGTTTTGGTGTAAACCACCCTACAGGTGGCGCTGCTATGCTGAATATTTCATTATTTCCGCAATAGCTCTATCTCAAGAACTAATGTACGAATTTAAATCAAACTTCAGATTCAGGTATACCTTGATAAATATTGATGATGATTATGTTTTGGTGTAGCTCACCCAACAGGTGGCGCTGCTATGCTGCATTTTCAGGATTTTCGCAATAGCTTTATCTGAAGAACTAAGGTACGAATTTTCATCTAATTTCTGATTCTGATAGACGTTGGCACAAGTCGTTGCTAATTAGGTATTTGTATCAATAGCCCAATAGGTGGCGCTGCTATGGTAGATTTTTCACGATTTTTGCAAAAGCTCTATCTCAAAAACAAATGCAAGGATTTTCATCTAACTTCAAATTTCGTTAAATATTGTGATACGGTTTTGGCAGTGGTGGAAAATTGGTGCAGAGGTGGAGCCTATTGACACCACTAGATTTTTATGGTATTATTCAGTTTAATAAAAACTCAGAAATTTGATCATTAGATAAGAGGCAAAATACTACTATAATTTAGTGGTGTCAATAGGCTCCACCTCTGCGCCAATTTTCCACCACTGGGTTTTGGTGTAAACCACCAACAGTTGGCGCTGTTATGCTGCATTCTGCAGGATTTTAACGGTTATAACCATAGTCATATATACACGGAATTTCATATCTTTAGAATCCTCATAATGGGCATAGACTGCCATTTAATTTTGGTACTGTGCTCGCGAATTTTGAAGTATTAACATGTATAAGATAGAAGAAAGTTTTGGGATTGTCACACACATCCGAATAGTTTGTTTGTACCTAAGAAATGTGAAAACTAGAGAACAGGAATTCTGCTTTTTCAGAATTTAGTGTCGCCCCCGACATTTCCATGACTTCATTTTCTTCTGATGGACTGGTGGTTTCTATTATTATGAAACAGTCATTATAAATGAAGCGTTAGGTGAAGATGAAAGAGCAGCCGTTAAAAGTTAGAACTCTGATTTTCTGCTCAGAATGGGAAGAAAAAAAATGACCATAATTTTTTTTTTTTTTTGACAAAAAAAGTTATGGCCATTTTTTTTTCCATTCTGACCAGAAAATCAGAGTTCTAACTTTTTACGGCTGCTCTTTCATCTTCACCTAACGCTTCATTTATAATGACTGCTTCATAATAATAGAAACCCCCAGTCCACCAGAAGAAAATAACTCGGTTAAGCGGGATTCGGATAATCAGGACTCTACTGCAAAACATATTTCAATTTTAAGACCTAAAGCACACGCTTTTATTTCATGTAAAATGACGTCATTTGCATTAATATAGATAGTTAAAATTAAATATAGTTTATAATAGCTCCATGTTTTATTATAAATCCTTCATTTATATTTTTCTCAAAATAGCATGTATTTTAAATTTTTTTTTTCAATTTTTATGAGAGAATGGCAACAAGAAGATATAATTGCTATTTTTCAACTATATTTTCTTTACGTTCTACAGAAATGGAGTACTTGAGTTGCCAGGACAAAATGAAACAAATGTCGCTAAAACTACAAAAAAATTAATATTTCAAAAACAAATGGAGATGCAGTTTTCAAACAAATTGCATTAAAAAGTACTTCTTTTCCCAATACGACGGCATAAACATTGAAAATGTACGATGCTTAGAAGTTTTTAAAAATGCTGTAGACTATTCAATCGCACAATGAAACATCGGCTTTTGTTTGAAGGCTGGTGTATACAAGGTAACGTTATTTATTGGAGACAAAATAAGCTGGGAGAAAGAAATAGCATACCGGGGGCTAAAAAAATTGTAAAATATACAATAATTTAATAATAGAATATTGCTGACGTGAATATAAACAATTCAAATAAGAAAAATAAAAGTCGTTTATTAGTTTTATTCTTATTATCATAAGCTGATAATATAATAAAAGTCATTTCGTAAGAACTTAACGCTATACAGAGCACAAATAGTGTTGCAAAATCTAGCGGGTTTTTAAACCAAAACATTGAGAATTTCTTAACGATACTTACATAAATGACGCATAAATGCGCCGAGCGGCCTGTATAGTGTTATTAAATATTTATTACTAACCTTACTGATTTTTTTACGCACTTATATATTTTTTTTCTTGCCAAGCTAGCAATTTTCATTTCTGATTATTAATCTTCAACTTTTAGAAATCCCTCCCCAACTCTTTCCGCTTTTAGGTGCGTTCGTAATTATATAAATACGTAGCACCTATAGTCGTCGTTCAGTCCGTCTGTCTGTCTGTCCGTCTGTCCGCATATAACACAGCAAAAACTACCCAACCGAATGGTTTGAAATTTTAAATATATAATTGTTGTAAAATTTTGTCGAGTCATTTCAAATTTTATGAAAATCGGATGTATAGTTTAAATACAGGGACAGTCAAAAGTTTTCGTTACATGACGGCCAATAGGATAAAATTATTGCAAGTGCATTTTAATGATGTTACAGCCTTTCGAAAAAAATGAAATTGGTATGCACTTACGAAGTGCACTAAAATATACATTCGGTACACTATGCGGTGCAAAAAATATTTATAAACCTAGTTAGAGTACGAACGCACCTCATTTGCCACGTTTGGCGAGCAATTTCCAACTTGTTAAAATAACGGCTGCGTTTCGGAAAATGTAGCTTTATCAGTAATGCCAAGTTAAACGTAACAGATTATAGTCTAATAAAGATGCATGGCACATTTTAATTCTGCAAATTTTATTCTCTGATTGAGCGTAAGTAAACAATGACGAAGTTGTAATAAGCGTCGAACTAATTTGATGCCGATTCATTTGATTTAGAGTAGGGAAAATAAGACTTCTTAAAAGCTTCTTCTTTTACATGCTGTTTTTATGAAATGTTTATTTTGTCACAATATTAAAATACTTTTTTGCATAAAAGACGTTATAAAAACATATTAAAAGTAAATTAAAAATCTATATTTACATGTTTTAACTCTTTTACTGAGTCATCACCAGAACGTATAACAGAAAATTACAAATACAATGCATATGAAAAATGGAAAAAATCATCGAATATAAACAAGTAATCATGTAACGCGCCCTACATTTTAGCGATTGCGCGTGATCCCTCTATGCCGCGATGCTGTAAGTTGTCCAACCATACAACCCATAAATTCGGGATACGGAAAGATAATGTATCGTTACAAACTCCTGAACCTCTTAAATAAATTTCAATGGACTCTCTTATAAATACTATATATTTATCTTATACAGTGGACTCTCTCTATTCTGAACACCCATGGGACCGACCAAAAATGTTCAGATTATGGGGGTGTTCATAATAGAGGGAGATTGGAAAATGTATTACTAATACTACTATGTACTGATAGTCTAAGAGCTAGCAACGTTTTCGTCACCCGATTTTATCAAGGCTCATTTTTCTATATGTTCTTCCATTTTATGGTGTAATATGTTTGCGGGCGGTCTGGCAGTCGGGAGACGTTGCGTTTACCTGTGGGAGAAGGGGTTAAGCAGGTCAAAAAACTTCAAAATTACGTCATTTTATCAAGGTTCATTTTACTATATGTTCTTCCGTTTTATGGTGTAGTATGTTTGCGGACAGTCTAGCAGTCGCGAGACGTTCCGTTTATCTGTGGGAGAAGGGATTTTGCAGATCAAAAAACTTCAAAATTACGTCATTTTAGCATGAGTTTTGTTTAGAACATCTGTTTCTACTAACTTTTTGTAATATTAATCCATTATTGCCAAACGTTACCAATGTCACTAAGACCCTGCCAGATCCACATTTATAGGTAACATATTACTCGTTGGCTATCAGACAATCTATAATTAATTTCCCAGACACAAATTCGGTTGCAAAGTTAAGGCCAGACGGCTTTAAAAATGGCAACGAAAGTGCCTGTTTAAAGAGTGGTTTACAGTTTAAAAATTATAAGTCATCTTTACGCCATTTTATCAAGCTTAAAAATTACAAGATATTACTCTTTGGCTATCAGACAACCTATAATTAATTTGCCAGACACAAATTCGGTTGCAAAGTTAATGCCAGACGGCTTTATATATGGCAACGAAAGTGCCTGTTTCAAGAGAGGTTTATAGTTAAAAAATTATAACTCATCTATACGTCATTTTATCAAGCTTAAAAATTAAAAGATATTACTCTTTTGCTAACAGACAACCTATAATTAATTTGCCAGACACAAATTCCAGACACTCGTGAAACAGGCACTTTCGTTGCCATATTTTAAGCCGTCTGGCTTTAACTTTGCAACCAAATTTGTGTGTGGCAAATTAATTATAGGTTGCCTGATAGCCAAAGCGTAATATCTTGTAATTTTTAATCTTGATAAAATGACGCAAAAATGATTTATAATTTTTAAACTATAAACCACTCTTGAAACAAACACTTTCGTTGCATATTTAAACCTGTCTGGCATTAACTTTGCAACCGAAATTGTGTCTTGCAAATTAAATATAGATTGTCTGATAGCCAAAAAGTAACATGCTACATATAAATGTGGATCTAGCAGGGTCTTAGCAACATTGGCAACGTCTGGTAATAATGGATTAATATCACAAATAATTAGTAGAAACAAATGTTATAAACAAAAATCATGCTAAAATGACGTAATTTTGATGTTTTTTCACCTGCATAACCCCTTCTCCGGCAGGTAAACGCAACGTCTCCCGGCTGCCAGACCGTCCGCAAACGTACTACCCCATAAAAGTTTAGAACATATAGAAAAATGAGCCTTGATAAAATGACGTAATTTTGAAGTTTTTGAACTGCATAACCTCTTCTCCCGCAGGTAAACGCATAACGTCTCCCGACAGCCACACCGTCCGCAAACGTATTACCCCATAAAAGGGAAGAACATATAGAAAAATGAGCCTTGATAAAATGACGTAATTTTGATGCTTTTTCACCTGCATAACCCCTTCTACCGCAGGTAAACGCAACGTCTCCCGACTGCCAGACCGTCTGCAAACGTACTACACTATAAAAGGGAAGAACATATAGAAAAATGAGTCTTGATAAAATGACGTGTTTTTGACGTTGCTAGCGCTTAGACTGTGAGTTTATAGGCTGTTTAGAATACTCAACCTGGTTAGCCATGCCAGTTACCGAGATGGAGGTGGTAAATGGCGGCTAGTGCAATGTCAAAGTAAACTCAATCCCACCTGTACCCTGCCAATTCATTTTTTTATTAAAAAAGTTTTTAAACACATACAATTACATATGTACAATGCATTACTTGAAAACATAATCGGTACATTTCTTAAAAAAAGTGAGTAGTTTTAGTTGTAGAGGGTTACTTCATTCCAAGCCGTTGACATCCAATGGACAACATCCATTACGCTGACCTTCTTCGTTAGTTCGATTGCCGAATTTGCCTCCTCCATCACCAGGGACATTTTCAGCAGAAAATGGATTCGGGTGCTTAACCCCTTGGGGACGAGCGACCGGTATTCGTGCCACATAAGTTGACCAAAATCGGTGATTATTCTCACCAGTAATATTGTATTGTAAATTTTGCCTTATTTAATCCGAGCATTTTCCTGATTCAATTAGGCAAAAATTTCTGTTTTAAAAATCCGGTAACCAAAGAATAAAAATTCTGTAAAAGACGCTCGTCCCGAAGGGGTTAAAGGTCTCGATTACCCCTCTAAAAAAAGCTTCGTCGGCATTGAAAATGTCAGTAGCGTCGAAATCCTTTGTTATGTCTGGAAATTTTCTTTTCCATTCCTCCATAGTATCGATATTTACGTTTAAAGCTTCACCATTGATTATTTTGAATTCGATGTTATGCCGACTTTTGAAGCGAGTCAGTCATCCTTCCGATTCCTTGAATTCCGTGATTTTCTCCTTTTTTACAAAGCACAGAACAACCTGCTTTAGTAGGGGTCCAGTGACATGATGATTCCTTGTTCTTATTTTGTAAAAAAAACTTCCAGGCGTGATAGTTTATTTTCTCGATTCCTGTTTTCTTTTCGAAAGTTCTACACTTTGAGGAAGGTTCATTTGCTTCAAAAGCGGCTATAATTTCTTTCTCTTTCTTGCTGATGGAGTTGATTTGGCCTACTGAAATTCCAAACTTAGATGCAATTTTTCTTTGACTTACTTTTGATTTAAAATTTTGAAGAAATTCGTATTTTTCCTGATGCTTCAGTTCTTTCCGTTTTTTCGTTTTCCTAATTATTTCTGGCATATCTGCGTAAGTGCTATGGTTCTTTCCCTGCAACTATAGTGAAATGGCAAAAAAATTTTACCTTTGCCTAGAAAAATGAAGAAAGAAGCACATGCGAAAATGTTGTCCAATCAGCTGTGCGGAAAAGAAACCATAATGCTTTTTAGACCACACTGCGGAAAAGAAACCCTATCCTTTTTTCACCACTCTCTCTAACACCTGTTGTCTTTTATCTGTCACTGGCTGGGGGGGAGGAGCATTTCTGTTGCGCAATATTTCAATTTTTATCTCAGCTCGAAAGAGGGGGAATCACGGGACATCGTTTTTAGATTATTTTTGCCTTGTATCTTTTTGCATAAAAATTGTTTTTTGTTCATTTCATTTATTATTTTATTATCATGATTTACTTTTTGAGAAATGGCAACAGCTTTACATCTGGACTTTTTTGTTTATTAAAAATATAAAAATGTTCTAGTTAGTTGAGATGTAGAACACGTACGGTAAAGACGCTCCTGTTTGAAAAATATTCTTTCTAATTTTTTTTTTTTTTTTGGTTAACTGAAGATTTTATCAAAATTATTCAAACAAATTACAGCATCGGGTAGATTCTTAAAATCTAGCAATGATTTTGTCTATTTATGTTTAAATTGAGTTCGTTGAGCCTTTTTATTCTTCTGGAGCAATTTCTCCGAATGTCCATGACGTGTTAATTCCCTGAATTCCGATTTCAAACACACGTTCAGTTTAGAGAGAGGTGGGGTAGAATGGGAATCAAAAGTAGCGTTCATAATAGTGAGGTGTTCAGATTAGAGAGTGTTCAGAATACAGAGAGTTCATCTTTTGTTAAGTCTGTGGAGTTTCACATGTGGAGTTTGTGTTCACATGTGGACATGTGTCTGTGGAGTTTCATATCTTCTAATTTCAATCCTAAAATCTTTAAATTCCTCTTTTATTTAATAGTTCTACTGTATATATTTAAATTTTTCTCTTACTGCTTGGACTTGGACTTGGAAGAGATGATTTTCAGAGTAACCGGAGCGAAGCTCCGCACCTCTGGTAGAGATCTGGAAGTAGAGTTAATTTATGTCATAGCCGAAGCCTGACAACATAACGTCAGGAACGCGAAAAAGGAGGAAACCCCAAATAAACAAAAGACCCTAAAGAGGCACCATACATTTAAAAGATATAATAATAAAATAATTAAGAAAAATGATAAAAATATAAAGAGAAAAAAAGAAAAAGAAAAACTATGTACAAGAAAAATTTACAATTAATAGATGATAAAAACGTCCAGGAAGGAAAGCCCTATCAAGTAATAAAGGGAACTAAAAGTTAACCCGGGTCAATGTTTTCCGGCAGATGAAGAGTGGCACGAGGTCTTCTCCAGCGGGCCCTCTCATCATAAGTAGTGATATTTTGAAGAGTAGGATTTGGAATGGAAGGTAAATTGTTGAAGAATTTTGTAGCTTGGTGTTTAATGGCACTTCTGATAGGAGGCATTTTGAGGTCCTTATGGATAACCGTATTTCTACGGTACCAAGGGCTGTGAACAATACCACGGAATGTTTTGTTTTGGACAACTTGGATCTTTTGCAGATTGGTCTTAGCCGCAGATCCCCAGATCTGAGCGCAGTAGAGAAGTATGGGACGAAGAACTGTCTTATATAACAGCAATTTATTGCCCATACTCATCTCATCACTGTACAGGAGATGGGCAAGATCATTTTATTCTCTTACTGCTCTGCTCAACAAACTAAAAGGATTCACATGCAACTTCTCTCAGCCAGTTAAATTCCTTCCTCTTAAGCTAAGCTCCTCCTCTTTTCCCCTGCTTCAATAAATAGACCCGCTTTTCGAGCGGCAGACTCAGCTGTGGACGGTGCTCTTAATCCGTGGTGAATCGATGTCTCAAAGGGCCTTTTTCAAGGCCATATGGCCGCGAACATCTGTGCAGCCATGGTAGCCTGGACCCGCGATGAAGCGTGGGCTAGGCGCGGGAGTTACTATCCACTGAGACTTTTACTTAACTCCAGTATTTTATTTTTTAATCGTTTGTATTTTTAAATTAAATTTAGTTTTTATTTTTCATTTTGAGCTCAGGAATTACTTGTTTGTTCCCCCCCCCCCCTCCATATTTAAGCATTTTTTCCCAGTACTGCCAAGATTCAGTTCCTGTTAGTCTTCCATAGCGTTACTGTCGGGGATGTGGGGCAGTGACCCCAGGCTCCTCGGTAAACCGTCAGAAGTCTCTTTATGATGAGCAAGGTTCTTCTACATAACGTTGTTCCATTTGAAGGATAGCCAATCAGAGTAGAGTTGCACTGAAACGTCACGTGGCGGACAAGATCGGAGTGAGACCGGCCGTGACAAAGTAAATAGATGAGTAAAAGAATGGAATATGAAGTAAATAATTTTTTAAAAAGCAGATCCTCGAAAGTAAATTGAATGAAATCACGTTCCTTAACATAATTTGTTCAAACACTGATTGCAGTTAATTAAATATAAAATTCATAATGGTTAAAAAATATCGCGATACATTTGTTTACATTCAAATACTTCAGTAAATTCGCGAAAAAAATTAAATTTTTAATGCGTAAAAGTACAAATGAAAACTTTTAAACTATTGTAAAATAAAATGAATGGATGAATTATATGAATATGATGGCACAGCAGTAATAATAAAAAGACTAGACTTATCAAACGGAATAAATTAAACAAAATTCACATCAAAACTTTTAACAATAATCCATTGTCCGATTACTAGATATAAGTTTTCAAAAAATTTTGAATGTCACTATGCTTACTCAGGATCAAATGATTCAAATATCTGCAACAATATACATATACACAGGGCTTAGTTTCTATCAAAAAAAAAAAAAAAAATTACCCGAGCTCTAATATTCTGCAGTAATAACAACAAAGTGTATAACCCCCTACCTCCCCTCCTACACGCATATTTATATTTCATACACTATTTCAAATTTTAAAGCAATTTTTTCTTCCTCAAAAAGAAATTTTATATTTTTGACATATCTTTAGGCATTAATATAAACTAGTAAATCTGCAGATCAAGAGCCTCAACGTCATCTGTGCAACTTATTGTTTTTAGCAAACTTTGCGTAATATTAATCTTTCTACAAGAACAAAATTTAAACTTTTTAAATTACACAAACATTTATAAAAGGAAAAAAAAATATTTCGATGGTTTCAGACATTAGAAGCGTTAAATTAAACACGTTGTTATGTAATGATATTCTGAAATTCTCACGAGCTACTTATTCTAGTAATTTTTATATAATAAAGCAAATTTCTTTAGGGGGGGCGCCCTCCTGAACCCCCCCCCCCCCGTTGTGTAATTTATTTTGCATTTGTAATTTTCTACTGATTGAGTTAATGATTATCCTATATCTTAGATTCCTTTTTACACTGCGATTTATAAGGATAAGAACAATTTGGTCAAGCATTTTACGTTATCCTAATACCCATACAGCAGTATTTACTTGCCTGCTAACCACAAACACCTGTATCTAATGGATAAAGAACTTTTGGAAATGTAAACTGAAACATCTAATTTAGAAATCTAATACCTTTATAATTTTTGTTTCCAAAAAATAATTTCGATTACCATTCTGCAATATTTATATCTAAGATCTAATCTAAATATCTAAAAATGTACTCGATAGCATTAACTTACTAAAATCACCCTAAAGTAGGGGGACTTCTAAACCTAACGGTTAATAATTCATTATCGTGTCCACTTCCAATTGACTAAATAGATAAACGTGATCTGACGCCGTTAAGTATTTTTTGTGATAGCCTTTTAATAGTATCCACATTTAATTTAAAATCGTGATGTTACAAACACCGTTGAAATTTGACGCACACCTGTGTTCAGGTCAAATTACGAAAGGTTAACTAACCTTTTATTTCCCTTAGCCGGGCATTTTGTTTCATTTTTCGTAATAGGGATTATTTTAATAATTTAATTTATTTTACACTCTACAAGCTGTTACACGGGACGTTATTCACGTAGCATTAAAATAGAGATAAATGCATTAAATAAAACATTTCATTCCCCACCAGACATGGCAAGTCTCAGGCTTTTTGAACAACACTATTATCTTACAGAAAATGTTGTTCTTTTAAATCGCGCAAATGTTTCAATTAAATAAAGTAACATTTTTTGTATTAAAATACTGGTATCCAGAACGCTGGAGGCTTGAGAGCTCTGCTCCTCTTAATAGAAACATATATAGTTAACCAATACTTTATCACATTTTATAGGAGACAATACCGAATTTCTTATTTGTATGGCCTTACAAATACCTCAGTCATAAAAATGTAAAATTTTGTGCCAATTAATATACACAATTGCGAAACTGAAATCGCAACCAATGAGAAAAGGAAGGCCAAGTAAAATCGTGTAAATCGACGAATCTTTCTTCGTAGTGGTGGGAAAATACCACTAGAAAAATTATTTTAGGTGGTATTTGGTGTGAAATGTTTATATGTATTCATTCCTGTCCTATTTATCTTTTTTATTATTTGTAATTTGCTTATTCCGTTTTCCTTTTGCACGTGAAAATCTTACAAATTAAAATTAACTCTTTGGGAGAAATTGTTATTCCTTTTTTTTTTTTTTTTTTTTTTTTTTGGCAACAATAAAGTTTATAAAGTTTAATAGAATAATGTCAGTTTATTCTGTATGAAAAACGAACTTTTTCATTTATAATCAAAATAGTTGAATACATAAATAAAAATATTATTCTATCTCTCTATTCTAAAAAAAAGTAACTACCGCTGTCACCGCCGCCGCCGCCGCCGGTTTTGAATTTTTTGTGACCGGAGGTCTTTCTTCGTTAATATTGAGAAAAATAATGCATACAAAAATATGAAAATCAGTGGTTTTATACAGAAATGTTTGATAAACACGCTGATGCAGACAGTTTTCAAATCGAAGAATTATTTTAAGAGATATTTAATGCTAAAGTTGGACAAAATCGTTCCACTAAAAAAGTTTTATAGCAGCAAAAACTATACATGGCAGTGTAATCATTTTTAGATCATTTTATGCGTTAGAATTTGCCGGAGTGCAGATTGCATTATTTTTTTTTTATTTTGACTCATTTTTTCAGGTTTTATTTCTATTTTAAATTAAAATTTTCAGCATTTCTAGAAATATTTTTTACTGATTTCAGAAAATTGTACTAATTTAAACTGTTGCCAACTGTATAAAACGCGCAAGCAATAACGTTTGCTTCAAATTAAAAATTTATTTACACGTGACTATTATAAACAGAAAAAAAAACTTTCAAATTAGAATTAAATAATTATGTATAAATAGCAGGAACTTATTAAAAATTACGTCATAAAAAGTACACACGTGAATTTTAAAAGAGAAAGGATATTGTAAAATAATAAATTCATTAACATGCGTTAGAAGTCTTAGGAGAAATTACGTCATATTTACGTCACATTATAGTTATTACATAAAATGAACACAAAATAATATTGCAAAAAAGTTTAAATTTAGAAATTGCGCTAGACATTTATTTAATATTTTGAGAGGATCTTTTCAACTATTTTTGTTAGGAAAGCGCAAATAATATTTCCTTTCTAACAAAAGTATCTTCACGTGAATATTTAAAAGAGAAAAAAATAGCTTGGTAAAAATTACGTTAGATTAAAAACGATTAATTTAAAATGTCTCATTTAAAAGAACTTTCTTTTCGCTTTGTTAAAAAATACCAGGAGACAAAGACTCTGTTTACTTAATTCCTTTTATATTAGCTTATTTTGAAATGTTGTTACACGTATCTACGTCATCAAGTTATTTTTATTGGACGTTTTATTTGTATTTTTATTAATGTTGTACGAATTTATTTGTTCTATTGTTATTTAAAATAAAAAATTATGCCAATTTGTATAATTTGGCGAGTGGTTTGGCGATTTATATAATTTGGCGAAATTAGTCGACGGGATAATCAAGTAGTACCGCAGCGGATTTGGCGTTAAAATTTCCCCAATCGAAGAGAAATGAATAGAAATCCGTTTATAGGGAGATCGCCGCTGTTTTTTAAATTATAATTCAGTCTTTCGAAATCTTTTTAAAGCCGATCAAATTAGCGTGCATTTAGAGTCTGCGGTGTCTGGGCGGGGGTTGGCGAGCGTAGCTCGTAGGGGGCCGAGCCCCCTAGTATAGTATATAAATACTATTTTCATTTCTGCGTTTAAATCAATCTATATGCAAATATCTATACAAAGGCATTCATTAATTCATTCCTTTTAACTTTGATTTGACTTAAAAAACCGTACATACTTTCACATTTATGATATTTTTAGATGAGATATAGTTGCTACGCGACGGTTAAAAGGAAAAAAAATGAAATATAAGTAAATTCTTAAAATAAAATGTTTTATATTATTCGAACACATGTATAAAATTCCATCATAAGTTATACACCTAATTTAAAAGCTCTGACAAATGTTTTGGCAGTATTGCAAACTAAAAGGAATAATTTAATACTTTTATTTAAAAATTTCAGCATCCAAAATTTACCATTTAAATCTATTATTCATATGAGCGATTTCTTTCAACAAATGAAAATTTGAAAATCTTCTGACTTCCCATAGAAAAGCATTATGTCACAAAATAAAATGTTCTATATATTCCGAACGAATGAACCAAATTTAACCCAAAACTATACAGCTAAATCCGGGGAGCTCACCAATATACATCCTTAATTTCAAGCTAATCGGATACTTTTTACGGCAGTTATCGCGGGACAGACAGACTAACTAACAAACACACAAACAAACAGATGGAAACCAAAAAATTTCGGGTCTCCACAGTAAGCCTTCACTGACGTTTCGGCAATGAAACTAGTAAATCTGCAGATCAAGAGCCTCAACGTCATCTCTGCAACTTATTGTTTTTATTAAACTTTCGTAATATTAATCTTTCTACAAAAACAAAATTTAAACTTTTTAAATTACAGAAACATTTATAAAAGGAAAAAAAAATATTTCGATGGTTTCAGACATTAGAAGCGTTAAATTAAACACGTTGTTATGTAATGATATTCTGAAATTCTCACGAGCTACTTATTCTAGTAATTTTTATATAACTAGGGGGCTTGGCCTCTTACGAGCTACGCTCGCCAACCCCCATCCAGACACCGTAGACTCTAAATGCACGATAATTAGATCGGCTTTAAAAAGATTTCGAAAGATTGAATTATAATTTAAAAAACAGTGGCGATCTCTCTATAAACGGATTTCTATTCACTTCTCTTTGATTGGGGGAATTTTAACGCCAAATCCGTTGCGGTGCTACTTGATTATCCCGTCGACCAATTTCGCCAAATTATATAAATCGCCAAACCACTCGCCAAATTATACAAATTGACATGATTTTTATTTTAAATAACGAAAAAACAAATAAATTAGTACAACATTAATAAAAATACAAATAAAACGTCGAAATAAAAATAACTTGATGACGTAGACACGTGTAACAACATTTCAAAATAAGCTAATATAAAAGGAATTAAGTAAACAGAGTCTTTGTCTCCTGGTATTTTTTAACAAAGTGAAAAGAAAGTTCTTCTAAATGAGACATTTTTAATTAATCGTTTTTAATCTGACGTAATTTTGACCAAACTATTCTTTCTCTTTTTAATATTCACGTGAAAATACTTGTGTTAGAAATGAAATATTATTTGAGCTTTCCTAACAAAAATAGTTGAAAAATATCCTCTTAAAATATCAAATAAATGCCTAGCGCAATTTCTAAATTTAAACCGTTTTGCAATATTATTTTGTGTTCATTTTATGTAATAACTATAATGTGACGTAAATATGACGTAAATTTCTCCTATTTAAGACTTCTAACGCATGTTAATAAATTTATTGTTTTACAAATTCCTTTCTCTCTTAAAATTCACGTGTAATTATAGTTTTTATGACGTAATTTTTAATAAGTTCCTGCTTTTTGTACATAATTATTTAATTCTAATTCCAAATGTTTTTTTCTGTTTATAATAGTCGCGTGTAAATAAATTTTTAATTTATTTACACGTATATATATATATATATTTTATTTTGAAGCAAACATTATTGTTTCCGCTGTTTATACAGTTGGCAACAGTTTAAATTAATATCACTTTCTAAAATCTGTTAAAAATATCGCTAGAAATGCTGAAAATCTGAATTTAAAATAGAAATAAAACCTCAAAAAATGAGTCAAAATAAAAAAATTAATGCAATCTGCACTCCGGCAAATTCTAATGCATAAAATGATCTAAAAATGATTTAATTCCTATGAACAGTTTTTGCTCCTATAAAACTTTTTTAGTGGGACGATTTTGTCCAACTTTAGTATTAAATATCTCTTAAAATAATTCTTCGATCTGAAAACTGTCTGCATCAGCGTGTTTATCAGACATTTCTGTATAATACTACCGATTTTCATATTTTTGTATGCATTATTTTTCTTAATATTAACGAAGAAAGACCTCCGTTCACAAAAAATTCAAAACCGGCGGCGGCGGCGGTGACAGCGGTAGTTACTTTTTTTTAGAATAGAGAGATAAAGCAAATTTCTTCATAATATTTTTAGTAATACAGTTTTTAATTCATAATACAATGAAATGCTACCTTAGAATGCTTAAATGTAAGCAGATCATTTTCATTTTGCAGAAAAGATGCACGGATGAAGTCAAAGAATTCGGTCCCTGTTTTACGTGCTTGTTTTGTTTGGGCGGAATGAGGGCATTTAAATCTAAGCGATAACGCACATCATATTGCAAACTGTTTTTACGGCATACTGCATCTCCATATATCTCTTTCCTCCGTGAATAATAGTTAATTTTATTTTACCCAAGATCTTTTTATTCCAGCATCTTTGTTTTCGATAAATGACGTCTAATTCACCTACTATGTGTACTTACTCAAAACTTTTCATCTTGTTATGTTAAGAAATACCCGAGAAATTTCTTTTTATTTCCAATATGCCGCCATATTAATTTTTCTATTCTTATTTTTTTTTTTTTTTTTTTTTTTTTCATTTTCCTGTTTCATGACAAAATATTTCAATTGAAAATTGTTTAAGAGAAAATATTATTCCGGGTTTTATTTTCTTGGCAATAATTAAAGAAATATTGGTAAATGGTATAGAAAAATATTACATTATTTCTCTATGAAAATAATGAACTTTTGTATTTTTAAAAGCAAAATATTTGAATAAAATAAATAAAATAAATGAAATATTGCCTATTTTTATTTCTGGGCTAAAATCCATTTATATGCAAAGATACAAATGCATTAATTCATCCGTTTTGACGTTGGCTTTACTCAAACATTATACACGCAATTATACTAATATTGTTAGGACCAAATACGTTGCTAGACGACAGATGAAAGAAAAGAAAAAAAATGAAACATGTATTATGTCAAATTGATAAAACAAAACGCTTTATATTATTGGAAAACAAGCATAAAATTCCCCCCAAAATTATAAACCTAATTAAAAAAAATCTCGCAAATATATTGACAAAATTTCAAACTAATTGGAATAATTTAATAATCTTATTTAAAAATTTCAGCATCCAAAATTTACCATTTAAATCCATTTTTTATATGAGCCATTTCTTTCAACAAATGAAAATCTGAAAATCGTCAGACTTGCCATAGAAAAGCATTATAGAACAAAATAAAATGTTCTATATTTCCCGAACGAATGAACCAAATTTAACCAAAAACTATACAGCTAAGTCCGGGTAACTCATCAACATGCTCAATTAATTTCAAGCTGATCGGATGCTTTTTACGGCAGTTATCGCGGAACAGACCGACAGACTAACAGACAGAAACCAAAACTTTTCGTGTCTCCACAGTCAGCATTCACTGACGTTTCGGCAAAAATTTTATATTTTTGACATATCTTTAGGCATTAATATAAAATAAATTCTAATAAATGAACAGAGAGAAAACATTAAAATCAGGAGTGGGGAATTTTCAGAAAATCCTACTCGTCACGGACTTCTTTGTATTGGGGCGAAGTATTTATAAACTCTGGTCTGTTCTGATTAATATTTAAATATTCACTAAAAATAAAAATGTACTGGAGCTGCGCTCCTGTGATATTCGGAACAAATTAAGTACTGTATAGAGCTAGAAAGTTAATCAGAAAGAATAGTTTAAAAATACGAACAAAAAGCAGCGAGTAAAAACGCCAGAAACAGTTGCGACTAATTCTGACATTCCTCATCGCCGTTCTGAAACCATTGAAAAAAAACCTACACAGGACACACTATGTCACACACGTAAGCGCTTTGGTAGGAAAGAACGCAAAAGATTTTAGATGGGAGGGAAAGAAATAAAAATTTAGTCTTTGATTATTTAGAAACACTATTTCCGCTAAACTCCGGAGTGAGCGCCGGTGAATTCAGACCAATATTTAAATTTCCGCTAAAATCAAAGGTGTAGAGAATCAAACAGAATCTATTAACGATAATATCCAACGCAAATTAAGCACTGCTTATAGGCTAATACTTCAAACCTACATTAATTTTCATCTTACATTTCTGCTTCATTTTATTAATCAGAGTAACACGGATATAATAATTGATAAAATAAATACCATCGTTATTCTGTTTGCGAATCGCCGGGTTAGCTAGATACGAAGTTCATGTCGCAATTTATGCAATTTTTTTTTTTTTTTTTTTTTTTTTTTTTTTTTTTTTTTAATTTTTGCGCGATTTTCCCACATGAGTAAAAGGAATCCGGCTTTATTTTTTTAGCCCACTAGGGGGCTCGGCCCCCTACGAGCTACGCTCGCCAACCCCCCGTCCAGACACCGTAGACTCCAAATGCACGCTAATTTGATCGGCTTTAAAAAGATTTCGAAAGATTGAATTATAATTTAAAAAACAGAGGCGATCTCTCTATAAACGGATTTCTATTCATTTCTCTTTGATTGGGGAATTTTAACGCCAAATCCGTTGCGGTATTACTTGATTATGCCGTTGACCAATTTCGCCAAATTATATAAATCGTCAAACCACTCGCCAAATTATACAAATTGACATAATTTTTATTTTAAATAACGAAAAAACAAATAAATTAGTACAACATTAATTAAAATACAAATAAAACATCGAAATAAAAATAACTTGATGACGTAGACACGTGTAACAACATTTCAAAATAAGCTAATATAAAAGGAATTAAGTAAACAGAGTCTTTGTCTCCTGGTATTTTTTAACAAAGTGAAAAGAAAGTTCTTTTAAATGAGACATTTTAAATTAATCGTTTTTAATCTGACGTAATTTTGACCAAACTATTCTTTCTGTTTTTAATATTCACATGAAAATACCTGCGTTAGAAATGAAATATTTTTTGCGCTTTCCTAACAAAAATAGTTGAAAAGTTATCCTCTTAAAATATCAAATAAATGTCTAGCGCAATTTTTAAATTTAAACCGTTTTGCAATATTATTTTGTGTTCATTTTATGTAATAACTGTAATGTGACGTAAATATGACGTAATTTCTCCTATTTAAGACTTCTAACGCATGTTATTAAATTTATTGTTTTACAAATTATTTTCTCTCTTAAAATTCACGTGTAATTATAGTTTTTATGACGTAATTTTTAATAAGTTCCTGCTTTTTGTACATAATTATTTAATTCTAATTCCAAATGTTTTTTTCTGTTTATAATAGTCACGTGTAAATAAATTTTTAATTTATTTACGCGTATAAATATATTTTTTTTTTTTGTTGAAGCAAACGTTATTGTTTCCGCTCTTTATACAGTTGGCAACAGTTTAAATTAATATCACTTTCTAAAATCTGTTAAAAATATCTCTAGAAATAATGAAAATCTGAATTTAAAATAGAAATAAAACCTCAAAAAATTAGTCAAAATAAAAAAATTAATGCAATCTGCACTCCGGCAAATTCTAATGCATAAAATGATCTAAAAATGATTAAATTCCTATGAACAGTTTTTGCTCCTATAAAACTTTTTTAGTGGAACGATTTTGTCCAACTTTAGCATGAAATATCTCTTAAAATAATTCTTCGTTCCGAAAACTGTCTGCATCAGCGTGTTTATCAAACATTTTTGTATAATACTACCGATTTTCATATTTTTGTATGCATTATTTTCCTTAATATTAACGAAGAAAGACCTCCGGTCACAAAAAATTCAAAACCGGCGGCGGCGGCGGCGGTGACAGCGGTAGTTACTTTTTTTTAGAATAGAGAGACTATAGTATTAAATCTTGTCATTTTTTCAATAAAGTTTATTCAGAGTTCGTACAGAGATTTTCGCATTTTTCTTGAATTTTTTATGCTAGAATTTTGAGATTTGTAAAAGGAACTCGGTTACCAACTTTTAGCAAAATATAATAGATTTTCTCCTCTGCGAGTGTTGAACTTTTTTTCCCCCACTTCACGGCAATTTTTCTGTATTTGTGAAAGAAATCTGGTTTTAATCTTTTAGTCTAATATAGTAAATGCTGTCCTTTTTTTGGTATTTCATTAAAGTTTATTCTGAATTTCTCGCGATTCTTTTATGCAATTCTTAGAGATTTTCGCGTTCTGCAGAAATTTTTTGACGGTCGTAAAAGGAATTTGGTTTTGAAATTGTAGCTTAGTATAGTAAATTTTGTCCTTTGCGATTTTAATGTTTTCTTTGTGATTTTCCAGAATAATAATCGCCAGTTAACAAAATGCCCGTATTTTGAAGAATTCCGACTTCCGGATTTGAGACTCTGTACTGTCTTGTTAAATCTGTATACGTGTTCTCCGAGAGTTATTAGAACACGTTGATATAGTGCATTCACTAGGTTTTTTTTTTTTTTTTTTTTTTTTTTTTTTTTTTTTTTTTAAAGGCTGTTAAAATAATATAATAATTAAAATCATTCACAGAAAAAAAAATCCAACGCAGAACAGCATGCAGAACACTATTGAAACGAGCGAAGCGAGGAGAATCTGTCCGCCACGTGACGTAATGCGCGAGCAGTTAAGGAATCTTTACAGTTGGCGCATCGCACGAATGGTACCCCCCTGATGATGAGGAATTGTGAGAAAAGTAATCAAGGAATCAAGCTGTTCAGGAACACGGCTTGGAAAAATAAAAAGAGTATTAAAGCTGCAACCTAAACTGGTGTCACAGACAAAGAAACTGGAGCGTGAAGACGAGAAACTTCCGTATAGACCGTGGGGCGATCCTAGAAAAGAAGCTTAGAAATAGACTTCCGTTGCAACTTTCGAGGGGCAACTTAATTTTAAAAAGTTCTTAAAAGCACTGAAATTGTTAAAGTTCTGAATACAAAAGTTGGAACAGATGCAGTACTCGCCCGGAGTTCGCCATCTTGTTTCTTCGTTAGTCATTTATAATAACTTTATGCTTAATTTTTGAAAATTTAGAGATTAAACATAAACAACAGCAACAAAATTTTAAACACAAAATCAGCACTCCAAACATTATTTGTAAAAAAGAAAAAAATAAATAGAGGAAGGGGGGGGGGAGGGATATTCGTAATTAGCAAACGGTAAATACATAAAATTTAAAACAGTAGAGTAAAGCAAAGATTCATTTTAAAGAATATATATTCCGAAATTATAGCTAAAAAAGTATTAGAGATTAAACATTTTAAAAACAACAACAAAAATAAATAAAGAAATCCAAATGAAGAAATTTAAAATCGGAAATCAAACAAAGAAACAAGATGGCGGACTCCGGGTGAAAACGACATCTGTTCCAAAACGTTACACATTAATTAGAAATCACAAAAATGTATCGCACTATTTTCTGACATCTAACAGCCGATTGGCTCAATCTCCTCCTTCCCTGACGAATTAGCCAATCGGAATCGCACGTTTATGAATTCGCCGTGAAAAAGCGTAAAAAACTATCTGGAAAGTTTCACTTTTCTGTCTTCAAAACAAATTTACAATTCTCCAAAATGAACTATTTTGTTAAAATTATTTGTGAACATATAATATAGCATAGTTGCAATTTTATAAGTATACCAAGGATGATTTTATTAACATTTGACTCTAGAATTCCATCGCACTTTTATTTATTATGACTTCTTTAAGTGCTAATATTAATGGAAACAGCTAGATTTCCTGTTTTGCTAACCGGGCATCTGGTCTATTAAATACTGTAAAAGCACTTATTTTCGCGGAAATTAAGATATCGGTGATTTCGCGAATTTTATATGAACAGAATTGACAGTTGAAAAATCCCAAAACTACCTAAATAGAACCCCTTTTGCACAAGGCATTTTAAGAAACTTCCTTTTGTCCGAAAAGTTCGGCCTTTCTCTTAATCGGGAGATTTTCGACGATGAAATAAAACAATATTTACTATAAAATTTTAGTGGTATAAAGAAAGCGTAAAAGTTGGCAGCTATGTATACGTAAATTGCAGATTATTGGTGGAATAGTAAACCGCACTACTGGTATTGCAACTGCAAAAGAAATTGTGAAATCACACGATCTATCTCTACTAAACTCTTTCGATTTGAGCCCGAGTTGTTCCTGAAGCCTGCTGGTAAGAATAAACTTTTTCCGTAGAAATGAACCAAAGCTGCACGAAAACTGCCGCCAGACTTCTCAGTTATTCGCGATGAATGCGTTAACCGTGTTCGTACAGTGATCGACAAAAATGTTGTTCCCCCTGAGATGTTCGTTTACCCCTTAATTCTCGCTCCCGTCATATTCACGAGCTGTGTCTTTTTTTAGATTTATTTGATTCCCACCAGTTTTATACAATAGTGTAATTAGCTTTATTATAGTATCATTTTACCTGTCATTAAATAAGATGAATACTTCTTTTTCAAAAAAGTGGTGCCAATAAGCAATTTGCATTTTTAAACCGTAATTTAATGCGATCGTTAAGGGGTTAACTTCGATCAGACAAGCGCAAAGTTTGTGCCTACATCTCTATACACATTGGAAGAAAGTGGTTCAAAACAAGTGTCCATAATCGGCATGGAAGATAAAAGAGAGATGGCTCTTTCGCTAGCATGTTTCCTTTCTAGAAACCTACTTTCACCACAATTGTTGTCCACCACAACGCTAGAAAAACAACAAATTGTCATCCAAAGCTTACATTTCTCGCGGTCTGGGATGCGTGGCACGCAGATTCGCACTGGAAAATTACTGACAAAATGATACGATACATAGAGAATATTCTTGTACCGTATTACGACAAGCAGGGAGAGCTTTTCGGGCTAGTTCCAGAACAACCTGGTGTAGTATTAAAGTTATATATAAATATTATATAGACATACATACAATAAATACAATAAACCCAACTGGAGTGAAAAATTAGCCAGAGCCAGGAATCGAACCCGGGACCACAGTTTACAAGTTTGTAAGCGGTTGCTCAAGAATGAGTTTATTGAGGGTATTCTAATGAACTTGAATTCAGGGCTGTAGCTAGAAGAGAATAATAGGGGGTGCTCAAGAAAATGTAGGGGAGGCTCATACTTTTTTTCTCTATCAGACACATGCACGCACACACAAACACACATAGATATATATGATTGAACTATTATATAGAAAGATAAATTAGTGTATATTAATATTGAAGGCACAATAGTTTAATAAAGCTATTTATAATAAGTTAATTTTATGCTTAGGAAAAAAAGGATGCAGAATGAAAATTTCCAGAGTATAACTAGTGTATAATTATATTAGTGAAATAGTAAGTTGTGATATCAACACGGTTCACCTGTTTCAAACAGTTACAACCTTTAATTTTTTTTTTCTGAATATTCCCATCACGTGATGAGGTGTTGTGATATGACGTTAATGTTTGCACATTTGCATTAGGAAAAGGTTGCCAATTCTAAATCTAGTTATAGTTAATACTAGCAGTAGGAAACAATTGAACAGCTTGATATATGAAGATAAGATACGCGCGTGTTGAAACACTTTTTTTTTTGCTGTTTTTATACAAATACTACAATTTAATGTTTCTGCAAAAGTGTAAATGGCCCCAAAACTAAGTTCAGTTTTTGAACAGAGTTTCATTTGGATTTTTAAAATACAGTTTCATTTAGTGACCTTCGAATTTTTCTCAGAGGGGAGGCTCAAAACTTTTCAGGGGGGGCTGAGCCTTCCCTAGCACCCCTCCAGCTACGTCCCTGCTTGAATTTTTAGAGCAAAAAAGAAACTCTGGACCTGCGAATTTCATGACTAAAAGATATTAACGCTTCTTGCTTTGTACTGTGCGCATATTTAACGGTGTTGAAGATGACGTGAATTTTTTTTTTTTATTTTACATGTTGTTTATGAGAAATCGTTATATATATACAATATATATATATACATAATGCACTTGAAACTGTTTCTGTTGAACTAGTCTTAACTGTTTATTTAATACAAGTTTTAATGCTATGCTTTAAAACAACTATTTCTATTACTTGTTTAAAAACAATAAGACTAATGTCGCTTAATGTCGAACTAAATGTGCGCTTAATATCGAAGTAAGAATACAAACAATTGTGACTTTGCACGAAGGATCGAGCCAGTATGATTCCATTTCCGTCGATTTAGAGTATCGGGGAAAAAGAAAGCTTTCTGAAAATTCTTATTTTATATGCTGTTTATGAGAAATGGTTACATACTGCACTTGAAACTGTTTCTGTTGAAATAGTCTTAGCAGTTTATTTAACACTAGAACGGCGGCGAGGGGTCATTTTGACCCTTGCCGAATGAAAACATTTCGATTCGAACCAGAATTTTTTTAATAATATAGAATTAATATATGTTGCCCAAAAATAACTTAAATAAATAAGTTAAATAGTTCTAAATAAAAATTCTGATGTGAAATATTTTTTATAAAACTTGAGCAAAATTTCCCGCCGTTCTAGTGTTAATACAAGTTTTAATGCTATGCTTTGGCTTTAGAACTATTTCTATTACTTATTTATAAACAATAACACTGACACCGTGAAAATTTTAAAGAATATTATAATAATAACTTAAATGGATGAATTTAATCTACTGACATACAGAAAGATACATCTAATCGAGTAATCAGGCCATGAAAAAATACGGCTTGGAAAATAAAAAAAAAAAGAATACAAAAATCTGCAGCTGCAATTGGTGTGATGAATGCTGGTTGGCAAATACAAAATCTTCAAAAATATTTATGTATTAGACTTCCAACAAAGAATTTGTACTCCGAGAGCGACAACTTCCATAGGCATTATGCAAATATGGGGAATCCAGTCGAGATCCATGCATGTAGTGCGATTTCAATTAGATTGGGCAGCGGTGGCCCAATTGGCATCAGGGCCGAAGAAATTGAAGCGTGAAGAAGGGAAACTTTCATAGACGCAATGTAAATCCCCGACCCTCAGCGAAACAGTGCAAACAGCTAAGCGGTAGAAGTCGCATAAAGGGGCGAAAGATAACACGGGGTTTACTTGTTGCGCTTTTGCGTGATCGCCAGTAGCGATAATTATCAAAATGAGGAATAACGCTGTGCTCACCGCTGTCCCCTGTCCGCGCGAAAGCAGTGTGCTCCCCTCCCCCCTCTTTTCGTGGATGGAGCTTATCTCCGAGAGAGAAACCCCTTTAGGGGAGTTGGGTCAAAGATCGTAGAATACGTTAGATGAATCTGCTAGTTGTTATGTTAGATTTCGAGTGAAAGTGGAACATTCGATACGTAAAATTTATTATTTTACAGAGTGCTGTATCACTGAAGATTTTTCCATTGTACGTATTCATCGGCTTTCTATTTGCAATACAGAAAATATATCATAACAACAGAACATGAACAGATCATATTAAAAAATCTGTTCCAATCGCTGTTAAGTCACAAGTCAAACTGACAAAGAAATGTCGTTTTGAATTCTCGCGGGGCGTTGGTGCGAAGGTGTTATCTTAGGTTTACTACAAGAAAATTTGGCGAATTGGTAGTTGCAATGAAGAATGCCTATGATTGGATCCTCCCTTTGAGTGTGTTTTCCAGCAGAGCTGTTTTCACTGTTTCGGTTAGTTACGGTTTCCAAAGCCTTTCCTTCTTTTCCTCTACGTTCTTTGGCAGGGCTGCGGAGTTGGAGTCAGGTGCATTTTTGAGCGAAAGAGTCGGAGTCGGAGTCGGGTCAATTAAAATTCTCGGAGCCGGAGTCGTCCATTTTTCCCACCGACTCCGCAGCCCTGGTTGGCAGAGCATCGAACTCGCAGCTGAACGGCCGCGAGATCGAAGCTTAGGGACTGTGCATACACAACGTTATCATTTTAGAGGGAGGGGGGGTGGTGGCAAATGATATCGTAAGATATCTCTAGGGGGGGTGTCTTTTGATATCGTTATCATTTTTGATCCAACCAAAATTTTCTCTTTTTATTTGTAACTCGTTCTTTACATCAAAATAGTCTATTATGCATTTTTAGTTTATTTATTTTTATGGAAATACAAATTTATTATTAAAATCATTAAATCATTATATAACTATTTAATTCCAAAATGTGGACAACCACAAGATTTGGCATTTCTATTCTTCTGTCATATGTGTATGAATATATAATCTGCTGTTCGAGAAACTAGGTAAGAAGTATGTTTGAGAATATACTTGTTGTGTTTACTGGTAAATAAATGAGAAAGTTGTCCACCTGTTCAGTTGATAAGAAGTCTGCCCCATCACCCCCACCTATGCGGGGGCAAGTGTAAAGACATTATTACTGGTAAATACGTTACGTAACAAAAAGCTATTCTTAAATATTTTTAAATAGTAGTTATTACCTTTAAGTGCTATTTGATATAAAATTATTTCATATGCAAAGTGCTATTTTATTGACTTCTCCTCATCTGAATAAATAAAGTATGCAAATAATAAATGTATGAACGTATATGTACATCAGTCCAAAAAAAAAGAAAAATATTCAAAAAATGAAAATTTGATTTTTAGACATTGATAACGATATCATTACGGAGGGTGTGTGTGTGTGTGTGGGGGGGGGGGGTTCAAGGAATGATAACGTATGATATCTAAAGGGGGGAGGGGGTACACAATTACCAAAAAATTGATATGGAGCCTCGTGCAAGTAAAATCCGTTGTGGGTGCAAACTGCTCCAAGTTACCTATGAATTATACATCTGTAGGTGCCTTGCCAGGTGAAGGTCTCGTCATCTGACCAAGATTCTAAATTACGAGATCAATTTGATTAGCAATGTGCAAGTGCTAACCAACAATATAGAAATGTTAAGTAATCGAGTTAGCAAAGTTCACAACTAAGCATTAGGCCCTGCAGATAGGAAGACAATCTGGGTGCTCGTCAGGTTTATCGAGATACCAGGTATCAAACCCGTTAACCCTTTCAGGGGCAAGTAATTTTGTTTTTGCAATGTCGAATACTGGAATCTTCCAAAAAAATTATCGCAAAATACGGGAAAAGCAATTTTATGACTTTTTCCCACCTAAGTTAGAAAAAAATAATTTAATAAAATTTTTCTTGTGCAAATTTTCATTAATCGTATGTTGGGGGGATATACTATATCCCACCACCCATCAAGGGGTTAACCCTTAAATGCCCGATTTTTTTATTTTGTTTCGAAGAAATTATATATAGACTAGTGGTAGGGGAGGAAAAAAAAGGCCGAATTCGGAATTAATTAGGGGAAAGCTGGAAATTGTTTTAATCCCTTCAGTTGAGGTCTAGAACGAATATGCTAAGTTTTCCCCCTCGTACTAGGTGAGCGTTAGGAAATATGTACAGATTTGTAGTCAAAAAACACGTTTCTTTACATACCATAACAGTATCTCAAAACAGCTAACTCTGTCAAAAACATTGTCAATATAAATGTTGTAGAGCTTAAAATTCTGAGTAAAATGAGTACCTACACTTAATATTTTTGTTGAACATTAAGGTCCAATTCCACTTTAAAGTTTTAGACCCGCGGTCAGGGGGTTGAACTCAGAATTAATTAGGAGGAAACTGGAAATTGTTTTAATCCCTTCAGTTTAAGTCTAAAATGAACGTACTATGTTTTCTTCCTCGTACTGGAGTGAATGTTAGAAAATATGTACATATTTATTTTCGAAAAACACGTTTTTTAAATTACCTTAACAATATCTCAAAACAGCTAACTCTATAAAAACATTGTCAGTACAAATGTCGTAGAGCTTAAAATTCTGAATAAAATAAGTACCATCATTAATATTTTTTTTCAACGTTAAGGTCGCAATTCTGTTTCAAAATATTTCAAATCAAGAGCTTGAAGCCAGGAAAGACCAAGTTAACCTAACAATATCTCAAAATTGCGGCCTTAATATTGAACAAAACTATTAAGTGTAGGTACTCATTTTACTCAGAATTTTAGGCTCTACAACTTTTGTACTGACAATGTTTTTGATAGAGTTAGCTATCTTGAGATATTGTTAAGTTAACTTCGTCTCGCCTGGCTCCAAGCTCTTGATTATCGATTAAGGCAAAATTTTGAAATAGAATTGCAACCTTAACGTTGAGCAAAAATATCAATGATGGTACTCATTTTATTCAGAATTTTAAGCTCTACAACATTTTCATTGACAATGTGTTTTGTAGAGTTAGCTATTTTGAGATATTGTTAAGGTAATAAAAAAAACGTGTTTTTCGAAAATAAATATGTACATATTTTCTAACATTCACTCAAATACGAAGAAGAAAACATAGTACGTTCATTTTAGACCTGAACTGAAGGGATTAAAACAATTTCCAATTTCCGCTAATTAATTCTCAGTTCAACCCCCTGACCACGGGTCTTAAACTTTAAAGTAGAATTGTGACCTTAATGTTCAACAAAAATATTAAGTGTAGGTACTCATTTTACTCAGAATTTTAAGCTCTACAACATTTGTATCGACATTATTTTTGACAGAGTTAGCTGTTTTGAGATACTGTTATGGTATGTAAAAAAACGTGTTTTTTGATTACAAATCTGTACTTTTTTCCTAACGCTCACCTAGTACGAGGGGGAAAACATAGCATATTCATTCTAGACCTAAACTGAAGGAATTAAAACAATTTCCAGCTTTCCCCTAATTAATTCCGAATTCAATCCCCTAACCACTGGCCTAATATGATTCTCTGAAAGATTTATTACACAGGAAAAATAACGAAAAAAATCAGAGATATATTTTTCATATAATACGTCAATCTTTTCTTCTGTTGCACATCTGCAATATAAGTAAAGCTACTGTCGTGTGTCTCTTTTACGCTAAAATAATGCAAATTAGTAAATACTTTAATAAGTATGTCTCCAAATATCTTATTTTATATAATTACTAGGGGGCTCTAAAAAGATTAGAAAAGATTGAATTATACTGAAAAAACCTGTAGCGATCTCCCTGTAAACGGGTTTCCATTCAATTCCCTTTGATTGCAAAAATTTAAGGCCGAATCAGTTGTTGTTAAGACATCCAATGGTTGTTTTCGTGTTTGATTCACAATCTGTTGCCTGCTATATCTGAAATCTGTCGCCAAACTATAAGATTATATGCCAATAATGGTTGATCGTAAATGTCACATTCACTTGACTTTAAGGAAGTTACACGTGTTTACGTCATCAGTTGATTTTTATTTCGACGTTTTATTTGTATTATTATTAAAGTTATACTAATTTATTTGTTCTTTCGTTATTTAAAATAAAAAATTATGTCAATTTGTATAATTTGGCGAAATTGCTCGACAGGAGAAGTAGTACCATTAAAACATCGATTTGAAGCTGAAATTAAATGTCATGATTTGTTGTATTGTCACATACGCACCGGCTTTGGCGTGCATTTTTTTACGACAATTTGGCAAAAGCCTCGTTTTCGAATACCAATATGTATTTTTTAATTATTTTCTGTTATTTTAAAAATGAAATAATAATTAATAAAACAAAATTAATTAATAACTATAGAACAAAACAATTTATAACATTTTTTGTAAATAAAAAGAAAATAAATTCAAATAAACATTTATTAATAAATAAGCAACAATAGCCGGGTTACCATGTCAGGCAAAATGACGTAATTTTGGCACCAATTAGGTACAGCGTTGTATATATGACATCTGTGCCTAATATTTTTCGTTTCGCTTCGTTTAAAAAAAAAAGAAAGAAGTGAAAGCCATTTAAATTAAATGTTTCAGTTTTAAATGAAAGTTTTGTATTAAAATGATAATGAAATACAAATTGAATTATGAATAAAACTAACATGATACATTTCTTAGCATACATTTAAGGGAGGCCAAACTGGTCGCCAAATTAGTTTAAAATAAGAACCTTTTCTGAAATATGAAAAAAAAAAAAATCTGCTATGATTAAAATTTGAGTTGCCATCATTAGAGAAATGTATATAAAATTAGAAAAAAATTAATATTTCGAAAACTAATTCGAATTTAAAAATTCAAATACCAGTTTTGAGATCTGCGGAACAATACGGATTTTTGGTGTTAATTTCATCGCAAAGTATTTCGTATTTTAGGAGAAATCACCGTGAAACATAATTAGTTGTTTAATCAGTCGTTTCATAGAATCGTTTCATAAATTCGTTACATTTCAGTCGTTTCATGAAATCCGTTTCATAAATTCGTTTCATTAGGATTTTATATATATAGGGTCGATTTGTTTTATGAAACTTAACGTTTAACCCTTTATTGAATACGTACATAATAGAATACCCATAATAGAATACGTTCTAGAAATTACGTAGTTCAGAGAATCTGACTTAACACCAGTAGTGTCAATAGTTAATTTCGCTTTATTTAAATACGGAATGTCTGTTTTTTTTTTAAAGCAACTATTGCTATTTTAATTTTCTAGTGTGAATTAGATATATGAGAATAAAAAGAATCTATTATTTTCAAAACAGTGTTGTTTGCATATATGCAAAGCTGCGCACTAAACGGTTAAACAGGGGCTTTCTGGCAGGCAGAGTTACCAGTTTGCCTCCGTTTTTATTCAGAAGAACTGAATTTGTATCAGAAATTAAAAATAGTATTTTTTTTTTACTTTACTAGGGGGCTCTGCCCCCTACGAGCTACGCTCGCCAACCCCCGTTCAGACACCGCAGACTCTAAAAGCACGCAAGTTTGATCGGCTTTAAAAAGATTTCAGAAAATGGTTGTTTTCGTCATTGATTAAATAAAATCAGTTAAACATTTAAAAATAATCTAATATAAAATGAATTAAGTAAACAGAGTCTTTGTCTCCCGGTATTTTTTAACAAAGCGAAAAGAAAGTTCTTTTAAATAAGACATTTTAAATGTATCGTTTGTAATCTGACGTAATTTTCACCAAACGTTTCTTTCTCTTTTTAATATTCACTTGAATGTACTTTTGTTAGAAATGAAATACTATTTGCACTGTTCTAACAAAAATAGTTGAAAGGATCATCTCAAAATATCAAATAAAGGTCTCGCGCAAATTTTAAATTTAAACTGTTTTGCAATATTATTTTTTGTTCATTATACGTAATAAGTGTAATGTGACGTAAATGTGACATAATTTCTCCTATTTAAGACTTCATTAAGGCGCATTTAAGACACATGTTAATGAATTTATTATTTTACAATATCCTTTCCCGTTTAAAATTCACGTGTAAATATGGTTCTAATGAGTCATAATTTGCAACAAGTTCCTACATTTGAAGGTTTTTTCTGTTTACAATAGTCACGTGTAAATGCATTTTTTATTTGAAGCAAAAATTATTGTTTGCGCTGTTTATACAGTTGGCAACAGTTTAAATTAATACCATTTTCTAAAATATGTAAAAAATATCTCTCGAAATGCTGGAAATTTGAATTTAAAATAGAAATAAAACCTCAAAAAATGAGTCAAATTAAAAAACTAAATGCAGTATCCACACGGGAAATTCTGACGCATAAAATGATCTAAAAATGATTAAATTCTCATGTATAGTTTTTGCTCCAATAAAACTTTTTTAATGGAACGATTTTGTCCAAATTTAGCATTAAATATCTCTTAAAATAATTCTTCGATTTGAAAACTGTCTACATCAGCGTGTTTATCAAACATTTCTCTATAATGCCACCGATTTTCATATTTTTTTATGCAATATTTTTCTTTATATTAACGGAGAAAGACCTCCGGTTACAAAAAATTCAAAACCGGCGACGGCGGTGACAGCGTTAGTTACTTTTTTTAGAATAGAGAGATTTAATGACAAAAATTTTACCTTTGCTTAAAGTAAGGATGCCAATACGATGATGGTCTAGGCGTTCGTCAGATTTATTGCCGCTATGCATCGATTAGGCTGTCTCTCGTCCCAATACCATGTATCAAACCTGTTCAGCTGGAGCTTCCCGGCAGGCAGGGGCCTGGTCATCGATTAAATGGAAAGAAAGTATGTAGTGCGCAATAAACAACTTTACAGGGAAGTAGCACAAACTTAGCTACATCCCTTTATTCTCTTCAGTTGTTCTTTTCACTGATTTTGCTCTTTATTTTATTACCTTATTTTATTCATTTTTTTAGTCGTACTATTAAGCTTTAAGAATGCGTTTCATTGTTGAGTAAAAATTTTATTCATTTTAGATATTTGTACAGTTTAAATTATTGTAATACGAAGAGCAACAAGTGTCAATACCTGTTTCAAATTGCAGTGAGTTTAAACTAATAAATGTATATCTAAATTTTTGTTCTATAATTCATAGAAATACTTTTAACTTTCGTTTAAAAATTTTTTATTAGCCCCCTGTATGCTATTCCTTTCTCCCAGCTCTTAAAATGTCGTCTCCAAAAAATAACGTTCCCTTGTATAAGCCAGCCATAAAACAAAGCAGATGTATCATTGTACTGTTAAATACTCTACTGCAATTTTTTCAACTTCTAAACATCGCGCATTTTAAATTTTTATACCGTCGTATTGGGAAAAAGTACTTCTAAATGCAATTTGTTTGAAAACTGCATCTCAATTTATTTTTCAGCTATCCATTTTTTTGTAGTTTTTATTACCTTTTGTTTTTTGTTGGCATCTAAAGTACTCCATTTCTGTAGAAAGTAAAGGAAAAATAGTTGGAAACTAGTAATGATATCTTTTTGTTGCCATTTTTCCATATCAACTTTTAAAAAATTGTAATTAAAATACATGATATTTTGAAAAAAATTTAAATGAATGATTTCTGATAAAACAGGGAGCTATTATAAACTAAATTTAATTTTAAGTATCTATATTAATATTACAAAAAAATGAAGGCATATGAATCATGAGACAACCGATTTTTTGTTGTCGATTTTCTTGAGTGATATATATTTTTTTTTTTTTGGGGGGGGGGGGGGGGGAGTGTATTACAGTAGAGTCCCGATTATCCGAATTAATATGGACCAAGCTCACCTCGGATAAGCAAAAAACGCGGATAAACTGGATTTGCACAAATCGTCACCATCTAAGGAGATTAAATATAAATTTTCACTTAATTCATGCATTTTTATGGTACTATAAAAATATATTAGCAACATTTTTTTTATGTACATTTCCGTTACTTTTAAGAAAAACAGGGAATGGAATTGTTTATTTGAAAAAGCGCATGATAGCTTTTTTTTTTGTTGTTGAATGTCAATTTTGCTGCAGTTTTTTTTTTCCTTTTTTTTTATGCAATATTGTGCTACAGCATAGCTACCAGTTTCTAAGAACTTTTTTCTTAACACTAAAACTTACCAGTAAATTTTGCCTAATTCAATCCCCGAAATCTAGCAATTGTCAACTTTTAAATATGGCAAACATTTGTATTCAATTTTAGAGGTAACAAAACCGTACAGATAATCAGCTACGTGATTCTATTAGTGCCACGGAAATTGCAGGTGTAGCCTGTTCTTTCCGCTCAAAATATTAAATAGTTTTTTTCTTTGGAATGGAACCTTTGGAATGGATCATTTTCTTCTGATGGACTGATGGATTCGTAATTCCTAATTCCAAAAATTTTAATGAAAACATTTACATCTATAAATTGTTTTACCGATCTAGGTAAAAGTTATATTGGTAATAAAAATATATTAGATTAAACATCATCACTATAATTTTTTCTTAAAGTAAAATAATGAAAACAACGCATTTTAAAAAACTAAAAAGAAAACATATTTCTATAACTGACATTACTTAAATATGGAGAATAAAGGGAGCAGCATTTGAGTAATGGTTCTTAGTGACCCCTGTTCGTATATTTAATACTTTCTATAATTGACAACCTTTTAAGGACTTTTACTTTTCATTATCCTCTTCAGTTCCGAAGCTAAAATAATAATACAAACGCTTATTCATTGGTTTTTTCCAAACAAAATGACATCGTAGAGGATAGAAAAAAATATCTTTTCTGAAATGGATCCTGTAGGCGCTTAGTAATTTAGGTTCAAAAATACGGATCTAAAACTACAAACCCCCTTAAAAACATCAATTTAATAACCGTTAACCAAAATGAACGCAATCACAAATTTAAGAGCTTTAAACAAGTAATTAATCTGCAAATCCTCAAAAATTTTTATTGAAAAAGATTTAAGTTAAATACTTATGAAGATTTCTCACTTTATTACCCGACTGAAAAGAACGGTTATGTGTTCCACGCGTATCTGTGTATGTGGATTTCTTTATACCCTCGAAGCATCTCAACGGCTGGATGGATTTTAATGAATGTGGTCTCTATCGATTCGTCTTAACGGCCCGATGGCTATAGGCTAGATTTTGTTTTTATAAATTCAAAATTGCGGCCATAAAATACGAAATGGCGGTAGAAACGAAAAAAAAAAATTACGCACCCTATTGAGTGACATATTATTGGATAGGCCTTTCAAAATGAAGACGATGTTTCATTGACCAATTTATAGTCAGAAGCTCCGTTAAAATATTACACAACCTGGAAGTTGTGTATGTATTGTGGATCTCTAGCTTTACTGCAACTCTAACCATCATAGACATATATAGACCTCACAATTAGATCATTATAGAACTAACAATTAAACACAACTTAAAAGTCTTCAATACAAGTAAATAAAAAAAAAATAGGTAAGTAATATAAACAAGTAATATAAAAAAAAAACATTTTAAGTCAATGCCTACTTAGGTCAATAAGAGAAATTTTTTTCTCCCATCCTTCGTTCCTTTTGAGTGGCGTTTAAAATGCCTTGATCAAGAAGAGGGCTCTCTCGGTCTTAACCCATTGAGCGTTTCACTAGATTATAAAAATGTACCTTAAAAAGGCCTTGAATAGGAAAAAAAACTTGTTCGTAAAGGTAGAAGGGGTTATGTGATTTTGTAGTTGAAAAGTGCTAAGGGATTTAGTTCTTTCCCCTTCTTTCTGACACTGAATGATTGAAACGTCTGTCCACTGTCTTTTATGAGGCGTGAATGGGCGTTTAAAACCAGTTGACTAATAGCTTTCGAAAACGATTGTCTAGTTAATCCCAGACAACATCTGAAAGTATGTAACGAAATAGCAGTTTTCAGGAATACAGGTGTGTGTTCCGTGTTGCTTAGAATAATGTTTGCAAACTGTTAATGTAGTATAATTTGCTTTATATGCTATTAAATTTTATCTAAATTTGAAAAGAATTTATATCTTCGTAATAACAAGCATGTTTCATTTCCTCTAAATGCATTCTTTTTTTCTAAACAGTTTCTGTTACATAAACTTGTAAATTTTATTAATTTGTAATGGTTTAATTACAAAATTAAACTGGAAGTAATCGATTTTTTTAAATAAATTTATATTTTATAAAACGCACGCATAGCGATAGATCTCACTATACAACGAATCTCAATTAAACGTTTAGTACACTTTAGTTACACTTTTAGATAGGGTTATTCATCGTATCTCAATTTCAATTAATGCTAATATTATTTTTTTTTCTTTTATAAATAATAATAATAATAATAATAATAATTTATCATTATGCAAATTAGTGTAACATCTGCTTTCTTTGATTTTCTATGATATAAATCTGAGATAGCTGATATATTGTACATTATCCTGATGAATATACCAGTTGAAAATACATTAAAATATTCTAACACCACACCCCCCCCCCCCCACCAAAAAAAAGTGATTTATTATAAAGTATTTCAAATGCGCATTCAAAATAAATGGAAAAAACTTCTTCTAAATGATAATTCTTCTAACTTATTTTTTTTTGTGAGCAATAAAAGAATTAAAACAAATTTTAATAAGATTTTCAAAATGTGCAAATTCCTGTTTAAAAAAAGAAGAAAAAAATACAAACTGACAACCTTTTTTCCAGCCATACATATAAAAAAAAAAAAAAAAAAAAAAAAAAAAAAAAAAAAAAAACAGGCGGATTTTTGGATCTTATAATTTAGCTTCCAGATAACAAAATTGAATTTTTATTAATTCCTATTATTTTACTGATAAATGTAGAACATTAAAAGAAAAACATTTATTGATGTAATCAAAGTGGCAGTAATTATTTCAACCTTTCCTTTCGTCTCGGCAGGCAATTGTTTTAGTACAGTAAAACCAAACATGTTAAGGCGTTTCTTTTTTATAAAGTACACTATTTCTTATACTTAAATCATGTTTAGAGATAGTAAAGATATATTATTTAAGTTTTACAGAATTAATTAATCAGTAACACTGCACAGTACCACTGTATATTACAATAAAACCGGTTAATACGAGATCACTAGGTACGAAAACAAATTCTGTTTTAGACAGGTTTTACTAGGTGTAATTGTGTAATATTTTGTATTTGGGAATATAAAATTCTCCGTTTAAGGCAGGATTATGTTATACATGGATTTCATTTTTACAGGTTTTACTGTAATTAATTAGTGATCATAGTATTGCATCATTAACGAATTATAGGTGTAATACTTGTGCATATGTATAATAGTCCTCCCCACTTAATCGGGAAACGGATAATCGAATACCCCGCTTATTCGAATAGAATTCTCCGGAACCGAATTTATTCCTATTGGTTCTATGTTATTTTCCCCCGCTTAAACCAAATAACTTTTACGAACCTCCCCGCTTAATCGAATAAGAACTGTGTGACCGATGTTTGAAAATAGGCGCAGAAAGCCCGTTTCAGCTAGAATTTCCTTCCACCTTTCGTCATTTCCAGTTCCTTTACGCTGAAAACAAATTTTCAGTTCTTCCTGCAATGATTTTGGTCGGCAGGTATATAATGGACAGGTCAAATGATTTCCCCACCTTGATCTCACCACCATCGCTTCTTGCTGTTAATCAGGCTTTAATGTCAATGCGTCGTCACTTCGAGACTCGAGATGGTCGTTGTGATATATTGCACTCATTCGAAAAATAACTCTATATTTAATCCTTTAAAATTTCACTTAAACAAACAACTTTAAACGATTTTTTAAAGGCAGTATAAGTAACATAAATTAGAAGTAGCAAAGTTTTGACCAAACTCAAACGAGCTGCATTAAGTGTGATGTAAACCATATAAATGAATATACTGACGTTAAATTAATAAGTATTTACTTTATATTAGCATTCGTATTTATTTTAGTTTATGTTATTCTATTAACGATTTATTATTTTGTTAATTAAACATACCGTAGATGGGTATTTTCCCTTTTTATTACGCATATTACAGTTATGATTCCCCGTTTAATCAAAACCCCCGCTTAATCGAATATTATTTCTGGAACCAAAAATAATCGTTTAAACGGGAACGACTGTATTACTGATTAAATGCAAGTTTTAATTTTAACAATGAAACCCTTTAAAACGAAATGATAAGGGGCAATATAATAATTTTGAATTAGAAATTTTCCAAAGAACTTTGGATTTTTTTAAGGCAAGATTCCGCTTAGTACAGGTATTACTATGTATAAATAGGTCAATGGAGAGTCTGCATAGTAATATACAAAATAAATGTGCTTTTTGTAAGTTCCATTGTAATAAAAGTGCCCTTTTTTTTTCGGGTGTCATTTTTCTCCTTCTCACCACCTAGGAAAAATAATTACATTTAAAATTTTCCAATAACAGGAATTATTTTAGGTACCTAATATATTCTCCTATTGAAAATGAGAAAAATACAATCCATTTCAAATATCTGTGAAGAGTAATACCTCCCTCCCCCCCCCCCCCCCTCACTTTATCTCCCATAAAACTTCCAGCGTCCATCGGCCATAAAGAGATAAAAAGGATTTAAATTTTACAACAATAAGTTCGCAACTCCGCGGGACACAAGTTGAACATTCTTAGACCAGATGGAAACTAAGCCCTATTTTTAATAATTTCGAAATGCATTCATGTATTTTTTCTTATATTTAGTATAGTAAGACTCCGTATTTTTTCAAAAATTCTTTGGAGAAATTGAAAAAGAATATTTGTAAAAAGAAACATGAGCTAAAAATCATGTGTCTAGCATAAATTATGAAACACTTTCCAATACATTCAGAATATTGAAACAAAACTTTACAGCTTATTACGGAGAAAGGTGGTGTCTAAATAAATAAATTAGAAAACAGATAACGCATTTGAAAACCCAATTTCTGCAATTGCTGTCAGTTAGTTGGAAAAATATCTATTTTTTGTGCAGCCCTGTATATGCTCTATAACTTTGTATGTATGTATGCAAAAATTTAGTTCCGCAGGAAAATTCCCATTCAGCAATTTCTGTCAATAAACGGAATTGTACTTGCGATAGTGATTCCCAGTATATGACCTATTGAATTTATAAACACCACATAATATAAAAAATAATAATAATAACAACAGTCAAATTTAAAAACATATACCGCAACTGATAACGAACTTATAGCAATTATTGGTCATAGGCCAAATTTTTTTGTGTGTCCCTGAAAATGAAATATAAATTCTATGCACATCATATTCTACAGTAATCGCCTTGTAGTGTACAACTCCTTAGTGAAATATAAAAATTCCAATATGTTTAAAATAGTGTAATATCATTAAACTACACCATACACGACTTTTCTAATTCACCGTAATGTGACGGCATTCTTTTGCGTGTCCCTGTAAACGAATCTTACATGCTACACATTTCATTTTCAATAATGAACATGCCAAATTAAACAAAAATAACATATATCAATTTTATGGCAATTGGACTAAATTTATGTGAATTAGAGCACGGACAGAAGGAAAGACAGACAAACCGAATTTATAAACCCTTTTCAACTATACTGGAAAGAGTTAAAAAAAAAATCAAATGACACTTTTTATCACTTTTTAAGATTTATCCTTTTTTTAAGTTTTAGGATTTGGATGAAACCAGTTTTAATTTTCCTTCTCAAGATATTTTTATTTTTTTCATTTAATTTTTAAACAAATAATATTAATAAACAAATAGTAGTAATTATTATCTCTGCGTATTTGTATGTATGGAAACTTTGAAAACTTTCTCCAGCATAAAAAATAAAAGCTCATAAAAATAAGAACGAAGAATAGATTGTGAGAATAGATTTCAAGAATAGATTGTGAAATACTTTCCAACACATTTATCTATCTATAAAACTGTACTGAAATTTTACCGGTAAATAAGGCGCAAGATATGTGGCAGGAAGATATGTGAGTAAACAGTATGGTAAACATATAACACATTTAGAAATCCAGTTTTATCAATTACCTTCTATAATAATTAAAAAAAAATAATCAATTACGCACCCAAACGGCCATGTATCTTGTTGGTTTGCGTATCCCTGTATAAATTTTTTTATGTTCCACAAACTTCTATTGGCATACAAATATAGTTCAGCGAGAAAATGCATCACACAATTAAAACTATTCTCTAAGCAACTTCCATAGTCAGTAATACTTATATTTTTTTTTTTCTGCGTTTCAAGTAAAGCAGGTGTATCTGTTCTTTCAACGCGCTACTTTGATAGCTTATGTATAAGAACAGCGAGTTTTATATATTTATGGAATCTTTGACCAAGGATAGTCTTTGGGGTGAGAAGGAAGAGAGTGGGGGAACATAAAAAAACTTTACATACAGATATTTTAAAGGGGTTGAAATAAACATGTTGACTAACAAACGGAAATTTTATCATCTTGATCTTTACAATGTAGGAGAGGGCAGAGTTAAAGGGGTCGGGGGGGGTAACAAAGTATGAGTAAAAAATTCAGTATTTAGCGCAAGGAAACACAATTTAGGCAAGACATTGCATAAATAAAGATGTTTTACAAAGATCTTTGAAAATAAAGTTTAATATATAAAATTATTGGTTATGGTGGTCCATTAAATACATATATATATATATGTATATTACATATATATTGTCAGGGCCCGACTTATGTAGGTGCATGCGAGGAAGCTTCCCCGGGTCCCCCTTTTTAGGGGACTCCCATGACAGTAGTCAGGATTTTTATTTAAATGGTGTCAAATGTTTAAAATTAAATAAAAGTGACCAAAATTCATACATTTTCGAACTTTTAAGAAGGAAGTGCGGTCCTCTTCCCCCCTCCGCTTTCAGTAACCTCTCCACCTACGCAAATATCATTAGAAAACTAATGATTAATATTTTATTATGACAATTTAGTATTCTATAGTTTTCAAAAGCAATTCTTTATTAACGTTTTTCTCTTAACGTGGCAAGTTAAAACCAATACTTATAACCAATTTGAGACGTTTTCTTTTAGACATCTTATAACGTACGTAGATAAGCAAAGTAAATGTTTGCAAAGAAATACTCGTATCAAACAATCTATCATTTTTTTTTCTACTATTTTCCTACAAGTAGTTTTTTCTTAAAGTTTTGATTATCTTTTTGTGACACTCTGTATACAGATGTAAGCAGTACCGGATATAAAACTTATGCATATAATACAATAGTATGAAGTTTATTACTAGCTACTTCCACATTATTCACAAAAAAATCTATAGATAGATAGATAGAGGGGGGGGGGCAGAATGATTCTTACCTTTCCCCCCATAGCCTAAGTCGGACCCTGCCCTGTATATGGTGGTTAATTAATGCTCTTCCGCCTGCCCTACCGCTAACTTTTGTAAATATTATTTAGATGAAAAAAAATTGCTCGTTTAACAATAAAAACTTTGACACATTAACGAATTAATATATAAGTGCAAAAGCTTGACAAATGCAGGTATGACTATGTAAATGATTTGAGAGCAAATGTTTTTTTTTTCTTTCACTTTTTCTTTTTTTCACTTTTCGGCAAATAAATTACATGAGAAATACAAGCGTTTTCCCATTGTAACCTTTATCGGGCTTCCGTGTGCAGAATTTTTTTTTCAAAACGCCAACTTTAACAGCATTTTCTAAAAGACTTCCTTCCTATGTTTATCGAAAATTGAAAAAAATTGTTCGACTTTATAGTTTCTGAATAAGAGTACCTGCCAATTCCATGTGTTTATGAACAAAACTGAATTCAGGAATGTGTTACAAAAAAAAATCAATTTGGAAGATTATGCAGTTTTTGTACGGGGCATTCGCCCAGAGCACCCCAAATTTAGTATCATAGACCTTGAAGCAATTGCAATAAGTTGGATTTATATGATGTAACAATTATCAGTCAGCATGAGCAGGAAAGAAATCAACATTAATTGTAAAATATATTTGTGATCTCTAAATAATCTATAATTAAAAATGAATATTTAAATACGTTAAAATAAATGTGCATTATACAGTATTAGTGTAGTTTAATGCATTAAAATAAATGTTTTCTTAGTTTAATTCTCATGGTAACGAAATGAAAAGTTCAATCATCAAAATCTAGTTTAACTTCTTTTTTTTTCCAGTTCCAATACATTCATTTCATTATGATTGTTTTAATCATACTTATCATATAGTATTAGCATTAATTCTGATCATATAGTATTAGTCTATATGAGATATATTTATAAAAAAATAGATTGCCATGATTCAATTTGTCATTTAACAAACATGATTGTACAAAATAAAGTAATAATAATAATAATAACAATAAATTTAAAAAGATAATGCTTTCATTTGCATTATTGTAAGAATCTTTTAGATAATGATTCTTCCCTGTTTTTAAAGACATATACTTACACTTAATCATATCTACTGCTTTAATTGCATCCATTCTATTGATATTTTTGAATAATTCTATACTTGTACTGTTCATTGGTATCTTTTTAAACAATATATAGTTACACTTGAATATTTTAGGCTAATTGTGAGCTTGGTGTGCCATCGCGGAAAAAGTCTAGTACTAATTTTCCATCTGACCTTTGTAAATATTACTTGCATTGCCATGAAATCGATATATGATATGGAGGCCTGTTCACTATTGGAAATAGTGAGTGTGGCCTTTATTGTTGGTTTACATGGATGTATAAAATAATTCGAATAAACTCGAATTACGGTCTAGATCGATATCTGCTTGTAGTACTTTTTTTTATAGTAGTATATTATTCCAACCGCAATAATTGATACACATTGCTAATGTGCACTGCAGTCTGTTTCCCATAAAAATTAATAGTAATAATAATGCGCGTAGTGTTTACTGATCATTAACAGAGGAATTCCAAGACAACCGAAGAACAGTGCACTAAAAAAGGACGGTTGAAAAAGGGCACTTTTGTGAATATTTAAAATATTTTTTAGTAAAGGGTGGATTGCTGAAATTAAAATAATTTTAATATCTATAAAGAAAACTGTCTTATTTTGAAATTTGGTTTTCACACTCGAGTTCAAAATTTAATAAAACATTACTTTCATTATATCTTTCTTAATTTTTCAAATGGTGAAGAAAAAAAAAGTTTTTACTTTCCAGTTCTTTTTTTTTTTTTTTTTTTTTTTTTTTTGCGTGCGCGTAAAAAATTAGAGGAAAATCAAATGATTAAGAGGAAGAACGATAATAGTCCAATTGTGGGAAATTTTGTATGACAGTTTTATTTAATGGCTTGAACGACGTAATATCGTTTGCTTATCTTAGATAGAGGAATAAGATGAAATAGTCCTTTGACAATGTAGTTAAAGATAGGTCGATACACAGCTGAAGATCGTATATTCACAAATGTAAATTGAAATATAGCTCTGAATAAACGGTCTATGACTATCATAAATTTTCCCTTCGACCTACAGATCCCATTTTTGTAATATGTCTGTTAAATTGTATTAAGACAAGCTTAATAAAACTAGTTTCTAAATTATTTAGATTTTACAATTTTCCTTGTGTATTCAATTTTTCCATTTCTTTAAAAACTGTTATTGTATGCAGATTTTTCAACAGAAAAAAATATTTTAGAAATTCTTTGAAAAATCGGGTCAAGCCGAACCGGACCCGCAAGAGACAAAACCTAACCCGAAACAATGGATATCAACCCGATTTGTAGCAAAATTGTAGAAGTTAATCCAACCCCCGACAAAAAAAAGAAAGGTTTCCCGACCCGATGCAGGACTCTACATCATACTCAATAAATTTAGATCCTAAGTATTATTTAAATTATTTTCGAGAAAATATTTTCATTTCTGCTGTGCATTCCTTAAATTTTGTTTTCTTTGTTGAAACTTCAAAATTTTGACTCCCACTTATTGTTACCCCCCTCCATACACACACACACACACACACACGTACACCCCGCTCTTAACTCTGCTCCCCTCTTACATTATAAAAATCGAGATAATGAAAAACCTTCACTTTTGAAAAAAGTACTTTTGTTTATGTTTTGACCCCTTTAAATGTATGTAAAAATTTGTTTCTTTTAATTCTATGTCCTCCCCCTTTCTCTTCACCAAAAGGCTGTCTTTGGTCAAAGTTCCCATAAATATATAAAAATTAATAGCCTTATACATAAGCTATCCATGTACTAAATTGAGAGAATATATAGATTGTATTTTCTGTTTACCACCCCGCCCTTTCTAGGGGCTTACTAATGAACAGCCGGCGTCTCCAGCAGAATATATTTTTTCAATACACAGCACCTATTTGTTAGTGTCCTTTAAGTGTAACGCTATGTATAATATACTTTTTTGATATCAATAATAGATATGCGAACTTAGCACGGGCTTTAGTTGAAGCTTAGAATTAGTTTTCTATAACTGAAAATATATGTAACTTTAATAACTAATAGATCTGAATTTTAGGTTCATCTAAGTATATATAATAATTATTATTTTTACCACTGATTTTTTTTTTGCTAAGACCTTTTCACCGTTGACCTTTTTACCTAAATTCATTTGAAATAGAGTATCTACATTAAAATATACTGCAAACGATTTTCCCGCGTAGATCATTATGTAACGGAATTCTTTTGTGCGACTCTGGAAATGAATAATAAATTCTTTGCATTTCATATTCTACAGAAAGCATGTTTTAGTGCTGCACTTGAAACGATTTTTTCCCATTGGACGTAATTTTACGGCATACTTTTGAATGCCCCTGTAAGGGAACTGTACATGCTACATATTCCATTTTCAATGGTGATCGTGCGATAGTAAATGTCAATAACACACAAAATTTCAGGGAAATCGAATTATATTTGCGCAAGATAGAGCACTGACAGACAAACTGAAGTCATAAACCCTTTTCAACTATGTTGGAAAATGTAAAATAAATAAATTCCTCATAATTTAGAATTACAAATTGTCATTAGTGTGTGACTTAATCGGAGAAAACTTTTCTTGATTTTACGATATCGGAGGTAACATGCGCATATCAAATATCACGAATTTGATTTTTTTTAAAGTAGACCATTGAAAGTGATTATTTAAAAGTATTTAGGTAGAATAACTAAATTACTAAATTCTTCTATAAACACGCTTGCGGAATGGGGCAGAATTTGATAACATACAGAAAATGTGCAACAAAGTTTTTATTATTAAAAATAACCATAAGTTTAATAATAATTCTTAGGCTACAATAAAGATAACTCTTCGGCTATCAGTTTTTATTTTCCGTTGGGGAGGGGGTGGGGGGAGTTATTCTAAGATTTCTGCTGTGATGTCAGAAAAGATTTTTTTTTTTAATGATGCCCTACTTTATTTTTATATCAACAATCTTTTATGTTACATTGTGCAATATTCATGATTTAATAATTATTGATTAATACTAATTTTAAAAGAACTAGTTTAAAACATAAACATTTCATAATCCTTTTATTAAATAAGCGACAATGAAAAAAATATGTAGCAAGCTACCACTATTTGGAATTTTACTGTTCCTGTGAACTGTTTTCTTTAGAAATCATCTTTACAAGGGAAGGGGTGGGGCTGTCAATCATAGTTTTCTCAAAGCTCAAACCGTCACTTACAGGTAGTATTTCGATGTCATTCATGGGTTGCAAGAGTTTGGATTAGATAACAATGGGAGATATTTACTCTCTTTCAAACCTTACTTCAAAGAAAACTCATAGAAACTTTTAAAGTATCATTGAAATTAATTACACTGGAATATTTGGTCAACTCTGTTGTATTTAGTAGAATGATTAGGTAAAAAATAATGATAATTGTAGATATCGTTCAGGGAAGTGTAGTCTCATAAGCATTTTTCTGGCTACACCTCTGGTTCTTCTCTGTGAAACACAACTGTGAGAATAAATAAGATTTAGGGCTTTTTAATATGGCAGTTTTAATGTAAGAGTCGCTATATTGGGACTCGTTATATAAAGAAAGCACAAATAATACACAATGTTTTTAATTTTCCAAGCGGACACAGCCAGTGATATAAACATAAGAATGGTTTTTGGATTCCCCCCCCCCCCCTCAACTTTCAAAAGAAATCAAGTATCCAGTTATTCAAAAATATAAGTAGGTCGAATATAATGAAAACCACACATATAAATATGTGTAAAAATACACCTTTATTTATTTTTTAATGCAAGTAAAAACAAGGAAGAGTAACTTTTGTTAAGATTATCTGTCTTTAATGCATATGAATGCATTACCTATCTTAAAATGATTATTATTGTTTACTTTGCTTAATCATATTGGTGAGATGATAAGTTATATCTCCCAACCTGAGAAGTACTGTGTAAACATCATTTTATTGATTGAAATAATTCTTTCATGGCAAATCTCTTTGTATGTAAGCTGCCATATAAACAAAAGGAAAATCGAGATAAGAACAGGAAAAAAAAAAAAAATATGATACGTTTGTAGAGATTTTGAAATACAGCCTTCACGGTAGAATTATCATTAATTTTGTCTCATATGATAAAGGAAAAGTTTCAAATTGAAAAATAAAATTACTTTACTTTTGCTCTAAAATATTAAAAAAGCATTGCAGATTACTGCGAGCAATTGCACTTAATAAAGCCGTCTATGATGTTTAATTGCGTGGAGTTTTTGATCTACTTCCAACAATTAATAGGCTACTTCACTCACGCGAAAGCACCCGCTCGCTAATGTTTATTTGGTGGAAGAATTTTTTTAAGATACCTCGTTTTTATTTCCATTTTTTTAAACGAATCTTTTGCATTGGCTACCTAAGATCGATCTATAGAAAGACCGTTTTTTTCTTTTTCGATTTTGTTTAAAGTTTTTTTTAAATTTATTTAGGGTACATATACTTTCGGAACCGGTTTCGAAAGTAAAAGTATCCCCATTAAAAAACCTTGCAAATAAAATAGAAGGAGTAAAAAAGTCCTTTGTACAGATCGACCTCAGCTACTCAAATCAAAGAAAATCGTTTAAAAATACTGAAATGCAAGCACGCTATCTTTAAAAAATTCTTCCTTAGGAATAATATTGAATCTAGGAAAAAAGGTGACCGGAAAAAACGTGACAGAAAAAACAAGAGCGGAAAAAACGGGATAAGGAAAAAAGAGACCGGAAAAAACGTGACAAGGAAAAAAATGTGACCGGAAAAAACGTGACAAGGAAGTGTTAAATATTGAACTTGTCGATAAATAAATGCTAAAAACTAAAGTAAAGTTTTTCCACTGCCAGTTTCTTACAGCGTAGGGGGGAAGGGGGGTGGCAGAGTTAATGGGTGAGTTTGACAACTCTAAGATTTGGTCCAAGAAAATACAATTTTAACATTTCATTAAGAGAAGTTTATTATGACTTCTACAAAAGACAAGTTAGTGCTATCCACGGAGGGGGGGGGGGGGGGGTATTAAGGAAATACAATTTATTGATTCTTTCAATTCGCTATTGATAGTTTATATATGAGTAAAGATGTTTTATAAGGCGGAGGGGGAGGGAAAAAATGCATACACAGCCTGTAAAGGGAACAAAATAAAGACGAAGAGAGGAGGCATTTTCTTTAGAGGAATTTTTTCATTATCCTGCTTTTTGCTCGCAGGCTATCAAAGCCCAAGGATTAATGTGCACGCAGGTTCTGTATGTATGTATGTATGCACTTACGTCTGTATGTACGTAACGCGATAACTCTTGACAGAAACATCCGATTTGCTTTAATTTTTTTTCCAGGTTCATTGTTTCCAAATTCAATATTTAACACTTCCTTGTCACGTTTTTTCCGGTCACCTTTTTTCCTTGTCACGTTTTTTCCGGTCCCGTTTTTTCCGGTCCCGTTTTTTCCGGTCACCTTTTTTCCGTTTACCAATCTACCTATAATGAAATTTAAAACCTATCTACATCGATGCTTTTTCTGGCCCATTCAGCGTCATTATAGACAGGTTTCACGGTGCTAGTTTTAAATTATGCTAGAATTTGAATAAAATTTGCGCAACAATAATAAATAAAAATATTATTTTTGAAGTGTAATGTTAAATTGGATATTTGAGATTTTTATTATTATTACACAACAAAAGTGCTGTAAGTAAAGAAAAAAAAACAGTTTAGTTATTTAGTATTATAGTTAAATGAAAAAAATGACATACATTTGGAAGTAAAAAGGAAAGAAAAGAACGTGTATATTCATTAAAAGAGCAAAATAAATAAATATTACATAATAAATAATGAACATGCAAAATAAATAAATATTATATGGCAAATGATATAAAATAATAATTATTATAGTAATGAATTAGAATCTTATGGACAGAAATAATAAAGTAAAATAAGTAAACGATGATATTCTATAAAATTGCCTAGTATATGGTTCGAAATACAATGCCATTCTTAAGCATTAACAGAAAACGAAATCCCCTAAGGCATTCGACTTAAAATACGGTAATTCAGTTGACAAATAGTCTGCCTAACGCCTATTGTGTGCGTGGAAAGAGGGGGTGATTGATAAACGCCTTCTTTAACTCCCAGTCTCGAGAAGTGGGGGGAAGCACAAACGCGCAAACGCGTTCATAACCATCTACAAGTAGAATATTTTAACCGCCTATACGCGCTTGTGACCATCTACAAGTACAAAAGTCTGACCGCCTATATGCGTTCACGACCACTTACAAGTACCAAAGTGCGACCGCGGATACGCGTGCGTGACCACGAAAGGGTTAAAATACCTTGATCAATAAGAGGACTCTATCGGTTTTTGAAAATTAATTAATTAAATTTAATTAATAAATTAATATTTGAAAAAAAAAACTGGATTAACATCAAGTGTCATTCACTACAAGTTTTAAAAAAATTATTTGAGTTTGATTGGCATTGAAGTATTTTATTAACGATTGAAATTTTGAACAAGATGTATATAGCTAGAGTGTGAGCTAATAGTAGGAATTGAAAAGAAAATACTTTCACATTGATGAGAAATAATTAATTAGTTCGCTTTTTACGCAGTCGGGTTTTTTGATTTTTTAAATTTAATTGTTTATTGGTCATACTGTCTTTTGGAGATTTTTAGGCATTTTGAAAACTCAGGTGAAAATAACATTTATTTTATGTGGGAATCAGATTAGATGTTGCCATATATTCGTTTGCTTTGAACGTAAAAAACATTCATCTATTAAGAAGTGATGTGAAAATCTAAAAAAAATCGGACATTTTAGTTTTTATAAGGAAAAGAACAGAGGTCCCCGTATGGGGATCCAGAGACTGAAGAGGTTAAAGAAGCCAGGACACAAAAATATCCAAATTTTCTAAAAAAAAAAAAAAAAAAAAAATCATTTAAAATTTCTCGGTTTTTTTCTGCTTAAAATGACGTTTAAAACATGTTTCTATCTTAATTAGAACATGAAATATTAATTTTTTCGTTTTGGTTTGTTTTCAAAGTCCAGCTTTCAAGAATGGTTGTCATGGAAACGACTTCTTGTGAAAATGCGTTTTTCTTCAAGATGGTTATTTTTCACCAATGCTCGCATTTAAATTGTTATAAGTCAAGAACAGCTAAAAATAAATGGTTCAAACTTGGAACGTGTCTTTTTCAATTTTTTTGCTTTAATTTGATTCAGCAAATTTGATAAAGTATTTCTTTTGAAAATATGATTTTTAAAAAGAGTTACATTAATTATTTTTAAATTTTTATTTTAAATATTTTTTATTTTTTTAATTAATATTTTTTTTAAATGCTGAATCAAAATTAAAACTTATATATTTCTGTTTATTTTTTTTGAAAAAAAATGGAATTCTACAAATATTATTACAAAAGTTATAAGGATTTTAAATTACCCCACTTTTTAAATTTTTTTTTTATTTTTAATAAAAAAAAAATATGAGAAGTTTTATCATGTGATTTTGTTTACAAATGATATGGTTAACCATCACAGAAAAATTCAAAATTTTAGCTCAATAAATAAAATTTATTTTAAAATGTGTCCCAGACCCCCTTAAAAGAAAAATTTAAAATCTTTTGCATCTAACAATGGAAAATCTTTTGGACCAACATAATAGTAGCTTCATGATTAGAATGTTTTGACTGGAAGACTCAATAACTTCAAAAGGATTTCTAAAAGAAATGAAAGACAAACATTTTTTTCGACATTTTTGTATCAGTATCGCTTTAGATATTGCACATTTTACAGCATTTGTTTAACAAATGTGGTTAGTTTTAGTACAGCCAGTAAAATTGCAGCCTGAAAAAAAAAATCGCAGAAATGCAGCCCGAAATATTTCTCTTACCTCAAATTCGACCTAATGAAGTCAAAAGGTTGGACATATTGCTGTATCTTGTACAACAAATCTTTCCAGGTAATTATGTTTTGTTTCTTTTTATGGGCCGTGGAAAACTTACTTTCTGGATGACCCTCGTATATATAAAAAATTATAACTATGATCTTCTAAATATAAAACCAATCACAAAAAAGGGGAATAACATAAAAAAAAATCATTTAACTTTTCTTTTGTACCTCTTCTATAGAAACATCAACAAATAATTTCTCGTTGGATATACAAGGTGTTTCAGCAGAGCGGTTGCAAAGTTTCACGAGAGATAAAGTACACATAGACAATGGGAAATCACATAGCGATGCATGGTAGGAAACGCTTTCCTGGCGCAGTAGTGGCGACACAATACAAATGAAAGGAAAGACACGAACAAAGTGAGAAAACGTGTTAATTATTCTTAGTACCGCAAAAATGCTGGGACAATGCTGGACATTTTTGAGGAACTTGTCGCACGCATCGTAGCAGCTGCTGGAACAGTCCGGTATATGTCCGGTATTTTCGAGGACATTTGTTTTTCCATGCGTCAGAGATGTGAGGCCTACATGACGGTCCGGGGCCGTAATTTCGAAAACTTTCCTTGATGACGATCGTTGTCTCTCTTTTTACCCAACTGCCAAGAAGGGTTATGTGTTTCACGCGTATCTGGGTATGTGGATTTCTTTATAACCTCGAGACATTCCTACGGCTGGATGGATTTTAATGAATGGGGTCTCTATCGATTCGTCTTAACCGTTCGATGGTTATAGGCAAGGTTTTTTTTTTTAATAAATTCAAAATGGCGGCAATAAAATACAAAAGGGCGGTAGAGACGAAAGAAAAGTTTTACGCAACATATTGAGTGGCATGTTATTGGATAGGTCTTTCAAAATGAAGACGATGTTTCACTGAGTATTTTTCAGTGAGAAGCTCTGTTTAAATATTACACAACCTGAAAGTTGTATAGGTAGGATCTCTAGCTTTACTGCAACTCTAACTTTCATTCACGTCTATAGGCCTCATCAAAACAGTGTTTATAGATAGGAACTAACAATTAAACGCAACTTACAAGTCATCCATACAAGTAAATAAGAAAAAATAGGTAAGTAACATAAAAAATAGTGTCACATTGATGAGAATTAATTAGTTCGCTTTTTATGCTGTCGGGTTTTTTGATTTTTAAAATTTAATTTTTACTTGTTGCTCTTATTTCTTAATTTTTTGCTGTACTAAGAATAATAAACATGTTTTCTCACTTTTTTCGTGTCCTTCCTTTCTTGTGTTTTGTTTCGCCACTACCGCGCCAGGAAAGCGTTTTCGACCATGCATTGCTATGTGATTTTTCAACGTCTAGGTGTACTCTATCTATCCTGAAACTTTTTAACTGCTGTGCTGAAACACCCTGTATATCCAACGAGAAATTACATAAAAAATTTACATCAAAAAATTACATCACTATTTCCTTAACCAAAACTTCAACTATAATTTTTTTAAACGATCGCATTATAATAAAATGGAAATTATTCGGCAATTTACTAATTTTTCTATTTCTATTTATCCGTTCAATTTATGACGCTAAGTAATAAGCTCATATTTGAAGTATTCATTTATTTTTAATAGAAGAATGATAATTTTTACGTTATGTTGATTAAATGAACACAGAAAATTCAACGCAGGTTCATGAATGAATATAAATATATTCATGAATACAATATCATCTCATAAAAATGCAAGGAATATTAATTGCTTAAGAACCCACAGCCGAGAAATAAATTCTAAACTCTAGAAAGACTAACGTTATTAGCATAACAATAGGAAACTCTTTTTATTGAAAAATTACTCACATATTTTCAGAAAACTAATTTCAGATAATAATAAACTTATTAAAGCTAAACTTGTTTATGCGTATTATCTAACAAAACGAAATAATTAGTGAATGCATATTTATAGCGAGTTCTTTATTTCGAATTGAATAGCAGTTCATTTTCATAATTTATATTACAGAAAACTGATGTTTTCTCAAATATATTGACATGTTATTTATGTGTTTAAAGGAAGATAGTTATTAAAAAATATATATATGGTAAACATGAATTAAAGCACCATAAAAACACTTAAAAATTTACTTTAAGCTTTTAAAGCAATCAGAATTGTTTTGAATTGTACAGTGTTTTAAATTTCAATCAGCATAAAGTAGATTGGGGTGCTTTTACACACTTTTTTTTTTTTTTTTTTTTTGTATTTCACATATTAAAAAGTTTTTGGTATTTACACAACAAGTGGGCCTTAGAGTATACTTTGGCATCACCGAATTTAGTTCAATCTCGATTTAAATATTATGAAAATCTAAGTTAGACTTTCCAACATCGTTCAAAAGCTGTTTACGAATTCAGTTTGACTCGCGTAAATATAGTAGGATTGCCATGCAATTGACATATGTTTTCGAGGTTTATGGCATGTTCGGTATTGGAAATGAAGTTTGTTACATTTATATTTCATTTACTTTACAGGGACACTCAAAAGAATTTGGTTAAATTATCGTCTCCTTACTAGCTAGCCTACTTATATTTATCAATACAAATTATGATGCTAAATAATAAGCTCTTTTTTGAAGTATTCATTTATTTTTATTAAAAGAATGGCAATTTTTAAGTTATATTGATTAAATATAATCCCTACACAGAAAATCCAAAGCAAGTTCATGAATGAATATAAATAGATTTATGAATACAATATGATCTCATAAAAATTCAAGAAATATTAATTGTTTATGCTCCCGTAGCTCAGAAATGAATTCAAAACTCTACAGAGACTAAAATTATTAGCATAAGAATAGGAAAGCCTTGAAAGGAAAAATTGCTCACATATTTTCTAAGAACTAGATTCAGATAATAATAAACTTATTAAAGCTAAACTTGTTTATGCGTATTAATTAACACGACGAAATAACGCGAATCTTATATATTTATGATGTTTATTTTTTCGATGTTAAATATTCGTACATTATTAAATTGTAAGTTTATTTTCACAATTTATACAACAGATAACCGATGTTTCCTCAAATATATTGACATTTATATGTTCAAAGGAGGTTAATAGTTAAAAAAAAAAAAAAAAAAAAATCTTGATTGTAAACATGAACTACAACACATAAAAGTGCACTTTAAGATTTTATAGCAAACAGAATACTTTTCAATTAAATTTTGTATTAAATTTTAATTTACTCCAATTGTTTTAAAATTTCAGTCAGCATACAGTTAAAAATGGAAACTTAAAAATAACCAAAATTTACCCATTTTAAAGTGTTTTCTTGGCTTTTTATAGCTCCCGAGCATTTAACCCATTAGTAAATAGCATTCTCTACAAAATGTTTATCTTTCTTTACCGGTTTTTTAAATAGAAAGTTTTGTCTAGTTTAAACCAAAAATTGCATTTTCTAATTTTTAATATTATTTTTAACTTAATCTCTAATTTTTTTTTAATCTTCTGCCAGTTTTAGCAGGGCCCCCATGGCGTCATGTAATAACTCCTCCCTTAGCTCTTCCCCATTTTGCTGCAACCTATTTAAGAGGGATTTTTCGACTAAACACTTTATTAATATTAGAGCCAAAGTCGCCGGAATTTGTAAATCTCTTTCACCTCTTCTTAAAAGTAACACACTATCTCTCTATTCTAAAAAAAAGTAACTACCGCTGTCACCGCCGCCGCCGCCGCCGCCGGTTTTGAATTTTTTGTGACCGGAGATCTTTCTTCGTTAATATTAAGAAAAATAATGCATACAAAAATATGAAAATCGGTAGTATTATACAGAAATGTTTGATAAACACGCTGATGCAGACAGTTTTCAGATCGATCAATTATTTTAAGAGATATTTAATGCTAAAGTTGGACAAAATCGTTCCACTAAAAAAGTTTTATAGGAGCAAAAACTGTTCATAGGAATTTAATCATTTTTAGATCATTTTATGCGCTAGAATTTGCCGGAGTGTAGATTGCATTAATTTTTTTATTTTGACTAATTTTTTGAGGTTTTATTTCTATTTTAAATTCAGATTTTCAGCATTTCTAGAGATATTTTTAACAGATTTTAGAAAGTGATATTAATTTAAACTGTTGCCAACTCTATAAACAGCGGAAACAATAATGTTTGCTTCAAATTAAAAATATTTATGCGTGTAAATAAATTAAAAATTTATTTACACGTGACTATTATAAACAGAAAAAAACATTTGGAATTATAATTAAATAATTATGTACAAAAAGCAGGAACTTATTAAAAATTACGTCATAAAAACTATAATTACACGTGAATTTTAAGAGAAAAAGGAATTTGTTTTACAATAAATTTATTAACATGCGTTAGAAGTCTTAAATAGGAGAAATTACGTCATATTTACGTCACATTACAGTTATTACATAAAATGAACACAAAATAATATTGCAAAACGGTTTAAATCTAGAAATTGCGCTAGACATTTATTTGATATTTTAAGAGGATACTTTTCAACTATTTTTGTTAGGAAAGCGCAAATAATATTTCATTTCTAACACAAGAATTTTCACGTGAATATTAAAACTAGAAAGAATAGTTTGGTCAAAATTACGTCAGATTAAAAACGATTAATTTAAAATGTCTCATTTAAAAGAACTTTCTTTTCACTTTGTTAAAAAATACCAGGAGACAAAGACTCTGTTTACTTAATTCCTTTTATATTAGCTTATTTTGAAATGTTGTTACACGTGTCTACGTCATCAAGTTATTTTTATTTCGACGTTTTATTTGTATTTTTATTAATGTTGTACTAATTTATTGGTTTTTTCGTTATTTAAAATAAAAATTATGTCAATTTGTATAATTTGGCGAGTGGTTTGGCGATTTATATAATTTGGCGAAATGGGTCGACGGGATGATCAAGTAGTACCGCAACGGATTTGGCGTTAAAATTCCCCAATCAAAGAGAAATGAATAGAAATCCGTTTATAGAGAAATCGCCACTGTTTTTTAAACTATAATTTAATCTTTCGAAATCTTTTTAAAGCCGATCAAATTAGCGTCCATTTAGAGTCTACGGTGTCTGGACGGGGGTTGGCGAGCGTAGCTCGTAGGGGGCCGAGCCCTCTAGTCTATCAAAAATAAACTTAACTTATACCGGGTGTCCTAAAAAGGACTGACTGATTTTAAAATTCAATAACTTGCAAACGATGACAGATATTTAAAAAATTCTTGCAGGAGGGTTATGCATGAGGTCAAAAGTTTTTTTACAGTGATTTTCGATTTTAGTTCGAATTACAAACAATAGATGGCGCTGCGACCAATAGACGCTAAATTCAGGCTCGATTTTTGGCCGTTCGGGACCCACTCAATACATTTTAATCTCCTTTTTCGGCATGGAAGAAGAGATCGTCCAAAAAATCGAGCCTGTATTTAGCGCCTATTGCTTACAACGCCATCTATTGTTTTTAATTCGAACTAAAATCGAAAATCACTGTAAAAAAACTTTTGACCTTATGCATAACCCTCCTGCAAGAATTTTTTAAATATCTGTCACCGTTTGCAAGTTATTGAATTTTAAAATCAGTCAGTCCTTTTTAAGACACCCGGTATAATCTTTGCATTAGATATGTGCTCTGCTCACCTATTCCTGTTTAGTATGGGGTATTGCAAGGAAACCCAATATGAACTACCTTTACCGTGCACCTAATAAAATCCTTCGAATCATTAGAAATAATCATCGTTATCTTCGCAATACCACTATCGAAATGGATCTTATCACTACTTCATTAAAAAAAAAAAGAAAGAAAAAATCATGCGTCCAGCATAGATTATGAAATACTTTCCAACACATTCAGAATAATGTAACAAAACTGCACCGTTTAAAAATATTAAAATATTATGTCTAACTGAACCATATGGAAACGCATAATACGTTTCAAAACCCAATTTCAGCTGTTCCCACTGACAATCGGAAAATTATGCGAATTTTTTTCAGCAGCCCTGTATAGGATATATAGATTCGTATCTATTAACTATTTGCAAGCCAAAATTGAGTTCCCTTAAGAAATACATATACTTCAGTTGAAAATTCCTCTTCAGAAATTTACTCTAGTAAGGAGAATGGTATGTGAATACTTTTGTGCAGCCCTGCATATAAACTATAGAATTTATATATAACGAGTAACATGCAAAAACTTAGTTAAATTTTAAAGCGCATACAGAATTTTAAAACGTAAACTCCAGCAATTATTACCCAAAGACAGTACTGTAACCGATTTCTTTTGTGTGTCCCTGTAAATGAATAAAAAAAGCTCTGAATGCCCTATTCTAACATGATCCTAGTGAAATTCAGCGATTTATAACAGTTTCAATACGTTTGAAATGTCATTAAAATACTTTGCAAATCATTTTTCCCCCTATGCCGTAATGTAATGGAATTCTTTTGAGCACCCCTGTAAATGAAATATTAATACTACATACTTCATATGCAATACCAAACATGCTTTGGTGATCCTAAATAAAGTTTATCAATTGCATGAAAATCCGATTATAGTTACGGAGGTTAGAGCGTGGACAGACGCTCAACTTTGTTGGAAAGTGTTAAAAAGTATTAACCAACTCTCTAAAAACTTCAACAAAACTGTTCATAATATCTCAAATCAAATAATCGCAGAATTACCAGACTATGAGGCCTCCGACCCCGACAACCACAAACGCCCTAAATATATGGTTTTACTTAACGATGAAGATTGAAATTTCTTCACTCTTCCACTATCCTTAACACTAAAACTACCGCGAGGGGTCAAATGACCCTTTTTAACACTTTCCAAGAAAATTGAAAAGTGTTAATAACTTTGGTTTGTCTGTCCGTCTGTCCACGCTCTAACTCCCGTAAATATGCTCGGATCGTTCTGAAATTATTGGATGTTAGTGACCTCTACCATAGCACGTTCCCTATTTCAAATGAAGTTTGTAGCATGTTTAGTTCATTTACAGGGACAGTCAAAAGTTTTCCGTTACATTACGGCCAATGGAAAAAAATCGTTTCAAATCATTTTTAATGGTGTTTACACTTTCAAACATAGTAAAATTGATTTTCATTTATGAAGTCCACTAAAATATGTACTTTGTTGAATATGCGGTGCAAAGAATTGTTATTGTTCATTTACAGGGCCACACAAAAGAATTCCGTTCATAATGGCATAGGGGGGATTGTTTGCGGTGTATTTGAAAAAATTTCAAATACTATATTGTATCTGAATTAATGTATATTAGTAATGATTGCTCGAAATACATTTTAAATTATGATATGCGCTTTTTTCACTATATTTATGCATACTATAAAGTGCGTATAAATGCAATAGTTCATATACAGGGCTACAGAAATGAATTCGTAAAGGTTACTGAGTATGAGCATAAATTGCTTAATGGTGGGTTTTAAAGGAAATATGCATTTTTACGCTGAACTGAATTTAGTTTACTAAGAAATATTTGTAGAATATAGATAAAAGGATATACAGGGCCACGCAAAGAGTTGAATACATGGCCGTCTATGCGTGATAATTTCTGGAAATGCAATTTCAGTAGTTTTAAGAGTGTTTTAGTTTGAATTAAATTTTAGCTATATAGTGGCATGTAATAAAGGTACTAGTTAAACTACAGGGCTATACAAAAGTATTCAAGTATGTTTCCATCTATTAGTAGAAATTTCTGAAAGATGAACTTCAACCTGTTATGCATTTTCTTGCTAAACTAAATTTTCCCATTATATAGTATATGTATCAACATACAGATCGAATACAGGGCTGTTTAAAAGAATTGGAATACATATTTGGCTATGGACGGTAACTACTGAAATCAGATTATAAAATGTTTACTTAGTTATCTTATTTACCTTATTTTCCTAAGTAACGAAGTTTCGTTAAAGCTTCCAGGGAGTGTTGGGAAGTGTTTCATAATCTATGCTGTACGCAGGATTTTTCTTACTTGTTAAATTTTGCTTTGGAATTTCTTAAACTAAAACATTACGAAATTTCTTGATATTCCACGACTTTTATTAAAGTGTATGATCATATTATTTCTTAAAATGCCTCATCTCCGAACTATCTTTTTTGCCTAGAAAAAAATATTTTAGGCTTAACTACCGCTAGGGGTCATTTGACCCCTGAATAAATTTATGTCAAATCATAAAGGTATAAATGTTTTATTTTGTAAGAACACTAGGGGGCTCTGCCCCCTACGAGCTACGCTCGCCAACCCCCGTTCAGGCACACCAAAATCCAAAAAGCACGCTAATTTGATCGGCTTTAAAAATATTGAATTAAAATTTAAAAAAACAGTAGCAATCTCTCTGTAAACGGGTTTCCATTCGTGTTCCTTGGATTGGGGATTTTTAAGACCAAATCTGCTGCTGTTAAGAGATACAATGGTGGTTTTCGTATTTAATTAAAAAGTTAGTTAAACATTTGAAAATAAGCTAATGTAAAATGAATTAAGTAAACAGCGTCATTGTCTTCCGGTATTTTTTAACAGCGCTATAAGATAGTTCTTTTAAATAATTCATTTTAAATGTATCGTTTTAAATCTGACGTAATTTATACCAAAGTTTTATTTCTCTTATTAATATTCACGTGAAAATACTTTTGTTGTTAGAAGGAAATATTATTTGCGCTGTTTTCGAATTCACGATAATAGTTGAAAAGATTATCTCAAAATATCTCGCGCAAATATATTTTTCAATTTAAATTGTTTTGCTATATTTTTTGCCATTTTAAATATGACGTAATTTCCTCAAATTACAAGTTTTAACGCATAATAATGATTTTTTTTTTATTTTAAGATTTTGTTTCTCTTTTAAAATTCAAGTGAAAACATGGTTCGTCGCAGATGTCATATACGCCCCATATTGCGCAATTTTTTTCTGACGTCAATTTCATATACGCAACAGGTACTTAACTGGTGCTAAAGTGTTGTTACTTTGCTTGATATGGTAACCCGGATGTTGTTGTTTAAGCTATTAATGTTTTCGCCAAATTGGCGTCGGAAGAAAATTGCGCCAAAATGCGCGTATATGACATCTGTGCCTATGGTTCTTATGACGTAATTTTCCTGCTTTTAACATGTAATCATTTAATTCTAATTTTAAAGTTTTTTTTCTGTTTGTAATAGTCACGTGTAAATAAATTTTTAATTTGAAGTAAACATTATTGTTTGCGCTGTTTATGCAAATGGCAACAGTTTAAATTAATAACATTTTCTAAAATTTGTAAAAAATATCTCTCGAAATGCTGAAAATTTGAATTTAAAATTGAAATAAAACATCAAAAAATGAGTCAAATAAGAAAACTAAATGCAATCTGCACTTCAGGAACTTATAACGTATAAAATGATCTAAAAATGATTAAATTCCCATGCACAGTTTTTGCTCCCATAAAACTTTTTTAATGGAACGATTTTGTCCAACTTTAGCATTAAATATCTCTTAAAATAATTCTTCGATATGAAAACTGTCTGCATCAGCGTATTTATCAAACATTTCTCTATAATACCACCGATTTTCATATTTTTGTATGCAACAGTTTTTTTTAATATTAACGATGAAAGGCCATGCTTAAGCATTCAAATAGGATGTGATCTACCCGGAATATCTACGCAGATGTTCATTGGTCCATTTCCAAATCAAAACTTTTTTTTATATATAGAAGGATTAGTAAATTGCGTTTTTTCGCTATTACATCTTTTATTCTACTGTATTACATCATATTTGTTAATGTGTGATGGTATAATTAGAAATTGACTTTATTCCGAGTGAGATTCTAGCTTGAACATTTCAGGTTATATAGGGAACGAAACAATCTTAAAAATATGTGGTAAACATAAAAAAATTTTCATAATATTTGTTTATTAAATTTTCGAATTTCTTGAAATAATTAATTTTTTTCTTAATTTTTTTTTTGCGTAATAATATATATATATATATATTACTTTAATAAATAAACAACTTGTAATAATTATTTGAAAAAAAAAATGATTTATTCATACACCAAAGTGTATCAGAAGGCATATTTTTCGCAAAACATCGTAAAATATATAACTTTTTATATAGGGGTTATTTGACCCTTTCCCGTAAGAATAGGTGTAAAAGTTTTTTTTACGTTTAGTGTTAATTTTTCTGTTCCTGTTTCTGTCCTTGTTGTTCAACTTCTACTATTAGTTCACACTCTCCCTAAATTTATTTATTTATACTATATCCTGTTCAAATTTTCAATCGTTAATAAAATACTTATTATTCATCCTATCAAGTTGAAATAATTTTTTTTAAACTTGTACTGGATGACAATTGATGTTAATACAGTTTTTTTTTTCAAATATTAATTCATTAATTAAATTTTAATTAATTTTAGTTTTACATGGGAGACAAAATGGCGGCCATTGCTTATTGAAGCATTTAATGCATCTTCATATCTATAAGGAGGGTTACCATAGGGGTGACCCTGTTCTGTCGCCAAATACCGCCAAGTTCGTTGCCAGCTTGGCGATGTATCGCCAAATTTAGCGGCCAAAATGAGTCGCCAAAGTGACGCCAACTTGGCGATATCTCTAATATTTCGCCAAATTCCCATAGACTTTCATTGTAAACCTACTTGCTTATAGAAAATCAACAAATTGAGATATTTTAATGCAACAAAAACTAATATTAGCTTAAGGCATTACATTAAATTTTTCTTTGATGACCTAAGTAAGGATTGACTTTAAAAACGAAAATTTTATATTACTTGTTTTTCTAACTATTTTTCTCTTTTGTAGCTACCAGCCACCTTTAAACATCTTTTTCTTACAGCTCCCTAAATCTCTTGAAATATGGATCCCCTCTATACTGGATATAAATTTTCCACGCAACTAGGTAGTTCATCAAGATGCTTATTTTGTTCTATTTTCCGCTCGGCCATTTGTTAGCTTCGTTTGTTTTGTTGTTGGCTTTTAATGTTTCCTCTCGGCCAGCTGTTGATGCATGCGGACCCGGCTAACAAAGGGTTCTTTCCAGAACCTTACGATCTGCACCATCTCGGGAGCCCGCGGATGCTTAGACTTTTTCCCAATTTAGGCCATTTTAAATTTAAAAACCATACCTGGAAATTCCGAAAGAAGAAGTTTTATTTTAGACAATCGTGAAATCACCGTACGGCACTTAAGAAAAGAAAAAAAAAACCCCTTATATTCTGAATTTCAGGTAATAATTGGAAATTTCTGAATAAAAAAGAAATTTCTGAAATGCACTCACACATGGGAACGTCCATTCGTCACTCTTGTGACCATTAGAGCAATTTTTTAAATAAATAATTCCAGTTATTTTATTACAAAATATAATTAAGATAAAAATTGATGTAACCAGTTAAATACCATTGTGTTCCTCTCAAGTAAGAAGCATTTTACTTGTCGATATATTAAATCAAAATTTTGTTGCTATTATGGCACACTAGTCACAAGAGTAACAAAATTTTGATTTATTTTATCGACAAAGAAAATGCTTTTTGTTACAAATTAGATACACCCTCTGTCCCAAATTAGTTGCTAGATTTGATTACTTTTGTACTGATTATTGATAGTGATGATTTAGGATTTTGTTTGAACATTTTCAGGGTGTTATGCTCAGGGCTCGCAGCGTTCCTAAAATTTTCACACTTTGCTACCAGTATTTTAAATAAAACTTCTTCGTGGTAGATTCCTTTAAGATTCATAATAGAATTATACAATAAAGATTGTCGTTTTAAAATAGTGGTAGCAAAGTGTGAAAATTTTAGGAACACTGCGAGCCCTGTATACTATCAATCAACAATATTTACTTACCAAGCATTCCCTCGGTCTCTCCTTAAATAAATACCAAATTAGTTTAAAAATCCAAGGTTCGCACACTCTTAAGCCACGCCCCATTTTGTAAGGGTTCTTCCACCAGTAATCGCATAAAACTACCTTCTAGCTAATGAATCGCCAATTCTTTAGGGAGAAAATGATGTTTAAGGTATACTGGTGGTATTAATATGGGATATATAATAATTATACTGGAGGTATGTACTGGTGGTACTGGTGGTAACCTTACAAAATGGTGTCGATCTACTAAACTGCATCGGAAGTTATTTATGACTCCACCCACTTGAAATGTAGCAACTAATTTGGGACAGAGGGAGTATATTTTATGTGAGTGGAGCACAATGGTATTTAACCCCTTGCCTGTGGAAATGTGCCAGAAATGCATTTTTTTTTTTTTTTTTTTTTTAGTTTGTTATTATTATCAAAATGTTAAAATAAATAAATAAATAAACGAAATAACTACTATATTCAATATTTTCACATATGTGGGAAATGTTAATGGATTACAGTGATTTTTGCTCAAATTATAGCAAAATAAATCAAATGACATAATTCTCCAGATAAATATAACAAGTTGGAAATTGCACGTCAAACGTGGCAAATGAGGTGCGTTCGTACTATAACTAGTTTTATAAATATTTTTTGCACCGCACAGTGTACTGAATGTATATTTTAGTGCACTTCATAAGTGCATATCCATTTCCTGCTATTCGAAAGGCTATAACAACATTAAAATGCACTCGAAATAATTTTTTTTTTCATTGGTCGTCAGGTAACGGAAAACATTTGACTGCCCCTCCGATTTTAATAAAATCCGATTTTCATAAAATTCAAAATGACTCGACAAAATTTTGCAACAATTATATATTTAAAATCTCAGACCATTCGGTTGGGTATTTTTTGCTCTGTTATATGCGGACGGACCGAACGACGACTATTGTTGCTACGTATTTACATAATTACGAACGCACCTAACAAACTAATACAACAATATTACTATTTATATCAACTGTCATGAATTCCGTGTCCCTCAGATTTCTTCGAATTTCACAAATCCTTTACAGTATGGTAATTTGGTTTGAATGAAATTTGGGAAGAACTGCAAAATTACAAAAATCCGACAAATGGCGCGAAACCGTGGATATTTTCGCAGGAAAGTGTCGCCATCTATTGGGAAAATGATAAACTACATATTATTTATTGGAAGAAATGAGTTCGGGCTTCACGGAATTGAAACAGCGATTTTTATTCGGGCATTCCAAAATTGACACGTTTGCGTTGCTCGAAATGAGTGCGGGCGTCACAAGCAAGGGGTTAACTGGTTATATCTTTTTTTTATCGTAATTATATTTTGCAATAAAATAATTAGAAGTATTTATGAAAATCTGCTCTAATGGTCACAAAAGTAACAGTGGACGTTTCCATATGCAAATGGATTACTTCTACGTCAAAAAGTAATTGAAATAATATATTCGAAACTTTTTACACACTTTTATTCAGCTCAATTCGGTTTTCGTAGGTAAAGACAGAATTTTGCAATAGATTTTTCTCTCATTTCCATATAGGCTAGAATTATAAAAATCAGGTTCACACGTGTAGTTTTGATGACAATACAACATTTTAATATTTATATAATTTAGTTATTAACTGATATATTAATTTTAAGGAAATTTTCCGTTATTTCGTCGCAGGTGACTAATCTCCCAATTTTCTCTCTAACTCGTAGAACAGTATGCGAGTTGAATCAGAAACGGATTTAATAATGACCGATAACTGCTGCACAAAGTAGGCCAATTGGTTATAAAACTGCAATAATGAAATATTTTAAACACTAAAAAGTTGAAAATAAATTATAAAAAAAAAGGAAGAGCATATTTTTAAAATATATGTATGCTTTTATCAACTAATATTTTATTATTAATTAATTTACGATTGTATGTCCGGAAATCAATTTAGAATTCCTAAAAAAGCTAGTTTAAATAATGTTTCATTTTTTCCTTTCCAGTTGTACTATCTTAAAAAAATAACAGAGCAAATATTATACATTTTTCAATAAACTCGCTTGCGCTTTCTATCAAGAGTAAAAAACGCAGTGAATTTTCATAATTGAGTTCGATGATCATGCCAAATTAATGTAACGGAAATTTAAAGAAAAACATTAATTGCAATCCAAAAATTTAGGGTGATTTTTTAAGATGAGACTAAAGGCTTATAAAAGAGTGTTTTTTAAAAGACAATTTTTACTTTTATTAGCCCCCAGTTATGCTATTTCTTTCTCCCACCTATTAATGTGTTGTCTCCAAAAATAACGTTACGTTGCAACAGCCGTTGTTACAGCCGTAAAACAAAGCAGATGTATCATTGTACGGAATAATCTTTACTGCAATTTTTTAAACTTCTAAGCGTCGCACATTTTCAATTTTTATACTATCGTATTGAGAAAAAAAGCACTTTTAAATGCAATTTGTTTGAAAACTGCATCTCCATTTATTTTTGAGATATTAATTTTTTTGTAGTTCTTAGCACCATTTGTTTAATTTTGGCAACTCAAGTACTCCCTTTCTGTAGAAAGTAAAGGAAAAATAGTTGAAAAATAGCAATTATATGTTGCCATTTTTTCATAAAAACTGGAAAAGAAAATGTAATAAAATACGTGCTATTTTGAAAAAATATAAATGAATGATTTCTGATAAAACAGGAAGTTATTTTAAACTAAATTTAATTTTAAGTATCGATATTAATATTACAAACCAATGAAGGCATATGAATAATGAGATAGCCGGGTTTTTTTGCCCAGTTTCTTGAATGACGAAATCTCTGTTTTTGGATTTCTGGATTCAGCGATAGTCACGTCCTATGCATATTTTACTGTAGATGTTGTTTAAGACTGGATTGTAAACGAGGAATTCTTTAGCTCAATTCTGAAAAAGCAGAATTCCTGTTTTCTAGTATTTATTTTCTTTCTAAAATTCTTATGATAGTTTTGTTATCTGATTTTATCAAGTTCATAAGCTTAAATATACAAGATACTGATATTAAATACGTGGAATTAAATTTTAGTTTTACCTCATTGTTAGCTTTTCTCTTTTATCCTCTTATTCGTACGTATAACAGTTAAGCAGTCGGGAATTTCTTAAGATAACTGCGCTTTTAATGAGCTGGCTTAAGGGAAAAAGAAGCTCATTAACCTGGTATTAAGAAAGGAATTCTGGCCTTCTTTCAATGAGATAAAATAATTACATTGAGTTACTTAACAAAAACGAATTCGTTAGAGATTAATAAAAACAAGATATCGATAATAGCTTTACCTCATTCGGTAAAAAAAAAAAAAAAAAACTCTTACAAAATTGCGATCATTGTAAAGATAAAAAATATATTACAATTCATCAGACATACAAGTAAAAATTACATAAATGCATTTAATACAATTAAAAAGCAAACGTTTCGAGCTAAATTTTAGCCCCTCATCAGTGAAATAAATAACATTCAAATGACAGAAAACTATATATCATGTTTACAGTTAAAAGTTACTAGCAGTTAAAATTAAATAAAGTATAAAATTTTTTCAAAACAATGCTGAGTATTCAGGAGGAAGTGCACATGATTCATTTATCGGCGACATTTGCTTACAAGTGAACACACCTTCCAGAAAAACTCCACTTTTAATATTATTACAACCGGATCTGATAACTTTCATATTTGCGAAGTCTGGGATATGGTCGGTATCTAAAGAATGCTGTACAATTTTAGACTGTAGGCTTCCAGATTTTATTATATATATTTATATTTTATCCAGATTTTACCGACCATATCCCAGATTTCGCAAATATGAAAGTTATCAGATCCAGTTGTAATAATATTAAAAGTGGAATTTTTCTGGAAGGTGTGTTCACTCGTAAGCAAAAGTCGCCAATAAATGAATCACGTGCACTTCCTCCTGAATACTCAGCATTGTTTTGAAAAAATTTTATACTTTATTTAATTTTAACTGCTAGTAATTTTTAACTGTAAACATGATATATAGTTTTCTGTCATTTGAATGTTATTTATTTCACTGATGAGGGGCTAAAATTTAGCTCGAAACGTTTGCTTTTTAATTGTATTAAATGTATTTATGTAATTTTTACTTGTATGTCTGATGAATTGTAATATATTTTTTAAGTTTAAATTGTATATCAGACGTTAAACAATGATTATTTATTTTAATATTGAATAAACAGTCTATTTTATAATAATAATGAAAGCAATAAATTAGAAATTGATCTGTTTTATACAAACTTTCTAAAATAATGCTATATGATTTTTCTTTAATGGCATCCGAAACATAAAAATCTATATTTTTTTCTTTCCGAAATTTCGTATGATAGTTTTGTTATCTGATTTTACCAAGTTCATAAGCTTAAATCAACAAGATACTGTTATTAGGTTTTAGTTTTTGCTCATTGTTAGATTTTCTCTTTTAGCTTCTTATTCGTACGTATCACAGTTAAACAGTCAAGAATTTATTAAGATAACTGCAGTTTTAATGAGCTGGCTTAAGGGAAAAAGAAGCTCATTAACCTGGTATTAAGAAAGGACTTCTGGTCTTCTTTCAATGAGATATAATAGTTACATTGAGTTGCTTAACAAATACGAATTCGTTAGAGAATAATAAAAACAAGATATCAATAATAGCTTTAGTTCATTCGGTAAAATAAAAACTCTTTCAAAATTGCGGTCATTGAATAAACAGTTTATTTTATAATAATAATAAAAATTAAAACAATAAATTAGAAATTGGCCTGTTTTATACAAACTTTATAAAATAATACTATATGACTTTTTCTTTAACCCTATACTGCACGAATTTTTCTTTTTATTTATGATTTTTTTTTTGTTTTGAAATCTATATATCTGTCTAATAATGGGAAAAATAGTAAAAAAAATTACATTTCAAAATTTCAGCTAAAATTTGATGTTTTATGGTGTGTGCCATATGTACACATTTAGGGTTTTAAAATATTGTATTGCTATATATATATATATATATATATATATATATATATACTTTTTTTTTTTTTTTTGCAACTAAATGCAGTTTAATTAACTGTATCTACATAACACTCTGGAACTTTTAGTATAGTATTACTGTTTTGAAGTATTCAGTAAAAATAATGAAAGTAAATCTCAGCTTAATAGCTTGATCGTTTTTTTCCCCCTCGATGGATAAATTTAAATTTTTTCTATAATGCAGCCATCTGATATGGACAGAATAAGTGTTATTCCAATTTGGATTGTTCTTGATCAGTAGCAGTGATCATATTAGTCAAATTCATAGCACACAATAAAAATTGTAATGTTTCTAGGTATGTGCCAGATATGGCACGTAGTGCAGTGAAGGGTTTAATGGCATCCGAGACATAAAAATCTATATTTTTTCTAACACTTACGATACTCATCATCGTACAATATATATAAAAAACTGTATTAAATATACATTAAAAATACACCCAACGTTTTCGACTTTTTCTAATAAGCCAGCATCAGGGGGGTTCTTGACCTCTACAGAACTAAGTTACGCACAACACAGTCACTGTCACAACTATCAAACTCTGACACAATGAGTTTGATGTTTGTGACAGTGACTGTGTTGTACGTAATACAAAAAGCCTGAAACGTTGGATGCATTTTTAATGTGCATTTAATACAATTTTTTTTATATATGTTATACACTGATGAGTATCGTAAGTGATTTTAATCATTAAATTTGACAGCATAAGTCTATATTTTTTCTTTCCTAAATTTCTTATGATAGTTTTGTAATCTGATTTTATCAAGTTCATAAGCTACAAGATACTGATATTAAATCCGTGGAATTACATTTTAGTTTTAGCTCATTGTTAGCTTTTCTCTTTTATCCTCTTATTCGTACGTATAACAGTTAAGCAGTCGGGAATTTCTTAAGATAACTGTTGTTTTAACGAGCTGGCTTAAGGCAAAAAGAAGTTCATTAACCTGGTATTAAGAAAGGACTTCTGGTCTTCTTTCAATGGGATACAATAGTTACACTGAGTTACTTAACAAATAGGAATTCGTTAGAGAATAATAAAAACAAGATATCAATAATAGCTTTAATTCATTCGGTAAAATAAGAATTCTTACAAAATTGCGGTCAACAGTTCATTTTATAATAATAATAATTATAATAACAATAAATTAGAAATTGGTCTGCTTTATACAAACTTTATAAAATAATACCATATGATTTTTTCTTTAATGGCATCCGAGACATAAAAATCTACATGTTTTCTTTTCTAAATTTCGTATGATAGTTTTCTTATCTGATTTTATGAAGTTCATAAGCTTAAATATACCTGATACTGATATTAAATCCGTCGAATTACATTTTAGTTTCAGCTCATTGTTAGCTTTTCTCTTTTATCCTCTTATTCGTACGTATGACAGTTAAACAGTCAGGATTTTCTTAAGATAACTACGGTCTTGATTAGCTGACTTAAGGGAAAAAGAAGCTCATTAACCTGGTCTTAAGAAAGGACATTTGACCTTCTTTTAATGAGATACAATAGTTACACTGAGTTACTTAACAAATACGAATTCGTTAGAGAACAATAAAAACAAGATATCAATAATAGCTTGAACTCATTCGGTTAAATAAAAACTCTTACAAAATTGCGGTCAACAGTTCATTTTATAATAATAATAATTATAATAACAATAAATTAGAAATTGGTCTGCTTTATGCAAACTTTATAAAATAATACCATATGATTTTTTCTTTAATGGCATCCGAGACATAAAAATCTACATGTTTTCTTTTCTAAATTTCGTATGATAGTTTTCTTATCTGATTTTATGAAGTTCATAAGCTTAAATATACCTGATACTGATATTAAATCCGTCGAATTACATTTTAGTTTCAGCTCATTGTTAGCTTTTCTCTTTTATCCTCTTATTCGTACGTATGACAGTTAAACAGTCAGGATTTTCTTAAGATAACTACGGTCTTGATTAGCTGACTTAAGGGAAAAAGAAGCTCATTAACCTGGTCTTAAGAAAGGACATTTGACCTTCTTTTAATGAGATACAATAGTTACACTGAGTTACTTAACAAATACGAATTCGTTAGAGAACAATAAAAACAAGATATCAATAATAGCTTGAACTCATTCGGTTAAATAAGAACTCTTACAAAATTGCGGTCAACAGTTCATTTAATAATTATAATAACAATAAATTAGAAATTGGTCTGCTTTATACAAACTTTATAAAATAATACCATATGATTTTTTCTTTAATGGCATCCGAGACATAAAAATCTACATGTTTTCTTTTCTAAATTTCGTATGATAGTTTTCTTATCTGATTTTATGAAGTTCATAAGCTTAAATATACCTGATACTGATATTAAATCCGTCGAATTACATTTTAGTTTCAGCTCATTGTTAGCTTTTCTCTTTTATCCTCTTATTCGTACGTATGACAGTTAAACAGTCAGGATTTTCTTAAGATAACTACGGTCTTGATTAGCTGACTTAAGGGAAAAAGAAGCTCATTAACCTGGTCTTAAGAAAGGACATTTGACCTTCTTTTAATGAGATACAATAGTTACACTGAGTTACTTAACAAATACGAATTCGTTAGAGAACAATAAAAACAAGATATCAATAATAGCTTGAACTCATTCGGTTAAATAAAAACTCTTACAAAATTGCGGTCAACAGTTCATTTTATAATAATAATAATTATAATAACAATAAATTAGAAATTGGTCTGCTTTATGCAAACTTTATAAAATAATACCATATGATTTTTTCTTTAATGGCATCCGAGACATAAAAATCTACATGTTTTCTTTTCTAAATTTCGTATGATAGTTTTCTTATCTGATTTTATGAAGTTCATAAGCTTAAATATACCTGATACTGATATTAAATCCGTCGAATTACATTTTAGTTTCAGCTCATTGTTAGCTTTTCTCTTTTATCCTCTTATTCGTACGTATGACAGTTAAACAGTCAGGATTTTCTTAAGATAACTACGGTCTTGATTAGCTGACTTAAGGGAAAAAGAAGCTCATTAACCTGGTCTTAAGAAAGGACATTTGACCTTCTTTTAATGAGATACAATAGTTACACTGAGTTACTTAACAAATACGAATTCGTTAGAGAACAATAAAAACAAGATATCAATAATAGCTTGAACTCATTCGGTTAAATAAAAACTCTTACAAAATTGCGGTCAACAGTTCATTTTATAATAATAATAATTATAATAACAATAAATTAGAAATTGGTCTGCTTTATGCAAACTTTATAAAATAATACCATATGATTTTTTCTTTAATGGCATCCGAGACATAAAAATCTACATGTTTTCTTTTCTAAATTTCGTATGATAGTTTTCTTATCTGATTTTATGAAGTTCATAAGCTTAAATATACCTGATACTGATATTAAATCCGTCGAATTACATTTTAGTTTCAGCTCATTGTTAGCTTTTCTCTTTTATCCTCTTATTCGTACGTATGACAGTTAAACAGTCAGGATTTTCTTAAGATAACTACGGTCTTGATTAGCTGACTTAAGGGAAAAAGAAGCTCATTAACCTGGTCTTAAGAAAGGACATTTGACCTTCTTTTAATGAGATACAATAGTTACACTGAGTTACTTAACAAATACGAATTCGTTAGAGAACAATAAAAACAAGATATCAATAATAGCTTGAACTCATTCGGTTAAATAAGAACTCTTACAAAATTGCGGTCAACAGTTCATTTTATAATAATAATAATTATAATAACAATAAATTAGAAATTGGTCTGCTTTATACAAACTTTATAAAATAATACCATATGATTTTTTCTTTAATGGCATCCGAGACATAAAAATCTACATGTTTTCTTTTCTAAATTTCGTATGATAGTTTTCTTATCTGATTTTATGAAGTTCATAAGCTTAAATATACCTGATACTGATATTAAATCCGTCGAATTACATTTTAGTTTCAGCTCATTGTTAGCTTTTCTCTTTTATCCTCTTATTCGTACGTATGACAGTTAAACAGTCAGGATTTTCTTAAGATAACTACGGTCTTGATTAGCTGACTTAAGGGAAAAAGAAGCTCATTAACCTGGTCTTAAGAAAGGACATTTGACCTTCTTTTAATGAGATACAATAGTTACACTGAGTTACTTAACAAATACGAATTCGTTAGAGAACAATAAAAACAAGATATCAATAATAGCTTGAACTCATTCGGTTAAATAAGAACTCTTACAAAATTGCGGTCAACAGTTCATTTTATAATAATAATAATTATAATAACAATAAATTAGAAATTGGTCTGCTTTATACAAACTTTATAAAATAATACCATATGATTTTTTCTTTAATGGCATCCGAGACATAAAAATCTACATGTTTTCTTTTCTAAATTTCGTATGATAGTTTTCTTATCTGATTTTATGAAGTTCATAAGCTTAAATATACCTGATACTGATATTAAATCCGTCGAATTACATTTTAGTTTCAGCTCATTGTTAGCTTTTCTCTTTTATCCTCTTATTCGTACGTATGACAGTTAAACAGTCAGGATTTTCTTAAGATAACTACGGTCTTGATTAGCTGACTTAAGGGAAAAAGAAGCTCATTAACCTGGTCTTAAGAAAGGACATTTGACCTTCTTTTAATGAGATACAATAGTTACACTGAGTTACTTAACAAATACGAATTCGTTAGAGAACAATAAAAACAAGATATCAATAATAGCTTGAACTCATTCGGTTAAATAAGAACTCTTACAAAATTGCGGTCAACAGTTCATTTTATAATAATAATAATTATAATAACAATAAATTAGAAATTGGTCTGCTTTATACAAACTTTATAAAATAATACCATATGATTTTTTCTTTAATGGCATCCGAGACATAAAAATCTACATGTTTTCTTTTCTAAATTTCGTATGATAGTTTTCTTATCTGATTTTATGAAGTTCATAAGCTTAAATATACCTGATACTGATATTAAATCCGTCGAATTACATTTTAGTTTCAGCTCATTGTTAGCTTTTCTCTTTTATCCTCTTATTCGTACGTATGACAGTTAAACAGTCAGGATTTTCTTAAGATAACTACGGTCTTGATTAGCTGACTTAAGGGAAAAAGAAGCTCATTAACCTGGTCTTAAGAAAGGACATTTGACCTTCTTTTAATGAGATACAATAGTTACACTGAGTTACTTAACAAATACGAATTCGTTAGAGAACAATAAAAACAAGATATCAATAATAGCTTGAACTCATTCGGTTAAATAAGAATTCTTACAAAATTGCGGTCAACAGTTCATTTTATAATAATAATAATTATAATAACAATAAATTAGAAATTGGTCTGCTTTATACAAACTTTATAAAATAATACCATATGATTTTTTCTTTAATGGCATCCGAGACATAAAAATCTACATGTTTTCTTTTCTAAATTTCGTATGATAGTTTTCTTATCTGATTTTATGAAGTTCATAAGCTTAAATATACCTGATACTGATATTAAATCCGTCGAATTACATTTTAGTTTCAGCTCATTGTTAGCTTTTCTCTTTTATCCTCTTATTCGTACGTATGACAGTTAAACAGTCAGGATTTTCTTAAGATAACTACGGTCTTGATTAGCTGACTTAAGGGAAAAAGAAGCTCATTAACCTGGTCTTAAGAAAGGACATTTGACCTTCTTTTAATGAGATACAATAGTTACACTGAGTTACTTAACAAATACGAATTCGTTAGAGAACAATAAAAACAAGATATCAATAATAGCTTGAACTCATTCGGTTAAATAAGAATTCTTACAAAATTGCGGTCAACAGTTCATTTTATAATAATAATAATTATAATAACAATAAATTAGAAATTGGTCTGCTTTATACAAACTTTATAAAATAATACCATATGATTTTTTCTTTAATGGCATCCGAGACATAAAAATCTACATGTTTTCTTTTCTAAATTTCGTATGATAGTTTTCTTATCTGATTTTATGAAGTTCATAAGCTTAAATATACCTGATACTGATATTAAATCCGTCGAATTACATTTTAGTTTCAGCTCATTGTTAGCTTTTCTCTTTTATCCTCTTATTCGTACGTATGACAGTTAAACAGTCAGGATTTTCTTAAGATAACTACGGTCTTGATTAGCTGACTTAAGGGAAAAAGAAGCTCATTAACCTGGTCTTAAGAAAGGACATTTGACCTTCTTTTAATGAGATACAATAGTTACACTGAGTTACTTAACAAATACGAATTCGTTAGAGAACAATAAAAACAAGATATCAATAATAGCTTGAACTCATTCGGTTAAATAAGAATTCTTACAAAATTGCGGTCAACAGTTCATTTTATAATAATAATAATTATAATAACAATAAATTAGAAATTGGTCTGCTTTATACAAACTTTATAAAATAATACCATATGATTTTTTCTTTAATGGCATCCGAGACATAAAAATCTACATGTTTTCTTTTCTAAATTTCGTATGATAGTTTTCTTATCTGATTTTATGAAGTTCATAAGCTTAAATATACCTGATACTGATATTAAATCCGTCGAATTACATTTTAGTTTCAGCTCATTGTTAGCTTTTCTCTTTTATCCTCTTATTCGTACGTATGACAGTTAAACAGTCAGGATTTTCTTAAGATAACTACGGTCTTGATTAGCTGACTTAAGGGAAAAAGAAGCTCATTAACCTGGTCTTAAGAAAGGACATTTGACCTTCTTTTAATGAGATACAATAGTTACACTGAGTTACTTAACAAATACGAATTCGTTAGAGAACAATAAAAACAAGATATCAATAATAGCTTGAACTCATTCGGTTAAATAAGAATTCTTACAAAATTGCGGTCAACAGTTCATTTTATAATAATAATAATTATAATAACAATAAATTAGAAATTGGTCTGCTTTATACAAACTTTATAAAATAATACCATATGATTTTTTCTTTAATGGCATCCGAGACATAAAAATCTACATGTTTTCTTTTCTAAATTTCGTATGATAGTTTTCTTATCTGATTTTATGAAGTTCATAAGCTTAAATATACCTGATACTGATATTAAATCCGTCGAATTACATTTTAGTTTCAGCTCATTGTTAGCTTTTCTCTTTTATCCTCTTATTCGTACGTATGACAGTTAAACAGTCAGGATTTTCTTAAGATAACTACGGTCTTGATTAGCTGACTTAAGGGAAAAAGAAGCTCATTAACCTGGTCTTAAGAAAGGACATTTGACCTTCTTTTAATGAGATACAATAGTTACACTGAGTTACTTAACAAATACGAATTCGTTAGAGAACAATAAAAACAAGATATCAATAATAGCTTGAACTCATTCGGTTAAATAAGAATTCTTACAAAATTGCGGTCAACAGTTCATTTTATAATAATAATAATTATAATAACAATAAATTAGAAATTGGTCTGCTTTATACAAACTTTATAAAATAATACCATATGATTTTTTCTTTAATGGCATCCGAGACATAAAAATCTACATGTTTTCTTTTCTAAATTTCGTATGATAGTTTTCTTATCTGATTTTATGAAGTTCATAAGCTTAAATATACCTGATACTGATATTAAATCCGTCGAATTACATTTTAGTTTCAGCTCATTGTTAGCTTTTCTCTTTTATCCTCTTATTCGTACGTATGACAGTTAAACAGTCAGGATTTTCTTAAGATAACTACGGTCTTGATTAGCTGACTTAAGGGAAAAAGAAGCTCATTAACCTGGTCTTAAGAAAGGACATTTGACCTTCTTTTAATGAGATACAATAGTTACACTGAGTTACTTAACAAATACGAATTCGTTAGAGAACAATAAAAACAAGATATCAATAATAGCTTGAACTCATTCGGTTAAATAAGAATTCTTACAAAATTGCGGTCAACAGTTCATTTTATAATAATAATAATTATAATAACAATAAATTAGAAATTGGTCTGCTTTATACAAACTTTATAAAATAATACCATATGATTTTTTCTTTAATGGCATCCGAGACATAAAAATCTACATGTTTTCTTTTCTAAATTTCGTATGATAGTTTTCTTATCTGATTTTATGAAGTTCATAAGCTTAAATATACCTGATACTGATATTAAATCCGTCGAATTACATTTTAGTTTCAGCTCATTGTTAGCTTTTCTCTTTTATCCTCTTATTCGTACGTATGACAGTTAAACAGTCAGGATTTTCTTAAGATAACTACGGTCTTGATTAGCTGACTTAAGGGAAAAAGAAGCTCATTAACCTGGTCTTAAGAAAGGACATTTGACCTTCTTTTAATGAGATACAATAGTTACACTGAGTTACTTAACAAATACGAATTCGTTAGAGAACAATAAAAACAAGATATCAATAATAGCTTGAACTCATTCGGTTAAATAAGAATTCTTACAAAATTGCGGTCAACAGTTCATTTTATAATAATAATAATTATAATAACAATAAATTAGAAATTGGTCTGCTTTATACAAACTTTATAAAATAATACCATATGATTTTTTCTTTAATGGCATCCGAGACATAAAAATCTACATGTTTTCTTTTCTAAATTTCGTATGATAGTTTTCTTATCTGATTTTATGAAGTTCATAAGCTTAAATATACCTGATACTGATATTAAATCCGTCGAATTACATTTTAGTTTCAGCTCATTGTTAGCTTTTCTCTTTTATCCTCTTATTCGTACGTATGACAGTTAAACAGTCAGGATTTTCTTAAGATAACTACGGTCTTGATTAGCTGACTTAAGGGAAAAAGAAGCTCATTAACCTGGTCTTAAGAAAGGACATTTGACCTTCTTTTAATGAGATACAATAGTTACACTGAGTTACTTAACAAATACGAATTCGTTAGAGAACAATAAAAACAAGATATCAATAATAGCTTGAACTCATTCGGTTAAATAAAAACTCTTACAAAATTGCGGTCAACAGTTCATTTTATAATAATAATAATTATAATAACAATAAATTAGAAATTGGTCTGCTTTATACAAACTTTATAAAATAATACCATATGATTTTTTCTTTAATGGCATCCGAGACATAAAAATCTACATGTTTTCTTTTCTAAATTTCGTATGATAGTTTTCTTATCTGATTTTATGAAGTTCATAAGCTTAAATATACCTGATACTGATATTAAATCCGTCGAATTACATTTTAGTTTCAGCTCATTGTTAGCTTTTCTCTTTTATCCTCTTATTCGTACGTATGACAGTTAAACAGTCAGGATTTTCTTAAGATAACTACGGTCTTGATTAGCTGACTTAAGGGAAAAAGAAGCTCATTAACCTGGTCTTAAGAAAGGACATTTGACCTTCTTTTAATGAGATACAATAGTTACACTGAGTTACTTAACAAATACGAATTCGTTAGAGAACAATAAAAACAAGATATCAATAATAGCTTGAACTCATTCGGTAAAATAAGAATTCTTACAAAATTGCGGTCAACAGTTCATTTTATAATAATAATAATTATAATAACAATAAATTAGAAATTGGTCTGCTTTATACAAACTTTATAAAATAATACCATATGATTTTTTCTTTAATGGCATCCGAGACATAAAAATCTACATGTTTTCTTTTCTAAATTTCGTATGATAGTTTTCTTATCTGATTTTATGAAGTTCATAAGCTTAAATATACCTGATACTGATATTAAATCAGTCGAATTACATTTTAGTTTCAGCTCATTGTTAGCTTTTCTCTTTTATCCTCTTATTCGTACGTATGACAGTTAAACAGTCAGGATTTTCTTAAGATAACTACGGTCTTGATTAGCTGACTTAAGGGAAAAAGAAGCTCATTAACCTGGTCTTAAGAAAGGACATTTGACCTTCTTTTAATGAGATACAATAGTTACACTGAGTTACTTAACAAATACGAATTCGTTAGAGAACAATAAAAACAAGATATCAATAATAGCTTGAACTCATTCGGTTAAATAAAAACTCTTACAAAATTGCGGTCAACAGTTCATTTTATAATAATAATAATTATAATAACAATAAATTAGAAATTGGTCTGCTTTATACAAACTTTATAAAATAATACCATATGATTTTTTCTTTAATGGCATCCGAGACATAAAAATATTTTTTCTTTCCTAAATTTCGTATGATAGTTTTGTTATCTGATTTTATCAATTCACACCGTCGATGGAGTGACCGCTGTACATTGGCGAAAGCACCAGGCATCTTTCGTATGACGCAGCTACGGCTATCCTGTCAACAAGGTCTTCAACTGAATCTATTGAACCATCATCGTAGATGAGGCTGTTCATGTGTTCCCGGAAAAAAAAGTCCAGAAAACGACAAATAGGGTGAGCGGGCCGGCCAGTTGATTGGTATAACACTTTTGGGTTTCCCCTTGCATTGCCATCTGCCGCTCCGTACATGCAATGCATCTCGGTTTTCTCCTGATTTGAGTACGCATCCATTTCATCGATGATCCACAGAACGAAAGAAGACAACTGCGGTGAACAGCCTTTTTATTGCGATCGCTGGTAGGCGCTCTCTCAGTGTTGCCAGATTGGGGACTTTTTTAATTCAGATTATTTGACAGTCACCACTTTTCTAAAATAGTATAATTCGCCTTATTTTTCAGAATTTTTTTATCGATTTGAGCGCCTACCAGCGATCGCAATAAAAAGGCTGTTCACCGCAGTTGTCTTCTTAGAAAAAGACCGAAGTTAGGTATGATATTAAATGCTCTGCATATCTTTTAAATTAAATCTTAATCTCTTAAAAATTCTCTTTATTTTAATAGTTCTTTCGTAATTTTTAAGCTTTATTTCTGTCTGCTCTGCTCAACAAACTCTTAAGATTCCACAATCAACTTCTGTCAGCCAGTAAAATTCTTTCCTTTTAAGTTAAGCTCCTCCTCTTTTCCCCTGCTTCTAGAAGAAGGGCAGCTCTGGGAGAGTAGCGGATAGGGACAGCTTAATGCAACAATGTTAAAACTTCGACTGCATAAGGCTATGGGGAAAAAATCAGAAAATCCCTAGCCGTCTTCGGCACGTTGTTTTGTCGGTGTTGGTGTTCATTTGTACTTGGTACTTATCCATGTGTTATTGTGGGTTTATATTTTATTTTTCTCCTAATTTTATTACTATTACTGTTATTATTATAAATTAAGATGTTAATGCTTGAAGAGCATTATAATTATTAATATTCTAATGTTAAAAAGATTATGAGATGCTCTCATTATACATTTTCTATAAAATAGGAACTAAAATAATCATAAAATTGAAATATGTTTAGTTCAATGTAATCATAAAATAAAAATAAATAAATAAATAAAATGTGCCCTCTGAATTGGGATTTATTTATTTTTTTATTATAAAACAAAGAAACATTTTAAATTAAGAATATAGAGAAAACAAATTGTTGTAGCTTTTAAATCTTTAAAAAAAAAAAAAAAAAAAAGCCACATTGATGTACTATGTATAATAATATGTTATACATACATAATTATACTTTTTAAAATTATGTATATTTTAATTATAGAAGTATATGTTAGTTAAATCATATTTATTGTTTCCTAAAGCCTTGACTGACAGCGAAGTTAAATTATTTAGCTTAAGATAAGAAATAATAATTTTATTATATCCCTTGGTGACTGATTTGCTATAGCCTTAAAGCTGTTAAAACGCCACATAGATATTCCTGTCAATTTGTTTATACGTAATGATTTAAATATTAAATAACATTATTATAACATAAAAGATGAACTGCTTTTAAATTTTAACAGTAAAAGTTGTAGATATTTGTTTACTTATTTATATACTTCTTACTACAATGTTGGAAAGATTATGATATAACGATTTCGTTTTTTAATATTATTTTTAAATATTTTGGATAGATGGCGCCAATAGTAATGCAAAAGCTTATTTTTTTCCTTTGCTTCAAACCAGGTTTAGAAAAATCCCTATGAGATTTCCTTCTCCCTCCTTCTATTAGCAGGCGCTTCTTTAACATTGTTGCATTAAGCTGTCCCTATCCGCTACTCTCTGGGAGCGGTGGGCCATTATTCCCCCATCCCCAGTTGTGAACGGTGCTCCTAATCCGTGGTGAATCTTGGATGTCTCAAAGGGCCTTTTTCAAGGCCATATTACCGCGAACATCTGTGCAGCCATGGTAGTCTGGTCTCGCGGTGAAACGTGACCTAGGCGCAGGAGTTGCTGTTCACTGAGCCTTTTATGATTTTTCAGTATTTTATTTATTAACTGTTAGTAAAATATTAAATACTTTTTATTTGTATTTCAATTGAGCTCAGGAATTGTTTGTTTGTCCCCCCTCCCCCAATTTTTAAGTCTTTTTTCCCAGTACTGCCGAGATTCAGTTCCTATTAGTCTTCCATAGTGTTACTGTCGGGGATATGGGGCAGTGTCCCCAGGCTCCTCGGTAAACCGTCAGAAGTCTCTCGATTTTGAAAAAGGCCGAATATTTCTATTTCAAAAAATCGGTGATAATCAACAATCTGGGGACAAAAAAGTCTCTAATCTGGCAACACTGCGCCCTCTAGCGTTTTACAGCTTGCGTTGCGACCATTGATTGTATGTTGATTTGTGCTTGTCTAGTTGTGTTCTATCAACACGTTACGTATGTACCATGAGTTTAAGGATACCTTGTACATCAATTTAAATGTGTTTGGAATACCATAACATCATTAAAATATACCGCAAATGGATTTTCTCTATAGATAGTAATGTATCGGAATTTTTTTGAATGTTCCTGTAAATGAAGTATAAATACAACATCATTTTCAATACCGAACATGCCACAGTAAACCCCAATAGCATATGTCAATTGCATGGCAATCCGGGTATATTTATGCGAGTTAAAGCACGGACAGACAGACAAATCGAATTCATATTTTAAAATCTAAGAAAATTTTACATGAATCGATATTGGGCAGTTTTCATAGAATAAATGTTTTATTTTAATTCCTGCAAAGACTACAATAGAATGAAGATAAAATTCCTTCTAGATAATTTTACTTGGTTTTAAAAATTATTACTAAATAGTACTGCTATTCAAATTAATTGTTGAATTATTCGCAAATGAAAAAAATATTTCATGATATATTTAATTTTCAGAAACTATTTTCTTTTTTCTTTATTTTGCTTTTGATTAAAAGTCTCAGCAAAATTAAAGATGTTCAAAACACTGGAAGAAAAACTTTTACATCTGTCATGTTTTTAAAGATAAAACTGCGAGTTTTAAATAATTTAAGACACCGCGATGTTTATTACTAAAGAGTTTAATAATAAATTGAAATGTTTTTTATTTACTCTAAAACTTTTATTTTAAATAAAAGTGTGGTTAATACTTTTAAAGTAAATATAATTGTAAAAAATACATATTGAATTAGGGGGAAAACATGCTTTCTTAAAAAAAGATTCTTGCTTTATTTCAAGAAAAAGTTATTTGGAAAAACAACAATCAATATGCATTCTATCGTTATTAAAAATCTTTGGCGCAGAAACGGAATTTAAATATTAAATTGCCTTTGAAAATAAACACAAAAGTATAAGATAAATGTCAAAGAAAAAACCTTTTGGATTCAATTGTTAAGTTATTAAATAAATAAACTTAAGTAGAATGAATGTAGTATAAAACTATTTAGAATCAGCATACAAGGATCATTTTTAGGTGCTTTCGTATTTATATAAATACGTAGCACCTATAGTCGTTGCCTGATCCGTCCGTCTGTCTGTCTTTCCATCAGTCAGCGTATACATCGCAAAAACTACCCAACCGAATGGTTTGAATAGGATCGTTCCAGAATTTGTCGAGTAATTTCAAGTTTTATGAAAATCGAATCAAACTTAAAAAGATATTGATATAAGTTTTCTTAATTTTAATAAATCCTATTATACGTAATTAATTCAAGAGTTTCAGAATTTTGTTTTGCAGAAACCCTTGTTCTCATCGATTTTTGTTTGACGCCTTTTTCTACAATTACTGCAAAACAGAACTTGATAAGGAGAAATTTGCATTTCAAAATAAACTTTATAAATATCTGATCAGCTCTCATTAACTCCTTCGTCTAACACCTCACCAATACCCTTTTAAGTATCATCTTTTTAGTTAGACAAATGAAATTATTCTAATCTTAGTGATAGCTTCTTGCTTCTGGGAATCTTGCATACTTAAATGAACTGCGCGTCCTATAAACATATACCGGGTGTCCCAAAAAGGACTGACTGATTTTAAAATTCAATAACTTGCAAACGGTGACAGATATTAAAAAAATTCTTGCAGGAGGGTTATGCATAAGGTCAAAAGTTTTATTACAGTGATTTTCAATTTTAGTTCGATTTACAAACAATAGATGGCGCTGTAAGCAATAGTCGCAAAATACAGGCTCGATTTTTGGTCCTTTATCTTGCTCCATGCAGAAAAAGGAGATGGAAATGTATTATCCGGGCCACGAAGTTCCAAAAATCGAGCCTGAATTTAGCGACTATTGCTTACAGCGCCATCTATTGTTTGTAAATCGAACTAAAATTGAAAATCACTGTAATAAAACTTTTGACCTTATGCATAACCCTCCTGCAAGAATTTTGTTAATATCTGTCACCGTTTGCAAGTTATTAAATTTTAAAATCAGTCAGTCCTTTTTGGGACACCCGGTATTTAAATTAATCCTTTATTTATATCAAATTCCTGTTACTCTCTTAAATATTTAAATTAATAGTTTTCTTTAATACAAAATCTTAATTATCTTGCGCTGTGTAATTTAGAAACACCAAGTTCCTTATGAAGCCACTAACTAAGATGCTCAAATTCACTAGTATTAAAATTAAGCAGACACATGAATCAATTAATTTGACACTTATTCCGCTTTACACACAAACATAACATTTATTTACATAAAGAAAACACAAATAGACAATACAAATACACATAGTAATGTTTTGGACAACTTCCATCAGAAACTTAAAAATTGGATTACATATTAATTGCAACCTTTAGCCTATTGATTGCTAATTTGTTCCAAGTTATGTAATTAAATTATTGACCCGGGTAGGCAAGGGCAAGATTTGATTAAAATTGTATAGCTCATCAATTTAGCAAGCAGAAAGGGAAATAATAAAAATGTACCTCTTATATCAAGGATCATCGTTTTGCAGAGACACTAGAGGTGAAGGCAGTTAAATCCATTTCTTATATATATTCATGTTGAGAGCCTTCGGGCACAGACCTCTATTCGGATCTCGTTCCACATAGAACTAAAATAAACTGACCGGAAACTGGCAGTGTCCTTTTTACGTGACCGACTTAGAAAAACATCTTTTTTTGGCTGTCATCCATCTCGTTGTATATATCTTTTCATTTTTAATTTTTGTAATTTATTCCGCCCCTTTTGATTTCTCATCTCCTTCGTATCCAATAGGGTCCAACCTATTCTTTCACTTTTCTGCCCCTTCTGTATTTCAGTGGAGCTTTGGAAATATATGTGATCTCCACTATCTGTGAGCTCTACCATTGGCTCCTGCCTCAATTTCATGCCCTACCTCATTATCATCCAGCCATGTGTCCTAGGCAAAAAGCATCTTTTCTTCCTATAGCATCATAAATTTGAAATTGTCCGAATGTTGTTATTAAAGTGTCCATTCGTAAGATTTATTTGTAAGAGTTCTGCTTAGTTGTAAAAAAATCCGGATTACCGGTCGTAAAATGTGTCCGGTTATAAACTTTACTTCTGGGAGGTCCAGTGAAAGTTGTGATTTTTTTTTCTTTTCTTTTAATTCAAATAGTTCAGTCTCGTGTTTTTGATGATGTGTATTTTAATCACATCAGAACTCGTGATTTTAATTTGAAGTCTTTTTTAGGTGTGTTCGGAATAAGATAAATACCTATAATCTATAGTCGTTGTCTTGTCCGTATGTGTGCCTGTCTGTCCGTCTGTCCACATATAACAAACTACTCACCCGAATGGTTTGAAATTTAATACATACGAGTATAAGCGTTGCAGAACTTTGTCATTTCAAATTTTATGAAAATCGAATTAAAACTTAAAAAGATATTCATAAAAGTTTTCTTCATTTTATTAAATCCTATCCTACGTCATGAATTCAGTGATGTTCCATGATAGGTCATGATTCTAGGTTGCCATGTTGATGGCGTCCTATTGAAGATGGAGTCTTGTTATTTCCGTATATTACTGAATTTAATAAATGGAATCGTAATAAATTTTGTATTCATGCATTTTAGCATAAGAGTGCAACAGCTATGGCAAACAGATCTGACTATTTATAAAACTAGATATAGTACGAACGCACCTCATTTACCACGTTTGACGTACAATTCCCGACTTGTTTTCTTTAATTTCTCACTCTCTCTTTATAAAATTACAAAGGAAGGGTCTTTCTATAAAATCTTGAAACCGTTTCCTGTTACACGTATTCCGGATATTTGCACTTTCCCCCTTTTACGTCGATGTTTAGTTTATACATTGATTAAACAATCTATTTTCATACATGTGTAAAACAGCGATACAGTTTTTCTTTGATCATTGGTTAAATTGCCAATGTTAGTCAAAAACCAGTGATAATCCTGATTAAAACTAAACACTTTCAAGCGCAGCGTACAAAATACTTTAAAAGTATAATGGTGTAATTCTTGATCTTTGACATTGTAACAATGCTTCTTTTTTAAAAAATCTGACGATATTCATAATCTTAGATAGCATAAGGTGAAAATCTATTCATCTTGAAATATCTTTTCTCTATTGTTAGAAATTCATTAATCTTTTGAAATCCTTCCTAGAGGAACTTTTGTCATCTGAAGGACAAAATAAAGGTATAATGTAACAGTGTCAAAATAAGAACGTAAAAGTTATTTCATTATCCATTAGATTTAAACAACTAAATACTAGATATAAATGACAATAATAATGACTATACTAAGTTATCTTGAAAAAGGAAATGTACTGTGATTCTTTTGAGATATAATGAACCTATGTTGCTGAAAAAAAGGGGAAATCATTTATAAAATCTATATAGCCATGTACAAATTTGCAAAAACGCGTGGTAATTCAAAAAGTAAATATTATTTGCCGCTTGTTGGCGATGATTGTAATGGAATCAAAACTGTTTGGGTTTTCAGAAGGAAATGTACACTGTTAAAAATATCGTGAAAAATTGCCTCTGTTTTTAAAGGCTATCTATTTTCTGACCAGTGAGAACGCTCTTTAGGTGTTTATGTAGCGATCTCATTGGTCAAAAAACAGATAGCCTTTAAAAACAGAGGTAATTTTTCACGATACTTTTAATAGTGTAGTTATCTATGTTGTTCCGGGGAACGTGTTTGATGACGGTTCGTAACGGTGCATCAACTTGATTCATGCTCCAAGTTGAAGATTCGAGGACCTGTACGATTTTTATGTATTAAACGCTTAAATTGCACAACATGTAGCAGACTAGCAACTCTCTTATAAAGGTTGTCTAGTTTATTTAATGTGGGTACTCTGTCGATACTAATCCGCGTGCACAAAAGCGACAACTATACTTCCTTCTACTTTAATTTCCCGAAGTATGCTTGTGAATCACAGAATCTGTAGTTAAGGTTATTCGCTGTGCTTTTACGCAAACTTGGTTATGTTGGTCAGTCTGCTGAGCATAAAAGCAGGATCGCTAGTTCGTATTAGCGATCTTGGATTTGGATCAAATTCCATTGTGAAGGTATCTTAAACTATTTGACTGGATTTTGAATAATTTCCATCACGTGCCGTGAGAGTTCCAAATATATAGAATTAATCAGAGTGGATCTGCCAGTTTAATAAGAACATAATTAGTTTACACTTCAATAAATAGAATCAGATACCACGGATTGCTATTTTTAGTGACATTTGTATTTCTGGTGCAGTATTAACCTTGCTTGACTGGTTAACCCCTTCGGGACGGGAGACTTTTACGAAATTTTTAATCTTTTGTCACCGTTTTTTAAAAACAGAAATTTGTGTCTTCTTGAATAAAGAAAATGCGCTGATTAAATAAGGCAAATTTTACAGTAAAATTTTACTGGTGAGGAAAAACAAGGATTCTGAGAGTTTCATGCGGCACGTGTACGTGCCGCTCGGCCCCAAGGGATTAAGACTGTCGTTGAAGTAGCTAATATACGATACGTAAGTGAGTTTCGAATTTAGTTATCGTGCATTATCTAGGGAGTGAATAAATACTGTTAAGTTTAGCGTAGAATAGGGCATATTATATGCTCCATCACAGCCTTGCCCAATGATCTATATTCCAAATCTGGGTTCGAGGCTGAAAAAAAGTCACGTGGTACCGGTAATTTAACCAAAGAATTTCTAACTGATAAGAAGGGAGGCTATTACTGCTTTCCACATGATCTGTTTCACTGGCTGGCGGGGATTTACATTACGCCTACGGAGCCTTCCCTTCTTTGCGTTAGAAGTTTTTACCTTTACCACGTGATCATAATGTAGATGGAATATCCTCCATTGACTTTAAACTTCGAATGCGTTAAATAAACTGCTCCATTATAGCGTCATTTTTTAGGAGTGGTGAAGTTCACGTATCAACAAATTCGTCAGTTAGGTCTATTAGTCTAGGCAATAGGGAATTTTACCTAGCAAAATTAATGGTAGTTCTGGAAATCGGCGTACTTTATGTTTCTTGGGTCGCTGAATCCGAAATAGTAACTTCCCAAAAAAATTTACCCCGGCAACTCCCCCAAATTTTGGTAACCCCCCCCCCCCCCCAAAAAAAAGGTTTTTATTAAAAAAATCAATTTTTTATTGTTTTAGGGAAAAAGTAGCTAGAAATTCAGAAAGTAGACAAAATTTGCAACAAATTAGATGTATGACATTATGACATAGGATGAAGGGACACATCTCGGAACATTCCCCGCGCGATTTTTTCGAAAACCAAATTTTTTCAAAAAATCAATTTTTTGGGTGGTTGCCGTGTGAAATTTTGGTGGGAAGTTACAAATTCGGATTCAGCGACCCAAAAAACATAAAGTGAGTCGAAATCCAGATCTAGTATTAATTTTGCCAGATAAAATCCCCTATTGCCTGGACTTCATTACTTAGTGCACGTAGCGCCGCAGTGCATGTTTAGAGGCAGCCCTCCCCGTCCCCGTTCATCCTACGTCATAATGTCATCTATCCTATTGTTGCAAATTTTGTCTAGTTTCTGAATTTCGTAATGCTTTTCCCCTAAAACAATAAGAAATTTAAGTTAAAAAACTATTTTTTGGGGGGGAGGGGGTTCGGGGGGTAAAATTTTGGGGGGAAGTTAAAAATTCGGATTCAGCGACCAAAAAACTTAAAGTAAACCTTATAGAGAAAGTTCGGAGGGGAGATGGGAGGGCGAATGTAAACGTGTGTGTGGTTAAGTGGAATTGCGCAACTTAGTTCACGCAGCACCGCGCGCATGTTCCGAGGCAGATCCCCCCTTCCCCTTCATCCTAAGTCATAATGTCATATATCTAATTTGTTGCAAATTTTGTCTACTGTCTGAATTTATAGATACTTTTTCCCTAAAGCAATAAAAAAATTGATTTTTTTAATAAAAACCTTTTTTGGGGGGCTTTTTACCAAAATTTGGGGAGGTTGCCGGGGGAAATTTTGGTGGGGAGTTAAAAATTCGGGTTCAGCGACCCAAAAAACATATAGTAAGCCTTTTGCCAGAACTACCATGAATTTTGCTAGGTAGAGCCCCTATACGGTCTCGATTGCCTGGGCTATATGTCTCCCTTTCCAAATTATTTGCACTGTCGATGTCCAAGGTGAGATATTGCAAGTTCACCACAAAAAGCACTAATTTGAAGATGAATGTCTTGCCAATTTAAGTGTTTAATAAACAAATTTTTCTATTTACTTACGCTTTTCATTTAATGTGAATTTACTGAAAGTCTTAGATGACTCAAAGGCTGTCGAGCGTTAAATAAATGTTGTATATAGTTAGAAATTTATTTTTCTTTTCGGTTCTTTAAGAGAGGTACTCCTGTCAAATGAAGGAAGAAATCAAGATTTGTTGTAACATGTCAATATATATAAAAACTGTCACATTATCCATTATATATCATAAAAATTTCAGTGACAGTAATAATGACTGTACTAAATTTTGTTAGAGGAATTTACCGAGATAGTTTTAAAAAGTAATGATCTTATTTCTAAGAAAAATAATTTTGAAAGTAAAATTTATCGTAAAATTCTTATAATCGCTCCAGATACGAAGGAAAAATAATGTGATGTATCTTGCAAATGGTTTTTATAGATTATCTGTAAAATAATATTACAGAATGTAAAAAAAAAAGAAAAGAAAAGTGTGAATAGATCTAGCAAAAAATTTTAGGAAAATAAAACATAGCCTTTTCCGAGTTACCCACGATCCCAAAAAAGTTTCTTTATCTTTAACCTCTCCAGTTCCGAAGCTAAAATAATAACACAAATGCTTATTCATTGGTTTTTTCCAAACAAAATGTCATCATAAATGACAGGAAAAAATATCTTTTCTGAAATGGATCCTTTAGGCGCTTAGTAATTTAGGTTCAAAAATAGGGATCTAAAACTACAAACACCCTTAAAACATCAATTTAACCCTTTGCACTCGAAGTTTTTTTTCATTCGTATTACCAGGAACTCGAAGCGATTTTAGTTATATCTTATTAGTTTTTTAATTCTTTATGAATACAAATGTTATGATATATAACAACAACAAAAATATATATATATATAAAATTATTACATTTTGTAATCGTACAAAGTGTGATACCTCTCGAAGCAATTGCCAATATGTAATCTTGGCTTTTCTAGACATGTATCACAAAATAATTTGCATTGTCTCCGTAACGGAGCCCTCGAGTTTGAAGACAAATTTTAAATGGCTCCGCTCCGGAGCCCTCGAGTGCAAAGGGTTAATAACCATTAACCTAAATTAACGCAATCACAAATTTAAGAGCTTTACACAAGTAAATAATCTACAAATCCTCAAAAATTTTTATCGAAAATGCTTTAAGTTAAAAACTTATGAAAATTTCTCGCATTCTTGGTCATACTGTCTTTTGGGCATTTTTAGGCATTTTGCAAACTCAGATGAAAATAACATTTATTTTATGTGGAAATCAGCTTAGATGCTGCCATTTATTCGTTTGCTTTGAACGCAAGAAACATTCAGCTATTAAGAAGTGATGTGAAATTGTAAAAAAATCGGACATTTTCGTCTTTATAACGAAAGGAACAGCGGTCCTCGTTCGGGGACCCAGGGACCGAAGAGGATAGAAACCTCAGAAACTTTTGATATGTAATAAAGAATTTCTGAAACATTTTTTTTCTTTCCGTAATTTTGAAAACGTTCCCGAATATTTTAAAAAATGTATTAATCAGTTTTCTCAATCCAGTAACAACACGAAATATCGATTTTTCGAAATGTTCTAAAATCTTAAGTTACAGTGTCTTAGAAATATATTTACAGTGTAGAAATTTCGTATATCGCTATTGTTTTAGAATGCATCTAAAACATTACATTTTCTCAAGCAGCGCTGCGATCGAATTTATGGCTTGAAAGTCCAAACACTAAGCGCTAGTTACAGCGTCTAGAAAAATGTAGTGCGGGACGCATTTAAAATATTAGGTTATTAAGTGATAATAAATAGTCATTAAGTGATAGTAAATAAAATTATTGTTCAAATTTTTCTGGTGTGAATTCAGAATTTCTAAATAAAAAAAACCGCTTTCAAACCAGACATTTCCTACTTAATGACCTAATATATTCCTGAATTTTGGTTTATTCCTAGTGTATCGGGTATTACAACATAAATCGTCTTAATACTGTTTTTCGCAAAATGTATCTTTCAAAAATAAGTTTCCCGTAGTTTAAACTGCATCATAACTATCTAAAAACCCACTGGATTTCTATTCATTCAACGCAATAGACTCGACCATAGCGCCCTCTGGTGAAAATGTAATTTTTTTTTATATAGTGTCGCTTGTTGGTTTCCACGCTATATAATTAGAGTTCAGCTGTGTGTCAGAATTTATGCATGCAAAAGTAACAAAATTATTAGCCTCCGGAACGGTATGCTATTTCTTTGTCCCAGCTTATTTTGTCTCCAAAAAATAACGTTACCTTGCAGACGCTAGCAATAAACAAAGCAGATGTATTATTGTACAATTAAATGCTCTATAGCAATTTTTTTAATTTCTAAGCATCGCACATTTTCAATGTTTATACCGTCGTATTGGAAAAAAAAAAGTACTTTTAAATGCAATTTGTTTGAAAACTGTATCTCCATTTATTTTTGAAATATTAATTTTTTTGTAGTTTTTAGCACCATTTGTTTAATTTTGGCAACTCAAGTACTCCTTTTATATAGAAAGTAAAGAGAAAATAGTTGAAAAATAGGAATTATATCTTTTTGTTAACATTTTCTCATAACAACCGAAAGAAAATTTAATTAAAATTTTGAAAAAAATATAAACGAATAATTTCTACGAATAATAAAACATGGAGTTATTATAAAATATATTTAATTTTAAATATCTGTAGACCCTTTCAGTGTGACGTCAGTCATGACATTTTGGTTGGAAACTGACTCCAAACAAACGGTTGCTATGCGTCATTTAAAAAAATATATATAAATCGTGGAAAATGTTACCAGTACATATCAAGTATTAAAACACTTAGATGTGAGATATAGATATAAGATATAGCTGCAACCGCCAAACAAAATAGAAAATACAACATAGAAACCGTTTGTTTGGAGTCTGTTTCCAACCGAAACGTCATGACTGACGTCACGATTGAAATCGTCTATATTAATGTTACAAACAAATGAATGCCTATGAATCATTAGATAGCCGTTTTTTTTTGTCCAGTTTCTTTAATGACGGCATCTTTTTGCTGCATTTGTGTATTATTTTGAGATAGTGACATCCTATGCATGCTTTACTGTAGATGTTTAAGAGTGGATCGTAAATGTGTAATTCTTAAGTGGATGCGAATGACGTCATTTTACATAAAATAAAAGTTTGTGCTTTAAGTCTTAAAATTGAAATATGTTTTGTACTATTTATATATACATATATTTTTTTTCATCGGGGACGACACTAAATTCTGGAAAAGCAGAATTCCTGTTTTCTAGTGTTTTTCTTTCGCTGTTAACTGTTGAACATTAAAAATATTTACATGAGATGTGATAGCATTCCTAAATCTGATATTTCGTATTGATACCAGATTGAAAAATATTTACAATGCAAAAAATACCCGGAAACGTTTCCGTAAATTTCGGACAAAAAAAATAATTTTTTGTTTTTATTTTGTTTCAAAAATACTTTTTTAACCCTTTATGCCTCAAATTCTGAATAAGAAATTGTTCCAACTCAATAATTATCTCCCTTAATGTCTGAAGATATATTAGCAAATTTATATTATAAGAACTACAAAAATGAATTTGTTTTAGCGAATTTATTCAAAAGCATTTTACATTTCCAATCCAAGAATATTTACGCGAGTTAAGAGCACGGCCAGACAGACAGGCAAACAAATCAAGTTTATAGACACTTTTCAACTATTTTGGAAAGTGTTGAAAATATTCGTTAGTCGAATCTATAGTCATTAGCCGTTTATTAAAAACGTCAGGGATATCTCCGTGAACCAAAATATTTATTCGTTAAACCTTTTTTATTATACTCGTTAGCCACAATATTACTGCATTGGGATGTAGTAGCCAAACAGATAATATTTTTAAACCTTTTTAATCAATGATTTTCTATTTAAGTTCAAACTTCTTGAGTTATTTTTTAGTTCAGTTAGAAATTTTAAGTTCAAACTAAATTCTTTGAAGATTAAGGTCCACTAATCTTCAAATATATTTTACCTATTGTTAGAAAAACAGAAAATAATTATATCTTCCTATCATCAGAAGAGTAACTCTTCTCACCTGAGGAAAGAAATGGAGATCTATCGAAACATGTCGAAACAATCATAAAATTTATCACGTTGTTCATTTAAAATATGAAATATTAGGTAATAAATTTCTTTGGCAATAATAATGACTATAATAAATTATCTTGAACAAGATATATGCTGCTATACTTAAAAAATAATGAACTTAAACTGCAAAGAAAAAAAAATGTTGAAAATGAAATTATTTGTAGAAAACAGTACAGCAGGGAAAGAAAATACATCAAGATAGAAAAATCATGCGTGAAATATAGTTTATGTAATACTTCTCAAAGCATTCATAATAGTGTAACAAATCTTAACCGTTTAATAATGTAAAGCATGATGCCCGTGTGCACAATTTTGGAAGATGCATAACAAATTTGAAAATCCTATTTCAACAATTAACGTCTACAGTTGGAAAACTATCTGAATTCTTTTGGGCGTCCCTGTATCTAAATTATAGATTTATATATATACTATACAAAATTTTAAAAATTTAGTCCAGTTAGAAAACGCATAACGCTGTTAAGTATCCGCCTTCACCAGTTTTCGACAATAAGCGGAAATGAATTCGATTTCTTTTTTGCATCCCTATATATGATCTACAGAAGTTACAAACACCAGGTAGTGTGCAAAAAAACTGTTAAATTTAAAAATGCATACCAGAATTGGAAACGCATCTCCAGCAAATATTGCTTATAGGCAGTATTGTAAGAGAATTGTTTTGTGTGCTCCTGTAAATAAATTTTAAATGTTACCCATACCTTACTCTTTAGTAAGCAACTTGTAGTCCACTTTAGTGATCTCTATTAATTTAAATATGTTTGAGAGAGAATAACGTCGTCAAAATACGCTGCAGATGTTCTTTTCCCCCAAAGACCATAACGTAACGTAATTCTGTTGAGTGACCCTTTAAACGAATTATAAACGCTCCATACTTCTTTTTGGACAGAGATCCAACTATGGTAGACTAAAATAACATATATTAATTGCATGCCAATCCGAGTATATTTACGCGAGTTAGAGAACAGAGAGACAGACAAACCGAATTCATATACACATGTCAATTATGCTGGAAAGTGTTAAAAACTTTTGTTAGCGGACTATGTAGTCAGTATGCGATTCATGAATACCCTGAGGATTTCTGCGTCAACCAAAATATTCGTTCGTTACACATTCATTATTATACTCATTAGCCAAAATGTTACTGTATTTAGAGGTAGTTGCAAAACAGATAATTATTTAAAAGCTGATAAATCAATGATTTTCTGCTTTAACCCTTAAATGCCGGGTGTTGCTTTTCGACAACATACCCAATTTTGGCTCTAAAATACTATTAGAATAATATTGAAGCTGTAATACCTAATGTTGCCAATAAAATGCATTCTGAAAATATTATTAAATCGATTTTCAACATGTAGATGGCAACACCTGTGCTGTTTAAGAATAAAGATAGATTTATTTTTTCAATTGTTGCTACTTGTTCTTTTTGTTTTGTTTGGAAGCTTGCGAAATACCCTATTTTGTTGTGCAGTGAGCAAGTAAAATTTATTTCTTTTTATAGTTCCTAAAACTCTTGTGCGTTTAATATTATAGAATTTTATCAAGGAAAATTATTTTTTCAATTAAAGACCAGTAATGCCGATTACTAACAAACTGTTTTTTAGCGGTAAACCATACTTAAAACAAAATATGATTTTTTAAAGTATTTTTCCCATGATTTATTTAAAAAATGACAGCCGAAAAACATTATTACAATGATTTTTGAAAAATCAGGTATTTAAGGGTTAAAACTTAATTCAAAGTAACTTCTTTGAAGTGTTGCAGATAAGATAGTTCAAAAGTAATAATGAAATTCTTAATCTTTGTTATGTTAACGGGTAAGCTTTTACTTTAAGTGAAACATACTGGAAATCTTAAATACCGAAAGGTCAAGATCCATTCAACTTCAAATATATTTTACCTATTGTTAGAAAAGCAGTTATCTTTTCGTATCCTCCCAAGAGGAATCTTTGTCACCTAAGGGGAAATATCGAGATTTATCAAAACATGTCAAAATAATATATAAAATTTATCACATTACCATTTAAAATATAAAATGTTAGGTAATAAATTTCATTGAGAATAATAATGACTATAATAAATTATCTTGAATAAGAAATATGCTGTGATACGTTAACAAATAATGAGCTTGAATTGTGGAGAAAAAATGCTGAAAATGAACTTATTTGCTGAAAATAACAAAGCTGGGAAAGAAAATACAACATGAAACGAAAATCATACATCAAGTATGGATTATAAAACACTACTCAATTTTGAAAATGCCTAATACATTTGAAAAAAGTCCTTCCGGCCAGTGCCGGGAGGAAGAGGTAGCTTTCATATTCCTTATTTTAAAATAAAAAAGTCCTTCCGGCCAGTGCCGGGAGGAAGAGGTAGCTTTCATAATCCTTATTTAAAGAAAGCCAAATTATATCATTCAAACACACGAAGCTCAATTTAGTGGAAACCGAATATAGGAGATTCAATACTAATTTTTATCAATATAATGAATGAGAATTTCGCGAAATTAGTCAGCTTTATCCAAGCTGCTTTTCTTTAAAGTAACATATATTTCGCTGCCAAATTCGGAAATTTCTTAAAGTGCCTGTCATTTTAAGACAACATAGTGGATGAGGCTAAGCAGTGAACTTGGTCGAGACCTTAGTAATTGCTGTGCACATGCTCACTCACATCGGAATCGGTTAATATATAGGAGTGCTGTCGCATGCAAAAAATCAGATTTTTCAAAATGTCACCCACAATAGAAATTGAAACTGCTATATCTGAGCCATTTTTTAAGGTAAAGACAAACAAAAAATGCTCCTGAATCCTTATATCAAGGTCAAATACTTAAGAAAGAAACCTTTTTCAATTTCTAATTTTTTTGCGCCTCACTTTAAATATATATATATATTTTAATTTAATGGTCACCATTTTGAAACAAGATGGCTGATGAATCTGGCCAGCGAACTTGGTCGAGGTGTTGATGTATACTATCCACATGCCTTCTTACATCGAAATAGGCGAATACGTGTGTTATCGCGTGACAAATACAAGATCGTTTCAAAATGTTAGCCATGCTAGAAATTCAAAGTGCTATAAATCAACCATTTTTTAAGATATAAACAAAAGAACAAATTTTCAGAAACAAAAACTGCTCCGGAATCTTTGTATCAAGGCCAAACACATAAAAAAATCTTTTTCATTTTCCAATTGTTTAATACCTCATTTTGAATTTTGAATTTAATTTTTTTTAAATGGCAACCCTTTTGAAACAAGATGGCGAATGAAGCTGGCCAACGAACTCGGTCGAGACATTGGTATGTACTATGTACAGACCAAGTTACATCCAAATAGGTTCATAATTACGCCTGTTATTGCGTGACAAAAGTCAGGTTGTTTTAAAATGTCAGCCACAAGAGAAATTCAAAATGCTATTACTCAGCCATTTTTTTAGATATAGACGAAAGAAAAACTGTTCCGGAATCTTTGTATTAAGGTCAAACACATACAAAAAAAAAATCTTTTTCACTTTCCAAATTTTTGGTATCTCATTTAAATTTTTTTATTTTTTAATTTTTTTAAATGGCCGCCATTTTGAAACAAAATGGCGGATGAAGCCGGCCAACGAACTCGGTCGAGATATTTGTATGTACTATGTACACACCAAGGTACATCCAAGTCGGTTCATAAATACGCCTGTTATTACGTGAGAAAAATCAGGACGTTTCAAAATGTCAGCCACGCTAGAAATTCAAAATGCTATAACTCAGCCATTTCTTAAGATATAGACGAAACAAAAACTGCTCCCGAATCTTTTTATCAAGGTCAAACACATAAGAAGAAAATATTTTTTCAATTTTTAATTTTTTTGCTACCACATTTCAAATTTAAATTTTTCTTAGAAATTTAAATGGCCACCATTTTTAAACAAGATGGCGGATGAAGCTGACCAACGAACCCGGTCGAGACATTGGTATGTACTATGTATAAACGAAGTTACATCCCAATCAGTTCATAAATACGCCTTTTATCGCGTGACAAAATTCAGGACGTTTCAAAATGTCAGCCACGCTAGAAATTCAAAATGCTATAACTCAGCCATTTTTTAAGATATAGACGAAACAAAAACTGCTCCGAAATCTTTGTATAAAGGTCAAATACATAAGAAAAAATATTTTTCCATTTTCAATTTTTTGGTACCACATTTCAAATTTTAAATTAAAAAAAAATTTAAATGGCCGCCATTTTGAAACAAAATGGCGGATGAAGCTGGCCAACGAACTCGGTCGAGAGATTGGTATGTACTATGTACACACTGAATTACATCCAAATCGGTTCATAAATACGCCTTTTATCGCGTGACAAAATTCAGGACGTTTCAAAATGTCAGCCACGCTAGAAATTCAAAATTCTATAACTCAGCCATTTTTTAAGGTATAGACGAAACAAAAACTGCTCCGAAATCTTTGTATAAAGGTCAAATACATAAGAAAAAATATTTTTCCATTTTCAATTTTTTGGTACCACATTTCAAATTTTAAATTAAAAAAAAAAATTTAAATGGCCGCCATTTTGAAACAAAATGGCGGATGAAGCTGGCCAACGAACTCGGTCGAGAGATCGGTATGTACTATGTACACACTGAATTACATCCAAATCGGTTCATAAATACGCCTTTTATCGCGTGACAAAATTCAGGACGTTTCAAAATGTCAGCCACGCTAGAAATTCAAAATGCTATAACTCAGCCATTTTTTAAGATATAGACGAAACAAAAACTGCTCCGGAATCTTTGTATAAAGGTCAAATACATAAGTAAAAAATATTTTTCCATTTTTAATTTTTTGGTACCACATTTCAAGTTTTAAAATTTTTTAAAAATTTTAAATGGCCGCCATTTTGAAACAAAACGGCGGATGAAGCTGGCCAACGAACTCGGTCGAGACATTGGTATGTACTATGTACACACCGAATTACATCGAAATCGGTTCATAATTACGGGAGTTACAGTGTGACATAGGTCAGATATATATATATATATATATATATATATATATATCAATTTTGAACGGAGGGTGGTTTCGGGGTCTGGGGGTCATGATCGATGAAAATATACCAAAATTTTTTGAAATCGCTTTCCTCCGAACGGCTGCAATAGGTAGCTTTTTTGTAAAGAAAGCTACCTAAAAGCCAACTTATATCATTCAAACACACGAAGCTCAATTTAGTGGAAACCGAATATAGGAGATTCAATACTAATTTTTATCAATATAATGAATGAGAATTTCGCGAAATTAGTCAGCTTTATCCAAGGTGCTTTTCTTTAAAGTAACTTATATTTGGCTGCCAAATTCGGCGATTTCTTAAAGTGCCTGCCATTTTAAGACAACATGGTGGATGAGGCTAACCAGTGAACTTGGTCGAGACCTTAGTAATTGCTGTGCACATGCTCACTCACATCGGAATCGGTTGATATATACGAGTGCTGTCGCATGGAAAAAATCAGATTTTTCAAAATGTCACCCACAATAGAAATTGAAACTGCTATATCTGAGCCATTTTTTAAGGTAAAGGCAAACAAAAAAAAATGCTCCTGAATCCTTATATCAAGGTCAAATACTTAAGAAAGAAACCTTTTTCAATTTCTAATTTTTTTGCACCTCACTTTAAATATATATATATATATATACAGTCGGCTCTCGTTAATTCGAACTCGTCGGGACCACAAGAAATGTTCGAATTATCCAGAGTTCGAATTATGGAAAGTATGAGAGAAAACATGTTTAAAGGGGTACTATTACAAAGGAATTAATGTTATAGTATTTTTTTTTTAATTTCGGATGTTATCGTTAGAATGACTTAATATTAAATTAAAAGATATAAATACATAAAATAATTAATAATATTAAAATAATATAAATAAAACATAAAAATTAATAATACACTATAGAACAACGGCATTTAAAATTACATTTTAATTGTACTATAATTTTCTTACCTGAAATTAGATGAACATTTAAGAAATTATTTACACTTATTTATCATCTCTATGAAAAAAAATATCAATTGTTGTTTGCTTAGTCCTATTCATTTTTGACTTTTTAGTCAGTTTTTCTATTTGTAACAAACAGTTAAGTTATTTGTCTGATGACGGCTGCATCAGGATAAATGTACTCAAACACTCAATTGATTGTGCAATTGACTTTTCTGTGGGTAAGGAAAGCACTTAGGACATAGTAGCAGAATCACCAGAATCCGATTCCATCTCCTCATTGCATTTTTCGTAAATTGTTTCAACAATTTCTTCCACAGTTAAGGGTCCAGATACTTCTAAACTATTGTCGGCTGCTACATACTCTGCGAACGTAATATCGCATTGGAACTTTTCAGAAAAATGTGGAAATTCTATTTCTTCAAAAGGTCTGTCGTTTTCGTCATTTGCATTATAACCACTCTTTTTAGATGGATGGATAAATCCTGCATGTCGAAAGCATTTTTCTATTGTTTCAGGCTGTACGGCGTCCCACGCCGCATATAAATCGTTGATGGCCGTGAGTAATGTTATGTCGTAGCTTTCTTTAAGGTCAATCGAAAATAAAATTTGTTCTAGAACCCTTTTACGGTAATGAGTTTTTAAATTTTGAATTATTCCTTGGTCCATCGGTTGCAGTTGTGCTGTATTATTAGGGGGTAAATATTCAATCTTTATAGAGCTCAGTGTTGGTAGTTTACAATGACTCTGCACATTATCTAGCAGCAATAGAATTTTTGTGTTTTCACGAGAAAATTTTTTATCCAGTTCTTTTAACCAACAGATGCAGATCTCACGCGTCATCCAGGCTTTGGCATTTACCACATAATCAACAGGCAGTGTTTTAACTCCTTTGAAGCAACGTGGATTAGTTGATTTACCAATAACTAACAATTTTAACTTCTCACTTCCATCCATATTGGCACCTACCATCACAGTTATACTGTCTTTTCTAAGTTTATCACTTGTGCACGTTTCACCTTTAAATGTTAAAGTCTTATTAGGAAGAAGTTTATAAAACAACCCTGTTTCATGGGCATTAAACATGTCTTTCATTGCATAAGTAGAAATAAGTTCGGGTAGCTTTTCGCAGAATTCATTGCAAGCAGCGAGGTCTACAGCACCACTTTCACCACACACAGTTTTGTGTACGATGTTATTTCGCTGCTTAAAACGTATCAGCCATCCTTCGCTGCAATTGAAATTTTTAATACTCATGAGTAGTGCAAGTTCTTTCGCTTTAGCTGCCAATATAGGTCCACTCAAAGGTACATTTCTTGCCAATGCATCTTTTGTCCATAACAGTAAAGCTTCCTCTAAATCCTCATGGGCTGCTGTTCTCATACGTTTTCGTCCTTTAGCAAATCTTTCCTTTTCCCATGATTTTAGGATGAATTCTTTATTTTTCAAGTAAGTAGACAGCGTATTCTTTTTTATTACACATTCTGCAGCAATTTCTGTCTTAGATTGGCCACATCCTACCTTTTTAATAATTTCCACTTTAGTTTCTAGAGTTAACGATTTATAACTTCCACGTGGAGCCATATTTTAAAGAAACAAGATCTTTTACTTTCTCAAAAAACAATTTAGCAGTAAGTAAACCATTGACTGAAAAATTCGATCCCCAGAGTGAAAGTAGAATTTAGTGATAAAACAGGTTTCCCCTATCTTTAACAGATGTCCACTCAGTGAATTTCTTGGAATGTCACTGGGTCAAATGCTACAGAAGGGATTAGGAAAAGCACAATGGAAGAAAGGGCGAATGTGTCAATGATGGACAGACAGGGCGCACTAAGAAAGCATGGAATTATTATACAAGCTCAGAACAATTCTGACAAAAATGAAAGAAAGAAAGTTATTTCAAGGATCTGAAGCCCGTGAGAAAGTAAGGAAAAATGAAAAAATGGAATTCTCGTTAGTTCGAATTAAACGAAGTCAAGAAAAAATGAGTTCGAATAAATGAAAAGTTTTAACGTTATTCTGCCATTGAAAATTTCGGGACTTCATGTTTAGTTCGAATTAAGCGAAGATTCGATTTATCCGATTTCGAATTAACGAGAGCCGACTGTATTTTTTTTTAATTTAATGGCCGCTATTTTGAAACAAGATGGCTGATGAATCTGGCCAGCGAACTTGGTCGAGGTTTTGATGTATACTATCCACATGCCTTCTTACAGGGATGACAGGGATGACCGCCCCGGGAACCCAGCTTTCGCTTTAGAGTATAAGGGCAATCCCGGGGGGAGACATGCCTTCTTACATCGAAATAGGCGAATACGTGTGTTATCGCGTTTCAACATTGCTGGGTGGGGCTAGTTGAGCTCAAACCAATTGGTAGGCCTCCCCGCCTGGCTGAATCTGAATCTGAATCTGTTATCGCGTGGCAAATACAAGATCGTTTCAAAATGTTAGCCATGCTAGAAATTCAAAGCGCTATAATTCAAACATTTTTTAAGATATAAACAAAAGAACAAATTTTCAGAAACAAAAACTGCTCCAGAATCTTTGTATAAAGGCCAAACACATAAAAAAATCTTTTTCATTTTCCAATTTTTTAATACCTTAAATTAAATTTTTTTAAATGGCAACCCTTTTGAAACAAGATGGCGAATGAAGCTGGCCAACGAACTCGGTCGAGACATTAGTATGTACTATGTACAGACCAAGTTACATCCAAATCGGTTCATAAATACGCCTGTTATCGCGTGACAAAAATCAGGTCGTTTTAAAATATCAGCCACAATAGAAATTCAAAATGCTATTACTCAGCCATTTTTTTAGATATAGACGAAACAAAAACTGTTCCGGAATCTTTGTATTAAGGTCAAGCACATACGAAAAAAATCTTATTCATTTTCCAATTTTTTGGTATCTCATTTTAATTTTTTTTAAATTTTTTTTAAATGGCCGCCTTTTTGAAACAAAATGGCGGATGAAGCTGGCCAACGAACTCGGTCGAGATATTTGTATGTACTATGTACACACCAAGGTACATCCAAATCGGTTCATAAATACGCCTTTTATCGCGTGACAAAATTCAGGACGTTTCAAATTGCCAGCTACGCTAGAAATTCAAAATGCTATAACTCAGCCATTTTTTAAGATATAGACGAAACAAAAACTGCTCCGGAATCATTGTATAAAGGTCAAATACATAAAAAAAAAATATTTTTCCATTTTTAATTTTTTGGTACCACATTTGAAATTTTAAATTTTTTTTTAAATTTTAAATGGCCGCCATTTTGAAACAAAACGGCGGATGAAGCTGGAACGAACTCGGTCGAGATATTGGTATGTACTATGTACACACCGAATTACATCAAAATCGGTTCATAATTACGAGAGTTAGAGTGTGACATGGGTCATATATATATATATATATTACATCATTTCAAAATGCTTAAACACCATAACTCCAAAAGGAAGGTGTATATCTGCAGAAATTTTTTAACTATAAAATACATAAAAGAACAAGAAAGACAGGTGAAAAAACAAAAACAGTCTGTTCTTCATCAGTGGGAGGACAGACAAAAAACTAACTCCACCCCCACTTTTAAAATTTGCAGGTTTCTGAACACACGCCCACCCTGCATTCAATATTGAAAAACTATTGTCATTTTATTAACCAAATTCCATAAAAACTAAAATAACTCAAATTAATACTAACAAACATAATGTTAGCAATATAAAAATTAGCATACAAAAACAAAAATAGCTTTAATAAAAAGTTTTTTAGAGAAATACTTAAAAAAATTGCCATTAAAATAAAAACAAAAGAAATTAACTTAACATGCATGAATGCAGAATAAACGTGCGCCCCCCCCCCCCCAAACCCGCAAAATAAAATTTCTCAAAACATGAAAAACAGTAATACCTGTATAATGTTTCTCACCCGTCAACAATAAACAAATAATTTTTCTTCCAAAGCCATTGTCAAATATCAGAGTTCCAGGTCTGCAACTTTCTTTCGTTTCAACTTTCTTTCGTTTTCTTCAGTTGCAGACCTGGAACTCTGATATTTGACAATGGCTTTGGAAGAAAAGTATTTTTTATATTACTTACCTATTTTTTTATTTACTTGTATGGATGACTTTTAAGTTGTGCTTAATTGTTATTTCGTACCTATAAACACTGTTTTGATGAGGCCTATAGATGTCTATGATGGTTAGAGTTGCAGAAAAGCTAGAGATCCTACCTACACAACTTCCAGATTGTGTCATATTTAAACGGTGCTTCTGACTGTAAAATAGTCAATGAAACATCGTCTTCATTTTGAAAGACCTATCCAATGATAGACCACTCAATAGGGCGCGTAAAAATATTTTTTCGTCTTTACCGCCATTTTGCATTTTACGGCCGCCATTTTGAATTTATAAAAACAAAACTTACCCTATAACCCTCGGACGGTTAAGACGAATAGATAGAGACCTCATTCATTAAAAGCCGTCAAGCCATTAGGATGTTTCGAGTGTATAAAGAAATCCACATACCCAGATACGCGTGAAACACATAACCCTTCTTGGCAGTCGGGTAAAAATAACAAATAAAATGATGCTATTTAGAATGGATTTTTATAAGGTTGGACAAAGAGTACTATTTATTGCTTAAAATAGCATTCATTTCAATCATTTGGAGAAATATTTCTCCATTTAGTTCAAGGGGAAAAATTTTGCTTTCGCAGACAATTTTTATGAGGGTTAGAATGTAGATATCCAATAATACCTTGGTGAATGAAGATGATTCATTTCAGAATTATGTTCATAGTCGAAATCTTACTTAACCGAAACGTTATATCTTGTCCAATTAAAACACAACATAGAAATGTTAGCTCTCGAATTCAATGAAAAATTCGTTAACCGAATTTGTAACTGTTGTCGAGTCATGAAAACACGATAGAAAATCTTCATCAGCCGAAACATTTATTAGCAGAAGTACTCGTTAGTCAAAATATCCCTGTGTATTGAAATGGCAGCCAAGCAGATGATATTTAATCATTTAACAGTTTTGCGCCGCTCGGGCAAGACGAATTACCTTGCTCCGCCACTAAAAGCTTTCTTATACCACTAATTTTTAACTGTAATCTTTAGTTTAGTATATGGCAGAAATTTTCGACTTTATAAGGTAATCCTGTCTAAGTATTTGACACCGGAATTAATATACTTTCTTTAGGAAAATAATGTATTTTTAAATATTTTCTCAAGTTATTTCAGCTTACTTCTGTCACTTTTCGACGCTCGGAATTTGATTCGCTGCACTGCTGCAACCCCATTGGCTGTTGATGTTGCACGTCGAATCCAACAGTGACTTTTCACCATGAGAGGGTTCCTATTCATATATTTTTATAATTGTATGACCCTAAGGGGTGCCTTTTTTTGTTTATGAAGTCTTCTTGGGCTTGCTCTTCTGCCACTTGGTTTGGACATCTAGGTATGAGCTTTGTCTATGTATGAACTTTTTACACGTCATTGCTATTATTGGAGGTAAATGATTTTGTCTAAGGAACTCTTTAATTTATCTCGTTCAAATCAATTCAAGTTTCAATTTCAATTCCACCGAGCGGGAAGGAGAGCCGCGATCTTTCAATCTTATCTTGTAAATTTTCCGCCAATTTGATTCCCTCCCTTCTGCAACCCCATTGGCTGCTGAAGTTGACGACCGCCAAATCCTTGCATATTTTTCTCAAATTTTGATTTTCAATCAGTACTTTTGATATTTTTAGATGTTTTTAATAGTTTTTTAAAGGTTATTATTGTTGAGAATTTAATTTACACACATATATAGATAAAGATAGAAATGAATACGGCCTGGGAACCTTTGCTATTTCCTCTTACTTTACCCTCAGTTCGCTTGACAACCAACACAATATTTAGGAGTTTGCATGCAAATTCCACCAAAATGCTGAAAATCTACGCAACTAGATAAATCGACTGATCACCGTCGATAGAAGGGTAACAAGAGCAATATGCTCTTGTAGGCACTACAAAGAAACTGCATTGGTTCACTGGTTCAGGAATGTATTTTAGTATGGAAAAAGTGGTGTTTTTCCCTATCGTTAGTTTATAGTGTCAAAAGAAAAAAAAATGCAATTTAACAAATTACAACGACCATTTGGAAAATGATTTTTTCAAAGACTAAAATTTAAGACATAAAATATCGCACGGAGTTGATCATACATTACGTACGCCATGAATTACATTTTTCGGTACTGTAAATTTTTAAACTTCTACGGAGCTGGTCATACATTACGTACACCATGGATTAAACATTAATATTCCTGGACCAATTTTAAATGAAATTTCATTCTTAAACTTCCAAACATCTCACAATATTACCTTTTACGCCGTCGTATAGAGAAAAAAATGTACTTTAAAATGCAATTTGTTTGAAAGCTCTGTCTCAATTTGTTTCTGAGTTATTAATACTTTTTTGTAGTTTTTATTACTTTTTTGTTACAGTGGCAACAGAAGTATACATCTCTGTTGAAAGTAAAGGGAAAATACAGATTACTGTATAGACCAATCAAAAAACGAATAAAATGCAGATTCAACCAATAAAACGCTTCAGATATGTTTTTGATTTCCTACCCTGACAGAGGACAATAACTATTTTTCCAAATGGTTAAAAAAAATCTGTTATGACGCTAATGAGCCTTTAAATGAATGAATTTGTGCTTTATATTTCAAATTTCGAATAAATAATTTGAAGTGTTTCCCATAAAATAGTTAATAAGTAACAATGAAATTCTTAACCTTTGGTACATTAACGCAAAATATTTTTCTTTAAATTTTCGCAATGTATTAGAAGTTTTTGCAGGCATAAGATCAAAGGCCATTTATCTTCAAATGTATTTTATCTATTGGTTTGAAAGACGTTTATCTTTTCGTATCTGTCTAAGAGGAACTTTTGTTACCTGAAGGAAAAAATGGAGATTTATTGAATCTTAAAATAGTAGTAAATGTTAAAATATTTATCACAATTCACAATACCATTAGATAACTATTATATGTTAAATTTTTTTGACAATAATAATTATTCTAATTAATGATGTTAAATACTGAATTAACTGTAAAAAATGGCACAATTTCGAAAAATTCTTAAAAAAAAATTTTTGGGAATACTTAAACTCTTTTTATTTCATATCGTCACTATTAAAATATTTTTTGCACATTTACTTAGAGATTTACTTGATTTATTTACTTGATTTAATCATAATCAAGACTATTCTGTTTAACGAAAACAGAACATCTAATAAACATACTCGCACGCATATATTAAGACATAAAACAAAATTTTGATACTAAATACTCAATTATACCATATAGTTTTTGTATATAGCTCTCAACGTTTATTTATTTATTTGTACCACTAAAATATAAAAGGAAAATTTTTATTTGTATAATCTTGGATTTCGCAGAAAAATATATAAAAATTTACTAATAAATTTAAGAAGTAAGCAAACATGTAAAAGTGCGCAAATATACTTGTATATATCTGTGGCTATTTTTGATTAATATATTCTTACCTCGTAATGTTTGGTATTGCCATCTATTATCTTATTTAGGTAGCGTATAATGTAATTCTTAAATTTTGCTACTTCAAGGCAAAAGAGTTTTCTTTTATCTGAATATATCGAAGCTTCAGATAACAGAACATCAAAAGCTATCAATCTTCAAATATCTTTTCTGCATTGTAAGAAATACATTTATCTTTTTCGAATCTTTCCAAAAGAACAAATGCTTCTATAAAGAATAAAAAAAGAAATCGGAATCTAGTGTAACCTACCAAACTAGTATGTAAAAGTTATCACAACATCTATTAAGTATCCACTAGGTAATAAATTTCTTTAACAATAATAATGACTTTACTCAATTTTCTCAAACAGAAAATATATTGCGTTAGTTTCAGACGTAACAAACTTATTATCATGGAAAAAGTAGACATTGGAAAATGAAAACATTGGCAAAAAGAGTGGTACAGGGGTACAAGAAAATGACAAAAAGTATACAAGTAAAAATAGATTTTTTTTAACCCTTTGCGGTTGTATTATATTTATACATAGGTGCCATGCTGGTCGAAATTAATTTTCGTTGAACGAACAGTAATATACATGTTCAGTCCAAAATCATGGGACAAATTTTGAGGAGTGGTAGAGCTCACTTATAACAAACAATTATTGTATAGGAATATATGACCGGAAATGTCGAGTTGAGGTACAAACACCAGGTGGTCATTTTGGCGCTTTTTTTTTATTTAAAAATTTCTATACTATTTTTTTCTTTATTTGAGACAGATATTTCATGATTACATACAAAAAAAATATTCTTCTTTGAAAATTTGCGGTATGAAATCGAAATTTTTGAATTAAAAAAACACAAAAAACACAAAAAACCACAATTACAATAATTAAAAAAACACAAAACTGGCAAATCTGTCAAGTACAGGAGATACATGAAAATAAATAGAAATGGAGCTCTTTTTTTAATTAAAAAATTTTGATTTCATACAACAAATTTTCAAAGAAGAATTTTTTCTTTGTTTAATCATGGAATGTTTGTCTTAAATAAAGAAAAGAATAGTATAAGAATTTTCTGTTATGAATGAGAACTTTTGAAATAAAGAAAAAGCTCCAAATTGCCCCCTGGTGATTGTACCTCAACACGTCACTTCCGGTCATATATTCCTATACAATAATTGCTTGCTATAGTGAGCTCTACCATCCCTCAAAGTTTGTCCCATGATTTTAGACTCACCCTGTATAATAGACAAGATTATGGAGGGAAAAGAAAATTTATTAATTCTATTTGAAATTTTAGATATATGTAACACAATAATATGTTTTAATTTTATGTAAAAGTTACATTTCATAGTTCTCCATCATGTGGTACCTTTCAAAGAAAAAAAACGTAGTACGTTCATTTTAGACCTAAACTGAAGGGATTAAATCAATTTCCAGTTTTCTCCTAATTAATTCTGCGTTCAACCCCCTGACCACGGGTATAAAACTTTAAACTTGAATGGTGACCTTAATGTTTAACAAAAATATTAAGTGTAGGTACTCATTTTACTCAGAATTTTCAGCTGTACAGCATCTGTATTGACAATGTTTTTTATAGTGCTAGCTGTTTTAATATATTGTTATGGTATGTAAAAAAACGTGTTTTTTGACTATAAATCTATACATATTTCCTAGCGCTCACCTAGTACGAGGGGGAAAACATAGCATATTCATTCTAGACCTAAACTGAAGGGATTAAAACAATTTCCAGATTTCCCCTAATTAATTCCGAATGCAACCCCCTAACCACTGGGCTTTAGGGCAGGACCTGTTATCTGAATAAAAGTCAGTGCTCGAAAGCTCTTTATTCATTCGAAAATTCTTGCATTTAGGTGTTCGACGAAAATAGCGCCGCAGGCTTTGAACTTATTTCTATGAAATTCCGTGTGGTACGGAAATAATTAAGTACAAAATGTCTGCAATACATCATTTGAGTGCTTATGATCGTGGACGAGCAGTTGGGCGGCTTGAAGCGGATAAAAGTATCACTACTGTAGCCGCAGTAATGAGAGTGTGAAAAACTGTCATCTCGCGATTAAAAAAGGCTGCTGAAGGTGGAAATGTTATGAGAAAGCTTTCCGATGGTCGTGGAAAGAACGCCATACTTCAAGAGAATAGATATGTATCCCTAATGTCAACAAGTAAAAATTAAATTTAAAAAAGTCAAAAAACCAGACTGCGTAAAAAGCGAATTTTTTCTCATCAATGTGACACTATTTTTTATACAGGGTTCGTACGGGTACCGTTATTTTCAAGGCAAAATATCAGTATTTCTTTATAGAAAAATAAACCTACTTTAAACTCGCGAAAATTTCGCCTTATTTAAGGAGAGATTTTCTATAAGAAAATACTAGTACCGAAGAATTTCTTAGTCTGGAAATTCAAGCATCCGTACGAACCCTGTTATATTACTTACTTATTTTTTTATTTACTTATATTGATGGCTTTTAAGTTGTGTTTAATTGTTAGTTCCTATCTATAAACACTGTTTTGATGAGACCTATAGATGTCTATGAAGATTAGAGTTGCAGTAAAACTAGAGATCCTACCTACACAACTTCCAGGTTGTGTAATATGTAAACGGAGCTTCTGACTGTAAAATAGTCAATGAAACATCGTCTTCATTATGAAAGACCTATTCAATGATAGGCCACTCAATAGGGTGCGTGAATTTTTTTTCGTCTCTACCGCCATTTTGCCTTTTACGGTCGCCATTTTGAATTTATAAAAAGAAAACCTAGCCTATAACCCTCGGACGGTTAAGACGAATCGATAGAGACCTCAATCATTAAAATCCATCCAGCCGTCGGGATGTTTCGAGGGTATAAAGAAATCCACATACCAGATACGCGTGAAACACATAACTCTTCTTGGCAGCCGGGTAAAAAGAAACAGAAACCTCACCCCTACTCAGATAGCTGCAGACCTTGCAACTACTAGTGGGACACGTTATCTGCCAGAACCATTTACAGGCAATTAAATCAGGCTGGATTTGTATGCACCGAAGCCTGTTCAATGCATCCCACTTAAAACACGCCATTGTCGAGAAATATTGAGTTGGTATAAAGAACATATTGATTGGGGCCCGTAACAGTGGTCCAATGATGTTCTCCGACGAATCCCGCTTCAGTGTGACAGGCGATTCTGACCAACAGTTAGTGTGGAGAGAGATAGGAACGCATCACGCACAACAGAATGTTCATGAACGTGATCGGTACGGCCAAAGCGTGATAATGTGGACAGGCATTATGCACAATGGCAGAACACCAGTTCAGATCTTTGAGCAAGGTACCGTTACATTGCAGCGGTATTACACATAGATTATTCTAGATAATATTCGTCTTTTTAGGGTTGCGGTAGGTTCAGGCTTTCTGTTTATGGACGACAATACGCGTCCACACAGGATTGCTGAAGTACCGGACACACTAGAAAGTGAAAATATTGAACATATGGAATGGCCTGCTTACCCTCCAGACTTAAATCCTATTGAGCAAGTGTGGTATGTTCTTGGTAGATGTGTTTCTCACGGAACTTACCCGCACCGAACCGTGCAAGAACTGAAAAACATATTGAGAGAGGAATGGGGCAATATCCGCCAAGGACTTTTCAATAGTATACTAAACAGTATGAATAACAGGTGCAAAATATACACTAGTGTCCGAGGAGGGCATAGACCTTACTGAAAGACTGAAAACTCTCATCCTTCCATCTGGAAAAAATTTCTTTTGTGACTCCGAAAATTTTCAAAGGAAACAGTTATTATTATTATTATTATTATTATTTTTGTTATGCTTCTTTCCCATGTGATGTGATCTGTACCATTTTGCATGATAAATACAACACGTCACCTCTATTACATATATACTTAGTTTCATTTCTTCAATCATTGCCTCTTTGCCAACCAATCTAGTTTTATAAATATTCAGATCTTGGTGCAACTTAATGCTGTTGAATTCTTATGCAAAAATGCATGAATACAAAATTTATTACGATTACATATAATAAATTCAGTCATACGGAAATAGTAGCGCTCTCTTTTAAAGAGGACGACATGACCAGCGTAACCTAGAAACCTTACCTATCATAGGATATCTTTGAATTACTTACATATGATAGGATTTAGTAGAATGATGAAAACTTTTATTCATATTTTTTTAAGTTTTGATTCGATTTTCCTAAAATTTGAAATGACCGGACAAAATTCTGCAGCGATTTTATATATTAAATTTCACACCATTCGGTTGGGTAGTTTTTGAGCTGTTATAGGCAGACAGACGGACGGACAAACCAGACGACGACTATAGGTGCTACGTGTTTGTATAATTACGAACGTACTTAAAAACCCCAACTAAGACAAACGAATTGTGCGACCTTCTTCTTCAGAGATCCGTTAATAATAAAAGAAACTTGAAATAGTTTGTTGCATTCTATTTCAAAACGTTAAACACGAGAATAGTATAAAAAAGTCTTTCATTCTCTGTAACCTTTCTATTTTTGGATGAAAACCTATAACATTAAAGTATTCTATCTACAAACACTATTGCTGTTTCGACAGTTAGGAAAAGTAATTCGATCACGAGGAAATGAAAAATATACTTTATTCCCCATTTTTATGGGTTTAAACTTATACGAGAATAACTTTGGAGAAATTTAAAACTTCCCTATGAATAAATAACCAAAATATACTATATGAGAGATAGGGAGTTCCAAGTCACAAAAGGACAAGACGGTTTTGGGTTTGAAAGTTTAGAAGTTCGTGATTTAACAGTTTGAAAATATGTTTTAAAGATTTATTTAATACTCTTAAGTATTGTTTTTTTTACTGTTGAAGAAACGTTGTAGATTGATTTCATTGATTTTTATAAAGGATGGCCTTAAATTAACTGGCGTGTTTTAAAATTCAATACAAAATCAAATAATTGAGATATAAGTGAGTGGTTCTGACCAAAATGCTTTCTATAAGAAAACTTTCTTATCAACTAATTAATTGTGCTTCAAACCATAAACGAACAGTACTCAAATTCTGCGATTAAGTAAAGGAAAGGTTACTGTTCGGAAATAATATTTATCAAAATCTGTAATCCTTGGCACCAATTCATTAGGCACATAGTCATATTCACCATGGTTGTTCGATCACATTTTCTCTTTTTCTGTTGTTTGCCATTGGAATATATCTTACAAGGAGGTCTCCATACGCTCATACTTCGAAAAATCTGAAAAAAATTACAGATTGTTCTCCTCATGGGGATATATATGTTTATATAAAAAAAAATTCTTCGGAACCTCGATAGAGCGTCCATAAAAATATAATGACAATTTCGTTATTTGGCAATTTGTGATCGATTGGCGAAATTTTCAGAATTTTTTATTTTTATGCCAAATTCTCTTTAAGGAAAAGATGTTTCATGTTGAACTTGTTTAAATAAATGTAATATAAATAACTTTAGTTTTGTCAGTTTCAGTTTGTTTTAACTATAGTTTCGTCATATAAATATTTATATGTATTTATAATGAAATTTAACTACATAGCTGCCAACTTTTACGCTTTTTTGCTACCACTAAAATTTAGTGAAGATCTTCGCTTTGTTTAATCGAGAGATTTCGACGATTACTATAAAATTTTACTGGTTGGAAGAAAGCGTAAAAGTTGGCAGCTATGTAACTATCAAATTTTACGATTTAAAACAATATTTAAATTAATTAAAATTATTTCAAGCTCAAATTAAGTTCAATTGAGCCTTGTCGATTCAATTTGGCTCCTATGGAAACAACGGCTTCTTCGATACTGAAATGTATAAATGCAGCATTAATCACCAGGCCTTTATTTTTGAATACGCTTAAATATATGAAAATATTTTTTTTTCAACATAAAAATATTTTTTCAATGATAAAATTAAATAAATACAGCAACAAGCAACATATATATGTGATACAAAAAACATATCTATTAAAACTCTCTCATAGTTTAATTTTAAATTCATAAAATACTATTTCCACGCATTCTGAAAATCAATTAACAGACAATTTTCAATGCATTAAAATCGTTTGCTTTTGGAGAAGAAAATGCTGCTCGCCAAATCGCGCCTCCCTTTCGTCTTTTCGCGCCAAATATTCGAAAGCAATTTTTTTTTTTTTTTTTTTTTTTTGCATACTAGGGGGCTCTGCCCCCTACGAGCTACGCTCGCCAACCCCCGTTCAGACACCGTAGAGTCTAAAAGCACGCTAATTTGATCCGCTTTAAAAAGATTTCGGAAAATTCAATCATAATTTAAAAAACAGTGGCGATCTCCCTATTAACGGGTTTCTATTCATTTCTCTTTGATTGGGGAATCTTAGGGCCAAATCAGCGGCTGTTAAAAGATACAATGGCTGTTTTCGTCTTTGATTAAATAAAATCAGTTAAACATTTCAAAATCAGCTAATATAAAATGAATTAAGTATACAGAGTCTTATTTGTCTCCCAGTATTTTTTAACAAAGCGAAAAGAAAGTTCTTTTAAATAAGACGTTTTAAATGAATCGTTTTTAATCTGACATAATTTTGACCAAACTATTCTTTCTCTTTTTAATATTCACGTGAAAATACTTTTGTTAGAAATGAAATATTATTTGCTCCGTCCTAACAAAAATAGTTGAAAAAATCTCAAAATATCAAGTAACTTCTCGCGCAATTTCTAAATTTAAACAGTTTTGCAATATTATTTTTTGTTCATTTTATGTAATAACTGTAATGTGATGTAAATGTGACGTAATTTCTCCTATTTAAGACTTCTAATGCATGTTAATGAATTTATTATTTTACAATATCCCTTCTCTTTTAAAATTCACGTGTAAATATAGTTTTTATGACGTAATTTTTAATAAGTTCCTGCTTTTTATACATAATTATTTAATTCTAATTTGAAATGTTTTTTTCTGTTTATAATAGTCACGAGTAAATAAATTTTTAATTTGAAGCAAACATTTTTGTTTGCGCTGTTTATACAGTTGGAAACAGTTTAAATTAATACCATTTTCTAAAATATGTAAAAAATATCTCTCGAAATGCTGAAAATTTGAATTTAAAATAGAAATAAAACCTCAAAAATGAATCAAATAAAATAAAATACATTCTGCACACCGGGAACTTCAAACGTATAAAAGGATCTAAAAATGATTAAATTCCCATGTATAGTTTTTGCTCCTATAAAACTTTTTTTAATGGAACGATTTTGTCCAAATGCAGCATTAAATATCTCTTAAAATAATTCATCGATTTGAAAACTGTCTGCATCATCGTGTTTATCAAACATTTCTCTATAATACCACCGATTTTTATATTTTTGTATGCAATATTTTTCTTAATATAAATGAAGAAAGACCTCCGGTCACAAAAAATTCAAAACCGGCGGCGGCGGTGACAGCGGTAGTTACTTTTTTTTTTTTTTAGAATAGAGAGACTTTTTACTGGAATACCGCCGCGAAATTCGACTGATTCTTTATTACATACATAAGTAGTTTAATTAGCATGCCCGTTAAAGAGAACTTCCTTGTTAGCATTGTCATTGAGTAATGTTGTTTCTGCAATAAATAAAAATTTATTTGTATTTTGAGTGGCAATGGAAAAATAAACTTATGTAATTTTGTCTATACATGTTTCAAATATACACGCATAACAAAAAAGTGCATTTCAAAAAATGGTAGATTTTCGTAATAATAAAAAAAAAAAGATTCATGTATTTTTATAATATTTTGGTACTATTATGTTAACCCAGCGCACACCTGATAATTCTGCAAATATTGTTCCCATTTCCGTCATTTATATTGTATTCATTTCATTTAAAATGTAACTCTTGTACTCATTTCATTTGAAATATATAATGTTAATTTTAAATACGAAAATTGCATACATTTTAAATACATGCCTTTCAGTAATTTCGTATTAAATACACAATCATAATAATAATAATAATAAATACTATTATAAACCAAAACATTTTTTTTTTTTTAATATCAAAACTTGTTTCTAATTTACATACGCAAAATGTAAAAGTTTCTATTGACGTAAAACTAATGCCATTGGCGATATTTGCGCCTGACTAACATAAAAGTACAGTATTTTTTTTAACTAACAAATTATCTGAAGAGCAAGTGCAATAAAATAAGAGAAATACATATAATTTTTTTTCATTCTACTCCAATAAGGCACCAGAATAGTATAAAATACTCTTCCATTCTCTGTTATCTTTTTATTTTTGTATGGAAACCTATAACATTAAGGTTTTCTGCCTACAAACACAATTTCTGTTTCAACTGTTACCAAAAGCAATCTCTGATGACGAGGAAAAGAAAAATATACTTCATTTCTCATTTTTATGGGTTTAAACTTAAACGAGAATAACTTTGGAGAAATTTAAGACTTTCCTATGAATAAATAACTAAAATATACTATATTGAGAGATAGGGAGTTCCAAGCCACAAAAGAAGAAGACGGCTTTCCGTTTGAAAGTTTAGAAGTTCGTGATCTAACAATTTGAAAATATGTTTTAAAGAGCTTTTTAAAAATATTCTTTAACATTTTTTTTACCTTTGAAGGAAATTTTGTAAATTGATTTCATTAATTTTTATAGAAGAGGCGCTTTATAAGTATATTTATTTTTATAAATAACCGCTTCAAACCATAAAAGAAGAATACTCAAATTATGTGATTAAGTAAAGCAAAGGTTACTGTTCGGAAATAATAGTTTTCAAAACCTGCAATCCTTGGCACCGATTCATTAGGCATAAAGTCATATTCACCATGGTTGTTCGATCGTCTTCAAATTCGCCAACAACTTTGAGATGCCTAATATCTCGGCGGGGATCGAAAATGGGCAAAATCGGCCCAAGTGAATGGAAATGGGGAGGGTTAAAAATTTTGAATACCGTCTTAACAAGATTCTGATAAAAATAGGATCTTACACAAAAATGAAAGGAAAAAATAAATATTTTTCGTTATAGCAGTTGCCAACAATTAAAAAAAAACTATAAAATTCTCACCACAACAATTGCTTTCTATTGCAAGATTTTCACGTGAAAAAAAAAAAAATAAATAGTTTGACGAATTGAAAACAAATTGAATATTACGTCATAAGTTTTCTAGAGCAAGATTTCTGCATGAAAATTCAAAATGAAATAAATAGTTTGACGAATTGAAAACAAATTGAATATTACGTCATAAGTTTTCTAGAGCAAGATTTCTGCATGAAAATTCAAAATGAAATAAATAGTTTGACGAATTAAAAAAAAAAAAAAAAATATTGCGTCATATTGAAAATATAATGGACCACAGCAGGTGAATATGTAACGTCATTGAGTTTGAAGAAACGTATTAAAACATGATAAAAACATAGAGTATGGAAATATTAACATATTTTAACACTTTGAGGTTCTCTGAATTTGATTTAGCCATTTTTAAACCTATTCCATATACATGCGTGTGTGTATATTAGAATTTTCACAAAATGTTTAGCTCCCTAGAGCTCATTCTTAGCGAAGGAACTGGGTTTATTTTTAATCTTGATTTAAGTTTTGTTGGTGAATTTAGTACTTAACTTCGAAATCTACCTCCGCCTGTAGGCCCGAGCCGGCAGGGATTTTTTTTCTTATTCTGCTGTTTCCCATTTGGAATATGTCTTAGTATTGTCATTGAGTATTGTTGTTTTTGCAGCAAATTAACAAAATTTCTTTGCCTTTTGAGTGGCAACGGATAAATAAACATATGTAATTTTTCTCTATGAAAGATACGCGTATAACAAAAAGGTGTATTTCGAAAAAAGTTGGATTTTCGCAATTTTTAAAAAGCCGATTCATGTGTTTTTATAATATTTTGGTACTTTTATATCAGCCGAGCGCACACGCGATAAATCTGCAAATATTGTTCCCATTTCCGTCATTTATATTGCATTCATTTCATTTAAAATGTAGCTTTTTCACTCATTTCATTTGAAATACCTAATGTTAATTTTAAATACAAAAATATCATACATTTTAAATACATGCCTTTCTTTACATACGCAAAATGTAAAAGTTACTATTGACGTAAAAATAATGCCATTGGCGATATTTGCGCTTGACTAACATAAAAGTACAGTATTTTTTTAACTAACAAAATATCTGAAGAACAAGTGCAATAAAATATGAAAAATACATGCAATAGTTTTTTTTTTTTCATTCTACTCCAATACGTTAAACACCAGAATAGTATAAAATACCTTTCCATTATCTGTTATCGTTTTATTTTTGTATGGAAAACCATAACATTAAAGTTTTCTATCTACAAATACAATTGCTGTTTCGACTGTTACGAAAAGCAATCTCCGATTACGTGAAAAGTAAAATATACTTTATTTTGCATTTTTACGAGAATAACTTTAGAGAAATTTAAGACTTTCCTATGAATAAATAACTAAAATATACTATATGAGAGATAGGAAGTTTCTAACGACAGAAGAAGAAGATAGTTTTTCGTTTGAAAGTTTAGAAGTTCGTGATCTAAGAGTTTGAAAATATGTTTTAAAGAGCTTTTTAAAAATAATCTTTAACATTTTTTGTTGTACTTTTGAAGGAAACGGAGATTTTGTTATTTTTTAAAATTTTAATTTATTTGGAAACTTTCTCGCAAAATAAACTAGTCGGATGTGCCAATCCCAAAACTTTCTTCCATCTTATACATGTTGATGCTTCAAAAGCCGTTTGAACAGTGCCAAAATTAAAGGGCAATCAGTGCCTATCATGAGTGTTATAAATATATGAAATTCCGTGCCTTAGTTCTTGAGATAAGACTATTGCTAAAATCGTGTAAATCCTGAAAAATGCAGCATAGAAGCGCACAACGCCAAAGACAACGCCCTTTTTACAGCCTTTTCGATTCTCATAATTTCAGTGATTTAAGCACGTACATAATCATATTACGTATATGATACCTTTGTGATTTTCTTATATTATTATATTTATTTATTAATGAAGTTTTAATTTTATAATGGAATATTAGTCGGAAACAAATGTCCAACCACTCATATTCTTTTATGTTCAAATGGATTAATCTTTCGTAATCGGACTACACACGATATAGAGGGTTTAAAAAAAATGGCGCTTTAAAATTATTTTAAAACCCGTAAAAAATCCGTGAATTGAGATTCAAACAAATTGCATCTGCAAGAACATTCATCCCACCTTCCCCCATCTGATGGTGGAAAAATTTAAATTGTGCAATGTTAAAAAAAAAAAAAAAAACAGTAAAACCGAAATTTATTGCTTAGATCGTTGCTACATTCAAGATGACGTCAGCGTTATTCAATTACATGTTTTTGCTTTATAATATAGATTTAGATATGTTAGTTTAAACGTGACAAAGCTTGGAAAAAAAACTTTGATACAAATAAAATTAACTCTTTGTGACTCAATAACTCGGATTTAAAAAATATTTATTCACATGTTAGATTTCATCATTTTAAACGTGTAAAATAAATAATAGAACATAAAAAAAAACAAAAAAGTACTTTTTTCGCAGCTGTAATAAATAGAAAATCACACACTTCACACAAATAGTGTCCATTTTCTAATACAAAATTGTAAAGTATAGGAACATGCCTTTGTAAAAAATCTAGATTTGGACGTCTACAATTGTTTTTATTTTACAAATTTTACGAAGATCATTTTTTTCTACATAGATGGGGCATTCTCACAATCTTTTGACTTTTGAGAAAAAATATCTGGCGAAATTAAACTTGCTAAAATAACAATTTAATCTGATAGACGAATGCTATAATGATTCAAAATAAAGAAAAAATGGTCAACAGCGAAAAAAAAATTATTTAACTGAGGTTTAAGTTAAACTTGCGAGTTTAATTTTCCTTACCATTTTAGCCCTATAACTTTTTATTTTCTTCTAAATTTTTACTTATAATGAATTTGCATAGTACCCACAGGACATTCAAATAAGAAATAATGACAGTGTAGTATTTTTAGTGCAAAATTTTGGTATAACATTGTCTTAAAGGGGTGTTAAAGAAGGGACGGTAATGTAAAAAAAGGGGATGGTATAGGAAAAAAGGGACAAAATGGGGGGAAAAGGAACAAAATGTGGAAAAAAGGAACAAAATGGGGAAAAAAAGGGACGGTAAGGATGGAACAGCAAGGAAACTTACCACCTATTTTAGGCAGATCATGTTAAGACTAAGTGGTAGCGAAAATGTTCATTGATTTTTAGGAACAGTTATTTACATTGGATTAAATTAAAAAAAATAATTAATTTACCTCGAAAAGTGCAGGATTAAACCTTGCGGACGGTAAGACTACCAATAAAGCCACGGTGCTTGAAATTGACATTTAAATGCTTATTTATATTCTGCAGTAAATTTCCTGTCAAAGAATTTTAGATATTCTTTCTCTAGCATACTTCTGCATGAGCAAAAACTTGAAAAAAATTCCGTCGCTGCATCTGAAGTGATTTTCTGTATCATTTTAGAAGAGGGATGGTAAAAAATCTAAAACCCAGGGACAGAGTTCAAAAAATAATATCAACCCTAAAAATGTGTGCAGGTTAATTTTTAGCTACCTATTTATATAAAACAACAGTTCCAGTTTCAGAAAAAAATTACATCGAGTTATTTTTATTGAAACAATTTTATCCAGACAGCTCCAAACTTCAAAATCAGCATCAGGGACACGGGACGGTACAGGAGTTTTCCATGTATTTGGACCCCCAACATCGTCCAAAACTTATTTATCTCGTTAATATTGTTGTGCAATCAGGCATTGGGATGTTTCCAAGGATATGAAATAAAAAAAAACACAAAAAAAGTGTATTAAATAAAAAATTATTATTCAGGGACATGAAAGTTAAAAGATTGTGAGAATGCCCCGGATACGAAATTGCTCAAATGATAAATAAATCTTTGGCATGAAAAATGAACTCAGTATCGCCGTCTGTTGAGAATGCTGTGAAAAATTTATATTAACTGGCGCCAACTTATAAGGGACGCGAGGCCACCCAATAATTTGATATCTCCGCCCGCCCAATTTCAATTGACTTAATTCGCAATTTATTTATTTTTATTTATTTAATCACTGAAATGGAATTTGGTTTTATTAACGTTCTCAAAATAATTTTGTTTGAAAAATAGTAAAGATAAGAACTAAAGAATCTTCTTAAAACACCATCAAAAACTTTTAAATGCGCTAAGCTTTTCAAAAGATCTGAGTCTTTCACAAAGAAGACGCGCTTCTACTATGAAAGCAGCAGCAAGACGTCAATATCAGTTAGACTTACAAGGAGCCCTTCAGCGGATATATAGCTAAATTTCTCACGAAAACAAATTTCCTGCCTATTTTTCCATCTGTTTTGATGTCTTGAATTGATAAAGCACTTAGGTGACTAAAATGTATGCTTTTCTTGACATTTAGTTTCTTACACTTTCAATAGTTAGCAATTCCGATGTTATTACTTTCTTCTATCTTAACAAGAAGAAAGTATTGGATTCATGAAAATTTTCGAATTCCGGTTTTCGACAGATTTACACGTTTTAGGGGTCAGAGAACCCGAAAAACATGTTTTTACAAAATGTCTGTCTGTGAGTCTGTCTGTCTGTCTGTCTGTCTGTCCGTCTGTCTGTGTGTCTTTGTGTGACATAAATTTTGTGGGCGCTCTATCTCAAGAACTAATGCACGGAATTTAATAAAAATTCATATTCAGTTAGTCCCTGATACAAATTGATGCTGACTAGTTTTTGGTGCAAATCGCTCAACAGGTGGCGCTGCTATGCTGCATTTTTTATGATTTTCGAAATGGCTCTATCTCAAGAACTAAAGCACGGATTTTCATGAAACTTCAGATTCAGTTAGTCCTTGATAAGACTTGATGCTGATTACGTGTTGGTGCAAATCGCTCAACAGGTGGCGCTGCTATGCTGCATTTTTTATGATTTCCGCAGTGGCTCTATCTCAAGAACTAATGCACGGATTTTCATCAAACTTCAGATTCAGTTAATCCTTGACATGAATTGATGTTTTGTACAGTTTGGTGTAAATCGCTCAAAAGGTGTCTTTTTACAATTTCCGCAATAGATGGTTGAGATAGATTTGCTCTATCTCAACAACTAACGCTTGGATTTTCAACAAACTTCAGATTCATGTATACTTTGATGTGAATTAGTGCTGTTTGTGTTTTGGTGCAAATCGCCCAACAGGTGGCGCTGCTATGCTGCACATTTCAGAATTTCCATTATAGCGGTATCTGAAGAACTTGTTAACTCATATTAAATACTCACAAATACACAAAATAACAAAACTGCAGTGCACTGTTTTTTATTAAATAATATCACAAGAGCCGCTCATGGCTACCTCTCTCACAACAAAACATTCTATGAACTCGCATAAACAAACGCAGACGGTCAAAGTTATTGCCAAAAATGCAAAGCATAAAAACGACCGAACATACCGGCCCCCGTTGAATGATTTTCATTCAACCACAATTATAATACATTATTACACTTTGAATTTTAAACAAATAATACAGCATGTACTAGTAAACAATAAATTGACAAATTACAAAAGATAATCATTTTTCCATAGGTAACAGACAAATTTTTGAAATAGGTCTCTTGAAAACACCTCGTTGTTTTTATGTTTACTACTCTAAAATTCTGCACACATTATGTAATGATGTTCACTCATGACATCTAACACTCAAATTAAATTTTTAAATGCTGCAAGAATTTATTTCTTTTCTCATATTTTATCTCAAAAAATAGCTCAGAAATACTTTATTTTAAAAGTATTTAAAGGTTAACACACTCGATTTTATCAAAATAAAACTCAAACCTTCAGGATAAAATAAATGTCATTTAAACAACTCAAATAATATATATCTCATATAAATAATCTCTCTATATAAATTTCTCTATATAAATAATATAACTCAAATTATATATACACTCTCAATACATATTTTGTATGAATATTTTCTTTGATAAACACAAAATACATTCAATGAAGCAGAAATTAGCTTAATTTCATATGTACACTCATAAATCTTATAAAACCTATTGCATTAAGAAAATATGAAAACTTTATACAATATTTATAACATGAAACAGGCAACAATTATGAATTGTTTTTCTACATACTGCACGACCATTTAAAGGCCAAAAATTTCGCCTTAACTGAAAAAGTAAAGCTTGTGAACTTAAATGTAAATACCGTTTATGAAAGTATTCTACTATCCTTTGAGTAAGTTTAATTTTATTATGTAGTAAAATTGGAAATTTTTGGTTGGCATTTAAGTTACTGTTCGCTAATCTACCTCCTACTCTTAGAAGACCTTCTTTATCAAGAAATGGATTGAGGTTTTTTACCTGACTATTATGATTAATATTACCTGATTTTTGGAAGGATTTTATTTCCTTGTCAAAAAACTCACGTTGAACACTTTTTAACAAAAAACTTTCTGCTTTGTTGAGCTCTTCGAGGTCCAGAGGACCCTCCTTTTTTTCTTTTTTACAATTACTAAGGAACCTGAAAATAAATCCTAAAATACGAATTATTTTACAATAGTTATTACTTAAATCAATTATATCATGCACAAAAGAATTAACAGAAACTGTAAAAACAGATATGCTTTTAAAGTCACTTATATTAATATTTTTCAGTTCGTTTGAAAAGTCATTGGAATTAACTGCTACAGGAATATTTGTATTGGGATAGTCTTTTTCCTTTAGGAACAATGGACCACTCCACCATAACTCATTTGATAATAGTTTATCAGGATTAGCTCCTCTTGTTAGAAGGTCAGCAGGGTTATGCTGAGATGGAACATGTCGCCACTGCATCCCTTGAGTTAGTTCTTGTATTGTAGAAATCCTATTCGCAACAAAAGTTTTTAGAACGTATGGTTCTTTTTTAATCCAGGATAATACTAACATGGAATCGGACCACAAGAAGATTTGGTTTACACTAATTTTGAGCGAAGAAATCACTCGTTTCATAAGCTTTGTCAATAAAATTGCTGCACAAAGCTCAAGTTTTGGAACAGTTAATTGCTTTAAGGGAGAAACTCTAGATTTACTTGTCACTAATTTTACAGACACTTGACCTGATTCTGTCACTGATTTGCAGTAAATTACCGCACCATAGGCTGCTTCAGATGCGTCGCTGAAACCATGTAACTCGATCATAATTGCATCTTTCAATAAAATACACCTACTAATCTCAAATTTATTAATTAATTGTAGGGTATCAGAAAACTATCTCCATTCCTTAGCCTCTTTCTCGGTTAGCAAATCATCCCAATTTAATTGTAATAACCATAACTTCTGCATAAATATTTTTGCTTTGATTATAATAGGAGATACTAAACCTAAGGGATCGAATATACTTGATATAGTTGATAACACTTGTCTCTTAGTGACATTTAAATCATTATGAATTTTAACATTGAAACTTAAACAATCTTTCTTCGATTTCCACAAAACACCTAACGCTTTAGATTCTTCTGAATCACCAAAGGCGTATATTTCGACATTTGTTTTACAAAGTTGTGGAGCATTACTGCACCATTTATGTAATAACATTCCTGCACTGTTTAAAATTTCTATTAATTGATTTTGGAGTTCCAATGCAGAACTTAAAGAATCAGCTCCAGATAGAATATCATCCATATACATGTCTTCTCTCAGTACGGGTGCTGCTAAAGGAAACTTGCTTCCTTCATCCTTAGACAATTGAAGTAGTGTTCTCATGGCCAAAAAAGGTGCGCTAACAGTACCATAAGTAACTGTCGTTAATTCAAAATTTTTAATTGGCTCGTTAAGACCTTCCTTCCATAAGACTTTTTGCAGCTTCCTCTGATCTGGATGAATAGAGATTGCTCTATACATTTTTTGAATGTCTGTAGTGAAAGCGACGATATATTTTCTAAATCTCAACATAATTGAGAATAAATCATCTTGTATTACACCTCCGTTATATTTAATAGAATTAAGTGAGTTTCCCTTAGTTGTTAAGGAAGACGCGTTAATTACAACTCTCAAAGGCGTTGATATACTTTTTTCTATTCCTCTATACACTCCAAGATGGGGAATGTAATAGGATCCACTTTCTTTCTAGCTTTCGTTAACTTCAACCATGTGGCCTAACTGTTGATATTCTTTTAAGAAATCTGAATATAATCTTAAGTACTCAGGATCTTTTGTTAGACGATTCCATAAAGAATTTAATTTTTTCGAAGCGATTTGTTTTGAGTTTCCTAAAATAGCTGGATCCTCTTTTAAGGGCATTTTAACAACATATTTACCGCTTTTGTCTCGTGTATAATTTTCTACGAAATGTTTCTCACAAATTAAAGTCTCTTTACTTTTTGGTTTTTCAACCTCGATATTTTCTATCTCCCAGAATTTCCTAAGTGTCTTGTCTAGGTTGGTTTCTTTCTTAATAAACCCACAATGAACTTTGTTTTCATTCTCTGACGGAAAACTTCCCGATACAACAAAACCGAAAACTGTGTCTTGCAAAATAAGATCAGAATTATTAACACGAATTTGTCCCGGTCTCAAAAGCTCATAAAAAATTCCTGCTCCTAAGAGTATGTCTACATGTTCTGGGATATTGAAACTAGCATCTGCTAATTTTACATTAGGTAAATCTTGTATTGAGATTTCAATTGCACGTGAAGGCGTTAAAACTGCAGTTATTTTCGGAACTACCAAGAAATTTAAATTTTTCACAAAACTTTCATCTCTATTGCATATTGATGCATTAACTTTATGATTTATTACTAAGGTAGCATCATTTAGACCTGACACTAAGATGTTTGTTCTCTCTTTTTTTAAATGCATTAGCTCTATTAAATGGCGGGATAAAAAATTAGACTCACTGCCTACATCTAATAAACACTTTACTCTATGTTTACATCCCGATTCATCAATTAGAAAACATATAACAGTTGAAAGTAAAACTTTGCTCTTTTTATTCGAATAGTTACTAATAAAGGTTTTCTGAACGAACTCTTCTGCATTAGCGTTCAAGACTGATGTGCCACGATTTGTTGGCCTAGAATCTGAACATTCTTCCACATTTACCTTTCCTTGTTTATTTTGTTCCGATGAAACATATTCTTTCACGTATGTGTTGTTATTTGTTTTTGGGAAATGTATAGTTTTATGATGACGTTTTTTACAAAAGCACGTGTACTTTGATGGACAATTTGCAACTGAATGTGAATTTAAACAATTAAAGCATAACTTGTTACATTTTATAACGTTCACCCTTTCATTGACAGATAATTTTAAATAATGCGGGCATTTTGAAAGAGTGTGATTTTCGTGGCAAAAAATACAACTTAATGTTTTAACATCTGATAAGAATACTTTAGATACACTTTTGGAGTTAGTATATTTACGATTAACACTAAAATTCTCAGTAAGAGATTTTCCGCGTGATGTGAAATATAAATCAATCTCTCGTCCCAACCCTTCTGGTAAAAACCATTTATCACCTTGTCTCACACTAATGTGGGAAGCTGTTTCTCTATCTAATGTTTGATATAATTTATCCGATACTATAAGTTGTTTTAGACTCTCGAAATTAGAGACATTTCTTAAATTTAAATAATATTCCCAGTTTGTCATTAGACGTGAAGAAAACTGTACATGAGTCTCATTTGGTTGTTTAACAGCTTTTCTAAATTGTTCTAAGCAAAAATAAGGTGTAGGTTGAAATTCTTTTAACACTAATTCTTTTATTTTTGCATAATTCTCGATATCACTATCATGTAAGTAAGTTAATATGTTAGATGCTTTATCCCCTAATAAATTTAACAGAATTTCTGCTTTATATTGTTCTGGAACATTTTTAGTCTTAAAAGCTCGTTCTAAAGAAGAAAAGTAAAACCCCCATCCTTCAGGACGTATAGGTATTTTTACAGTCAAAGTTCGAATACTTTTTATCAATTGATCTAACGATTCTAATTTTATTTCACCCTCACTAATATTGGATTTAGCTTCAGATTTAATTTTAGCTAGTTCTAATTCAAGTTTCATTTTTTCCAGATCATATTGCTTTTGCTCCTTATCAATTCGCCTTTGTTCCTGCTCCTTATCAATTCGCCTTTGCTCCTGCTCCTCATCAATTCGCCTTTGCTCCTCATCAATACGCCTTTGCGCTTCATGTTTACGATTTTCAATTATATCGTTTGCTATATCTTTCACAAAATCTGGTTTATTTTTATACATTTTACTGTCTTCAATAATAACGTTTAAATCCGCAATTGTCATATTTTCATTAACATTTAGATTTATTTCAGTGGCTATAAGCCTTAAATCCTCTTTTTTTGCACCTTTAAACATTGTTTAATATATGTATAACAGTAAAGATAAGAAAAATCACGTTCACTTACTTTTCGAATAATCTTTTCACGAATTTCGTAGCACGGAACTCTTAGAACTTATCATTCATCTCGGCGTTTCACTCAACTTAAAATTTGATTTTAGAAGGTCGTTGAATTTAATCCCAGGCTGCTTCTTCGTTGCTCGGCGGACCATTATGTTAACTCATATTAAATACTCACAAATACACAAAATAACAAAACTGCAGTGCACTGTTTTTTATTAAATAATATCACAAGAGCCGCCCATGGCTACCTCTCTCACAACAAAACATTCTATGAACTCGCATAAACAAACGCAGACGATCAAAGTTATTGCCAAAAATGCAAAGCATAAAAACGACCGAACAGAACTAATGCAACAATTTTCACTAAACTTCAGAATCAGTTAATCCTTGATATGAATTGACATTTTGTACATTTTGGTGTAAATCGCTCAACAGATGGCGCTGCTATACAGCATTTTTCACGATTTCTGCAATCGCTGTATCTGAAGAACTAATGGACATATTTTCATCAAACTTCAGATTCAGTTACTCTTTCATATGAAATGATGCTGACTACGTGTTGGTGAATATCGCCCAATAGGTGGCGCTGCTATGCTGCATTTTGCACTATTCTCTCAATAGCTCTATCTCAAGAACTAATGCACAAATTTTCATCAAACTTCAGATTCAAGTACACCTTGATAAATGTTGATACTGATTATGTGGTTGTGTAAATCGCTCAACAGGTGACGTGGTTTTGCTGCATTTGTCATGATTTGCGCATTAGCTCTATCTTAGGAACTAATGCACGGATTTTCCCCAAACATCATATTCAGTTAGACATTGACATATGTTGATGATAATTAGGTTCTGGTGTAAATCACCCAATAGGTGGCGCTGCTATGCTGCATTTTCATGGATTTACACGATTTCATGGACAGTAATTTCTCAAGAACTAATGCACGGAATTTCATCTTTTTAGAATCCTCATGATGAGCATAGATGCACTGTGATAATCAATTTTGAGTATTGACAAGTATGAGATAGAAGAAATTTTTGTGATGGCCACAACATACTAGTTTTATTTTTTTAATTAAATATTAATGTATTGGTAAGGAAGAACTTATAAGAATATAATTTATTAAAATTATATATAAAATTATGATAATTTAAAACAATTGCTTAGAAAAAACATAATTTAGTTTCGACTTATCAACTATAGTTATTCGCTCCCCCCCTCTCTCCACACTCATACACAATAGGGAAAGATTTATGTGTTATTTTGCTCAAAATTTTTGAGCTCGCCTAATATTTTTGAAAAGTTGGCGCTACTGTTAACTGCTGTGTTGGAAGATAGTGTCAATAAAAAAAATCGTCGTTTGAAACCAGTTATATAAGTAACACTGACTTTTGGGTATGTTGCAGATATACAACGCTGTAATACAAAAGGTCAATTTGGAATAATGTGGACATTAAATATAATTAGAAAAAATACAATTTTCTGAGCTTTCTAACCTTTTTTCTCTTTGAAACTAACTTGTGTTTTAAATACGAGTTTTAAAGAAAAATCCTTTTTTCGCTCCTAAAAATGTAAGCTTGTCTTAGATTCGAGTACATTTGTGTGTCGTATATCAATTGAGAAATCCGACTCTTTGCAAAGAGCTTGCGCTGATTGCGCATGTAAAAAATATTTTTTTTTTAATGTATTGGCCGAAAGGGGCTTTTTTCACAGCTCCAATAAACATAAAATTACACACTTCTCATAAATAATGTCAATTTTCTAATACAAAATTGTAAAGTACACGAACATACTTTTGTAAAAAATCTATTTTTGGAGTCTCTAGCCTTTTTAATTTTAGAGAATTTACGAAGTTCATTCTAGCAATAACAATGCGGAACTGCTCCAATGATAAATAAAACTTTAACGTTAAATAATAAACTCTGTATCGCTTTATGTTGAGAATTCTATAAACAATTTATATTAACTGCTGTGTTGGAAGATTGCAGTAATCAATAAAATTGTATTTTAAAGCTAACTGTATAAGTGACATATACTCTAAAGAAAATTCATGAATTAAAGTTTTTCGTCCGCTGCTCCTTTTCCGTTAAAATCTGAAAATTTCCACATAGATTTGCCCATCTCCCCTCAAAATTACCGATCAAACTTAAAACTTAAATGAAATCAACCAATTTAATCTATCCTTTTTGTCAAATTACAGAGATATTCCTGCAACTGTGCTGCCAGCCATTTTTTCGTCTTAGAAACAATTTTTATTTATTTCAGTTTTTTCTCAAATCACCGAAACTTCGTGAATTTAAGTTCAAACTATCCTGAAATCCTCCAATGAAAAGACGGACATTTTATGAAATAATAGAAAAAATTCTTCAAATCACAAAGATGTTCGGGCAACTGTGCTGGCAGTACTTTTTACGTTTTTTCAAGAAACAATTTTAGGTAGCTTTCTTTACAAAAAGCTACCTATTGCAGCCGTTCGGAGGAAAGCGATTTCAAAAAATTTTGGTATATTTTCATCGATCATGACCCCCAGACCCCGAAACCACCCTCCGTTCAAAATTGATATATATATATATATATATATATATATATATATCAATATATATATATATATATATATCTGACATATGTCACGCTGTAACTCTCGTATTTATGAACCGATTTGGATGTAATTCGGTGTGTACATAGTACATACCAATGTCTCGACCGAGTTCGTTGGCCAGCTTCATCCGAAATTTTGTTTCAAAATGGCGGCCATTTAAAAATTTTAAAAAAATTTCAAATTTGAAATGTGGTACCAAAAAATTGAAAATGGAAAAATATTTTTTTCTTATGTATTTGACCTTTATACAAAGACTTCGTAGCAGTTTTTGTTTCGTCTATATCTTAAAAAATGGCTGAGTTATAGCATTTTGAATTTCTGACGAAGCTGACATTTTGAAACGTCCTGAATTTTGTCACGCGATAAAAGGCGTATTTATGAACCGATTTGGATGTAACTTCGTTTATACATAGTACAGACCAATGTCTCGACCGAGTTCGTTGGCCAGCTTCATTCGCCATTTTGTTTAAAAATGGCGGCCATTTAAAATTTTAAGAAAAATTTAAATTTGAAATGTGGTACGAAAAAATTCAAAATTGAAAAAATATTTTTTTCTTATGTGTTTGACCTCGATAAGAAGATTCGGGAGCAGTTTTTGTTTTGTCTATACCTTAAAAAATGGCTGAGTTATAGCATTTTGAATTTCTAGTGTGGCTGGCATTTTGAAACGCCCTGATTTTTGCCACGTGATAACAGACGTATTTATGAACCGATTTGGATGTACCTTGGTGTGTACATAGTACATACAAATAACTCAACCGAGTTCGTTGGCCAGCTTCATCCGCCATCTTGTTTCAAAATGGCGGCCATTTAAAAAAATTAAAAAAAAATTAAATTTAAAATGAGATACCAAAAAATTGGAAAATGAAAAAGAGTTTTTTCGTATGTGTTTGACCTTAATACAAAGATTCCGGAACAGGTTTTGTTTCGTCTATATCTAAAAAAAGGCTAAGTTATAACATTTTGAATTTCTATTGTGGCTGATATTTTAAAACGACCTGATTTTTGTCACGCGATAACAGGCGTATTTATGAACCGATTTGAATGTAACTTGGTCTTTACATAGTACATACCAATGTCTCGACCGAGATCGTTGGCCAGCTTCATTCGCCATCTTTTTTCAAAAGGGTTGCCATTTAAAAAAAAAATGTAATTTAAAATTTAAAATGAGGTATTAAAAAATTGGAAAATGAAAAAGATTTTTTTTTTTATGTGTTTGGCCTTGATACAAAGATTCTGGAGCAGTTTTTGTTTCTGAAAATTTGTTCTTTTTTTTATATCTTAAAAAGTGGTTGAATTATAGCACTTTGAATTTCTATCATGGATAACACTTTGAAACGATCTTGTATTTGTCTCGCGATACCACACGTATTCACCTATTTCGATGTAAAAAGGCATGTGGATAGTATACATCAATATCTCGACCAAGTTCGCTGGTCAGCTTCATCAGCCATCTTGTTTCAAAATGGCGGTCATTAAATTAAAAAAAATTATATTTAAAGTGAGGTGCAAAAAAATTAGAAATTGAAAAAGGTTTCTTTCTTAAGTATTTGACCTTGATATAAGGATTCAGGAGCATTTTTTGTTTGTCTTTATCTTAAAAAATGGCTCAGATATAGCAGTTTCAATTTCTAACGTGGGTGACATTTTGAAAAATCCGATTTTTTGCCTGCGACAGCACTTGTATATATCAACCGATTCCGATGTGAGTGAGCATGTGCACAGCAATTACTAAGGTCTCGACCAAGTTCACTGGTCTTAAAATGGCAGGCACTTTAAGAAATCGCCGAATTTGGCAGCCAAATATAAGTTACTTTAAAGAAAAGCAGCTTGGATAAAGCTGACTAATTTCGCGAAATTCTCATTCATTATATTGATAAAAATTAGTATTGAATCTCCTATATCCGGTTTCCACTAAATTGAGCTTCGTGTGTTTGAATGATATAAGTTGGTTTTTTTTAAAATAAAGAATATGAAAGCTACCTCTTCCTCCCGGCACTGGCCGGGAGGACTTTTTAAGAGTGTAGATGTTTGGATATGTTGCAGGTATACAACATGGTGATATAAAAGGTAAATTCTTCAGAATGTGCTGCACAAATACTACAAAAGAAAAATTATTATATATTTTGATCTAATTATAGTATTTCCATGCAGTTTTGCTTTATTACTTTCTTCTATCTTCAATAGAAGAAAGTATTGTAATCGAAATTTTTTTCGCCTTCCGGTTTTCGACGGATTTACACGTTTTAGGGGCCAGAGATCCCAAAAAACAAGTTTATAGAAAATGTCTGTCTGTCTGTCCGTGTGTCCGTGTGTCTGTATGTCCGTGTGTCTGTATGTCGCCATTGTACCATCGAAAATTATATGAAGTTATGCATAGAATTGAACCAATTTTTTTTCTTAAGTTTGTGGCTATGGCAAGCAGGCCCTTCATTAATTTGGAAAAAAACGCCGGTAAGAGGCGCTGTAATAGCGATTTTTGTTGCATTTTGAATATTGTACCATCGAAAACTGTATGAAGTTATGCATAGAATTCAACCAATTTTTTTTTTTTTGAGTTTGTGGCTATTACAAGCAGGTCCTCTCTGAATTTTGAAAAATTCCGCCGGTAGGGGGCGCTGTAATAGCGATTTTTCTGCGATTTTTGTGCATTTTGAATATTGTACTATGAAAAGTATATGAAGTTATGCATAGAATTGAACCAATTTTTTTTCTTAAGTTTGTGGCTATGGCAAGCAGGCCCTTCATTAATTTGGAAAAAAACGCCGGTAAGAGGCGCTGTAATAGCGATTTTTGTTGCATTTTGAATATTGTACCATCGAAAACTGTATGAAGTTATGCATAGAATTCAACCAATTTTTTTTTTTGAGTTTGTGGCTATTACAAGCAGGTCCTCTCTGAATTTGGAAAAATTCCGCCTGTAGGGGGCGCTGTAATAACGATTTTTGTGCGATTTTTTTGCATTTTGAATATTGTACCATCGAATAGTATATGAAGTTATGCATAGAATTGAACCAAATTTTTTGTCTATGCTTTTGGCCATGGCAAGAAGGTCCTCCCTGAATTTGGAAAAATTCCGCCGGAAGGTGGCGCTGTAATAGCGATTTTAGGGCCATTTTCAATATTGTACCATCGAAAAGTGTATGAAGTTATGCATAATTCTAAGAAAAATACTAATAAAACTAATAAAAATGAATTATTGGTATTTGTAACAACATTTTGAAATATTAAGATACATGAGATAGAAGAAAGTTTTGGGATTGGCACATCCAACTAGTTTTTATTTAAAACCAATGAATAGATAAAATAAATAAAAATAAAAATGTTAATTTTACGAGATTTTTCTATCTCGGAGAATATTAAAACATTTTTACAACCTCGTAAAAATTTCTGAAACACGATTTCAGCCCAACCCATACAAATAAACGACCCGTTATCGCTAAAATTTAATTTTATGAGCTATTAACATTTTTCAAGATAAAATGTTCACGATATGCTGAATTTCACGCAGCGAAAGCAATTGCACGAGCAATTAGTTTTTGAGTTAATGCCGAATTTAGTTAATTATTTACTAGCTGAACAGCTCGGTGTCGTCCGGATAATAACCTTATATAAAGCTCAAATTTGTATGATTTATACAGGATGTTTCTAAATGAATATCGGGGTTTTAACGCTTGGTATAGTATTTATTTCATAAAATTATAATTAATACATAAAATGAAAGAGCAACTCAAACAGTTTTACCTACAAGCTTACACGGGTTCAACGTGAGAACCTTTCGTCACACGGCACACGTCAAGTCGATAGCTCAGTTCTTCCCAAACGTTCATTAGTGTTTGTGGGGTCATTGTTGCAAACTGATGATACCATCTACGGATGTTATTATCACTTGGGAGACCACATCTGAACTTAATCAGGAACGCACGTTGCACAGTAACTTACAGATTCGGTCTTCGCTAACTGCAGAACCCAAAATGCTTTCTGTTCACTAGTCGCCATTTTTGCTATTAGCGCTTTCTAACGGACGACGGAAGAAACATTGCGTGCGCGTGCGCAAGCACAGGTACCAACAAACTGTTTGAGTTGCTCTTTCATTTTATGTATTAAGTATAATTGTAAGATTTATATTAATAGATACTACAAAGCGTTAAAACCCCGATATTCATTTAGAAACACCTTGTACTATCCGTTTTTGTATGGCGTTGACCGTGCGAGTGAAATAATCAAAACCTCGAGTTTGTATCACGGTTGCCAGTTTGGCCTTCATTTTATTTCGAAATTTCAAATTCACAACGGTAATTTTAAAAGAAGAGTCTCTACATTACGTAATTAGAAAATTTCTGTCGTCAAATAAAGCAAAAAATACTATTTTTAATTTCTGGCGTGAATTCGGATTTTCTGAATAAAAATTGAGGCCAAATTGGCAACCCTGGTTTGTATGAATAATTAAGTCGATTTTGAATGAAATCGTATTTTTAAATTTTGTACATTTCGTGAAAAAATATTGATATTTAGTGATAAAAGTGCTCCTTAGAAGACATTTTTTTTTTTTCACGTAAAATCGTTACATAGTTTTTTTTAATCCCTTGTATCCTGACAGCACTTTTAAGTACCATTAAAGAAAATTCAATGTAAAATTTATCAATGCAAAAACCCTTGACGGGTTAAAAGTTTCTGACGCAGCACTTTATCTTATGCTCTAAGAATTTTAAATATGGAACTTAAAAATACTGATATCAAATTTTGAGTGACGTTATGCTATTTCTTAAAAAATATATTTGTATTTATTTCATCATTTTATTTTTGTTTTATTTATAATCGCATGTGCAAAAGTTATGTTCAACATGAAAAGCTGCATAAAATTTTATTCGCTGTTGCTTTATCATTTACATCTCTCATAAATTCAAAATATGAGTTTTAAAAGATATGATATAAAATTTAAGTGACTCCTTGATGTCACTTTAAAAGGTTTGTTTTAAAATTCAATTTAGATTATTTTTGACTTGGTTAAAATATTTCTTTACATCTACACAATACTTTTAATTTTCCAATTCACTGTTAAATATATCCCTTTCATTGAATCTATACTATGCATTGAAATGTATTTATTTCAATAAATTGATTTATCTTTTGTGTCACGCTATTCAAAATTGTGAGTAAGATTTATGTAAATGGTTTATTTGCGTCAAACTATCCTTTTTCATACATTTCATGTAGTTTGGACACAATGATTTTTTTGGACACAATGAACACGATTTTTGGATACCAGTATTTTAGAACGGGAAAATGTGACTTATTTTATCGGAGATATCTCATTAATTGAATAAGGTGAAGCAAACTTTTTGAAAAAAAGGTGGCCAACAAGCATGGCAGTTATCAGCTATGTGACTTTGTGCTAAAGTCCATTAATTTGATCTGCTTTAAAAAGATTACGGAAGATTGAATTATAGTAGAACCTGGATTAACCGAGCTTCGATTAATCGAGGTTTCTGTTAACCGAGCCGATAACAAAGTCTGATTTTGTTTCCCCTTTTGAATGAGCCTTAAAAATAACCACACTCTTTAGCTCACTGTCCGTGCTATACAGGCCCTTCTGCCCCCAAAAGCACTCAACTCCAAAGAAAAATTGGACCCTGAGAAGTCAATAGCGAACAATGCTTTGTTTCCAGTGGCTGTGTGAACTTTCGTAAATTTTTCAATTTGCATTTTAAAATTTACTACTGGTAGTTGATTTTCTTTTTAAATTTGTTAAGCTGTGAAACAGAACTTTACATATACTTACTTTTATTATTTAAAAAACGTTCTATATATTTTTTTAAAAGAGATGTTAAATTCGCAAGCACGGCGAGTTTTTACACACAGTTTCTATTAACTAAAATTTCCGATTCCGATTTACTAACAGTCCCAATTAGCTCGGATAATCGAGGCTGCTCTGTATAATTAAAAAATCAATGACGATCTTACTGTAAACGGGTTTCCCTTTTACTGAGCGATTTCAAGACCGAATCAGCTGATGTTAGTTGCTGTTTCCATGCTTGATTAAATAAGATTAGTTAAACATTTGAAAATTACCAAACATAAAAGGAACTAAGTCAACAGAGTCTTTGCTTTATGGTATTTTTTAACAACGGTATAAGAAAATGATTTTAAATAAGAGATTTTAAATGTAACGTTTTAAATCTGACATAATTTTCACCAAACTTTCCTTTCTCTTTGTAACATTCAACTGAAAATATTTTTATTATTAGAAAGATAATATTATTATTTGCGCTACCTCAAAATTGGCAACTATAGTTAAAAATATCATCTCGAAATTTGAAATAAATCTCTCATATAAATATATTTTTTAATTTAAACTGTTTTGCAATACTATTATTTGGCCACTTTGGCCAATATGACGTAATTTCCTCCATTTACGACTTTTAACACATATCAATGAATTTATTATTTAAAAATTTTCTTTTTCTTTTAATATTCACGTGTAAATATAATTTTTATGACGTAATTTTCAATGTTTTCCTGCTTTTAATGCGTAATCATTTAATTCTAATTTGGAAATAATTGATTATTTTATAATTTTCTTTCATTTTAAGTAAGCATGTGTAAAAACAATTTTTATGACGTAATGTTTAATATTTTCCTGCTTTTAACACGTTATCATTTAATTCTAATTTAAAAGGATTTTTTTTTCTGTTTATAATAGTCACGTGTGAATAAATTTTTAATTTAAAGGATATATTATTCTTTGCGCTGTTTTCAACAATTGGCAACAATTTAAAATAACCTTTTCTAAAATATGTAAAAAATATCTCTGGAAATTCTGGAAATTTTAATTTAAAATTGAAATAAACCGTCAAAAAATTAGGCAAGTTAAAAATAATAAATGCACTCTGCAAACTTCGAGTTTCTATTGAATGATTAAATTGAATGAAAATGATTAAATTCCCATGTATATTTTTTTTTCCTATGAGACTTTTTTAATGAGACAATTTTATCCAGATTTAACATTAAATATCTCTTAAAATAATTCTTCGATTTAAAAACTGTCTACTTCAACGTTTTTATCAAACATTTCTCTATAATACTACCCATTTTAATATTTTTGTATGCAGTAATTTTCTTAATATTTGCGAAATAGACCTCTAGTCACAAGAGATTCTTTCAAAGCGGCGAAGAGCGTTAGTTTTATTTTCCGAATAAGAGACAAAATGTAGTACGCAATTGCGTCGAAAGATGGCGACACCAGAATTCTGATATGCTTATTATGTAAACTGTAAATATTGCAAAGTTAAATAAAAAAATTGTCTCTGGGTTATCAAACTTCATTGTTATTTATAAATAAAACATTTCAACTAAATTATTTATTATAAAAGAATTATTACATCACAATAGTTTTCATGCAAGGAAAATAATAATAATAATAATAATAATAATATGGATGTCAGTGATTATATATTGATTGACCGTCATAATAATAAAAAAATGATATTATAAAAAGAAGAGCTGAAATGAATTATTTTTTTACGTTTCTGATCGTGTGATTTATATTCAAATAATAATTATTAATGTATATTTTTTGTAAAGTGATTGAAATTAAATATATTTATAAAATTTATCGTAATATTTTTATTGGTGAAAAATTGCCAAGAAATAATCACCATCAAATTGGCGTCATTATAATTGTAATTTTATTTAACTTAATAGCAATTAAAAAATTACAAAGGAACTGAGAATAATGGTCAACTAACAGACTTTAAAAGAAAAAAAAAGACTCATTCACATGTGAAAACACGTATCAGACAGTATCGAACTGCCTATCTTAAGATCAGTAGACGATGGCCCTTAACCACTCAGCCAGTGGGAAGACAAAATTTTTCTCCCCAAAAGTGGTTAAAATGAAAGTGTATGAATACAGTGTCATGCATTTTCGGTGAAATTTCCATAGAATGGCGAAGAAATATAGTCCGATTTTTCATGCGCATTATAAAACGAACAAGAGTCTTGCTGGAAACAAGTAAATTGTTATTTGGTTCATCTGAAACATATTTATTTGATTTTTAAAAAATCGCCCGTGTCATTTTCGAGAGAAAAAAAATCGAATTATTTAACGAACGAGAGTTTTCCCAGAAAAAAGAAAAGTGTTATTCACCTCACCTTAATCACATTTATATTATGTATCAATTTAAAGATAATCGTTATAACCGTTTTCGAGATTTTCAAATTAGGAACTTCCTCGATATCATACCAACGTTTTCACTTTAAAAATGGCTATTTAGATCTCAAAATATACTGCACGTAGAAATGTAAAAATTTCAGTATACGATTAGACTGCAGATATAAGACTGTTCTAGAAAATTCAGAACAATAAGACCTATATATCTGCTGAGTTATTAAAAGGCGGCTTTTCGCGTTTTCTTTGATGTCGAGTTAGCTGTATATATGAGTTCCGCCATCTACGAATTCTATGATACGATACGATACGATTTTAACGATACGATACGATACGGTTTTAGGCTTAAGGCTGCGTCACTCGGAATACTACCGTCTTCCATGATTGAATTCGTCTACTAATAAAAGTAGATTTCACTTTTCATACAAAATAATTTCCTCAATCCTATTTGAAAGCACAGTGAAACAGTCCAAGTTAAATATTTTTTAACCCCTTGTGGGGCGGTGAGATATATTATATCCCACCTAAGTTTAATTAAGATTTGCACCAGAAAATTTTAATTAAGTTTTACTTTTACAGCTTTGGAGGGAAAATGTTGAAAAATTGCTTTTTGTTATTTTGAAAGAAATATTTTCCAAATTTCCTGTCGGAATTCAGCATTAGACAAACGCAATTGCTTCCCCCCCAGAGGGTTAATGTTTTTTTTTTTCCTCACCCATTTACCTATGTGTAGTTATTATCCTGTTAAAAAATGTTTTGTAAAGATTTGCAGTTTGAAATATTTGCAACTCCAAAACACTTCTCTGTTACAGGTAGGATCCTAATACATTTATTGACACTGTTCTTATAAGAATTGTGCGATTTTCATAACAGTATTTTTTGATCATGAATCTAATTATTCTTGTCCATATTTTGCAAAAATAGCTCTAACTACCCATTTATTAAATCCGTTTTATTTGAAAACAAAATCTAACAATCTTATTAATAGAGGAGAAGGTCCAAATACCGGTTACTAGGTGTTCTGAGAACTGAGCGCAGCGCAGCCTAGCGGCGATAGTCAGAGTTTGTAACTTTAATTGAGAGAAGAAAGTTACGAAAAATACGTCGCTGAAGTCTGTGTCATTTACAAATAGTAAATGCAAAAGTATCAAATCTACGTAATCTGTTATATCAAAAGTTTTTCAGATATGTGTTTCTCATTTTTTAAAAATATACTGATCGTATACTGGTTTGAATTGTTGATTAAGTTATTTTCTAGACATATTTAGCTCTCAATTGCCACGCGCACAGTGTTCGTATTTTATTATATGAATGAGTAATACCGGTTTTAACTTAAACATAGCAGCGGTCCGAATACCGGCTACCTAGAGTGGTCTAAATACCGGCAAGCCGGTATTTGGACCTCTCTCGGTTGCTTTGCTTGAAGGGAAGGAAAATAAATTAATTTAAATAGTTCCATAATTAATAAATTAATTTAAATGGTTCAGAAATAGTCCCCGTCCCATTTCGCAATATGAAAAAAGCAACCATGGCCGTAATTCTTCAGGACCGACACTGGTTACCGGATCACTTTGAAAGAAAAGAGCTGTTGGACCCTACAAAATTGCCTGTAATAAATGTGAAGAGAAAGAAAAAAAATGAGGGAGTAAACCAGGCGAAAGAGGCAGAAATTTGATTTTAACCGTCTCGCTGCTCATCCCGAGATTTCTTTGGGCATCGTAAAAGTAGCAAAATTTGCGCAACCCGATATTTCCTCGGGGATGCATTTTTTCCGTCTAATTAACCCTCCTTGATTATTCCCACCAGTTATTTTTTTATTGTAAATTATGCCTTATTTAATCGAAGCATTTACCAGTTAAACTAGACAAAAACTTTTATTTTGAAAAACCGGGGACAAAAGAATAAAAATTTTTAAAAGACGCTCGTCGCGAAGGGGTTAAATACGCAATTTTTGAAACTATTTTGATAAAACAATTACGCAGCGAGAGGGCTAAAAAAGTGAAAAAGGAAAATATCCAACAGAGGAATATGATAAATTTGTGTCTTCTGCACGTGTGCTTTCTCTGTAGACAAGAATGGGGGAGGGGATTCTGGGTTCAATGTTAAGAATGCGATATGTGGGCTGATAGGGACTATACCGACGCAGAGAGTGATATTATGCTTTTGATTTTTTTAGATAAAATAATTCTCATTTCAATCAGCAAGCTTTTTTTTTTTGTTTTACACGTTAAAAAACAAAATTAGAAACATAATGGGAAGAAGACTGTGAGAGATAGTCGTAAAATTTTTTAGAAATTTGACAAAAATACTTATTTATTAAAAATTGCGTATTTTTTCTGTACATAAGATATGTTATTAATCAATACAATTTAATAAAATAATATTCTTATTGCTTAATAATTGCCATTAGCACTATTTGTGTGAACTTTTGGAAAAAAACTTAGGTAGCCGGTATTTAGACCCTATTTTAAAAACTCAAAATTTAAAGACTTTCGGAATTTTGTTTCTTATAAACAGAAAACGCCTTTTAAACTTATTTTTTTTCTCTAAACAGGTGTAATACGTGTCAAGGTACCCTGCTGTTACTTTTTATTTTATTAATTTTGAAAATTGTATGATCTAGATTGAAAACAAAAGTGGTAGCCGGTATTTGGACCTTTTCCTCTATACAGGGTGATTCATAAAAGATGGGAAAAATTTTAAGAGGTGATAGTACACACCCAAACAAACATTTTGCATCAAAGAATGCATGGTCGAAAACTAAACGTAAAAAAGTTAGAGGGCGCCAAAAGTTATGTTCTTATACGAGGCAAAAACACACAATGAACGATTCAGTTAAGTTACGAAAACAAATTTAATGGCATTTGATTACAATAAGTGCTCAAAACATTGACCGGCAGCTGTTATGCACGCAGTACAACGGCGAAGAACAGATTGGCGAATTTTCTGAAACACACCAGGCACCACCGCGCTCGCCAGATCTTTCATGTCTCGATTTTTTTTTGTGGAGACAGCTAAAGGCTCTTGTGTATGAGACTCCCATTGAATCCGCAGACGAACTTGTCGCCAAGCTTTCGGCTGCTGTAGGGGAAGTTCGCGATATGCCTGGTGTGTTTCAGAAATTTCGCCAATCTGTTCTTCGCCGTTGTACTGCGTGCATAACAGCTGCCGGTCAATGTTTTGAGCACTTATTGTAATCAAATGCCATTAAATTTGTTTTCGTAACTTAACTTTATCGTTCATTGTGTGTTTTTGCCTCGTATAAGAACATAACTTTTGGCGCCCTCTAACTTTTTTACGTTTAGTTTTCGACCATGCATTCTTTGATACAAAATGTTTGTTTGGGTGTGTATTATCACCTCTTAAAATTTTCCCCATCTTTTTTGAATCACCCTGTATATACACGTTTTTCTGGATATTTTGGACATTAATGTAAATAATTATTCAGGTGAAGCAATTTTTTTATTCAAAATTCAGGATATAAAGGGATTAAAATAGTTCTAATAAATAGTCATAATAAAGTAAACCATATCAGTGGTAGTGATAGTGGTTGTATAGAGCCCGAGTATAAGCATAATTTCTTCATTTATTACTGCACATGAATTTTCAAATTATTATATTATTAAATCAACAATCGCAAACTTATTGCAAATAAGTAATCTTGTCATTCCCCACTATCTCTTTACAACTATCCCACTATAAGTTTAACCCCTTCAAGTCTATTGATGAATATGCACTGATGTATACGCAACGTCAGAAGGTCAACGTCAGTCGTTTTTATCACCATTAAGAAATAAAGATGATATTTGTGCTTTTAAATTAGAGTCTTTTTTGGGATTTGATACGTAAAGCGTTTTAAAAAAGCGGTGCCAACCGAATAAAATTTGTGTAAGGGATGCAGTTCCGAAAGGGTTAAAAATTATAAACTCGAATGGGGTTAAAGGCAAAAATAAATAAATAAATAAATATCAATTAAAACGATATTTTAGAAAAATCCAATAATATTGAGAAAGATTTATTTAAAAATTTAAATTTCAATATAAATTTAAAATGGCCGAAGAAATAAGTTGTAGATTATAGATAAAATGTTACTTTACAAAAAATAACTACATTTGAACAGTTTAAATAATAAATATATTTTCTGTGTTCCTTAACTTAACCAATCAATGAAAATGAGATTCCTTAATGCTAATAATGATGTGTGTGCCTTGCCTTTGAGTAGCACCTAATTTCTGCAATTTCTGAGCATGTGCTGATTGTCTATTCTCTCTAAGCTAGTTCCATGGGTTTTTGTAGTGTAAGTCACATAGCTGATAACTGTTATGCTTGTTGGCCACCGTTATTTTCGTAAAGTTTGTTTGGCCTTATTCCATTAATGAGATATCTCCCAAAAAATAAGTCACATTTTTCCGTTCTAAAATACGGGTAGACAAAAATTGTAGCATGTGACTTACACTACAAGTAATCATGGAAATAGCCTCTACAGAAGGATTTTTTGCTTTCATTACTTTCGTGAATTAAAGACAGTCTTGGATCAGTTTCACAACAAACTAGTCATGCAAGTGGATGATGGTCTACCGTACGGGAGATTCGCTGCGAATTTGTCAAGTCAAATTTGTGACGGTAAGATAATATCAGGAAAAAAATCAAACTTGCTGCTAATGTTCATGCTATCTGGGTATGTGGGCGACACGTCACATATGTAAGATCTTTGGTAGGAAAGAACGCAAAAGATTGGAGATGGAGGAACAGGAAAAGATATTTTAGGCTTCGGTATTTAAGAAGCGCTGTTCCGCAGGGCTCCGGAGCTCTGTATTTATGAGCTCTGATAACGTTTCAAATAATCACTTAAAGCAAAAAAGTACAAAGGCTGAGCTCCGTTGAGTTGCGGCGCAAATTAAGCACTGATCCTAACACAAGTTACTATTTTAGCCACCGTTATTTCAAAAGTATGAACTCCATAGTAAATAGAGGACTAACAAGAAAGGAAAAAATCATGCATCAAGCATAGATTATGTAACACATTCCAACAGATTCAGAATGCTGCAACAAAACTGCACCGTTTAATAAGTTAAAATATTATGATCAGAAGTAATTCTGATACTTACAGCATTTTCCACTTCACTCTTTTTGGGCTGTTAGTTCAACACTTAAAATGTAGGTGCCTAGTTTCCTTTCGTTTAGTGTTTAAATACGTAATAATATCATTTGTAAACATTTCTTTTATTTATATACAGTCGACTCTCTGTTTAACGTCGCTCTACTTAACGACGATCTCTATTTAAGGACGATATTTTGCGGTCCCGCCACCTTTAAGTAAAAAAATCTCTATTTAAAGACGAAATTGTTTCTATTTAACGACGATTTTCACGTAGATTTTTTTTGCCGATCCCTTTAAACATGTTAAACGAGGGAACTTCCTCTGATAGAAAAACAAGTTTTCTTGCAATTCAGATGAGTACAGATTAGAGGTCTGCACGGGCCGGAATTTCCAGGCCCGGACCCGGCCCGGCCCGAAGGAAAGCTATTTTGGCCCGGCCCGGCCCGGTGTAAAAATTGAAAGTTCGGCCCGAGCCCGGCCCGGCCCGTTTACATTTTTACCGTTCTCGGCCCGGCCCGGCCCGTACAAAAATCAGTGAAAACAGGCCCGGCCCGGCCCGACTCAATTTCAACAAAAAATTCCGTTTTTTCTCGATATACAATTAAGATTCTTTTAATGAATAATGCATGCATATTTATGGGAACATTTTACAGTATATTTTAAATTACTATGTGTTCGCAAAATAGAAAACACACAATAGTAAACATTAATGATTACTTACAGTGTTTTAGTCAACGTCTCTACAGACGTTTCAAAATTTAAATAAGGGTTCATTAAAAGATTATTGTAGTTTAGAATAAAGTGTTAAAAAACATGATAACTTTTGAAGCTTATAATAAAAAGTAGATTTGTGAAAATATTTCTGCCATTTTTAAGCCTTTTCTCAAATCCAAAGGAGCTACATTTTGATACATTTATGAATTCATTTCTTTTCGGAAACGCATGAGATTGGCAGGTATTCTTATTCAGAAACCATGTAAATGCCGTTTTTTTCTTAGATAAAAGTAATATCTTTCAGAAAATACTGCCAAAGTTAGCGTTTTGAATCGAATTTCCGGAAGCGATATCACAGGAAAGGAGAAAAACGTACAGTCACGTGACAAGAGTCTCTGTTATCTCTGTACGTAATTTATGAAAAATGGAAACGCTATTCGATTCCAAATGCCTTCAATACTTAGACCTGTCAATTTTATGCCTTTATAGTTAAAAATGAGTCAGAAAATGTGTCTGAAAGTTTCGCATTGTTGAGCAGTAAATATGAGAACCAGCTTAAGGTACATTTCCAAAGATACTGTTAACAGAAGTTCATTATTGCTATTAATACTTTTACAAAACATAATGCCTGTCCTACACATCCTGAGAACGATTAAGACCAGTTCCGTCCCGGCACAAGTCTGCCGATAAAATTAAACCCGGGATCAGGCATCATGTAACTGTACGATGCCGATCTCTACGATGGACATGTTACATTTCTGTAGTGATGTTGTTAAACTCGCATCGGCTCGTAACGCACATTTATACTTCTCGAAAAAGTCATATTCATTGGAAATGGCCTCGTATTTTATCTGCTACTCTCAAATTCTTATATCGGGCCGATAGGCCCTATTAATTTTTTTATCGGCCCGGCGCGGCTCTGCAGGCCCGTTCGATTTTTTTGCCGGTCCGGCCCGGCCCGGCCCGTTGAAAAAATTGCCCTAATTCTGCCGGCCCGGCCCGGCCCGCGGGCCGGGCCGGGTACGGGCTTCGGGCCAAGCCCGGGCCCGTGCAGACCTCTAGTACAGATAAAGGAGAAAGGAGTAATGAAATTTACCCATGTGACGAAGACGTTTTAACAACCGACTTCAGAAGTTTATGAAGACATCGCAAACGAAAATGCAACTTCAGATGCAGCAGATGGTGATGAAACTGATGATACAGAAAGCGAGACACCACCTCCTTCTTACTCAGATGCGAATTCTGTCCTGGATATTCTTCGGCAGTACATTGTTTCATCAAATATGGTAGATGACTCATTCAACTTTCTTGAAAAGCTAGAAGCAAGGGTACTTAAAACTAGACCACTATTGAAACAATCTACACTTTTTGATTTTTTAAAAACTTAATTTGTTTAATTAAATGTATTATAAATATTTTTATTGTACTTTAAGTAACATTGTATGCTGTAATGTTGTTCTTGTATGCAGTATAATTAATGCAATTTGTATTTGCGCAATAAAAATATGTAGTATATCTGTATCAATAAAAACAAAAGAAAGAAAGAAAACATAAAATAAATTTAAATAAATAAATAAAACATTTCTAAACACGCCAATATATTGAGAAATGTATTGATGGTCCTAAGCCTGTAAACTGTGAAGGGAAATGTTTTTCAAATATTATTTTTCCACAAATTCTGTTTAAGGACGATCTCTATTTAAGGACGATTTTTCGAGATTTCTTGAAAGTCGTTAAACAGAGAGCCCACTGTATTTAATATTTTTCCCCTCACTTAAAAATATCCCTTAAATATCTTATTTAAAAAAAAATTGATGTAAATAATAACAATATATGACCAAAATGGCCACCAGTTGCCGCTCATCTCATCACTGGCACTTTCAGCGCGTTCTCTAATTGACTTCGTGTGGCACATTCAGTGTTTTTCACTTCACTTCGTGTGTCACATTCACCCAACGACATTTTTCTATTCTTTTTTTTAAACTATCTCTATTAGGGTTGGCATTTCAAGGATCCCCCTGTTTGCTAAGCTTGGCATTTAAGATATTTTTTCGTAAAAAACAAATTTTCGATTTTTTGGTAATTTCAACGTTTTTCCTTTTTAGATCTCCATTTCTCCTGAAAGTAATTTAGATACCTATTACAAAAGTAATTGTTTGAAAATTCTAATATTTAAAATAGTCACCAGCGGCATCCATGTAATAGAATAATACAACGCAGTTTAATCTGCATGTAAACAGGATTCTCCTGAGAATAATATGTAACCTATATGGAATTGAACTTATAAACATAGATAACTTTTAAGTAAACGTCACATGACTATATGGTGTTCAAAATAGTAAAGTACCTCACATTATAGTAGTATTTGCAATCAAAAAGGAATATTCTACAACATTAAGCTTATCTTAGTACCTTAGTGTAATAATACAGTTCAGTTAAATTTGCGAAGGAACAGAATTCCAGCGGGAACAGTATGTAATCCAGATTAAATAGAACTCATAAATAGTGAAAGGTTTTTGGCAAACGTCTCTTGACGCATTGTTCAAATCAGTAAGGGATCTGAAATTAAAGTATTAAGCTTAATATTTCTAAATTAAACGAAATATTTTAGAGCATTGAGTTTTAAGTTGGAAATGTAGGAAGAGACATTAATTAATCAAATTTTTGTTGTAAATTGAGATTTTTAAAACCATACATGATATTCAACCATAGGGGAAAATTTAAAAGAGGAATTCAAGACAATTTTTCTTTATCTAATTCTAAATTTTAGTCACATGACATTAATGTAACTATCAATCTATCTATCTATCTATATCTGTTTATCTATCTGTTTACACACACACACTCATGTACATGCGCATATACACTTAAACACACACACACAGGCATGTACATACGCATATACACTCAAACACGCATGTACACTCAA